>CM061239.1:116767963-118232963 GCA_030848705.1 Heracleum sosnowskyi
TAGATATTTTGAAGGCAAGAATATTATAATTGAATATTTAGTTTCTTCCATTAGTGATATTTAGTTTCCTCCATAGTAAAGATCTATTGTATATTTACTTTCTCCATTAGTAGGGATTTTAAATGCAAAAATATTATATGTTTCCTCTATTAGTAAGTATTTAAAAGGTAATTGAGATTTTTTCGAATTTTTAATATTATTAATTCAAAAAATTGAAAAAATTAGAAAAATAGAACGAAGCGATCTAAGAGCGCCACCTCACCGCCCCGTCTTCTCCTTTATATAATAGTATTGATGATTGATGATTTTATCGTAACACATTTTTTTACCTTACATAACACTATATATATGTTATTTGGATAGTTATAAAAATCGATAATCAAAAAAATTCCATTGAAATACTGATTAAGGACTACTGGAAGAATCGGGGATTTTTAGAATACCGACCATTTGCCAATTTCTTCAAGACAAATGAGTGCACTTATGCAAGACATAAAAATGGGCTTAGAAAAAAAAAAAAGACATAAAAATGGATTAAAATGTACTTTTGTGTACTTGTATTTTGGGCGTAAGACCACTTGAGATATTAAATTTCTAAAACTATCACTTGTTATACTGGAATTCTAACTTTTTTATGATATGTATACCGTTAAATTCATTTGATGCAATTAGGAAATTCAGGAGTATATTCGTCTTTTATTAATCATGTTCTTGCTCAAACTCATTTTTATCATTGATAATATTCGTAAAAACTTATAACTCGAATTTATCATTCGTTTTATAACGAAATAGGTTCATTTAAATTGTAATAGAATCGTTTTTTTATTCTCTACAATGAGATATCAATTATAACTATTAAAAATTCACTTTCAAGAATTTATATATTTAACAAACTTCAATTTATGTATAGCTTGTTAAATTATGTCCTTCTAAATTATTTTCGCCAAATTAAAATATTGATAGTGAAAATCAATATCTATTTGTAGAGGAAGAAAAGATGATTATGTTGCAACTTGAATGACTTGATTTCGTTAAGAAATGAAATATTCAACTTTTAATTTCTCAAAAGTTTCAACAATTGTGGAAATGGGTTTGACGAAGAAGATGATGACAAAATGACTGAAATATCCTAGAAAAAGTTAACAGAATTAGTCATACTTGACGGAAGTACACGTCTTGTAAAAAAGTTAGAAGTCCAATATAGTAAATGGTAGTTTTAAAAGTTCAGTATCTCAAATGACCACACACTCAAAATGCGAGTACATAAAGTGCAATTTAATCCATAAAAACGTGATCATTAAGCAATCACTGTAAATATGTACCGGTTCTTAGACCATCTCCAATGCATAACATTAAAATGGTGTAGTTTTTACACTATTTTAGTGTTAAAATAACACCATCCATATAAATAACTTCAATCCATCTACACTATATCTTACACTAAAAGTCTAAAAGAAGACATGTTGGTTTTTACTTTTTTAAAGTAAGTATCTTGTTTGACATATAATATGATATAAATAGGGTACGAAGGGAATACATTTGTTTTTGTTAACTAGTACGAGAGTATAATAGGCAATATGAAAGACGTCAAATTGGTGTAAAAATTACACCAAATGTACTTTTTGACACTAAATTTGGTGTCACACTATTCATTTGGTGTAATTTCTACACTATTATAGTGTTGCATTGGAGTGAATTTTACACCAAAAATTGCACTATTTTAGTGTTATAGTGTTGCATTGGAGTTGCTCTTATTACTAGCTTATAGCCCGTGCGTTGCACGGTTATTTAAATTTTATTTATAATTATTTTGTTTATAATTATATTTTTATTACGATGCAACACACGATTGTTTTTTTAATATTTATAATTATATTTATTTATGAATATTTTAGTATTTAAAAGTTATTAGTTTACATGATTAAATTATTGTTAAAAAAGATGTAGCCAAAAAAAATTATAGTTAAAAATTTGATATTTATTATATTTTACACGCTCAATTTAATATTTGTTTATATTAAGTTATAAAAATTAGATTTGGCCAATTTTACGGTTCACATGAAATTCACAAAATAATCTTTAATTTAGTTGTGGTTTAATAGTTCTTTTTCAATTAAAAACTATTCTAAAACTAAAAAGAGAATAAAGTGACGAAATTTAATGTTGAGAATTCTATTCGATTTAGGAAATCTATCTAACTTATATGTAGTTTAGATTATTAGAATAACCTTTATTAACCAAATACATGTTTTAATGTTAAATCTAACGGTTTTCACCTATCTATTTAAGATTAAACGATTTTTATTATTTTGTTTATAAATGGGTTTCCTTATTTAATTACAACTATTTTTATGTTTTAACTTTTTGGAAAATCCAATCCTAATATAATATCGTTTAACTTATATCATTTTTAGATAATAATTTCTTTTTATATGATATAATCTTGATCATCTATTTTTAAAAGTATTGGATCTAACGGTTGAGAATGTTTTGACGGTATTTAGGACCAAACTACCAGGATAACATCATTAATTTTTCTTAATATTTATAATTTTTTTATTTTTTTATTTTTTTAAATATTTATTGCTAAAATATAATATACTATTTTTTGTAATATGTTAATGATGCGGGAACTTTGAACTTTTGAGAAAATAAATTATCAATTAAAATATTATTTTTTTGTAATAGTTCTTCTTTTAAAGTAGTACACCGTGACGATCAAAATTCTGTATAAAATTCATTTTTTATAGTATATCCCGTAAATATCTATGTTATTATATTAAAGACTAAATAATGAAAGTTTTCTTATAAGTCTGGTCGCTTTGTTTGATCACTCAATCCATAATCGTTGGATCTTTCAAATTAAATTGTTGAGAAACGTTACATATAAAAGTAAAATTATCATGTATAATGATCTAAGGTTTGAATCTACCAACAACATATTAAAATTTACAGGGTTTTTTTTGAAAAAAAGAAGATTTTTTTTCATTTTTTTTCTTTCAGACATAGGTTATTTGATAATATATTTTGTAAAGTACGATTTTTCAGAAAAGTACTGTACTAATTGATTAACAAACTTTTAAAGTTTCGAATTTAATAATTTACAATGTATGTAGGTTAAAAAATTTAGGCATCTTCAGTAGCTGAGTCTACCATTTCAAAATACGATTTTTTTTTAATATGAATTGTTAGGCCGAATACACAATATAATCAAGTATGTATGAGAATAACAATAATTAATAACACTGTTTATGAATCAATAAAACTGTAATCTTATTAACAGCTTCTCTCTTTATGATGTTAATGAATCATAAAGAGCTTCTAGGTTACAAGAATAATATCTCAATGATCGCGTCCCTTCTAGGGATAACCTATCTGTGTTTATATAGTACACAGCTACATACAATCCTTCTCTAATTGATATTCCTACAAGTTAGCTATACAATTCATATCAATTAAGGATTGCTTCTTATCTTCTATCCTGTTTCCTTAGCTGTATCAAAATATTCTGCTTCTTTCCATCTTCAGAATGTATTGCTTCTAGAATCTTCAATTCTGCACCGACAGCTAATTCAACTATCACCTTGTCAGACTTTAAATAAACTCTGACTAGCTTCCTTTAAACTCTTCACCCTATCAGAGTTTAACTAAACTCTGATCGGCTTCTGATAAACTCTTGTCAGTACCTGTTGCTTAAACACTGATAAACAAACATTAGCAATTATATCTAACAATCTCCCCCAACTTGTTCATAATAAAATGTACAAGTTAAACATATAATTGATGATGTCAAAACCTTTTAACAAATGCAGTGTTTAACATATAACAGAGTTTAATTTAAAACAGAGTTTAAATTTGACTTAGAATAGAAAATATTAAAAACTTACAGTCAGACTTTATTTGATTTCTTGAATATCAGGCACTGTCCTGAGATAATCAATTAGAAGTCTTCTTTCAGCCTTTTCCAGCTCTTCAACCATGATTTCTTTCAGTTCCTTGAGTTCTGGATCAGATTCACCAGTCTGATAAATAGCAGCTCTCAGAGAATAGATGGAATTCTTCCTCATCTCATTCCCTAGCCTAATAAAATGTGCTTTATCAGATTCTAGATTGAATTCTAAGACTTTAACTCCCAGATCAGTCCTTAGTCTTGCACTGTTTCTCTTCATTTCTATAACATTTCCATAAGCATCTCTATACTTAGGAATGTATACCTTTGAAACTCCTCCTCCAAGCATCACCTTAGATCTTTGCATCTTTTGTCTGATAAATGTAGCAACATTGTGAGTGTTTCTGTTTTTGACTTTTAACAAGTACAGAACATACTCCAATTCTTGATAAGACTTAAGATCTATATCAGACTCTGCAATTCTATAGACTCTTCCATCATTCATAAAATACAACAGAAAATCTTTCTTCAAACCCTTGTGAAATATCAACTGAACAGAGTCTAGCATATCAAGATTCTCTTGAGTAATAATGCCAGATACTGCCAATGATGATTGATCTCCAGATCTGTTGTTTATTCTCTTCTCCCTATGTGAACCTAAACCAGCTTTATCAAAAGTTTCTTTTCCAAGTACAGTCCTGGTTTGAGAAAAATCCACAGGTTGAAGTGTCAGAGCTTCAGATAGTACAGGTCTTCTAAAAATACCTTGGAGTTGTGGAGCTAGCTGAGTTTGCACAACTTGAGCATTGTCAGTGGTTGGCTTAACTTCAATAATATCATCAACTTGAGCAGCGTCAGAGGTTGAATATTCTTTCTCCTTCAGGTTAGGCTCTTCAATCATTTTGCCTTTACCCTTATCAGAGTTTCTAATCATAGGCCTCCTGGTGTATTGTATACTCTGTTGAGTATTTTCTTTAATGATAATTCCAGTTTCTTTCTTCCTAGGAGCCTTGATTTCTTTCTTTTTGTATATCCCAGCTTCAAGATTCTTCCTGTGTTCTTCAGCAAGCATTTGCTCTTCAGCTTGGATATCTTCAATTGTAACATCTTTTCCATGTTCTGCTATAAATACTTTAGCAGCAACTTCTTCATCAGTGCTAGGCTTATCAGTGTTTATCAAACTTTTGAGCCTTGAACCACTGGCAGAAATTACTTTTCCCTTACCAGAGTTTGATCTTTTCTCAGAGTTTGATCTTGATCTTGGTCTTAAGCCTAAACTCTTTTCAGATTCACCTCCCTTGCTTCCACCATCATTACCATCATCCCTCCGTCTCAGAGCTTGAGTGTCTTTGCATTTGTCACTTGGTACACTCTCCCTCTTTTTGACATCATCAGAAAGAAGTACTGATGTCAGCAATGCCAGAGCATTAGAAATTGAAGTTAGTTGAGCAGACATAGCAGTCTGATTCTCCTCAACTTTCGACAATCTAGAATTGAAAGTCTTTTGCTCTTTACACAAAGAGATGTATAGAGATTTGTCCCTTTGCTGTGTAAGCTCTCTTGTAGCTATATCATTCCTTAACCCTTCAATCACCTTATCAGAAGCATCAAAACGATTGTTTAATGATTTGATTTGAACAACAGTTGCTTTGAGATGACTGAGAAGTTCAGGATTTGTAATCTCTTTAACAGAGTTAGCAGTTAAATCAGCAGCTCTTTGTGAAGTAAAAATACAATCTGCTTCTGTCCAGTTCTTGAAGTACATATCTTGAAAATGTTTTTCAGTAGCCCGATTGAACTCTCTTTCTTCATCAGAGTTGGCTTGAATGTCAGATATATGTGAAGGTGAATGAGCAGGAGTAGCATTAACATTGTCAACCTCTCTTGCAATCTCTTCAGGAACATGTTCAGCAGTGATTTCATGTTCTAACTGTGCAGCTTCATCATTGACTTTCTCTGCAACAGTTTCAGGAATATCAGAGTTTGCTTTAGCAATTACCTCTGCTTCTCGCTGAACAATCTCAACAACTGATTGTTGTAGAGCTTCAAGAACAAGAGCATCTTCAGAGTTTGCAACAAACTCTGCTGCTACAGGAACATTCTCTGTTGCATCAGCAGGTACAGCAACAGCTTCTGTAGGATGATCAATTCTAATCTGATCAACTTCCTCACCTTTCTCAAAATCAAGAGAAATGATTTCTGTGTGGGAAGCAATAGTTTCTACCAATTCTGTAGTAACTTGATCAGCTTCTCTTACATTTTCTTCAAGATCAAAAATTCTGCTGTCAGAATGAGCAGCAGCTTCCTCAACTACATCATTAGCTTTTGATGTAGGAGCTTCTCTATCAAAATCCATTTCAATATCATCAGTATTTAGCCTGTCTTGATTGACAGCTTCTGGATTTGCAGCTTCCTCCTGAACAAAAGCTTCAGGAGCTTCAGTTTCCTCAGGAACTTTGTCCATATTGGCAATGATATCAGCAAAAAGATATTCAGCAACTTGTCTTCTCTTTCTCTGATGAGGATTTTCTTCATCAGTTTCAGTTTCTGATTCTGCAACAGAATCAGCAGTAACAGACTTTGCTCTTTGAGCTCTCTTTTTCTTCATTCTTTTTCTCTGAGGCAGTATCATGCTGTGTTAGCTTACTGCACATTTTTGAGATCAGAATCTATCAACTCTTAAGGATTCACAATTACTTACTGAGAATTATGTTTCATACAAATTTCTTCATTGGTCCATATGTTTCAGACAAAATTACAATTGGAGTATAGCATTTAAACTGTAATTACCAGAGTATGACCAACAGAGTTTATGACTAACAGAGTTTAACATCAGAGTTTGACCAACAGAGTTTATGACACTGGTACTCATAACAGTTAACATATGCAAGGAATCATGAGCAACAAGAATTAAACATGTATAAATTTTGAGTCTAACCCGTATCTCTAGGCAGAACCAGAGATCATTCCAAGTTCATTTACCAATCTTGTAAAAGTAGCTTCACTCAAAGGTTTGGTGAAGATATCTGCAAGTTGTTGGTCTGTAGACACAAAATGAAGCTCAATATTCCCTTCTTCCACATGTTCTCTGATAAAATGATATCTTATGCTGATGTGCTTGGTCATGGAATGCTGTACTGGATTTCCTGTCATAGCAATAGCACTTTGGTTATCACAGAAAATAGGAATTTTAGAGTACCTTAACCCATAATCCAGCAATTGATTCTTCATCCATAAAATCTGTGCACAACAGCTACCAGCTGCTATATACTCTGCTTCAGCTGTGGATGTGGAAATCGACTTCTGTTTCTTGCTATACCAAGAAACTAATCTGTCACCTAAAAATTGACAGCTTCCACTTGTACTTTTTCTGTCTATCTTACAGCCTGCAAAATCTGCATCAGAGTAACCAATCAACTTAAACTCTGATTCTCTAGGATACCACAAACCCAAGGTTATGGTGCCTTTGAGATATTTGAAAATCCTTTTTACAGCTGTTAGATGAGGCTCTCTAGGATCTGCTTGAAATCTTGCACAAAGACATGTTGCATACATGATATCAGGTCTACTTGCTGTAAGATACAGTAAAGACCCTATCATTCCTCTGTAGTTTGTTATATCTACTGAGGCTCCTGTGTCTTTGTCTAGCTTTGTTGCAGTAGCCATGGGAGTAGTAGCAGATGAACTATCAAGCATACCAAATTTCTTGAGAAGATTTCTGGTATATTTTGCTTGATTTATGAAAATACCATCATCTGTTTGCTTGACCTGTAAGCCTAGAAAATAACTAAGCTCTCCCATCATGCTCATTTGATACCTGGATTGCATAAGCTTTGCAAACTTCTTACAAAGTTTGTCATTAGTAGATCCAAAAATAATATCATCTACATAAATTTGAACTAACAGCAAATTATCACCAGAATTGAAATAAAACAAAGTTTTATCAATTGTACCTCTTGTGAACCCACTTTCTAAAAGAAATTGAGCAAGAGTTTCATACCATGCTCTTGGTGCTTGCTTTAGTCCATATAATGCCTTGTCAAGCCTGTAGACATAATCTGGATGCTTGGGATCTACAAATCCTGGTGGTTGTTCAACAAATACCTCTTCTTCAAGCTTCCCATTGAGAAAAGCACTTTTCACATCCATCTGAAAGACTTTAAACTTCTTGTGTGCAGCATAGGCCAGAAAAATCCTTATGGCCTCCAGTCTTGCAACTGGAGCAAAGGTTTCATCATAGTCAATTCCTTCCTGTTGTGAATAACCTTTTGCCACAAGTCTAGCCTTATTCCTTGTAATCACACCATCACTGTCAGTCTTGTTTCTGAAAACCCACTTTGTACCTACAATTGATCTGTTCTTTGGTCTAGGTACAAGTGTCCAGACTTCATTTCTTTCAAATTCATTTAACTCTTCTTGCATTGCTGTAATCCAATTAGCATCTTGAAGAGCTTCCTCCACTTTCTTTGGTTCAGTTTGAGACAAGAAAGCATGATACAGACACTCATTATTTGTTGCACTTCTGGTTCTTACACCAGCATCAGGATCTCCAATTATGAGATCAGGTGTGTGTGCCTGTGTCCACTTTCTTGCTGATGGTAAGTGGTTTCTTGCATCATTGTTGGATCCTCCCCCTTGATCCATGCTCTCCTGATTCATATGTTGACTTTCTACATTCTCTGAGGCTCCCCCTGAATTTGATGACTCAGAGTTTGAATTGTCAGAGTTTGAATCAGTTTCCTCAACTGACTCACTTGCTGTGTCATGTTGAGCTTCTTCACGCTCCCCCTCAACTGGTTCTCTATTTTGTTCAATTTGAGAATTATCAGTTTCTCCAGTATTTACCAGTAGAGGTTCAGAGTATGCTTCGTCAGAGTTTGTCAACCCTGCTTCATCAGAGTTTATATCATCAGAGAGTAGATCTTCATTTTCAAAACGTAGTTGATCATATCCATCCTTGTCTTCAAGTCCAATTATTTTCTTGTCATCAAATGACACATGTATGGATTCCATGATCACTTTAGTTCTTAGATTGTAAACTCTGAATGCTTTTGTTGACAGTGGATAGCCAACAAAAATTCCTTCATCAGCTTTTAACTCGAACTTTGTCAACTGTTCAGGATGAGTCTTCAACACAAAGCATTTGCATCCAAATATATGAAAATATTTCAAATTTGGCTTCTTATTTTTCACCATCTCATATGGTGTTTTCCCATGCTTGTTGATCAGTGTAGCATTTTGAGTAAAACAAGCAGTTTGAACAGCTTCTGCCCAGAAATAAGTTGGTAATTTTGCTTCTTCAAGCATAGTTCTGGCTGCTTCAATTAAAGTTCTGTTCTTTCTTTCAACTACACCATTTTGCTGTGGAGTGCCAGGTGCAGAAAATTCTTGTTTCACCCCTCTTTCCTTGCAGAAAGCTTCCATGAATGAATTTCTGAATTCAGTTCCATTATCACTCCTTATTATTTTGACTTTGTGCTGTGATCCTTTGTCCAGTAGATTTACATGATCCATTAGAATTTGAGCAGTTTCATCCTTCTTTGACAAGAAATACACCCATGTATATCTAGTATATTCATCAACAATTACTAGAGCATATTTCTTTCTGCCCATTGACATTATATTCACTGGTCCAAAAAGATCAACATGTAGAAGATGATAAGGTTCCACTACTGAAGATTCAGTTTTGCTCTTGAAAGATGACTTCCTTTGTTTGGCCTTTTGACAGGAATCACATAGGCCATTTAGACTGAGTGTTGATTTTGGGAGTCCTCTTACAAGATCCTTTCTTATCAGCTCATTAATGTTGTTCAAATTGAGATGAGAGAGCTTTTTATGCCAATTCCAACTCTCTTCATTTGACATTCTTGCAGTCAGACACACTGTTTTTCCATCAGAGTTTGTTACCAAACTTGCTTCATAAATATTGTTGCGCCTGTGTCCAACTAGAACAACTTTTCCAGTAGATTTACTGATAACTTCACAGTATTCACTATGAAAATCTACATGGTTTCCTCTGTCACAGATTTGACTCACAGATAACAGATTGTGCTTGAGTCCTGAGACTAGAGCTACATTAGTGATGATGACACCTCCAAGATTAATGTTGCCATATCCCAGAGTATGTCCTACGTTGCCATCTCCAT
This sequence comes from Heracleum sosnowskyi, assembly GCA_030848705.1. Taxonomy (NCBI): domain Eukaryota; kingdom Viridiplantae; phylum Streptophyta; class Magnoliopsida; order Apiales; family Apiaceae; genus Heracleum; species Heracleum sosnowskyi. The sequence goes on from CM061239.1 coordinate 116,777,999, forward strand.
AGGAAACTTTTGGGCCATCCTTCTCCACAAAGTCTGATAGCAGGGCTTTATTTCCAGTCATATGTCCTGAGCATCCACTGTCCAAGATAAGTGTGCTCTCTATTATACCCTGCAATCACAAACAAACACTAAGTGTTAGTTTTAAGGATCCAGACTTGCTTGGATCCTTTGCCTTTCTTAACAGTGTTAGCTTTTGCAGCGGAATCAACTTTCTCAGAGTTTAAACTAACATTGTCAGATTTTACACTAGCAGAGTTTGCTCTAACCCACTTCAAGTTGGGTTTTAGCTCATAGTAATTATGATAAATTGCATGATAACTCTTACATGTGTAAATAGAATGCCAAGTGCTCCCACAATGTTTGCATAAGGTCTGTGGTTTTACTCTAACATAATCATTCTTTACTTCTGAAGTAGAAGGTAAAGAATTAATATGCTTGTTCTTAGTGCAAAATCTAGCAAGATGATTAGAACTACCACAACTGTAACATGTTTTCCTTAAAGCACCAGCATTAGGCAAATGATTATTTCTATTGTTTATGCCTATTTTTCCATTCCTATTTCTCTTGGACCCTTTAGGTTTCATGGCAGACTTAACCTCTTTGAGCTTATGTTTAAACTGTTTTCCTGTCATTAAACCAACATTAACCTGTTTCTCACAGACTCTTATTGGTTCTTTAACAGCTTCTATCTCAACAGGCTTCTCTGTTTTAGATTCAGTATCTACTTGTTCAACACAAGTTTCAACTGGCTCCATAACAGTTTCTTTCACAACTGCAGATTTTAACTTTCCAGATTCAGGAACAAATGTTACAGGAGATGAATATGAACTTGTGAAAGCTCTAAACTTAATTTTATCTTGAAACCTAAGTTCATCTTCCTCACTGTATCCTAAACCTACAGCATCTGTTTGAAAAACTTGATGTGTATCTCTGCCAGAATTAGTCCAAGTTTTAATTATTTTTCTTTCCTTCTCTAAATCAGATTCTAGTTGCCTATACCTTTTAAGCAACTCCTGTTCCACATAAACAGCATCATCTCTTTCTTTTTGAGTCTGCTTCATATTCTCAAGTTCTCTTTCAAGAAACTTGTTTCTTTCTTTAAGACTAAGATTCTCAGATTTAATCCTTTCATTCTCTAAAGTCTGATCCCTATAACTAACATGTATGTTCTTAAGATAAATTCTTAATTCAGAAATATTATCAGTATCATACGCATAAGTAGTTAGGGGTACCTTATTTTCTGATGATTCAGTCTCATCTTTGACAGTTGCCATAAGAGCATAATTTTCTCCATCATCAGAATCTGAAGTATCTGCCCAGTCTTTGCCTTTAGAGACGAGTGCTTTTCCAGTTTTTCCTTTCTTGCACTCTGGAGCATAGTGACCCATCTCTTTGCACTTGTAGCACTGGATCTCAGATTTGTCCTTCTTTCCAGACTTGGTATCTTTTCCATCAGACTTTCTGAAATTCTTCTTCTCAGAATTTGAATCTCTCCTTGAGAATCTCTTTCCTTTCTTGGAGTTCTTGAATCCCATCTTCTTGAAGGTCTTCACCATCAATGCCGCCATTTGCATCAACTGTTCTTCATCATCCTCAGAGTCAGAAGCTTCATTAGAGTTTGAGTCATCATCAGAGTTTGATGACTCACTTTCAGATTTAATGACTAAAGCCTTTCCCTTGGCTTTCTTCTTTGATGATTCCTTCTTTTCAATGGGCTTCTCCTCAACTTTGAGAGCAACAGATTTTGTCTTCTTGCTTGATCTTCTGTTTCTTTGATCTATCTCAAGTTCGTGAGTCTTTAACAAGCCATAAATCTCATCAAGATCTGTATCATCAAGATCATAATTATCTCTGATTGAGGTCGTCTTCAGATCCCATTTTTCAGGTAGAGATAAGAGAAACTTGAGATTTGACTCTTCAAGATTATATTCTTTGTCAACCAGAGACAGATCATTCAGTAATTTACAAAACCTGTCATAAGTCTCAGTTAAGGTTTCATTAGATCTTGAATCAAAGTGCTCATACTCCTGTGTGAGTATTGTCTTCCTGTTCTTCTTTATAGCAGTGGTTCCTTGACACCTTACTTCCAAAGCATCCCAGATTTCCTTTGCCGTTTTGCAGCCAATTACTCTGTTAGACATAACATTATCTAAAGCACTGTGGAGTAGATGTCTAACCTTTGCATCCTTTGCAATTGATGAGATGTCTTCAGGAGTATAATCTTTCTTTTCCTTTGGAATCAGTGTCTGTTCTTTATCACCAACAGCAGGAGATAATTTAGTTGGCTTATGAGGACCATTATTGATTCTGTCAAGATATTCTGGATCTGTAGCCTCCAGAAACATGGTCATCTTCACCTTCCATATCGGATACTCTATTGGCCTGAGAATTGGAACCCTGATAGTTTCATATCGACTCACAGAATTTGGCTTAACCTGTTCAGCCGCAGGAGGAACTTGATTTTGATTTTCTTCAGACATGATTATTACTGTGTTTTAATCGTAAAACTGTATATATTAAACAGCCTTGGCTCTGATACCAATTGTTAGGCCGAATACACAATATAATCAAGTATGTATGAGAATAACAATAATTAATAACACTGTTTATGAATCAATAAAACTGTAATCTTATTAACAGCTTCTCTCTTTATGATGTTAATGAATCATAAAGAGCTTCTAGGTTACAAGAATAATATCTCAATGATCGCGTCCCTTCTAGGGATAACCTATCTGTGTTTATATAGTACACAGCTACATACAATCCTTCTCTAATTGATATTCCTACAAGTTAGCTATACAATTCATATCAATTAAGGATTGCTTCTTATCTTCTATCCTGTTTCCTTAGCTGTATCAATATATTCTGCTTCTTTCCATCTTCAGAATGTATTGCTTCTAGAATCTTCAATTCTGCACCGACAGCTAATTCAACTATCACCTTGTCAGACTTTAAATAAACTCTGACTAGCTTCCTTTAAACTCTTCACCCTATCAGAGTTTAACTAAACTCTGATCGGCTTCTGATAAACTCTTGTCAGTACCTGTTGCTTAAACACTGATAAACAAACATTAGCAATTATATCTAACATGAATATAGTTCTGCTAACAATGAAATTAGGTCTCTATGAGTGCTTATAAAACAAAATCATCATTTGCGTATAATTTATTATTTAATAATAAATTATATTTGATTAGTTATGATCTATAACTTAATAAAATAGGATAAAAAATATGCACAATTTTATAAAATTTTATCCTCGTATTATTATATTCTTTGCTGATTTGAATTTTCTTAGATTGATTTTAATTTTTGAACATAGATTTCTAAATTTAAAATAGTTAGAAAAAAGTAATTAAATTGGCGTTAAAATAATGATGACATAATAATCATTATTAGAATTTAAATACTCACTTTACTGATTTGGGCTTTATCTTGTATTTTAAAAATCAGATTTTGACGATTTTACACCCCACGTGAAGATAATTAAATTATTTTTAATTAAAAGATGGTTTAACAATTTTTATCTAACTGGAATTGTCCATGGAAGAGAAAAGAAAGTCACGAATTTTTTACATGGAGAATTCTATTCAACATAGAAAACTTATTTATATTTGGTATATTTGGTTTAAATTATCAAAATATACTTTTTAGAATTTAAATATAATCCTATTATAAATATAATACACTTTTTAATATATATTATGCTTATTATATAAAAGAGTTTAATATAATAAGGATATTAAGTACATACTGATATAAGTATCTTACTAACTGCTTTTACTTTTAATGTTTCGGTTTTATTTATAGTGTATATAAAATTTTAAAATACACTATTACTTTAAAATTATTAATAAGAATAAAAATTATGTTATGATTATATAAAATTTTATTCACATATTATTATAGTCTTTATCGATTTGAATTTGTTCTTAATTTATTTTAATACTTTATTGAAAGATAGATAAAATTTCAATATTTAAAAGAATCAGTGGAAAAATAAATAAATTGGTGCTAAAATTATAAAAAAATATTTATTAAAATTTAGATACTCACTTTACTATTTGGGTTCTATCCTGAGTTTTAGAAATTGAATTTTGACGATTTTACAACATATGTGAAACTAACGAAATTATCTTTAATTTAATGATGATTTAATAATTATTATCTAACTTGACCAGTTGACCTACCCATAAACCGAAAAGAAAAGATGGTTAAGTATTATATTCAAAATTATTGTTTATGAATATGAAACCCTCAATATTTTAATAATATTTTGATGTTATCATTTTATGTTTGTTATATGTAAAATAATATAATTATAATTTGGATTAATCAAATTGTTATGTTACTTCAGAAAAAATGTTTAAATTTATTCATGTTAGGAGTTCTCCTAAGTCTCTTATAACGCGGGTCCACATGTATCATTGTTATATGATATACATGAGCATTATATTGATAATTTTTAATATTGTAATCGAATGAATTGTTATATGATATTTGGTTTTATAATTATTATCTAACTCGAACTATACATAAATTAAAGAAAAAAGATATTTAAGAATTTTTACATAGAAAAATTTTAAATTATCAAATTATACTTTTTAGTATTTAAATATAATTCTATTATTAATCGGATACACTTTTTAATATTAGATCTAACAATTCTCATCGATCTATTCAAGATCTAACTGTAATAATTAATTTGGTCGTATAGTGGTCGTACACGGACCATATCGATTTTAATTTTTTCTTAAATTGATTTTAATATTTTATTGAAATAAACATAGAATTTATAAATTTAAAAGAATTAGGAAAAAAATGAAATTTGTGCTACAATAATAAAAAAATTATTAAAATTTAGATAATCACTTTATTGTTTGGGCTCTATCTTGAGTTTTAGACAACAGATTTTAACAATTTTACAGCTCACGCGAAGATTAAAAAATTATCTTTAATTTAATGATGGTTTAATAATTATTATCTAACTGGAACTATCCATAAACTAAAGAGAAAAGATAATTACGATTTTTTACATAAAGATTTCTATTCAATATAGAAAACCTATTTATAATTTGTTTAAATTAAAAAAAATTATTAAAATTTAGATAATCACTTTACTGTTTGAGCTCTATCTCTAGTTTTAGACAACAGATTTTAACAATTTTACAGCCCACGCGAAGCTAACAAAATTATTTTTAATTTAATGATGGTTTAATAATTATTATCTAACTGGAACTATCCATAAACTAAAGAGAAAATATAATTACGATTTTTTACATAAAGATTTCTATTCAATATAGAAAACCTATTTATAATTGGTTTAGATTATCAAAATACACCTTTTAGTATTTAAATAATATCCTATTATTAATCAAATACAATTTTTAATATTATATCTAACGGTCCTCGTCTATTTGAATATTTATAGTTTTATAATCCAACGGATCATATACTTTTGGTAGTACAGTGACCGACCAAAGTTTTGGATAAGATTTCCCTTACGCTTATTATATATAAGGAGTTAATTAGTTATAGTTACAGTGTACAGTACTCCTAATTTTTTTGAAATTTCCAGCTTCGCGTTTGGAATGAATATTGAATTTAGCAAATATAAAAATATTTATCAAATATCATATATTATATATTAACTAGTTGACAAAATCGCTATTCGCGACGGTATTATAATTTTTTTTAAAAATTCTATCTATAAAATTATAACAATTACTCATTTCTCTTCTTCTTTTTGATAAATAAATGCCAAAATTTATACATTGAATACTTGTCTTGTCTTACCTATTAATTTTTATGTTAACATATTTCACTCTCTCGTTGAAAAAATACCTACTCCCTCCGTCCCCCTCAATTCTTTACATTGGGAGACGAAGGCTCATCACACATTTTAAGACTCCTTTAATATATACTCCGATAAATTATTTTAAATTTTTTCTTCTTCTAAATAAAAATATAATATTTAAATTTTTATTTAGAAAAAGAAAGTTTTAAAAATAAGTTGTAGAACTATACTTTATGGGGGCCTTAAAATACGTGCCAAGCAGTGTAAAAAAAACTGTAAAGAAATGAGAGGGACGGAGGGAGTATATAAATTTGCACTCATATTTTTACTTCCAATAATTTTTTTAATTATATATGACTTACAAACAACTATTCTACTTTTGATAGAACTTTTTTTTATATGTATGAAAATTAATGTATATAAATGAAAATCAATTTATATAAATTCGCACTCCTATTTTATTTTCAATAGAACTCTAATTATATATGTCTTACAAATACCTATTTTACTTTTGATAGAACTTTTTTTTTATATGTATTTCTTATAAATTTGAACTCTTCTACTTTGTAAATTCAAAAACCTATTCTACTGATAGAACTTTTAATTACATGTGTAACCTACAAATTGACAAAGTCGTGCTTCACAGCAGCATTATAATTTTTTTTTTTAAAAACTCTATCTATAAAATTATAACAATCACTCGTTTCTCCCTAATAAGTCGTCCTCATGTTAAACAAGCTTTCCTTGTTAAGATCGAAATCGCAAATTTTATACATTAGATACTTGTCTTATATATTACGTAATTTTCTTGTAAACATACTCATTTCTAATGAGTCGTTCTCTCGTTGAAAAAATACATATATAAATTTGCAGTCATATTTTACTTCCAATAAATTTTTTAATTATGTATTACAAACGTCTATTTTATTTCCAGTAGAACTTTTAATTGCAAGTACTTTTATATTCGAACTTTTCTCCTCTATAAATTCAAACACCTATTCTACTTCCAATAGAATTTTTAATTACGTCTAATTTACTTCTAATAGAACTTTTAATTGCAAGTATTTCTTATATATATGTTAGGCCGAATACACAATATAATCAAGTATGTATGAGAATAACAATAATTAATAACACTGTTTATGAATCAATAAAACTGTAATCTTATTAACAGCTTCTCTCTTTATGATGTTAATGAATCATAAAGAGCTTCTAGGTTACAAGAATAATATCTCAATGATCGCATCCCTTCTAGGGATAACCTATCTGTGTTTATATAGTACACAGCTACATACAATCCTTCTCTAATTGATATTCCTACAAGTTAGCTATACAATTCATATCAATTAAGGATTGCTTCTTATCTTCTATCCTGTTTCCTTAGCTGTATCAATATATTCTGCTTCTTTCCATCTTCAGAATGTATTGCTTCTAGAATCTTCAATTCTGCACCGACAGCTAATTCAACTATCACCTTGTCAGACTTTAAATAAACTCTGACTAGCTTCCTTTAAACTCTTCACCCTATCAGAGTTTAACTAAACTCTGATCGGCTTCTGATAAACTCTTGTCAGTACCTGTTGCTTAAACACTGATAAACAAACATTAGCAATTATATCTAACAATCTCCCCCAACTTGTTCATAATAAAATGTACAAGTTAAACATATAATTGATGATGTCAAAACCTTTTAACAAATGCAGTGTTTAACATATAACAGAGTTTAATTTAAAACAGAGTTTAAATTTGACTTAGAATAGAAAATATTAAAAACTTACAGTCAGACTTTATTTGATTTCTTGAATATCAGGCACTGTCCTGAGATAATCAATTAGAAGTCTTCTTTCAGCCTTTTCCAGCTCTTCAACCATGATTTCTTTCAGTTCCTTGAGTTCTGGATCAGATTCACCAGTCTGATAAATAGCAGCTCTCAGAGAATAGATGGAATTCTTCCTCATCTCATTCCCTAGCCTAATAAAATGTGCTTTATCAGATTCTAGATTGAATTCTAAGACTTTAACTCCCAGATCAGTCCTTAGTCTTGTACTGTTTCTCTTCATTTCTATAACATTTCCATAAGCATCTCTATACTTAGGAATGTATACCTTTGAAACTCCTCTTCCAAGCATCACCTTAGATCTTTGCATCTTTTGTCTTGGAGTTGTGGAGCTAGCTGAGTTTGCACAACTTGAGCATTGTCAGTGGTTGGCTTAACTTCAATAATATCATCAACTTGAGCAGCGTCAGAGGTTGAATATTCTTTCTCCTTCAGGTTAGGCTCTTCAATCATTTTGCCTTTACCCTTATCAGAGTTTCTAATCATAGGCCTCCTGGTGTATTGTATACTCTGTTGAGTATTTTCTTTAATGATAATTCCAGTTTCTTTCTTCCTAGGAGCCTTGATTTCTTTCTTTTTGTATATCCCAGCTTCAAGATTCTTCCTGTGTTCTTCAGCAAGCATTTGCTCTTCAGCTTGGATATCTTCAATTGTAACATCTTTTCCATGTTCTGCTATAAATACTTTAGCAGCAACTTCTTCATCAGTGCTAGGCTTATCAGTGTTTATCAAACTTTTGAGCCTTGAACCACTGGCAGAAATTACTTTTCCCTTACCAGAGTTTGATCTTTTCTCAGAGTTTGATCTTGATCTTGGTCTTAAGCCTAAACTCTTTTCAGATTCACCTCCCTTGCTTCCACCATCATTACCATCATCCCTCCGTCTCAGAGCTTGAGTGTCTTTGCATTTGTCACTTGGTACACTCTCCCCCTTTTTGACATCATCAGAAAGAAGTACTGATGTCAGCAATGCCAGAGCATTAGAAATTGAAGTTAGTTGAGCAGACATAGCAGTCTGATTCTCCTCAACTTTCGACAATCTAGAATTGAAAGTCTTTTGCTCTTTACACAAAGAGATGTATAGAGATTTGTCCCTTTGCTGTGTAAGCTCTCTTGTAGCTATATCATTCCTTAACCCTTCAATCACCTTATCAGAAGCATCAAAACGATTGTTTAATGATTTGATTTGAACAACAGTTGCTTTGAGATGACTGAGAAGTTCAGGATTTGTAATCTCTTTAACAGAGTTAGCAGTTAAATCAGCAGCTCTTTGTGAAGTAAAAATACAATCTGCTGCTGTCCAGTTCTTGAAGTACATATCTTGAAAATGTGTTTCAGTAGCCCGATTGAACTCTCTTTCTTCATCAGAGTTGGCTTGAATGTCAGATATATGTGAAGGTGAATGAGCAGGAGTAGCATTAACATTGTCATCCTCTCTTGCAATCTCTTCAGGAACATGTTCAGCAGTGATTTCATGTTCTAACTGTGCAGCTTCATCATTGACTTTCTCTGCAATAGTTTCAGGAATATCAGAGTTTGCTTTAGCAATTACCTCTGCTTCTCGCTGAACAATCTCAACAACTGATTGTTGTAGAGCTTCAAGAACAAGAGCATCTTCAGAGTTTGCAACAAACTCTGCTGCTACAGGAACATTCTCTGTTGCATCAGCAGGTACAGCAACAGCTTCTGTAGGATGATCAATTCTAATCTGATCAACTTCCTCACCTTTCTCAAAATCAAGAGAAATGATTTCTGTGTGGGAAGCAATAGTTTCTACCAATTCTGTAGTAGCTTGATCAGCTTCTCTTACATTTTCTTCAAGATCAAAAATTCTGCTGTCAGAATGAGCAGCAGCTTCCTCAACTACATCATTAGCTTTTGATGTAGGAGCTTCTCTATCAAAATCCATTTCAATATCATCAGTATTTAGCCTGTCTTGATTGACAGCTTCTGGATTTGCAGCTTCCTCCTGAACAAAAGCTTCAGGAGCTTCAGTTTCCTCAGGAACTTTGTCCATATTGGCAATGATATCAGCAAAAAGATATTCAGCAACTTGTCTTCTCTTTCTCTGATGAGGATTTTCTTCATCAGTTTCAGTTTCTGATTCTGCAACAGAATCAGCAGTAACAGACTTTGCTCTTTGAGCTCTCTTTTTCTTCATTCTTTTTCTCTGAGGTAGCTCTTCAGTTCTTGATACCCCAGCTTCAGCATTTGACTTAGCAACCCTAGCAGGTTTAGTACCAACATTCTTAGTCCTACCACCCCTTTTAGGTTTAACAGAAGTTGAAGGAGGCAGTCCTTGTTGTAGAGGCTCAGGTTGAGAAGAAGCTTGTGTTGGTGGATTGACTTGAGCATTTAAAAACTGTTGCACAGATTGAGGTAGCAACAAGTCTCCAACAACCCCTTTCTTAACATCTTTATTAATAAGATCAGAAAATATTCTCTTATGTAATTTAAAACAAGAAACATCTTCTTCACCTACTTCTACTCCTTCAACACAGTAAGAGAACAAAGTCTGACAGAATCTAGAGAAATAGACTACTCCTCTATTCTCTGTCATTTTGTCTCCTAGATTATTCAAAACAAGTCGTGCAAAATCAAAATGATTATCGAATAAAAGAGAATACCCGATTTGCAGACTGTCTGTGGGAATAGCATCCCAGTTTGTGCATTTCTTGCTAAAAGTCCTTGTGATGCAATCAAAGAAGAAGCTCCACTCCTTCCTTAAGAATGGTCGTTTGAGCTGTCCAATCTTCGACAAGGGTCCAGAATACCCAATCTCTTGCATCATTCTTATTAAATCCTCATCACCCATGCCAATTGTATACGAAGAAAATTCAGGAAACCCCATTGCAGCGCGAATGGTTCCAGCAGTTATTACATACTCTGTATCTTCATATTCAAAAATAATCGATGGGTTGCCTGTCTCACCACCATCATCATACATTCCTGTTTCCCAGAACGCCTTTATCTGTGAACCAGAAAGTTTTTCAGGTTCTACCAAAGCACGTCCAATCGCTGACTGAGCAAGAAACTCTTGAATCATATGAAATGCCTCTGGTGCGTTTGCAGTGTTTAGTGGTGCAGTATAGTTGTTTGGAACGAACTCTAATCCAGACGAAACAAAAGCTGTGGTTGCCATTAGAAGATTCTGAATTGATGCGAAAGACAGCAAAGTTTATGTGTAGAAAGGTGTTTGTGAAAAAGCGTATGAAGAGTTAAGGTTCGTAAAAGATTGAACCGTTTATGTGTAGTGTATTTAAATAATAACTGAAAAGATCACGATACACAGCAAGCGTCCTTGAAACGTGTGTGAGTGGGACAGATGTCAAACGTGCATACGCTGACAGTTGTATCCAATACACTCGTGCAATCGTGCAAACATTTAGACACCTGGCAACACATAAAACGCTCAAAATATCCACTTTAATAAAAATCAATAATAATAAAATTATCAATTTAAATCTCTCAGAAATACAATAACGAAGTACAAAGCAACTCAACAGTCAGTATAATAATGACTGTCTTGGAACTCCGCACGTTACTGTTTCCAAAAGCTTCAAAAACCTTTCAATCTCCAAGAAAAACCTTTCAGATACCCTGTTTGAATGCTTTAAATACCAAAGCAATGTAACAACAGGCTTCATATCTTAAACTTACTATACACCAAAATGGCTGGGACTTTCGAATTCATGGATGTGGAAGAGTTTTTGAACATGAACTGGCAGCAACAAGAAAACTATCTTATCGATGAGTTTCTTGTTCTCTCATTCTTGAATGATGAAGGCCTTATCGTAGATGATGAAATAGCCGAAGGACCTTTCTCCAACCCTCATGTATACATCTTCCGTCCAGGACCATATGATGCACCAATCCTCGCAGATGAAGATGCCATGGAGATCTGCTTGATGCTTTTTCAACTGAGTTTCTTGTCGGGTTCAAAAGAAAACCTCTTCTTACAATCCTGCAAGCTGCAAAGCAGAAAGAGATCCCGAGAAGATGATGATGATGATTCATCATTAGGAGGATTACAAGCTATCCCAAATGGTATAATGACCAGATGAGCAACTGGGTAGCTATCATCAGAAGTAGTAGAGCACAATAGCTTCTGGCTCTAGCTCTTCTGCTTCGAAGTTGGATAGCATTCAAATACTTATCCTGGTTAAATAGATCTTCACTTTTGTAACCATAGAAATTAATATTTACCAGAAAGATTAGCTAAGCATGAGTATGTAATTGACTGAATGTAAACAGAGTTTGAATCAATTAATGAAAAAGACTCATTTTATTGCTTTACTTTCAGTATTATCAATTTTACCTAGTAATTGTAAAGTGAAAGACATGATATCACTTAAAACAATAAACTAACATACTCATCAGTACTACTGATCACTATCAGTACTTATCAAACAAACTCTTTCTGTTCTCTGTTCAATCATACTTTGCCTAAGAACAAATGACTAAACCCAAAATCATAAACTGTCTGAGACAAGAAAATTATTTTAACCATCAGAGATTAAAATAAAGTAACCTCGGCGTATTTCACACAAAACATCAGTGTTTACCATTTGTCCTTCTTTGTCAATAAACTCTTTTCTCAATCTGTACAGTTGTGAAAATATGTGTGTGTAGTAGCAGAGTTTACCGAAATCAGTATTGAGACCATCTCAAAGTGCATAAAATCCACAATCTAAAGTAGTAAAAACTGGTTGCCTAAACTCTCATGTATAACATAAAATCTGATTTTATATCTAAACTCTGTATTACTGATATCCTTTCATTTGGATATGTCTTTTATTTTTCACCCCCTTTATTTATTTATTTTTTTTTATTTTTTTTTTTTTTTTTTTTTTTATTATAATTATTTTTTTTTAATTTTTCCAGTAATCAGTGGTTGGCACTAGTCACCAAAAATCAAAGATTTTAGCCCTTATTTCATACAATAAGTTCCTGGATCGTCCTAGGCACAACATGATCTCAAAGGAATTTGTGCTCTGTTTGGCATCTTTTGAATTTGAGGGTGAATTATTTGTAATTAATAATCAGAGTTTAGACTTTTCATCAGTAAATATAATTAACTTATGAGAGAAAATGCAAACAGCTAATACAGACTCAGTGTATAGGATCAATAAACTAAGAGATGCTATAAATATTGAGACAGTATCATGCTGTGTTAGCTTACTGCACATTTTTGAGATCAGAATCTATACAACTCTTAAGGATTCACAGTTACTTACTGAGAATTATGCTTCATACAAATTTCTTCATTGGTCCATATGTTTCAGACAAAATTACAATCAGAGAATAGCATTAATCTGTAACATTCAAAGTATGACCAACAGTTTATGACTAACAGAGACTAACATCAGAATTTAACCAACAGAGTTTATCACACTGGTACTCATAACAGTTAACACATGCAAGGAATCATGAGCAACAAGAATTAAACATGTATAAATTTTGAGTCTAACCCGTATCTCTAGTCAGAACCAGAGATCATTCCAAGTTCATTTACCAATCTTGTAAAAGTAGCTTCACTCAAAGGTTTGGTGAAGATATCTGCAAGTTGTTGGTCTGTAGACACAAAATGAAGCTCAATATTCCCTTCTTCCACATGTTCTCTGATAAAATGATATCTTATGCTGATGTGCTTGGTCATGGAATGCTGTACTGGATTTCCTGTCATAGCAATAGCACTTTGATTATCACAGAAAATAGGTATTCTAGAGTACCTTAATCCATAATCCAGCAATTGATTCTTCATCCATAAAATCTGTGCACAACAGCTACCAGCTGCTATATACTCTGCTTCAGCTGTGGATGTGGAAATCGACTTCTGTTTCTTGCTATACCAAGAAACTAATCTGTCACCTAAAAATTGACAGCTTCCACTTGTACTTTTTCTGTCTATCTTACAGCCTGCAAAATCTGCATCAGAGTAACCAATCAACTTAAACTCTGATTCTCTAGGATACCACAAACCCAAGGTTATGGTGCCTTTGAGATATTTGAAAATCCTTTTTACAGCTGTTAGATGAGGCTCTCTAGGATCTGCTTGAAATCTTGCACAAAGACATGTTGCATACATGATATCAGGTCTACTTGTTGTAAGATACAGTAAAGACCCTATCATTCCTCTGTAGTTTGTCATATCTACTGAGGCTCCTGTGTCTTTGTCTAGCTTTGTTGCAGTAGCCATGGGAGTAGTAGCAGATGAACTATCAAGCATACCAAATTTCTTGAGAAGATTTCTGGTATATTTTGCTTGATTTATGAAAATACCATCATCTGTTTGCTTGACCTGTAAGCCTAGAAAATAACTAAGCTCTCCCATCATGCTCATTTGATACCTGGATTGCATAAGCTTTGCAAACTTCTTACAAAGTTTGTCATTAGTAGATCCAAAAATAATATCATCTACATAAATTTGAACTAACAGCAAATTATCACCAGAATTGAAATAAAACAAAGTTTTATCAATTGTACCTCTTGTGAACCCACTTTCTAAAAGAAATTGAGCAAGAGTTTCATACCATGCTCTTGGTGCTTGCTTTAGTCCATATAATGCCTTGTCAAGCCTGTAGACATAATCTGGATGCTTGGGATCTACAAATCCTGGTGGTTGTTCAACAAATACCTCTTCTTCAAGCTTCCCATTGAGAAAAGCACTTTTTACATCCATCTGAAAGACTTTAAACTTCTTGTGTGCAGCATAGGCCAGAAACATCCTTATGGCCTCCAGTCTTGCAACTGGAGCAAAGGTTTCATCATAGTCAATTCCTTCCTGTTGTGAATAACCTTTTGCCACAAGTCTAGCCTTATTCCTTGTAATCACACCATCACTGTCAGTCTTGTTTCTGAAAACCCACTTTGTACCTACAATTGATCTGTTCTTTGGTCTAGGTACAAGTGTCCAGACTTCATTTCTTTCAAATTCATTTAACTCTTCTTGCATTGCTGTAATCCAATTAGCATCTTGAAGAGCTTCCTCCACTTTCTTTGGTTCAGTTTGAGACAAGAAAGCATGATACAGACACTCATTATTTGTTGCACTTCTGGTTCTTACACCAGCATCAGGATCTCCAATTATGAGATCAGGTGTATGTGCCTGTGTCCACTTTCTTGCTGATGGTAAGTGGTTTCTTGCATCATTGTTGGATCCTCCCCCTTGATCCATGCTCTCCTGATTCATATGTTGACTTTCTACATTCTCTGAGGCTCCCCCTGAATTTGATGACTCAGAGTTTGAATTGTCAGAGTTTGAATCAGTTTCCTCAACTGACTCACTTGCTGTGTCATGTTGAGCTTCTTCACGCTCCCCCTCAACTGGTTCTCTATTTTGTTCAATTTGAGAATTATCAGTTTCTCCAGTATTTACCAGTAGAGGTTCAGAGTATGCTTCGTCAGAGTTTGTCAACCCTGCTTCATCAGAGTTTATATCATCAGAGAGTAGATCTTCATTTTCAAAACGTAGTTGATCATATCCATCCTTGTCTTCAAGTCCAATTATTTTCTTGTCATCAAATGACACATGTATGGATTCCATGATCACTTTAGTTCTTAGATTGTAAACTCTGAATGCTTTTGTTGACAGTGGATAGCCAACAAAAATTCCTTCATCAGCTTTTAACTCGAACTTTGTCAACTGTTCAGGATGAGTCTTCAACACAAAGCATTTGCATCCAAATATATGAAAATATTTCAAATTTGGCTTCTTATTTTTCACCATCTCATATGGTGTTTTCCCATGCTTGTTGATCAGTGTAGCATTTTGAGTAAAACAAGCAGTTTGAACAGCTTCTGCCCAGAAATAAGTTGGTAATTTTGCTTCTTCAAGCATAGTTCTGGCTGCTTCAATTAAAGTTCTGTTCTTTCTTTCAACTACACCATTTTGCTGTGGAGTGCCAGGTGCAGAAAATTCTTGTTTCACCCCTCTTTCCTTGCAGAAAGCTTCCATGAATGAATTTCTGAATTCAGTTCCATTATCACTCCTTATTATTTTGACTTTGTGCTGTGATCCTTTGTCCAGTAGATTTACATGATCCATTAGAATTTGAGCAGTTTCATCCTTCTTTGACAAGAAATACACCCATGTATATCTAGTATATTCATCAACAATTACTAGAGCATATTTCTTTCTGCCCATTGACATTATATTCACTGGTCCAAAAAGATCAACATGTAGAAGATGATAAGGTTCCACTACTGAAGATTCAGTTTTGCTCTTGAAAGATGACTTCCTTTGTTTGGCCTTTTGACAGGAATCACATAGGCCATTTAGACTGAGTGTTGATTTTGGGAGTCCTCTTACAAGATCCTTTCTTATCAGCTCATTAATGTTGTTCAAATTAAGATGAGAGAGCTTTTTATGCCAATTCCAACTCTCTTCATTTGACATTCTTGCAGTCAGACACACTGTTTTTCCATCAGAGTTTGTTACCAAACTTGCTTCATAAATATTGTTGCGCCTGTGTCCAACTAGAACAACTTTTCCAGTAGATTTACTGATAACTTCACAGTATTCACTATGAAAATCTACATGGTTTCCTCTGTCACAGATTTGACTCACAGATAACAGATTGTGCTTGAGTCCTGAGACTAGAGCTACATTAGTGATGATGACACCTCCAAGATTAATGTTGCCATATCCCAGAGTATGTCCTACGTTGCCATCTCCATAGGAAACTTTTGGGCCATCCTTCTCCACAAAGTCTGATAGCAGGGCTTTATTTCCAGTCATATGTCCTGAGCATCCACTGTCCAAGATAAGTGTGCTCTCTATTATACCCTGCAATCACAAACAAACACTAAGTGTTAGTTTTAAGGATCCAGACTTGCTTGGATCCTTTGCCTTTCTTAACAGTGTTAGCTTTTGCAGCGGAATCAACTTTCTCAGAGTTTAAACTAACATTGTCAGATTTTACACTAGCAGAGTTTGCTCTAACCCACTTCAAGTTGGGTTTTAGCTCATAGTAATTATGATAAATTGCATGATAACTCTTACATGTGTAAATAGAATGCCAAGTGCTCCCACAATGTTTGCATAAGGTCTGTGGTTTTACTCTAACATAATCATTCTTTACTTCTGAAGTAGAAGGTAAAGAATTAATATGCTTGTTCTTAGTGCAAAATCTAGCAAGATGATTAGAACTACCACAACTGTAACATGTTTTCCTTAAAGCACCAGCATTAGGCAAATGATTATTTCTATTGTTTATGCCTATTTTTCCATTCCTATTTCTCTTGGACCCTTTAGGTTTCATGGCAGACTTAACCTCTTTGAGCTTATGTTTAAACTGTTTTCCTGTCATTAAACCAACATTAACCTGTTTCTCACAGACTCTTATTGGTTCTTTAACAGCTTCTATCTCAACAGGCTTCTCTGTTTTAGATTCAGTATCTACTTGTTCAACACAAGTTTCAACTGGCTCCATAACAGTTTCTTTCACAACTGCAGATTTTAACTTTCCAGATTCAGGAACAAATGTTACAGGAGATGAATATGAACTTGTGAAAGCTCTAAACTTAATTTTATCTTGAAACCTAAGTTCATCTTCCTCACTGTATCCTAAACCTACAGCATCTGTTTGAAAAACTTGATGTGTATTTCTGCCAGAATTAGTCCAAGTTTTAATTATTTTTCTTTCCTTCTCTAAATCAGATTCTAGTTGCCTATACCTTTTAAGCAACTCCTGTTCCACATAAACAGCATCATCTCTTTCTTTTTGAGTCTGCTTCATATTCTCAAGTTCTCTTTCAAGAAACTTGTTTCTTTCTTTAAGACTAAGATTCTCAGATTTAATCCTTTCATTCTCTAAAGTCTGATCCCTATAACTAACATGTATGTTCTTAAGATAAATTCTTAATTCAGAAATATTATCAGTATCATACGCATAAGTAGTTAGGGGTACCTTATTTTCTGATGATTCAGTCTCATCTTTGACAGTTGCCATAAGAGCATAATTTTCTCCATCATCAGAATCTGAAGTATCTGCCCAGTCTTTGCCTTTAGAGACGAGTGCTTTTCCAGTTTTTCCTTTCTTGCACTCTGGAGCATAGTGACCCATCTCTTTGCACTTGTAGCACTGGATCTCAGATTTATCCTTCTTTCCAGACTTGGTATCTTTTCCATCAGACTTTCTGAAATTCTTCTTCTCAGAATTTGAATCTCTCCTTGAGAATCTCTTTCCTTTCTTGGAGTTCTTGAATCCCATCTTCTTGAAGGTCTTCACCATCAATGCCGCCATTTGCATCAACTGTTCTTCATCATCCTCAGAGTCAGAAGCTTCATCAGAGTTTGAGTCATCATCAGAGTTTGATGACTCACTTTCAGATTTAATGACTAAAGCCTTTCCCTTGGCTTTCTTCTTTGATGATTCCTTCTTTTCAATGGGCTTCTCCTCAACTTTGAGAGCAACAGATTTTGTCTTCTTGCTTGATCTTCTGTTTCTTTGATCTATCTCAAGTTCGTGAGTCTTTAACAAGCCATAAATCTCATCAAGATCTGTATCATCAAGATCATAATTATCTCTGATTGAGGTCGTCTTCAGATCCCATTTTTCAGGTAGAGATAAGAGAAACTTGAGATTTGACTCTTCAAGATTATATTCTTTGTCAACCAGAGACAGATCATTCAGTAATTTACAAAACCTGTCATAAGTCTCAGTCAAGGTTTCATTAGATCTTGAATCAAAGTGCTCATACTCCTGTGTGAGTATTGTCTTCCTGTTCTTCTTTATAGCAGTGGTTCCTTGACACCTTACTTCCAAAGCATCCCAGATTTCCTTTGCCGTTTTGCAGCCAATTACTCTGTTAGACATAACATTATCTAAAGCACTGTGGAGTAGATGTCTAACCTTTGCATCCTTTGCAATTGATGAGATGTCTTCAGGAGTATAATCTTTCTTTTCCTTTGGAATCAGTGTCTGTTCTTTATCACCAACAGCAGGAGATAATTTAGTTGGCTTATGAGGACCATTATTGATTCTGTCAAGATATTCTGGATCTGTAGCCTCCAGAAACATGGTCATCTTCACCTTCCATATCGGATACTCTATTGGCCTGAGAATTGGAACCCTGATAGTTTCATATCGACTCACAGAATTTGGCTTAACCTGTTCAGCCGCAGGAGGAACTTGATTTTGATTTTCTTCAGACATGATTATTACTGTGTTTTAATCGTAAAACTGTATATATTAAACAGCCTTGGCTCTGATACCAATTGTTAGGCCGAATACACAATATAATCAAGTATGTATGAGAATAACAATAATTAATAACACTGTTTATGAATCAATAAAACTGTAATCTTATTAACAGCTTCTCTCTTTATGATGTTAATGAATCATAAAGAGCTTCTAGGTTACAAGAATAATATCTCAATGATCGCATCCCTTCTAGGGATAACCTATCTGTGTTTATAAAGTACACAGCTACATACAATCCTTCTCTAATTGATATTCCTACAAGTTAGCTATACAATTCATATCAATTAAGGATTGCTTCTTATCTTCTATCCTGTTTCCTTAGCTGTATCAATATATTCTGCTTCTTTCCATCTTCAGAATGTATTGCTTCTAGAATCTTCAATTCTGCACCGACAGCTAATTCAACTATCACCTTGTCAGACTTTAAATAAACTCTGACTAGCTTCCTTTAAACTCTTCACCCTATCAGAGTTTAACTAAACTCTGATCGGCTTCTGATAAACTCTTGTCAGTACCTGTTGCTTAAACACTGATAAACAAACATTAGCAATTATATCTAACAATATACGAACTCTTCTCCTCTGTAAATTCGAACACCTATTCTACTTTAAATAGAACTTTTAATTCTATGTCTTACCAATAAATTCGAATTCTTTTACTCAATAAATTTGAACACCTATTATATTTCTAATATATTAAATGATATTTTTTTGATTTATTAGTATTTAAAATTGTAAACCTCTAAGAAACATATTAATAATTTTAGAGACGCCACCTAAACTCTGCGTATCCTCCTTTATATATACTAGCTTAAAACCCGTGCGATACACGGATTGTTAATTGTTATTTTATTATTATATTTTTAATATTTTATTAATTGTATTTGTTAAAAAAAATAGACAGACATGTTAAAATAGCTAAATACTTTTAATTAATTAAAAACATTAAAACGGATTTTAAAATAAATAAGTATGGGTTTGCCCGTTATATTTTTGGAAAAGGATGAGTTTTAGTAAGAAAAAATAAAAAAATATAACATATATATTTAGTTTAAAAAAGGAAAATGCTCGTGATATTTTTAGAAAATTAGGTTTTAAAATTTAATAATAAAAAATATTAAATACGTTTTAAAATAAATACGTAAAGGGTTTGTCCGTGATATTTTTAGAAAAAGGATGGATTTTAGTGAAAAAAATAAAAAAAGTAAGTTGAAAAAAGTAATTTCTCGTGATATATTTAGAAAATGAGGGATTTTGTTAGAAAAAAATCTATAATGTGTTTTAGCTGAAAAGGTAATTGGCTATAAATAGACATTTGATCATTTATATTTTTAATATTTTTAGTAATTGCATTTGTTAAGAAAAATAAGTATGCTTGTTAAAATAGATAATTTTTAAAAAATAATTATAATATTAAAATATGTTTAAAAATAAATAACTAAAGGTTTGTCCGGGATATTTTTCGAAAAGGAGGGTTTTAGTAAGGAAAAATAGAAAAACTAACATGATTTAGTTAAAAAGGTAATTGCCCGTGATATATTTGAAAAAGTAGGGGAATGTTTTAGAAAAAATAATGTATTTTAGGTGAAAAAGGTAATTTTTTATAAATATGTAATATTATTATAATTTAGTAATATATTTCTATAAATAAGTAAGGGCAGTTAAGTAAAATCACAACATACCATACCGACCGACCAAACTTTTAATGTTTCGTCTGTTATATAATAGTATTGATAAGGATTTAATATAATAAGGATATCAAGTATATACTGATATAAGTATCTTACTAACTGCTTTTACTTTTAATGTTTCGGTTTTATTTACAGTGTATAAAAAATTTTAAAATACATTATTACTTAAAAATTATTAAATAAAATAAAAATTATGTTATGATTATATAAAATTTTATTCTCATATTATTATATTCTTTATCGATTTGAATTTGTTCTTAATTAATTTTAATACTTTATTGAAAGAAAAATAAAATTTCTATATTTAAAACAATTAGTGGAAAAATAAATAAATTGGTGCTACAAAAATAAAAAAAATATTTATTAAAATTTAGATACTCACTTTACTATTTGGGTTATATCCTGAGTTTTAGAAATTGAATTTTGACGATTTTACAACCCATGCGAAACTAACGAAATTATCTTTAATTTAATGATGGTTTAATAATTATTATCTAACTTGACCTGTTGATCTACCCATAAACCGAAAAGAAAAGATGGTTAAATTTTTTTACATAAACAATTCAATTCAATATAGAAAACCAATTTATAATTGGTTTAAATTATCAAAACATACTTCTTAGTATTTAAATATAATCCTACATTTAATCAAATACACATTTTAATATAAGTATTATATTCAAAATTATCGTTTATGAATATGAAATCCTCAATATTTTAATAATATTTTGATATTATTCTTTTATGTTTGTTGTTAGAAATGAATACTACTAGAAACTAGACAAAGGGGGGGTGAATGGATAGTTTGATATATTTTCCGATTCTTGAAAACTAAGTAAACAACTGTATATGACTATGATATGTAATATGCAGAAAGTAAACAACACACACAATCACTTTAATCTACTTTGTATAAGCAAATTAAATACTACAGCTTTCCAGGAAATTCACAATTGAATTTCTGGCTTCTAAACAAGAACAGTTTGAACTTGCTTGCTTACAGAGAAAAGAGCTTAGCAAATGACTATGTGTATCTCTCTTACAGCTAACAATAGAATGTGCATGATATATATAAGCCCTATACAAACTAGTGCACACACCTATTTTTACACAGTTACCCCTTGCTGAAAGTCCAACTTGTCCTGCCATAAGACGTTAACTGTGTCAGGAAGGACCACCTGCTTTTCGGAGTCTTTCCCGTTTCTGTAGCTACTTGTCTCTTATCTTTCTCTCCAAGTTTAGCTGTAGATTTGCCATCTGTTCTTTGGACCACCTTGCCAGAACAAATGCTTCAGTATTTGTCTCTTTTGATTCTTGATTTTGTACCTTGATTTGTCTTGTTGTAAACGGCTAAGTGTTGATATCGTGAACTCCACTTTATCCCTGACTTCGCGATCTCCCTTGTGAGGACTACGCGATATAGCCTTTGAAGACTTTGCGACATAGGTCATTTGATGACTATGCGACATAGGTCATTTGATGACTATGCGACATAGGTCATTTGATGACTATGCGACATAAGGCTTCTGAGGACTTCACGATCTAGGCTCTTTTGACTTTGCTGACTTCAACACTTCACGACATGTGTCTTGAGGACTTCTCGACATAGTACAAAACGGACTATGCGATATAGTACTTCACGACATGGATATTGGTGACTTCACGACATAGCTTTCTTTTGACTTTGCTATATAATGCCTTAGACAAATTCCTGCAACTTATTTCTTCATAGCCTTATTCAACTCTATCCTGCTGCATGAACACTTCTGAACTTCTACCAGGATAATTATTCAATGGCCTATATACAATCTAGATGCAAGAAACTTTACTAAGCTCATTATAAACCTGAGCATACATGATAAAGCTATTGTTCATGAGAACAAGACAAGTACATTTAGAGACCTATACTATATCCCAGTGATAGAAATCACTAGGTCATGTAATGTGACATAGTCACATAGTGTAGGCTTGTTAATAGTGGTATTCAGACATGTCTTGAGCCTAACATTTGTTATATCTAAAATAATATAATTATAATTTGGATTAATCAAATTGTTATGTTCCTTCAGAAAAAAAAGTTTTAAAATTTATTTATGTACAGGAGTTCTCGTAAGTCTCTGTAGGTTCATGTGTATCATTGTTAGTATGATATAGATCAGTTTTATATTGATAATTTTTAATATTGTAATCAATATGAATTATTATCTTGATATTTGGTTTAACAATTATTATCTAATTGGAACTATACATAAATTCAAGAGAAAAGATATTTAAGAATTTTTACATATAAAACTTTTCAATTATCAAAATACACTTTTTAGTATTTAAATATAATTCTATTATTAATCAGATACAGTTTCTAATTATTAATTTGGTCGTATAGTGATCGTACACGGACCAGATCGATTTTAATTTTTTCTTAAATTGATTTTAATATTTTATTGAAATAAAAATAGAATTTATAAATTTAAAAGAATTAGGAAAAAAAATAAATTGGTGCTACAATAAAAAAAATATTTATTAAAATTTAGATAATCACTTTACTATTTGGGCTCTATCTTGAGTTTTAGACAACAGATTTTAACGATTTTACAGCCCATGCGAAGCTAACAAAATTATCTTTAATTTAATGATGGTTTAATAATTTTTATCTAACTGGAACTATCCATTAACTAAAGAGAAAAGATAATTACGAATTTTTACATAAAGATTTCTATTCAATATAGAAAACCCATTTATAATTGGTTTAAATTATCAAAATACATCTTTTAGTATTTAAATACTATCCTATTATTAATCTAATACAATTTTTAATATTACATCTAACGGTCCTCATCTATTTTAATATTTATAGTTTTATAATCCAACGGATCATATACTTTTGGTAGTACAGTGACCGACCAAAGTTTTGGATAAGATCTCCCTTACGTTTATTATATATAAGGAGTTAATATAGGGTCCTATTCAACTAGAAACATGTACTAATTAAAAACTAGAAACTGCACCACAGACAGTTAAATACACCCTCTCACATACAAACCCACCTAATCCCCTCCATTCGTAATTATATTTTTCCCGTTAATTGGTGATCTTTTTTTGAAATATCACTTCACTGTATTTTTTTTCATCTCGCAACAATTAGTTTGCATACCATATTTGATATATTTCGACGATAAATCACTATTTATGTTTGCGAGAATCACTAAAATGTTGGTGATTCATGTAAGAATAAATAGTGATTTCTGCGTAAATGTTGTGATTTTTTCTCCAGACCTATACGTAAATTACAAATTTTGTACTGCAAAATCACTAAATTTATACGTATATAAAAATAAATCGCTAGATCTATGCTCAAATCACTATTTATTATTACAGAAACCACTAAAATTTTAGTACTCCGTAATATAGCACATATGGTATGCATATTGATCGTTGGAAGATGGAGAAAAATATAGTGAAGTCAGATTTCAAAAAAAGTTCACCGATTCACGGGAAAAATCAAATTAAAAATGAAGGGAATTAGGTGGGATTGTGTATGTGAGGGTGTATTTTAACTGTGTGTGGTGCAGTAGAGGGCCATTAGATTAGATTAATCTAAAGGCTTAGATTAGTTTTTAGTTTCTATTTTAATTTTAGTTTTTAGTTGAACAAAAGCCTATATATATATATAGATATATTGATGATGATTAGTTAATATACAATCAAATGTAATGAAATTACATGAATTCACACCAATATTAATTAATAAAAACATTTTATTACGCCACATCACTAGCATCAGATAATTTGTAATATTTTTTTATAATCGATTAGGTACTCCTTAGCATTACCGTTTCGAAACTTTAAACTTATTATTACTCAAGTTTTCTTGTAAAAAAAATGAACATGATAATTAATTTTATTACTTGGGAATAATAAAACAAAATTCTAGAACTATGAGTATATATACATATGCTTGCATATGCTTTTACAAAGAATCCCTACAAATAAATATATACTCCTACGTACAATAGAATCCGTGCCCTAAAAGGACACAAATATACAATCAATGTAAATATGCAATTCATTTATTATATTTGGATACCAATAGTACTGCATCTAAATATTACCATTACAGCTGTATATCGTCGTATCTCAAATATTTCATTCCTACTAAACGTAGGAGAATTATATGCAATCGGTTATACATTGAAACCGCAATTAAATCAAATTAAGATTCTCTCTATTGTTATTTATTTTTTTTGTCAAGCACTATTGTTATTTTTATCTAATAAAAAAAATAGTCAAAAAATAAACCAGAATATTCCAACAATTAAAAAGTCAAAACAAGATAAGTAGAAAATAAACATTTGTAAACCCTATATTTAGAGGGTGACACACTAAAAATAAATGTCGTTGGTTTACGATAAATATAGACTTGTCCTCGGAGTGTATAAAATTATCCCATCGATCCGCATTTCAGTTTCAGACTCCTAAGCGAATTCTTCCTCCATCACCGTCACCGTCACCATCACCATCGGGGTGAATATATATAATTTCGTATACAAAGTATATTCATTATATATATTCTTTAGGTTTAAAACGAGATTTTAAGCCTAACCCGCCATGGTGAGAAGGAATGCATCAGGTGGTGATGATCATGATCATGATCAGCAGGCTGATCAGACGGCTACGATGCCGTCGATGGAAGAGGCCTTTAAAGCTACACAAGTACCACACTGGAGGGATCAGCTCACTTTCCGGGCTATAGCTGTTAGCTTTGGTCTGAGTCTTGTTTTTAATGTAATTGTTTGTAAGCTGAATCTGACAACCGGTGTTATTCCTTCGTTGAATGTTGCTGCTGGTTTGTTGGGGTATGCGTTGATCAAGTTATGGACTGTTGTGTCTGAAAAGTGTGGATTTTTGAAGCAACCGTTTACGCGACAAGAGAATACTGTTGTTCAGACTTGTGTTGTTGCGTCCTCCGGCATTGCGTTTAGCAGTATGTTGTCGTAATTCATTAATGTGTGTTTTTTGTTTCATATTTACTCGAAAACATGTGTTTCATATTTGTATGTTTGACAGGTGGTACTGCAAGTTATTTACTGGGGATGAGTAGAACTATAGCTGCCCAGGCAGATGCAGGGAACACCCCGAATAATGTCAAGACGCTCTCCCTTGGCTGGATCATGGCCTATCTCTTTCTCGTTAGCTTCGTTGGCCTGTTCAGCATTGTGCCTCTAAGAAAGGTAGATGAATTTTCTGTTTGATCATTGTTTGGATTAATTAGCTTATTATACTTTTATATCACAATTAACGCGGGATTATTAATTTTGACAGATGATGATCTTGAGGTATAAACTAACGTATCCTAGTGGAACAGCGACTGCCTACCTCATCAATAGTTTCCACACTCCTAAAGGAGCAAAGCTAGCAAAGTAAGTGACAAATTATTTATTTCTCTGTTAATTGATGAATTTTTACTGGTTATTTTATGTTGTTCAAATTTTCTTGTCCTGCAACACAGAAAACAAGTCATGGCGCTCTTCCATTACTCTGGCATTAGCTTCGCGTGGGCATTCTTCCAGTGGTTTTGGACAGCTTCTGATGGTTGTGGATTCAATAGCTTTCCTACCTTTGGTCTCCTAGCTTACAAAAAGAGGTTTACTATTTTTCTAGCGGAATTTTAAGCTAACTTGACTCTTTAGTAATATGCTGATTTATGCAACAGTTTTACATGACATACTACAATTTAACTTTGTTTTCCAGGTTTTACTTTGATTTTTCGGCCACATATGTTGGTGTTGGTATGATATGTCCTTATATGATCAATGTATCATTGTTGCTTGGAGGTATACTCTCATGGGGTATAATGTGGCCAGCCATTGAAGCTAAGAAAGGTGACTGGTATAACGCTGATTTGCCCGCCAGCAGCCTCCATGGCATTCAAGGATACAGGGTATGCTCATAATTCTTATACATAAATATTCCCTATATAAATTCTCAAAGTGTTTACATATAGATCATGTGCCAGTATAATACTCATATTATCTTTACAGGTGTTCATTGCTATTGCAATGATGCTTGGTGATGGCCTCTTTCATGTTGTCTACATGCTTACTTCAACCATCCTCAGTTTCGCAAAGAAGCAAACATCTTCCGAGGCCTCAGAAGAAGTTGACAACTATGACGAAAAAATGAGAAAAGAGTATTTCTTGAAAGATCAAATTTCAAATAAAGTTGCTATAATTGGTTATCTAGGTTTGGCAGCCTTATCTATCGTTGCAGTACCACATATATTTCCTCAGTTGAGATGGTACCAAATACTCGTGGCTTACTTAATAGCCCCAGTATTGGCCTTTTGCAATGCCTACGGTTGTGGTCTCAGTGATTGGTCTCTAGCCTCCAACTATGGAAAACTTGCTATCCTGATCTTCAGTTCTTGGGTTGGGCTTGACAATGGCGGTGTCCTTGCTGGTCTAGCTTCATGTGGTTTGATGATGAGTATAGTTTCAACAGCCTCTGACCTTATGCAAGACTTCAAGACAGGCTACCTAACCTTAGCATCGCCTCGTTCTATGTTCTTCAGCCAAATTCTTGGAACTGCCATGGGATGCTTCATCACACCTTTGGTATTTTGGATCTTCTACAAAGCCTTCTCTGTAGGTGATCCCGAGGGCTCATATCCAGCACCATACGGGTTGATGTACCGTGGTATTGCCCTCCTTGGAGTAGAAGGCTTCTCTTCTCTCCCGAAGAATTGTCTTAAACTTGCTATTTATTTCTTCATAGCTGCCATAGTTATGAATATTATCACTGAATTATTGAGGAAGTTTGAAACCAAGTACAGGCTCTATAGGTTCATTCCTAGTCCGATGTGCATGGCAATTCCATTTTATCTCGGTGCATACTTTGCCATTGACATGTGCGTCGGAAGTTTGCTCCTCTTCTTCTGGGAGCTGAAAGATAAGAAAAAGGCCAGGGCATTTGCACCAGCAGTGGCATCTGGTTTGATCTGTGGTGATTCACTCTGGGGTATTCCTGCAGCTATTTTGGCTTTGGCCGGTTTACAGCCTCCTGTGTGCATGAAGTTTTTATCAGCTGCTACCAATAGTAGAGTCGATAAACTACTGGGGAACTGATCAAGATGACTCCGATCATGTGCTGCATTGCTGTTGCATTCTTTAAGATGTAAATATATGGTGGCAATGAATTCTAGTATATGGAGTGTTTGCATTGTTTTCGGACTACAGACGAATATATTTACATTTCCATTTTCTTTTTCGTACCAGTTAGTTTCCTGTTTTAAGTACTGTGCTTCAATTCAATTACATAACGTTCCTCAAGAGTTCATCTAATCTTTACTGCAAATGTATAACTTGAAAGGGTCCTAATAATTTTATTCAAAAATCGAGTTGAACCGAACCGAAACGTGCTTCCCCTAACTTAAATGGAGGGGCCGGCGGAAAATAGCTTAAGATTGTAACTGGGTATTGAAACAATTTATGCAGTGAAATAAACTATGTTCTTGATCTTTACCTACATAGTTTACTAGTCATCTGAACGGGATAACAGTTGATTTTAAGAAAACTTGTATATTAAATTCATTTTTCTATTGGGCGTGGGGTTTTATTTAATAAGAAAACAATTATTCGAGTTTTACATTTTAATTACATATATTTTCGTACGGAGCTTTTATATATTTTAGTAATGATTGAAACATATACGATAGTGTATGGTATTTTTGAGTGTGTATTAATGAGATTTATATATTTTATTGATGATAGGTAATATGTAATTGATATTTTAAGGTATGTTTACAAATTGTAATATTTTTTAATCAAAAGTTAAAATATTTTAATTAAAAAAGACAATCATCTACTTATTATAATTTATATTAGTTTTTTTATTTATTAATTAGAATGATTGATCGAAAATCATAAATTAACACTTTCAATATTTTATTTTTTAAAATAATAGTATAGATTTGGTCAACATATTTTCTATCACTAATGTAAATGAACTATGAAAAGAGAGAAAAAAAATAAATCAAAACAAGTCTTGATTTTAATTAGTGGATTGCATAACATGAAGCAAAAGTTGCAAGTACACTCAAGAAGCAGGAGTTCAGCCAAAAGTTTCCTATATTCACTTTAATACACATTCACTTATCACCCTCCAGTTACATTAACCTATAAATTCTTACAAATTGTATAAATAACATAAAATGTATCCACTGATATACAAATTATAAATATTATACATATTTTGTTTACAAATGTTCATAAAAAATCTTTGACTTTTCTCAAAAAATGAAGTCTCTAAAATTCTATACATGTAAACTCGAAACCTGAATCTTGAAAACAAGAAACTTGAAAAATACAGATAAAATGAACTTTAACCAAGTATAGCTACTATACATGTATTTACATATACTCACTGAAGATAAGATACCAAACCAATTACAAAACGGTGTTTATATGAAGTGCTTTCAGCAGCGACGTAGCCATCTGCTTCACCAAAACTTGGCCACCTGAACTCTGCCCATCTCGACGTTCCTCAATCAAATTCTGAAGTTTTTGAGGCAAGTCATTCTCTACAATCATTTGCTTTGGACGTGGATGGTGCTCATACACAGCCTGATATATTTTTAATAGTTGGATGTAAGAGACAGATTTTCAACTTCACCACAAGTGTAATGTCAGGTGATAAAATAAACATGAACATGCATTGAGCCATTTAAGTTTGATGCTAATAACACAATCTGTGATTTGCTCAGCGAGCAGTGCACTAGTGGGCTACTATAGAGTACTAAGACAATGGAGGTTGGATCTTCCATTAAGTTACTTTAAGTGGATTTATACAATAACTTTTCAGATTATTAAATCATGAGATGTGGGACATTAGTTTACTTTGATATGGGAAAATCCTGGGTTCACATTAGCGAGAACCCATGATCAATGAATCAGATTGACTATATTTTTTTTTTGCTAAATTGATAATATATGAAAAAGAAGAAAACAGGAAGTACACACTCGAGACAACTAACTAAAAGCACTCGACAAGGAGAATGCAATTAGAAAATTACTCAAAAAAAAACATGGGCATAATTGTATCACATAGTATATTAACAAGGCTCTAATAAAAACGATTAGCTCGCAAGATGGAAAAAACCTTCACCAAAGTATGCTTAGGTAAAACTGAAACTGAAACATATATAAAATGGAACTTCTAACCTTGATAAGCTTGAGCAAATTGAGCCGAGTAATAGCATCCTGGTGTTCAAGCCTTGAAATGAGTAATGGTGTCAAGCCATTGACAGCCAAAGTAGTATTTATTCGGGATGATTTCCTGCAAAAAGAAAGAAAATAATTTGTAAAATGTCCATGATAAATTTGAAATGCTTTTACTAACAAAGGGAAGTAAACCCTATGGGAACCATAGATTTTCTGATATGCATATAACATTATATTCATATTCAATTAATTAAAGATATCTGTCTGATATAGCAAAATATACCAATCGCTTGGCTTCTATGGCAAGGTGTTATTTTAGCATCCAACAGACTTGGAATTATGAGTACAACACATAATGTGTTCTCTTCGTCTCACACGTCTTGGCCACTTTTCCATGTTCATTACATCTTAAACTTATTACCAAATTACATCATTGTATTAGATATGGCAAGCAACTATTTTTTCCTAACATGGATACATTTACAGGCTGGAGAGGACTTACGTAATGATTTTCAAGAACGGCTCCAATATATGCAAAAAATGTTGTTCTGGACAGCGCCGGAAAAAGTTGACCAGCTTCTGAACAGCCTCCATTTTTAATAAGGATTGCTCCACTTTCTTTGTGTCATTGTCATGAGCCAGGCATACTGCAATAGAATCTAATGCAGTGACCGACCAAAGCTCGTCATCAAGTAGGCTTAGGTACACATCTAAACCCCCATGAGCTCTTAACTGCTCCCTTGAGTTACATGATGCATGGGCCATATCGCAAAGCAGTGGCAATGCATATTGCTTCAGTGGAGACGCTGACATGACAAAATACATCAGGTGTGGGATGATCCCATTTTCTGCTGCTTGTTCCTGCCTCCTCTTATTTATCTTGCAGAGATTGAATAGAGCATTGAGTACCTTCAGCGAATAAGATCAGTCAGTTAACATCCATAAGGTGGTAAATTGAATTCAAATTGCAAATGCTGCATACAGAAGGCATTAAGATTTCATCTATATGTATCAAAAATATATGTATGGCAATATCATTTAATTATATTTGCTCTGCATTTTTAATTAAGTGGTAAAAAGTAACTATTGCAATTGACTAATAGGCACAATTAGCTAACAGAAATGTAGACATAAATTATGAATTACTTATTAGACTTGTACAGAACACATAAATGACTGCATCAAGCGTATACCACTCGCGATATATCATTTCAAAGTTAAGCCCGGTATATCATCCTGATATACATCTACTACACCCAGTAGCTTTTAAGGCACAACTCTTTCACATCTAAACCCGCTCACTCAAATGACAGGAACCCATCAAGCTTATCTACTACTTACGGAATGGTATTCAGAAATACACTACTGTCAACAATATATCAATCGGAGATGATATATAATATACTAAGCACATGAAGACCCTTCATTTGCGTCATCTAATTTTGGTAGATCAATTTTGAAATGGAAGGAGCAGCTATATTTTAATGAAATTTAATAAATTTGGAATCAACAACTGGTACAGGTAAGTACCTACTAATCAAAGTTTTGTAACACTGTACCAGTACTTATAATAATGTTCCAGCTAAAAAATATACATAGAACTGTATAAAATACATGTACTGAATTAAAGATAATAACAATCAAAGAGTCTCGTGTTTGGCCACATGCTTAACACTCATTGGCAGATCAACCTATCAGCAGACCTAGTGAAAAACTTTTGATCGCACTTCTGCCTCTGCATATGATAATATCATTCAAAAACACTATCCAGTTATATGATTATCCAAAGAAGAGAAATATCATGTGCAAACATGCAATGTGTTGGTACGCATGACAAAAGATATATTAATGTCCATACAGGCAACCCGTGGAACATGCATCTTCTAATGTAATATTCTTCTAATGTAATATTCATGAGTTGTGCACATATACAAGTTGAAAGGTTCACCTCATGGTGAATTTGAGACACGAGAGGACCTTCTTTGAAGTCAAGGTTTGGGATTAAATTTTTGATTGCATCTGCTCGCTGAAGATTCTCCAAGCAGTGTGGGTCAGTGGAAAGATGATTAACGCACTTCAATAACTATACAAAACAATATAAAGGTGTGAGAAATGAGGAGTTTAAACCGGTGGAGCTTAATTTAAAGCTAATAAAAGAACGAGGAGTTTAATCCGTGTTATGGGAATTAGATTTTAATTAGATTTTTTAGTATTTTTAAATAATAAGAAAAATACAAAAATATGTTAAATAGGAAATTGGCGGGAAAAGTTGTTGGACTTGTGACAGGATATAACCAATTGTAATTGAGAACTTGAATTTAGATTTTGGAATTAAACATTTCTTATTTTCCCATCTCTTAATTCTCTCTCATCTCTTTCTCTTATTCTCACTAAATCTCTTGTCTTTATAATTCTGTTAGTATAACAATCATTTGTGAGAGTTTATAGGACTTATACTTAAGCTCCTGTAACAATCCGGTGGAGCTTCATTTAAA
The DNA here is from genome assembly GCA_030848705.1 of Heracleum sosnowskyi. Lineage (NCBI taxonomy): Eukaryota > Viridiplantae > Streptophyta > Magnoliopsida > Apiales > Apiaceae > Heracleum > Heracleum sosnowskyi. Next base: position 116,810,239 of record CM061239.1, read on the forward strand.
GCTAATAAAAGAATGTATTGCGTACCTTCAAAAGAACAGCAGGTTCTATCTTATTGAAAATCAGAAAAAGACGATTGAGCAAGCTTTGACTACACATGTAAGACTTCACAGTCGTGTCAGATCCAGCAAACTCAAGTAGAAGGTCTGCTACCTTCTCTACGTATTCCCAAGTAACGTCAGCACTCCAAGGTGGAGCAGTATGCGAAAGTAATCCAGATGAAGCTGCACTCCCTGGTCTGGCATTTGAAACCCCAGAATCTGATAGGACACTGGAAGCTGTCTGCGAAGCAAGTCCAGATGTAGAAGCAGTTGTTTCATCACTAGATGATGGCAGTCCGACATTCTTATTTGCAATCTTTGGTGGACTTTTGATCGTAGATTCAAGGTTTGCCTGTTCTCTTCCACGTCCTGTAACATCTGCGATGTCATTAAAATAACAATTAAAATGTCATCTACCAGCATGCATTTATGACCTCGTCAAATTAGAAAAAGAATCATATTCTGGCAGAGAACATGCTCTAGCAGAACAGTAGACTCCCAAGGATAGTGATACATGAAAACTATATATGCAATTATTGTAATGACACAGGAGGGAGGAATACTAAACAATACTCTACACACCTGAAAAGTCAGCTATCAAAGGATCGAGACCTTTTGAAACACCATCAGTCGATTTTGGAGTCCTGTCTGTTGAAATTCTATGTGAAGTTCGTGAAGGATCACTTCTTTCCTTCATCATACCATGCGCAGGTTTGTCGAAAGAGCTTGGATCATGTGATTTTGTGGTGTCGGGGCCTTCTATAGAGGCTGTACTTGATCGAGGTCTATCACTATCGAGGGGAAAAGATCTGGAGTCGGAAGAATGAGAAACTGAAACTTGTGAAGAGTCATGAGTTACAGATGACAATGTATCATCAACTACTCCATGCTTGACCTTGAGATAATCAGGATGATCAGATCCATAAGGTGGTGCCACGCTTTGACCAAAAGAAGGGTTTCCTGGATCCAGTTGATCAGACCGTGACTGTAGAGTTATACCATCAACCTTAAACACACCTCCACCAGATACCAAAGCCAACCGAGTTGCCTCGTTCAAGCTATAAAGAGTGTTTGTGAGCCTAGGCAGTATCCCATTCTTTGCAGCTATTCGACAGAAATCGTTCCTAGGGGACCGCTGAAGTTTAAGTACCTTCCAAATTCCATCAATTGCTAGATGAACCATTTCCCTGTGAGTCATAGATTCTTAAATATGAAATTAAATCAATTACATGTGCAAAGATGAATTATAAAAACCTACTGGAGAATGTGCATCTGAACTGGCATATACAGAATTCAAAGCAGATGATAAACTGCTAGTGAGACATTACATGCTGATACAACATAATATGCAATATATGCACACCGTACCAGCATATCTAAAACATCAGACAACATAATGAGATGATTATGGTATTACTAAAATATCATGTGCCTTCACCATGGCATTGACTACACAGCCATATTCTTCTCGACATTAATGCTTGGTACAAGAGGATATGCAACATGCATCGCAATACCCATTAACTAGACCTGCAAGTCTAGTCAAAATAGGCTATATATGCAACACCATACCAGCACATCTAAAACATCAGTTAACATGATTCAATGATTATGGTATTACTGAAATATCACGTGCCTTCACTATGGCATTGACTACACAAGCCGTATTCTTCTTGACATACATTTTGTAATGCTTGGTACAAGAGGATATGCAAAACAAGCATCCCAATACCATTCAACTAGACCTGCAAGTCTGGTTTTATTAATGTGTATCATTTGAGTGTCACCGACGCACACATGGCAACACTGAGGCTTGAACCCTCGACCTCCTGGTTACTTAGAGAAGAGGGTATCCATTATCCAGTAGGTTGCAATACTAGGCATTACTATGCTAATACTTGGTCCTGAAAGTAGTAACCTCTCCTATTCAAAGTGTCCCTATCAAATTATTGTGGCATGTAAGGGTGATCAACTGCTCACATATATTTCCTTCCAGGTTCCAAGTATCAAATTAACAGAATAGTACCAGTCTTATCAACATCAACATAAATTTTTTATTTCAGACTATTTTTTCTAGTAGGAAGTGCCACTTTAGGGGACCATGTTCTTGCATCACTTATTATCATGTCAGTCACGCATCCTCGACACCCTCAACTATATTTTTTCCACTCTACTTTATATCATGTCAAAGCTATATTTTCCTATTTCATTTGATAAAATTCAGCTCTAACCAACTCTTACCAGGCGGTATGATCTGTACTGGAACGATAATATAAATATAATCCTGGAAAGGATAACGAGTCTTGCTGAGGATAGTGATAAGTGCAACATCTGAAGTGATCCTTGTATCTATCTCTGTATCTTTCCTCCTAAAAGATAGTTTGAACCAGGATTTTGCTTACAAGACTGCTCGAGCATGTTATGCCGGGTGTAACACACATCGTCAACAAATTTAATATCAACCCTTCCCCCACAAACGTAAGCATAAATTGCCAAATTCGTGATACATAAGAATTAATGTACCATGTGGCAACTTCTTGCATGCATTTAATTCCAGAGCTACATGAAGGAAACACTACAGCTTCATGGAATATTTGGCATGTCAAAATATAACTGATTCACTCAAACCGACAAAAACCAACCTGTATTTTGCATAATCAGGTTCGAGAAAACCCACAAGAATTGGAATTCCACGACAAGCAATAAACATGTGTAAAGTCAAGGAACTGCATGGAGAAGTCATTGAAGTCAATCTCTATTCATGTACTTTTTTTAAGTAAATATGAATTTCTGCTTGAAGCAGCAAAATACTGCATACCTTGACTGATACAACTGCTGTAAGAAATAAGCTGCTTCCATTCGAATCTCACGAGGATGATCAGGTTCAGAAAAGCTCATTACGACTGGAACCTGTGTTGAAAACAAAAATCTAACTACAGTAGTTGATACTTATTAATTTACTGAACCAATACAGGAACATATCTAATCAGAATATTGCAAATTTAATTCGACGATCAGACAACCCATCTTTCAACATACTGCAATGTTCTAGTAGACTAAAAATACGAGTCCCTATATATAATGTATATTTAGGACAAACTTATTATAAATAAGACTGCATGCTTATGGCACTTCATCAAATTTGGGAGACTGAAAGCACAAAATGAACACTAAACTTACAAACCCAACAAGACACGCATTTTCCAGATAATCAGTGTTATCCTTGATTATCTGATTTAGAACTTGAAGCACCGCACACATAACCTGAAATTACATGTAAAGAGCAAGTACCAAAGGTGTAAATAACTATATAAACTTAAGTAAAAAGATGACAATAATGAATTCTTTGTAGTATAACATACACCAGTTCTCGGATTCTCAAGCAACTCCATTAAAGGGAGTAAACCGTGCTGAGTAATGAATACATATTTTTGCTCAGGGCGTTGGTGGAAGAAAGCAATTATCTTCCGGCAAGCAGATACAACCACATCTTCTGGTTCATTCGGCCTCAATGTTGAAACTAACTTGCTAAATTCCACAGCCTACAGGCAACGTAAAGTATCAATCTGTTTGTGTACAACCAGTGCATTAAATGTAAAGCTCTGCCAGAAATAAGCTTCGAATCCTGTAACAAACTTGGCAACAGCTATAAGGTCGGAAACATCAACTCCATAGCCACTGAACAAAGTTTAATCATTCCAATTGTAGTTACACCCAAAAAGATAATTTTCAATTTCCAGTACGAGTAGCAGAAACAATTACAATTAGTCATATTAAGGCTGCACGACTGTCCAGAGATGTCTTGCATCTCATTATTTGTCAAAATCAGCATTGGTTCAGAGAGGAGAGACCAGAGAAAGATAGCTAGTTGGTTTTCTATTCACTGGAAATAAGTGTTGCAAAGTAAGTACCTGTAGGTGAAATAAATTATCTGCCGGCATATTATCATCAAAACCCTGATAATTCAACAACAAAAAAAACAATCAGGCATAATTTCAACTTCAAGCAACAGATCACTGTTCCTTCATTGCTTTTAGTAACTACAGAAGTAAATGAACTTGAACAATTTGGCACAGTAACAAATTCACCAAAATATCGTTCTTACCAAACCATCATTACCAGTAGCATCTTCCTTTAAAACACCCATCACTATACGAAGCAAGTCACCACCACTTGCTCGCCCCAACTCATTTTCCATTCGCTTTTTTTCAATTGCGGCCCTTAACCTTGTTGCCAGGACATTCCTCCCTTCATCTGCATGAAATGCATTGCCTTGATTCACATTTGGAGAGGACGCAGATGTTGAGGGTTCAGCTGCCTGATCCTCCAGAGTTTTATCCAATGGACGGAACAAGTCCTCCAACGAAGCATCACCGGGAGTATCACTAAATTTACTCAGCTCATTACCTCCAGAGGTTATTGATGCCTTAGGTGCCTTCACACATGGGTCATTCGAAGATTTAGTTCATTAACTGAAAGGAGAGAACACAATGATGGCTGTCTCATGCATTCTACATCTATAAACATAGTATATGTGTACTTGAGTGAGTAATAGGAGGCAGTAAGCTTTGTGTAGTGTCACTGGCCAATGGCCATTCAATTCTAATCTTGCAAAGTATCTGGGTAACAGTTGAGAAAAACCCTAATCAAATGATACAAGAGGCTTATCTACAATTTAGATATAGTATCTAAAAAGTACTTCTAAATCACCCACCCATCTTCCTCTACTTCACTTTAAGATGATAACACACAAATTTATAGCACCCAGAACAGTAGGAATATATTTCTGCTATATATATTTTGCTGTTGCAAGTGAATAAATTTGTCTTATTACATAGAAACACACAAAAACTAAGCTAATAAAGCTACAAGGTGGGTGCATTATGAAATAGTCTAGCAAGTATAAAGTAACTTGGATTACCATATAGTTGATGCCAATGTTTTGAGTAGCAAGCAGCAACTACTAGTGATATTTACCTTAATAAGATTGTGATCTCGGCTCTTTGGTGCAGAAGTGGAAGACCCATGTTCAACATGAGAACTTCCTTTCACTTCAGTTTTTCTAGCAACAGCATATTTCTTCCTGGAATTAGGTGACCCTAACTCACCACTATTTAGCAATTTCTCCTGGTTATGCGACTGAGATGGCTCTTGAAGCTCTGCTGATGTAGTAGCCACCTCAGAGTTAGAATTAGATTCTATGGGCAACTTCTCTTGGAGTGTCAAGGTAGAGACTTGATCGGACAAAATCTCATCTTCATGAGTAGCAGCTCTTTTCTCAACAAGATCATGTTTGGCACTGCTATCTTCAGTAGAATCGTCAATTTCAGCATTAGCCTCTCGAGATAATAAATCTGTCTGGCTGTCCTAAATATAGAACAATCAACAAAATAAAATTTTAAATACCATGCTACGAAAGAATGATCTCCCCTGATCAAAGCATATTTATGAAAGATAAAGAAACCCCTTATTTGACGGATATCACTAAGATCCAGAGATCATTTCCCTTCATTCTATGACACACTTAACAAAACATTAATGTAAGCATTAGATACTGCCATGGAATAGAACAAACAACTATACAACTTGCTGAGAAAATGATTATGCATCTCTCCGGCCATTTCTAAATGCTCTTATTGATAAATCAAGCAATACATAAATAACTTTGGTAAGTGTGACATGAAACATATTATTTATTAAACTTCATGAACGCTGGAGTCCAATTGATTTTAGAATTAGTGCATTTATATAACTCTTTTTGCATCTCATAATTTAATATCAAGGGTAATTCATTAAAAATACTAATTATGATGAAAAAGGTGGATGGAAGTTGACATGTAGTAAGAGCAAATAATAAAAAATATATGTGAAGTTAAGGAACACGTACTTTAGCTTTTAGGGTGTTGGTATCTTCAACTGTTCTGTGATCATCTCCATTCACTGTCTCAGCATTGACAGAACCATCTCCCTCAAGTCTGTAAAACATATGAGCAATCATGCTTATAATAAGAAACTGTATGTTGCTCATCTCTAAGACCGGGGATATAACACACTCTCATTAAAAAGCCGAACATCACAATTTCTGATATGCAATCCATCTCCACAATATAATTCACATCTCTTGCCTTTTCAATTTATCGAGATCCCTCTTCCCCAAAATTTTCAGACCCCATATCGAAAATCCCTATCTCCTCACAACTCACTTTTAGCACCTAAATAAACAAAGAAATTACCCCTAGCAATTAAGTTGCAGAATAGCAAACTTGTATTTCAAAAAGAAGGAAATACAAAAATATATAACATACAGCAAACAGATTAACACACAAGTTTAACAAACCATCTTCAATATGTAACTAGAAAAAACTTAAATTATAGAACTTGTTAATGATGGTTAACCACGGTATTTCTTGCAAGTGCGTGTTAAAAAAAGACGGCCATTATTTCAATTTATCAAGCTTGATATATTCCAGTACTCTTCAACGACAATATAATGACTAATTCACAAATTTTGTACAGATACACTGTTAAAGCAAAAATACCAAGCAATGCATGTCACACGTAAAATCCCCATAATAACGTTGATGCTTTTGTTGGGGGCGGGAGGGAATTGGAAAGGGAGAAGAGAAAAGGGGCATTCATGATGTCTACCTCAATGTTTCACCATGCCGAAGTGAAGATTGTAAAACACGCCTTGAGTTTTGTATCCAAGGATGCGAGAGCAATGTCTTAGCATTAGGCCTCTGCCTGGCATCCTGAAACATATTGCTTGGTATAAATATTTGCACTAAAAAATTTAGAGACACACAACATAGATATTGTATTTTAACTGGTTCAATAGCAAGTTAACAAGGAACCCCCTGAGCTGCCACGAATGTTACAGAAAAATGCGTTTCTTTTAAAATAGCAATGCCATTCATGACATTACAAAGAACTGAACGGATCAGTCAGTGGAAAATCTTAAAAATAATGTAATGGAGGCAGATTACATGTGTGGCATGAACAAAATGGATCCCATAAAATTGCTCATCCAGTTTATTAATTACACATCGCCAATTTCGTATGTAGCACATCTTACCTGATGAAGGCCTTACTATTTTCATATAAGTTTCATGACACAAGAATTATACAGCACAAAGGACTCAACAGCCGCTATGTGTTTAGAGATCCAATACTATCTCCATTCTACAAAAATCAGTTCAAAATTACTGCATAGAAGGAACGGAAGAAGACCAGTAGCATAGTAATCAGTTCCCCCCTTTCTTACTTAAAATTCATACATGCAATTGTTTCCGCTTATTCTTCACTTTCCTTCTGTAATTCCAACTTGAGAGAACCTCCTCACATATGATAACACATAAACAACAACTTCTGAAAATTAACTCTGGAGGGGAAAACCGATGAATGGCAACTAATACTAGTAGTTCAGTAATACAGTATCATATTATATAGAATTTTAAAACATCATATGCCAAGGTTGTGAAACTTTATCTGCATAACCTTTTTAAAACACTGACAAAGAAAATCCGTCATTGCAGGAGATAGACTATCTGGTATTGGAGGGCGCTCATCCTGAATAAATATGAAAAGAGGTTCAGTACCCTTGCCATCCCAAGGACAAAAAATTAACAGATTTAAAACCCTAAAGAAAAATGTTGAACAAGTTCGTAGTCGGTACACAACATAAAGTACATTGTCGTCTTAAACATGTTCATCATAGGTCCGTCATTCAATATAGGAGGATAAATGAGCTAAAATTTAGCTTGTAAAATGTATACTAATACTAGTATATCCATATTAGCAGTCATCTCATAAACCTTTTTTGTTCTCCCTATATCTTATCTACCTACCTTAAATTTTCTCCTTCACTATCTAAAATTAGGAATAACCAGGTCCCAGGCAGTACATCGATAAAATAAAAGAAGAAAGAAAACAAAGTAATACTACAGACTACAGTTGACAGGCTTCAGAAGTAGCCATAAAAAAACTACTTCAGCAAGTTATAGTACTTCATCACCACTGTTCATACTATAATATCAATTTTGGAGAACCTGTACAATCCTAAAGAGAGCTGGCATTGGCTGAAGATCATAATATGGAGGTACACATGTAAGAAGCTCAATCACGGTGCACCCAACGCTCCATATATCAGATTCAGCAGAAACTCCAGACATTTCAATCACCTGAAACATAAACAGTTCTAAAAATAAGGACATCCGGTAGAGTAGGATAATAACAGTTCCTAAACTTTTGAACCAGGTACAAGGATAAAAAAATATCTGATCAATGAATCCCCAGGATAAATGATTTGATTGCTTAACAGTAAAAAGAGAGATAATACTGACTACACCATTACAAGAGAAGTACCTCAGGGGCCATCCAATAAGGTGTCCCTACTACAGAATGCGTATTAGCATCTGCCTCTGTCAATTTTGTTGCAACTCCAAAATCTGCTAGCTTCACAAGACCCTGGAACCATATAGTGATCAAGCAAGTCTTTCAAGGAACCGGGTCTAGATTCTAGAAAGACAGATTAGTGTGCTCTTTCACAACAATATGATGGGAGGAAACCCCCGTTTGCTCTTTAAAAATCTAGTAATTCTAAAAGGGAAATTTACTGATGCATCACAAAAAATTGCAAATCTGGGACATGTAATACAAAATGATAAATAATAATAATATACATGGGTTTTTCCATCAGTGTTGCTCCACAGAAGCAACAGTGGCCTTTCCCATCATTGTTGCTCCACAGAAGCAACAATGGCCCTGCTATCTCCGTGCTATATATTAAAATAGCACAAGGATTTGTTTAAAAAGTAATCTGAGTCGCACTGTTCGTGTAATCCTTCCTACAGTTATAGGAGATAGCATTGCATCCCAAAAAGGCAAAAGATATTGGCCCTGTTTGGAAGTTAGAGGTTTGGGAAAAAAATAGAGGTTTGAGCCAAATTAGAGGTTTGACTATTTGAAACCTCTAATTTGAAATAGCTTTTTGGACTCAAAAAGCTAATTTTCAAAAAGCTAGTTAGAGGAGCTTTTTCAATTAGATGATTGTGATATGTCTAGTTAATATATAAAAAACTAACTCAAACAGCTAATTAGCAAACAATTTTACATAAAACAGCTAATTCAATCCATTAGTCAAATCAGCTTACTCAATCCGCTAGTCAAAACAGCCAACTCAATCCGCTAACAGCTAATTGCCGAACAGGGCCATTAAAAGAGAGAAATTAAGAGAAAACAAGAACATACCTTTGAATGATTTCAAACTTCCAATTAGCTAATAAGTCAAGTCATATTCTCACATAAAATATATGTAGATGAGAGAGCAATGCAGGCATGCGCCATGTAGCATTTACAAGCCTCAATGCCTCACAAAGTATAAACTTCAAATAGGTACATGCTTTGCAAAAAATAAATAATTAGTGAAGTACCTCTTTAGTTAACAATATATTAGCGCCCTTTATATCACGATGAATCACACCTTGCTCGTGCAGATAAACTAATCCTTCCAAAACCTGTTCAGGAATAAAGAGTGAAGACATAAGCAGAAACACATAACAACAAAAAAGAGTATATATACAAACCTGAACTATGTACACAGCGACTAGAGATTCTGGAAATGGCCCAAACTTAGTTGGCTTAATAATGTTTGCAAGTGAACCATTCTCCACATACCTATACAAAACATTGGTATAAACCAGGTAAAAACCAGAAAAATACAAAACCATTTTATTTTGAAAACGCTCAACTGCAGGAATATAAACCCACACACCCATGCCCCTACCGAGGCTTGAACACTCGATCTCTTCTTACTGTTAGGTAACCAACTTTCCTAAAGCCTTTGGGTGATACTAGAAGGCAATAAATGATCATATACAACCAAAAAGGGGGAATACGCACTATTAAAAACATTTTGATCAAGACTTTACCATGTCACTGGCTCACACGACTAGAGAAATATACAGTTTCAGCATACTTACTCAAGGATTATATGGAGATGGCTTTTTGTCTTCGAAGATCCAAGATATTTCACAATGTTTTTGTGCCTCAAATTCTATGACAGAATAACATAAGAAAAAGGAGTTTGGTTAGTGCCTAATATATTTATGTGCTGATAAAATATTTGTGAAAGTGCATAGCTATTATTCCAACAACAAAAATTATGTCAAGAACAGTGCATTTGTAAGTCCAGAAAGTATAGAAAAAACTTGCATATAATGTGACGAAATCTGGCATATAAGAAATACTAAACAAATTCTAAGATGCAGTTAAAGTTTATGTACCAGAGGAGATGTGATAGGATGACAATGAAGTAACATGTTTTCGCACGAATCCTGTTTTAGGGGTTTAAAAATCTAGTTTTAAATTCTAAATTCCACTGTTTTATGTGCCGAAATTCCTTACAGTTGTAACAAAACAAGATATAATTCCGAAAGCAAGAGGATTTTACTGGTCATTCATTCGGATTTTGTAACATAGTATTAATGTTACTGGATGGCGTGCCTAAAAGACAATGCCAGCAGGTCCCTTCTAAGAAAAAAGTAATCATATTTAAACTGTCTGCCATTTGTCAACAAGTGAGGTTAATGTCCATAACCTAACTACAATCTAACCAAAATGAGCCATTAGACCTTCCGTTAAAGTATAGATTAGATTTCTTTCAACTTTGTACAAGTGAAAACCAAAACCATAGGTGGACTAAGGTAAAAGAAATTACCTTGAGCAGATCAATTTCTTGCTGAAACATTTGTGTCCCACCAATGATGAGATAATCCATAATAAAACAACAACTGGTCAGTAGGCATATGATAAGGACTCTGTGATATATTTTAGTAGTACACACATGAAGTAAAATTTACAAGTATTGACAACAATACTCAAAACAAGTGTTCCCTGATCATTACATAGTACATACATATGTGCAACCCGTCATGATTAAAAAATGTTTCTAGTTCTACACCAAAGGAAAGTCATAATTTAGTTTCACATTTTTTCATGAACAAAATAAATTTTAAATTAACATCCTTGTGGTATTATAACAATTGACAACCCAGGTTTTATAAACTAAACTGAATTGTGACTAACATATATCTGAGTTGGACTTTAAGCACCTAACATTTACAACAATGTTAGACCAAGTGTCAATGACAACAAGGGTGTCAAATCTGCAGATGCACGGCATACTAGTGTACCAGACATTCTTGGTTGCATTAATATATTGGCGCGCGCGCGCGCTCAGACACACACATATAAAAGAAAAACTAAAAAATTATATTGATATTATTAACCATAGAAATTTTTAAGAGGTTTTCACATTATAAATTGGGACAGATGTGCCGACAACACTTAGAGGAGCTAACATTAGACAAGATGTGAAATAAGCTACATCATATCTCTCGTTTCTTCCTTCTTTGTTTTTAATGTACTTTTACATATACATGCATCAAATAAGAATTCTAAGCACAATAAGAAATACAATACCATAATAATGTTTAGATCCTCCTGAGCAATGTTTTCTAGAGACACTTGTTTAATTGCCACAAAGTCTCCATTTTCCAAATCCAAACCCTTATACACTCGACCATAAGCTCCTTTCCCAATTTCATCGCCGAGCATCTGACATAAAAACGTCACATTAAGAAACTAGGAATTTATATATGATAAACAAACATATCAAATATGATTAAAACGTAAAAATCTGCACACCAGTCAAAATACATAATTAAAATTTTAAGGAAATCATATAATTGCATGCATCCTTGCGGACACCGCAGTAGAGATTTCTACAAAACTAGATTGGCAAAACCAAACTCTGGCTATCTGAGGAGAAAGTGAGACACACAGACACCTATGATAATCATAATATAAAATCAGATGCTTCATAGAAGTTACGCTTCTTCACCTCAGCTTTAAAATTAATCAATACCTTTAGCATAAAAAAATTAGAAGAGCTTGAACAAAAATGAAATGACAACCGGATCTTGCACTAGAATGTTGTTCATTTCACAAGGACTTGTTAGTTCCGCGACTTATGTCTCTCACAATTAGTAATCAGTTCACAAAAAGTGTGCAAGAGATTGCGTGGAACTAGCAAAAGGATGTATGAACATACCAATTTCTCATACCAATTTCTCATATCAAAACAACATGCACGTTTTGCTGTTTTTTAATTTACCTCAGTAAGTGGAATATCAAAAAAGACTTACCTGATTTTAGAGGCAAGAAATATATTTGAATGAGTATGCAAATGCTACTACATATGTACTAACTCCATCATACAAGTAAGAGGTGAGTTACCATTCTTTGCATTTATCGACATACATAAACGCGCTATAGGCTTTCACCACTCCATCATAAACGTGCTGTAGGCTTTCACCACTCCATCTTAAAATTGCCTATGGAAGTTATTCCTACTAATCTAGAATTGCATTGTATTAACATTTTCGACACCTCCACCGAACAAATAATTTTTTCCAAAATCCTAATTAGCCACACTATCCTATTAACAAGCTTTCATACTGCTCTTTATAATCGATTTAATGCCTTTTTACGAGTTTTCTACAATCGAAAACAGCATAAAACGACAATGTGATCATGTATACATAATATTCACATGAGCATCAATAATTATACAATAATAAGAAATTAAAAGCTTAATTCTACACAATTGTATACGTGTGTGTGTGTATATATATATATATATATATATGTATGTGTAGAATGTAAGGAGAGGTGTGATTCATACATATTTGTTGTCAAGAGTCTTGGATTTGGGAATGGCGGTAGACGGGCGAGACATTCTCGAAACCCTAAAATGCCGTAAATTAATTCATTTCACGGCGTCGGACGGCGAAGCTCCGGCGAGTTGGGAGATAAGAAATTAGTTTGTTGGTGGTGGGTCCATGTTCGTTTAGTTTATTGCAAGTTATTTTATTTGAGTTTAGCAAAAAAAAAAGGTTTATTTTATTTGTTGGTATATAACTGTTATCTTATTTTTTATTATATTTTTTTGAGAGTGTAATTGTTACCGAGTATCTTATATTATCTGTTTGTAATTTTCTCGGCACCTTCAAAAATTGGGGTGATGGCCTCATAATTTGAAGAAAAATGATAAAAATATCATAATTTAAAAAAAATGATCCTAAATATCACATTAAAACTCTACTTTAATTTGGGTTAATCAAAACGTGGGAATTGCCTAGCATTTTTACAAGTTTTTGAAAAAAAAACATAGTCAAACGCTAATTTAACTTGTGTTTTCAGATCAAAACGGTCAAGTAGTAGTGTTTTCAGGTAAAAACACTACTTTAAGTGTTGTTATCCAAACTTTTTTTTAAAAAAATAAAAACTTGCAAGCTTCAAACGTTACACGAATTAGCGTTTAAAAAAAAAATGAAAACACTATATTAGTAGGGTTTTAGTGTGATATTTGGAGCTATTTGTGTTCAGTTTGTGATATACATGATCTTTTGTCCAAAAATAAAAATTGCTAATTATATTACATAAAATTTGAAGGATATTTCATAAAATTATATTACGACATGAGAATATACAAAGAAATATAAGTTTTTCAAAAAGTAGTAACTTCTGTTTGATAACGATGTATAATCAAAATGTCATCTTAAATAAATAATAACAATAATATTTTGATAAAATCAATACTATTATATAAATGAGAAGACAAAAATCTCAATTACCTTTTAAATATTTACTAATGAAGGAAACTAAATTAATCTCTACTAATGGAGTAAAGTAAATATAATATTCTTGTATTTAAAATCTCTACTAATAGAGAAAGTAAATATACAATAGATCGTTACTAATGGAGGAAACTAAATATTACAAATGAAGGAAACTAAATATTCAATTATAATATTCTTGCCTTCAAATATCTAAATTAAAACAAATGTATTACTTTACATTATTTTGAACTTCCGTTTATTATTAGCTAGATATTCTCATAATATTTATTTTCAAATGAAATTATCATCTCTCTCCTAAACTATATTTTTTAATGTAATATAATAGAAAATACAAGAACATATTGGTAAATAAGAAGTTAAGAAATTAGATTGGTCTTGTATAAAAAATTAAGTAATTACTTGGTAAATAATTAATTACCTTTAATACTTTCATACAAACAACTAATTAATAGTATAAATATACACCTAAACTCTGTTAATTGTCTACTGCAATTTTTGTTGTTAACTTTGTTCTTCTTTACTTTTTTGTTTGTTCATGTTAAAAGTGTGTATATGAGTACATGAGTATGAGACTTTTTTCTTTATGTTATTTATCTTATTACGTTTGTTTGTATTCTAATGCAGGATCAAGACAAGTTATTTGCTATTAGTGTTGATTGAGTTAAGACATGGATTAATAAGGTGGGGGATTCATCAGTTAATCAGTTAAAATAATAGACGGGGCAAGGTGATTTTCATGTACAATTCAGTTGTGAATTGATTTATATGTTTATGTGTGTACGTTATTAGTTTTGAATTTATAGTTAAAAGTTGATACACCTGTATACAATGTAACTCGAAAATGGAGAATTCATCATGTCTGCACAAACAAATTGTATCATTGTTTTTTAACGTTTAGATAGTTATTGCTCTAATTTTTAATTTTTATGAGAAAGGACTATATCTTTTAGTAAAATATTTTCTGTAATTCATACATGAAAATTCAAAGATAAAAATTGTATATTAAGAAATTTATAGTGTACGTATTTCGAAAATATCATGTTAAGATTTATTCGACTGAAGAATTTATTTAGTGTGTGCATTTTTAACAAAATTCAATAAGTCGGTGCATTTATAACAAAAGTCATATAAGAATAAGAAACATTGAGAAAAGATCATTAAATTATTATTTTTTTAAAAAGGAAGAGATTGTTGTTGTTTTTTGATTTCACAAAAAGATATCATTATTAATAAAAAATTCTCCCAACAACAAAAATGATGTTTGTTCATATTTTTTGATTTTTTTCTTACTGGGGGTAGATTTGGATGTAGTGAAGATTTTAATAGCTCTGAAGGTATAATTGTAGTTTTTGATTGAACGATCTAGAACTTTATATATATATATCGTTGTTCCAGGAGAATCATCTTATATAGAGAATCGTGGAGAACCATATATTCTATTATAGAATCTCATAAATAATTTTAATTTTTTTACATAAAATATATAATCTGATTCTAACGTATAATATTAGCATATACAAATTTTATAAAAAAAATTAACATTTAAAATTTGAATAAAAACATTGATTTTAAATTTGATTCTGCTGCAGAATCATTTTGGATAGATTTGATTCTGCTGTAAAATCACTTTGGACTATTTGACTAATTTTCAATTAATTTTTTAAAAAAAGGAGTTTAATTTAGTTTTTTGATTTAATAATTGAAATTTATAATATTATTTAATAAAAAAATGTGATAAAAATATGTATTATGAATATTTATGTAATGGTTCTCTCCCGGACTCTATATAACAAGTTCTCTCTAGAATGTCACCCTATATTAGAAATATTATTTTATTAAAAACAAAACTTATAAAGCCTTAATTTTATATTAGAAATATTATTTTATTTAAAAACGTATTTTGTAGAATATATTTTGAGAAAATTTAGAGATATTATTATAAAGCCGCTGCGAAGCGCGGCTTAGTAAACTAGTTGTATTAAAGATGCTAAACGTATCTGTTTGGGTTAATTCAAAATATCTTTAAAATTGGAAAAGTAGTAAGTTTCACATTTTTTAAATGATCTTTACATATAATTAACTATTTGGTTGAGGACAAATATCATATTATTGTTTTAATTTGTTTTTGTTTATTGAATTTTATCAACTTATATTTAAGTTCTATTTGGGATTTTTTTCCCTCCAAATTTGCTTTACTTTAGTGCACAAGATCATTAAGGTAAATAATATATATATATATATATATATTTTGATAAATTGAAAATTCCATTGAAAATAAAACCTGGGCAAAGGCAATCTATTATATATATATATATAATACCACAACAAGGGGTTTTGTATAAGCAATTTAAATCAAATGGATCATTTTACCCTTACTTATACTATACATTTTTAGGGTTATTTTGGTCTTTTAACATCAATAAATTTATTACATATTATTAAATACTACAAAATTAATATGCATATTTATACATATATTTATTACATATTATTAAATGCTCCAAACTTATACATATATATTTATTACATATTATTAAATGCTGCAAATTAATATGCATACTTATATATACATACAACATATTATATATATATATATATATACGTATGTATACATATAAATACTTATATTTATGTAAATTTATGATAATATATGACCATATACACTTACATATTATATATCTCATACTATTATAGTATCATTTAGATTTATTGTAAACTTATGAATTAAGAAAATTTATAAATTAAAGCATGTCTGTGAATTGTAATTATTTATCTCTATTAAATCAAACTATACATAATTTCTGACATGCCTTAAGTATTATATTTGTTACGATACAAATACGGTACAAATTAGTACAAGCTAACAAAAAAAAACTTTCATGTATATAAGTGTAATACAAACTTTTACTAATTTTAATGTCGTATAACTCAGCAATTGCTACGAGGACGTACAAAAATTTGCCGAAAAATAAACAATTTACTCATATTTAAAGAATGCCCGTGCATTGCACGGGCTAAAGAGCTAGTTACATCAAAATGGCGAACCCTTAACAACCAATGGATTATGGACCTAGTCCAAAGAACTACCCTTTTAAGAAAAAAAACAGAAAAAACAAACCTCCCCCAACGCCATCAACATTCAGAAGACCAGACACAATGACTGTAAACTGGAATATATATAGATTTCACTAATGAAACCTTAGACAAAACTAATAGCCACTAATAACTTAATTATAAAACGAAAACATAGAACCAACAAGAGAACAGATTCAGATTTTAGGCCTGGTTACCCATGCCCTCCATACCAACACCTTGAACCAGTTCCGTGCTTTCTTCCTCATCATCTTCAGCTAGAAAGCCCTGTTTGGAAAGCGTGCCAACCTGTTTGGCTTTCATCCACAGCTTTGACCTCCAGAGTGAGGTTTGGATCCTTCTTCCTTTCATTAAGTTGCTCAATAACCCTTATGTGATTCTGAATCACGTTTTCATTCCACCTCCACTCCTCCCATTCTCTAAGTTGCTCGTATTGTGAGGTTCCTGATTGTGCCCGACACCATCTTCACAATGCGTCTCGTGTCGTCTCTGATAACAATTCCGATGCCAGAATCATTCCCATTTGGTAGTGCCTCCTTCAGGGTGATTACATGCACGTTCACCTGGACATGGCCCTTCTTTGAAAAATCTCAAGTTTTCACAATTGTGGCTAGAAGAGAAAGAGAGGGTTTTTGCGTGTGATAAGTTCTGAAAAGACTAGGGATGAATGACTAGAGTGCTCTTGGGGAGGTGTATATAGGCTGCATGCACAAGCTTCTAAGAACATAATAAATGGACTTTTTAATTGCCCGAGAAGCATTATTGCTGTTTTGGATCCTTTAGTACTCTATCCCCTTTTTCTGATTAAACCCACATAACTCTTCGAAACATACTCTGCACTACTACTCAATTATGAGCTGATTGAAAATGATCCATGACTGAATGTGCCAGAATTATGATAGCTTCCATTTCTGCCTCATTTGGGGATGAAGCATGACATTTACCTGAAAAGACGAAGAGGAGTTCATCTTTTTCATTAATTAAAATCCCACCCATTCCACTACTGAAGGTTCCATCTTCATTTTACTTAAAGCTTCCGTCAGTGTATCCTACTAGTGTAGCTTGCCAGTTGAAAACGAGATTCTTTCTCTTATATTTGTTACTAAGTAGAATACATCCTTCAGGATTGACCCTTCAAATGAAATCCAATTCACTTCGACTAGTTCTGCAGTCTGGCACCACTGAAATGATATCATTTGAATCAGAGTAAAAACTTTGTCAATTGAGGTTTCTTTGTTTGAGAATAACAAATCATTTATGGTAAACCATAAAGACCATAGTGCTGAAGAAATCACCACTTTCTAGGCTTGTTTAAGATTGGAGCTCTTGATCATTCTTCACATGTTCCATATTGATTGCACATATGAAGAACCTGGTTTTCCTGTGAAATTTCACCAATCATAAACTTTATCCTTGGTCATTCTTGTAACAGGACCCCAAAAGATATGGATGTCAGTCTCAGAAGGATGATTGCATCTTAGGCATTTGCAATCAATCTCCATCCCCAGTATATCTTTTAAGAAACAATTTGTCTGAAGTACTCTAGTCTCCAACTTCCATAGAAAGATTTGGATTTTTGCATTTTTCAAATCCACTTCCATCTGTGATCTCCTTCTTCACGAGGGAATGAAATTTTCTTTTTACAAAAATTCTTTACAAAAGACTGTTATTCCCAGAACAATGCAACCTAGATTGGAGAGGGGGGGTTGAATACAATCTAGTTAATTTTACAAAACTTTTTGTTTCAAACTTTTTACAGTATGAACATAGGTGCTTGTAAATTAACTAAAAAAAGGGTCAAACCATGAACATAAATGAATTCTTCGAGTTAAAAAAAAAATGCAGGAGACAGACAAACTTTTTAAACTTTTCAGGTGGGTTTCTCGGAAAAAGCCCACCTGAGGTGTATATTGAAAAATTCTCTGGTTTTGTTTTTCAACAAACTCCAACTGCTTACACAGATGATGAAAGAGAGCCTAAGTGTTTTTACATTCAGCTTTGTGCTCTCTTCTCATGTTTTTCTGTGCTACTTCACACAGTCTTATATACATCGACCGTGTGTTACAAACAAAACCTATAACATAATAAAATATTACAAAGGAAACCTTCAAAAGATTCTGTTACATAGATTTGTTTTTCATGTTGAATGAGATGAACATCAGTAGGCGTATTAATTCCATATCCGTAGACTACCATTCTATGTCAATTATCCGTAGAAAGGTAATCTCAGAATATCCGTAGAAGTAATATTCCATAACTGTATCCATAGATGAGACATGACATTCTTGACTGCATCCATAGATAGACCATGACCTCCTTAACTGCATCCATAGATAAAACATGACATCCTCTGTTAGGTCCCGAAGTATCGTAGAAGGGGGGGGGGGGGGGGTTGAATACGATACTCACAAATAATTCAATTTCGTTCGCGGATAATTCATTCAGTTCTATAACGAAATCAAACACACCAAACCAAACCAAAAGTCGGGGAATATATCTTTTTATAAATATAAACCTCGAGGGGTGCTACAATTTCTAATCCGTAGATTAGCTTCAATGAGTTCTAGGTTATTCATAATCAATACAATGAAAGAATTCTGAGCACTATAAATTTCTATGATCTTCTCCGGCTCAAAACTCTCTCTCAGTAGTTGCTACTATGAACTAACCTCGACTGAAGAAGACACTACCTCTCTCTGTGTAATTATAGACTTAGTTTTTTAGAAAACTATCGAACCTTAATTGTTAAAACAATCTTGGCCGTCCAATTCTCATCAACCTGTCAGACAAACAAACTTTTCACCCACTTTTCCAAATGAAAACTATCGAATGAATAAAGTAATTATTCAATTCGATAGTTTTTAAATAAAAACTATCAAATAGAATACTTACTTTATGCTTTCCATTCGATGGTTTACTAAACTAGAAAACTATCAAATAATAAAGTAATCATTTCATTCCATGATTACATACATTCGATGGTTTTCTATTTTAGAAAACTATCAAATAATAAAATAATCATGTCATGTCATGATTACATATATTCGATGGTTTTCTATTTTGAAAAACCATCGAACCTTTTCTTTGTTAGTCTCCAGAAAAGTTTCAGGGTGTTTAAGTTTTAGACTGTATCAATTTCTTCCGAGACGATAAAACAATTTGATCTTTTCAGTGCCGTCACCTAGTGCAACTGGTCTGGTTCACAGATGAATAACACTTGATCAATTCTTCTTTTATGTTTGCAATTCAATGCTGCTGATAAGTCCTTTGTCGTTCTGGTTGCTTCATCACTGGAATCCTGTGGTACTGAACCCTAAATCATTCACATACTTCTGTCGTCTTGAAAGTCTTGTTTCTTTTGTTGTCACTGAGGCTTGAACATTTTCATGAACTTCTTTCCGTGACCTGTTTACGGACTTCAAGAATACATAACGTATTTTGATTTTTTGAGTTTACCTTTTCTTCTTTGATTCTGGATTCCTGTGCTTCTGTTAATATTATTGTCTGTCTTGTCCTTTGTTGAGTTGTAGTTATCTCTTTTACATCTTATGTTACATTATGCTTTACAATCTCCCCCTATTTGATTGGATAGAGTTCGACATGCAAATACTTCGAGGATAACTCAACTAACTAAGGAAACATGAAACTAAATAAAGTAAGACATCGTAATAATATTAATGCATTCTGGATCAGATATATATACATTTCCAGATTTCATAAATCAAAGAACAATAAAACTTTTCACTTTGAAGTTGCTCCTCTTGTTTGAGCTGACAGTTCTCTTGTTCTTTGCTTCAGTTCTTCAGTCCATTCCAATCTCACCTTCTTCACTCATTGGATCGGAGTTAGCAGCTTGATAATCAATCACTGATAGATAGTGCAGTGGTTCTCCAGGTTTAAGGATTACTCCTAGGATGTGTCTTCCAATATATCCAACCTCTTGACCCACTCCAGCCCACAACCATGCAATGTTAACATCTTTCTTGTTTAGCTTTGGCATGTTTGGTAGTCTGGGAAGCACTTCCAATCCTTTCTCCACTCTCTTCCTATAGTAGGGAACATTCTCCATTAGATATTTTCTTAGAGTGTCGGCTGCTTTTGTCCTTCTCCGTTGTTGTGAATCCAGTGGATCTAAGATACTTCTCAACTGATATTAGATATTCGTTTGGGTAATCTCTCAGTTTGTCCTCCGTCATGTAGCAGATTCTGAACAAGTCATTCGTCATGAATCTAACCATAGGAGGGTTTTCAGTAATCTCTGGACTGACCTTCATCAAGATTTCCTTAACATGCTCACGGAGCAGTTCATTTAGCTTTGTAGTTCTTTGGATCTTGATGAGAATCAGCTTGCCTGGCATCTATTTCAGCTCTTTGAGCTTTCACCATCTCCAAGGCAGCTTCTTCTTCCAGTGATAGAGAATTTGCTTCTTCTTCCATATCATCATCCAAGATAGGATGTCCTATTGGCTCTGGATAATATGGCTCATGCTCCTCCTGTAGTGGTTGCTCTTGCATGATCTCAAATTCCTCCTCACTTTCTTCTTCTTGCACAATGTCTTCAATCCAATACTGTCTAACTGGAATAGCTTCATTGGTTTCCCAAACTCCCCATCCAGTTGTTTGCCAACCTTCATTAGTCACTTCATTTGTTTCCCCTTCTCCAAATTTCTCCCCCTTAGTTGAGGAATCCTCGATGAAGTTATCCTCATTGTAAAAGGTAGTAGAAGGATCAGGTTGTTGCTGTGAAGGTCCGGGTTGTTGGTTCCTCAACATATTCCATAATCTTCTTGAGGGTGGATTGAACATGTACCTCCAGGTAATAGCAAATCATCAATATTTGAAAGGGTTAGGGTGTCACTCCTCACGTTTGGCTCTGGGTGTACACTCAACGTTTCTGTCGGTGTTTAACTCATTTTTCCTTTCCCACTCAGGCCAGGTGTAAGTGTTTTTGTTTCACTCAATCCCTTTTGTGCTAGTTGTACCTGCAGAAGAAAACACCGTAGCCGTCCTTAAGGAGGTCACCGGTGGTGCAATGGGGCTTCGCAAGTCCCCGTCCTTGGATAAACCAAGTTGCTGATCATCCGTAGATGATGTATCCTTTGTAGGATCTAGAGTTTGAATCTCTAGGAGGGTAGAATCAGGCTCTATTAACAGCAGAGATCCTGAAACTTCCTCAATAGTCTGTGAAGACTTTACCTCAGTTAACTCCTCAATTAAAATTGATTCATTGTCACCGAGTTGCCGATCTGCACCTACGTCAGACCCTTTACCCGCAGGATCCAGATATGTTCCATCTGGGGAGGTAGACAATGACCTTTTAGATTGTGCATTTAGGTCAAAGCCTTCTCTCGACGTCTGTGAAGACCCTTGGTTCTGAGAACCTTCAACCAGTGAACCTGACCGTAATATGGTCGGAACACCAGTTGCTTCCGTCAATTCTTCCTTACTTGATTGAGCTATTGGTTCAGATATTGCTTTCGTTAGCTTAGCCCAATCAGCATCAGAAAAATCAATAAAGGGCGCTTTGGATGAGAGAAATGAAGTTTCAACAGTTGCCTCGTTTTCTGTTCTTCTCCTTTTAGAGTAAGACAGAGCTGTTGTTGAATGGCGTATCTCCTTATGTGGTGCTGCTTTGGCACTATCTCCCTCTACACTCATGGATGTCTGAATATTGGGTATAGGAGGGTAATGAGGTTCGTTTGTGGTTTCATTTGGCTCTTCCAAAGGCTCTTCGACCGTGGTTAGAGATTGTAGGTTGGAATCTCATGGTCTGGATGGCCACTGAGGGCTCTGGATCAACATCCATTGTTGTGGTTCAGGAGCCAGTTCAGGTTGAGGAATGTTACCTTCATTTACCTGTTCCCCTGGGGGTAGAAGTGGTAGGGGCACCGTTCTTAGATATTCAGTGAGAACAGTGGGTACCCCTGGAAGATATTCTTTCTTATCAGAGCGGTTATTGCATTGCTCTTCATCTTCATGCACTTCATGGTCTCCTCTTCGGCGAATGTCTCACGCTCATCATCTGTTAAGATATCATTGAGAATTAGCTGTAGGAACCTAGGATAGAAACAAAGCACATCATCTATGCATGTTCTTTCATCCAGTGGTCCCATGTCAGGTAATGCTTAAGGAACTCTCCCACACAGAAGTTAGGTTGTTGACTTCTTATGAGAGTGAAGAAAGCATGTATCTCCTCAGTTGTGGGATCCGGAACATGGTTTTCTATAGAAAAATGTAGTATTCTGTTAAAGTCATGTTCCGTCACCCTTATTGTTCTGCCCCCTGGCACAACAAAACTGAAGGATCTTACGTTATTCTCACTTGTATCCGTGGCGGTTGTGTACAACGCAGTCAATTGATCGATGCAAAGGACTACGGGAGTACTCAAGGCATATGCCACTAATGAACGTGTGTTCAGAAACTCTGCCCATGCACGAAACTGTAAATTCGTAATGGCTTGCAAGTTTTGAAACGAGACATGATTAGTCTTGGTTACTTTTAAACCAAAACTAAAACCAATTAAATTTAATTAATTATTACTAATTAATCAAACTTGACACAAAATACCCTTAAAACAAAATTACCCCTTTTTTCTTAAAAAAAAACACAACTTCGAATCACTATTATCAAGAACCCTACTTTTGGTAACACAAATAATCAGAATTATCTGAAGAAATCAATTGAAAACAATTAACTTCTAAAGAACAATAGTGAAAATAGTTTTCTTAGAAACAAGTTCTTGAGGCAGTGATGTTCTTGGTTATATGTATTCTAGTAAGTATAAACAAAAGCCCTTAGATCTGATAATAAGAAAAAAAACGTAAGGGGTTGTTAAATACTTATTGAATTGACAGGGGCAATATTGTCTTTACAGTGTTCGATGTTTTTAATAGTATGTTCGATGGTTTTCAGTTGGGGATAAAACTGTCAACTTTACTCCGATAAATTTTGAAAAATAACGAAGAGTTTGAAAATCAGAATTTAAAAAGTTTTTCTGAAAAACTATCGAACTTGTTTCCTTTTAAAGCTTGAAAAACTATCGAGGGATCCTTTGTGGAAAAACTATCGAGAATTAAAATAAAGGAAAAATTAATTCTCTCAGATAGATTTTCATTTTAATTCAAAAACCATCGAAAATTTAGATAAAGAATAATGAAATTCAATTCGATGTTTTTTCAAATTTTCCTCAAAAAGTATCGAGAAATGTTTTCAATAGTTTTTCTTTTTCCTTTTCAAAAACTATCGAAAATTTATTTCGATAGATTTATCTATGTACTTGAAAAACTATCGAATTTCCTAAATTCGATATTTTTTGCTTCTGTCTTCATTTTAAAACCTGTTCTTGTTTTAAAATTTAGACGGTTTTATTTCCTATCAAGTTTTAATTCTAATAAATCTTTTCAAATTTACCAAAATCAATTGTCAACAGAAAATTCACAATTTTCTCAGAATAAAATCGACTAAATATCATTGAATGACATTAACCAATTAAAATCCAATAAATTATGCTGCATATTTATTTTATGTATTTTAAATTATGGAGCAAATAAGATATTGAACTGCTTCAATTCCCATAATTCAAATTTCATTAAATAAATAATAATAAATTAGTACTAAATATCTATGAGTTAGATATTAGCACTAAATTATTAAGATGAGGACTGGATGTTAAATAAATTCACAAGTCCTTAAAATATGAACAATTTTATACTTGTGAACTTATTCAAGAGTTTCTTGCAAATGAGATTTTCAAATAAGGTGTGTGTCTGCAAGTTACTCTATGAATTGAAGACATTCTCTCGAAAGAAATGATACCTGTTGTCAAGGTGCATTGTCGTGGATTGTTCCACAGAGTTGTTGGAGATAAGGTTATTTCCTGAAATAATAACAAGAAATCAATCTTCCTCCACGAAGTTGACAGCTTCTAGAGATGCTCCTCCTGTCATTCAGAGATGCTTCTCCTGTCTTTCTTACAACCTGCGTATTTTATATCTAAATAGCTAAACATGTTAACAAGTATATTTAAGGTACCATATACTGAGATTTGGTATTCCCTTAAGATATCTCAAAATCATGTTGATAACTATAAGACTAGATTTTTGAAATCCACTTGGAACCTTGCACATTGGCAACTTGAGAATAAAATATGTGTTGTCAATTTGCAGCTAATAACTTAATGAGACGCATACCTCTCTAGCTTGTCATTTCTGTCTTTTACCTGATTTGTCCTGATCAAGCTTTAGTGGCTGCTGTTGGTAGGGAGTCTTGGCATGTCTAGAATCTTCTCAATTGTGCACATTCAAAAGATTCTTGACTTACTTTTATTGCCATCACTCTTTTGGCTTACTTGTGCTCCTTAAAGAATTAATCTTCTGGCTTGCTCAAAGTAAATCCAAAAAGAATTGCAACTTTCCCAACATACTCATCTTGTACATTCTCTGCAATGACTTGGCAAATTTCTTGCACAAGTTTTCGTTAGTAGACCAACATATCATATAATCATGATATCACTGCACATATATGACATTATGTTTGTGCCTTATGACAACTCTAATAAATTCATATTCTGTAAAATTTCAGTTAGAGTGTCATACCATGTCTTTGACGATTGCTTGAGTATTGATACCGGTTCATACCAATCTGTAGTGATCTTGTGAAGAGAAGTTATACAACGTCCAATTGATCTGCAACAGCAAATGCCAGGATCTGTTGTACATTGACTTCTTCTACTATCTCACCAATCAGGAGAGCACTTGATCACATTCACCATACAGATATATCCTGATATCCTCAAGTCTCGTCACTGGTGCTTCTTGTTAGATACTGCTTCCTAATAGTAACCTAACATCCAGTTTGGCCTTGTCCCTCATAACAATGCCAATTTCATCCAGTATTCTGGATACCCATCTTGTTCCAATAACAGATTTTCCCTTAGGCCTGGGTACCAGCTTCCAAACTTTCTGCCTTTCATATTGATTGAGTTCATTTTGCTTTGCAATCACCCAATCTGGATCCATCAGAGCTTCTTTACCTTTCTTTGTTTCTTCTTCAGAAAGAAAACCAAGAAAATAATCATTCATACTCTATAGCTCCAGTCTTTACTCCACCACTAGGATCACTAAGAACTAGACATCAGGAATGATATTGAATCTAAACCCTTTATCTTGACAGATACGTTCTTGAAGTGTCCTCTAGATATTCATTGTGGTGTTGATCTGACTAATTGATCCTTCTTTTGCTCCCCCTAAGCTGTTACTGGGATTTCCTGAGAATCCTCATCCTCGCTGAGTGGTTCTGTTGAAGTACTGAGCTGTGTAGTTAAACTACCATTACCACTGCTTGGATTTGAATCATCATTACCATTAATTTCACACATAACAGCTGAGAGCTTGGAGTTGTTGAACATCATATTCAGACTTTCAATCACCTCTTGTTGATTAATCAAATTTACCTCGTAGGCTTTAGATTCCACTGATTAGCCGAGGAAAATATCCTTAAGAGCCTTAGCTGCCAATCTTGCCAAGATGCTTACTTGTAGAACAATTTCCTTCAAACCCCTGAAAGAAATTCAGAGTTTGCTTCTATTGGCCATTACAGGGTCTTCCTGTATTTGTTACTGATCATGGAAATGTGATTAATCTCATCTGTGATGTCCTGTCCTTCAGATTGAATAAACAACACCAGTTTGTATTAAGAGTAGTCATCAACCATCACTGAAGTATATCTTTACTTTGTTGTAGATAAGACATTAACTAGTCCGTAGAGTTCCATACGTATCATCTGAAGCGGCTCAGTAATGCTTATCACATTATAGCTTTTCTGTGATGTTTCTTTGACTTCCCTTAATGACATGCCTCATATATTTCATCCAGCTTGAATCCCAGATGAGGCAGTCCTCTCACCAATACCATCTTTAGAAAAGAGTTCCTTGTATTGTCATGCAAGGGTGAGAGCTTCTCAACCTTCCTGCTTGAGATAAAACACTGCTCCTTCATTTAATAAAAAGATTTATGCTTTGAATCTTCAGCAAGAGAGTTGCTTCTAATTGTTATCCTTGACTCCAATTATTAGTTGTTATCAATGATACCAATTATTGTAAACATGATGACATTCCATTTCAAACGTAGCCATGTCCCGTGATGAAAACCTTTGCTGTCATCTCCAAAGATCATTAACGGAACAGCTTTCTCAATCACATTTGATGGCAAGATCTTTCTTCGATCATATGTCTTCGGTAGTAAAGACCAAGAAAGCATATAAATCGATTAACCTGATTTTCCTGCACTCACAAATGGATTGACAGTTCTTGGTACCCAACTTATTTGCTTGGGTCCAGATGGATTAGAGATTTTGCTTTTAAAAGTGGTAACAACAGCTTCAACATATACATGCTTATTCTTATCTCTGACTGACCTTGCAGTCGTTGCTCTAATGTAATTCTTAAACATGCTTTTTCTATGATTAATGCAAGTTCTAAGATATGCATTCATAATATTTAAATAAGCAAACATGTTAATAAGAATAAATGGCATACATTGAGCATTTTGACATTGCAGATAAGAGATGTGCAAATTAGGCATGTTCTGCATTTTAGAAAATTCAGTACTTTCTACTTTAACCAATATACACAAGTGTAACAGGTAGCAAGTAGATTTACAGATATTCAATAATTTTCTAAGCACACATGGAATAAAAGAATTAACAATTAAATCACTAATTCTATCTAATCCATTCTGTTGTTGTATGGCATCTAACTTTCTCTATTACCTAAGTCAGTTTTAGATACAGCTTGGTGTTCTACAAATTCTACTGACTCTAAAGGTAATTCCTCCATCCTTCAAACTGATTATCCCTTAACAAACAATTCAGAATAAATGAGCAAATCTTGTTCTACTAGGGATACTGAAACTTAGCTTTACTAAGATCTTATGTGCCAGAAACTTAACCCCTAAAACTAAGAGTTGTTTCTTAAGAAAGCTTCTATCTCACTTGCAAATCTTATTCTGCAAATATTCATACACACATATATAAGATCTCCCATGTACATGCTTTGAATATTGAGAATTAAATACTGCATTGGTTCAAGGAAAAGATACCTGAGATATGTGAGGTGAATCATCTTCAGAGATTGCTATGAAAGCAAGATATCCATGATCTTCTCGTCATCTGATCCATCCCAACTCTTTCCTTAAGCAACATAAGTTTTGTGCTGATGCTTCTTCAACAAAGCATTCCACTTCTGTTTCAGCTCATTAACTGAGTCCCTATTCTTCTTTGTTTGTTAGGCTTCTTCATTGTGTAGCACACCCTGATAGTTTCTCGTTACATAGTTCTTATCATAGTTGAAACTATCACTCTTGTTTTTGTTACCATCTCAGTCTGTAACTACCTCTTGAACTGAATCTTGAAGAGTCTTTGCTTCGGAATAAATAGGCCTGATCCTTGGATATAGCTTTTGTACTCCTTCTGAATCTGATGTGACTAAACTTCCTTGACAAGTGAAACACTGATCTTTAGTCTAGTCTCTCGAGGTTTTCTACCTGAGCTTCTTCTGATTCAGCTACTAGTAATTCTTCTATTCTGTTCTGAGGTTCCAACATTAATAAACGTTACTGAGATATTTGTTTGTCCGTTCAATTCTCTAACACCCTTTATTCCTCCCTTCATAATCTCTTTTGATTAAATCTCCTTAGAAGAAAAATTATATCCGTAGAAACTTCTTCCTGAAATCAGCTTCATGGTCATCTTTTTCTTCGAAAGATAAAAAACAGTTTAACACCCGGAGGAATCTTCTTCTACAAGCCCTTGAGCACCCTCAATTTAATACTTAAGAAAATTTTAAATATTCAGAATTTTTAATTTTCCTTAAAAATAAATTAATCAAAAATAAATATTTACAAAACATTTAATTTTCAAGAATTTCGAATTTTCTTAAAAATTAAATCATGTAAATTAATATTTAAGAAAAATTAGAATTTAAGAAATTTTTTAAACAAAAATTCGAAATAAATAAATAACTCAGAAATATATTAATTCGGGGTGTTTTTGTAAAGCTGGCCAATTCAAGCACTTCGATTGTTTTTAAAACAAAAACTATCGAAGAAACTTGGCTGACCATTTTTTAAAAAAAGAAATACCACTTCGATTGTTTTTTAAAAAAAACTATCGAAGTCATACTACTCAGGTTCAAAATTGGCCACCTAAATTGACTACAATTCACAAATTCTAAGGGGTCTCTTTAGCACACTACAAATTGCTCTGTGCCGCACCTCTAAAATAAATTCATAACATAAATTAAATTTACTTAAGTTTAAAATATAAATTTATTTAACTTGAATTTATAAAATAAATTTATTTAAATTAAGTTAATCAAATAAACTTATTCAAGTTTAAATAATGAACTCATTTAAATTAAATTTATAAGATAAATTCATTTTAACTTAAATTTATAAAATAAACTTATTAAAATATAAATTCATAAAATAAATTTATTTAGAAGTTGGCCTCCTCAGAATTCTTGTCTGACTGGTCTGAAATACCCGGATCTAATCTGTATGTCGATTAACAAGCTCTGATACCAATTGTTAGGTCCCGAAGTATCGTAGAAGGGGGGGGGGGGGGTTGAATACGATACTCACAAATAATTCAATTTCGTTCGCGGATAATTCATTCAGTTCTATAACGAAATCAAACACACCAAACCAAACCAAAAGTCGGGGAATATATTTTTTTATAAATATAAACCTCGAGGGGTGCTACATTTCTAATCCGTAGATTAGCTTCAATGAGTTCTAGGTTATTCATAATCAATACAATGAAAGAATTCTGAGCACTATAAATTTCTATGATCTTCTCCGGCTCAAAACTCTCTCTCAGTAGTTGCTACTATGAACTAACCTCGACTGAGGAAGACACTACCTCTCTCTGTGTAATTATAGACTTAGTTTTTTAGAAAACTATCGAACCTTAATTGTTAAAACAATCTTGGCCGTCCAATTCTCATCAACCTGTCAGACAAACAAACTTTTCACCCACTTTTCCAAATGAAAACTATCGAATGAATAAAGTAATTATTCAATTCGATAGTTTTTAAATAAAAACTATCAAATAGAATACTTACTTTATGCTTTCCATTCGATGGTTTACTAAACTAGAAAACTATCAAATAATAAAGTAATCATTTCATTCCATGATTACATACATTCGATGGTTTTCTATTTTAGAAAACTATCAAATAATAAAATAATCATGTCATGTCATGATTACATATATTCGATGGTTTTCTATTTTGAAAAACCATCGAACCTTTTCTTTGTTAGTCTCCAGAAAAGTTTCAGGGTGTTTAAGTTTTAGACTGTATCAATTTCTTCCGAGACGATAAAACAATTTGATCTTTTCAGTGCCGTCACCTAGTGCAACTGGTCTGGTTCACAGATGAATAACACTTGATCAATTCTTCTTTTATGTCTGCAATTCAATGCTGCTGATAAGTCCTTTGTCGTTCTGGTTGCTTCATCACTGGAATCCTGTGGTACTGAACCCTAAATCATTCGCATACTTCTGTCGTCTTGAAAGTCTTGTTTCTTTTGTTGTCACTGAGGCTTGAACATTTTCATGAACTTCTTTCCGTGACCTGTTTACGGACTTCAAGAATACATAACGTATTTTGATTTTTTGAGTTTACCTTTTCTTCTTTGATTCTGGATTCCTGTGCTTCTGTTAATATTATTGTCTGTCTTGTCCTTTGTTGAGTTGTAGTTATCTCTTTTACATCTTATGTTACATTATGCTTTATATCCTCAGTCGTATTTGTAGATCGACTTCGTTCAGCTTTTGTCCTTAGAAGTGATGTCCTTAGCTTTTATCCGTAGATGAGATAAGATGTTCCCAGCTTCTATCCGTTGATGAGATAATATGTCCTCAGCTTCTATCCGTTGATGGCACATGATGTTTTCAGCTCGTATCCATAGATGAAATAAGATTTCATATCTTGATCCGTAGAACGAATACACTTAGCTTCATCTCTAGATAAAACATCTTGTCATCTTTATTGATTCACCATTACTGAGTTGATTAGACAGACTTACCACTGAAACACTTGGTGCTTGATTAGACGTCCGTTGGCTTGCTTCTGAATTGCTTCCTAACTTGATGACAGAATATCCTCTAATCATTTGATGTGGCTTTTACACCTTGGATAGATAAAATGCATTCTAGTTAGCTTCCTGATTTATCAGCTCCTGTGAACTAGCTTTCTGACAATCAGCTTCGGTATCAAGATCAAATTCTTGTCTTGAGTATTTTGTTATCATCATTCCAAATGTACCATAACAAGGACTGCTTTTTGTTGACCTCTTACCTGACATCATCCTCTTTTTGTTGGAATATAACATTTGTGAGTAAAGCATAGATTTCTTCTGCCTTTTGTTTTTCCATTCCCTTAACTCTCTATTCCACATTTTTTCTTTATACATGAGACCTTGATAAAGCTGCTTTATCATGACAATTGAGCATAATTGCCATTTGTATAGACCAAAAAGTCTATCATAGGATTCAACTAAAATTTCTTTGTGTGACCATTTGTCTTCCCAGAAAAAAATTGATCTCCCATCCCCTACAGACCATTCATAGTTCCCAGAATGTCGTAAGTCTCCGAAGATAGAGTTATTGAATAAAGAGATAATATCTTTCATGATATCTGAGGTGTTACTTAAACTTTGCATTTGCTCCAGTCCATGATGAGGAGAGAGGGAGTATTTCTCAGTAATAGCTTTTCTCTATAGTTTGTCTTTGCCCTTGATATTTTTTATATTAATTTATTGAAAAATATATGAGATTGTACTTATGATTAATTTTAAAATAAACATTAATAAATACTTGAAGTGTTTCTCACGATTATAATAATTGTTATATTATCCATTTAAATAAATATGTATGTTCTAGTTACCAAGCTCATTTACACCAATGGGAGTAGGTGTGATAAAGAAGATGTCGCTAAATTTTAATAATTTTAAATACTACACGGTCTTTTATAAATGAATAATTTTGATTTACATAAAATAAAGTTCATCAACCACCTATTATGTTATTTTATTTTAATTAAAAATAAAGCACACCCAAAATAGGATTATAATTCTTATTTATCAAAATCTAACTCATATTAGAATGTGGGGCTTTTTTCATAAATACCCAACCCTAGATTTTTTTTTTAAAAAAAATACTATGTTTTTTTTGAATATTTTACAAAAACACCACCATATTTGCAAATATACCAACTTTTTAAAAATATTTGCAAAAATACGGTGCAACTTCTTGCAACCACAGATACAACTTATAAAAATTTAATAATTGAAATCATCTTTGGTTGCATAATAGGTTGCATAAGTTAGTGCCCTTGTGGGGCCTTGTTGATTAATTAGAAACTCAACCCCAATTGTTGATTTGGTTGAGATGAAACTCCTTATGAACTCTCAACTACGCACATATCTATATATGTATGTATAGACATGTATATAGACGAAAGGTGAGAGGAATGAAACTTGAGATCGCAAGCTTTATTCATATTTATCTTCAATCACCCTCTCTTACTAACAATTTTTTTGAATTCTCAGTTGATTTTAAAGAATTTTTTAAAAAGTTGCATCTGGTTGCTTTAGTTGAATCTGGTTGCTTTGGTTGCAGACCGTATTTTTACAAATATTTTTAGGTTGCATTTGTGTTGATGTGTATTTTTAGAGTATCGTTCGCAGGGAATGACTGATATCAACACTAATTTCAAGTATATTGTCTCTTACAATTCAGAAGTGTGGAGAATAGTTTATGGGTGTGTATCTATCAACTAAACTAATCTAATAAACAAATAAAAAATATATAAGAGAAAGAATAATCCAAGAATCAGAGTTCTTCAATTGGTTATCATGAACGTCTAATTTGTGTATCTTTTATTGCTAATAACAATACTTCTAAAATTTATAAAGTCATCTCCCAAGGTAAATTATAGTGCCTACAATCATCCCTTGAACGCCACTCCCATGATCGATCAAAGTACAACTATAGACTATTAAGTACCAATGATTATTAGTTTCACAATTCGCATATCAATCTCTCGATCTAATAATTAAATTGTGTCCATCATATCATGTACTAGAATTATAAGATCTCTCCCGATTCGTTATAATTCCTAAGATTCAATCAAAAGTTAGTTACTCTTCCACCTTAGATTATAGGTGTTCAAGAACTGATTTCCACCTTGATTAGTAAATCCAACAACATTAACATCTTCATAAGAAGGGTCCATTAATGTAGGACATGCATCAGTGAAATGTCCAGGAGTTGAACAAATACCACAAACTTGAGCTTTTGGTGTTTTACCACTCAAAATTAATGCATTCAGCTTCTCAATGCTCTGCTCAATATTTGATAGCCTTTGATCAGATCCAGCTCCCCGAGTTACGGCTGATCTCGCACGACTCCCATATTGAAGTTTATTTGCAACTCCTTTAGCAATAAGTTTCTCAGCGGCATCATGAGATAAGTCCACATAAGCACCTTGCGCAACAGAATCCAAAAGTCTCTTTTCACCTTCAAGAAGACCTTGGTAGAAGAAATGTAAAAGACTCCCCTTAGAAAAACCATGTTGAGGACATCTCTTTTGCAGCTTCTGGAATCTTGCATAGTACTCAGCATAAGTTTTAGTAGCATTCTGACGAATTCCAGCTATTTGGCTTCTCATGTTAATGACCCTAGTTGCTGGATATAATTTCTGCAAAAATTTCTGGGCTAGCTTCTCCCACGAAGTAATAAACCCAATAGGCAATTCCTCTAGCCAATCTAAAGTTGTTCCATCAAGAGAAAATGGAAAATCTTTCATCTTCAGAATCTGAGGGTCTGCCAAATCTGGCCCCATGCTTTCCACAATAGTCACGAACCTAGAAAGATGTTGATTAGGTTCTTCAGTTGGAAGATCATGAAAGACAGGTAGCCTCATGAGTAGATTCTGCTTGATCTCAAAACTACTGCTCTTCCCAGTTGCTGGAGCAGGATAGACCATACATGAATGGCTAATGTTAGCAACCGAGACAACAACATCATCACGAAGTGTTGGTACAATTGCCATGTCAACTATAACAATTTTTCCTTCACTTTCTTTATCTGCTTGATCACTTAAATTTTCTCTCTTCTTGTGAAAGAGCTTTTCAGGATTATCTTCAAACGGTTCAAGAGATTCTTCAGATGTACGGGTGTTGACCATGTACCTGAGAACACAAAATGCTTAAACCACAATAACAAACAAAAAACAAAAGTAAAGAAAATTCAATCCCCGGCAACGACACCAAAAATTGGTGTGACTCAATTTAAACCATTTTTGTATCGTATATAATGTAGAGTAAGTAAGGGTATCGTTCAACGCCAAGGATCAATGGCTTGCTTCTTCTTTTATTTTGCGTAAATATCAATAATTTTTATTTGATTTGTTGTTCTTAACTAAACTAAATAATGCTTAATGAAGAATTGATGTGTAAACAGTTTGGAAGATATGTTGGAAAGCATGTAAATCCACCACTAAACCCATGACATACAAGATATTGAACTCTAAACTTCTTTGATATGCTTTGACAAATACCTATAGAAAACTTGCCATGACCACATAGAAACAAGTTTCGCTACCCATACACATAGAAAGGTTAATATGAATTACACACTTATACAATTAATATCATGACCAAATTGTTAGGTCCTGATAAGTTTGTAGAAGGGGGGTTGAATACAAAATATACCGTTTTATCGAATTTGTTCTGTTTAGAATAAAACAATTTAAGAACAAATTATTGCGGAATTAAATGAAACAGAATTCAAGTTAAATATAACTTATATTAAACTTGAAAGGTGTTACAAATGAAGTACTGATTATAAGATTGAATCTCAAACTAATTAAAACAAATCTAGAATAAATTCGACATGAATTTATCTATTTTTGTAATAAAAAGATATAACAATATTTGATAATTTGAGATACGTTCTTGGGATAAAAATCCGCTAGATAGTCAAAGCAGTACAAGTGAATGAATTCTATTGGTTTAGATTTAACAGAATGATTCTAGAATTAATTCACTGTAAAAGAAATGATCTGCAGTTGCTTTTCTTTTTCTTGACAGAAGCCTTTTTGAATGTAATGTTCATGATGATGTCTTCTGTCTGTCTGATTGTTTTACTTATATCAATCCACTTGACATCTGCACGTTCCTTTTCTTTTTACTTTCTAGAATGACTATGCAAATAGCCTTGTATGACTATCAGAATAGCCTTGTATGACTATCAAATGGCCTTGTATGACTATGTGAATTTAAGAGAATTAACTTAGAATTAATTAAAATAAGCTAGAATGACTATCGGTATGACTACCGTGGATAGTCATTCTAGTTCATTTTAAATAAGAATTCTAAATTAAATTCTAATTCTACTTTAAATTAATTCTGATAATTAATTTATTTCATAAATTAATTCTGATGAATTAATTTAATAAATAAATTAATAACTAATTTAAAAGAGAATTTTAAATTCTAATTCTATTTTAAATTAATTCTACTAATTAATTTATTTCATAAATTAATTCTGATGAATTAATTTATTCAATAAATTAATTACTTAATTTATTTGTTAAATTAATTCTGAAGAATTAATTTAATAAATATATAAATACCTAATTTAAAAGAGAATTTAAATTCTTACAAGATAGCATAACCCATCCTTGAACCACTTGAACTTGATGAAGAATATCCACTGGATGTAGTTGTCACTTGATGCACTGTCTGGTTCATAAGTGACTAACTGAAATGTCTTTTCTTCATCTTGACTTTAAGTTGTGGTCCATTGTCTGCTTTTGACTGTAGATCAACCTTTGTAACCTGTACATTTGCTGTCACAAATCTGAAACCTCTGTCACTTTAATAAATCCACTTCTTTGAAGACTTCACTGAGGCTTGAACAAATAATTGAACTTCTTTCAATGTGGAATTTCTTCAAGTCTATAGGATGACTTTAATCTGTATTCTTCTGACAAATATGATCTTCTGAGATTCCTGTGACTGTGACGATTGAATTATTACTTACTTATTACAAACTTGTTTAAGTTGAGTTGAATCCTCGATGTAAACAAATAGGCCTAAACATATGTCTTTCACACATAGAAATATTATTTGACTTAATAGAGATACCAATCACATAGCAAACTTGGATGATCACATACCATTTCTAATTCAAGAATCTCTACAAGCACTGATGAACATATAAGCATAATCAAGCACATATATCAAGAATTCAAAATCACTACTTATAATATTGTCATAAGGTTTAGGGTTTCAAAACAGCCCCCCAACAAATAAGGTTTAGCCTACCATGGTCATAATCAAATACGTAAAATGTTAGATCAGAATTCAATGATCGTCAGAAGCTAGACTCAACTGATCAGGATTGCTGACGTCATCAGTATTGCATGGTCATCAGTATTTGATCAAGCGTCAGTATCTTATTGATCATCAGGATTCCTACTCAGACTATGATCAGGTTTGATCATCAGGACTTGAAGCTGATCAGGATTCCTACTTCGAGTTATATTTGGAGTCTAGATAAACATGGAAGTTTGTTCCTGGTTTGTAGAATGCAGCTATCGATTAAAGATATGTTTCTATCTTTATTATGATTAGGACTTATCTTGTTATTGATAGAGAAGCTGTGTGCACTATATAAACACAGTTTTGGTTTCGATTTATGTACTCATCAGAGAGAGAGAATTATTCATTCGAGAGAGAACATAATCGGAGAGAAGCTCTTAAGAACAGAATTTCTTGAGAGAGTTTTTGTAAGCTAGCAGCTCTTAAGAACATCAGAATTTCTTAAGAGAGTTTGTAACAGTTTTATATCAAAGTTAATAAAGCTGTTATTGTTATTGTTATTGATCTTTCATATTTGTGTTATATAAAGTCGAGAATCTTATACAATTGTATTCAACCCCCTTCTACAATTGTTATTTACTGGGCAACAATTGGTATCAGAGCAAACTGATTTAATTCTGAATCAGATACGATCTAAAGATGTCGACAACCAAGTATGAAAGCATGAAGATTCCCATCTTGAAGATATCAGAATATCCCACATGGAGGGTAAAGATGCTGATGTACCTGGAGGCTATGGATCCTGACAATCTGGACAGGATTCGTGATGGACCATATATACCAACAAAGTTCGTAGAACGAACAGATACAGTACCAGAACATTATGTGGTCAAAGCTAAATCTGAATGGACTCCAGAAGAAAAAGCTCATGTACTCAGAGAACCAAAGATAAAGAATATCTTGCACAATGGTCTTGATGCTGTTATGTCAAACAGAGTGATAGCATGCAAGTCTTCAAAAGAAATCTGGGATACTTTGGAAACTCAGTGCCAGGGATCTGCATCTGTTAAGAAAAACAGAAGGGCTCTATTGATTCAAGAATATGAACAATTCGATGCAAGACCTGAAGAGAGCCTGACTGATCTATATGATAGATTCCTGACACTATTGAACAGCTTATCCTTAGTTGACAAAGTATATGAAACTGAAGATTCAAACACCAAATTTCTTAGAGCTTTACCTGAAGAATGGGATACTCAGACCTCAATCATTAGACACCAGTATGATCTGAACATTGTGTCTCTTGATGAGATCTATGGGATGCTAAGAACTCATGATCTTGAAGTTCAACAGAGAAAGAACAAGAAAAGCAGCAAGGCAAAGTCAATTGCTTTGAATGTAGAAGCAAAATCAAAAGAGAAAGCTATGGAGGTCTCTAGAAGGAAAGCAAGAGTAGCTGAGTCAGATCCTGACGACTCTTCATCAGATACTGATGGCAATCCTGATGCCAATACTGGTGATGACTCTTCTGACTCAGACATGGAAGAGATGGTTGCTATGATTGTTAGAAACTTCAGAAGGATGAAGTTCAGGAAGAATAGAAGACAAGGCAACTTTCAGAAAAAGACCTTCAAAGCAGACAAAGACAAGTATATCAAAAAGGACAGCAAGGGTAGCAAATTTGACAAGTCAAAGGTTAGATGCTACAAGTGTAATGGTATGGGTCACTTTGCTTCTGAATGCAACAAGACAAAGGCACTCATCACATCAAGCAAGGATTGGATGGACTCTTCCTCAGAATCTGATACTGAGGTAGTCAACTATGCGTTAATGGCCAATGCTGATGTAACTGCTGCTCCTGATGATAAGGTACTAAATACTATCTTTGATTTTGATACTGATAATGCTTCTGAGTTAAGACGTTTTCTAAAGTCATTACATATTAGCTTTAGAAGTCAAACTGCTGAGAATACTAGAATCTTATCTGAGATGTCTGACCTTAGAAAGATGAATGAGATATTAGAAGCTGAATTTTCTCGTATGCAAGAAGTACAAAAAGAATGTGATAATGTTAAGCACATGCACTTAGAGATAACATCTAAATGTACTTCCCTTGAAAAAGAACTTGAATATGCTAATAAGAAAATCAGAACCTGGACAGACTCTGGTAGGAAATTTCATGAGATTAATACCTCTAAGAATTGGAAAGAGTGTCTAGGATATAAGTCAGATGAGGATAAGAAATTGAAAGAGAAAATTGTCATTAATGAGACAGTCAGTCCAAAGACCTATAGACATGTTATAGACTCAACCAAATCTAAGATTACTCCTGTTAATTTTGTTTTTGGTAAGGATTCCAATTCTACTTTTGAAAAGGGATCTTCTTCTACTCAAGGAATTAAAATCGTTAAGCCTAAACCTGTCTTGAACAAAGTTACTAAGAATGTAGGTCTATTGTCTCAGAAACAGCTTAAAGATAAAATCTGTGAGGTTACAGATAAGAAAAAGGAAGCTACTGTTAAGAGAAACAGGAATGGTAAAGTTGGGATCAATAAAGAGAATGGTTATAAATATATCCCAAATGCACCTAGAAAGTGTTGTTTTAACTGTGGTAACTCTAATCATCTTGCTATTGATTGTAAGAAGAGTAAGAAGAAAATTGCTGAAATTCCTAAGTCTGATGTTAGGAATAGATCAGTATTT
Source organism: Heracleum sosnowskyi (assembly GCA_030848705.1). Taxonomy (NCBI): domain Eukaryota; kingdom Viridiplantae; phylum Streptophyta; class Magnoliopsida; order Apiales; family Apiaceae; genus Heracleum; species Heracleum sosnowskyi. The sequence continues at coordinate 116,849,168 of CM061239.1, forward strand.
TACAAACCACAGAATTCCTGTTTTCATTGTGGTAGTCTATGGCATTCTATTTATACATGTAAAGAGTATCATGATTTGTACTATAACTTTTATGATCCATTGCCTAAGTTTGAAAGTAGTACAAAGTCTGATAGAACTGAAAATGTCATAGTGAAGCATGCTTTTGTTAATACTGATATTGACAAAGCAAATCCTGATGGAGTAAATCCTGTCAGGACTGCTAAAGTCAAAAAGTCTTCTGCTGTTAAATTTAATAAAATGCATGAACAAGGAATCCAACAAGTGTGGGTTCCTAAACATTCTGACTAGTGTGTTACTATTCTGATGCAGGGTAAAAAGAAAAATGTGTTAGTCATGGATAGTGGATGTTCTGTGCACATGACTGGAAACAAAGCCCTGTTATCAGAATATGAGGAAAAAGCTGGCCCAACTGTGTCTTATCACTACGTCAAATTTGGGCTTTCGTCACTCTTTTGTACAGTAAGGGCTGTGACACTTTGGAAAAAACGAGAGGCTAAAGATCATCGTCCCAAGTTTTAGCCACACCATTGTTTTTCGAGTGACCGAAGACACATTTTTTGGAAGATTTAGTCACAACTTCAAAAAAATGTGACAATAACAGCATGGTTTTTTTTGACTTTGACCAATTCCAAAATTTATAGTCATACTTGAGAGATAGAAGTGTGACAATAACTAGCGACGCTTCTTTGCTGTGTCTAAATGTTACGAAACGACTACAGTCGTTTTCGGTGATGTGGCTAAATGGGAAATAACCTATGGTCACTACATTTTATATGTGACTAAAAAGTAGAGTTTTCTGCATATATGTCAGAGCTTTGTTCGCTTAAGGAAGCTAAAAACTAGTGACTATATTATTGTGTGACTAAAAAGTTTCGAAAACAGGTGACAACAACTGATATCCTTGTTAGAAATTTGAATATTTTATTACTATTTGAATATATATGCAATAATAATATAACATTCAAATTCCATATTCCAACTATCTGTTGAAAGTAACAAACTATTTTCAAGCAAATATATTCATAAGAACGTCTTGGTTTATTCAAAACATGAGGAGTCAAAACTGGGAGGTGCTTCCGAGCCAAGGGAAATGCAGCAAGTATCGCTATCATCATGGATATTCAGGTCCAACTTCGGGGCTGAGCGGGATATCTGAAAGCCTTGTCTTGATTTCACGTCCTCTTGCTTAACTGAGTGTGTACTGGGATAAAAAAGATTAGCATCAAGATCCCTGTCCTTCATTTTTTCTTGAACGTCTGTGCTGTTACTATTCCAGTTTCCTCCCTGAACTCCAACTCTCATTGACAAGTCACTGGCATGAAGCTGCATCTCGTATGCTTTATCCGTATCCTGAACCATAGGCGATATGAAGTTTCTATTATCTTTAAGGTCTTTGCTCCACCTATTTTGTATCTCTTGGCCCTGTTGGGAAACTTCGTAAGAGGTCAGGAAGCTTTGCATTGAACAATCTGTTGGCTGCTTTGCTTGTATTTGTTGTGGACAGAAACTAGGAACTTCTGTCATTCCCGAAAACGCAGAATTAAGGGACTTGGTGGATACTTTTGAGACCAATTCAGATAGTTGGACCTTTGCAGCTTCTAGTCCTACTGTGCCCAAGTTCTGTTTTCCAAGAGTATCTTGAGCTTTCTCTAGCACTGTTTGCAAGTATTTCCCTTGAGCTTCTATTCGAAGCTGTAGGTGTCGTTGTACCTGCCATTTAGAACATAACTGATTATTAAGGTTGCTCAGATTCAAGTATTTCCTCTTGCTGCATTATCCTTTTCAACACCCCTATATATAAAAGAAACTTTAAATTCCTATGAAGCTAGAGAACGTACAGGCTTGATAGCTACTTTTGAAAATTCCTCAACTTCAGAAGCATTCACAATAACAGAAACCTAGCAATATGCAGATCAAGATATTAAACAAATTAACTAGTGTAAGGCACGGATACTCTGTTTCACGGCATTGACTACATACTCTGTTTCAGCTTCTGTGAGCTCCACCTGCGTCGAGGACTGGCAAGTGAAATCATTATGAAAATCAACCCAAAATATGAAAAAGAATAAGCAATTATACTTCTAAATCACAGACTATACACTAACCTTGAAACCAGTATTCTCTACATGTTGAGGAGCACCCAAACCAGTATTAGTATTGCTGATATTACAAGTATTCTCTACATGTTGCTGAGATCTCCCTTGGTCAAAATCAGTGAAGATTGTCAACATTGATGTAACATTAACAAATACCTCAATATGTGAGTAAACATAAATCAGATTTAACCATCATGCAAGTCAATCTGTAGAACATTCATCAAGTACACATCTTTTACAGGTCTACAACTGCATACTTACAAGCTAATGATCAATAAACAATGAAACTCTAAGCACGTCATACACCATGTTTCTTTCTGCAAATCAAATGCATCTAAGCTACCAATAATGAACAATGACCATGTCAAACAAGAGAGTATTAGGGATGACAATTACTACAAAAATTACCTTATATGCAGATTTACCTAGCTATTCCTTCTTGAAAAATAGAAAAAGACAAAAATAACTCATACATAACACTATAAATAACAATTGTTATGATAAAAATAAAAATACTTCCACACTGTCATGATAACAACTGTCTCCTTACGTCATAACACTTGCATAACATTGCAAAAAAAAAATTACAAAGAAATAATAACAAAATTCTAAGAACCAGTCTCCCTCCTCCTCTTGTAAATCCTGGATATGGTGACAGCCAGTCCAATGATCCTCTCACGCAACTCCAGGGCCCGGAGACGCTCCGCCTCCCTCCTCTCCTTCTCTAGATCGAAGTGCATCAGCAGAAACATCCACTCGATTTGCTGATCATAGGAGAACTCAGAGCTGATGTTCTTTGGAACAGCGTCCACTGGAAAGCTTGCACCTTCCACTACGATCGTGAAGTTTTCGTAATTGAACACTACATTGGCAAGACGTATGGTGAGAGCGTTGAAGGCCATTTGATAGACGGGGGGTTTGATAACAATTAAGAATGTTTGAGAGGATGAGAAAGGGGATTAACTAGGGATGGTTTAAATAGAAGAGTGTAAGGCATATGAAACAACGCTCATATTAACTGAGATCAATGTCATAATTGCATGCAGTTGTAGTCTCTTAGATTCCCAATAGACGCAATAAACTCTCTTAGATTAATACGAACAGTTTTAGTCAAAATATTTCAATAAACATATTCTCAAAGTCAGTTAATCAATTAAAACTAAAATTGAAGTCTCCAGAAAATAAACATTCATTAACTAAGTTAATCATATTAACTTAGATTTCCAATAGACGCAAGACTTAATAGATTTAGCCAGAGAGAGAGAGTGAGAGAGAGAGAGAGAGAGAGAGAGAGAGAGAGAGAGAGAGAGAGAGAGAGAGAGGAGACATACAGGTACTAATTGCCGGACATCATCTTCGCCAGAGAGGGGTGAAAACCTAGGGTTAAGACATAAAGGCGTTGTGTCATGCCAATTGAACTGAACAGTGCCGCCGCTCATCTTCTCCAGAAAGGGGCTTTGTTAATCTTGGGTATTTCAATCAAATCTAGAACCAATTGTTGTTGTATAAGAGGGAAAAAAAGGATATGATTGGGGTTCTTGTTTTAGGCGGCAAAATAGAAGAGAGTGTCGCTACTGCTGTGTGTAGCAATGAATTAGGGTTAAAACATATGTACCCTCTCTGGCGAAGATGATGTCCGGCAATCTAAAACATATGTGATTAGGGTTAATTTATTATACTACTTTGCTGAAAATCAAATTTAATCACTTATTAATCTGAAGTTTAAATAGAAGATAATTTCTAAAATCAAAATTTTAATTAAAAAAAACAAGATCACAAAATTAGCTTCATTCCCATATTTTTAAAATAATTTTGGGATCAAAAATGAATTTTTTATGATTTTTACAAGTTTTACCTCAAAATGAAAATTAATTTTCAAAAATCAAGTGAAAGTACTACTTCGAGAAACGAGAGTACCACCCACTTAACAAACTATTTTTTTAAATTTATTTTTGGACGATCCAACCGAACGGATGTGAACAACTACTTATATCAGTGATATGCAAAATTTTAAAAAAAAATCTAAATTTATCTTGTACGACTTTATAACAAAAATCAAGTGAAAGTACTACTTCGAGAAACGAGAGTACCACCCACTTAACAAACTATTTTTTTAAATTTATTTTTGGACGATCCAACCGAACGGATGTGAACAACTACTTATATCAGTGATATGCAAAATTTTAAAAAAAAATCTAAATTTATCTTGTACGACTTTATAACAAAAATCAAGTGAAAGTACTACTTCGAGAAACGAGAGTACCACCCACTTAACAAACTATTTTTTTAAATTTATTTTTGGACGATCCAACCGAACGGATGTGAACAACTACTTATATCAGTGATATGCAAAATTTTAAAAAAATATCTAAATTTATCTTGTACGACTTTATAACAAAAATCAAGTGAAAGTACTACTTCGAGAAACGAGAGTACCACCCACTTAACAAACTATTTTTTTAAATTTATTTTTGGACGATCCAACCGAACGGATGTGAACAACTACTTATATCAGTGATATGCAAAATTTTAAAAAAAAATCTAAATTTATCTTGTACGACTTTATAACAAAAATCAAGTGAAAGTACTACTTCGAGAAACGAGAGTACCACCCACTTAACAAACTATTTTTTTAAATTTATTTTTGGACGATCCAACCGAACGGATGTGAACAACTACTTATATCAGTGATATGCAAAATTTTAAAAAAATATCTAAATTTATCTTGTACGACTTTATAACAAAAATCAAGTGAAAGTACTACTTCGAGAAACGAGAGTACCACCCACTTAACAAACTATTTTTTTAAATTTATTTTTGGACGATCCAACCGAACGGATGTGAACAACTACTTATATCAGTGATATGCAAAATTTTAAAAAAATATCTAAATTTATCTTGTACGACTTTATAACAAAAATCAAGTGAAAGTACTACTTCGAGAAACGAGAGTACCACCCACTTAACAAACTATTTTTTTAAATTTATTTTTGGACGATCCAACCGAACGGATGTGAACAACTACTTATATCAGTGATATGCAAAATTTTAAAAAAAAATCTAAATTTATCTTGTACGACTTTATAACAAAAATCAAGTGAAAGTACTACTTCGAGAAACGAGAGTACCACCCACTTAACAAACTATTTTTTTAAATTTATTTTTGGACGATCCAACCGAACGGATGTGAACAACTACTTATATCAGTGATATGCAAAATTTTAAAAAAATATCTAAATTTATCTTGTACGACTTTATAACAAAAATCAAGTGAAAGTACTACTTCGAGAAACGAGAGTACCACCCACTTAACAAACTATTTTTTTAAATTTATTTTTGGACGATCCAACCGAACGGATGTGAACAACTACTTATATCAGTGATATGCAAAATTTTAAAAAAATATCTAAATTTATCTTGTACGACTTTATAACAAAAATCAAGTGAACTTAACAGGTATTACAACATTGCTAAATGAACAACATTGCTAAAAATCAAGTGAACTTCATTTCCCGCTTCCTCTTTCCCTCCTATGTACCCAATAATTCACTTCCCTCCCTACCCAGTATTTCATTTCCCCATTTTCCCCCTTCTTTTTCAGCACACACATATGTTCACGGCTCTTAGCTCGATTTCAGTATGTTCACGGCTCAAGTTCAAATCAAACACACACATACAAATTGATTTTGCTAGATAGTCCCGGCCCCGATCTGTTTGTTGGTCAGTTGATTTTGGTAGATGTAGGTGTTCGTGTTTTTGTCACAAACATAAAGGTGCTTTCATTATCTTGATTATCAATTTCTGTTTGTGACAAAAGCAGGGAACACATACATCGAGCAAATCCCAAGCTCTCTCAATCGCTGTTTACTGGTTACTGTTGTCGGCAGGTATGAGATGTTGTTTCATTTTTGATTGTTTCGATATTGTTTTGTTTTCGAATATTTCGATAATGTTTTGTTCAAAATTTGATTGTATTGTATGTATGTATGATTGATTTATGCTTTTGTGGTGATAAGTTATAATTATATACGATATTGAGCCGATTTGTTTGTTATATATGATTGTTGAATTAGTTGTTGTTCAGTGTAGTGGTTGATGTTATTGTGGTTGTATTGGGGGGAAAATGTGTTTGGGCTTGATATCGTGTTAGTATTCTGTGATCTTTCCTCGGACTTTTTTGTTATTTCCCTGAATACAGTTGAATACTATGCAATCCATTTCTTCATTTCATTGAGATGATGACTAATTTCATTTCTCCAATTTTATCTGAGGTATAGATATATTTGGAGCTATAGTCCCCGTAGTATGTGTAAGAAACTTAGTTGATTTTAAGCTGGCAGTTGGCAGTAGTCCCTCTGTAGAGTGTAAGATTGGTCACCTGTGTGTATGTACTATACGACAAGCACATAGTCTAATCATTTATTATCATTATTTGTGTGTTTTCATATATGTGTAATAATCTGTTTTGTTGTGTATATGTCTCTGTTTCGAGGCTGCTGAAGATGAAATATAATCCTTTTATCTCTTCGATATATCAGAAGCGATAGAACACATAGATGGATTCTTGTTTCTATCAAGCAATGGTAAATGCTTGTAATGCCTGATTATTTGAGTGATCAGTACATTATGTACATAATTTAACATGATTTTGTTGGCTAAATATCTAGGTTGCAGATGCCATAACACCAAATCAAATGGTGAGAAGTGTTCTTGCCCAGCTTGCCCTAGTAATTCCTTCTTGGAGATTAATCCCAACACAAGATATCACTGATGCCGCCAATAGAGACAATCAGAGGAATCAACAATCTCAAGTAAAATTCAGAAGCATAAGCAAGTTGAAGTTATAACGTTGAAGTTATTACATTACTTGTGTTAGAATGGTCTTAACTTGAGGGCTGTTGGAATGATCATCGTATTTGTTTTCATGTTTTACTCTAGGTACCAAATCCAACGGCCAATGGGAAAGGGGAAGAACATAGCGCAGCTCAAGCTAAGGAAGAACATAGCGCAGATCAAGTTAAGGAGAAGAAGAGATGTAATACCATTACTGGTTCCCCAGTAACACGTTCAAAGGCTAAGGCGAACAAGGCAGACAAGCTGAGGAAGAAGCGGAAGCTGGTGGTGTAACTGTAAACTGAATTTGACTCATGTTAATGTGGTTTTCTGGTTGTGAACTTTTCGATAAGTTGTTAATTTTCTGTACTCTGGTTATGGTTATGTGGTTTTTATGGATTGTGGAGTTATACTCCATATCGTTGTTATGGATCATGGATTTAGTATGGATTTTATGGATTAATATGGACTAGTTTGGAATTTGGCATTTTTTTTACTTGTATTTTGGCATTTTACTTGTTTGCATATTGTGGCCTTTTTGAATTGGATTGTGGCCTTTTGGTATTGTGATTTATATTACAAATGAAACCTGTTTGTGATGTGGTTAAGTATGTGTGGCTAGTACCACACTTCAGCCACACTACCTATTATATTATATTGGGGGATAGTTACTACAATTATTAGTGACTAAAAGCAGTTATTTAATAGTATATAAAACATACAAACGACTACAGAAAAATTATAAAATGTGGCCATACCCAAGTTTTTTGCCACGATTTACCAATAAATAGTGCGACCAAAACTAAGCCTTTGATGAATGTTGGTATTTAGCCACGTTATTAATTATCTTTAGCCACGACCCATCCTGTGGCTGAAAGCTGGTATTTAGTCACACTTTTGAGCTTAAAACAGGGGCTGTCAGACCGAAGGGGTGGTATGCTTTAGTCACTCTGTTTTGAGTTACAGCCACACATCTGGGGTGTGGCCGTAGGGGGCGTAAAATGATCCGACCTTAGGTGACACTTTGCTGAAAAATTAAAACGTGACGTAAAGTGCTTAGCCACACGTATTTTATGTGACGGAAGCCAAAATTTGACGTAGTGTATGGAGATGGCAACATTGGACAAACCTTGGGATATGGCAATATAATCATTGGAAATGTCATCATTGAAAAAGTAGCTCTAGTGAAGGGACTAAAACACAACTTGTTGAGTATTAGTCAAATCACTGACAGAGGTTATCATGTCAATTTCTATTCCACACATTGTGAAGTAGTCAGTAAAGCAACAGGGAAGATAGCACTAACTGGCTACAAGCATGGTAACATATATGAAGCCAACATTCTCTCAGATACTGATGGCTCCCCTACATGTTTCATCAGTAAAGCTTCAGTAGATGAAAGTTGGAATTGGCACAAGAAGCTTTCTCATCTCAACTTCAGCAACATCAATGAGTTGGTTAAGAAAGAGTTAGTAAGAGGATTACCTAATGTCTTATATATACCTGATGGACTCTATGATGCATGCCAAAAAGCAAAACAAAGAAGGACATCATTCCAGAGTAAATCAGAATCCTCTATTGAAGAACCATATCACATGCTACATCTTGATCTGTTTGGTCCAGTCAACATCATGTCCATCAGTAAGAAAAGGTACACTCTTGTAATTGTTGATGAATATTCTAGATTCACCTGGGTGTATTTTCTGCATAGAAAAGATGAAACTCCTGAAGTTCTGTTGGATCATGTGAGGATGATTGAGACAACCACAAAGTACAAAGTCAAGATTCTGAGAAGTGATAATGGTACTGAATTTAAGAATTCAAAGATGGAAGAGTTCTGCAAATACAAAGGAATCATTCAACAATTCTCTGCTCCTGGCACACCTCAGCAAAATGGAGTAGTAGAAAGGAAGAATAGAACTCTTATTGAAGCTGGCAGAACTATGTTGGAAGAAGCTAAATTACCTACATATTTCTGGGCAGAAGCAGTCAACACAGCATGCTATACACAAAATCTCACATTGATAAACAGGCATGGTGTCACTCCTTATCAATCACTCAAAGAGAAGAAACCAAGTCTGAAGCATTTGCATGTGTTTGGCTGTAAATGTTTTGTTCTCAGAACTCATCCTGAACAGCTAGGGAAATTTGAAACAAAGGCTGTTGAAGGAATATTCATAGGTTATCCTACATCAAGAGCCTTCAGAGTTTTTAATTTGAGAACAAGAACTGTCATGGAGTCAATACATGTATCTTTTGATGATAAGAAGATAACTGGAATCATTGAAGACTCGCATGATAGATTGTTATTTGAAAATGAAGCTTCCAAGGAACCTGAAGAAAGTGAATCAGAAGCTGTCCATTCATCAGATACTGATGGGTCACCAAATCCTGATGACTCACCAGGTACTGATGAGGCTAATACTGATGATGCAAACAACAGTCATACAACTAGTAGTGCTAATGTTGAGGGGGAGCAACGGCATTCAACTACAAGTTCAGAGTCAACTCAATCATCAGGACAGAATTCTTCAAATACTGATTCAAGTGAAGATCCTGATAACACATCAGGAGGACATAACAATAATTCAGGGAGAGCTTCAAATCAATCAAATTCTTTCAATCAAGATAACACCAATCCAGGGGGAGCATCTACTTCAAGAAACAATTTGACACCAGCAAGGAAATGGACAAAAGATCATACTCCTGATTTGATAATTGGAGATCCTGATGCAGGTGTTCAAATAAGAAGTGCAACTCAGAATGAATATTTTTGCCTCGTTTGCTGGTAAGCGTGTTTTAATTCTATGACCATTAATTTGGTTATTTTTCTTAAACCAAAACGCTATTCAGGATTGTTAAAATAAATTTTGTTTTCTTAAATAAAATTTTATTTTAATCTTATTGAATATTTTTTTTCAATCCTGATATGGCAAAATATTTTGTGCGGAAATGCTTTTATTCCTGATGAGGTTAGGTTTTTCTTACACCAGAAAATGCCTACTCGTTATGGACTACTTTCTAATGCTATGGTACAAGGACCAACCCACCTTGTTCCTGACACAAGCATGCAACCTAAACAGTCTAAACAGTTAACAACCACCTCTACTGTCTCTCAAAAGACTTTAGTTGTAAAATCAAAGAAATCAGCTAGAACTGATGTGTCTGGAAGGCAATCAGGTTCAAAGGATTTTTCCTCTACACCACTCACTAAAAAGAAGATACAAGGGGGTGTACAAGGGGTCCTGGTGAAGAAAGCTGATAAGGTTGTTACGAATGTTCCTGTGAAAAGGAAGTTAAGGTTGATTGATGAAAGTGATTCAGAGGATGACTTACCTATATCCTCTGTGATGAATGTGAACAAGGAAGTTGCTGATACTGCTACTAAAGCTGTGGTACCTTCATCTAAACCACAAAAGACAAGGAAATTATCAAAGAGCAGGTATCATATTCCTTTGATAGTGCAAATGAAGGATACTGATATTCAGACATCAAATCCTGATGTTAGTATTCCTGATGCAGCAACAAAAGTTGTCTCTATATCAGACTCTCCAGCCTCTCCATCTCAGATTCGAGGACATTCTTGGGAGAAGGTTTCTACAACTGCTTCCTTGGTTGGTCTTACACCTACATCAAAGAAAAAGAGGAATGCAGAAGAGTTAGTCTATCAGAGACAGAAGAAGCTGAAAGGATCAAGCCCACAAGAACCTGAATTTCAGAGTAATTCAGCAGCTACTGTTGATCCTGCCACACAAGAACCACTCAATCAAAGTTTGGGTGAAGGCTTAGCTAGTGGAATGGTCACACAAGAACCATTTTCTCAAAGGGAGAATGAAGACATCAACATTCCAGCTACACAAGAACCATCTTCTCAAAGTGAAGATGCAGGCAAAGCTACAGCTTCTGTTGAAAGATTGGTCGAGAACATTGTCATTGAGGGAAGCACACAAGAACCTTTAGCTCAAAGTGTTGAAGAAGCTTCTGAACCTCAAGCTCCACAAGAACCATTGGTAGCAAATACTGATGCAAGCATATCAAATCCTGACGATGTTCATCCTGACGCTAGTGGTGCTCCTGATAATGAACCTATTTTGATACAGCCACTTCGTTCAAGACCAATAGATCATCCTATCTCAGAACCACAGGATAAACTGAAAGGTATTGCTATTCCTGATCCTGATATTACTCCTGATACTGATGATGATAGTTCTGATGATGATAGTGATGATGATAATGAGAATAGAAAAGAGAAGGAACAGCTTGCTACAACACTCAAGATTAGTCTTGGAACTAATTTTGGTTCATCAAGTACGTATATGGCTGACAAAGCTTTCACTGGGAAAGATCAGAGACAAGATTTTTCTACTCCTTCCTTTGATCCTGCAGAGGCATTTAGACAGAATGAATGGAACAATTCATGGCACAATTCTGATGAATCTATCAGTTTTTCTTCTGCTATTGAACATGCCTATAATGCAGTGAAGTCTATAGAGAATCAAGACTTGAAGAATCATCTGAAGGCTACAACTCTGTTATCCAAAAGCCTGAAAAGTGAGATTGATTCTATCAAGGGTTCAACTGAAAAAGTGAGGACTGATATCTTTAATAATTTTACAAAGGTGCCTACTACTTTTCAACTAAGGGTAGTGGAATCCCAAGTGAAATCTGTTGTTTCAGAACAAACCTCCATCAAACAACGAATTGATTCTCTGGATACTAAGGTAACTGAAATTCAAGCCTCTCTTTCCTTAATTTTGCAATTATTGTCAAATCCTGATGTCAAAAAGGGGGAGAAGGTTATTCAGACAAAATGTACACCTGATCTAGTATTAAGAAATAATGATGATGATACTGGAGATGATGGTGGTGACAAAGCGATACAAGGAGAAACCTCTGATGCTGTTGTTATGAAGACAATCCAAACTTCTCAAAGTCAAACAACGCAGTCAATTCATGTTTCTGATTCTGGAGTTAAGACAGTAAGAACATTGGTGCAATCTCAAATCCTGACGGAAGATCAAATCCTGACACCTGGTCATGGACAAATTCTTGCTACAATTCCTGAAGGTGATGAAGATGTGATTATTGATAATCCTGAAGATGCATCAAATTTATTCCAGAAGTTTTCTACAAAAGACGGCAGAATTGTTACTCTATATCACACTGATAAAAGAGTTCAACAATTATATGCAAGAAAAACACTCTCTACAGTAAGTGAAGAATATCCAGATCTCTCACATGAAGAATTCTTGAGACTACAAAGAGAGACAATGGAAAGCTATACTGCTCCTGCTAGAGGTAGAGGAAGCAGAGGTAGGAGAGGTGCTAGAAGAAGTAGAAGAGGTTCTTCAACTCAAACAGTACCTAGACAGACAAGGTCTAGAGGGTTAAGAATTGAAGAAATTCCTGAACCTATTCAAACTCTAGTAGTTCCTGACAGATCTACTTTTGGTGATGATGGAATTGTTGAAGAAGAACCAGAATTGAAAAGAAAATCAAGAAAATCAACTCTCAGCAATACAAATCAAATTGAAGATTCTAATCCTGACAATATTCAAGATCCTGACGAATCTGAAATTCTGCAAGAGGTTGATTTGATAATCTTATCTACTGTTGTTGATTGTCACAACAAAGAAGTAGATGAAGAAGAAGAAGCCAGAAGAAGAGATATTACAAGAAGAACAAATAAGGATTTCAATCTCTATCTACAAAGGCTTAAAGTTTCAAATGAAAGAAAATGGAGGAACTCAAGCAGACAAGAATCTTCGCTGGAAAGAAGCTATGCGTTTGAAAAGGAAAAGGACAAGAAGTGGAAACATATTAGCACATTAAGTTGTGATACACCTATCAATTTTCAGTCTGGTGGAATTATTACAAGCGCTTCAAGTGTTGTTGATTTGTCTGATATGTCTAGATCAAAAACACTCTGGTTAAAGATGTTTTCAAATCTGAAGCAATTGTCAAGTAATTCAAGAGGAGGTATTGGACACAGAGATGGTGAATATCTGAATATGTCATATGTTGATCCTTACTCCTTGACAGAAATTGGAGGTACTTTAACTTCTGAAAACCTGAACAATTTATTAGCTGTTGATATAGTTATAGATTGTCATGATGGTTTTGAAAAGAAAGAAAAGCTTCTGTACTTCATGAAAGATGGTAGTGTGAAGATTCTATCTATTCAAGATCTGCTGATGAAAACTACACAGGAACTGAAATATGTTCACTATCTGTTAAGATGGAAGAACCAAGTGTACAAAGAATGGAGTGACATGATTTTGTCAAATATAAGAAGAAGACTGGATGGAAACAGTAATTTTAATGGTAATTATACTCCCATGTACTTAAATCAAAGAGGTCAGGATGTGGAAATGCAAAGGGGTACTGCTGTTAAAGAAGTAAATTTTGGCATGACTCATCTTTCTCTCAATCCTGATGGGAAGGAAATTGCTTATCTTTTGCTTGAAGAGCACAGTCTACAGAGAAACTCCATACAGAATCTCAGAGCAGCTATCTACCAGATTAATGAGGAAGATGAAGAACTCAGAAATCTTAAGGAAAGACTGATTCAAATTCGTTATCCAACTTCTTGAAGATGAATCTGTTCTATCACAAAGCTTGAACAGATAAGTTGTTTCTGAAGATACTCGTATATTTTGATACATGTTTTTGACATCATTGAATATTTGGAATCTATACTTTATTTCACAAAGTATGAGATTGGGGGAGATTGTTAGATCAGAATTCAATGATCGTCAGAAGCTAGACTCAACTGATCAGGATTGCTGACGTCATCAGTATTGCATGGTCATCAGTATTTGATCAAGCGTCAGTATCTTATTGATCATCAGGATTCCTACTCAGACTATGATCAGGTTTGATCATCAGGACTTGAAGCTGATCAGGATTCCTACTTCGAGTTATATTTGGAGTCTAGATAAACGTGGAAGTTTGTTCCTGGTTTGTAGAATGCAGCTATCGATTAAAGATATGTTTCTATCTTTATTATGATTAGGACTTATCTTGTTATTGATAGAGAAGCTGTGTGCACTATATAAACACAGTTTTGGTTTCGATTTATGTACTCATCAGAGAGAGAGAATTATTCATTCGAGAGAGAACATAATCGGAGAGAAGCTCTTAAGAACAGAATTTCTTGAGAGAGTTTTTGTAAGCTAGCAGCTCTTAAGAACATCAGAATTTCTTAAGAGAGTTTGTAACAGTTTTATATCAAAGTTAATAAAGCTGTTATTGTTATTGTTATTGATCTTTCATATTTGTGTTATATAAAGTCGAGAATCTTATACAATTGTATTCAACCCCCTTCTACAATTGTTATTTACTGGGCAACATAAAATTCATAAAGAGATGAGAATACAATACAAAGTACAGATGTAGTAGAGAAATCTCTATGTCGAAATTCTCAAGCTTACAATCTTGTCCTCTCTTTTCCTTGGTGGCTATTCTCCCAAAGTACGTAGATGATATGTCTAATGATAATAACCTAATAATAAAAGTATTTTAATTATTTTTAGGAATACACAAGAAAGATTTTCCAAACCGAAAAGGTTTCTAAAGTCAAAATTCGTAGTTGACTTTCTCTGCTGTTCCAAGACTGCTCCAACTGGATTTTGATATATGGGCCACTTTATATTAAAATAAAATCTCGCTATCTTCGCGTGGGCTATTTAATCGTCCAAATCTGATATGCATAACTCAAGATACGGCCCAAATAATGTGTATTGCGCGTGTAGCCCAATAAATCCGAATTTTCTTCGCTCCAATCCTTTCCAATTTAGAATTACTTGCATCCTACAATAAAATATTAAAATATAATTAATAATTATCCAATTAAATTCAAAATTAACTCCTTATATATAATAAGCGCAAGGGAGATCTTATCCAAAACTTTGGTCGGTCACTGTACTACCAAAAGTATACGATCCGTTGGATTATAAAACTATTAATATTCAAATCGATGAGGACCGTCAGATATAATATTAAAAATTGTATTTGATTAATAATAGGATAATATTTAAATACTAAAAGGTGTATTTTAATAATTTAAACCTATTATAAATGGGTTTTCTATATTGAATAGAAATCTTTATGTAAAAATTCGTAATTATCTTTTCTCTTTATTTTATGGATAGTTCCAGTTATATAAGAATTACTAAACCATCATTAAATTAAAGATAATTTTGTAAGCTTCACGTGGGCTGTAAAATCGTTAAAATCTGTTGTCTAAAACTCAAGATAGAGCCCAAGAGCCCAGACAGTAAAGTTATTATCTAAATTTTAATAATTATTTTTTTATTATTTTAGCACCAATTTAATTTTTTTTTCCTAATTCTTTTAAATTTATAAATTCTTTGTTTATTTAAATAAAATATTAAAATCAATTTAAGAAAAAATTAAAATCGATCTGGTCCGTGTACGACCAGTATACAACCAAATTAATAATTATAGTTAGATCTTAAATAGATCGATGAGAATTGTTAGATCTAATATTAAAAAGTGTATCTGATTAATAATAGAATTATATTTAAATAATAAAAAGTGTATTTTGATAATTTAAAATTTTTCTATGTAAAAATTCTTAAATATCTTTTCTCTTGAATTTATGTATAGTTCTAATTAGATAATAATTGTTAAACCAAATATCAAGATAACAATTCATATCGATTACAATGATACCCTACGTTATAAGAGACTTAAGAGAACTCTTGTAACACTTTTTTTTCTGAAGAAACATAACAATTCGATTAATCCAAATTATAATTATATTATTTTACATGTAACAAACATAAAATGATAATATCAAAATATTATTAAAATGTTGAGGGTTTCATATTCATAAACGATAATTTTGAATATAATACTTATATTAAAATGTGTATTTGATTAAATGTAGGATTATATTTAAATACTAAGAAGTGTGTTTTGATAATTTAAACCAATTATAAATTGGTTTTCTATTTTGAATTGAATTCTTTGTGTAAAACTTCTTAACCATCTTTTCTTTTCAGTTTATTTTTTGGGTAGGTCAGTTGGTCAAGTTAGATAATAATTATTAAACCATCATTAAAATTAAAGATAATTTCGTTAGTTTCGCATGAGTTGTAAAATTGTCAAAATTCAATTTCTAAAACTCAGGATAGAACCCAAATATTAAAGTGAGTATCTAAATTTTAATAAATATTTTTTTTATTATTGTAGTACCAATTTATTTATTTTTCCACTAATTCTTTTAAATATAGAAATTTTATGTTTCTTTCAATAAAGTATCAAAATTAATTAAGAACAAATTCAAATCGATAAATAATATAATAATATGAGAATAAAATTTTATATAATCATAACATAATTTTTATTCTATTTAATAATTTTTAAGTAATAATGTATTTTAAAATTTTATTTACACCGTAAATAAACCCGAAACATTAAAAGTAAAAGCAGTTAGTAAGATACTTATATCAGTATATACTTGATATCCTTATTATATTAAATCCTTATATATAATAATCATAATAGGGATCTTATCTCAAATTTTGGTCGTAGACAACCAAATTAATAAGGACCATTAGATCTTAACTAGATAAATGAAAATCGTTAGATCAAATATTAAAAAAGTTTATTTTATTAATAATAGGATAATATTTAAATTCTAAAAGGCGTATTTTGATAATTTAAACCAAATATACCAAATATAAATAAGTTTTCTATATTGAATAGAATTCTCCATGTAAAAAATTCGTGACTTTCTTTTCTATTCCATGGACAATTCCACATAGATAAAAATTGTTAAACAATCTTTTAATTAAAGATAATTTAGTTATCTTCATGTGGGGTGTAAAATCGTCAAAATCTGATTTTTAAAACACAAGATAAAGCCAAAATTAATAAAGTGAATATTTAAATTATAATAATAATTATTATGTCATCATTATTTTAACACCAATTTAATTACTTTTTTCTAACTATTTTAAATTTAGAAATCTATGTTCAAAAATTAACATCAATCTATGAAAAATTCAAATCAACAAAGAATATAATAATACGGGGATAAAATTTTATAAAATTGTGCATATTTTTAATCCTATTTTATTAAGTTTTATATCATAACTAATCAAATATTATTTATTATTAAATAATAAATTATACGTAAATGGTGATTTTGTTTTATAAGAACTCATAGAGACCTAATTTCATTGTTAGCAGAACTAACTTTTTAAACCTATATACATGGTAAATTATTAAATTCGAAACTTTAAAAGTTTGCTAATCAATTAGTATAGTACTTTTCTAAAAAAGCGTACTTTACAAAAAATATTATCAAATAACATATGTCTGCAAGAAAAAATGAAAAAATTCTTATTTTGAAAAAAAACCTATAAATTTTAATATGTTGTTGGTAGATTCTAACCTTAGATCATTGTACATGATAATTTTACTGTTATATCTAACGTTTTTCAACAATTTAATTTGAAAGATTCAACGATTATGAATTGAGTGATCAAACAAAGCGAACAAACTTAACTTATAAGGAAGCTTTCATTATTTAGTCTTTAATATAATAACATAAATATTTACTAGATATACTATAAAAAAAATAAAATTTATACAGAATTTTGATCACGGTGTACTACTTTAAAAGAAGAACTATTACAAAAAAATATATTTTAATTGATAATTTATTTTCTCAAAAGTTTAAAGTTCCCGCATCTTTAACATATTACAAAAAAGAGTATATTATATTTTAGCAATAAATATTTAAAAAAATTATAAATTAAAAAAATTATAAATATTAAGAAAAATTAATGATGTTATCATGGTAGTTTGGTCCTAAATACCGCCAAAACATTCTCAACCGTTAGATCCAATACTTTTAAAAATACATGATCAAGATTATATCATATAAAAAGAAGTTATTATCTAAAAATGATATAAGTTAAAAGATATTATATTAGGATTGTATTTTCTAAAAAGTCAAAACATAAAAATAGTTGTAATTAAATAAGGAAACTCATTTAATACCAAAATAATAAAAATCGTTTAATGTTAAATAGATAGGTGAAAACCGTTAGATTTAACATTAAAAATTGTATTTGGTTAATAAATGGTATTCTAATAATCTAAACTACATATAAGTAGATTTCCTAAATCGAATAGAATTCTCAAACATTAAATTTCATCATTTTATTCTCTTTTTAGTTTTAGAATAGTTTTTAATTGAAAAAGAACTATTAAACCAAAACTAAATTAAAGATTATTTTGTGAATTTCATGTGGACTATAAAATTGACAAAATATAATTTTTATAACTCAATATAAACAAATATTAAATTGAGCGTGTAAAATATAATAAATATCAAATTTTTAACTATAATTTTTTTGGCTAAATCTTTTTTAACAATAATTTAATCATGTAAACTAATAACTTTTAAATATTAAAATATTCATAAATAAATATAATTATAAATATTAAAAAAAACAATCGTGTGTTGCATGGGTAATAAAAATATAATTATAAACAAAATAATTATAAATAAAATTTAAGTAACGTGCATCGCACGGGCTATAAGAGCAAGTCCAATAGCATCCCTAAATGATATCCTAACTTCAAATATAGGGAATATGACACAAAATGGGACTCCAACAGTATCTTAGTGATCTCCTAAACCACTAGCACAACCTCAAATTCACTAGTCATTCCCTATTTATAGGTATTCTCTAGTCATCCCCTATTTCATTTTTATAAATTAAATATTCATTTCCCCCCATTTTTCCCTTTTTATTACTCCCTTCCCTCCTTTTAGTTTTACCGCTTAAATTTTTTCTTTTTTTCTCTATTCTCTCTTGTTTTTACCACTGAAATACTAGAAGTCCCCTAGACTTTCTTGTCAAAATCACTATTCAAAATATAGTAAATCATATTCCATAAGAAAGATCTTGGAGTCTACTTTTTTAAGCAAAAAACAGTTCGTAAAAAGGAATTTTTCTACAAAAAGTTATAACAATTTTAGTGAAGGAGTGTATACATGTCCAGATTTATAACAATTTTGGTGACAATTTAATAATAATGAGAAAGGTAAATAAGGATTGTTGTTGGAGTATATATTAAAAATGATATCCCTAAACTATTAGGATTCCTTATTTTATAAAAATTATAGGGAATGAACTAGCATACTATTGGACTTGCTCTAAGCTAGTATAACTAACATGAGAATAAGAATCATCTAAAACAAGCCTATAACCCGTGCGATGCACGGATGAATTTTAGTATTTTTAATTTATTATTTTAGTATTTTTACATGATTTATTATTATTTTTTATCTTATTTTATTATCATTTATTTGTATTTTGATCTTAAAATTTTTTAATATATTGTCGACGGAATAATATCTTGAACTTTTGAATGTAGCTTAGAAAAAGAGATGATATAAATATTTAATAATAATAATATGTTGTTGACGGGATTCGAATCTTGAACCCGTGGGAGTATTTTAGATACCAAGAAAATAATATTCTTTTAATATTACATCAAACGGTTCTCATTTATCTATATTTATATCTAACGGTTATTATTTAGAGAACCAAACTACCAACTAACCAAATAGATGGTAGTTTGCTTATAATAGTATATTTTTTTATATGATTTTTTAGTATTTTTTATCTTATTTTATTAGCATTTATTTGTATTTTGATCTTAAAATTTTTTAATATGTTGTTGACGGGATTCGAACCTTGAACCCGTGGGAGCATTTTAGATATCAAAAAAAGAATATTCTTTTAATATTACATCCAACGGTTCTCATTCCCCAAACTAAATGACCAAACTACCAACCAAATAAAGGGTGGTTTGCTTATAATATTATAGTATAGATATATACAAATATATATATTTTATCATAATTTTTTCGAGAAAGAGTTATTAGCCGATAAACATGCAACAATATAAGGTTTTTTTATTTCTCGCGTGCAACTCTGCAAGTCCAAACCTAACATAGTGAAGATGGAGGCTGAGGAGCAAATATACCAGAGTCATGTATCGGCAGGTAATTCAAATAACTCTTTACAAACTCCTACGACAAATATACACAATAATGAGCACCAGATTGTATCGTCTAGGAGAGTGATGATGAGGAGAACAAATACTATGCTGCCAGATGATATTATCTACTATAACTTACTGATTCGATTGCCTGCAAAGTTTCTAGTGAGATTTCGTTTGGTTTGTAAATCCTGGAAATATAATTTGTCCACCTCTGAATTCGTAAAAGCTCACTTTACTCGTCAACAGTCGGTGAAGGATCAAGATCTTCTTATAGGTCACAGATCTTGGTCCAGTCATGGAGTCATTATTATTACCCGCTCCAGAGAAATTCCAGTTACTGTAGGGCCTTTACGTACTGATATCTTGCTTGGTTCCATTAATGGTTTAGTTTGCATGGCCTCTGGAACAGATTTTTCATTGTGGAACCCTGCTACGGGTCAATCAAAGGAAATTAATCTTCCAAATCATGATTGTAAGAAATGTTCACACCTTCTTGGATTTAGTTGGGATCCTGTGGAAGACGATTATAAGGTGGTGATAGTGTGCTATGTTTCCGGGTGTTCTTCAAAGCATCTTCTTTATATTTACTCGTGTAGGTCTGCTCTTTGGACTCAATCGATGGTCTCTCCAAAAGAGGCGCCGGATGGAAGTATGTTGGGGACTGGATTGAAAATGGCTCCATCTACCATTGTGAAAGGACTCCCTTACTGGAGTCGTACAAACACTGTGCGTTTAGATGGAACAAGGCGCATGCTTGCATATATCCATGTGTTCACAAAAGATGAGATTAGGTCGTTACCTCGTTTAGATTTTGATTATTTCAATCGTTGCAAATTCAGTCTTGTCAATATCAAGGACTCTCCTGTTGGGATGGTGTACAAAAGTGAATGTTGGCATAGTTCAGTAGATATGTATTCCTTGGACAATGAATCAGATTGTGGTGTTTGGAGTAAGATCTGCACTATTGGACCCATAAATTTTCGTAGCCAATTCTGCTGGCTGTCAAAGTGTTTCAAAAACGGTGGCGAAATTTTGATTGTTAAAAATGGCCAATTGTTCTTTTGTGATCCCAAGACAATAGAAACTAAGTTTATAAGGAGCAGCCGCCGTGGTGTCTTTAGAAGTTGTTATTGTTACACGCCTAGTTTGGTTTCTGTTGAGGGAATGGAGTCGGTAATGGTGCTCCCATTTCAGGAAATGGAGTTGAATAAGTTGGCCTTGGAATACAGTAATTTGGTTAGAAGCTCTTGCATTCCCGTGAGTGATTCATCTTCTTCGACTGGTATGAACAAAATCCTGTATGTCAGCTAAATGTTTGCTTGGACTTTATTTGTTTGTGATTGTAGTTAGGAAGCTTATTCTATATGCCTCGCCTCTGTTGGACAGATTCAAGTTCAGATTCAGATTCAGATTCAGGGACTTCCGGAAGTGACTCCGCTGCAGAGACTTCTGAAAGTGACTCCGATGCAGAGACAAGTTCAGATTCAGGGACTTCTTCAGGTAGTGAATCTAATGTAGATGAAACACCATTGTAAACAGTCAAATTTGATCCAGAGGCAATGCCTCAGAGCAGCTGCGCGTGCATAAACTTCCATAATTAATAGATCTTCTTGTTGTATATCTGCTACATGCCTACATCTTTGTATATTATACTTGATATGAACTTCTGGTTAAAAGTTAAGAAACTTAATATCTGCCTCTCTTGGACATATTCAGGGACTTCTACTTCTGAAATTGAGTCTGATGATGTAATATCCTGAAATTTTGATATAATATTATAATAAGAATTCGTATTACTTTGTATATGTTAATAAAAGAAGAATTAGAATTTTAAATATATAATTTTTAGAGCTGAATTTTATTTTATTAAAATTCTCAGAATCCTGATAATAATAATAAAAGGTGAATTAGTAGGTTATATATAATTCAGTTGTATTGTAGTCACAAATATAAGAACAAAACCCTATTTTATTGTTAGAAGCCGCAGAGAGAGAAACAGAGATCGAAAAGCAGAGCCATGGACTGAAGTTTGAGAGAGAGAGGTGGCCTAGTAAATAGCAGCAACATACAAGTAATTCTTTTACCTATTATTATAATCGTTTGATGATTATTTATATAGACTTGTGCAAACTACCTTCGTGCGTTGTAGATTCTGGCCACGATTCAATTTGTTTGCATATTAGCTAAGTTGGACACATCTCTAGCACTTTAATGGTGTTAACGGTTAAGTTAGCACAAGTTAAAGAATTTGCTAAGATATGATGACATGGATGCATGTATGTTATATTATATCACCATTACTTTAATGTCTGGTTTTTAAGAAACATGTTACAAGGTTTAAAGGTTTTGGTGCCGTAGGGTGTTTTGATCTTATTTTAATGATTATATTCTGATTTAATACTATTTAAAAGAATGATGAAGTGCATGGGTTAATAGATTAGGGGTTGCAATAGAGTTAGTTAGAGTTAGTTGAATGATCATCAATACCTGTGTTAATAATTTAATAATAATTTAAGTTATAACAAACATTAACTTCTAGGTTGTAATTTTTGCAATTAGATCGGGAGCCTAGAGTTTAGCGAGTTGTTTGCGAATTTCCTGAGTGTTTGAGATTGTAACTTCGAGGTACGGATTCTTTCCTCTTTTATTCAGCGCTACTCCTCTTAGAAATATTTAAATTAAATTCGTTTTGATCTCAAATCTGTTCGTTTGATTTTAAATCATTTTGAATATGAAAATTGTTTTGATTCTGAAAAGTATATTTAAATCTGTTTCGAAATACTTAAATATTTGTTTATGCGATTTTCTGATATTGCGTATATTTTATATCTGTTGGAGCTGTTGGAAATATTGAGAATATCTGTTATGTGAGATTTTTAAATGTTTTGCGAAATATTATATTTGAACCCTTAGTGATAGAGGGTATACCGAGTTAACCAGCTGTAGGGGTACTACAGCCATGTCACTGCGGCACCAGTGGCATGACACTTTCATGGCAGTGTGATTGGTCATGGCGTATCCTTCTGTTCTGTTAGCTCTTGGTAGGAGCTTTTGCGCATTTTGATATTTGTTTCAGGATACGTGGGTGCACCCAGACTTTGTGATTTGATTTGATTTGACGGTGACGTTGTATATGCCGTACACGTTATCCGATTTGTTCCACACATTAGGTACCCTATGATGTGTGTATTTGTACATGATCTGTTCTGATCTCGGTATAAAATATCCTACCCATTTCGTTGCTTCAGCCGTACTTTTTTTTTTTAAATAATCTCTTTATTATAAATTGTCAAATATTTATATCTGCTTTCTGTTTTATAAACTGTATTCCAAATCCGTACTGGCCAATTGGCTAATGCCGTATTCTTTTTCTGGCAGGTGTTTAGGGGGATCTGGGACTGTGTGATGGAGAGCCACCCTATTTCATTGATTAGGATATTCGGATTGCTATTATTATTTAGACTTAAATAATTACCTAAAGATTTCGATTTTCGTATTTATTGATTTAAACTGTTTGGAGGTTTAATATTGTTTTGGAGGTTATGATACCATTCATTTATTATTTAGAGATTATTAGTGCTCTGTTTGCAGATTTAATGATTTAATAAGTAGTCCTCATTTAAATATAGACGGGGTGTTACAGATGAAGAGACATATTAAGACTCTGATTCAGAGACAAATTCGGAATCAGGGACTCTGTTAGGTCCCGATATGTTTGTAAAAGGGGGGTTGAATACAAACTATACCGTTTTCTCGAATTTGTCCATTTATG
Source organism: Heracleum sosnowskyi (assembly GCA_030848705.1). NCBI lineage: Eukaryota > Viridiplantae > Streptophyta > Magnoliopsida > Apiales > Apiaceae > Heracleum > Heracleum sosnowskyi. Next base: position 116,872,946 of record CM061239.1, read on the forward strand.
AATAAAACATTCAATGACAAATTGGTGCGGAATTAAATGAAACAGAATTCAAGTTAAATATAACTTATATTAAACTTGAAAGGTGTTACAATTTTTGGTACTGATTACAGAATTAAATCTCAAACTAATTAAAACAAACCTAGAATAAATTCGACATGAATTTATCTATATTTGTAATAAAAAGATATAACGATAAACGATAGTTCGAGATTCGTTCTAGGGATAAAGATCCGCTAGATAGTCAATACAATACAAGCAAATGATTTCTAGTGGTTTGAATTCAACACTAATTTCTAGAAATATTTCTTGTTCAAATGAATTTGCTCGGCAGAAACTTGTTTGTTCTTGACAGAAAATGTTGAAGATGTTATGTTTTGTCAACTTTGATCTTCTGTCTCTTCTTGTTTGTTAATATCTAATCCACTTGATAAAAGTAAACTACATGTGTAATTTACTTTAATAAAGTAGAAAGACAATCCAAATTAAAGTAGAAAGACTATTCTAAATTAACAGAAAGACTATTCTAGTTTCAGAAATACTATTTCTAATATTAATAAGACTATCCTAGAGCCAAAAAGACTTTCGGTAGGACTTAGTTAATATTATAAATAATTTCTAAAACTATGTTTAATCCAGTAGGACTTTCGGTAAGACTATCATGGATAGTCTTACACGCCTTACTTTAAGTCTTTCTGATTTTAGAAGTTTAGAATTAATTCTAAATTAATTATCTACTTAATTAATTTACCAAATAAATTAATTCTGAAAGAACTAATTTATTAGTTAAATTAATTAAATAACATAGATAATTAAAGGAGAATAAAAACTAATTTCTTAAATAAAGAAATAGTCCTGAGAACCACTTTAATTAATGATAAACTACCACTGACTGTTGTTGACGCTCGATGTACTGTCTGGTTCATGAGCGACTAACTTCAATGGCTGTTCTTCACTTTTGACTTTGAAAACTGTGATTCTCTTCTCTTTAAACCCCTTCAATGAACCACTGTAACCTGTACCTTTGCTGTCACACTCTTGAAATCTCTGTCAATTTAATAAATCCACTTACTTGAAAACTTCACTGAGGCTTGATCAAATTAATGAACTTCTTTCAATGTAGAATAACTTCAAGTCTGTAGATGACTTTTATCTTCATTCTTTTGACTATTATGATCTTCTGAGATTTCTGTGACAATCTGAATTATTACTTACTTATTACAGACTTGTTTAATGTTGAGTTAAATCCTCGATGTAAACAAATAGGCCTAAACATATGCCTTTCAATCTCCCCCTATTTGTTTGTTAGAGAATAACAAGCAAATACCTAGAGGATAACTCAACTAACTAAACAAGTAGAAATAAGACATTAAAAGCTAAGAAAGTAATAACACAAAGTTCTGGATTTCATTTAACATTATCCAGATTTAAAGGTAAGTACAAGATAGATGTTCCTCTAGACTAAACATATGAATACATTTATCCTATCTTGAATCACCTAAGCTCTAAACATTTAACATTTACAAATAGAGCTTCTTCAATTGTCTTCATCCATCATCTCTCCTTCTTCAAGTACTTCAAGCAAATCCTTGTCTAAAACACGATCAGATTCAAAAGTAATGCCACTAGGTCTGACAGGTTGAGTTGTGACTTTCTTCAGCCTATTCTTCAATTGATGATACCTTGGAATATTGACTATAGTACAATAGTCTTGAATCAAATCAACAACTTCTGTCTTCTCTTGTGTAGCAAATCCAAGTAGCACTTCCGATCCCTAGTCATCTGGTGCTTTGTGTATGTTTAAAAGCATTTTAGCCAGTACTTTCTACATACCTGACGATATTTAGTAAGAAGAGCGTAAAATGTTAATGCTGAATTTTTCTGGAGTCTATACTGATTATTAATATTTAATTTCTTTTCTTTTCTAAAATGCCTTGATGTACATTGCAAAAGCCAAAAATAAAATATAATGACACACAAATGTATCATTGTTATGTAATGTAGTTAATGAAGAGTATATCATTTAATACCGGAATGGAAGTAGTGAACTACGAGAAAATGATATTTAAGTATCTAGAGAACTACTAGTTATGTGTTTTTATAATGGAATTGTTTAAGCACAGAGGATGCGATTTTAGAGAAGATAATTGGGTTTGTAAATATATTCATCCAATACTGTTATAAATCCTTTAACAGTTGGGAGTATCATTCAAAACAGTGGTTTATTGCAATAGATTATATGTAAGGCACTATGAGATTGTATTGACACGTATGTTGCGATAAAGATGAAAAATGGAAAGACTTTTGAGTAGGATGAAGAGCAATTTTTATCGTGTTTGTAGACTTATAAACTTTTCTGCCTGAAGTTAATTTGTTTTTTTTTTGTTGTTGCAGATATGGCCCCCTAAAATGGCTAAAGATTCAGGCTCCCTTCTTCACTCCAAGCTAAAAGAAGCTATCTTGCAGGTATTAAAAGATACTGAAAATGAGTGCTTTAAGAACCCTCGCTAATACTCTTTTGTTGATTGTGGAATAGCATGATAAACTTTTTATTACTGCAAGACGGGCGGTTACGGACGGCTAAACCGTAACCGGCCCGCCGAAATGGCTCGCCTAACTCGGTCCGTTACGAACCGAGTCATAACCGGCACGAACCGTACAGTAAAACGGGGCGTACACGGGTTCAGAATCTGTGATCGTTAACCGGCACGGCACGGACCGGCGACTCGCCTGTCTCGTCAACCGCGAACCAGCCCGGCACGTTGAACCGCCAAACCGCCAAACCGTGTGCCTGTGTATATTAATTTGATAATATATTAATTCATAAATTAGACCATATTAATTCATAATTTTAATTCATAAACCGTGTAGCCTTACTTTTAATTTTAATTTGTACATATTAATTCGAGTTATCCTAAAAAACAATTAGACCATTTATAATCATAAAATTAATTGTAAATCTATTACATATTATAATCATAAAATTAATTATAAAAGATTACAATCATAAAATTAATTTGTTTGGTATTATAATCATAAAATATGAACATATCAGAAATGTTGAATTATAAAATATGATAAAGTGGCTGGCCAGTGGCCACCTGTCTGTCTTTTCAGGCGCGTGGAGTGAACCGTTAACCGCGCACATGGCCCGCCCGGCACGTTGAACCGTCTGACGTGCCAACGGCAACCTACTGCAGCAACGGCAACCTGCACGGCTGCACCTGCATGCTCCAACGGCTCCAAATTAAAGATTAATGCTCCAACGGCTCCATATTTCCTTCCTATAAATAACCTGCATGCTCTCTCTTTTTCTCCAATGCAAGCTTTTCTCAGTTCTCAATTTCTCACTCTCTTTTTCTCCGACTCTACTGTCTACTGCCCTCTTGGTTCTTACATTTTCTGTTTAGTTTGGTTTTTATCCGACTCTACTGTCTACTGCACTCTTAGTCTCTTACATTCTTACATTTTCTGTTTGGTTTGGTTTAGTCGAAAGTCGAAACTTTACATTTTTTCGGCGAGGTTTTCAAAATTCCGGCAAAAATTCAAAAAAATGGAAGAAGGAAGGAGAACAATATCATCTCAAGGTTCAACCCAAGCACCCTCGATGCGACCACCTCGATCCGAAGCCGGTATTTATCTCGTTCTTAATTTTGTTTTTCGAAAATATTATATTTATTTTTGTATTTTAAAAACATTCGACTTTTTTAATTATTCGTTTTTTATATTTATGGTTTTAACATTCGTTTTATATTTTATTTTTGTAGGTGGTTCTTCCGCTATTACTAGACATTCTTCACATGTTTGGACGTATTTTTCGAGAGATATGACGGACCATCCGGAACGATTTAAAGTTTGTTGTTTGCTTTGTATTCAAAATAATCGACAACAAGAACCTTTTATTCACGCTAAAGGGAGCGGTACGGGTACACTTGATCGGCACTTGAAAAATCATCATGGAATAACGAAGCAAAGTCATGAAAGTGGAGCGGCACGTGGAGGTTCACAACAAACACAAATTGGTGGTTTCGTTACTTCGTCTCCTGGTGGAGGTATGCCTTTTTCCTATAATAGAGATAGAATGATAGAAGATTTTGCTACTTATATTACTTTAGACGAGTTACCTTTCTCCCACGGTGAGAGTCCGAATTTAGAGCACATGCTTAAACATTCACTAAACCCTGCATTTAGAAGAATTCCTAGAAACACACTTAAACGCCACACACAAAAACAATATTATGCTCAACGTGCACAATTAATTGAAAGTTTCGCTAATTTTGATGGTATGGTTTCTTTAACTAGTGATTGTTGGAGTTCGGGTCAAGGTGAGTGTGTTAATATTGTTACTACTTTAAAAGAATATGAACAAAATCCATATTGACACGTATGATTGTGGATCGAATACTTTACAGAATTTCCTTATGTTTATGGTATTGCATGTCTTCTTGATCCCGGTGTTAGAAAGGAAGGTTTAGAAAACATTTTAGGTCATTATTATGAAGTTTTAAATGTTTCGTATGATCATGTTTTATATGTTAATCAATGTTTAGACTTATTGTATCGTCTTGTAGATATTTATGTTCCAAAAGTTCAAAGTTCTATACCACCTAAGAGTAGTGGTAGTAGTAGTGTTAGTAGGTTTAATAATACTATTTCATCTATTCTAACCAAAAAACAAAAATGTAGAATTTCCACTTCATCATCTCCCGTACCAACTACTTCTTATAGTATGCTTAGAGAATTTTTTTCTTATAATTACGAGTTAAATGAAGATTTTGAAATACTAACATGGTGGAAGACTCATGAGTTACAATTTCTGGTTTTAGCAAAAATTGTAAGGGATATTTTAGTAGTCCCCGCTTCTACAATTGCGTCTGAGTCCGCTTTTAGTGCAGGTAGAAGAGTGTTAGACGAGAAGAGAACAAGTCTTGCGCCGGACGTAGTAAAGGTTTGTGTTTGTAAAAAAGATTGGGATCAAGCCGCGAAAAGACAACAAGGGAAAAAAGAAGATGACTCGGACGGCGAAGACGATCCGTGGATGACAATGGATACTTCGGATTCCGACGCCTCAACTACTAACGAACAACAATAATCAAATAATGGATATGATTTTTTTTTATTTGTATTTTTAACATTTGTTTGGTTTGTATTTGTTTAATATGTTAATGTGGTTTGTTCCCTTTTTTTAGAGAGGAGTCCTCTCAAATTAATTGTAAAATATTTTTCTAATTAATAAAATTTATAGAGGTACCGTCCTCTTTTATTTAAAAAATGTTCGTATAATTTTAAATAATATTCTTTTGTTCTTTTTAAATATTCATAAAAAAATTGACATTCATTAAAACAAAAAAATAAATAATATATGGAGATTTTAATTTTTTCATAAATTTAATTTGAATTCAGATTCTACTTTCATGAATTTTAATTAATTGTACCGTCCACTTTGATATTTTAAAAGTAGATTAAAAAAATATTTTATAATAAATTAATTGTACAGACCTCAAACTTTGATATAAAACAAAATAAGAAGGTATAGAGTAGAGGTGTGCACCTCCATCGGGGTACTTCTACTTTACAAAGAGTAGAGGTGTGCACCTCTTTTATCATATCTCTTAGAGTTAGAGGTGACCAACTACTGTGAACCGCCAACCCGCTCGCCCCGTGTGAATCGCACGTCCCGTGTGAACCGTGTGAACCGCCGAGCCGTTCACGAGTTACCCTCCTGCAGAACCGCCCCGCCCCGTCGCCCCCAGCCGTGCCGTTCCCGTCCCCGGCTTTCAGCAACTCGGCACGCCTACAACCCGGCACGGCCCGGCTCGGCCGCCCGTGTGGCCACCTCTAACTGCAAGTGTCTGAATGGTCTCATGTTTGCTGTTTAACCCTATTTTTACCTTTATCATCTCATGGTGGGTGTTTATCATGTTGTCAAATACTTGCTTGGATGCATAGGTCTTCCATTTGCCTTGTCAGTTTTTTCTTTCTTGCCACTTGCCAGTGTCATCTATTATGGTAAATCTGGATATATTGGCTTTCTCTTTGAAGAATTGATGATTTGAACCCTTAAACTCCTAGTGCCTGTAAATGAAGTATCGTCACCTAGGGCTACTGATATTCCTTTGGGATGAAGTTCATCGGTTCATATAGAAGAAATCAATAACGGTTGGCAGAAATTATAAGTGTTGGGCATTGGCAGAACCAGAAGTTGTAGAAAACTTGCTTATAATCACAGTGATAGAAAAGAAGACCAAGGCAATGATGCTTAATCGTTCTATTCAGGTGATTAATATCCAATACACAAGAACATACTGCACAAGAAATTATGCTCTGAAGTGCAGACTGACTTGATTTTTAGGTGAAATTACTTGACAATTTAGCTCCTAATATGTGGTTTACATATCGCTTTACTGTGTAAATTGATATAATATAAGTGTGTTACTCGGCCTAAAAAACATTATTGCATAGTCACCAGGAATCCAGCATATATAGTTAAAAGAAAACTGATTAACCAACTTGTTCAAATTACCGAACGTATGAGTGTAAAGGCATTATATTATGTTAACATCAAAGTTCCGCAACAAAACTTGTGATGGCCACCAATGGGTGGTTATACTTCCTAGAGTATTAATCAAGAAATTTGGGAGTTTGGAGTGCACTGTTAGTGCAATCATCTAATATCCCTTACATTGTCCTCAGCACCCCCACCCACTTAATTTTTGACTTGTTTGACCCTTACATTAGTGTCGCTGCCTTACTGGTAAAAAGTAGATCAGACTTAATTTTATTCATATTTTCTTTATAAAAAGGACACATGAAACTAAAGTGAAATTTGATTTAATTTTGTTAAGGACTTGCAGATACATCATACAGAGTCTTTTTCATTTTCTTTTAATTTACCATATTACTTGGGAAGCAAATAAATACTATATAACAATAAACAAATTAACAACCAACTTATATTATACTTGTTTCTGTATTATTGTCTTTGAAGATAAAAGTTTAAAGCTGGTACACTGAATTTACAAGCCACTCAATGCTTCAGTTTTAGTGGACTAGTGATGGGCAGTAATTAAGAGTGGCAAAATTTAACATGACCTGAAACCCGGCACGAACCCGACACGGTCGAGTATTTTGAGTTTTGGGTTGGGTAAAAAATTTACCCGAATAAATCGGGTTAGTTTTGGGTTGACCAAAATACCCGAATCCGACCTGATAATCATATATTAAGCCTAACATATCGAATTTAACGTAGAATCTCATCTAAATTTAAAAATTAAACATTACATATAATCCAGTATAGAATCCAATACAGAATCTTGTATATATATTTATCACAATGAAATTACATGCAATCATGTTTTATTTGATTCTAATTTTTTGTTAGATTCTATTTTTATTCGTAATAAACCTTTTTTTGTGAGAAAATTAGAATCAACATGCAATTTATGTAAGATTCTATGGTGTTCTTTATTGTTCTTTATATAAGAGTGTTCTTCATGGAGCAATGGCCTATATATATATATAGGCTATTGCTCCATAAAGAACACCCTTAAATAAAGAACAAAAAAGAACACTTTAAACTAATATGGACCTTCAGATTAAAAATAGATCCGACGGTTGAGAATAAGTTACAAATAAAATACAGTTAGATTTATTTTTCACGATGAAACATTGAGATACAACTTTGTATGTATACATCACATACATATATCGATAATGAGTAGATCTATTTGGTTTCTTCGTCGATCATTTCAATCGATTTCAGCATTGGTTCTTCTGATTCTTCCGATTATAGTGAATTAAAGATTTAATCCTTGTGATATGGTAAACTCGATTACATCGCTTGCCTTTTGATTCATATCTTTGTCTATGATATTGTTATGGTGATCACTTTGGTCTCACTGCCTAATTGTGTTTCTGTGACTGTGCTTTAAATTGTTAATTTTCATTGATTAATTTGATTATTGTTGATATATAATTTAGTTTTTGCTTTAATTTGTGATAGGTTTTGATATTCTTCCTATTATGATTTTGTTTTGCGTGTTTGTATGTGTAGTAGCATCATGTCTATGTTTATAATTGTTTTTATTGATTTTCTATAGTAGAGATTCTACTCTAGATTCTAACCTTCTGAATTAATCTGATTATTTAATTTTGTGATATGATTGTACTTTAGATTCTAAAGTTTACCATTGATAAATCTATCCAGGCTTTTTGCCTAATAATATTGCTTTCAGAAACAAACTAGAATTTATACATTGTTGATTTCAAAATCATATTTTATTAGACCTTGGTTGTAATAGCGTCTACTTTATGCTTAGAATCTGTTTTTAAAAGTTTAAAAATGTAAATTTATATAAATTTAAATATACAATTTATGGACAGGGTGTTGTTCATGTTGGTAATGATCAACGTTCTGAATAACAAAAAATAAACTTTTAAATTGTTCTCAGTTTTGTAAATTTATATAGTTTTGATTCTCTATTACATCCTAATATCCATTGTCATATGCACTTTTGAAATTTTAAAGTTTTGATTCTATGTTAGATTCTACTCTCTCTTTACACCTCTATTTTTTTTTGAGTAATAATGATTCTTAGCTTAATTCTGTATATAGATGTATGTAGTTTGTATGTTAGGAATATTAATTACGTCCACAGTTGTTTAGTACTTTTATTTGGAATTTAAATGTGATTTTAAATATTAAACTGATTTTGATCTTGTCAGCCACACTAGAGAATAAATTATGAATCAATGACTTGTTATAGCAAGGTGAACTAAAGCTATGAGTTAGGGATAAATGATAATGTTTTGTATGTATCGATCAAACATTGAGAGCTTTGTATGTATCGATAATCTGTAGATCGATTCGATCTCATTGTCGATCAGTTCAATCATAGTTATAGTTGTAGTTGCAGTTAATCTTAGTTTACATTTTTTAGCATTTGGTTGCATAATTATATTTCCCAAAATACGCAACTTAAAACAATTTTTGACACTCTATTTTAAAACAGAGCAAGCAAGACATATATTTTGATTTAAGAGTTATTAGCTGTTTGATTGGCTAAAATTTAGGGTTAACAGTTAACCTTTAGGGTTCATTGTTTCCATTTTGGGGTTTAGAAATATTCAAAATGACTAATAAACCGTATACGGGCTTAGGGTTTAGGGTTTAGGGTTTAGGGTTGTTTACAACCCTAAACCCTAGACTCTAAACCCTAACCTTGCCTGATTTTAGGGTTGTTTACAACCCTAAAATCAGGACACCAGACTGTGTAAGAAAATAATGATAGAATTCATGTTCTATAATTTTGATTCAATGTTAGATTCTGTGATCTCGTCTCTGATCATTATGAATTTCTTTCAAATATTGATTCCATATTACATTCTATAGTGTTGCCTAGTATTTTTATGAATCTCCCTGAGTTGCATTTGTTGATTTTATTAAGTTATAAGATATGTAGATGCTATGGTTGATTCTTTTGGCTGCTTTGAGTTTTTTATAATTTGTAGCAGTTTTGATTCTATAGCTGATTCTATATTAGAGTAAATATTCCCTATTTCGATAAATTTTCCAGCTTTTCTCAATTTTTATCTTTTTTAAAATTTTGTAAATTTGATTCTAAACTAGATTCTGTAAAATTTATACTATTATCTGACTTTGTGTGCTTCCTCTGCATTTTATTTTTTTAGAGTATTTGATTCGATACTAGATTCTATATGACCTGTTTAAACAATTTTTAAATCTTATCACATTCTCCAGCAATTGCACACAATGAACATTGTTGATTTTGACAGTAAGGGGTAAGTGCTATAATTTTTAATGATCCATCAAGCAGGTCTTGGTTACAGTGATTCTACCATTTTTATTGCTATATTAATCAGTTTCCAGACATTTTGCGTGCTTTTAGGGTATAATTAAGGTCTTTTTCTCGTAGGGATTTCATGCTGTGCATGTTAGGTTAAAAAAAGAAAAAGGTTTTGAGAATCTAATATTTGCTAGGTGTTAATGTCAGAATGCTTGCACAAGGAAATGTAGAGAACCAGACAATTTAGCTCAATCAGGCTTGTATTATTTTTAATGCTTTGATTTTGTTTTTGTGCACCAGTGGGAGGAAAATCACATCAAGTGGACAACGGGGATCTCGATCAAGTTGCTGGAAGGATTGCTGTTGTTGTTCCTTGAATAAATTATGTTGATTTTCTTTGGATGAACATTAAACACTCAGTTTTCATTTGAGTTTTATGTCTCGAATATGTAGCTTATAGGACACATTTGCTTTGCTGGACCTGGTGTACCAGATTTTTTTTTAAAGTTAGGAGTATATATCCTAATTTTGTATGTTGAATGTTATTTAACATGTTTTGTTTCTGGACCCAGTTTGCATTAGTAGGTTCAATATTGAAATCATACCACTGGACTGCAAACTAAATTATGGAAGTATCCATTTGGTTGAAGAAATGAAACAAGGTGAGAATGGATCGGAAGTGGATGTGATACTGTGAGAACCAAATCTTCTGCACTAGATCACAAAGTGCACTAGTGCGGTATCGGTAAAAGATGACATGGTTCTTCAGTTCTAGTAGAATTTGCTTGACATGGCCACTGTGAGGCAGGAATTCCTGGCTGTGTTTGTGGAGAGGTTTGTGGACGGATATTTCATTATCGATGGTTGCTTTTAAACCTACATTTCATTTCCTCACAGTGGCCAAGACAAGCCAATAGTGATATAACTTTCAGTAAAAAACTAAATCTGAACAAAATCAGCAAAATAAATACCAGGGCTATTGCAAATTAAGTGAATACAACATAATTGGTTGCATTATGAATAATCATGATATGATAATTTAGCTTATATATTTAGATAAATCACTTTAGTTAGCAAAGACAGAACTAAACTACTTTTAGTCTCCTAATAAACAGATAAATATGTCAACTTTCTGCATCACATACCTATTGTACTTTTCCTTGGTAAATAAAACATATTGAAGAAGCAACTATATATAAGCTATTGCACATGTAGATTATGCAAATGACTGAATCCCACACTGACAAAATGCCAATTTTTCCAATGCTTGAACTCAGGCACGAATATGAATTATGTCTAACATATTCATTATTCAGAAAACCTTCTAGTGGATCTCTTCATCATCAAGTTCACTTTGATTCGATTTTTAAAATCTTCAGAAGGCTTAGCAGGAACTCTCCATCCGTCTACCTTTCGAGAATGTTCCTGGAAAGATGGTACCTAAATATATAAAAAAAAATTAAATAAAAGCACCAGAAGCTAAGAAATACTAGGAGAAAACTGATGGTTACCAAGGAAAGTACATATGACTAGAACTTTTAAACAAGTATCGCTGGATCCCTTGGAACTTCTCTAGAGTTTTCTGGTGTCAATATCAGCACCTCTGTAGAATTCTCCGGTGTTGATGGTTTCTGAGTAGAATCTAGCAGTTCCATCGTAGTACGACAAAGAGGACAATCCAAGTAAGAGAAATAAGAAGAAGATAAATGGTTAGGGATTAGCAGAAAACCACATTCACAGATGCCATGTACATTACTATAATAACCCTCATTGGCCTTTCGGCCTAAAGGACTTGTTGCAGAACTGCAGTACAGAGCATAAATTTATAGTTGCTAAATGCTTACAGAATCACACACAATCATAGAAACTAACACACAATCACACAAATGACATCAGTACAGATAATCAAGCAGAGAATCATAATACACTTACAAAAATATCAATTATATAAAGAATCAAGCAGAATCCTACTTATATATACAATTTATACATATATAATCTCAAACAAAATCGGAGTTACATTATAAACAAAATCGTACTTATAAACACAGAATCAGAGTTAGAAACACATGTTCTAGTTAACATTTTCAACTGTTCTTCACGCTTCACGCTTCACTGATTAGATTTTAGCTGAAACGATAGATAATAACTTTATATTAACATGCATTTCTTATAGAATCGATAATTACATCTAAATACCTAAATTACATAAAATAGAATCTATCATATAATCTCGCAAATTACAATTAGGAGATACTAGCAACATTAGTCAAAAAATAGAAGCTTATGTAGAATCTCATAAAATATACAAGTAAAATTTAGGCACACAAAGTGGAATCGAACATAGAATTTTAGAATAACGTCAATTAGCCTCAAAATACTTTACAAATAGGGCACGTAGAAAACTCATAGAATCTAATCATTTATAAACACAAACAAAAGTAGAATCTATCGTATAATGTCGTTTATCTTTAACGATTACACTTCACATAGCTAAGATATATTCAAAGTAGCATTCAACGAATCGCACAAAATGTTATATATACACAAGGAAAAATAATATATCTTTTAAGCTTATTTTTTCCCTTAAAAATAAGCACAATAATTGAATCAAGGGTAGAATCTCATACATGAACTTCAAACTATCGATTCAAAATCATAACTTTCTGTAATACAGTTAATAACTTTTCAAAGCATTACCTCAAGTATGTAGCTCGACTCGATTCTCGGCGATTCTTCAATTCTTGTATGAATTTTTGGCGATTCTTCAACTAAAAAGATAGGGAGTAGCTTCGCTTTCGGTTTATAAAACTTAATTTCAGAATTTTTGATGAATTATGACAGAGATCGAGATGCTACTTCATCTCGTGTTTTTGTGTATGTATATATGTATGCGACATGTATGTATCGTGTATGTCTAATCTGTTGTTTTCTATTTCTAATGAAGTTTCAAAATTTCCTTTATTTACAAATTTGCCATTAGTCTCCCTTTTAATCCTGGCCGTACAGAAAATGAATGGTGAGGATATGTGTTCTTTGTTGTTCTTTATATAAAGTGTTCTTTCTAGAGTGCAACTCTATATATATATATATATATATATATATATATATATATATATATATATATATATATATATATATATATAAATGTATATTATATAATTAACTATATGAATTATATAAATTTATATTAGATAATTGTATACATGTGTGATATATCTACATATAATTTAAGTAATTTTAATTCATAGTATATTATATCATAAAGTTGTTATTATATATTTTTAATATTTTATAAATAAAAATCAAATTAATTAAATAAAACAATTAATATTTAATTATTTTCGGGTCAAAATGGGTCATTTTCGGGTTAATCGGGTACTAACATGTCCGGTCCGGGTTGAAATTTTAAAACCACTTCGGGTTCAGGCTGAGTTTAGACTTTAAGATTAACCCAAAAAGAGGACCGGGTATAGCAAACCCAACACGATTCCAACCGGTTACCCGAAATTCCCACCTCTAGCAGTATTATATAACTGGCTTGAAGCTGTCCTTTTATTGTACACTAGCTTATAGCCGGTGCGATGCACGGTTACTTAAATTTTATTTATAATTATTTTGTTTATAATTATATTTTTATTACGATGCAACACACGATTGTTTTTTTAATATTTATAATTATATTTATTTATGAATATTTTAATATTTAAAAGTTATTAGTTTACATGATTAAATTATTGTTAAAAAAGATTTATCCAAAAAAAATTATAGTTAAAAATTTGATATTTATTATATTTTACACGCTCAATTTAATATTTGTTTATATTGAGTTATAAAAGTTAGATTTGGCCAATTTTACGGTTCACATGAAATTCACAAAATAATCTTTAATTTAGTCGTGGTTTAATAGTTCTTTTTCAATTAAAAACAATTCTAAAACTAAAAAGAGAATAAAGTGACGAAATTTAATGTTGAGAATTCTATTCGATTTAGGAAATCTACCTAACTTATATGTAGTTTAGATTATTAGAATAACCTTTATTAACCAAATACAGGTTTTAATGTTAAATCTAACAGTTTTCACCTATCTATTTAAGATTAAACGATTTTTATTATTTTGGTTATAAATGGGTTTCCTTATTTAATTACAACTATTTTTATGTTTTAACTTTTTGGAAAATCCAATCCTAATATAATATCTTTTAACTTATATCATTTTTAGATAATAATTTCTTTTTATATGATATAATCTTGATTATCTATTTTTAAAAGTATTGGATCTAACGGTTGAGAATGTTTTGGCGGTATTTAGGACCAAACTACCAGGATAACATCATTAATTTTTCTTAATATTTAAATTTTTTTATTTTTTTATTTTTTAAAATATTTATTGCTAAAATATAATATACTCTTTTTTGTAATATGTTAATGATGCGGGAACTTTGAACTTTTGAGAAAATAAATGATCAATTAAAATATATTTTTTTTGTAATAGTTCTTCTTTTAAAGTAGTACATTGTGACACAAAATTCTGTATAAAATTCATTTTTTTATAGTATATCCCGTAAATATCTATGTTATTATATTAAATACTAAATAATGAAAGCTTTCTTATAAGTGTGGTCGCTTTGTTTGATCACTCAATCCATAATCGTTGGATCTTTCAAATTAAATTGTTGAGAAACGTTACATATAACAGTAAAATTATCATGTAGAATGATCTAAAATTTGAATCTACCAACAACATATTAAAATTTACAGGTTTTTTTTTGAAAAAAAAAAGAATTTTTTTCATTTTTTTCTTTCAGACATAGGTTATTTGATAATATTTTTTGTAAAGTACGATTTTTCAGAAAAGTACTATACTAATTGATTAACAAACTTTTAAAGTTTCGAATTTAATAATTTACAATGTATGTAGGTTAAAAAAGTTAGGTCTGTTCTGTAGCTGAGTCTACAATTTCAAAATACGGTTTTTTTTAATATGAATATAGTCCTGCTAACAATGAAATTAGGTCTCTATGATTGCTTATAAAACAAAATCACCATTTGCGTATAATTTATTATTTAATAATAAATTATATTTGATTAGTTATGATCTATAACTTAATAAAATAGGATAAAAAATATGCACAATTTTATAAAATTTTATCCTCGTATTATTATATTCTTTGTTGATTTGAATTTTCTTAGATTGATTTTAATTTTTGAACATAGATTTTTAAATTTAAAATAGTTAGAAAAAAGTAATTAAATTGGCGTTAAAATAATGATGACATAATAATCATTATTAGAATTTAAATACTCACTTTACTGATTTGGGCTTTATCTTGTGTTTTAAAAATCAGATTTTGACGATTTTACACCCCACGTGAAGATAATTAAATTATTTTTAATTAAAAGATGGTTTAACAATTTTTATCTAACTGGAATTGTCCATGGAAGAGAAAAGAAAGTCACGAATTTTTTACATGGAGAATTCCATTCAATATAGAAAACTTATTTATATTTGGTATATTTGGTTTAAATTATCAAAATACACTTTTTAGAATTTAAATATAATCCTATTATAAATAAAATACACTTTTTTAATTTTGATCAAACGATTTTCATTTATCTAGTTAAGATCTAATAGTCCTTATTAATTTGGTTGTCACGATCAAAATTTTGGATAAATCCCTATTATGCTTATTATATAAAAGAGTTTAATATAATAAGGATATTAAGTACATACTGATATAAGTATCTTACTAACTGCTTTTACTTTTAATGTTTCGGTTTTATTTATAGTGTATATAAAATTTTAAAATACATTATTACTTTAAAATTTTTAAACAGAATAAAAATTATGTTATGCTTATATAAAATTTTATTCTCATATTATTATAGTCTTTATCGATTTGAATTTGTTCTTAATTTATTTTAATACTTTATTGAAAGAAAGATAAAATTTCTATATTTAAAAGAATTAGTGGAAAAATAAATAAATTGGTGCTACAATTATAAAAAAATATTTATTAAAATTTAGATACTCACTTTACTATTTGGGTTCTATCCTGAGTTTTAGAAATTGAATTTTGACGATTTTACAACCTATGTGAAACTAACGAAATTATCTTTAATTTAATGATGATTTAATAATTATTATCTAACTTGACCAGTTGACCTACCCATAAACCGAAAAACCGAAAAGAAAAGATGGTTAAGTATTATATTCAAAATTATTGTTTATGAATATGAAACCCTCAATATTTTAATAATATTTTGATATTATCATTTTATGTTTGTTATATGTAAAATAATATAATTATAATTTGGATTAATCAAATTGTTATGTTCCTTTAGAAAAAATGTTTAAATTTATTCATGTACAGGAGTTCTCCTAAGTCTCTTATAACGCAGGGTCCACATGTATCATTGTTATATGATATACATGAGCATTATATTGATAATTTTTAATATTGTAATCGATATGAATTGTTATCTGATATTTGGTTTAACAATTATTATCTAACTCGAACTATACATAAATTAAAGAGAAAAGATATTTGAGAATTTTTACATAGAAAAATTTTAAATTATCAAAATACACTTTTTAGTATTTAAATATAATTCTATTATTAATCAGATACACTTTTAATATTAGATCTAACAATTCTCATTGATCTATTTAAGATCTATCTGTAATAATTAATTTGGTCGTGGTCATACACGGACCACATCGATTTTAATTTTTTCTTAAATTGATTTTAATATTTTATTGAAATAAACATAGAATTTATAAATTTAAAAGAATTAGGAAAAAAATTAAATTGGTGCTACAATAATAAAAAAAAATTATTAAAATTTAGATAATCACTTTACTGTTTGGCTCTATCTTGAGTTTTAGACAACAGATTTTAACAATTTTACAGCCCACGCGAAGTTAACAAAATTATCTTTAATTTAATGATGGTTTAATAATTATTATCTAACTGGAACTATCCATAAACTAAAGAGAAAAGATAATTACGATTTTTTACATAAAGATTTCTATTCAATATAGAAAACCTATTTATAATTGGTTTAAATTAAAAAAAAATTATTAAAATTTAGATAATCACTTTACTGTTTGGGCTCTATCTCTAGTTTTAGACAACAGATTTTAACAATTTTACAGCCCACGCGAAGGCTAACAAAATTATCTTTAATTTAATGATGGTTTAATAATTATTATCTAACTGGAACTATCCATAAACTAAAGAGAAAAGATAATTACGATTTTTTACATAAAGATTTCTATTCAATATATAAAACCTATTTATAATTGCTTTAAATTATCAAAATACACCTTTTAGTATTTAAATACTATCCTATTATTAATCAAATACAATTTTTAATATTATATCTAACGGTCCTCATCTATTTGAATATTTATAGTTTTATAATCCAACGGATCATATACTTTGGTAGTACGGACCAAAGTTTTGGATAAGATCTCCTTAGCTTATTATATATAAGGAGTTAATAAGGACCCATATTTCAGCATGTTATCATCCTTTGCTAGTTTTTTTTTCTTGCATTTGTTTTATAGTGGAACAATTTGAAGTTATTTTTTCCGTAAATGAAAGAATTATATGCATGATCGTTTATTTTGGGAGACTTTTTGTGACACTATAATATGCTAAATTTTCCCCAATGCAGACTGGCTATGAGAAGAAACTGTTTGGAAACCATCCAGTTTCGTTTTCAGCAGCAGATTCTAGGGACCCACCCCCTGCATTTGCTTCTGATCCATTGATTCACGTATCTGGTAACGGAGGCATGCCTACTTCAGTAGGCAAAGATGGAAGTTATTCGGGTACAACCGGAAGTGGTTCTACTGAACCTTTAACTATTGGCATGGAGGGGATAGATGATCCTAGTGCCGCAAACCCGTCTTTGTCCAGTAATACGTCCAATTTTATGAGTAACACAAGTCCAGTGAGTACACTTTTGCTTCTCTTTTTGCACTTAAGTGAAGTATGTCAAAACATTTCAGATTAATTTGCATTATTGCATCGAAAGAGGCATGCACTGTTATTTAGCAAAAAAAAAAAAAAGAGGCATGCACCGTTGCTTCTGCCGTGTATTCCCTGCGGCCTGCACTTTGTGGTTAGTAAGTTATTTGAAATATACTTGAGTAATCAAGTATATTTCAAGCTTTCGAAGGGCCGGGCACACATGCATCAGTGTCGTTGGTAGGGAAGTAAATTTTCTATATCTTTGTATCCAATTATAAAGATGACTTCCACAAGATATTAAGAACTTCTGAAATTGTTTATAATTTCAGTAGTGATGCAAAAGTCATCTTTGATAATAAGAAATATGGAAGGTCAAATAACAATTGTTTAAATTTGAGTGAGGTAAGGTATGGTCTGCCTCTATCTCACCGACCCATCCCCGGACCTCCGTCCCTGGACCTTGTTTCCGGTACATACTGGTTATGTTAGTTTGCTATTGTTTAATAAACTTGGGTTGTATTTTTAAAATGAGGGGTCAAAGTGTCAAATTTTGGATGAAAAAGCTTTTCGTTTGATACTAGCACATGCCACCTGGTGTTAATTCTGCATTAAAGTTTGGTTGCCACATGGAGTTTATGTATCTCTTTTTCTTTTTTTTTTGAAATGTTGAACAACACAGCCTGGTGCTACCACGAGGAAGAGTGCATTACAAGCCGAAAGACAAAGCTCTGGAATGTCATACTACGCTGACGATGAAGATGCAAATCGGAAAAAGTATACTCGAAGAGGTAAGCGCTCTTTTCATCCTTTTAACATTATGGTCTATGGCTTTTTAATTGTCCTAATCTATTGACTTCGGTTGATAATCATTTCTTTCTATACTTT
This sequence comes from Heracleum sosnowskyi, assembly GCA_030848705.1. NCBI lineage: Eukaryota > Viridiplantae > Streptophyta > Magnoliopsida > Apiales > Apiaceae > Heracleum > Heracleum sosnowskyi. Next base: position 116,891,616 of record CM061239.1, read on the forward strand.
ACTTTGATGATAACAAGGTTCTCATTTAGGTTCAATCCGTAATAAGTTTCTTAGATTGCTGCTGCCCTTTTGGTCAAGTGCATTACCAACTTTGCCTGTCACTGTACCATCACGGAAAGACACTTCACATGCAGATGAAGTTCAGGAAGGTCGTACAAGGCATCCTAGAACTTCAAGGATGGATCCAAGGAAAATCCTTCTGATTATAGCAATTATGTAATGTCCTCTGAACTACTTCTAGGTTTATCTGCTGATATTGTATGTGGGGTTTGATGTGCTGATATACCTTATGGAGATGCTTTGTCATGGCACTAGATAGCAAACCTGGACTCCATGCAAACCTAATGTGTGCTTTCATGTAAAAAAAAATTCGCATCAAAATCACATGAATTTTAAAAAAAAAACCCCGAATCTTCACACTTAATACTAGCTGCAGAAAGATTATTGTTATACTTATTTGCAGTAAATTAAAGAATGAAGAGAGAAAATTCTACGAATGCACCTACTGACAGTTTGGCTTCAGATAACAGCAGTGCGAATATGTAATCTCTTCTCTCTGTTACTAATTTACTGCTTGAACCCCTTCTGTGAATAACATAACTATGGATACTAGATTTACTTGACACTGACCAACGAAGAAGCAAATGATTATGAAAGGAATTCACGCAACGCTGCAGATATATCTTATCCTTCCATTATTTCCTTTTTGCTACTCTTATCTAAAGTTACCCTTTATTCAATGCAGGGCATGCATGGCAACAATGGGTATTCTGTATTACAGACTTGCTCAACGTGGTTTTGGCGAGCAGTTGCCTGAAGAAGAGCCTCGGAAGCAATAGTACTTTCAGAATCAAATTTCAAAGTTTTTTAAGTGCCTTTCACTACCTTTTCAATCACTCGAGGTGCTGGTTCTGTACAAGTACAACCCTTACGTGGAAACCTTGTACAAGCCATTTACTAGAACATATATACTCTGATGATAGTGATAAGTTACAAACTCTTTCTTTCTGCGCTGTTGTCAATGACTTTAAATCTTTTGTTTTCAATTAATTTTCTTCCTTAAAATCTACAAAACTTTCGTATCTCTGATTGTAATTATCAGTTTCATTATACACTTTTTGAGTTGTACAGTTGAGAGTCTTGTACAGTTTACTGAGGTCAAAATGAGCTATTGCTGATTGATTTTTTGTTCGTTCTGTTAGAAAGTGTATTGTCGATATTATTATTGCTTTATTTCTGAAATTTAATATCTTCCCTTGCTGTATTTTTGTACTACAAATATAAAATCTTCCGTATTAGATAAGTTGATGACATGCTTGTAATTCACAAAGCTGATGCTATGCCCTTACATACACTTGAAGGAGTTTAGCAGATGCCATGCGCTTATATATTACTTCAAGTATGTAGCTGGTACGTAATGTTTGTCATGGGCCGTTTTGTCATGCTATGCCAATTCCTGTGTTAATGTTTGATCAAGGAGTTAATTTGGTAGGAATGATAAATTTATTTTCACAGATCTTGTAATTTATACTGTACTTGTTACAAATTAATAACATTTTTGTTCTCATTCTTATCGACGATCCAATTGCGAACAAATTACATTTTAATTTAAAAGACAGAATTTTAACTTCACCAAAGTTAATTAATTCATAATTTGAAATATTAGTTATGAGTTGAATTAAGATTATAGTCGAAGAAGATGAAAATTCAAAAACAAACATTTTTCGATCTGCCTGAAAATTAGTGTCTTTTGGTCATATATGGATTTAGCCCAGTTTGTTTAGTTCACTTTGGTTAAGTTACAGGAAGTATGGATTTTTTCTTATTTGTAATGAATATTTTTGTTTATCAGGAAAGAAAAAAAGACGTATTATATAAGAAATCTTTAGATCAAGGACCTAAATGAGACTTTCTTGCACGATCAGAAAGAAAATAAATTGTTTAGTATGTATGCAAAAACTGTTGATCTGACAATGTTGACAATGTTATGTACACACATGTTGAGGGAATATTTATTTTCGTACATATTGATCAAAAATATTGATCTATTACGTATTTAGAAAATAGGTAATACTATTACGCATTAACATGTGTTTTTGGAAATGCGTAACACCTCATCAAGGTGTTACGCATTTTCAAAATGTGTAACCCTTTTTTCAGTTTATTTTTTTTATTTGCAATTTTTAAAAAAATTATATGTTACCTATTGCGTAATAGTGTTATCCAAATTTAAAATGCGTAATAAAATGGTATTTTTGGCCAAAAATTTTAAAAATGATATTCTTGTCACTTAGTCTAAAAAAGTGATATTTATGTTATTTTTCCAATTAATTTCAACTGATAATATATATATTATTAGATACATAAAATTTTAAAAATATTTTCATGCTATGCGGCTTTGTTATCTAGTGTTGTTTAAAGAGTGAGATATTTAAGAGAGCAGTAATACTAGGTATTTCAAAAGAGTTTTCAAATCTTTTTCGGATGTGATATTGACAACTGATTGATTTTAATGGGTGAATGCATATGTATACACGCGATTATATATAATTTTTTTAAAAATATACCGATTATATAAGGATTTAGAAATAATTTTCAGAAAAAAATTGAAGGATCGTATTTCGGGGAAAAAAGAAATTGGTAAAATAATAAGGGTAAAATCTAAAATCTTGTCCTGTAAGAGGCCAATTTCACTACAAATTGACCCAACTGGAAAGTGGAAAGTACACTACAAAACCCTACTCCAGTCTCACTAACCCTCAAAATGGGCACAGGAAGAGGCGGCCGGAGAAACAATCTCCGGCGAAACCAACCCAAACCCACTTCACCTTCACACCTCCCAGTAAACCCCACCACCTCAAAACCCTCAAAACCCCAACCCACCGGAAAAACATTACCAGCTGAGCTCCTTCTTGAAATACTCTACAGAACTGAAGTGAAGTCACTTGTGAGATTCATGTGTGTTTGTAAGTCATGGTATGGTCTCATTACTCACCCTAAGTTTGTTAAGAAACATTTTTGTTTTAATAGTAAGTGTAATAGTCATGCGATATTCAATGCTTATGGTGTTGGTAATCGTAAGGCGATATCGTTGTTACGTGTCGATAAAATGCCTATTAGGTTGCTTGATATTGACTATAGTGGAAAGTATAGGTTTGATTATCCTAGGAAGATTAATTTTACTGATTTTTCGAAGAAAATGCATGTTACAAGTTCGATTAATGGGGTAGTGTTGCTTATGAATATTGATGAAATACCTGGGAGGTTTGTTGTGTTGTGGAACCCTGCGATTAATCAATGGAAGCCGATTAAGATTGATGAGAAAGCAGGTGGTACGGGTCTTGAACGTTCGGCTTTTGGGTTGGGGTATGATGAGGGTAATAACGATTTAAAGATTATAAGGGTTGTTACTAGGTCTACTTCTATAACTGAGTTTTATAAGAATTTTGAGTGGGCTCGGGTGGAGGTTTATTCGGTGAATAGGGGATGTTGGAAAGATGTTGATCACGAGGGGGAACTCTTGTTTTGGCCTCGGCAGTATCATTGCAATTTTATTGTGAAAGGTGCTCATTATTTTGTAGGGATTGATGTGATGCCAGATTGTGTGGTAGAATTTCAGCATTAGATTTTGGCACGGTTTGATCCTTGTACTGGGTTTTATAAAAAGATCCAGTATCCAGAACACTTTAGGGAAATGAGTACTTGGGCAGAACCTTTTGAATATCAGGATTCTGTTGCTGTAATGGTTCAATCTACTCCCGGATTACTTAATGAACCGATGATTGATTTGTATGTGTTGGATGACAAAACTAGTAGTTGGACAAAGATGTATACTATTGGGCTGTTAGATATAATTGCTGACGTTTGTTCATCAGTGTTTAAGTCCCAGGTACATATCAGAGTTTATATAGAAGCCAGTCAGAGTTTGATAAAGTCTGACTGGGTGAAGAGTTTACATGGAAGCCAGTCAGAGTTTGTTAAAGTCTGACAGGGTGATAGTTGACTTAGCTGTCGGTGCAAAGATAAAGATTCTAGAAGCAATATATTCTGAAGATGGAAAGAAGCAGAATATATTGATACAGCTAAGGAGACTGGACAGAAGACTGAAGCAATCCTTAATTGATAATAATTGTATAGCTAATTTATAGGAATATCAATTAGAGATGGATTGTAAGTAGCTGTGTACTATATAAACACAGATAGGTTATTCCTAGAAGGGACACGCGAACATTGAATATATTATTCTTGTAACCTAGTAGCTCTTTGTGATTCATTAACATCACTAAGAGAGAATTATTTAATATAATTCAGTTTGTTGATTTACAAACCTGTGTTCTTGATTGTTATTCTCATACATACTTGATTATATATATATTGTGTATTCGGCCTAACAATTGGTATCAGAGCCAAGGCTGTTTAATATATACAGTTTTACGATTCAAACACAGTATTAATCATGTCTGAAGAAAATCAAACTTCTCCCAAGGTTGAACAGGTTAAGCCCAATTATGTGAGTCGATATGAAACAATCAGGGTTTCAATTCTCAGGCCAGTAGAGTATCCGATTTGGAAGGTGAAGATGACCATGTTTCTGGAGGCTACAGATCCAGAATACCTTGACAGAATCTATGATGGTCCTCATATGCCGACTAAATTGTCCCCTGTTGTTGATGGTCAAGAACAAAATACTGTTCCAAAGGAAAAGAAAGATATGACTCCTGAGGACATCTCATCAATTGCAAAAGATGCAAAGGTTAGACATCTTCTCCACAGTGCTATAGATAATGTTATGTCTAACAGAGTAATTGGCTGCAAGACTGCCAAAGAGATATGGGATGCTTTAGAAGTCAGATGCCAGGGAACAGGTGTTATTAAGAAGAACAGAAAGACAATACTCACACAGGAGTATGAGCACTTTGATTCAAGACCTAATGAAACCTTGACTGAGACTTATGACAGATTTTGCAAACTATTGAATGATCTGTCTCTGGTTGATAAAGAATATGAGCTTGAAGAGTCTAATCTCAAGTTTCTGTTATCTCTACCTGAAAAGTGGGATTTAAAGACAACCACAATAAGAGATAATTATGAGCTTGCTGATACAGATCTTGATGAAATCTATGGGTTGTTGAAAACTCATGAACTGGAGATAGAACAAAGGAATAGAAGATTGAGTAAAAAGACAAAATCTGTTGCTCTCAAAGTTGAGGAGAAGCCCATCAAGAAGGAATCATCAAGAAAGAAAGCCAAGGGAAAGGCTTTAGTCATTAAATCTGAAAGCGAGTCATCAAACTCTGATGATGACTCAAACTCTGATGAAGCTTCTGACTCTGAGGATGATGAAGAACAGATGATGCAAATGGCTGCACTGATGGTGAAGACCTTCAAGAAGATGGGATTCAAGAACTTTAAGAAAGGAAAGAGATTCTCAAGGAAAGATTCAAACTCTAAAAGGAAAAGTTTTAGAAAGTCTGATGGAAGGGAGACCAAGTCTGGCAAGAAGGATAAATCTGAAATCCAGTGCTACAAGTGTAAGGAGATGGGTCACTATGCTCCAGAGTGCAAGAAAGGCAAATCTGAGAAAGCACTCATCTCTAAAGGCAAAGACTGGGCAGATACTTCAGACTCTGATGATGGAGAAAATTATGCTCTAATGGCAACTGTCAGAGATGAGACTGAATCATCTGAAAATAAGGTACCCCTAACTACTTATGTTTATGATACTGATAATATATCTGAATTAAGAGTATATCTGAAAAGCGTACATGTTAGTTATAGGGATCAGACTTTAGAAAATGAGAGAATTAAATCTGAGAATCTTAGCCTTAAAGATAGAAACAAGTTTCTTGAAGGAGAACTTGAAAATATGAAGCAGATTCAAAAAGAAAGAGATGATGCTGTTTATGTAGAACAGGAGTTGCTGAAAAGATATAAGCAATTAGAATCTGATCTAGAAAAAGAAAGAAAAATAATCAAGACTTGGACAGATTCTGGAAGAGACACCCATCAAGTGTTTCAGACAGATTCTGTAGGTTTAGGCTATTGTGAAAATGATGAACTTAGGTTTAAAGACAAAGTTAAGGTAAAACCACAACTTAAACCTGTGAAATTTGTTCCAAAAGCCAATAAGTTAAAATCTGTTGTAATAAGAGAAGCTGATATGGAATCAGATGAAGCCTGTGAAAGACAGGAAAATATTATAACAGAAAAACTTATGGAAAAAGAAGCTGTTAGAAAGCCAGTAAAAACTTGTGAAAAACAGGTTAATGTTGGTTTGATGACAGGAAAACAGTTCAATCATAAGCTGAAAGAGGTTAAATCTGCCATGAAACCAAAAGGGTCCAAGAAGAATAGGAATGGAAAAATAGGCATAAATAAAAGAAATAATCATTTGCCTACTGGTGCTGCTCCAAGGAAAACATGTTATAATTGTGGTAATTCTAATCATCTTGCTAATTACTGCACAAAGAATAAAAATATCAATTCTTTACCTTCTACATCAGGAGTAAAGAATGATTATGTTAGGGTTAGACCACAGACTTTATGCACACACTGTGGGAGCACTTGGCATTCCATTTATACTTGCAAGAGTTATCATGCTATTTATCACAACTATTATGAGCTAAAACCCAATCTGAAGTGGGTTAGAGCAAACTCTGCAAGTGTAAAGTCTGACAATGTTAGTTTAAACTCTGTTGATAGTAATTCCGCTGCAAAAACTAACACTGTTAAGAAAGACAAAGGATCCAAGCAAGTCTGGGTCCTTAAAACTAACACTTAGTGGTTGTTTGTGATTGCAGGGTATAAAAGAGAGCACACTTATCTTGGACAGTGGATGCTCAGGACACATGACTGGAAATAAAGCCCTGCTATCAGATTTTAAGGAGAAGGCTGGCCCAAAGGTTTCCTATGGAGATGGCAACATAGGACACACTCTGGGATATGGCAATATTAATCTTGGAAGTGTCATCATCACGAATGTAGCTCTAGTCTCAGGACTCAAGCATAATCTGCTATCTGTGAGTCAAATCTGTGATAGAGGAAACCATGTAGATTTTCATACTGAATACTGTGAAGTTATCAGTAAATCTACTGGAAAAGTTGTTCTAGTTGGACACAGGCGCAACAACATTTATGAAGCAAGTTTGGTAACAAACTCTGATGGAAAAACAGTGTGTCTGACTGCAAGAATGTCAAATGAAGAGAGTTGGAATTGGCATAAGAAGCTCTCTAATCTCAATTTGAACAACATAAATGAGCTAATAAGAAAGGATCTTGTAAGGGGACTCCCAAAATCAATACTCAGTCTAGATGGCCTATGTGATTCTTGTCAAAAGGCCAAGCAAAGGAAGTCATCTTTCAAGAGCAAATCTGAATCTTCAGTAGTGGAACCTTATCATCTTCTTCATGTTGATCTCTTTGGACCAGTGAATGTGATGTCCATGGGCAGAAAGAAATATGCTCTAGTAATTGTTGATGAATATACTAGATATACATGGGTGTATTTCTTATCAAAGAAGGATGAGACTGCTCAAACTCTGATGGATCATGTAAATCTACTGGACAAAGGATCACAACACAAAGTCAAAATTATAAGGAGTGATAATGGAACTGAATTCAGAAACTCAATCTTGGAAGCTTTCTGCAAGGAAAGAGGAGTGAAACAAGAGTTTTCTGCACCTGGAACTCCACAGCAAAATGGTGTAGTTGAAAGGAAGAACAGAACTTTAATTGAAGCAGCCAGAACTATGCTTGAAGAAGCAAAATTACCAACTTATTTCTGGGCAGAAGCTGTTCAAACTGCTTGTTTTACTCAAAATGCAACATTGATCAACAAGCATGGGAAAACACCATATGAGATGGTGAAAAATAAGAAGCCAAATTTGAAATATTTTCATATATTTGGATGCAAATGCTTTGTGTTGAAGACTCATCCTGAACAGTTGACCAAGTTCGAGTTAAAAGCTGATGAAGGAATCTTTGTTGGCTATCCATTGTCAACAAAAGCATTCAGAGTCTACAATCTGAGAACTAAAGTGATCATGGAATCCATACATGTGTCATTTGATGACAAGAAAATAACTGGACTTGATGACTTAGATGGATATGATCAACTGCGTTTTGAAAATGAAGGTTTATTCTCTGATGATGTAAACTCTGATGAAGCAGTACCGACAAACTCTGATGAAGCGGTTCTGACAAACTCTGACGAAGCATACTCTGAACCTCTACTGGTAAATACTGGAGAAACTGAATATTCTCAAATTGAACAAAATGGAGAACCAGTTGAGGGGGAGCGTGAAGAAGCTCAACAAGACACAACAAGTGAGTCAGTTGAGGAAACTGATTCAAACTCTGACAGTTCAAACTCTGAGCCATCCAATTCAGGGGGAGTCTCAGATACTGCAGAAAGTCAACATATGAATCAGGAGAGCATGGATCAAGGGGGAGGATCCAATAATGATGCAAGAAACCACTTACCAACAGCAAGAAAGTGGACACAGGCACACACACCTGATCTCATAATTGGAGATCCTGATGCTAGTGTGAGAACTAGAAGTGCAACAAATAATGAGTGTCTGTATCATGCTTTCTTGTCTCAAACAGAACCAAAGAAAGTGGAGGAAGCTCTTCAAGATGCTAATTGGATTACAGCAATGCAAGAAGAGTTAAATGAATTTGAAAGAAATGAAGTCTGGACACTTGTACCTAGACCAAAGAATAGATCAATAGTAGGTACAAAGTGGGTTTTCAGAAACAAGACTGACAGTGAAGGTGTGATTACAAGAAACAAGGCTAGACTTGTGGCTAAAGGTTATTCACAACAGGAAGGGATTGACTATGATGAAACCTTTGCTCCAGTTGCAAGATTGGAAGCCATAAGAATTTTTCTGGCCTATGCTGCACACAAGAAGTTTAAAGTCTTTCAGATGGATGTAAAGAGTGCTTTTCTCAATGGGAAGCTTGAAGAAGAAGTGTTTGTTGAACAACCACCAGGATTTGTAGATCCCAAGCATCCAGATTATGTCTACAGGCTTGACAAGGCATTATATGGACTAAAGCAAGCACCAAGAGCATGGTATGAAACTCTTGCTCAATTTCTTTTAGAAAGTGGGTTCACAAGAGGTACAATTGATAAAACCTTGTTTTATTTCAATTCTGGTGATGATTTGCTTTTAGTTCAAATTTATGTAGATGATATTATCTTTGGATCTACTAATGACAAACTTTGTAAGAAGTTTGCAAAGCTTATGCAATCCAGGTATCAAATGAGCATGATGGGAGAGCTTAGTTATTTTCTAGGCTTACAGGTCAAGCAAACAGATGATGGTATTTTTATCAATCAAGCAAAATATACTAGAAATCTTCTCAAGAAATTTGGTATGCTTGATAGTTCATCTGCTACAACTCCCATGGCTACAGCAACAAAGCTAGACAAAGACACAGGAGCCTCAGTAGATATGACAAACTACAGAGGAATGATAGGGTCTTTACTGTATCTTACTGCAAGTAGACCTGATATCATGTATGCAACATGTCTTTGTGCAAGATTTCAAGCAGATCCCAGAGAGCCTCATCTAACAGCTGTAAAAAGGATTTTCAAATATCTCAAAGGAACCATAACCTTGGGTTTGTGGTATCCTAGAGAATCAGAGTTTAAGCTAATTGGTTACTCTGATGCAGATTTTGCAGGCTGTAAGATAGACAGAAAAAGTACAAGTGGAAGCTGTCAATTCTTAGGTGACAGATTGGTTTCTTGGTATAGCAAGAAACAAAAGTCTATTTCCACATCCACTGCAGAAGCAGAGTATATAGCTGCTGGTAGCTGTTGTGCACAGATTCTGTGGATGAAGAATCAGTTGCTGGATTATGGTTTGAAGTACTCTAAAATACCTATTTTCTGTGATAACCAAAGTGCTATTGCTATGACAGGAAATCCAGTACAACACTCCATGACCAAGCACATCAGCATAAGGTATCATTTTATCAGGGAACATGTGGAAGAAGGAAACATTGAGCTTCATTTTGTGTCTACAGACCAACAACTTGCAGATATCTTCACCAAACCTTTGAGTGAAGCTACTTTTACAAGATTGGTAAATGAACTTGGAATGATCTCTGGTTTCGACTAGAGATACGGGTTAGACTCAAAAACTATACATGTTTGATTTTTTTTATGCTCATGATTCCTTGCATGTATTAACTGTTATGAGTACCAGTATCATAAACTCTGAAAGTAAACTCTGCTGCTAAACTTTGTTAGTCATAAAGTGTTGGTCATACTCTGATAGTAAGAGCCTAATGCTATACTCTGATTGTAATTTTGTCTGAAACATATGGACCAATGAAGAAATTTGTATGAGGCATAATTCTCAGTAAGTAATTATGAATCCTTAAGAGTTATATAGATTCTGATCTCAAATATGTGCAGTAAGTTAACATAGCATGATACTGTCTCTATATTTATAGCATCTCTTAGTTTATTGATCCTATACACTGAGTCTGTATTAGCTGTTTGCATTTTCTCTCATAAATTAATTGTATTAACTGATAAAAAGTCTAAACTCTGATTATTAATTGCAAATAATTCACCCTCAAATCAAAAGATGCCAAAAAGAGCACAAATTCCTTTGAGATCATGTTGTGCCTAGGAAGATCCAAGAACTTATTGTATGAAATAAGGGCTAAAATCTTTGATTTTTGGTGACTAGTGCCAACCACTGATTACTGGAAAAATAAAAATTTAATTAAAAAAGAATATATATATATATATATATATATATATATATATATATATATATATATATATATATATATATATATATATAAAGGGGGTGAAAAATAAAAGATATATCCAAATGAAAGGATATCAGTATTACAGAGTTTAGATATTAAATCAGATTTTATTTTATACATGAGAGTTTAGGCAACCAGTTTTTACTGCTTTAGTTTGTGGATTTTATGCACTTTGAGATGATCTAAATATTGATTTCGGTAAACTCTGCTATTGCACACACAATTATTCACACCTGTACAGATTGAGAAAAGAGTTTATTGACAAAGAAGGACAAATGGTAAACACTGATGTATTGTGTGAAATACGCCGAGGTAACATTGTTTTAATCTCTGATGGTTAAAATGATTTCTTTGTTTCAGACATTTTATAATTTTGAGATTAGACATTTGTTTTGAAATTCAAAGGAGTATGATAACAAACGGTTCATATTTGTATTAAACAGAGAGAGAAAGGTTGAGTGTTTTGAACAATGTGATAAGCGGTAATAATGGCTATTTTTACTACGCATGTGTATTGAAAGTTGTTACATACAGCTGTCAGCGTATACACGTTTGACACCTGTCCCACTCACACACTTTTCAAAGACGCCTGCTGTGTGTAGTAATGATTAAAACGTTTGAGTTTTAATCTTCACAGTTATTATTTAAATATACTACACATAAACGGTTCATTCTTTTACACACCTCAACTTTTCATAAGCTTTTACTTACACACGTTGTCTCAAACACTTTCACTGCATACAATCTATTCTCTGTTTGCTTTCTTCTAAACTGTTCTAATGGCTACAACAATGTTTATTGCTTCTGGGTTAGAATTTGTTCCTAACAATTACTCAGCTCCTTTAGCAAATGAGAACGCACCGGAGGCGTTTCATTTGATTCAGAGTTTCTTGACAAACTCTGATATCGGCACTGCTCTCACCGCACCGTCGAAGCTGTCTGCGTCACAAATAAGGACTTTTTGGCAGACAGGTACTTATGATGATGGAGGAGAGTCTGGATCTCCATCTATCATTTTTGAGGTTCAAGGAGAAGAATTTATTGTTACTCCTACTACTGTTCGTGATGCTTTGGGTCTTGAAGATTTCAATGCATTCACAACTGTTGGAGACTTTGAGTTAGTCAGAATGATGAGGGAGATAGGATACTCTGGACCTTTGTCAAAGATAGGTCAACTCAAAAGGCCTCTTTTGCGCAAGGAATGGAGTTTCTTTTTCGATTGCATTACTCGGGCTTTTGGAAAAAAGTGCACGAATTGGGATGCGATTCCCACGGATAGTCTACAGATCGGGTATTCTCTTCTCTATGGCAGTCAATTTGATGTTGCTAGATTAGTTTTAACTAATATTGGAGAGAAAATGCTAGAGAATAGAAATGTTGTTTATTTCTCTAGATTTTGTCAATTGATATTCAATTTTTGCTGCCCTAATGTTGAGATTGTAGAGGATGATGTTATCCTCTCATTTAAATTGCATAAACGCATATTTTCTGATCTCACTAACAAGGATAACAAGAAAGGAGATGTTGGTGTGTTACTGTTGCCTGAGTCTGTGCAACAATTCTTGGTAAACTTACAACAACAACAACAACAACAATCACAACTGGCAAACACTGAAGCTGGACCTTCTGTGTCTCAACCACAAAGGTCACAGAAATCTAAAGAGAGGGCTGTTAAGTCTGTCAGGATAAACGCTGAAGCTGGGGCATCAAATGCTGATGATATGCCTCAGAAGAAAAGAATGAAGAAAAGAAGAGCCAATAGGGCAAAGTCTGCTATTGTTGATGAAGAGACTGAAACTGATGAAGAAACTCTTCATCAGAGAAAACGACGATTGGTAGCAGCACAGTTGTTTGGTGCTGAGAATATCTCTTCAACTGTTGTTGATAATCTTGAGATTCCAAATGATGAAGCTGTTCCTGAGGACAGAGTTTTTATGGAGACTATTTTTCAAGATGAAGCTCCTACATCAAATGCTGATGTAGTTGAGGAAGCTGCACGTGAAGCTGCAGATGAAGCTCCTGAAATTCTTGTTCAGGAGGCTACAGAAAATGTTGAGCCACAAGGATTTTATATGGACATTGAAGCAAATCTCTCTATAAACTCTGAACATTTCCCAGAGGGTTTGGAAGTTGATCAAGATATTGTTGAACTTGCAGAATCTATGGCTTCTCACACTGAAATAATTTCTTTTGATCTTGAGAAGGGTGAGGAAGTCGATCAGACTTTGGATGCTAATGCTACAGAAACTGTTGCTACAAATTCTGATGTTGCTGATAAGGATGCAACAGAGAATGTTCCTGTTGAAGCAGAGTTTATTGTAAACTCTGAGGATGTTCTTGTTCTTGAAGCTCTACAACAATCTGTTGTTGAGATTGTCACAAAAGAAGCAGAGTTCCTGCATATTGCAAACTCTGAGATTCCAGAACCTGATGCTGAGAATATTCCTGCAGAGAATACAGCACAGAATGATACTGATAATGATAATGATAGTTCCAATCATTCTCAAGAGGAGTTATTTGAGAGTCAAGCAAACTCTGATGAGCTAAGAGAGGTCAATCGAGCTACAGCTGAGCATTTTCAAGATATGTACTACAATAGATGGGCTGCTGCAGATTGTATCTTTTCAGCACAGAGGGCTGCTGATTTTCTTGGAGATTCTGTGAAGACAATTTCAAGTCCTGATATTCTTACAAGTCTGAAGGCTACTGTGATTCAAATTAAATCTCTCCACAACAGATTTGATGAGTCTCATAAGGAAGTCACTGCTTTGAGGAATGAAGTTAGTCTGAGAGATCTCACTCTGAAGAATGATAGGACTTACTACAATTCCATGTTCAAGAAGCAAGCTAAGGACTCTGATGACATTCAGAAGAGGCTTGGGAAAGTTGAGGACAACCAGAATGCAATGTCTGCCCAACTAACATCAATTTCTAATGCAATTGAGTTGTTGACATCAGTACTACTTTCTGATGATGTCAAGAAGGGGGAGAGTGTACCAAGTGACAAATGCAAAGACACTCAAACTCTGAGATGGAGGGATGATGGTAATGATGGTGGAAACAAGGGAGGAGATGGAAAGAGCTTAAGATCAAATGATGATAGAAGATTACTTTCAAGAAGATCAAACTCTGATAAAAGATCAAACTCTGGAAAGGGACATGTAAACTCTGCCAGTGGTTCAAGATATAAAAGTTTGATAATCTCTGATAAGCCATCTACTGATGAGGAAATTGCTGCTAAGATGTTTATGGCAGAACATGGAAAAGGTATTACAATTGAAGATATCCAAGCTGAAGAGCAAATGCTTGCTGAAGAACACAAGAAGTATATTGAAGCTGGAATCTACAAAAAGAAGGAAATCAAGGCTCCTAGAAAGAAAGAAAAAGGAATTGTTATCAAAGAGAATGTAAACTCTGATCAGAGTTTACAGTACTCAAGGAGGCCTGTGATTAATAATGCTGACAAAGGAAAAGGTAAACTGGTAGAAGAAGAACAGTTACCTAAGAAGATTTATTCAACCTCTGACATTGCTCAAGTTGAAACAAGATTAGCTAAATCAACCTCTGACGCTGCTCAAGTTGATGTTTCTACTAAAGTTATGACAACCTCTGACGTTGCTCAAGTTGTACAGAAATCTACACAACTTTCAGGATTCACCAAACCTAAAATTCTTGAAGACTTAAAGCTTGAAGCTGTGAAATTCTCAGAAACCAGAACTGTATTGGGAAAAGAAGCTTTTGATAAATCTGGACTGGGATCACAGAGAGAGAGAAGAATAAATAACAGATCTCAAGATAACATTTCACTGGCAGAATCTGGTATTGGGGTTACACAAGAAAATCTTGATAAGTTAGAATCTGTTCAGTTGATTTTTCACAGAATATTGAAGAAGCAGTTTTTGTTATACTTCATGAGTGATGGAAGAGTTTATAAAGTTGGAGAATCTGATGTTAATCTCAAATCATGGGAAGAACTGGAGTATGTACTTTATCTTTTAAAAGTCAAAAACAGATATACTCATGATGTTGCTCAAGTGTTGAGAGAAAAGATGCTGAGATCTAAAGCTATGCTTAGAGGAGGAGTATCAAGTGTCTACATTCCAAAGTATAGGGATCATACTGGAAAGTTGGTGGAAATGAAGAAAAATAGTGCTAGATTCAGGACTGCACTAAATAAGAAAGTTCTAGAGTTCAATCTAGAGTCTGATAAGGCTTTTTATATCAGACTTGGCAATGAAATGAACAAGAACAGCATCTATTCTTTAAGGGCTGCCATTTATCAAATTGGTGAAGATGAACCAGAATTGAAGGAGCTGAAGAAGGATATGATTGCTGAACTAGATCGAGCTGAGAGAAAGCTGCTGATTGATTATCTCAGAACAGTACCTGATATTGAAGAAGTCAAGTAAAGTCTGACTGTAAGTTTTTTTTTGTTTTCTATTCTAAGTTAAATTTAAACTCTGTTTTAAAATTAAACTCTGACATATTTTAAACACTGCATTTGTTATATGTTTTGACATCATCAATTATCTTTTTAACTTGTACATTTTAATATGAACAAGTTAGGGGAGATTGTTAGATATAATTGCTGACGTTTGTTCATCAGTGTTTAAGTCCCAGGTACATATCAGAGTTTATATAGAAGCCAGTCAGAGTTTGATAAAGTCTGACTGGGTGAAGAGTTTACATGGAAGCCGGTCAGAGTTTGTTAAAGTCTGACAGGGTGATAGTTGACTTAGCTGTCGGTGCAAAGATAAAGATTCTAGAAGCAATATATTCTGAAGATGGAAAGAAGCAGAATATATTGATACAGCTAAGGAGACTGGACAGAAGACTGAAGCAATCCTTAATTGATAATAATTGTATAGCTAATTTATAGGAATATCAATTAGAGATGGATTGTAAGTAGCTGTGTACTATATAAACACAGATAGGTTATCCCTAGAAGGGACACGCGAACATTGAATATATTATTCTTGTAACCTAGTAGCTCTTTGTGATTCATTAACATCACTAAGAGAGAATTATTTAATATAATTCAGTTTGTTGATTTACAAACCTGTGTTCTTGATTGTTATTCTCATACATACTTGATTATATATATATTGTGTATTCGGCCTAACATGGGCCTTTCCCTTATCAAGAATTTCATGTTCCTCGACAGTCCTTCAAAACTGGTGAGATAGTAATTGAGGAGAAATTAAAAACCCGGGACTTGTACCTCTATGATCCCAAATCTAGTTATATTAGTAGTCTTATTGGAATGGAAAGTTTGAAACCACTTTGGATGCAATCTTACAGTCACACAGAGAGCCTAGTTTCTGTTAAGGGAATGGAGTTGATCGGGAAGGAGGACAAAAACAAGAAAACCAAAGCCAAGAAGAAGAACAGGTATCTCCATTCATTAAATTAGATTCACCCCCACCCCCACGCCCCCTTTTTACTGTGGTTTTAAGATTCTAGTCATTAAATTCATGTCTTTGGGATGCTTAAATCATTACAGTTCTTAGTAGACAAATATGTCCAGTCCTTTACATATGAACGTGACTAAAAAGCCTTTTACTTAAAAGAAGCCACGCTACCTTTCCAGAATAGACTCCTCATTTTAACGACTGATGTTACTTAAGAATTATATTTTGAATTGATTTGTGGTGCTTTCTGCATGGTACGTACTGACGAGCTTCCTTGTGAATTTGGGGAAATTTAACAATTTTTCATGCATTCTACATCTTGGTTACATGCTTTTTTGCTTCTCCATATATAGCATATCGCCACAAGTAATATATACTATTTGTTTCCTCTTTTCCGGCCTTACGTTGTCGTTCTGTGGCTATTGTTAACTTTTTCTGAACTGGCTGTAAAATTTGTGTGACTTGAATTTTACGTGCATGATTGAATTGTTGTGTAAAGATTGTGAATCTGTGTTGAATGTTTAGCGTGGGGCAGGAAGGAGTGAAGCCATCTTTTGGAAGGTACGGGACTGGTAGAGTTCTTCTTAATTATGCACTCTTATTAACAATTATAGTCACACTGAAGCTATTTCTTGTTTGAATCTTAATATCATTAAATTTAAGCTTTCTAGCATTTTTTGTTGGCTGAAGGAATCATTTTACATTTGAAGGAGGAAAACCATTGTACTTACTAGACAAATGCAAATCTTTTTCCCAACCTGCTTTACAAAACTTTCTGGATTCCGATCTGCTGTTTTCAATACTACTATCATTGAAATTCTGACTATTGTTCCCCTTGAGTCCGCATAGTTTTGGATATTTTGCATATTTTTACTAATGAATCTAGAGGCATGTAAGATTCTTAAGGTACACAAAGATATAGATCACATCTTGTACTTTATAGTTCTCATAAGCCACTAAGGGTCGTTTTACTTATGTTAGCACTTAGATTACGTGTGCTTTCTTTCTCTACTTGTAAGTTTTAAAAGCACGGGAATCTGTGACCTATATTTAAGCCGTATTACATAATTGTTATTTTTTATGTTTTCTGTTTGAGGTGGCCGGTCAATGATTATAACAATAACTATTTTAAAAAAAGACGTGTTTGAAGATGTAATTACAATGCTTTGTTCTTGTAATTTTACTAAATTCTAGGTTAACATTACTATCTGCTAATTTTTTGTTATGCTAATTTAAATACCTGTATTAAATGTTAATATAATCTGTTGTTTTGCTCTGCGTGCACTCACATATTTGAATTTGTATTTTGGTGAAGCCTACTATTGGATGGATGCAGCGGGAATGAAGGCATTAGATGTTATGCAATGAAGGGACATAAAATGTAGAATGCTTCTTATTTAATCTGTGTTTAAAAACTTCATGTAGAAAATAATGAACCTTGTTAATTGCTCTGTTTGGACAGTGTTTACAATTTTATGCACTTTGAACTTTATTATGTTCTTCAGAAGTGATCTTGCCAATGTTGCTGGTAATTTCTTAATGTGGCTTAATCCTACTTCTATTTTTAATTGGGTTAATACAGATCTTAAAAGTCCATTTTAGAATTTTGGGTCGGGTTGGTTATTTACCCAACAAATTTAAATGTAAATATTAATATATTAAAAATTTATAACATTATTTTCCATTTTTAATGAAAAATTCAGATTTTAGATAATTTAGATAATTCACAAAGCTGATAATTTAGATAATGTTTATCATGAGCGGTTTTTTCAATCCCTGGTTTTATAGGTGTTAATGTTTGATCAAGGAGTTTATTTGGAAGGAATGATAAAATTTACTTTCAGAATCATGTAATGAATTAACTCATAATTTGAAACATTAATTATGAAATGAATTAAGATTATGGTCGAAGAAGATGACAATCCAAAAACACACATTTTTGGATCTATTGGGGGCCTGGTCCAAGCCTGAAAATTATTGTCTCTCGGTATGCTATTAAGAAATGGACTTGGACTAGTTTGTTTAGTTCAATTTGGTTAAGTGATAGGAATCACGGGAGTAGTTTGGGTATGGGCTAGACTGAATTGATGTACTAAGTTTTGACCCAAACTGTTATTATATATTTTTCTCTTTTTGCTTATTTATATATGAAATATTTTTCTTTTTTTTTTATCAGGAAGAAGAAAAGACTTACTCCTTCCGTCCCGTTTATATTGACCACAATTACTTTTTTGCATATCCCAAAAGTATTGACCACATTTTCTTACAAAGACAAAATAATTGTCAAAAATGTTAATTTTTTCTAAATATGTAAATAATTGAAGTTAAATTTGACAATTTTTACCTAATTGTTAAATACATATTTTTTGATTGATGGAAAATATAAACGGGACAGATGGAGTATTAATATAAGAAATCAATATACTTATATAAAGTAGAAGACGGGGGCGGTGAGGGTGAGGTGGAACTAAATCTAAAATTTTAATATTCTCCTAAATTTTTTATTAGAAAATATCTTAATTGTCTTTAAAATCTTTACTAATGGAGTAAACTAAATATACAATTTTAATGTTCTTGCCTTTAAAATATTTACTAATGGAGGAAACAAAATATACATTTTTAATATTCTCCAAAAAAATTTATTTTTAAAATATTTACTAATAGAGAAACTAAATATACAATTTTAATATTTTTGCCTTTAAAATCTTTACTAATGGAAGAAACTAAATAGAGAATTTTAATATTCTTCAAATTTTTATTAGAAAATATCTCAATTTTCTTTAAATCTTTACTAACAGAGGAAAGTAGATATACAAATTTTATATTTTTGCCTCTAAAATCTAACTAATGGAGGAAACTAAATATACATTTTTAATAATATCTCAGTTACTTTTAAAATATTTACTAATGTAGGAAACTAAATATACAACTTTATTATTCTTAACTTTAAAATCTTTACGAATTGGGATACTAAATATACAATTTTAATATTCTCCTATATTTTATATTAGAAAATATCTCAATTGTCTTTAAAATCTTTACTAATGGGGAAACCTTTAAAATCTTTACTAATAAAGAAAACGGACGATGATGTGGTGGCTCTCGAATCGTTTTAATGTATTTTTCTAATTTTCTCAATTTTTTTAAATTAATGAATACAAACAAAATTAATTACTTTATATTTTCTAAACTTTCTCCTTACTCCAAATTATCATCTTAATATTCTCATATAGTTTCTGTACAAGTCAAATTACCTTATTAATATTCTCTTAACTTTCTTTTCAACTTAAAGTTATCATCTTCTTATTTCTCTAATTTTTCTTTTCATATTCTAAAATTTCTCTTAAAATCGTATCACCGTCTTAATTTTTACCTTATATTCTCCTAAACTTTCTCCTTACCCTAAATTATCATTTATACATTTTCTTATAGTTTCTCTACAAGTCAAATTACCTTATTAATATTTTATGAACTTTCTCATCAACTTAAAGTTATCATTTTCTTATTTTTCTAAATTTTCTCTTCATATTCTAAAATTTCTCTTAAAGTCGTATTATTGTATTAATATTCTCCTAAATTTTCTTTTACTTATATAAAATGTAAGTTTATATTTGTTTTCAAGTCAAAGGGCAGGTGTCTCTCACTCGTTTCAATATATTTATTTAATTTTCTTAAATTTTGATTTAATAAATAGAAAAAATCTCAATTACCTTATATTTTTCTAAACTTTTTCCTTACCCCAAATTACCATCTTCAAAATCTCCTAAAAATTTTGTGCAAGTCAAATTACCTTAGTAATAGTATTTATTTAACTTTCTCTTAAACTTAAAGTTACCACCGTATTATTCTCCTAAATGTTCTCTTCATGTTCTAAAAATTTTCAATATTTTTCTAAATTATTTTATTCAAGTAATAATAATTTGCATTCAACGAGAGAATGACTCAAAAATATTTTAATTATTAGAACGAGAGAGCAGCTCATTGGGAGGAAACATGTTTAATGAGAGTGCGGTTCACTAAGAGTAGCATCTTATATAAATATGAAAATATTAAAATTATTGCTTTTTCTGATTTTTTTTCAAAAAAATTTGAATGATCATGACGAAAATGACAATCCAAAAAAAACCCCTTAAAATTATGTTAAAAATATTAATATTTATTTATTATACTTAAAATAATTAAAAAAATATAGATAAAATCGATGCGAAGCGCGATTTAATAAACTAATCTTTAGATAAAGGACCTACATAAGACTTTCTTGCACGACTAGAAAGAAAATAAAATAAATAAATTGTTTAGTATGTATACAAAAAATGTGAATCTGACAATCTTGTCCATGTACACACGTGTTGATGAACACAATAATAAGTTATTTTAAGCTATTTTAAGCATTCTTTATTTTGTTGATATAAATTAATTTCCATATGTATGATATACTAAGATTTTATTCTTTGCATGTTTGTAGAAAATTGGATTGACTAAATTGGGTTAATTTTTAAATTTTAGTAATGGCATGCATTGGCCGGATGGAATAAGCATTTAAAATTTTAAATTTTAGTAATGGTTGACAATTGACATTGAACCTGCCTGGGTTTCACACGTTTTTATATAACCTCATTTTTGACAAATTTATTCATATATGAATCAATTATGTGCTTTAACATATAAATGCCCGATTGGATATTCGGCACATGGTGTCTAGAATAATAGTTACAGGCCTGGTCTTCAGTGTTCTATGCCATACAACCCGGGAAGGCCGAATAGTCACCCCATCTTGTCTTTTCAAGTCCATATAAGTTTCAAATTTCTTATAAGAATGGGAATCCAATAGACGTGATTTTCGTGTCGTATATTTCTGTGTTTCGTGTACTAAAATGTTAATTAAATCCAAAATTATTTATTTATAATTTGTGTAATTTCATGTCTGTGTATTTTCGTGTTTTCGTGTATTTTTAATTAATAATATGAATAAAAATAAATAAGTAAATGTATTGAAATATTAAAATTTGCGGTAATATTTTTACAAGCATGTATTAAAAATATATATTTACATAATATTATAAAATGTATGTATAATCACATAAATAAATGTTAAATATCTAATAAAAATATTAAAATATCTAATATAAATATTAATTTATAAATATTAATTAAACAAAATGTACTGTTACGAGCAAAGAACCGTGTATCCAATTAAACAAAAGCGATGTTGTGACATGCGTGATTATGTGCTTCAATCATCATCCCAAATGACAGACAATCATTATCTTCTCCAAGTCTTAAGGAAATGTGGCTTTATTTTGAGATGTCCCATCTTACAGATTCACACAATATATTCTATTTTTCTTATTAATCATTCTTCATAAATGTAATATCCCTGATTTTTCTTATAATTTTAATAGATTCTAATTTGATAGAAATTAGAATTAGAAGGGGATTAAAATTTAAGATAATTATATAATTTGACTTTAGAATAAAATTGGATTAACGGGCCATACTAATTTAATTTAGTTGGGCTTTAGTTTAATTGAATGATTTTGGTTGACCCAAGTTAATTAAATGGACCAATACATAGTTTGATGCAGGCGTGTGAAAAAAAAAAGATAAAACCCTAGCTCTAGAAAACAGTCGTGTAAAAAAAATGTTGAGAGAGAGAGAGAGAAAGAGAGAGAAGAAGAAAATGAAGAACAAGAACACGAGAGAAAGAGGAAGATTTGTGACAAGTTTAGAAAAAAGGGTAACGATTCTTGTACTATTTGTATATTTTTGTAAATTCATGTATATAATATTATGTGTATATCATAATTTCTTGATTATTTGTATAGGTGATAATGTTTTGGTATATAATATGATATATATCCATGAGTTCTTTGTTTTGTCTCGTATGACTACTCCGATTTTGTATGTATACTATATAAAGTCTGAATTCTTGTAAAAATCATATATGATTCGTTATTTGTCGTAAGTTTATGATATTAGACTTTCTGAAAAGGTATTTGAATTATCTACGACTTTGATTCTTTGTGTTTTTCGAAATTAGGTCTGTAGATATGAGTTTTTCTGGGATTTATTGACCAGCCAGTATGTTTTTTAAGCTGAGATGTCTAACTTTGAAAATTCGTAATAAATTGAGTTTTTATGATAATTTAATGAGTAATATCAATATTGAAAGGTATTTTCGTGTTCTGTGTTTCTTGTTTATACTCTGCTGCTATATGTTGTGATTTGGATGTCGTAAATAGCATAACACTAAAGAAATCAGGGGCTGATTCTGTTCTGCAGTCCGCAAATGTCTATGTTCTGAGTTCGTTACTTGTCCGTTTTTAACGAGCCTTATCATTCTAGAAAGGTCTCAGAATTGCCTACATTTTTCGCGTTTTGTACTTTTTCAGATAAAATCATTTTCATAGAGTAAATTGCCAATTTTCAGAACTGGTCAGGATTGAGTTTGTTAACAATAGTCTATTTTGCAAGATATTTTGATGTTTGATGTTTGGAATCTTCTTTGAGTAAATTATATGTAAACTCTGCATGAGTTTTATTGAGTTGTGTACTTGTTTTCTTTATTTGACTATTAATAGGTTATAAGTTAATATTAAGGATTTGCTGTGATTTTATTTTCAGGGTGCGACATCGGTATCGAGGTAAGTGACTTTTCGTTGCTCACTAATATTATCAAATCTGTTTTTATTCGGTTATCTTATTATATTCGAAATATTTGATTTTGAAACTTGTGATATCGAAAATAGATTTTAGAAAAGATTTTTATAGAATTCCCCAGTTTTAGTTGCGTATCGAATCATAGAATCCGGTCACTGGATAGTGTGACATATCGAATCATAGAACTAGTTTACGCACGTTCCGGAACACATAGATACCTCGTTGAGTTTGTCTTATCGAGGGACGTAAACTGGTCATCATCGAATCATCGAACTATAGAAGCCGTGTCACTGGCATAGTGTGACCGTAATTTAGAACTGTGGGAATTAAATGTGATTTTATTGGTAAGATTATATTATCGATTTAAAGTTAAGAAATTATGTTTTAAATATTACTTTGAGCCGTTGGGCGATAGTTACTTGCTGGGCTTTGCAGCTCATTGTTTTAATATATTTCAGGTTCGGACTTTTGGAAGCTAAGTAAGAATAAGGATGTGGAGTTATGGATTTTGTGCTATGTGATTTTGCATAAGACTATTCGAACAATTTGATTATCTGTTAGACATTGAATATTGTTGGATTTATGGAGCTGTGTCTCTGAATTTATGTTTTTGAATTATTGTTAAGTTTGACCGTTGTTTTGACTTTTGTGAAATTTGTATTTATTGAATAAAGAAATGTATTTTATTTTTAGTTTCGATTTAGAATTAATAGTCCGAAAAGTCGGGCTGTTACAGTTGGTATCAAGAGCAGGCTGTCCTTCAGAGTGTGTTAGGTATGGGACTAATACATTCTCTAGGGTGCGATCTTGTGGACTATAGTTTAAGTTTGACTTGTAGAAGATTAGTGGGTAGACGTGTCATGTGATAGGATTGTTGTGAATTTGGGGACCAAATTCTTTTTAAGGTGGGTAGTATGTAATATCCCTGATTTTTCTTATAATTTTAATAGATTCTAATTTGATAGAAATTAGAATTAGAAGGGGATTAAAATTTAAGATAATTATATAATTTGACTTTAGAATAAAATTGGATTAACGGGCCGTACTAATTTAATTTAGTTGGGCTTTAGTTTAATTGAATGATTTTGGTTGACCCAAGTTAATTAAATGGACCAACACATAGTTTGATGCAGGCGTGTGAAAAAAAAAAGATAAAACCCTAGCTCTAGAAAACAGTCGTGTAAAAAAAATGTTGAGAGAGAGAGAGAGAAAGAGAGAGAAGAAGAAAATGAAGAACAAGAACACGAGAGAAAGAGGAAGATTTGTGACAAGTTTAGAAAAAAGGGTAACGATTCTTGTACTATTTGTATATTTTTGTAAATTCATGTATATAATATTATGTGTATATCATAATTTCTTGATTATTTGTATAGGTGATAATGTTTTGGTATATAATATGATATATATCCATGAGTTCTTTGTTTTGTCTCGTATGACTACTCCGATTTTGTATGTATACTATATAAAGTCTGAATTCTTGTAAAAATCATATATGATTCGTTATTTGTCGTAAGTTTATGATATTAGACTTTCTGAAAAGGTATTTGAATTATCTACGACTTTGATTCTTTGTGTTTTTCGAAATTAGGTCTGTAGATATGAGTTTTTCTGGGATTTATTGACCAGCCAGTATGTTTTTTAAGCTGAGATGTCTAACTTTGAAAATTCGTAATAAATTGAGTTTTTATGATAATTTAATGAGTAATATCAATATTGAAAGGTATTTTCGTGTTCTGTGTTTCTTGTTTATACTCTGCTGCTATATGTTGTGATTTGGATGTCGTAAATAGCATAACACTAAAGAAATCAGGGGCTGATTCTGTTCTGCAGTCCGCAAATGTCTATGTTCTGAGTTCGTTACTTGTCCGTTTTTAACGAGCCTTATCATTCTAGAAAGGTCTCAGAATTGCCTACATTTTTCGCGTTTTGTACTTTTTCAGATAAAATCATTTTCATAGAGTAAATTGCCAATTTTCAGAACTGGTCAGGATTGAGTTTGTTAACAATAGTCTATTTTGCAAGATATTTTGATGTTTGATGTTTGGAATCTTCTTTGAGTAAATTATATGTAAACTCTGCATGAGTTTTATTGAGTTGTGTACTTGTTTTCTTTATTTGACTATTAATAGGTTATAAGTTAATATTAAGGATTTGCTGTGATTTTATTTTCAGGGTGCGACATCGGTATCGAGGTAAGTGACTTTTCGTTGCTCACTAATATTATCAAATCTGTTTTTATTCGGTTATCTTATTATATTCGAAATATTTGATTTTGAAACTTGTGATATCGAAAATAGATTTTAGAAAAGATTTTTATAGAATTCCCCAGTTTTAGTTGCGTATCGAATCATAGAATCCGGTCACTGGATAGTGTGACATATCGAATCATAGAACTAGTTTACGCACGTTCCGGAACACATAGATACCTCGTTGAGTTTGTCTTATCGAGGGACGTAAACTGGTCATCATCGAATCATCGAACTATAGAAGCCGTGTCACTGGCATAGTGTGACCGTAATTTAGAACTGTGGGAATTAAATGTGATTTTATTGGTAAGATTATATTATCGATTTAAAGTTAAGAAATTATGTTTTAAATATTACTTTGAGCCGTTGGGCGATAGTTACTTGCTGGGCTTTGCAGCTCATTGTTTTAATATATTTCAGGTTCGGACTTTTGGAAGCTAAGTAAGAATAAGGATGTGGAGTTATGGATTTTGTGCTATGTGATTTTGCATAAGACTATTCGAACAATTTGATTATCTGTTAGACATTGAATATTGTTGGATTTATGGAGCTGTGTCTCTGAATTTATGTTTTTGAATTATTGTTAAGTTTGACCGTTGTTTTGACTTTTGTGAAATTTGTATTTATTGAATAAAGAAATGTATTTTATTTTTAGTTTCGATTTAGAATTAATAGTCCGAAAAGTCGGGCTGTTACAATAAATTGCGGCAAAAAAGAATATGCTTCATATTTCACAAGTATAAATTCAAGTTCACTTGTTTTTCTTCTCAGTTCCAACAAGCTTAGCATTCAAAGTCACAAAAATTCTCTACACAGTCATAACAAGATACAATGGACTCCTTTGAATCCATTTTTGAATCAGAATGGAGTGCTTTAAATGCCATGTTCTCCACTGAAGAATCTGATTTCATGGCGCAATTATTGAATTTATGTTCCATTGACTTGCATTCTGGATCAAACCTCACACTTTCGTCTAACACCACTAATGTTGATCATGTTTCACTAGGTTTCAGTTTTTTACTCTCGACTTCAAACCATGGCAGCCACTATGCAGGTGATTTCGATCACATTTTGTTTACAAACGATCATTTCGTTTTCTGCCACCAGGAAGCTAAAGAAGAAAAAAAATCACTTGTTCAGCTCTACCCTAATGCTGAAATGCATGAAAAGATGATTATTCAACTTGAACAAGAAGATCAGGAGCCGGACCCTATATTGCACAAGGAAGTTGTATTCAGATATCCGATGTTAAAACTAAGAAAAGATCTGTTAATCCAGTAGATGTAAGTTCAGTTAGTAGGACGTTTATATTTTTCCTTTCATAATTTCCTTATGTTATCTGTAGTTTTCGTATCTGACCTTTTTAAGATGCAGGTTCAGAAGACCAAGAGGAATGTGAAAGCAAAGAAGAATGTGAAGCTTACAATGACAAGCTGCATAGGAAACAAGGAGCGAAATGTTGTACTTGAAAAGCAAAGTTCAAGCGGCTGCAGCTCAGAAAATGAGTCCATTGCTTCACATGAACTAAATGGAATTACTTCAAATTCTTCAGAATCAATAAAAGCTACAATTGTCAATTCAAGTGGTCAACTGCGAGCTGTTAGGGGATCAGAAACTGATCCACAAAGCCTTTATGCAAGGGTAAGTACTTGGATAATCAGTTACATATGTGGCGTCATTTTTTTCCAGCATTTAGTGTTCTTTCATAGTATTTGAAGCAAATGAGCTGCGTCCATATTTATGTACTGATATTAGTACACATTTTGCAGAAACGAAGAGAGCGAATAAATGAGAGATTGAGGACCTTGCAGACACTTGTGCCTAATGGAACTAAGGTTGATATTAGTACAATGCTTGAAGATGCTGTTGAGTATGTGAAGTTCTTGCAACTCCAAATCAAAGTAAGTTGAAAAGAATAAAAAAACTAATTCGGTCCAGTTTGTTAGTTTAGTCTCACAATTTATATCTTTTGATGGAGGAAGAAGAGTAAAAACAGATAACTATATTATTCTGTAAAAATGTTTGTAGGTATATTATTCTCTCTTCTTTAAATAAACTATACATTGAACTCCTATTTATAGTACAGGAGCTTTATTACAAACCACCACATATTTAGTGGTCATAGTAAATTGCTTTAAAGCCATCCAATTTAAATGATCTATAGTTCATAAATATGAACCTCTTATTTAATGCTTCATATTAAGAAATTAACTTAGTAACTAATTGTTTGAGTTTAATTATTTAACAAATTCCTCCCTTAAACTCAAAATTTTCCGATCTTTCATCCCAATCATCATTTTGTAAGTGTCAAATAAAATTTTTGGCAACGGCTTTGTGAATATATCTGCCACTTGATCATGACTTGTAACATGATGTAATTGCACATTTTTGTTCTTCACATGTTCGCGAATGAAGTGAAAGCGAACATCTATATGTTTACTTCTCTCATGATGGACTGGATTCTTAGCTAACTCGATTGCTGATTTATTGTCAACTCTTATTTCAGTAGCCTCAAGTTGTGGCAGTTGTAGTTCGTTTAACAAATTTCTCATCCATATTGCGTGACACACACACCAAGAAGCTGCTACGTATTCTGCTTCGCAGGTTGACAATGTCACTATCGGTTGCTTCTTTGAAAGCCATGTGAAAGCTGTGTCTCCCATATAAAAAATAAATCCCGACATACTTTTTCGATCATCTATATCTCCGCACCAATCACTGTCCGAGTATCCCACTAATTTATACTCATCCGTCATTGAATAAAACAATCCCAATGATTTTGTTCCCCGTATATATCGAAGGATCCTTTTAATAGCTTTCCAATGTGAATAACGTGGTTCCTCCATGAACCGACTCACTATGCCGACACTATATAAAATATTCGGCCTTGTACATGTAAGATACCGCAAGCTTCCGACCAAACTTCGGTACTTGTTTTCATCGACTTGATCTCCTCCCTCAAATTTAGAGAGTTTTGTACCGAGTTCCATTGGCATTGCTATAGGATTACATTCTTCCATTCTGTATCTTTTCAGTATGTTATTTGCATATGTCTCTTGTGACACAAAAATTCCTGACTTTCCTTGTCTAATTTCAAGACCAAGGAAGTATTTCATCAACCCCAAATATGTCATCTCGAACTCTCGAGTCATAGCATTTTTAAAATCTTTGATCATCTCTCCATTAGATCCCATGAGTATGAGATCATCAACATATAGTGCAACAAATAACATGTCATCCTTTTCTTTCTTTATGTACAAAGCATGCTCATACGGGCACTGTATGAATCCATTCTCCTTGAAGTAAGTGTCGATGCGAGTATTCCAAGCTCGAGGTGCCTATTTTAATCCGTACAAGGCCTTCTTTAATTTCAACACCTTTTCTTCCTCTCCGATCTTTATGTAACCAGGTGGTTGAACCACGTAAACTTCTTCTTCAAGCATACCATTTAAAAATGCAGACTTTACGTCCATCTGATAGATGGGCCACTTGAATTGTGCCGCCTGAGATATAAGAAGTCGGATTGACTCCATTCTAGCAACTGGAGCAAAAACCTCATCGTAGTCTATTCCTGCCTTCTGTCGATAACCTTTTACAACTAAACGTGCCTTGTACCTTTCAATCTTACCTTGTAAGTTCATCTTTTTCTTGTATACCCATTTTACTCCTATGGGCTTATCTCCTTCTGGCAAGTCCACTAAATCCCATATTTTATTCTTTTCGATGGCTCTCATCTCTTCATCCATCGCTGATTTCCATTTTTGATCTCTTATCGCATCCTCAAAGTTTATATTTTCACTATCGGCCAAAAGACAAACTAAGTGTACTTGTTCTGTTGATTCATACAAGTCTTGCAAGTTTCTCATCCTTGGTCGCCTAGGCTCATCTTCATCATCCGATATTGAGCTGTTTGTTTGTGTAATAGTTACTGTACCAGTAGATGAATCTGTCTTTCCTTTATCAATTGTGATCTCAGTTCGGTTACTCCAGTCCCATGCATTTTCTTCGTTTACATGTACATCTCGGCTTATGACTATCTTATTTTCAGTCGGGTCAAGAAGCCTAAAAGCTTTTGCCATTTCATCATACCCGACGAATATATACTTTTTACTTTTATCATCCAACTTGGTTCTTCTTTGATCTGGTACGTGTGCATAAGCCACACTACCAAATATCTTTATATGTGAGACCGGGGGTTTTTTTCTTCTCCAAGCTTCTTGTGGTGTTTTATTTTCTAACTTTGCATGAGGGCATCGATTTTGCACATACACGGCACACTGTACTGCTTCAGCCCAAAATTCTTTTGGCATGCCCTTACTTTTTAACATTGACCGAACCATTTCAATGCTAGTCCGATTTTTTCTTTCAGCCACACCGTTTTGTTGAGGTGAGAATGGTGCCGTCAAAAATCTCTTAATACCTTCTTCTTCGCAATACTTTATGAAAGAGGTTGACATATATTCCCCGCCTCTATCTGATCATAAAGCCTTAACAGAATATCCTGTAGTTTTTTCTACTAATACCTTAAATTTCTTGAACATCTCAAGAGCCTCAGATTTTTCTTTCAAAAAATAAACCCAAGTCTTTCTTGTAAAATCATCTATGAAAGTTATGAAATATCTCTTGTGACTAAATGATTTTGGTGTGATTGGGCCACATATATCAGTGTGTATCAAATCAAGAGGACCCTTGTCTCGATATTCTGCCTTCTTAGGAAAAGCGTTTCTTGTATGCTTTCCAATTACACATCCCTCACAAAACTTTCCAAAATAATCCATGTTTGGTAATCCATGGACCATATTTTTCTTTGATAACTCCCTTAGGCCACCATAGTTTAGGTGCCCAAAACGCAAGTGCCACAGTAAAGCTTTATCTTCCATATTCACTTGTAAACACCTATCTTCCATATTTTTCAGGTTAAGCTTAAAAGTTCGATTTTGAGCCATCTCTACGCGTGCAAGTAGTCGATCATCATTGTCTTTTAAATACAACATTCGGTCTTTCATAAAGACCGAATATCCTTTCTCTAGTAGTTGTCCCATACTAAGGATATTACTTCTCATGTCTGGAACATAATATACATCTTCAATCGATCCTTCTTTATCATCTTTCCGTGTGAAGCATATTTTTCCTCGTCCCTTGACTTGAACTTTTGACGCATCTCCGAAAGATACGTGTCCAAATTGTTTTTCTTCTAACTCCAAAAAGAGGTGTTTATGACCACACATATGATTGCTAGCACCTGTATCAAGATACCAGATTGTATCATTGTCAGGGGTTGTATCTTTGTGAGCCATCAAGAGAACACCTTCGTCCTCTATTTCATCTTGTGCGACTAGATTCATATTATCTGCAACTTTTCTTTTGGACCAGCATTCTTTTGCATAGTGCCCAACCTTTCCGCAGTTGAAGCACTCAACAGTTTCACGAGTTGATCTGTAGCCTCTACCACGATTGCATCCTCGACCACGCCAATTTTGTTGGCTCGACTGTCCTTTCTCTTCGAACTTGTTTTCCATACGTCCACGACCTCTGTCGCGGGTAAAATTATGAGATCCACGAATGCGTCCCCTTCCTCGGTTTCGTTGTGCATACATCATTTTATCTTCGTTAATCGTAGCCTTCGCTTGTAAGGCCTCTGCGGAAATTTCATGTTCCTTCATATTTTTTCATTGTTCATGAGCTTCTAGAGAACCAGCGAGATCATCAACCATCATTTCTGACAAGTTCTTTGATTCCTCTATGGCGCATACAACATTTTCAAATTTATTGGTTAATGTTCGTAAAATTTTCTCTACGGCCCTCGCGTCAGTGATGCTTTCTCCATTGCGTTTCAGTTGATTAACAACTGTTTATACGCGCGTAATATATACAGATACTCCTTCTGAATCTTTCATTTTCATTGCTTCTAATTCACCTCGAATTGTTTGGAGGCGAACTTGTTTTACCCGATCAGCACCCTTATAGGATTTTTCAAGAATATCCCACGCTGCTTTTGAATTTGTTTCACTCGCAATCTTTTCGAACCCTGACTCGTCCACCGCTTGAAACAAAAGATAGAGAGTTGTCTTATCTTTTGTTCGGGTTTCCCTCAATATCTTTAATTGATTTGCTGACATTCCATCAACATTCTCTGGTTCTGTGTAGCCATTTTCGACTACCTCCCATGCATCTTGTGCACCGAGCAACGCACGCATCTGAATACTCCAATTATCATAATTCAACTTTGTGAGTCGTGGCAGTGGAATCTGCCCAAAAGATGTACTCCCCACCATGGCTCTGATGCCAATTTGTTAGTTTAGTCTCACAATTTATATCTTTTGATGGAGGAAGAAGAGTAAAAACAGATAACTATATTATTCTGTAAAAATGTTTGTAGGTATATTATTCTCTCTTCTTTAAATAAACTATACATTGAACTCCTATTTATAGTACAGGAGCTTTATTACAAACCACCACATATTTAGTGGTCATAGTAAATTGCTTTAAAGCCATCCAATTTAAATGATCTATAGTTCATAAATATGAACCTCTTATTTAATGCTTCATATTAAGAAATTAACTTAGTAACTAATTGTTTGAGTTTAATTATTTAACACAGTTTTACTGGGACACAACAGAAGATATCTTCAGAAATGATCAATGAACTCATCATATTACATCTATTTGTGTTTGTAGCTCTTGAGCTCTGATGATAAGTGGATGTATGCACCCATTGCCTACAACGGAACTGATGTCAGGACTTGATACAAACATCTACCTGGATTATATGGATGATTTTTTTCCCAGAAGAGTGTTCATTCTTATTAAGAGTTCCACAAATGACAAACATAGGCAATTACCCTGCTAAACTGGCAGTATCTTAATCATGAGTTACTATCAAGAAGAGAAGAAATGACTCCATTGAAGTTCCTTTTTATTAATCTTGGATTTCATGAAGCTGATATTGTTATCATGAATCAGAAACATGCGTAGCCACGTAGGTGCCTCTAACGATAGCATAAACCTGACATAGCACCTGGAGTCGATAAGTTTTGTTCCAAGACATGTATACAATATTTGATCTGTATTTGTACATGTATTTAACAGTAGAGTTACATAAATTAAAGGAACCTTGTTGATTTGCACTCATATACCGGTCATTTGCACTCTTTTATCTAAAGCTCTCAACTGTGTAGTTGTTCTTAATCTTCAACAAGTATAATGGATGATGAAGTGCACCATCATATACAAAGAATAAAACAGCAATTCAGGACAGTAAAGATTGAAGATAAAATAAAAACCGCAATTGTATAAAACAACATCCAGGAAGAACAAACGTAATAGCAGAATTCATCAACTATCACAGCACATATTTTTAGGCAAATGGAAATAACTATCTACATCTCATGTCATATGTCTAAGTATCTGTAATGCATCATATATGCATAAGTATCTAGTATCCATCATTGTCATCCTCGTCATCTGGTGTCGTGTAACCTTCATCACCGTCCCAGTTCCGATTCTCCTCATCGGAAGAATCGGTCTTATCCAAATAATCCATGGGAGGAACCCCGGTGCGATCCCAGTAAGCTCCGGTGGAATCTTGAGCCTGGAACCCGGAATGAGATGGCACTTCATAATCATCATCTGCCTCCTCAAGACGAAGCTCTGTTCCCATGATATTCTTGTCCTATAATCCATGAAAGAAGATCTGATAAGTATTTGTCAGCCCTCCTATCCTTTTTTTGAAAATAAGACTTCTATAAACAGACAGCAACTTATAGGAATGATAGTAATACTACATATAATATGATGAAAGTCCCCTTTGGGACAGAAATTTTCAATACAACTCTGATTGATCAGACACCTGGACAATAAAACCAACTAACAAATTGATGAGACAATGCACATCGACACAAAACATAGTGATTCATTTTCTGTCTATACATATCGGACAACATATTGTTCCCCTGTGCAGATTTACTTAAGATAACACCAAGTGAAGCATATAACTTCTGTCAATCTTCTAAGTGATCAGATCCACTAAAATTTCCAAATTTTGGTCATAGTCAAATATCTTTGTTTATTTCTTGTGTTCAAAGCATTTGGTTTAACTATAGCAGCAAGGTCCATTAAAAATGAACTATAACTTAACTATAGCAGCAATGCATTCCATTCAGTAAAGTTATAGTTCATTGTCTCAGTAAATGTGAAGCCAAAAAGAAGTAACGATATTAGCTACCTAAAGACATGTGTATTGCCTAAACTTAACAATCTCGTCAATTCTAAAACAAATTTGATCATACAAATGAATTTGAGTAACTATAGAACTAACAGGTTTATCTTCAACGAGCTTCAAGTTTGGGACTTTAAATGTAGTAATATCTCATTTCAAAATGAACTAACATAGTGATGGTACACTTCCATATGTGTAATTCAAAATGATCTTACATAAATCCCTCTTGAAACCTACAAGTATATATATATTACATAACACTAATACACAAAAGCTAATCATACAAATCACTTGCAACAAAGATCTTTAGATGTCAGGCTCAAACAAAAACCAGAATCCTGTGAAACCAAAATTTCCAAATAAAAAGTGCAGGAAAACATTTGGCCTCTCCGGTTCTCTTTTCAACTAAAGAAATTAAAT
This sequence comes from Heracleum sosnowskyi, assembly GCA_030848705.1. Classification (NCBI taxonomy): domain Eukaryota; kingdom Viridiplantae; phylum Streptophyta; class Magnoliopsida; order Apiales; family Apiaceae; genus Heracleum; species Heracleum sosnowskyi. The sequence continues at coordinate 116,925,368 of CM061239.1, forward strand.
CATGCAAACCAAGAAAACTGCTTAAAATACAAGTAGCCCATGTTCTCATATTCTTAAATTCATTCCATTATTTTACCCTTTATTCTTATCTTTATTAAATCCCGGTACCTCCCTCAACAATTAATAAGAGAAATTTAAATTTGTTTTACATATATTTGTGCAAATTTACTACCAGATTGAGTGAAAGGTCTACAAGTTTTCCCCTTTTGTTTGCAAATTGCAAGCTTGAAATGCAATGCACATGTCTTGTTTATGTAAACGCTTAATGGCTATCACTTTCTAGAAGTTAATAGTATTATTTTTAATGAAATATTTGACCTTATTACAGTGAATGACCATTTCCGAACCAGACTTGAAGTTTAAGTTTTCAAATTTGGGACTTTCGTGTTCAAACAGAGTTTCCCACTAGGCCACTACTAATACAACAAGCTCACACAGTACAAGTAGCATCACATTTGTCCAACTCTTTAAGCATCTAGCCAATGGTCATATACACATTCAGAATTGTTCTAATTTTCTTCTGCCTTTTCTCTCTAACCTCGATTTCGGAATCTTGCAATGCACAAGACAAAGAAGCATTACTGGATTTTAAACAGAGAATCACATATGGCCCCTCAAATCTGCTGACTACATGGATAACTTAGTATTCTAGTGACTACTCAAATCTAATAGCTCTTTAGTATTCTAAATCTAGTTTTTATTTCCAGTTGATTCGCACTAGGTCTAGAGGCACCATAAAACAAAATACAATTAACAAACGTTTCTTCCTCTCTATAGAGATTTGTATAAAGAGCTTTGATATTTGTCTATCCAGGTAATGACATTTGGACAGCCTTAGTTGTTGGAAAAATCCCTAAATTCTGGGAACCTAAACCCTAATTAAGAACAAGAAGACACGATTTTGGAAGGATAAAATACAGATATAATTAAGGTGAAATAAAGAACGAATAAGAAGCCTAATTAAGATGAAATTAAACAATACAACATTAAACCATACCTCTGCAGCACAAAAAGAAAAAGAGGGAAAGATGAAGCAGCGGGAAAGTATAGCGGTAGATGATGCGGAGGAGTTTAGAGGATGTGCTCAGAATCAACAAATATAGAGGATGGGATTGGGTTTTCTATAATTATAGCTAATAGGTATACGGCGTTGGAGTGGTCTTTTTTCCAGAGAATTTGTATAATTGCTACTGTTTGAGTGCCAGGTAGAATTTTATTGCTAACAGGTCATAAGGTTGGAGATGCTCTAAGTGATTGTGAGATACCTATCTAAAACTGTGAGATAGTTATCTCTGTTTTACATGTATACAGTTCTTCTACCTATCCTGATTACATTAGGCAATTAGTTTTGGATATATACGCCGGTCAGCTTTTACTTTTTAATTTCCAATGTACAAGTTATGCTTAGTTTTAAATACTACCACAAAAAGTTGAATACTACCAGCATTACTAATTACAGTAATTGTGTTCTTTTGCTTGTGGCATATCACGCAGATATCTAAACATCAGTTTGAGCATCTATATATGTCTTTTTAGTTGGTTATACATGTGATATTAGTAATTTAATTGTTGTTTTCAATTCTTAAGGTGGTATTGTCTCTTTCTACAGTAGCTTTAAATTATGAATTTTTGTAGTTTGCCTATCTTATGTCTTATTGTTGTTTTCAACTCACATATTTGAATTTGTATTTTGGTGAAAAGTGTGTGACACGCACTATAAGTTTGTTTAATTATATGGAAAAGCCAGCATAAAAAAATATAGAAAAAGGTGTTAACTATGGGAATCGAATAGTTGAACTAACATGGATATTTTAAACTAGAGTATAACAACTAGCAAGTAGTAACAAAATGAATTAGCATGCATATTTCATAGACAGGAAATAGGAAAGAAAGAAATTAATTAACTTACACCGGAGTGTAGGGCAGCTTCACACTCAGCTACAGTTCGGAAAGTCACGTATGCATCCTGATCACCATTTCCTAGTTACCTGTGATAAAAAAAGAGAGAACACAAAATTATAAATAAATAATTAAATCTAGTAAACTATGACTAAATTGTACTATGAAATTAATTAAACAACATACAAATCCACAAAGATGTCCTCATTCTCAAACACCGAGTACACGTCCTCTTCCTCGGCTTCGAGCGGAATCCCAGTTACAAGTAAAGTACGTCCCTATAATTTTAAAATGTAATCAAATTATTAAGCTAAATAAAAAGAAGTCTAATTATACTATTGATTTTTATTTACAATTTTTTTTTGTGAAAATACTATTACACATGCATTTGTTTCATTCTAAGGCTATTACACAAAATAAGAAAGAAAAAATAATTGCACTGACCATTTGGTTAGTAGGTGTATTGTGTAGACTTGAGTTTGTCAATTTCTAAACATCAATTTCAACTATATATATAGTTTTATGTATATAAATATCATTACATTCAACGGTAATGATTAGATCTTATATTTTATTCTAAGAACATTATATAACACAATACATCTTATTCAAAACTTTTATAATATTTGCAAAATTTGTAAAACATATTGAATATCAATACTATTATATAATAGACGAAACATTAAAAGTTTGGTCGGTATGGTACGTTGTGATTTTACTTAATTGCCCTTAATTAGTTTTTACTTTTGGTTGGTCGGTATGGTACGTTGTGATTTTACTTAATTACCCTTAATTAGTTTTTACTTAATTAACCTTACTTATTTATAGAAATATATTATTAAATAATAATATTACCTATTTATAACCAATTACCTTTTTCACCTAAAATACATTATTTTTTCTAACAAATTCCCCTACTTTTTCAAATATATCACAGACAATTACCTTTTTAAACTAAAACATGTTAGTTTTTCTATTTTTCTTACTAAAATCCCTCTTTTTCCAAAAATATCACGGAAAAACATTTAGTTATTTATTTTTAAACCTCTTTTAGTATTATAATTATTTTTAAAAGTTTACCTATTTTAACATATTTACTTATTTTTCTTAACAAATGCAATTACTAAAAATATTAAAATATAAATAATCAAATACCTATTTATAACCAATTACTTTTTCAGCTAAAGCACATTATATATTTTTTTGAACAAAGTCCCTCCTTTTCTAAATATATATCACGGAAAATTGCCTTTTACAATTTATTTTTTCTATTTTTCTCACTAAAATCCATTCTTTTTCCAAAAATATCACAGGAAACCTTTTACTTATTTATTTTAAAAACTATTTAAATACTTTTAATTATTAAATTTTAAAACGTCATTTTTCAAAAATATCACGAACATTAACCTTTTTAAACTAAATATATGTTACATTTTTTTCCTAAAACCCCTCATTTTGAAAAATATAACGGGCAAACCCATACTTATTTATTTTAAAATCTGTTTTAATGTTTTTAATTAATTAAAAATATTTAGCTATTTTAATATGCCTACTTATTTTTTTCACAATTACAATTAATAAAATATTAAAATAATAATAATAAAATAACAATTAACAATCCGTGCATGGTTTTAAGCTAGTATCTATAAAGAATCAGGAAAAAAAATGAGAAAAGCAAGAGTACTCCATGATTTTGTTTCTAAAGCATTATTACAAGTGGCATACAACAAAACAATTACTAATTCTACACGGAACAAAAAAAAGAACAACTGTGGTACTACAAGAATATTACACCAATCATCCAATACTTTTTCAATCTACCTTTACTTGGCTCAGTAATTATTAATTCTACACAGATTTTGGGACAATTTCTTCTTTGCATCTTTCTTTTTAATTGTCCAAAATACACCGAAAAGGTGAAAGAAATTTATATCCCTATCTGAATATAAATAGCTTGTGCTCTCCTTGCTTTAAACAAAGTTCTGATGAATAAAATGACCAGACTTCCTCTTGGTCTACGATTTCCTTCAAGCTCGGTCATCGCTGACATAATTGGGAATTTCACTCTGGCTGTCCAGTGGCATGTATTGCGCCATTATGGCTCTGATCTCTGAGTCCATGTATGACTGGGAACACATATTCCAATGGGTATTTTGTGTATAAATTAAAAAATAATATTTAAAGTTATTTTTTGAATTTCAAAGCTGGTAAATTTATGTCTTATCGCTTAATAGTAGTACAAAATAGGTTATTAATATTAACAGGAAAAACACTGAACATACCCTCAATCTATATTTGTACACCATATATGCTCCACCAGCAGCCATAGCCAAACCTATCAGAATGACCCAAACAGCAGTCCATGCAGATTTTCCTTCAGTTGCAGTCGTACCTGCAGATCAATGGAAATGAAATCAGAAAGGAGCCTTGTGCTCAGATAAACACAAAGAAATGGCTTTGCAAAATAAAGGTTCTTGAAGGTGATGAATGTAAGATTAGCTGACTGATAACTTATGCAGGTATCATGCTCCCTGATGTAAAGATTGTCCCCAGAACATGTGCATTCATAGCTACCCCAGGTATTCTTGCAGCTGCATTCAGGGCACTGACACGCTTTCTTGTCTTTGCATTCATCAACATCTGGATGGCGAGCAGATCAAGACTTAGCAGATTCCAAAGAAGATACATTAAACATAACAGTAATCATGAGCCTATGGTGTATCAAGGCGCTAATTGACAACCATAAAGCTAAAGTTCACAACCCTAATAAACTCTAAAGATGGTTAACTATAAGAAAGCAAAAAAGTGATAATGTGGAACTTGCAACAAAATACTGTTCATTTACTTCAAACATCCTGATGCTTACAATAATCTAATCATCTTTGTGCTAATGCATATTAAATGGGTTTTGTTTTAAGAAAGGTACAAAGATTAAATGGGCCAATGACTAGTGCTTATGTTACACAAAGCCTTTTCCTTAAATCAGTGACCAATGACAAATTACAAAATGTTCCTCTGCAGTGTGAAAACCCCAGTTTATGATTCTCATACCTACACAACTTTTAACATCATCGCCTTTAAATCCTGTAGGACACACACATTTGCCATCCCCTTTATCTTGTTCCCATTAAAACCATAATAAGACATTAAATTAAATTTCAAATGAAGACCTTGAAATGTAGTCAAAATATTTGTCACCAACCGAACAAGCAGAGAAGGTATGTCCATCCCGAGTTTCATGCCAACAACCTCCATTATTAACCTTGCAGCGACCAGGCCCACTTGCTTCAAATGGAGATATGAGATGTACCAAAGTTCCACAACATTAAAAAAACATAATCCAGTTCACAATTTTATCCTTAAAACAAGATAAAAAGCTATAAACTGAAAACCCAAGAAAGTACATGAATTGTCTATTTGATCTGTTCAGTGGATATAAAGGTGGAAGAAAGAACCAAGATTATTTTGATAAGTACATGTAAAATTTTGAGAATGAATTGGACATATGCTTTAAGACTTCAGCAGATGGATAAATAATCAATTATCAAGATATCCCCATCCTGGATCACTGGCATCTGCTATAAGACAGCATCCTAAGTTTGAATTATATGAAATAACATAAATGATTTATAGGTTTTGGAACAGCAAAGGAAATGACACTATTAGAACTAGAACTCCGTCATTTTGGACATTTGGTTTTGAAACTTCGTAACAAACAACAGCAATACTTAACTCATTCATATTGAACCGGATACAATTGAAAGGGAAAGAATAATTAATTCTTTGATAGAATGGCTAAAGTGAAAAACAGAAGATCTATCTACTAATACTACTATGCATTTTGCTTTTTTGACGTCTAGTATATATGCAATGTCAAGTGGACCAAAATAGGAAATTCAAGCACCATAGGGCTTGATCAGTATAGATAGATTCTACGTATGACACTGCCTTTTGTCTAGATTTACACTGCACATAATAAAGTACAGTTTCGAATATTATCTCCAAAATTTACCTTTATTTCATTTCCTTTAAATAATAACCAATTGAGCACAGTTGCAGGAATCTAAGAAAAAGTCAATTCTTCTTTTCTTGTTCAGACAGATGTATAAATAGATCTAGAATTACCAAAAACACAAACCAAACCAAACCCTATGAAGGATGATGGTGTTGCTGTTGCACAAGTGAAAAGTTGATTGGGATGGCAGTGCCAGCAACTGAAATTCTAGCAATTGCACTATGACCTAACTGAGCAAAATTAGATTTGAAAACATATCTTTTTATCTATTTATTTTTTTAACTTTAACTATAAGTTTCTTATAAGCTAATATTAGTAATCAACATTGAATCTTAGACCCACTGCTTACATTTGATAAGTGACTAACATTTTTATGCATTATGGTAACCTAGAACTAACGTAACTGCTTCCTTGCAGATTGTTTAATTTTCTTGATAGAAAAATTTTAAAAAATAAAAATTTGAGTACTTTACCTTCACAAGAGCTATAACCATCACCCTTAAACTGCACGCCGTCAACTACAGGGCACTCACATACTCTCCCACGAAATGTATCCTGGGTCCATGCATATGTTAGACAATAAAAACATCAATAAGCTTTCACAATTCTAAATAGGTACCTTGCAGGCAGTAATGTTGCTGGATTTATCTTGCCAGCAACCACCATTTTTGTCCATGCACTCATTTGTCTCAACATCTGAGTAAAGAGTTACGAACTCAAAATCATTGAAGGTCATATATCCAAGAATGTTTCATGCTAAAATCTAGTTACAAAACCAAAGCAAAAAATAGAACCCACCACCACTCAAACACACAGCTGGTTCAGTTGTTTCCTCAAAACCAGAACATAAGGCCTTAAGAACAGCCCCTTTGGCCAACTTTCCTGCAAGAACACAATCATATCAGAGAGTATAATTGCAGAAATAATTGAAAGGAAATACGGAATCACACAACTGACCTCTGTACTGTCGATTATTGACAACAAGGGTTGGTAATATGGTTACATCACCTCTTGTCCCTTTCCCAACCTACATGGCATATCCATTGTCTGTGAGCTATATATTTTAGTTACAGTTTACTGGTCCAAGTTATTATTACCACAATTTATTCAATACAACAGATAAGTCAGAGATATACTTGAGCATCTTGCTCTTCTTTCAGAACAGGGTTGTCAGAATCAGCATTCGGATCCCCCATACACTTCTCAATCTTTTTGGAATCAAGCCCTGTGAAGGAAAAATATTTAATACGCCATCAAAAGATCCTGGTAACCTTACCATTAAGCAGAAAATGCATCACCTAATGATTTGATAACACTGTCAGCACATTCCTTATTGTACTTTTTCTCCTTCATGGGGCATCTAATTTGGAAATCTGTAACATAGTCCCACCAGACCCAAGGTTTTTGGGTTTCATTTGCCACTTTGAACACACATAACTATCTTAAATTTTCAATAACCACATCTTTTCCATCATAACCTGAACTGAAATCCTGTTCAGGATCAGGAGCACAATATCTACCGTGATTAATGCACTGGGATTTGCACTGCTTGCTTATTGTGAATGCCATAGGACAATACCGTGTTATGTAATGAGGAGTGAACTGAGTATAGCCCCCTCTTTCAAGCAGCTGGGCCGCACCCTTGAAATCTTTTACAAAGTCCATCAGCATATCACATTTAATGCCACATTCTTCGTTACTGTTCGTCCAAAGCTCGTACTCCACACGGTCATCCGGGTGAGGAACAGATTCTCTCCAATCAAGATTCACGTTGACCATATCCCCATTACTAATCACTTTCTTCAATTTTTCACCAAATGATTTGTCAAGTAGTGCAGAAGGTATAGTAATGTTCTGAATATATTTTGCAGCTTTAATATCCTCTTCAGGTGTGTCCATGGTTATTAATGGTTCCTCGATATTGTCCGCTACAAGAACAGCAGAAGCACCAGCATTTTGGACATTCCACACTTTCAGAGCAAAAAAACAATCAGCAAAAAAATGAATACCATCATAATCTCATCTAATACTACACAAAATATATAAGATCACTGAAGTTATTACAAAAGATTGTAACTTTTCCACACTTCGGGAAAGAGCTAATATTTAAGAATTTAGAAAGGTATTTGCAGAAGGTATTAATAGAATGCCCTTGAGATATGAGAAGAATAGTAAAATTCGTGATCAAATGGCTGACAACCAATTAAATGCATGTTATGACATAAATATAAATAATACAAATTAATAGTTTTAACCAAAGATGAAGAAGCTATTAAACAATTCTGAGACTTGGTTTAGATAGTAGTAAGTAATAACTGAAGATGAAGAAGTTACGAAATGAATATGACAGATGAATTAGAGCTCTGTGTGTCCTTGTGGAACAAACTTTTGTTTTGTAGTTTATAACTGTAATATGTACTTGGCAATTTTTTTCCTATTTATCATCAAAGATATTTATTTGACACTTTTGGTTCTGAACCTGTCTCAGAATACTAAACCTAAGATTGCTAGTTCCATTCATATTTCCCACTTTTAAAACTTCGATACGTGTTCCAGAATATAGATACTACAAATATATGTAACAGTTCAAGCAAACCAAGTAATTACAGGAAAAATCAAAAATATTTTATACCAAAACACAAACAGCAAAACCATTGAAGGCAATAAACAAATGAAACAATATAACCAAGACTAATCAACAGCAAGATCTTAAAGTAGCAAACATAGACACAATATCAATGCCGCTCCAAGACCACAAAATCACCTCACAACCCAAAGATTGAGCTCAACTTACCCAAAAAACAGAAAGAGTATCCCCCAAAATCAACCACTTGACCAAATATTATATGAACAAACTAACCAATAATCTAAAAAGGGTACCTTCTAAACTCAACAAACATCTCAAAACTCAAATCAAACAAGATTACAAATCTGCAAACTTTAATTTCTTCAAACAAAAAAACTACCAAACCAAACTCACAAACAATCATAACCAACATAATTAACAAACTTTCAATCAAGATTAGAAAAAGGGTACCTCCTAAAATCAACAAACACTTAAAAACTCAAACCAGCAAGATAATTAACAAAGCTACCAACTTCAATTTCTTCAAAAACTAAACCGCCAAACCAACCTCACAAACAATCCAAACCAACAAACTTATCAAACTTTCAATCAAGATTGGGAAAAGGGTACCTTTTAACATCAACAAACACCTTAAAACTCAAATCAAACTAACCAAACAATATAATTAACAAAGCTACCAACTTTAATTACTTGAAAAACCAAACCAACAAAAGTAACAAACTTTAATTAAAAATCGAAAAATGGTAATCGAAAAAACTACCTCCACAATCAACCAACACAAAAGTAGGCAAAGACCCAGGCTTGGACTTAAAAGAAATCCCAAAATCATCAAAACTCTTACACCCTTTTCTATTATCTTTAGGATAAACAACAGTTCCAGCCATACTTCCACCATATTGAGGAATCCCAAAGTTACCAATTGCACTATCATGAGTCCCTTTTAAACTATCTGGAGATGTAACTCTAAAGCTATTCTCTCCGCTACAAACTTACCCATCACTAATTCACATAAATTAACCATCATAAACCCTAAAAACACTAAATCTTTGAGACCCATCTAGCAAAATAGATACAAGATAAATACAAACACAAAGATGGGTTTTTTATGAGAATCTTGGGAGTAGTTGATTTGGGTTTGTTGTGTGAAGTCGAGAAACAAGAATACTATGAGTGTTTGTGTGTGTTTTGGGTTGAAAGTGACTGAATCTCAAATTTATTTACTTAAACCTTTAAAAATAGAGCAATCAATTTGTCGTGGATTAAGATAAGTTAGGTATTTAACCCTCGTTTTTATAAAGTAGAGATTTATGTACGGACCAGCTCCTAAACCCGTGCAAGGCACGACCATGCTGTAAATCATAAAATTTAAATTTTTTTTAGATGACATTTACATTGTCCTTTGCATTCGCTCCTACTCCTAATTTTTCAGTGTTACTTTATGCTTGTTGCTGCTAGAATTCCGAAAATAATTAAAGATAATGGACAATGTGTATAAGGTAACATGCCCTTTTATGCCGCACGAAATAAACTTTGTATGATAAATATACACAAAGCAATAAATTACCATAAAATTCTTTTACATTGCAAATTAAATTATTGATAAAGATATCTTTCACTAACTATAAATATATCTTTCAGTAACCCTATAAATCCTCAAATTTGAGTTTGTTGTGAGTCTTGTGACCTGCATGAAATATTGAAATGCATTGCAACTTCTTAGATAACCTGAATGTACTTTTGACCTGTAAATTGAACTCCGGACGCATTGCATATCGGCGCAGGCGTTCTAATGTGGTAACTGGGTTTCCATATCCGGAGCTTCACTAAGTTGGAGTATGGAGAGTGCTTTGACCAGAGAAGATCTCGGAGGATCGAACAGGCTTTTCAAAGTCCAGGAACCCTTGCTGACACAATCAGTTTGAACATGTTAGGAGATTCACTTCTTTTTTCCATATCAAATGTGGAGGGAAAAACATGCAATTATAAGTTAACTGAAATTGTAAAGTGGAAACCATGCAGTCAGCAGTTGCATTGTATAGCCAAAAGCAAGCAACAAGTGAAAGAATGGACAGTAAATTAGCAACAAGAATGGACATCATATATATTATGTGCGTGTGTGTGTGTGCGCACACGTGGGCTCCCTATAGAAAAAGATATTATTCTCATGTCACTCATATGAGGTAGCGTCGCAATGTATCGTAGGGACAATATCCTGGGTTTGCTCTAGTTAAAGCCAATTGATGGAAGCTTAAGAATGTCGCTTTTCAACTGGTACATGAAACAATGAAGTCATAGCATGAGTGTATATCATGAATTAACTAAAAACGAATCTGACGTATATCCCTTTTATTCAACCATTCGAGATAACAAGATCTATTTGGTTAATACAATTTCAGAGAAAAATGTGCTCACCTTGTCAATCATCTGTTGATCTAATTGTCATGCTTCCGCACAAAAATAACTTTTACAAGATCTTCAACATCGCCCAGAACTGTGACCTTTTTTTTGGTTTCTCCAAGTCCTTACCCTTCCTTGCACCTCCAAGATTTTGTTATTCCAATTACATATAAACTACATCAAAACAGAACAAGAAATGTAATTTAGCACATCATAAAAGATACACAACTACTTTTTTTATGTAATGCCCCAGTAAAACATTTATTCAATACTAGTTCTCAATAATTCAGCAAGACAACAATCAAAAAGGTAATTTAACTAAACTATGAATGAACAGAAATCAGTCCACATAAAATTCATTTGTTGTTCGTGGGATATCTAACAAAATCTAGGGAAAAAATTGATCACTAGCACATAGATATATCGCTTTTTTGTTGCAGCTTAAATTAATAAGCAAATTTCACCATCAGATTATTAAATGTTAGTTGATTTCGGCTCCATTGTTTGTGGCACCTTCAATGTCTGATACACATGGTATTGGGTAGTTGATAGTAGTTGTAGCAATTCTGTAGTTAGAAGATTTTATTATTTATTCAATAGCCCTACTAAATGGAAAATACTTTCAAATATTTCGAGTTCAGGTCGCTATATATGTATTAATTCATGATTCTACCAAAACAGAACATATGATCTTCCCTCATAGTCCATGCGGAGTGAGCATCCTCGCCACTCTTGCTTTCAACATACAAACATAAGTTTATTTAGGCATTGGTACACCTATTTTAAATTTTAAATCTACATATACAATACACATCTACCTACTATGTGTAGAAATTTAACAACACTAGGGGTTCATATATTGCTTACTTGCCAGACATTTGATATCATCAAGTAATTAGCTCGATTCTCTTTTCTTCTTCTTTTTTGGCTGCTAAACCTTCAGTATCAACTATCATCATGCGCAATGTTTGGTATGTGGTACATATGTTTTCCAGTCATAAGCATATCGAGTAGTGGAGTTTTGTACCAAAGTTTCGCCACTCGACTGGCTAGAGGGCACTTTTGTTTTGGCTGATAAAGTTCGGTAGCATGAAATCTAATATCTTTAGCAATCCACTTGTCCATCAAGGAATTAGATCCTGCTACATCTCTATCTACGATTCTTCTCTCATGGACGTTCCCGAGACCTGAAAGTAGTTGTTGCGTATATCACTTGACCGGTATTTATATGACGCAATGACGTCAAATGACATGGAAAATTTTCTAAATGTTTACTTGATTCCAAATTAGAAGTTCATCTAATTTCCCAAATCTCTGAATTCTTGAGTCTTCAATCAACCTGGATATGTTCATTTCTAAATTCAAGATTTGTGCCTTCTTATTTTAAGATTGTACAATAATTTAAAAAATCTAGACATGTAACAATTAACATATTCCAAAAGTACTCCTTTAATACCTAGACTCGATAATTAAAAGGTCTGTATTTCCATTTCCAAATAATATAACTAACTTTTCTTAATGTAAAAGGATGGCTGATTCTGCAAGGTATACCACTAAATCCAACCATATGGAGGATTTATTTTTTGTGCCAAAAACAAAATTTAAGAAACAACACTCATGATCCAGCAGTAGCCTTGACAATGCAAAAAAGTCAGAAAAACAATTGTACTGAAGCAAAACTTCCATTTCTTAGAACATTTATGAAAGTATATGAATATATCACAATAACTTATAGCCTTCTAGATATCCATATTTTTATAAGCAAAACAGAAAAAACATCTTAAACATCGCAACAAGTATATATATAATACATAACACTACAAGTATATATATAGTACATAACACTAATACACAAAAGCTAATCATACAAATCACTTGAAACAAAGATCTTTAGATGTCAGGCTCAAACAAAAACCAGAATCCTGTAAAACCAAAATTTCCAAATAAAAAGTGCAGGAAAACATTTGGGCTCTCCGGTTCTCTTTTCAACTAAAGAAATTAAATCATGCAAACTGCTAAAAATACCAGTAGCCCATGTTCTCATATTCTTAAATTCATTCCAATATTTTACCCTTTATTCTTATCTTTATAAAATCCCGGTACCTCCCTCAACAATTAATAAGAGAAATTTAAATTTGTTTTACATATATTTGTGCAAATTTACTACCAGATTGAGTGAAAGGTCTACAAGTTTTCCCCCTTTGTTTGCAAATTGCAAGCTTGAAATGCAATACACATGTCTTGTTTATGTAAATGCTTAATGGCTATCACTTTCTGGAAGTTAATAGTATTATTTTTAATGAAATCTTTGATCTTATTACAGTGAATGACCATTTCCGAACCAGACTTGAAGTTTTCAAATTTGGGACTTCCGTGTATAAACAGAGTTTCCCACTAGGCCACTACTAATACAACAAGCTCACACAGTACAAGTAGCATCACATTTGTCCAACTCTTTAAGCATCTAGCCAATGGTCATATACACATTCAGTATTGTTCTAATTTTCTTCTGCCTTTTCTCTCTAACCTCGATTTCGGAATCTTGCAATGCACTAGACAAAGAAGCATTACTGGATTTTAAACAAAGAATCACATATGGCCCCTCAAATCTGCTGACTACATGGATAACTTCGTAGTCTAGTGACTACTCAAATGTAATAGCTCCTTAGTATTCTAAATCTAGTTTTTATTTCCAGTTGATTCGCACTAGGTCTAGAGGCACCATAAAACAAAATACAATTAACAAACGTTTCTTCCTCTCTACGGAGATTTGTATAAAGAGCTTCGATATTTGTCTATCCAGGAAATGACATTTGGACAGCCTTAGTTGTTGGAAAAATCCCTAATTTCCGGGAACCTAAACCTAATTAAGAACAAGAAGACATGATTTTGGAAGGATGAAATACATATATAATTAAGGTGAAATAAAGAACGAATAAGAAGCCTAATTAAGATGAAATTAAACAATACAACATTAAACCATACCTCTGCAGCACAAAAAGAAAAAGAGGGAAAGATGAAGCAGCAGGAAGGTATTGCGGCAGATGATGTGGAGGAGTTTAGAGGATGTGCTCAGAATCAACAAATATAGAGGATGGGATTGGGTTTTCTATAATTATAGCTAATAGGTATACAACGTTGGAGTGGTCTTTTTTTAGAGAATTTGTATAATTGCTACTGTTTGAGTGCCAGGTAGAATTTTATTGCTAACAGATCATAAGGTTGGAGATGCTCTAAGTGATTGTGAAATACCTATCTAAAACTGTGAGATAGCTATCTATGTTTTACATGTATACAGTTCTTCTACCTATCCCGATTACATTAGGCAATTAGTTTTGGATATATACGCCGGTCAGTTTTTACTTTTTAATTTCCATTGTACAAGTTATGCTTAATTTTAAATACTACTACAAAACAAAAAGTTGAATGCTACCAGCATTTCTAATTACAGTAATTGTGTTCTTTTGCTTGCGGCATATCACACAGATATCTAAACATCAGTTTGAGCATCTATATATGTCTTTGTAGTTGGCTATACATGTGATATTAGTAATTTAATTGTTGTTTTCAATTCTTAAGGTGGTATTGTCTCTTTCTACAGTAGCTTTAAATTATGAATTTTTGTAGTTTGCCTATTTTATGTCTTATTGTTGTTTCCAACTCACATATTTGAATTTGTATTTTGGTGAAAAGTGTGTGACACGCACTATAAGTTTGTTTAATTATATGGAAAGGCCAGCATAAAAAAATATAGAAAAAGGTGATAACTATGGGAATCGAATAGTTGAACTAACATGGATAATTTAAACTAGAGTATAACAACTAGCAAGTAATAACAAAATGAATTAGCATGCATATTTCATAGACAGGAAATAGGAAAAAAAGAAATAAATTAACTTACACCGGAGTGTAGGGCAACTTCACACTCAGCTACAGTTCGGAAAGTCACTTATGCATCCTGATCACCATTTCCTGGTTGCCTGTGATAAAAAAAGAGAGAACACAAAATTATAAATAAATAATTAAATCTAGTAAACTATGACTAAATTGTACTATGAAATTAATTAAACAACATACAAATCCACAAAGATGTCCTCATTCTCAAACACCGAGTACACGTCCTCTTCCTCGGCTTCGAGCGGAATACCAGTTACAAGTAAAGTACGTTCCTATAATTTTAAAATGTAATCAAATTATTAAGCTAATAAAAAGAAGTCTAATTATACTATTGATTTTTATTTTTATTTACAATTTTTTTTGTGAAAATACTATTACACATGCATTTGTTTCATTCTAAGGCTATTACACAAAATAAGAAAGAAAAAATAATGGCACTGACCATTTGATTAGTATGTGTATTGTGTAGACTTGATTTTGTCAATTTCTAAACATCAATTTCAACTATATATATAGTTCTATGTATATAAATATCATTACATTCAACGGTAATGATTAGATCTTATATTTTATTCTAAGAACATTATATAACACAATACATCTTATTCAAACTTTTATAATATTTGCAAAATTTGTAAAACATATTGAACATCAATACTATTATATAATAAATGAAACATTAAAAGTTTGGTTGGTTTGGTTGGTCAATATGTTTTATAATAATTTACTTTTTTTTTAGAAAGTTCTCAAATTTTGCAAATATTATAAAAGTTTTGAATACGATGTATTGTGTTATATAATGTTCTTAGAATAAAATATAAGATCTAATCATTACCGTTGAATGTAAAGATATTTATATACATAGAGCTATATATAGTTGAAATTGATGTTTAGAAATAGACAAACTCAAGTCTACACAATACACTTACTAACCAAATGGTCAGTGCCATTATTTTTTCTTTCTTATTTTGTGTAATAGCCTTAGAATGAAACAAATGCATGTGTAATAGTATTTTCACAAAAAAAAATTGTAAATAAAAATAAAAATCAATAGTATAATTAGACTTCTTTTTATTTAGCTTAATAATTTGATTACATTTTAAAATTATAGGGACGTACTTTACTTGTAACTGGGATTCCGCTCGAAGCCGAGGAAGAGGACGTGTACTCGGTGTTTGAGAATGAGGACATTTTTGTGGATTTGTATGTTGTTTAATTAATTTCATAGTACAATTTAGTCATAGTTTACTAGATTTAATTATTTATTTATAATTTTGTGTTCTCTCTTTTTTTATCACAGGCAACCAGGAAATGGTGATCAGGATGCATAAGTGACTTTCCGAACTGTAGCTGAGTGTGAAGCTGCCCTACACTCCAGTGTAAGTTAATTTATTTCTTTTTTTCCTATTTCCTGTCTATGAAATATGCATGCTAATTCATTTTGTTATTACTTGCTAGTTGTTATACTCTAGTTTAAATTATCCATGTTAGTTCAACTATTCGATTCCCATAGTTATCACCTTTTTCTATATTTTTTTATGTTGGCCTTTCCATATAATTAAACAAACTTATAGTGCGTGTCACACACTTTTCACCAAAATACAAATTCAAATATGTGAGTTGGAAACAACAATAAGACATAAGATAGGCAAACTACAAAAATTCATAATTTAAAGCTACTGTAGAAAGAGACAATACCACCTTAAGAATTGAAAACAACAATTAAATTACTAATATCACATGTATAGCCAACTACAAAGACATATATAGATGCTCAAACTGATGTTTAGATATCTGTGTGATATGCCGCAAGCAAAAGAACACAATTACTGTAATTAGTAATGCTGGTAGCATTCAACTTTTTGTTTTGTAGTAGTATTTAAAACTAAGCATAACTTGTACAATGGAAATTAAAAAATAAACTGACCGGCGTATATATCCAAAACTAATTGCCTAATGTAATCGGGATAGGTAGAAGAACTGTATACATGTAAAACAGAGATAGCTATCTCACAGTTTTAGATAGGTATTTCACAATCACTTAGAGCATCTCCAACCTTATGACCTGTTAGCAATAAAATTCTACCTGGCACTCAAACAGTAGCAATTATACAAATTCTCTGAAAAAAAGACCACTCCAACGCTGTATACCTATTAGCTATAATTATAGAAAACCCAATCACATCCTCTATATTTGTTTGATTATGAGCACATCCTCTAAACTCCTTCACATCATCTGCCGCTATACTTTCCCGCTGCTTTATCTTTCCGTCTTTTTCTTTTTGTGCTGCAGAGGTATGGTTTCATGTTGTATTGTTTAATTTCATCTTAATTAGGCTTCTTATTCGTTCTTTATTTCACCTTAATTATATATGTATTTCATCCTTCCAAAATCGTGTCTTCTTGTTCTTAATTAGGGTTTAAGTTCCCAGAAATTAGGGATTTTTCCAACAACTAAGATTGTCCAATGTCATTACCTGGATAGACAAATATCGAAGCTCTTTATACAAATCTTCATAGAGAGGAAGAAACGTTTGTTAATTGTATTTTGTTTTATGGTGCCTCTAGACCTAGTGCGAATCAACCGGAAATAAAAACTAGATTTAGAATACTAAGAAGCTATTACATTTGAGTAGTTACTAGAATACTAAGTTACCCATGTAGTCAGCAGATTTGAGGGGCCATATGTGATTCTCTGTTTAAAATCCAGTAATGCTTCTTTGTCTAGTGCATTGCAAGATTCCCGAAATCGAGGTTAGAGAGAAAAGGGTTGAAGAAAATTAGAACAATTCTAAATGTGTATATGACCATTGGCTAGATGCTTAAAGAGTTGGACAAATGTGATGCTACTTGTACTGTGTGAGCTTGTTGTATTAGTAGTGGCCTACTGGGAAACTCTATTTGAACACGAAAGTCCCAAATTTGAAAACTTAAACTTCAAGTCTGGTTCGGAAATGGTCATTCACTGTAAAAAGGTCAAAGATTTCATTAAAAATAATACTATTAACTTCCAGAAAGTGATAGCCATTAAGCAGTTACATAAACAAGGCATGTGCATTGCATTTCAAGCTTGCAATTTGCAAACAAAAGGGGAAAACTTGTAGACCTTTCACTCCATCTGGTAGTAAATTTGCACAAATATATGTAAAACAAATTTAAATTTCTCTTATTAATTGTTGAGGAAGGTACCAGGATTTAATAAAGATAAGAATAAAGGGTAAAATAATGGAATGAATTTAAGAATATGAGAACATGGGCTACTGGTATTTTAAGCAGTTTTCTTGGTTTGCATGATTTAATTTCTTTAGTTGAAAAGGGAACCGGAGAGCCCAAATGTTTTCCTGCACTTTTTATTTGGAAATTTTGGTTTCACAGGATTCTGGTTTTTGTTTGAGCCTGACATCTAAAGATCTTTGTTTCAAGTGATTTGTATGATTAGCTTTTGTGTATTAGTGTTATGTACTATATATATACTTGTAGTGTTATGTACTATATATATACTTGTTGCAATGTTTAAGATGTTTTTTCTGTTTTGCTTATAAAAATATGGATATCTACAAGGCTGTAAGTTATTGTGATATATTCATATATTTTCATAAATGTTCTAAGAAATGGAAGTTTTGCTTTAGTACAATTCTTTTTCTGGCTTTTTTGCATTGTCAAGGCTACTGCTGGATCATGAGGGTTGTTTCTTAAATTTTGTTTTTGGCACAAAAAATAGATCCTCCATATGGTTGGATTTAGTGGTATACATTGCAGAATCAACCATCCTTTTACATTAAGAAAAGTAAGTTATATTATTTGGAAATGGAAATACAGACCTTTTAATTATAGAGTCTAGGTATTAAAAGAGTACTTTTGGAATATGTTAACTGTTACATGTCCAGATTTTTTAAATTATTGTACAATCTTAAAATAAGAGGGCACAAATCTTGAATTTAGACATGAACATATCCAGGTCGATTGAAGACTCAAGAATTCAGAGATTTGTGAAATTAGATGAACTTTTAATTTGGAATCAAGTAAACATTTAGAAAATTTTCCATGTCATTTGACATCATTGCGTCGTATAAATGCAGGTCAAGTGATATACGCAACAACTACTTTAGAATCGTAGATAGAGATGTAGCAGGATCTAATTCCTTGATGGACAAGTGGATTGCTAAAGATATTAGATTTCATGCTACCGAACTTTATCAGCCAAAACAAAAGTGCCCTCTAGCCGGCGGCCGAGTGGCGAAACTTTGGTACAAAACTCCACTACTCGATATGCTTATGACTGGAAAACATATGTACCACATACCAAACATTGCGCATGATGATAGTTGATACTGAAGGTTTAGCAGCCAAAAAAGAAAACGAAGAAGAGAGAATCGAGCTAATTACTTGATGATATCAAATGTCTCGCAAGTAAGCAATATATGAACCCCTAGTGTTGTTAAATTTCTACACGTAGTAGGTAGATGTGTATTGTATATGTAGATCTAAAATTTAAAATAGGTGTACCAATGCCTAAATAAACTTATGTTTGTATGTTGAAAGCAAGAGTGGCGAGGATGCTCACTCCGCATGGACTATGAGGGAAGATCATAAGTTCTGTTTTGGTAGAATCCTGAATTAATACATATAGGAATCCTAAATTAATACATATAGCGACCTGAACTCGAAATATTTGAATGTATTTGCCATTTAGTAGGGCTATTGAATAAATAATAAAATCTTCTAACTACATAATTGCAACAACTACTATCAACATGAACTACCCAATACTATGTGTATCAGACATTGAATGTGCCACAAACAATGGAGCCGAAATCAACTAACATATAATAATCTGATGGTGAAATTTTCTTATTAATTTAAGCTTCAACAAAAAAACGATATATCTATGTGCTACTGATCAATTTTTTCCCTAGGTTTTGTTAGATATCCCACGAACAACAAATGAATTTTATGTGGACTGATTTCTGTTCATTCATAGTTTAGTTAAATTACCTTTTTGATTGTTGTCTTGTTGAATTATTGAGAACTAGTATTGAATAAATGTTTTACTGGGGCATTACATAAAAAAAGTAGTTGGGTATCTTTTATGATGTGCTAAATTACATTTCCTGTTCTGTTTTGATGTAGTTTATATGTAATTGGAATAACAAAATCTTGGAGGTGCAAGGAAGGGTAAGGACTTGGAGAAACCAAAAAAAAGGTCACAGTTCTGGGCGATGTTGAAGATCTTGTAAAAGTTATTTTTGTGCGGAAGCATGACAATTAGATCAACAGATGATTGACAAGGTGAGCACATTTTTCTCTGAAATTGTATTAACCAAATAGATCTTGTTATCTCGAATGGTTGAATAAAAGGGATATACGTCAGATTCGTTTTTAGTTAATTCATGATATACACTCATGCTATGACTTCATTGTTTCATGTACCAGTTGAAAAGCGACATTCTTAAGCTTCCATCAATTGGCTTTAACTAGAGCAAACCCAGGATATTGTCCCTACGATACATTGCGACGCTACCTCGTATGAGTGACATGAGAATAATATCTTTTTCTATACGGAGCCCACGTGCACACACACACACATAATATGATGTCCATTCTTGTTGCTAATTTACTGTCCATTCTTTCACTTGTTGCTTGCTTTTGGCTATACAATGCAACTACTGACTGCATGGTTTCCACTTTACAATTTCAGTTAACTTATAATTGCATGTTTTTCCCTCCACATTTGATATGGAAAAAAGAAGTGAATCTCCTAACATGTTCAAACTGATTGTGTCAGCAAGGGTTCCTGGACTTTGAAAAGTCTGTTCGATCCTCCAAGATCTTCTCTGGTCAAAGCACTCTCCATACTTCAACTTAGTGAAGCTCCGGATATGGAAACTCAATTACCACATTAGAACGCCTGCGCCGATGTGCAATGCGTCCGGAGTTCAATTTACAGGTCAAAAGTACATTCAGGTTATCTAAGAAGTTGCAATGCATTTCAATATTTCATGCAGGTCACAAGACTCGCAACAAACTCAAATTTGAGGATTTATAGGGTTACTAAAAGATATATTTATAGTTAGTGAAAGATATCTTTATCAATAATTTAATTTGCAATGTAAAAGAATTTTATGGTAACTTATTGCTTTGTGTATATTTATCATACAAAGTTTATTTCGTGCGGCATAAAAGGGCATGTTACATTATACACTTTGTCCATGATCTTTAATTATTTTCGGAATTCTAGCAGCAACAAGCATAAAGTAACACTGAAAAATTAGGAGTAGGAGCGAATGCAAACGACAATGTAAATGTCATCTAAAAAAAATTTAAATTTGTGATTTACAGCATGCCCGTGCCTTGCACGGGTTTATGAGCTAGTCTATACATAAAGGGTCCCGGTCCTCAGCAATCGTTTGTTGGGGACGTGTTTTGTAACAAACGATTTCTGCACCGTTGGATCGACCGTCCAACGGCTGTGATTTAAAAAATAATTGAACCGTACCGCGGAAACTTTCTGCGGTACGGGCTAATTACATTTTTGCCCCTCCACCCGTACCGCGGAAACTTTCCGCGATAAAAGTAAGACGAGAATAAAGTACGACTAGAGGTAGTGTTTGCCTACAAATGAGGTAGCTTTAAAATCCAAATTAATTGGTTCGTGCTTAAACCTCGAAGCATCGCACTAAACTACCTAAAACATCCCTCGTATTTTCTGTCAAATCACTTCACCACAATTAGTGGATATCGCCAAGATAATAAAGAGCTTGATTCTTGTTCAAATGTGCTTAAAGTCTCTAAATTTTTTAACTTTGATAAAAAACTTGATGGCTATTCTCTAGTCACTTTAATCCGTAAATGTACCCAGTTGGGTTGCTATTCCTATGGCTAACAGCTTCATTCCAATGTTTTGCAATCTGGGTTTGTGTCTAATGGTTATGTCTCCACTGCCCTCATTAATTTCTATGTCAAGTTTGAGTGTTTAAATGATACCCAGAAGCTGTTTGATGAAATTCCTGAACCAAGTGTTGTTTCTTGGAATTCTTTGATTTCTGGGCACGTGCATTGTGGGGAGTTTAGCAAGGCTTTGTGCTTGTTTATGCAGATGGAGAAATCATCTGCAGTTTGCTCTGATGCTTTTTCATTTACGGCGGCTTTAGCTGCTTGTGGGAAGCTAGGTTTGTTAAGATTGGAAATGTCGATTCATTCGAAGATTATGAAGTATGGTGATGAATGCGGTGTTGTTACCTCTAATTGTTTGATTGATATGTATGGGAAATGTGGGTGTGTTGAAGAGGCATTTGCTTGTTTGGGGAAATGAATGATAGAGATACCATTTGCTTGTCTACTTTATTCTGATCGTACTTTATTCTAATCTTACTTTTCTGGACGTACCGCGGGCAAAAATGTAATTAGCCCGTACCGCAGAAAGTTTCCGCGGTACGGTCCAATTTTTTTTTTAAACCACAGCCGTTGGATGGTCGATCCAACGGCGTAGAAATCGATTGCTTCAAAAATCGTCCCCCGCAAACGATTGCCGGGGACCGGACTCCATACATAAATCTCTACTTTATAAAAACGAGGGTTAAATACATAATGACTGGGAACACATATTCCAATGAGTATTTTGTGTATAAATTAAAAAATAATATTTAAAGTTATTTTTTTGAATTTCAAAGCTGGTAAATTTATGTCTTATTGCTTAATAGTAGTACAAAATAGGTTATTAATATTAACAGGAAAAACACTGAACATACCCTCAATCTATATTTGTACACCATATATGCTCCACCAGCAGCCATAGCCAAACCTATCAGAATGACCCAAACAGCAGTCCATGCAGATTTTCCTTCAGTTGCAGTGTTGCAGTCGTACCTGCAGATCAATGGAAATGAAATCAGAAAGGAACCTTGTGCTCCGATAAACACAAAGAAATGGCTTTGCAAAATAAAGGTTCTTGAAGGTGATGAATGTAAGATTAGCTGACTGATAACTTATGCAGGTATCATGCTCCCTGATGTAAAGATTGTCCCCAGAACATGTGCATTAATAGCTACCCCACGTATTCTTGCAGCTGCATTCAGGGCACTGACACGCTTTCTTGTCTTTGCATTCATCAACATCTGGATGGCGAGCAGATCAAGACTTAGCAGATTCCAAAGAAGATACATTAAACATAACAGTAATCATGAGCCTATGGTGTATCAAGGCGCTAATTGACAACCATAAAGCTAAAGTTCACAACCCTAATAAACTCTAAAGATGGTTAACTATAAGAAAGCAAAAAAGTGATAATGTGGAACTTGCAACAAAATACTGTTCATTTACTTCAAACATCCTGATGCTTACAATAATCTAATCATCTTTGTGCTAATGCATATTAAATGGGTTTTGTTTTAAGAAAGGTACAAAGATTAAATGGGCCAATGACTAGTGCTTATGTTACACAAAGCCTTTTCCTTAAATCAGTGACCAATGACAAATTACAAAATGTTCCTCTGCAGTGGGAAAAACCCAGTTTATGATTCTCATACCTACACAAACACACACATTTGCCATCCCCTTTATCCTGTTCCCATTAAAACCATAATAAGACATTAAATTAAATTTCAAATGAAGACCTTGAAATGTAGTCAAAATATTTGTCACCAACCGAACAAGCAGAGAAGGTATGTCCATCCCGAGTTTCATGCCAACAACCTCCATTATTAACCTTACAGCGACCAGGCCCACTTGCTGCAAATGGAGATATGAGATGTACCAAAGTTCCACAACATTCAAAAAACATAATCCAGTTCACAATTTTATCCTTAAAACAAGATAAAAAGCTATAAACTGAAAGCCCAATAAAGTACATGAATTGTCTATTTGATCTGTTCAGTGGATATAAAGGTGTAAGAAAGAACCAAGATTATTTTGATAAGTACATGTAAAATTTTGAAAATGAATTGGACATATGCTTTAAGACTTCAGCAGATGGATAAATAATCAATTATCAAGATATCCCCATCCTGGATCACTGGCATCTGCTATAAGACAGCATCCTAAGTTTGAATTATATGAAATAACATAAATGATTTATAGGTTTTGGAACAGCAAAGGAAATGACACTATTAGAACTAGAACTCCGTCATTTTGGACATTTGGTTTTGAAACTTCGTAACAAACAACAGCAATACTTAACTCATTCATATTGAACCGGATACAATTGAAAGGGAAAGAATAATTAATTCTTTGATAGAATGGCTAAAGTGAAAAACAGAAGATCTATCTACTAATACTACTATGCATTTTGCTTTTTTGACGTCTAGTATATATGCAATGTCAAGTGGACCAAAATAGGAAATTCAAGCACCATAGGGCTTGATCAGTATAGATAGATTCTACGTATGACACTGCCTTTTGTCTAGATTTACACTGCACATAATAAAGTACAGTTTCGAATATTATCTCCAAAATTTACCTTTATTTCATTTCCTTTAAATAATAACCAATTGAGCACAGTTGCAGGAATCTAAGAAAAAGTCAATTCTTCTTTTCTTGTTCAGACAGATGTATAAATAGATCTAGAATTACCAAAAACACAAACCAAACCAAACCCTATGAAGGATGATGGTGTTGCTGTTGCACAAGTGAAAAGTTGATTGGGATGGCAGTGCCAGCAACTGAAATTCTAGCAATTGCACTATGACCTAACTGAGCAAAATTAGATTTGAAAACATATCTTTTTATCTATTTATTTTTTTAACTTTAACTATAAGTTTCTTATAAGCTAATATTAGTAATCAACATTGAATCTTAGACCCACTGCTTACATTTGATAAGTGACTAACATTTTTATGCATTATGGTAACCTAGAACTAACGTAACTGCTTCCTTGCAGATTGTTTAATTTTCTTGATAGAAAAATTTTAAAAAATAAAAATTTGAGTACTTTACCTTCACAAGAGCTATAACCATCACCCTTAAACTGCACGCCGTCAACTACAGGGCACTCACATACTCTCCCACGAAATGTATCCTGGGTCCATGCATATGTTAGACAATAAAAACATCAATAAGCTTTCACAATTCTAAATAGGTACCTTGCAGGCAGTAATGTTGCTGGATTTATCTTGCCAGCAGCCACCATTTTTGTCCATGCACTCATTTGTCTCAACATCTGAGTAAAGAGTTACGAACTCAAAATCATTGAAGGTCATATATCCAAGAATGTTTCATGCTAAAATCTAGTTACAAAACCAAAGCAAAAAATAGAACCCACCACCACTCAAACACACAGCTGGTTCAGTTGTTTCCTCAAAACCAGAACATAAGGCCTTAAGAAGAGCCCCTTTGGCCAACTTTCGTGCAAGAACACAATCATATCATAGAGTATAATTGCAGAAATAATTGAAAGGAAATACGGAATCACACAACTGACCTCTGTACTGTCGA
The DNA here is from genome assembly GCA_030848705.1 of Heracleum sosnowskyi. Lineage (NCBI taxonomy): Eukaryota > Viridiplantae > Streptophyta > Magnoliopsida > Apiales > Apiaceae > Heracleum > Heracleum sosnowskyi. The sequence goes on from CM061239.1 coordinate 116,950,591, forward strand.
TTATTGACAACAAGGGTTGGTAATATGGTTACATCACCTCTTGTCCCTTTCCCAACCTACATGGCATATCCATTGTCTGTGAGCTATATATTTTAGTTACAGTTTACTGGTCCAAGTTATTATTACCACAATTTATTCAATACAACAGATAAGTCAGAGATATACTTGAGCATCTTGCTCTTCTTTCAGAACAGGGTTGTCAGAATCAGCATTCGGATCCCCCATACACTTCTCAATCTTTTTGGAATCAAGCCCTGTGAAGGAAAAATATTTAATACGCCATCAAAAGATCCTGGTAACCTTACCATTAAGCAGAAAATGCATCACCTAATGATTTGATAACACTGTCAGCACATTCCTTATTGTACTTTTTCTCCTTCATGGGGCATCTAATTTGGAAATCTGTAACATAGTCCCACCAGACCCAAGGTTTTTGGGTTTCATTTGCCACTTTGAACACACATAACTATCTTAAATTTTCAATAACCACATCTTTTCCATCATAACCTGAACTGAAATCCTGTTCAGGATCAGGAGCACAATATCTACCGTGATTAATGCACTGGGATTTGCACTGCTTGCTTATTGTGAATGCCATAGGACAATACCATGTTATGTAATGAGGAGTGAACTGAGTATAGCCCCCTCTTTCAAGCAGCTGGGCCGCACCCTTGAAATCTTTTACAAAGTCCATCAGCATATCACATTTAATGCCACATTCATCGTTACTGTTCGTCCAAAGCTCGTACTCCACACGGTCATCCGGGTGAGGAACAGATTCTCTCCAATCAAGATTCACGTTGACCATATCCCCATTACTAATCACTTTCTTCAATTTTTCACCAAATGATTTGTCAAGTAGTGCAGAAGGTATAGTAATGTTCTGAATATATTTTGCAGCTTTAATATCCTCTTCAGGTGTGTCCATGGTTATTAATGGTTCCTCGATATTGTCCGCTACAAGAACAGCAGAAGCACCAGCATTTTGGACATTCCACACTTTCAGAGCAAAAAAACAATCTGCAAACAAATGAATACCATCATAATCTCATCTAATACTACACAAAATATATAAGATCACTGAAGTTATTACAAAAGATTGTAACTTTTCCACACTTCGGGAAAGAGCTAATATTTAAGAATTTAGAAAGGTATTTGCAGAAGGTATTAATAGAATGCCCTTGAGATATGAGAAGAATAGTAAAATTCATGATCAAATGGCTGACAACCAATTAAATGCATGTTATGACATAAATATAAATAATACAAATTAATAGTTTTAACCAACGATGAAGAAGCTATTAAACAATTCTGAGACTTGGTTTAGATAGTAGTAAGTAATAACTGAAGATGAAGAAGTTACGAAATGAATATGACAGATGAATTAGAGCTCTGTGTGTCCTTGTGGAACAAACTTTTGTTTTGTAGTTTATAACTGTAATATGTACTTGGCAATTTTTTTCCTATTTATCATCAAAGATATTTATTTGACACTTTTGGTTCTGAACCTGTCTCAGAATACTAAACCTAAGATTGCTAGTTCCATTCATATTTCCCACTTTTAAAACTTCGATACGTGTTCCAGAATATAGATACTACAAATATATGTAACAGTTCAAGCAAACCAAGTAGTTACAGGAAAAATCAAAAATATTTTATACCAAAACACAAACAGCAAAACCATTGAAGGCAATAAACAAATGAAACAATATAACCAAGACTAATCAACAGCAAGATCTTAAAGTAGCAAACATAGACACGATAGCAATGCCGCTCCAAAACCACAAAATCACCTCACAACACAAAGATTGAGCTCAACTTACCCAAAAAACAGAAAGAGTATCCCCCAAAATCAACCACTTGACCAAATATTATATGAACAAACTAACCAATAATCTAAAAAAGGTACCTTCTAAACTCAACAAACATCTCAAAACTCAAATCAAACAAGATTACAAATCTGCGAACTTAAATTTCTTCAAACAAAAAAACTACCAAACCAAACTCACAAACAATCATAACCAACATAATTAACAAACTTTCAATCATGTTGATAGTAGTTGTAGCAATTCTGTAGTTAGAAGATTTTATTATTTATTCAATAGCCCTACTAAATGGAAAATACTTTCAAATATTTCGAGTTCAGGTCGCTATATATGTATTAATTCATGATTCTACCAAAACAGAACATATGATCTTCCCTCATAGTCCATGCGGAGTGAGCATCCTCGCCACTCTTGCTTTCAACATACAAACATAAGTTTATTTAGGCATTGGTACACCTATTTTAAATTTTAAATCTACATATACAATACACATCTACCTACTATGTGTAGAAATTTAACAACACTAGGGGTTCATATATTGCTTACTTGCCAGACATTTGATATCATCAAGTAATTAGCTCGATTCTCTTTTCTTCTTCTTTTTTGGCTGCTAAACCTTCAGTATCAACTATCATCATGCGCAATGTTTGGTATGTGGTACATATGTTTTCCAGTCATAAGCATATCGAGTAGTGGAGTTTTGTACCAAAGTTTCGCCACTCGACTGGCTAGAGGGCACTTTTGTTTTGGCTGATAAAGTTCGGTAGCATGAAATCTAATATCTTTAGCAATCCACTTGTCCATCAAGGAATTAGATCCTGCTACATCTCTATCTACGATTCTTCTCTCATGGACGTTCCCGAGACCTGAAAGTAGTTGTTGCGTATATCACTTGACCGGTATTTATATGACGCAATGACGTCAAATGACATGGAAAATTTTCTAAATGTTTACTTGATTCCAAATTAGAAGTTCATCTAATTTCCCAAATCTCTGAATTCTTGAGTCTTCAATCAACCTGGATATGTTCATTTCTAAATTCAAGATTTGTGCCTTCTTATTTTAAGATTGTACAATAATTTAAAAAATCTAGACATGTAACAATTAACATATTCCAAAAGTACTCCTTTAATACCTAGACTCGATAATTAAAAGGTCTGTATTTCCATTTCCAAATAATATAACTAACTTTTCTTAATGTAAAAGGATGGCTGATTCTGCAAGGTATACCACTAAATCCAACCATATGGAGGATTTATTTTTTGTGCCAAAAACAAAATTTAAGAAACAACACTCATGATCCAGCAGTAGCCTTGACAATGCAAAAAAGTCAGAAAAACAATTGTACTGAAGCAAAACTTCCATTTCTTAGAACATTTATGAAAGTATATGAATATATCACAATAACTTATATCCATATTTTTATAAGCAAAACAGAAAAAACATCTTAAACATCGCAACAAGTATATATATAATACATAACACTACAAGTATATATATAGTACATAACACTAATACACAAAAGCTAATCATACAAATCACTTGAAACAAAGATCTTTAGATGTCAGGCTCAAACAAAAACCAGAATCCTGTAAAACCAAAATTTCCAAATAAAAAGTGCAGGAAAACATTTGGGCTCTCCGGTTCTCTTTTCAACTAAAGAAATTAAATCATGCAAACTGCTAAAAATACCAGTAGCCCATGTTCTCATATTCTTAAATTCATTCCAATATTTTACCCTTTATTCTTATCTTTATAAAATCCCGGTACCTCCCTCAACAATTAATAAGAGAAATTTAAATTTGTTTTACATATATTTGTGCAAATTTACTACCAGATTGAGTGAAAGGTCTACAAGTTTTCCCCCTTTGTTTGCAAATTGCAAGCTTGAAATGCAATACACATGTCTTGTTTATGTAAATGCTTAATGGCTATCACTTTCTGGAAGTTAATAGTATTATTTTTAATGAAATCTTTGATCTTATTACAGTGAATGACCATTTCCGAACCAGACTTGAAGTTTTCAAATTTGGGACTTCCGTGTATAAACAGAGTTTCCCACTAGGCCACTACTAATACAACAAGCTCACACAGTACAAGTAGCATCACATTTGTCCAACTCTTTAAGCATCTAGCCAATGGTCATATACACATTCAGTATTGTTCTAATTTTCTTCTGCCTTTTCTCTCTAACCTCGATTTCGGAATCTTGCAATGCACTAGACAAAGAAGCATTACTGGATTTTAAACAAAGAATCACATATGGCCCCTCAAATCTGCTGACTACATGGATAACTTCGTAGTCTAGTGACTACTCAAATGTAATAGCTCCTTAGTATTCTAAATCTAGTTTTTATTTCCAGTTGATTCGCACTAGGTCTAGAGGCACCATAAAACAAAATACAATTAACAAACGTTTCTTCCTCTCTACGGAGATTTGTATAAAGAGCTTCGATATTTGTCTATCCAGGAAATGACATTTGGACAGCCTTAGTTGTTGGAAAAATCCCTAATTTCCGGGAACCTAAACCTAATTAAGAACAAGAAGACATGATTTTGGAAGGATGAAATACATATATAATTAAGGTGAAATAAAGAACGAATAAGAAGCCTAATTAAGATGAAATTAAACAATACAACATTAAACCATACCTCTGCAGCACAAAAAGAAAAAGAGGGAAAGATGAAGCAGCAGGAAGGTATTGCGGCAGATGATGTGGAGGAGTTTAGAGGATGTGCTCAGAATCAACAAATATAGAGGATGGGATTGGGTTTTCTATAATTATAGCTAATAGGTATACAGCGTTGGAGTGGTCTTTTTTTAGAGAATTTGTATAATTGCTACTGTTTGAGTGCCAGGTAGAATTTTATTGCTAACAGATCATAAGGTTGGAGATGCTCTAAGTGATTGTGAAATACCTATCTAAAACTGTGAGATAGCTATCTATGTTTTACATGTATACAGTTCTTCTACCTATCCCGATTACATTACGCAATTAGTTTTGGATATATACGCCGGTCAGTTTTTACTTTTTAATTTCCATTGTACAAGTTATGCTTAATTTTAAATACTACTACAAAACAAAAAGTTGAATGCTACCAGCATTTCTAATTACAGTAATTGTGTTCTTTTGCTTGCGGCATATCACACAGATATCTAAACATCAGTTTGAGCATCTATATATGTCTTTGTAGTTGGCTATACATGTGATATTAGTAATTTAATTGTTGTTTTCAATTCTTAAGGTGGTATTGTCTCTTTCTACAGTAGCTTTAAATTATGAATTTTTGTAGTTTGCCTATTTTATGTCTTATTGTTGTTTCCAACTCACATATTTGAATTTGTATTTTGGTGAAAAGTGTGTGACACGCACTATAAGTTTGTTTAATTATATGGAAAGGCCAGCATAAAAAAATATAGAAAAAGGTGATAACTATGGGAATCGAATAGTTGAACTAACATGGATAATTTAAACTAGAGTATAACAACTAGCAAGTAATAACAAAATGAATTAGCATGCATATTTCATAGACAGGAAATAGGAAAAAAAGAAATAAATTAACTTACACCGGAGTGTAGGGCAACTTCACACTCAGCTACAGTTCGGAAAGTCACTTATGCATCCTGATCACCATTTCCTGGTTGCCTGTGATAAAAAAAGAGAGAACACAAAATTATAAATAAATAATTAAATCTAGTAAACTATGACTAAATTGTACTATGAAATTAATTAAACAACATACAAATCCACAAAGATGTCCTCATTCTCAAACACCGAGTACACGTCCTCTTCCTCGGCTTCGAGCGGAATACCAGTTACAAGTAAAGTACGTTCCTATAATTTTAAAATGTAATCAAATTATTAAGCTAATAAAAAGAAGTCTAATTATACTATTGATTTTTATTTTTATTTACAATTTTTTTTGTGAAAATACTATTACACATGCATTTGTTTCATTCTAAGGCTATTACACAAAATAAGAAAGAAAAAATAATGGCACTGACCATTTGATTAGTATGTGTATTGTGTAGACTTGATTTTGTCAATTTCTAAACATCAATTTCAACTATATATATAGTTCTATGTATATAAATATCATTACATTCAACGGTAATGATTAGATCTTATATTTTATTCTAAGAACATTATATAACACAATACATCTTATTCAAACTTTTATAATATTTGCAAAATTTGTAAAACATATTGAACATCAATACTATTATATAATAAATGAAACATTAAAAGTTTGGTTGGTTTGGTTGGTCAATATGTTTTATAATAATTTACTTTTTTTTTAGAAAGTTCTCAAATTTTGCAAATATTATAAAAGTTTTGAATACGATGTATTGTGTTATATAATGTTCTTAGAATAAAATATAAGATCTAATCATTACCGTTGAATGTAAAGATATTTATATACATAGAGCTATATATAGTTGAAATTGATGTTTAGAAATAGACAAACTCAAGTCTACACAATACACTTACTAACCAAATGGTCAGTGCCATTATTTTTTCTTTCTTATTTTGTGTAATAGCCTTAGAATGAAACAAATGCATGTGTAATAGTATTTTCACAAAAAAAAATTGTAAATAAAAATAAAAATCAATAGTATAATTAGACTTCTTTTTATTTAGCTTAATAATTTGATTACATTTTAAAATTATAGGGACGTACTTTACTTGTAACTGGGATTCCGCTCGAAGCCGAGGAAGAGGACGTGTACTCGGTGTTTGAGAATGAGGACATTTTTGTGGATTTGTATGTTGTTTAATTAATTTCATAGTACAATTTAGTCATAGTTTACTAGATTTAATTATTTATTTATAATTTTGTGTTCTCTCTTTTTTTATCACAGGCAACCAGGAAATGGTGATCAGGATGCATAAGTGACTTTCCGAACTGTAGCTGAGTGTGAAGCTGCCCTACACTCCAGTGTAAGTTAATTTATTTCTTTTTTTCCTATTTCCTGTCTATGAAATATGCATGCTAATTCATTTTGTTATTACTTGCTAGTTGTTATACTCTAGTTTAAATTATCCATGTTAGTTCAACTATTCGATTCCCATAGTTATCACCTTTTTCTATATTTTTTTATGTTGGCCTTTCCATATAATTAAACAAACTTATAGTGCGTGTCACACACTTTTCACCAAAATACAAATTCAAATATGTGAGTTGGAAACAACAATAAGACATAAGATAGGCAAACTACAAAAATTCATAATTTAAAGCTACTGTAGAAAGAGACAATACCACCTTAAGAATTGAAAACAACAATTAAATTACTAATATCACATGTATAGCCAACTACAAAGACATATATAGATGCTCAAACTGATGTTTAGATATCTGTGTGATATGCCGCAAGCAAAAGAACACAATTACTGTAATTAGTAATGCTGGTAGCATTCAACTTTTTGTTTTGTAGTAGTATTTAAAACTAAGCATAACTTGTACAATGGAAATTAAAAAGTAAAAACTGACCGGCGTATATATCCAAAACTAATTGCCTAATGTAATCGGGATAGGTAGAAGAACTGTATACATGTAAAACAGAGATAGCTATCTCACAGTTTTAGATAGGTATTTCACAATCACTTAGAGCATCTCCAACCTTATGACCTGTTAGCAATAAAATTCTACCTGGCACTCAAACAGTAGCAATTATACAAATTCTCTGAAAAAAAGACCACTCCAACGCTGTATACCTATTAGCTATAATTATAGAAAACCCAATCACATCCTCTATATTTGTTTGATTATGAGCACATCCTCTAAACTCCTTCACATCATCTGCTGCTATACTTTCCCGCTGCTTCATCTTTCCGTCTTTTTCTTTTTGTGCTGCAGAGGTATGGTTTCATGTTGTATTGTTTAATTTCATCTTAATTAGGCTTCTTATTCGTTCTTTATTTCACCTTAATTATATATGTATTTCATCCTTCCAAAATCGTGTCTTCTTGTTCTTAATTAGGGTTTAAGTTCCCAGAAATTAGGGATTTTTCCAACAACTAAGATTGTCCAATGTCATTACCTGGATAGACAAATATCGAAGCTCTTTATACAAATCTTCATAGAGAGGAAGAAACGTTTGTTAATTGTATTTTGTTTTATGGTGCCTCTAGACCTAGTGAATCAACCGGAAATAAAAACTAGATTTAGAATACTAAGAAGCTATTACATTTGAGTAGTTACTAGAATACTAAGTTACCCATGTAGTCAGCAGATTTGAGGGGCCATATGTGATTCTCTGTTTAAAATCCAGTAATGCTTCTTTGTCTAGTGCATTGCAAGATTCCCGAAATCGAGGTTAGAGAGAAAAGGGTTGAAGAAAATTAGAACAATTCTAAATGTGTATATGACCATTGGCTAGATGCTTAAAGAGTTGGACAAATGTGATGCTACTTGTACTGTGTGAGCTTGTTGTATTAGTAGTGGCCTAGTGGGAAACTCTATTTGAACACGAAAGTCCCAAATTTGAAAACTTAAACTTCAAGTCTGGTTCGGAAATGGTCATTCACTGTAAAAAGGTCAAAGATTTCATTAAAAATAATACTATTAACTTCCAGAAAGTGATAGCCATTAAGCAGTTACATAAACAAGGCATGTGCATTGCATTTCAAGCTTGCAATTTGCAAACAAAAGGGGAAAACTTGTAGACCTTTCACTCCATCTGGTAGTAAATTTGCACAAATATATGTAAAACAAATTTAAATTTCTCTTATTAATTGTTGAGGAAGGTACCAGGATTTAATAAAGATAAGAATAAAGGGTAAAATAATGGAATGAATTTAAGAATATGAGAACATGGGCTACTGGTATTTTAAGCAGTTTTCTTGGTTTGCATGATTTAATTTCTTTAGTTGAAAAGGGAACCGGAGAGCCCAAATGTTTTCCTGCACTTTTTATTTGGAAATTTTGGTTTCACAGGATTCTGGTTTTTGTTTGAGCCTGACATCTAAAGATCTTTGTTTCAAGTGATTTGTATGATTAGCTTTTGTGTATTAGTGTTATGTACTATATATATACTTGTAGTGTTATGTACTATATATATACTTGTTGCAATGTTTAAGATGTTTTTTCTGTTTTGCTTATAAAAATATGGATATCTACAAGGCTGTAAGTTATTGTGATATATTCATATATTTTCATAAATGTTCTAAGAAATGGAAGTTTTGCTTTAGTACAATTCTTTTTCTGGCTTTTTTGCATTGTCAAGGCTACTGCTGGATCATGAGGGTTGTTTCTTAAATTTTGTTTTTGGCACAAAAAATAGATCCTCCATATGGTTGGATTTAGTGGTATACATTGCAGAATCAACCATCCTTTTACATTAAGAAAAGTAAGTTATATTATTTGGAAATGGAAATACAGACCTTTTAATTATAGAGTCTAGGTATTAAAAGAGTACTTTTGGAATATGTTAACTGTTACATGTCCAGATTTTTTAAATTATTGTACAATCTTAAAATAAGAGGGCACAAATCTTGAATTTAGACATGAACATATCCAGGTCGATTGAAGACTCAAGAATTCAGAGATTTGTGAAATTAGATGAACTTTTAATTTGGAATCAAGTAAACATTTAGAAAATTTTCCATGTCATTTGACATCATTGCGTCGTATAAATGCAGGTCAAGTGATATACGCAACAACTACTTTAGAATCGTAGATAGAGATGTAGCAGGATCTAATTCCTTGATGGACAAGTGGATTGCTAAAGATATTAGATTTCATGCTACCGAACTTTATCAGCCAAAACAAAAGTGCCCTCTAGCCGGCGGCCGAGTGGCGAAACTTTGGTACAAAACTCCACTACTCGATATGCTTATGACTGGAAAACATATGTACCACATACCAAACATTGCGCATGATGATAGTTGATACTGAAGGTTTAGCAGCCAAAAAAGAAAACGAAGAAGAGAGAATCGAGCTAATTACTTGATGATATCAAATGTCTCGCAAGTAAGCAATATATGAACCCCTAGTGTTGTTAAATTTCTACACGTAGTAGGTAGATGTGTATTGTATATGTAGATCTAAAATTTAAAATAGGTGTACCAATGCCTAAATAAACTTATGTTTGTATGTTGAAAGCAAGAGTGGCGAGGATGCTCACTCCGCATGGACTATGAGGGAAGATCATAAGTTCTGTTTTGGTAGAATCCTGAATTAATACATATAGGAATCCTAAATTAATACATATAGCGACCTGAACTCGAAATATTTGAATGTATTTGCCATTTAGTAGGGCTATTGAATAAATAATAAAATCTTCTAACTACATAATTGCAACAACTACTATCAACATGAACTACCCAATACTATGTGTATCAGACATTGAATGTGCCACAAACAATGGAGCCGAAATCAACTAACATATAATAATCTGATGGTGAAATTTTCTTATTAATTTAAGCTTCAACAAAAAAACGATATATCTATGTGCTACTGATCAATTTTTTCCCTAGGTTTTGTTAGATATCCCACGAACAACAAATGAATTTTATGTGGACTGATTTCTGTTCATTCATAGTTTAGTTAAATTACCTTTTTGATTGTTGTCTTGTTGAATTATTGAGAACTAGTATTGAATAAATGTTTTACTGGGGCATTACATAAAAAAAGTAGTTGGGTATCTTTTATGATGTGCTAAATTACATTTCCTGTTCTGTTTTGATGTAGTTTATATGTAATTGGAATAACAAAATCTTGGAGGTGCAAGGAAGGGTAAGGACTTGGAGAAACCAAAAAAAAGGTCACAGTTCTGGGCGATGTTGAAGATCTTGTAAAAGTTATTTTTGTGCGGAAGCATGACAATTAGATCAACAGATGATTGACAAGGTGAGCACATTTTTCTCTGAAATTGTATTAACCAAATAGATCTTGTTATCTCGAATGGTTGAATAAAAGGGATATACGTCAGATTCGTTTTTAGTTAATTCATGATATACACTCATGCTATGACTTCATTGTTTCATGTACCAGTTGAAAAGCGACATTCTTAAGCTTCCATCAATTGGCTTTAACTAGAGCAAACCCAGGATATTGTCCCTACGATACATTGCGACGCTACCTCGTATGAGTGACATGAGAATAATATCTTTTTCTATACGGAGCCCATGTGCACACACACACACATAATATGATGTCCATTCTTGTTGCTAATTTACTGTCCATTCTTTCACTTGTTGCTTGCTTTTGGCTATACAATGCAACTACTGACTGCATGGTTTCCACTTTACAATTTCAGTTAACTTATAATTGCATGTTTTTCCCTCCACATTTGATATGGAAAAAAAAGTGAATCTCCTAACATGTTCAAACTGATTGTGTCAGCAAGGGTTCCTGGACTTTGAAAAGTCTGTTCGATCCTCCAAGATCTTCTCTGGTCAAAGCACTCTCCATACTTCAACTTAGTGAAGCTCCGGATATGGAAACTCAATTACCACATTAGAACGCCTGCGCCGATGTGCAATGCGTCCGGAGTTCAATTTACAGGTCAAAAGTACATTCAGGTTATCTAAGAAGTTGCAATGCATTTCAATATTTCATGCAGGTCACAAGACTCGCAACAAACTCAAATTTGAGGATTTATAGGGTTACTAAAAGATATATTTATAGTTAGTGAAAGATATCTTTATCAATAATTTAATTTGCAATGTAAAAGAATTTTATGGTAACTTATTGCTTTGTGTATATTTATCATACAAAGTTTATTTCGTGCGGCATAAAAGGGCATGTTACATTATACACTTTGTCCATGATCTTTAATTATTTTCGAAATTCTAGCAGCAACAAGCATAAAGTAACACTGAAAAATTAGGAGTAGGAGCGAATGCAAACGACAATGTAAATGTCATCTAAAAAAAATTTAAATTTGTGATTTACAGCATGCCCGTGCCTTGCACGGGTTTATGAGCTAGTCTATACATAAAGGGTCCCGGTCCTCAGCAATTGTTTGTTGGGGACGTGTTTTGTAACAAACGATTTCTGCACCGTTGGATCGACCGTCCAACGGCTGTGATTTAAAAAACAATTGAACCGTACCGCGGAAACTTTCTGCGGTACGGGCTAATTACATTTTTGCCCCTCCACCCGTACCGCGGAAACTTTCCGCGATAAAAGTAAGACGAGAATAAAGTACGACTAGAGGTAGTGTTTGCCTACAAATGAGGTAGCTTTAAAATCCAAATTAATTGGTTCGTGCTTAAACCTCGAAGCATCGCACTAAACTACCTAAAACATCCCTCGTATTTTCTGTCAAATCACTTCACCACAATTAGTGGATATCGCCAAGATAATAAAGAGCTTGATTCTTGTTCAAATGTGCTTAAAGTCTCTAAATTTTTTAACTTTGATAAAAAACTTGATGGCTATTCTCTAGTCACTTTAATCCGTAAATGTACCCAGTTGGGTTGCTATTCCTATGGCTAACAGCTTCATTCCAATGTTTTGCAATCTGGGTTTGTGTCTAATGGTTATGTCTCCACTGCCCTCATTAATTTCTATGTCAAGTTTGAGTGTTTAAATGATACCCAGAAGCTGTTTGATGAAATTCCTGAACCAAGTGTTGTTTCTTGGAATTCTTTGATTTCTGGGCACGTGCATTGTGGGGAGTTTAGCAAGGCTTTGTGCTTGTTTATGCAGATGGAGAAATCATCTGCAGTTTGCTCTGATGCTTTTTCATTTACGGCGGCTTTAGCTGCTTGTGGGAAGCTAGGTTTGTTAAGATTGGAAATGTCGATTCATTCGAAGATTATGAAGTATGGTGATGAATGCGGTGTTGTTACCTCTAATTGTTTGATTGATATGTATGGGAAATGTGGGTGTGTTGAAGAGGCATTTGCTTGTTTGGGGAAATGAATGATAGAGATACCATTTGCTTGTCTACTTTATTCTGATCGTACTTTATTCTAATCTTACTTTTCTGGACGTACCGCGGGCAAAAATGTAATTAGCCCGTACCGCAGAAAGTTTCCGCGGTACGGTCCAATTTTTTTTTTAAACCACAGCCGTTGGATGGTCGATCCAACGGCGTAGAAATCGATTGCTTCAAAAATCGTCCCCCGCAAACGATTGCCGGGGACCGGACTCCATACATAAATCTCTACTTTATAAAAACGAGGGTTAAATACATAATGACTGGGAACACATATTCCAATGAGTATTTTGTGTATAAATTAAAAAATAATATTTAAAGTTATTTTTTTGAATTTCAAAGCTGGTAAATTTATGTCTTATTGCTTAATAGTAGTACAAAATAGGTTATTAATATTAACAGGAAAAACACTGAACATACCCTCAATCTATATTTGTACACCATATATGCTCCACCAGCAGCCATAGCCAAACCTATCAGAATGACCCAAACAGCAGTCCATGCAGATTTTCCTTCAGTTGCAGTGTTGCAGTCGTACCTGCAGATCAATGGAAATGAAATCAGAAAGGAACCTTGTGCTCCGATAAACACAAAGAAATGGCTTTGCAAAATAAAGGTTCTTGAAGGTGATGAATGTAAGATTAGCTGACTGATAACTTATGCAGGTATCATGCTCCCTGATGTAAAGATTGTCCCCAGAACATGTGCATTAATAGCTACCCCACGTATTCTTGCAGCTGCATTCAGGGCACTGACACGCTTTCTTGTCTTTGCATTCATCAACATCTGGATGGCGAGCAGATCAAGACTTAGCAGATTCCAAAGAAGATACATTAAACATAACAGTAATCATGAGCCTATGGTGTATCAAGGCGCTAATTGACAACCATAAAGCTAAAGTTCACAACCCTAATAAACTCTAAAGATGGTTAACTATAAGAAAGCAAAAAAGTGATAATGTGGAACTTGCAACAAAATACTGTTCATTTACTTCAAACATCCTGATGCTTACAATAATCTAATCATCTTTGTGCTAATGCATATTAAATGGGTTTTGTTTTAAGAAAGGTACAAAGATTAAATGGGCCAATGACTAGTGCTTATGTTACACAAAGCCTTTTCCTTAAATCAGTGACCAATGACAAATTACAAAATGTTCCTCTGCAGTGGGAAAAACCCAGTTTATGATTCTCATACCTACACAAACACACACATTTGCCATCCCCTTTATCCTGTTCCCATTAAAACCATAATAAGACATTAAATTAAATTTCAAATGAAGACCTTGAAATGTAGTCAAAATATTTGTCACCAACCGAACAAGCAGAGAAGGTATGTCCATCCCGAGTTTCATGCCAACAACCTCCATTATTAACCTTACAGCGACCAGGCCCACTTGCTGCAAATGGAGATATGAGATGTACCAAAGTTCCACAACATTCAAAAAACATAATCCAGTTCACAATTTTATCCTTAAAACAAGATAAAAAGCTATAAACTGAAAGCCCAATAAAGTACATGAATTGTCTATTTGATCTGTTCAGTGGATATAAAGGTGTAAGAAAGAACCAAGATTATTTTGATAAGTACATGTAAAATTTTGAAAATGAATTGGACATATGCTTTAAGACTTCAGCAGATGGATAAATAATCAATTATCAAGATATCCCCATCCTGGATCACTGGCATCTGCTATAAGACAGCATCCTAAGTTTGAATTATATGAAATAACATAAATGATTTATAGGTTTTGGAACAGCAAAGGAAATGACACTATTAGAACTAGAACTCCGTCATTTTGGACATTTGGTTTTGAAACTTCGTAACAAACAACAGCAATACTTAACTCATTCATATTGAACCGGATACAATTGAAAGGGAAAGAATAATTAATTCTTTGATAGAATGGCTAAAGTGAAAAACAGAAGATCTATCTACTAATACTACTATGCATTTTGCTTTTTTGACGTCTAGTATATATGCAATGTCAAGTGGACCAAAATAGGAAATTCAAGCACCATAGGGCTTGATCAGTATAGATAGATTCTACGTATGACACTGCCTTTTGTCTAGATTTACACTGCACATAATAAAGTACAGTTTCGAATATTATCTCCAAAATTTACCTTTATTTCATTTCCTTTAAATAATAACCAATTGAGCACAGTTGCAGGAATCTAAGAAAAAGTCAATTCTTCTTTTCTTGTTCAGACAGATGTATAAATAGATCTAGAATTACCAAAAACACAAACCAAACCAAACCCTATGAAGGATGATGGTGTTGCTGTTGCACAAGTGAAAAGTTGATTGGGATGGCAGTGCCAGCAACTGAAATTCTAGCAATTGCACTATGACCTAACTGAGCAAAATTAGATTTGAAAACATATCTTTTTATCTATTTATTTTTTTAACTTTAACTATAAGTTTCTTATAAGCTAATATTAGTAATCAACATTGAATCTTAGACCCACTGCTTACATTTGATAAGTGACTAACATTTTTATGCATTATGGTAACCTAGAACTAACGTAACTGCTTCCTTGCAGATTGTTTAATTTTCTTGATAGAAAAATTTTAAAAAATAAAAATTTGAGTACTTTACCTTCACAAGAGCTATAACCATCACCCTTAAACTGCACGCCGTCAACTACAGGGCACTCACATACTCTCCCACGAAATGTATCCTGGGTCCATGCATATGTTAGACAATAAAAACATCAATAAGCTTTCACAATTCTAAATAGGTACCTTGCAGGCAGTAATGTTGCTGGATTTATCTTGCCAGCAGCCACCATTTTTGTCCATGCACTCATTTGTCTCAACATCTGAGTAAAGAGTTACGAACTCAAAATCATTGAAGGTCATATATCCAAGAATGTTTCATGCTAAAATCTAGTTACAAAACCAAAGCAAAAAATAGAACCCACCACCACTCAAACACACAGCTGGTTCAGTTGTTTCCTCAAAACCAGAACATAAGGCCTTAAGAAGAGCCCCTTTGGCCAACTTTCGTGCAAGAACACAATCATATCATAGAGTATAATTGCAGAAATAATTGAAAGGAAATACGGAATCACACAACTGACCTCTGTACTGTCGATTATTGACAACAAGGGTTGGTAATATGGTTACATCACCTCTTGTCCCTTTCCCAACCTACATGGCATATCCATTGTCTGTGAGCTATATATTTTAGTTACAGTTTACTGGTCCAAGTTATTATTACCACAATTTATTCAATACAACAGATAAGTCAGAGATATACTTGAGCATCTTGCTCTTCTTTCAGAACAGGGTTGTCAGAATCAGCATTCGGATCCCCCATACACTTCTCAATCTTTTTGGAATCAAGCCCTGTGAAGGAAAAATATTTAATACGCCATCAAAAGATCCTGGTAACCTTACCATTAAGCAGAAAATGCATCACCTAATGATTTGATAACACTGTCAGCACATTCCTTATTGTACTTTTTCTCCTTCATGGGGCATCTAATTTGGAAATCTGTAACATAGTCCCACCAGACCCAAGGTTTTTGGGTTTCATTTGCCACTTTGAACACACATAACTATCTTAAATTTTCAATAACCACATCTTTTCCATCATAACCTGAACTGAAATCCTGTTCAGGATCAGGAGCACAATATCTACCGTGATTAATGCACTGGGATTTGCACTGCTTGCTTATTGTGAATGCCATAGGACAATACCATGTTATGTAATGAGGAGTGAACTGAGTATAGCCCCCTCTTTCAAGCAGCTGGGCCGCACCCTTGAAATCTTTTACAAAGTCCATCAGCATATCACATTTAATGCCACATTCATCGTTACTGTTCGTCCAAAGCTCGTACTCCACACGGTCATCCGGGTGAGGAACAGATTCTCTCCAATCAAGATTCACGTTGACCATATCCCCATTACTAATCACTTTCTTCAATTTTTCACCAAATGATTTGTCAAGTAGTGCAGAAGGTATAGTAATGTTCTGAATATATTTTGCAGCTTTAATATCCTCTTCAGGTGTGTCCATGGTTATTAATGGTTCCTCGATATTGTCCGCTACAAGAACAGCAGAAGCACCAGCATTTTGGACATTCCACACTTTCAGAGCAAAAAAACAATCTGCAAACAAATGAATACCATCATAATCTCATCTAATACTACACAAAATATATAAGATCACTGAAGTTATTACAAAAGATTGTAACTTTTCCACACTTCGGGAAAGAGCTAATATTTAAGAATTTAGAAAGGTATTTGCAGAAGGTATTAATAGAATGCCCTTGAGATATGAGAAGAATAGTAAAATTCATGATCAAATGGCTGACAACCAATTAAATGCATGTTATGACATAAATATAAATAATACAAATTAATAGTTTTAACCAACGATGAAGAAGCTATTAAACAATTCTGAGACTTGGTTTAGATAGTAGTAAGTAATAACTGAAGATGAAGAAGTTACGAAATGAATATGACAGATGAATTAGAGCTCTGTGTGTCCTTGTGGAACAAACTTTTGTTTTGTAGTTTATAACTGTAATATGTACTTGGCAATTTTTTTCCTATTTATCATCAAAGATATTTATTTGACACTTTTGGTTCTGAACCTGTCTCAGAATACTAAACCTAAGATTGCTAGTTCCATTCATATTTCCCACTTTTAAAACTTCGATACGTGTTCCAGAATATAGATACTACAAATATATGTAACAGTTCAAGCAAACCAAGTAGTTACAGGAAAAATCAAAAATATTTTATACCAAAACACAAACAGCAAAACCATTGAAGGCAATAAACAAATGAAACAATATAACCAAGACTAATCAACAGCAAGATCTTAAAGTAGCAAACATAGACACGATAGCAATGCCGCTCCAAAACCACAAAATCACCTCACAACCCAAAGATTGAGCACAACTTACCCAAAAAACAGAAAGAGTATCCCCCAAAATCAACCACTTGACCAAATATTATATGAACAAACTAACCAATAATCTAAAAAGGGTACCTTCTAAACTCAACAAACATCTCAAAACTCAAATCAAACAAGATTACAAATCTGCGAACTTAAATTTCTTCAAACAAAAAAACTACCAAACCAAACTCACAAACAATCATAACCAACATAATTAACAAACTTTCAATCATGTTGATAGTAGTTGTAGCAATTCTGTAGTTAGAAGATTTTATTATTTATTCAATAGCCCTACTAAATGGAAAATACTTTCAAATATTTCGAGTTCAGGTCGCTATATATGTATTAATTCATGATTCTACCAAAACAGAACATATGATCTTCCCTCATAGTCCATGCGGAGTGAGCATCCTCGCCACTCTTGCTTTCAACATACAAACATAAGTTTATTTAGGCATTGGTACACCTATTTTAAATTTTAAATCTACATATACAATACACATCTACCTACTATGTGTAGAAATTTAACAACACTAGGGGTTCATATATTGCTTACTTGCCAGACATTTGATATCATCAAGTAATTAGCTCGATTCTCTTTTCTTCTTCTTTTTTGGCTGCTAAACCTTCAGTATCAACTATCATCATGCGCAATGTTTGGTATGTGGTACATATGTTTTCCAGTCATAAGCATATCGAGTAGTGGAGTTTTGTACCAAAGTTTCGCCACTCGACTGGCTAGAGGGCACTTTTGTTTTGGTTGATAAAGTTCGGTAGCATGAAATCTAATATCTTTAGCAATCCACTTGTCCATCAAGGAATTAGATCCTGCTACATCTCTATCTACGATTCTTCTCTCATGGACGTTCCCGAGACCTGAAAGTAGTTGTTGCGTATATCACTTGACCGGTATTTATATGACGCAATGACGTCAAATGACATGGAAAATTTTCTAAATGTTTACTTGATTCCAAATTAGAAGTTCATCTAATTTCCCAAATCTCTGAATTCTTGAGTCTTCAATCAACCTGGATATGTTCATTTCTAAATTCAAGATTTGTGCCTTCTTATTTTAAGATTGTACAATAATTTAAAAAATCTAGACATGTAACAATTAACATATTCCAAAAGTACTCCTTTAATACCTAGACTCGATAATTAAAAGGTCTGTATTTCCATTTCCAAATAATATAACTAACTTTTCTTAATGTAAAAGGATGGCTGATTCTGCAAGGTATACCACTAAATCCAACCATATGGAGGATTTATTTTTTGTGCCAAAAACAAAATTTAAGAAACAACACTCATGATCCAGCAGTAGCCTTGACAATGCAAAAAAGTCAGAAAAACAATTGTACTGAAGCAAAACTTCCATTTCTTAGAACATTTATGAAAGTATATGAATATATCACAATAACTTATAGCCTTCTAGATATCCATATTTTTATAAGCAAAACAGAAAAAACATCTTAAACATCGCAACAAGTATATATATAATACATAACACTACAAGTATATATATAGTACATAACACTAATACACAAAAGCTAATCATACAAATCACTTGAAACAAAGATCTTTAGATGTCAGGCTCAAACAAAAACCAGAATCCTGTAAAACCAAAATTTCCAAATAAAAAGTGCAGGAAAACATTTGGGCTCTCCGGTTCTCTTTTCAACTAAAGAAATTAAATCATGCAAACTGCTAAAAATACCAGTAGCCCATGTTCTCATATTCTTAAATTCATTCCAATATTTTACCCTTTATTCTTATCTTTATAAAATCCCGGTACCTCCCTCAACAATTAATAAGAGAAATTTAAATTTGTTTTACATATATTTGTGCAAATTTACTACCAGATTGAGTGAAAGGTCTACAAGTTTTCCCCCTTTGTTTGCAAATTGCAAGCTTGAAATGCAATACACATGTCTTGTTTATGTAAATGCTTAATGGCTATCACTTTCTGGAAGTTAATAGTATTATTTTTAATGAAATCTTTGATCTTATTACAGTGAATGACCATTTCCGAACCAGACTTGAAGTTTTCAAATTTGGGACTTCCGTGTATAAACAGAGTTTCCCACTAGGCCACTACTAATACAACAAGCTCACACAGTACAAGTAGCATCACATTTGTCCAACTCTTTAAGCATCTAGCCAATGGTCATATACACATTCAGTATTGTTCTAATTTTCTTCTGCCTTTTCTCTCTAACCTCGATTTCGGAATCTTGCAATGCACTAGACAAAGAAGCATTACTGGATTTTAAACAAAGAATCACATATGGCCCCTCAAATCTGCTGACTACATGGATAACTTCGTAGTCTAGTGACTACTCAAATGTAATAGCTCCTTAGTATTCTAAATCTAGTTTTTATTTCCAGTTGATTCGCACTAGGTCTAGAGGCACCATAAAACAAAATACAATTAACAAACGTTTCTTCCTCTCTACGGAGATTTGTATAAAGAGCTTCGATATTTGTCTATCCAGGAAATGACATTTGGACAGCCTTAGTTGTTGGAAAAATCCCTAATTTCCGGGAACCTAAACCTAATTAAGAACAAGAAGACATGATTTTGGAAGGATGAAATACATATATAATTAAGGTGAAATAAAGAACGAATAAGAAGCCTAATTAAGATGAAATTAAACAATACAACATTAAACCATACCTCTGCAGCACAAAAAGAAAAAGAGGGAAAGATGAAGCAGCAGGAAGGTATTGCGGCAGATGATGTGGAGGAGTTTAGAGGATGTGCTCAGAATCAACAAATATAGAGGATGGGATTGGGTTTTCTATAATTATAGCTAATAGGTATACAGCGTTGGAGTGGTCTTTTTTTAGAGAATTTGTATAATTGCTACTGTTTGAGTGCCAGGTAGAATTTTATTGCTAACAGATCATAAGGTTGGAGATGCTCTAAGTGATTGTGAAATACCTATCTAAAACTGTGAGATAGCTATCTATGTTTTACATGTATACAGTTCTTCTACCTATCCCGATTACATTAGGCAATTAGTTTTGGATATATACGCCGGTCAGTTTTTACTTTTTAATTTCCATTGTACAAGTTATGCTTAATTTTAAATACTACTACAAAACAAAAAGTTGAATGCTACCAGCATTTCTAATTACAGTAATTGTGTTCTTTTGCTTGCGGCATATCACACAGATATCTAAACATCAGTTTGAGCATCTATATATGTCTTTGTAGTTGGCTATACATGTGATATTAGTAATTTAATTGTTGTTTTCAATTCTTAAGGTGGTATTGTCTCTTTCTACAGTAGCTTTAAATTATGAATTTTTGTAGTTTGCCTATTTTATGTCTTATTGTTGTTTCCAACTCACATATTTGAATTTGTATTTTGGTGAAAAGTGTGTGACACGCACTATAAGTTTGTTTAATTATATGGAAAGGCCAGCATAAAAAAATATAGAAAAAGGTGATAACTATGGGAATCGAATAGTTGAACTAACATGGATAATTTAAACTAGAGTATAACAACTAGCAAGTAATAACAAAATGAATTAGCATGCATATTTCATAGACAGGAAATAGGAAAAAAAGAAATAAATTAACTTACACCGGAGTGTAGGGCAACTTCACACTCAGCTACAGTTCGGAAAGTCACTTATGCATCCTGATCACCATTTCCTGGTTGCCTGTGATAAAAAAAGAGAGAACACAAAATTATAAATAAATAATTAAATCTAGTAAACTATGACTAAATTGTACTATGAAATTAATTAAACAACATACAAATCCACAAAGATGTCCTCATTCTCAAACACCGAGTACACGTCCTCTTCCTCGGCTTCGAGCGGAATACCAGTTACAAGTAAAGTACGTTCCTATAATTTTAAAATGTAATCAAATTATTAAGCTAATAAAAAGAAGTCTAATTATACTATTGATTTTTATTTTTATTTACAATTTTTTTTGTGAAAATACTATTACACATGCATTTGTTTCATTCTAAGGCTATTACACAAAATAAGAAAGAAAAAATAATGGCACTGACCATTTGATTAGTATGTGTATTGTGTAGACTTGATTTTGTCAATTTCTAAACATCAATTTCAACTATATATATAGTTCTATGTATATAAATATCATTACATTCAACGGTAATGATTAGATCTTATATTTTATTCTAAGAACATTATATAACACAATACATCTTATTCAAACTTTTATAATATTTGCAAAATTTGTAAAACATATTGAACATCAATACTATTATATAATAAATGAAACATTAAAAGTTTGGTTGGTTTGGTTGGTCAATATGTTTTATAATAATTTACTTTTTTTTTAGAAAGTTCTCAAATTTTGCAAATATTATAAAAGTTTTGAATACGATGTATTGTGTTATATAATGTTCTTAGAATAAAATATAAGATCTAATCATTACCGTTGAATGTAAAGATATTTATATACATAGAGCTATATATAGTTGAAATTGATGTTTAGAAATAGACAAACTCAAGTCTACACAATACACTTACTAACCAAATGGTCAGTGCCATTATTTTTTCTTTCTTATTTTGTGTAATAGCCTTAGAATGAAACAAATGCATGTGTAATAGTATTTTCACAAAAAAAAATTGTAAATAAAAATAAAAATCAATAGTATAATTAGACTTCTTTTTATTTAGCTTAATAATTTGATTACATTTTAAAATTATAGGGACGTACTTTACTTGTAACTGGGATTCCGCTCGAAGCCGAGGAAGAGGACGTGTACTCGGTGTTTGAGAATGAGGACATTTTTGTGGATTTGTATGTTGTTTAATTAATTTCATAGTACAATTTAGTCATAGTTTACTAGATTTAATTATTTATTTATAATTTTGTGTTCTCTCTTTTTTTATCACAGGCAACCAGGAAATGGTGATCAGGATGCATAAGTGACTTTCCGAACTGTAGCTGAGTGTAAAGCTGCCCTACACTCCAGTGTAAGTTAATTTATTTCTTTTTTTCCTATTTCCTGTCTATGAAATATGCATGCTAATTCATTTTGTTATTACTTGCTAGTTGTTATACTCTAGTTTAAATTATCCATGTTAGTTCAACTATTCGATTCCCATAGTTATCACCTTTTTCTATATTTTTTTATGTTGGCCTTTCCATATAATTAAACAAACTTATAGTGCGTGTCACACACTTTTCACCAAAATACAAATTCAAATATGTGAGTTGGAAACAACAATAAGACATAAGATAGGCAAACTACAAAAATTCATAATTTAAAGCTACTGTAGAAAGAGACAATACCACCTTAAGAATTGAAAACAACAATTAAATTACTAATATCACATGTATAGCCAACTACAAAGACATATATAGATGCTCAAACTGATGTTTAGATATCTGTGTGATATGCCGCAAGCAAAAGAACACAATTACTGTAATTAGTAATGCTGGTAGCATTCAACTTTTTGTTTTGTAGTAGTATTTAAAACTAAGCATAACTTGTACAATGGAAATTAAAAAGTAAAAACTGACCGGCGTATATATCCAAAACTAATTGCCTAATGTAATCGGGATAGGTAGAAGAACTGTATACATGTAAAACAGAGATAGCTATCTCACAGTTTTAGATAGGTATTTCACAATCACTTAGAGCATCTCCAACCTTATGACCTGTTAGCAATAAAATTCTACCTGGCACTCAAACAGTAGCAATTATACAAATTCTCTGAAAAAAAGACCACTCCAACGCTGTATACCTATTAGCTATAATTATAGAAAACCCAATCACATCCTCTATATTTGTTTGATTATGAGCACATCCTCTAAACTCCTTCACATCATCTGCCGCTATACTTTCCCGCTGCTTCATCTTTCCGTCTTTTTCTTTTTGTGCTGCAGAGGTATGGTTTCATGTTGTATTGTTTAATTTCATCTTAGTTAGGCTTCTTATTCGTTCTTTATTTCACCTTAATTATATATGTATTTCATCCTTCCAAAATCGTGTCTTCTTGTTCTTAATTAGGGTTTAAGTTCCCAGAAATTAGGGATTTTTCCAACAACTAAGATTGTCCAATGTCATTACCTGGATAGACAAATATCGAAGCTCTTTATACAAATCTTCATAGAGAGGAAGAAACGTTTGTTAATTGTATTTTGTTTTATGGTGCCTCTAGACCTAGTGAATCAACCGGAAATAAAAACTAGATTTAGAATACTAAGAAGCTATTACATTTGAGTAGTTACTAGAATACTAAGTTACCCATGTAGTCAGCAGATTTGAGGGGCCATATGTGATTCTCTGTTTAAAATCCAGTAATGCTTCTTTGTCTAGTGCATTGCAAGATTCCCGAAATCGAGGTTAGAGAGAAAAGGGTTGAAGAAAATTAGAACAATTCTAAATGTGTATATGACCATTGGCTAGATGCTTAAAGAGTTGGACAAATGTGATGCTACTTGTACTGTGTGAGCTTGTTGTATTAGTAGTGGCCTAGTGGGAAACTCTATTTGAACACGAAAGTCCCAAATTTGAAAACTTAAACTTCAAGTCTGGTTCGGAAATGGTCATTCACTGTAAAAAGGTCAAAGATTTCATTAAAAATAATACTATTAACTTCCAGAAAGTGATAGCCATTAAGCAGTTACATAAACAAGGCATGTGCATTGCATTTCAAGCTTGCAATTTGCAAACAAAAGGGGAAAACTTGTAGACCTTTCACTCCATCTGGTAGTAAATTTGCACAAATATATGTAAAACAAATTTAAATTTCTCTTATTAATTGTTGAGGAAGGTACCAGGATTTAATAAAGATAAGAATAAAGGGTAAAATAATGGAATGAATTTAAGAATATGAGAACATGGGCTACTGGTATTTTAAGCAGTTTTCTTGGTTTGCATGATTTAATTTCTTTAGTTGGAAAGGGAACCGGAGAGCCCAAATGTTTTCCTGCACTTTTTATTTGGAAATTTTGGTTTCACAGGATTCTGGTTTTTGTTTGAGCCTGACATCTAAAGATCTTTGTTTCAAGTGATTTGTATGATTAGCTTTTGTGTATTAGTGTTATGTACTATATATATACTTGTACTGTTATGTACTATATATATACTTGTTGCAATGTTTAAGATGTTTTTTCTGTTTTGCTTATAAAAATATGGATATCTACAAGGCTGTAAGTTATTGTGATATATTCATATATTTTCATAAATGTTCTAAGAAATGGAAGTTTTGCTTTAGTACAATTCTTTTTCTGGCTTTTTTGCATTGTCAAGGCTACTGCTGGATCATGAGGGTTGTTTCTTAAATTTTGTTTTTGGCACAAAAAATAGATCCTCCATATGGTTGGATTTAGTGGTATACATTGCAGAATCAACCATCCTTTTACATTAAGAAAAGTAAGTTATATTATTTGGAAATGGAAATACAGACCTTTTAATTATAGAGTCTAGGTATTAAAAGAGTACTTTTGGAATATGTTAACTGTTACATGTCCAGATTTTTTAAATTATTGTACAATCTTAAAATAAGAGGGCACAAATCTTGAATTTAGACATGAACATATCCAGGTCGATTGAAGACTCAAGAATTCAGAGATTTGTGAAATTAGATGAACTTTTAATTTGGAATCAAGTAAACATTTAGAAAATTTTCCATGTCATTTGACATCATTGCGTCGTATAAATGCAGGTCAAGTGATATACGCAACAACTACTTTAGAATCGTAGATAGAGATGTAGCAGGATCTAATTCCTTGATGGACAAGTGGATTGCTAAAGATATTAGATTTCATGCTACCGAACTTTATCAGCCAAAACAAAAGTGCCCTCTAGCCGGCCGAGTGGCGAAACTTTGGTACAAAACTCCACTACTCGATATGCTTATGACTGGAAAACATATGTACCACATACCAAACATTGCGCATGATGATAGTTGATACTGAAGGTTTAGCAGCCAAAAAAGAAAACGAAGAAGAGAGAATCGAGCTAATTACTTGATGATATCAAATGTCTCGCAAGTAAGCAATATATGAACCCCTAGTGTTGTTAAATTTCTACACGTAGTAGGTAGATGTGTATTGTATATGTAGATCTAAAATTTAAAATAGGTGTACCAATGCCTAAATAAACTTATGTTTGTATGTTGAAAGCAAGAGTGGCGAGGATGCTCACTCCGCATGGACTATGAGGGAAGATCATAAGTTCTGTTTTGGTAGAATCCTGAATTAATACATATAGGAATCCTAAATTAATACATATAGCGACCTGAACTCGAAATATTTGAATGTATTTGCCATTTAGTAGGGCTATTGAATAAATAATAAAATCTTCTAACTACATAATTGCAACAACTACTATCAACATGAACTACCCAATACTATGTGTATCAGACATTGAATGTGCCACAAACAATGGAGCCGAAATCAACTAACATATAATAATCTGATGGTGAAATTTTCTTATTAATTTAAGCTTCAACAAAAAAACGATATATCTATGTGCTACTGATCAATTTTTTCCCTAGGTTTTGTTAGATATCCCACGAACAACAAATGAATTTTATGTGGACTGATTTCTGTTCATTCATAGTTTAGTTAAATTACCTTTTTGATTGTTGTCTTGTTGAATTATTGAGAACTAGTATTGAATAAATGTTTTACTGGGGCATTACATAAAAAAAGTAGTTGGGTATCTTTTATGATGTGCTAAATTACATTTCCTGTTCTGTTTTGATGTAGTTTATATGTAATTGGAATAACAAAATCTTGGAGGTGCAAGGAAGGGTAAGGACTTGGAGAAACCAAAAAAAAGGTCACAGTTCTGGGCGATGTTGAAGATCTTGTAAAAGTTATTTTTGTGCGGAAGCATGACAATTAGATCAACAGATGATTGACAAGGTGAGCACATTTTTCTCTGAAATTGTATTAACCAAATAGATCTTGTTATCTCGAATGGTTGAATAAAAGGGATATACGTCAGATTCGTTTTTAGTTAATTCATGATATACACTCATGCTATGACTTCATTGTTTCATGTACCAGTTGAAAAGCGACATTCTTAAGCTTCCATCAATTGGCTTTAACTAGAGCAAACCCAGGATATTGTCCCTACGATACATTGCGACGCTACCTCGTATGAGTGACATGAGAATAATATCTTTTTCTATACGGAGCCCACGTGCACACACACACACATAATATGATGTCCATTCTTGTTGCTAATTTACTGTCCATTCTTTCACTTGTTGCTTGCTTTTGGCTATACAATGCAACTACTGACTGCATGGTTTCCACTTTACAATTTCAGTTAACTTATAATTGCATGTTTTTCCCTCCACATTTGATATGGAAAAAAGAAGTGAATCTCCTAACATGTTCAAACTGATTGTGTCAGCAAGGGTTCCTGGACTTTGAAAAGTCTGTTCGATCCTCCAAGATCTTCTCTGGTCAAAGCACTCTCCATACTTCAACTTAGTGAAGCTCCGGATATGGAAACTCAATTACCACATTAGAACGCCTGCGCCGATGTGCAATGCGTCCGGAGTTCAATTTACAGGTCAAAAGTACATTCAGGTTATCTAAGAAGTTGCAATGCATTTCAATATTTCATGCAGGTCACAAGACTCGCAACAAACTCAAATTTGAGGATTTATAGGGTTACTAAAAGATATATTTATAGTTAGTGAAAGATATCTTTATCAATAATTTAATTTGCAATGTAAAAGAATTTTATGGTAACTTATTGCTTTGTGTATATTTATCATACAAAGTTTATTTCGTGCGGCATAAAAGGGCATGTTACATTATACACTTTGTCCATGATCTTTAATTATTTTCGGAATTCTAGCAGCAACAAGCATAAAGTAACACTGAAAAATTAGGAGTAGGAGCGAATGCAAACGACAATGTAAATGTCATCTAAAAAAAATTTAAATTTGTGATTTACAGCATGCCCGTGCCTTGCACGGGTTTATGAGCTAGTCTATACATAAAGGGTCCCGGTCCTCAGCAATCGTTTGTTGGGGACGTGTTTTGTAACAAACGATTTCTGCACCGTTGGATCGACCGTCCAACGGCTGTGATTTAAAAAACAATTGAACCGTACCGCGGAAACTTTCTGCGGTACGGGCTAATTACATTTTTGCCCCTCCACCCGTACCGCGGAAACTTTCCGCGATAAAAGTAAGACGAGAATAAAGTACGACTAGAGGTAGTGTTTGCCTACAAATGAGGTAGCTTTAAAATCCAAATTAATTGGTTCGTGCTTAAACCTCGAAGCATCGCACTAAACTACCTAAAACATCCCTCGTATTTTCTGTCAAATCACTTCACCACAATTAGTGGATATCGCCAAGATAATAAAGAGCTTGATTCTTGTTCAAATGTGCTTAAAGTCTCTAAATTTTTTAACTTTGATAAAAAACTTGATGGCTATTCTCTAGTCACTTTAATCCGTAAATGTACCCAGTTGGGTTGCTATTCCTATGGCTAACAGCTTCATTCCAATGTTTTGCAATCTGGGTTTGTGTCTAATGGTTATGTCTCCACTGCCCTCATTAATTTCTATGTCAAGTTTGAGTGTTTAAATGATACCCAGAAGCTGTTTGATGAAATTCCTGAACCAAGTGTTGTTTCTTGGAATTCTTTGATTTCTGGGCACGTGCATTGTGGGGAGTTTAGCAAGGCTTTGTGCTTGTTTATGCAGATGGAGAAATCATCTGCAGTTTGCTCTGATGCTTTTTCATTTACGGCGGCTTTAGCTGCTTGTGGGAAGCTAGGTTTGTTAAGATTGGAAATGTCGATTCATTCGAAGATTATGAAGTATGGTGATGAATGCGGTGTTGTTACCTCTAATTGTTTGATTGATATGTATGGGAAATGTGGGTGTGTTGAAGAGGCATTTGCTTGTTTGGGGAAATGAATGATAGAGATACCATTTGCTTGTCTACTTTATTCTGATCGTACTTTATTCTAATCTTACTTTTCTGGGCGTACCGCGGGCAAAAATGTAATTAGCCCGTACCGCAGAAAGTTTCCGCGGTACGGTCCAATTTTTTTTTTAAACCACAGCCGTTGGATGGTCGATCCAACGGCGTAGAAATCGATTGCTTCAAAAATCGTCCCCCGCAAACGATTGCCGGGGACCGGACTCCATACATAAATCTCTACTTTATAAAAACGAGGGTTAAATACATAATGACTGGGAACACATATTCCAATGAGTATTTTGTGTATAAATTAAAAAATAATATTTAAAGTTATTTTTTTGAATTTCAAAGCTGGTAAATTTATGTCTTATTGCTTAATAGTAGTACAAAATAGGTTATTAATATTAACAGGAAAAACACTGAACATACCCTCAATCTATATTTGTACACCATATATGCTCCACCAGCAGCCATAGCCAAACCTATCAGAATGACCCAAACAGCAGTCCATGCAGATTTTCCTTCAGTTGCAGTGTTGCAGTCGTACCTGCAGATCAATGGAAATGAAATCAGAAAGGAACCTTGTGCTCCGATAAACACAAAGAAATGGCTTTGCAAAATAAAGGTTCTTGAAGGTGATGAATGTAAGATTAGCTGACTGATAACTTATGCAGGTATCATGCTCCCTGATGTAAAGATTGTCCCCAGAACATGTGCATTAATAGCTACCCCACGTATTCTTGCAGCTGCATTCAGGGCACTGACACGCTTTCTTGTCTTTGCATTCATCAACATCTGGATGGCGAGCAGATCAAGACTTAGCAGATTCCAAAGAAGATACATTAAACATAACAGTAATCATGAGCCTATGGTGTATCAAGGCGCTAATTGACAACCATAAAGCTAAAGTTCACAACCCTAATAAACTCTAAAGATGGTTAACTATAAGAAAGCAAAAAAGTGATAATGTGGAACTTGCAACAAAATACTGTTCATTTACTTCAAACATCCTGATGCTTACAATAATCTAATCATCTTTGTGCTAATGCATATTAAATGGGTTTTGTTTTAAGAAAGGTACAAAGATTAAATGGGCCAATGACTAGTGCTTATGTTACACAAAGCCTTTTCCTTAAATCAGTGACCAATGACAAATTACAAAATGTTCCTCTGCAGTGGGAAAAACCCAGTTTATGATTCTCATACCTACACAAACACACACATTTGCCATCCCCTTTATCCTGTTCCCATTAAAACCATAATAAGACATTAAATTAAATTTCAAATGAAGACCTTGAAATGTAGTCAAAATATTTGTCACCAACCGAACAAGCAGAGAAGGTATGTCCATCCCGAGTTTCATGCCAACAACCTCCATTATTAACCTTACATCGACCAGGCCCACTTGCTGCAAATGGAGATATGAGATGTACCAAAGTTCCACAACATTCAAAAAACATAATCCAGTTCACAATTTTATCCTTAAAACAAGATAAAAAGCTATAAACTGAAAGCCCAATAAAGTACATGAATTGTCTATTTGATCTGTTCAGTGGATATAAAGGTGTAAGAAAGAACCAAGATTATTTTGATAAGTACATGTAAAATTTTGAAAATGAATTGGACATATGCTTTAAGACTTCAGCAGATGGATAAATAATCAATTATCAAGATATCCCCATCCTGGATCACTGGCATCTGCTATAAGACAGCATCCTAAGTTTGAATTATATGAAATAACATAAATGATTTATAGGTTTTGGAACAGCAAAGGAAATGACACTATTAGAACTAGAACTCCGTCATTTTGGACATTTGGTTTTGAAACTTCGTAACAAACAACAGCAATACTTAACTCATTCATATTGAACCGGATACAATTGAAAGGGAAAGAATAATTAATTCTTTGATAGAATGGCTAAAGTGAAAAACAGAAGATCTATCTACTAATACTACTATGCATTTTGCTTTTTTGACGTCTAGTATATATGCAATGTCAAGTGGACCAAAATAGGAAATTCAAGCACCATAGGGCTTGATCAGTATAGATAGATTCTACGTATGACACTGCCTTTTGTCTAGATTTACACTGCACATAATAAAGTACAGTTTCGAATATTATCTCCAAAATTTACCTTTATTTCATTTCCTTTAAATAATAACCAATTGAGCACAGTTGCAGGAATCTAAGAAAAAGTCAATTCTTCTTTTCTTGTTCAGACAGATGTATAAATAGATCTAGAATTACCAAAAACACAAACCAAACCAAACCCTATGAAGGATGATGGTGTTGCTGTTGCACAAGTGAAAAGTTGATTGGGATGGCAGTGCCAGCAACTGAAATTCTAGCAATTGCACTATGACCTAACTGAGCAAAATTAGATTTGAAAACATATCTTTTTATCTATTTATTTTTTTAACTTTAACTATAAGTTTCTTATAAGCTAATATTAGTAATCAACATTGAATCTTAGACCCACTGCTTACATTTGATAAGTGACTAACATTTTTATGCATTATGGTAACCTAGAACTAACGTAACTGCTTCCTTGCAGATTGTTTAATTTTCTTGATAGAAAAATTTTAAAAAATAAAAATTTGAGTACTTTACCTTCACAAGAGCTATAACCATCACCCTTAAACTGCACGCCGTCAACTACAGGGCACTCACATACTCTCCCACGAAATGTATCCTGGGTCCATGCATATGTTAGACAATAAAAACATCAATAAGCTTTCACAATTCTAAATAGGTACCTTGCAGGCAGTAATGTTGCTGGATTTATCTTGCCAGCAGCCACCATTTTTGTCCATGCACTCATTTGTCTCAACATCTGAGTAAAGAGTTACGAACTCAAAATCATTGAAGGTCATATATCCAAGAATGTTTCATGCTAAAATCTAGTTACAAAACCAAAGCAAAAAATAGAACCCACCACCACTCAAACACACAGCTGGTTCAGTTGTTTCCTCAAAACCAGAACATAAGGCCTTAAGAAGAGCCCCTTTGGCCAACTTTCGTGCAAGAACACAATCATATCATAGAGTATAATTGCAGAAATAATTGAAAGGAAATACGGAATCACACAACTGACCTCTGTACTGTCGATTATTGACAACAAGGGTTGGTAATATGGTTACATCACCTCTTGTCCCTTTCCCAACCTACATGGCATATCCATTGTCTGTGAGCTATATATTTTAGTTACAGTTTACTGGTCCAAGTTATTATTACCACAATTTATTCAATACAACAGATAAGTCAGAGATATACTTGAGCATCTTGCTCTTCTTTCAGAACAGGGTTGTCAGAATCAGCATTCGGATCCCCCATACACTTCTCAATCTTTTTGGAATCAAGCCCTGTGAAGGAAAAATATTTAATACGCCATCAAAAGATCCTGGTAACCTTACCATTAAGCAGAAAATGCATCACCTAATGATTTGATAACACTGTCAGCACATTCCTTATTGTACTTTTTCTCCTTCATGGGGCATCTAATTTGGAAATCTGTAACATAGTCCCACCAGACCCAAGGTTTTTGGGTTTCATTTGCCACTTTGAACACACATAACTATCTTAAATTTTCAATAACCACATCTTTTCCATCATAACCTGAACTGAAATCCTGTTCAGGATCAGGAGCACAATATCTACCGTGATTAATGCACTGGGATTTGCACTGCTTGCTTATTGTGAATGCCATAGGACAATACCATGTTATGTAATGAGGAGTGAACTGAGTATAGCCCCCTCTTTCAAGCAGCTGGGCCGCACCCTTGAAATCTTTTACAAAGTCCATCAGCATATCACATTTAATGCCACATTCATCGTTACTGTTCGTCCAAAGCTCGTACTCCACACGGTCATCCGGGTGAGGAACAGATTCTCTCCAATCAAGATTCACGTTGACCATATCCCCATTACTAATCACTTTCTTCAATTTTTCACCAAATGATTTGTCAAGTAGTGCAGAAGGTATAGTAATGTTCTGAATATATTTTGCAGCTTTAATATCCTCTTCAGGTGTGTCCATGGTTATTAATGGTTCCTCGATATTGTCCGCTACAAGAACAGCAGAAGCACCAGCATTTTGGACATTCCACACTTTCAGAGCAAAAAAACAATCTGCAAACAAATGAATACCATCATAATCTCATCTAATACTACACAAAATATATAAGATCACTGAAGTTATTACAAAAGATTGTAACTTTTCCACACTTCGGGAAAGAGCTAATATTTAAGAATTTAGAAAGGTATTTGCAGAAGGTATTAATAGAATGCCCTTGAGATATGAGAAGAATAGTAAAATTCATGATCAAATGGCTGACAACCAATTAAATGCATGTTATGACATAAATATAAATAATACAAATTAATAGTTTTAACCAACGATGAAGAAGCTATTAAACAATTCTGAGACTTGGTTTAGATAGTAGTAAGTAATAACTGAAGATGAAGAAGTTACGAAATGAATATGACAGATGAATTAGAGCTCTGTGTGTCCTTGTGGAACAAACTTTTGTTTTGTAGTTTATAACTGTAATATGTACTTGGCAATTTTTTTCCTATTTATCATCAAAGATATTTATTTGACACTTTTGGTTCTGAACCTGTCTCAGAATACTAAACCTAAGATTGCTAGTTCCATTCATATTTCCCACTTTTAAAACTTCGATACGTGTTCCAGAATATAGATACTACAAATATATGTAACAGTTCAAGCAAACCAAGTAGTTACAGGAAAAATCAAAAATATTTTATACCAAAACACAAACAGCAAAACCATTGAAGGCAATAAACAAATGAAACAATATAACCAAGACTAATCAACAGCAAGATCTTAAAGTAGCAAACATAGACACGATAGCAATGCCGCTCCAAAACCACAAAATCACCTCACAACCCAAAGATTGAGCTCAACTTACCCAAAAAACAGAAAGAGTATCCCCCAAAATCAACCACTTGACCAAATATTATATGAACAAACTAACCAATAATCTAAAAAGGGTACCTTCTAAACTCAACAAACATCTCAAAACTCAAATCAAACAAGATTACAAATCTGCGAACTTAAATTTCTTCAAACAAAAAAACTACCAAACCAAACTCACAAACAATCATAACCAACATAATTAACAAACTTTCAATCAAGATTAGAAAAAGGGTACCTCCTAAAATCAACAAACACTTAAAAACTCAAACCAACAAGATAATTAACAAAGCTACCAACTTCAATTTCTTCAAAAACTAAACCGCCAAACCAACCTCACAAACAATCCAAACCAACAAACTTATCAAACTTTCAATCAAGATTGGGAAAAGGGTACCTTTTAACATCAACAAACACCTTAAAACTCAAATCAAACTAACCAAACAAGATAATTAACAAAGCTACCAACTTTAATTACTTGAAAAACCAAACCAACAAAAGTAACAAACTTTAATTAAAAATCGAAAAATGGTAATCGAAAAAACTACCTCCACAATCAACCAACACAAAAGTAGGCAAAGACCCAGGCTTGGACTTAAAAGAAATCCCAAAATCATCAAAACTCTTACACCCTTTTCTATTATCTTTAGGATAAACAACAGTTCCAGCCATACTTCCACCATATTGAGGAATCCCAAAGTTACCAATTGCACTATCATGAGTCCCTTTTAAACTATCTGGAGATGTAACTCTAAAGCTACTCTCTCCGCTACAAACTTACCCATCACTAATTCACATAAATTAACCATCATAAACCCTAAAAACACTAAATCTTTGAGACCCATCTAGCAAAATAGATACAAGATAAATACAAACACAAAGATGGGTTTTTTATGAGAATCTTGGGAGTAGTTGATTTGGGTTTGTTGTGTGAAGTCGAGAAACAAGAATACTGTGAGTGTTTGTGTGTGTTTTGGGTTGAAAGTGACTGAATCTCAAATTTATTTACTTAAACCTTTAAAAATAGAGCAATCAATTTGTCGTGGATTAAGGTAAGTTACGTATTTAACCCTCGTTTTTATAAAGTAGAGATTTATGTACGGACCAGTTCCTAAACCCGTACAAGGCACGACCATGCTGTAAATCATAAATTTAAATTTTTTTTAGATGACATTTACATTGTCCTTTGCATTCGCTCCTACTCCTAATTTTTCAGTGTTACTTTATGCTTGTTGCTGCTAGAATTCCGAAAATAATTAAAGATCATGGACAATGTGTATAATGTAACATGCCCTTTTATGTTGCACGAAATAAACTTTGTATGATAAATATACACAAAGCAATAAATTATCATAAAATTCTTTTACATTGCAAATTAAATTATTGATAAAGATATCTTTCACTAACTATAAATATATCTTTTAGTAACCCTATAAATCCTCAAATTTGAGTTTGTTGTGAGTCTTGTGACCTGCATGAAATATTGAAATGCATTGCAACTTCTTAGATAACCTGAATGTACTTTTGACCTGTAAATTGAACTCTGGACGCATTGCATATCGGCGCAGGCGTTCTAATGTGGTAACTGAGTTTCCGTATCCGGAGCTTCACTAAGTTGGAGTATGGAGAGTGCTTTGACCAGAGAAGATCTTGGAGGATCGAACAGGCTTTTCAAAGTCCAGGAACCCTTGCTGACACAGTCAGTTTGAACATTGTAGGAGATTCACTTCTTTTTTCCATATCAAATGTGGAGGGAAAAACATGCAATTATAAGTTAACTGAAATTGTAAAGTGGAAACCATGCAGTCAGTAGTTGCATTGTATAGCCAAAAGCAAGCAACAAGTGAAAGAATGGACAATAAATTAGCAACAAGAATGGACATCATATATATTATGTGTGTGTGTGTGTGCACGTGGGCTCCCTATAGAAAAAGATATTATTCTCATGTCACTCATATGAGGTAGCGTCGCAATGTATCGTAGGGACAATATCCTGGGTTTGCTCTAGTTAAAGCCAATTGATGGAAGCTTAAGAATGTCATTTTTCAATTGGTACATGAAACAATGAAGTCATAGCATGAGTGTATATCATGAATTAACTAAAAACGAATCTGACGTATATCCCTTTTATTCAACCATTCGAGATAACAAGATCAATTTGGTTAATACAATTTCAGAGAAAAATGTGCTCACCTTGTCAATCATCTGTTGATCTAATTGTCATGCTTCCGCACAAAAATAACTTTTACAAGATCTTCAACATCGCCCAGAACTCTGACCTTTTTTTTTGGTTTCTCCAAGTCCTTACCCTTCCTTGCACCTCCAAGATTTTGTTATTCCAATTACATATAAACTACATCAAAACAGAACAGGAAATGTAATTTAGCACATCATAAAAGATACACAACTACTTTTTTTATATAATGCCCCAGTAAAACATTTATTCAATACTAGTTCTCAATAATTCAGCAAGACAACAATCAAAAAGGTAATTTAACTAAACTATGAATGAACAGAAATCAGTCCACATAAAATTCATTTGTTGTTCGTGGGATATCTAACAAAATCTAGGGAAAAAATTGATCAGTAGCAAATAGATATATCGCTTTTTTTTTGCAGCTTAAATTAATAAGCAAATTTCACCATCAGATTATTATATGTTAGTTGATTTCGGCTCCATTGTTTGTGGCACCTTCAATGTCTGATACACATGGTATTGGGTAGTTCATGTTGATAGTAGTTGTAGCAATTCTGTAGTTAGAAGATTTTATTATTTATTCAATAGCCCTACTAAATGGAAAATACTTTCAAATATTTTGAGTTCAGGTCGCTATATGTATTAATTCAGGATTCTACCAAAACAGAACATATGATCTTCCCTCATAGTCCATGCGGAGTGAGCATCCTCGCCACTCTTGCTTTCAACATACAAACATAAGTTTATTTAGGCATTGGTACACCTATTTTAAATTTTAAATCTACATATACAATACACATCTACCTACTACGTGTAGAAATTTAACAACACTAGGGGTTCTTATATTGCTTACTTGCCAGACATTTGACATCATCAAGTAATTAGCTCGATTCTCTTTTCTTCTTCTTTTTCTCTTTTGGCTACTAAACCTTCAGTATCAACTATCATCATGCGCAATGTTTGGTATGTGGTACATATGTTTTCCAGTCATAAGCATATCGAGTAGTGGTGTTTTGTACCAAAGTTTCGCCACTCGGCTGGCTAGAGGGCACTTTTGTTTTGGCTGATAAAGTTCGGTAGCATGAAATCTAATATCTTTAGCAATCCACTTGTCCATCAAGGAATTAGATCCTGCTACATCTCTATCTACGATTCTTCTCTCATGGACGTTCCCGAGACCTGAAAGTAGTTGTTGCTGTTAGGCTCAAGACATGTCTGAATACCACTATTAACAAGCCTACACTATGTGACTATGTCACACTACATGACCTAGTGATTTCTATAACTGGGATATAGTATAGGTCTCTAAATGTACTTGTCTTGTTCTCATGAACAATAGCTTAATCATGTATGCTCAGATTTATAATGAGCTTAGTAAAGTTTCTTGCATCTAGATTGTATATAGGCCATTGAATAATTATCCTGGTAGAAGTTCAGTAGTGTTCATGCAGCAGGATAGAAATGAATAAGGCTATGAAGAAATAAGTTGCAGGAATTTGTCTAAGGCATTATATAGCAAAGTCAAAAGAAAGCTATGTCGTGAAGTCACCAATATCCATGTCGTGAAGTACTATATCGCATAGTCCATTTTGTACTATGTCGAGAAGTCCTCAAGACACATGTCGTGAAGTGTTGAAGTCAGCAAAGTCAAAGAAGCCTAGATCGTGAAGTCCTCAGAAGCCCTATGTCGCATAGTCGTCAAATGACCTATGTCGCATAGTCGTCAAATGACCTATGTCGCATAGTTGTCAAATGACTTATGTCGCATAGTCATCAAATAACCTATGTCGCATAGTCTTCAAATGACCTATGTCGCAAAGTCTTCAAAGGCTATATCGCGTAGTCCTCACAAGTGAGATCGCGAAGTCAGGAATGAAGTGG
This sequence comes from Heracleum sosnowskyi, assembly GCA_030848705.1. Taxonomy (NCBI): domain Eukaryota; kingdom Viridiplantae; phylum Streptophyta; class Magnoliopsida; order Apiales; family Apiaceae; genus Heracleum; species Heracleum sosnowskyi. The sequence goes on from CM061239.1 coordinate 116,988,141, forward strand.
AGTTCACGATATCAACACTTAGCCGTTTACAACAAGACAAATCAAGGTACAGAATCAAGAATCAAAAGAGACAAATACTGAAGCATTTGTTCTGGCAAGGTGGTCCAAAGAACAGATGGCAAATCTACAGCTAAACTTGGAGAGAAAGATAAGAGACAAGCAGCTACAGAAACGGGAAAGACTCCGAAAAGCAGGTGGTCCTCCCTGACACAGTTAACGTCTTATGGCAGGACAAGTTGGACTTTCAGCAAGGGGTAACTGTGTAAAAATAGGTGTGTGCACTAGGTTGTATAGGGCTTATATATATCATGCACATCCTATTGTTAGCTGTAAGAGAGATACACATAGTTATTTGCTAAGATCTTTTCTCTGTAAGCAAGCAAGTTCAAACTGTTCTTGTTTAGAAGCCATAAATTCTATTGTGAATTTCTTGGAAAGCTGTAGTATTTAATTTGCTTTAACAAAGTAGATTAAAGTGATTGTGTGTGTTATTTACTTTCTGCATATTACATATCATAATCATATACAGTCTGTTACTTAGTTTTCAAGAATCGAAAAATATATCAAACTATCCATTCACCCCCCCCCCCTCTGTCTAGTTTCTAGTAGTATTCATTTCTAACAAGTGGTATCAGAGCGTAGGCTGTTAACGTACAAACAGGAAAAGATCAAGAATGAGTTCACAGAAACTAAGCAGTATCAAGATTCCTCCTTTTAACAAGGAGCACTACAGTTTATGGAAAAAGAAGATGTTGCTTTTCATCAAAGCTTCTAACCCCATGTATTTAGATATTCTAAAGCATGGTCCCTTCATTCCAATGATCGAGATTGGTGAAACAACCAATGGCACTGAGATTGTACCAGCAAAACATGTGCCCAAAGATCCCTCAAAATACACTGATCCTGAAAAGGAAAAAGTAGCACTGGATGGACATCTTCAACTTATCATTTGTGAATCTATGGACTTCAACATGAATGGCACTATTGCTCATTGTACTAGTGCCAAGAAGATGTGGGATCTTATAGAAGTGCTCTGTGAAGGAACTACTGAAGTAAGAAAGAACAAGAAGCAGATTCTTGTTTCACAATATGAAGCCTTCATGGCTCAGCCAAAAGAGGGAATCACAGAAGTGTTTGAGAGATTCAACAAGCTGATAAACGAGCTCAAACTCTATGACAAACACTATAAACAGAAGAGCTCAATATGAAGTTTCTACTAACTCTTCCAGATCACTTGGAACCAAGAATCTCTTCCCTTAAAGAAAGAGATCTAACAAAGATTGGTTTTGATGTGTTGTATGGTGTTTTAAAGACATATGAGTTAGAGCTGTTTCAAAAGAGATCTATTCAGGCAAAGCAAGGATTAGTGGCAAATACCTCTTGTGCACTTATTGCTGACAACCTAAGTCAAAGAATGGACTCTCTTAAAATCAGTCAGGTCAAGATTGAGGAACTGGAAGTTGAAGACACTGGTGATGAAACTCAGGTTGTGTATGATTTACCTGAAGAGGATGAGTTCTACAGTATAGATGAGCTGGACAAAATGGAAAACAAATCTTTTGCTTATATGGCTAGGAGGTATCCTAACATAAGGTTTAAAAGAAAGCAGCCATTCAGGTCCAAGTTCAATAATGGAAACACTGGTGGATCTAGTGGCTCAAACACCTTCAATAAAGGAAAAGGGATTGCTGGTGCTGCTAAGGGTGGATACAAGACAGGAAGTGTGGATAGGACCAAAATAAGGTGCTATAACTGCAATGAACTTGGGCATTTTGCCACTGAGTGCAAAAAGCCTAAACAAGTCAAGAAGGACAAAGCATACTTAGAGCTTGAAGCTAAGTATGAGGCTCTACTCAAGAAACAATAGGGCAAAGCTTTTATTGCTGAGGGAAAATGCTGGGATGACTCTGATGAAGAAGAAGAACAAGAGTACTCAAACTATGCCTTGATGGCATTTTCTGATAATGGTGATTCAAGTCAGGTACCTATTCTTACTTCTCTTGATATGACTCCCCTTCAATATAAGCAAACTGTTGAAGATATGAGCACTGAGATGTTTAATATTCATACTAGCATGTTAGTAGCTAATGAAGAAATTGATAGACTAACTGTTGCCCAGTAATAATCTATTGTAGAAGGGGGGTTGAATACAATAGTGTAAGATAATCGACTTCTTAATGTATATATCACAAATATGAAAAGAAAGATAACAGCTTTATTAAATCTGATATAAAACTGTTACAAACTCTCTCAAGAAATTCTGATGTTCTTGAGAGCTGCTAGTTTACAAAAACTCTCTCAAGAAATTCTGTTCTTAAGAGCTTCTCTCTTGATTCCCTCGATTATGTTCTCTCTCGAATGAATACATAAATCGAAACCAAGACTGTGTTTATATAGTGCACACAGCTTCTCTATCAATAACAAGATAAGTCCTAATCAATAACAAAGATAGAAACCTATCCTTAATCGATAGCTACATTCTACAAACCAGGAACAAATAGAATAAACTTCCATGTTTATCTAGACTCCAAATATAACTCGAAGTAGGAATCCTGATCAGCTTCAAGTTCTGATGATCAATCCTGATCATAGTCTGAGTAGGAATCCTGATGATCAATAAGATACTGACGCTTGATCAAATACTGATGACCATGCAATACTGATGACGTCAGCAATCCTGATCAGTTGAGTCTAGCTTCTGACGATCATTGAATTCTGATCTAACAATCTCCCCCAATCTCATACTTTGTGAAATAAAGTATAGATTCCAAATATTCAATGATGTCAAAAACATGTATCAAAATGTACGAGTATCTTCAGAAACAACTTATCTGTTTAAGCTTTTTGATAGAACAGATTCATCTTCAAGAAGTTGGATAATAAACTTTCTTCTTTTTCTTCAAGAATTTGAATCAGTCTTTCCTTAAGATTTCTGAGTTCTTCATCTTCCTCATTAATCTGGTAGATAGCTGCTCTGAGATTCTGTATGGAGCTTTTCTGTAGACTGTGCTCTTCAAGCAAAAGATAAGCAATTTCCTTCCCATCAGGATTGAGAGTAAGTTGGGTCATACCAAAAGTTACTTCTTTAACAGCAGTACCTCTTTGCATTTCCACATCCTGACCTCTTTGATTTAAGTACATGGGAATATAATTACCATCGAAATTACTGTTTTCATCCAGTCTTCTTCTTATAGTTGACAAAATCATGTCAGCCCATACTTTGTACACTTGGTTCTTCCATCTTAACAGATAGTGAACATATTTCAGTTCCTGTGTAGTTTTTATCAGCAGATCTTGAATAGATAGAATCTTCACACTACCATTTTTCATGAAGTACAGAATCTTTTCTTTCTTTTCAAAACCATCATGACAATCTATAACTATATCAACAGCTAATAAATTGTTCAGGTTTTCAGAAGTTAAAATACCTCCAATTTCAGTTAAGGAGTAAGGATCAACATAAGTCATGTTTAGAAATTCAGCATCCCTGTGTCCAATACCTCCTCTTGTGTAACTTGACATTTGCTTCAGATTCGAAAACATCTTTAACCAGAGTGTTTTTGATCTAGCCATATCAAACAAATCAACAACACTTGAAGCACTTGTAATAATTCCACCAGTCTGAAAATTGATAGGTGTATCACACTTCAGTGTACTTATGTGTTCCCACTTCTTGTCTTTCTCCTTTTCATGAGTGTAGCTTCTTTCAAGTAAAGATTCTTGCCTGCTTGTATTTCTCCATTGTCTTTCATTTGAAACTTTAAGCCTTTGTAGATAGAGATTGAAATCTTCATATGTTCTTTTTGTAATATCTCTTCTTCTGGCTTCTTCTTCTTCATCTACTTCTTTGTTGTGACAATCAACAACAGTAGATAAGATTATCAAATCAACCTCTTGCAGAATTTCAGATTCGTCAGGATCTTGAATATTGTCAGGATTAGAATCTTCAATTTGATTTGTATTGCTGAGAGTTGATTTACTTGATTTTCTTCTCAATTTTGGTTCTTCTTCAACAATTTCATCATCACCAAAAGTAGATCTGTCAGGAACTACTAGAGTTTGAATATGTTCAGGAATTTCTTCAATTCTTAACCCTCTAGACCTTGTCTGTCTAGGTACTGTTTGAGTTGAAGAACCTCTTCTACTTCTTTTAGCACCTCTCCTACCTCTGCTTCCTCTACCTCTAGCAGGAGCAGTATAGCTTTCCATTGTCTCTCTCTGTAATCTCAAGAATTCTTCATGTGAGAGATCTGGATATTCTTCACTTGCTGTAGAGAGTGCTTTTCTTGCATATAATTGTTGAACTCTTTTATCAGTGTGATATAGAGTAACAATTCTGCCATCTTTTGTAGAAAACTTCTGGAATAAATTTGATGCATCTTCAGGATTATCAATAATTACATCTTCATCACCTTCAGGAATTGTAGCAAGAATGTGTCCATGACCAGGTGTCAGGATTTGATCTTCCGTCAGGATCTGAGATTGCACCAGTGTTCTTACTGTCTTAACTCCAGAATCAGAAACATGAGTTGACTGCGTTGTTTGACTTTGAGAAGTTTGGATTGTCTTCATAACAACAGCATCAGAGGTTTCTCCTTGTATCACTTTGTCACCACCATCATTTCCAGTATCATCATCATTATTTCTTAATACTAGATCAGATGTACATTTTGTCTGAATAACCTTCTCCCCCTTTTTGACATCAGGATTTGACAATAATTGCAAAATTAAGAAAAGAGAGGCTTGAATTTCAGTTACCTTAGTATCCAGAGAATCAATTCTTTGATTGATTGAGGTTTGTTCTGAAACAACAGATTTCACTTGGGATTCCACTACCCTTAGTTGTAAAGTAGTAGGCACCTTTGTAAAATTATTAAAGATATCAGTCCTCACTTTTTCAGTTGAACCCTTGATAGAATCAATCTCACTTTTCAGGCTTTTGGATAACAGAGTAGTAGCCTTCAGATGATTCTTCAAGTCTTGATTCTCTATAGATTTCACTGCATTATAAGCATGTTCAATAGCAGAAGAAAAACTGATAGATTCATCAGATTGGTGCCATGAATTGTTCCATTCATGCTGTCTAAATGCCTCTGCAGGATCAAAGAAAGGAGTAGAAAAATCTTGTCTCTGATCTTTCCCAGTGGAAGCATTGCTAGCCATATATGTACTTGATGAACCAAAATTAGTTCCAAGACTAATTTTGAGTGTTGTAGCAAGCTGTTCCTTCTCTTTTCGATTCTCATTATCATCATCACTTTCAGTTTATCCTGTGGTTCTGAGATAGGATGATCCATTGGTCTTGAACGAAGTGGCTGTATCAAAATAGGTTCATTATCAGGAGCACCACTAGCGTCAGGATGAACATCGTCAGGATTTGATATGCTTGCATCAGTATTTGCTACCAATGGTTCTTGTGGAGCTTGAGGTTCAGAAGCTGCTTCAACACTTTGAGCTAAAGGTTCTTGTGTGCTTCCCTCATTGACAATGTTCTCGACCAATCTTTCAACAGAAGCTGTAGCTTTGCCTGCATCTTCACTTTGAGAAGATGGTTCTTGTGTAGCTGGAATGTTGATGTCTTCATTCTCCCTTTGAGAAAATGGTTCTTGTGTGACCATTCCACTAGCTAAGCCTTCACCCAAACTTTGATTGAGTGGTTCTTGTGTGGCAGGATCAACAGTAGCTGCTGAATTACTCTGAAATTCAGGTTCTTGTGGGCTTGATCCTTTCAGCTTCTTCTGTCTCTGATAGACTAACTCTTCTGCATTCCTCTTTTTCTTTGATGTAGGTGTAAGACCAACCAAAGAAGCAGTTGTAGAAACCTTCTCCCAAGAAATTTCTCTAATCTGAGATGGAGAGGCTGGAGAGTCTGATATAGAGACAACTTTTGTTGTTCATCAGGAATACTAACATCAGGATTTGCTAGAGCATCAGGAGTAGATGACTCATCAGGATTTGATGTCTGAATATCAGTATCCTTCATTTGCACTGTCAAAGGAATATGATACCTGCTCTTTGATAATTTCCTTGTCGTTTGTGGTTTTGATAAAGGTACCACAGCTTTAGTAGCAGTATCAGTAACTTCCTTGTTCACATTCATCACAGAGGATATAGGTAAGTCATCCTCTGAATCACTTTCATCAATCAACCTTAACTTCCTTTTCACAGGAACATTCTTAACAACCTTATCAGCTTTCTTGACCAGGACCCCTTGTACACCCCCTTGTATCTTCTTTTTAGTGAGTGGTGTAGAGGAAAAATCCTTTGAACCTGATTGCCTTCCAGACACATCAGTTCTAGCTGATTTCTTTGATTTTACAACTAAAGTCTTTTGAGAGACAGTAGAGGTGGTTGTTAACTGTTTAGACTGTTTAGGTTGCATGCTTGTGTCAGGAACAAGGTGGGTTGAACCTTGCCCCATAGCATTAGAAAGTAGTCCATAACGAGTAGGCATTTTCTGATGTAAGAAAAACCTAACCTCATCAGGAATAAAAGCATTTCCTATGAAACCATTTGCCTTATCACTGTTGACTAAGGACTTAATATTATTCTCAGTAATTCTACAGATTGGTAGAACTACATCATAGTCAATTCCCTCTTGTTGGGAATACCCCTTTGCAACTAGTCTAGCTTTATTTCTAATAATGACTCCATCAGAATCAGTCTTGTTCTTGAAAATCCACTTTGTACCAACAATTGATCTATTCTTTGGTCTTGGTACCAGTTTCCAGACTTCATTCCTTTCAAATTCATTTAGTTCTTCTTGCATTGCAGTAACCCAATCAGCATCTTTAAGTGCATCTTCAACTTTCTTAGGCTCCTCCTTGGATAGAAAGTTATTATATAAACATTCATTCTGAGTTGCACTTCTTGTTTGAACACCTGCATCAGGATCTCCAATTATCAAATCAGGAGTATGATCTTTTGTCCATTTCCTTGCTGGTGTCAAATTGTTTCTTGAAGTAGATGCTCCCCCTGGATTGGTGTTATCTTGATTGAAAGAATTTGATTGATTTGAAGCTCTCCCTGAATTATTGCTATGCCCTCCTGATGTGTTATCAGGATCTTCACTTGAATCAGTATCTGAAGAATTCTGTCCTGATGATTGAGTTGACTCTGAACTTGTAGTTGAATGCCGTTGCTCCCCCTCAACATTAGCACTACTAGTTGTATCACTGTTGTTTGCATCATCAGTATTAGCACCATCAGTACCTGGTGAGTCATCAGGATTTGGTGACCCATCAGTATCTGATGAATTGACAGGATCTGATTCACTTTCTTCAGGTTCCTTGGAAGCTTCATTTTCAAATAACAATCTATCATGCGAGTCTTCAATGATTCCAGTTATCTTCTTATCATCAAAAGATACATGAATTGACTCCATGACAGTTCTTGTTCTCAAATTAAAAACTCTGAAGGCTCTTGATGTAGGATAACCTATGAATATTCCTTCATCAGCCTTTGTTTCAAATTTCCCTAGCTGTTCAGGATGAGTTCTGAGAACAAAACATTTACAGCCAAACACATGCAAATGCTTCAGACTTGGTTTCTTCTCCTTGAGTGACTGATAAGGAGTGACACCATGCCTGTTTATCAATGTGAGATTTTGTGTATAGCATGCTGTGTTGACTGCTTCTGCCCAGAAATATGTAGGTAATTTAGCTTCTTCCAACATAGTTCTGCCAGCTTCAATAAGAGTTCTATTCTTCCTTTCTACTACTCCATTTTGCTGAGGTGTGCCAGGAGCAGAGAATTGTTGAATGATTCCTTTGTATTTGCAGAACTCTTCCATCTTCGAATTCTTAAATTCAGTACCATTATCACTTCTCAGAATCTTGACTTTGTACTTTGTGGTTGTCTCAATCATTCTCACATGATCCAACAGAACTTCAGGAGTCTCATCTTTTCTGTGCAGAAAATACACCCAGGTGAATCTAGAATATTCATCAACAATTACAAGAGTGTACCTTTTCTTACTGATGGACATGATGTTGACTGGACCAAACAGATCAAGATGTAGCATGTGATATGGTTCTTCAATAGAGGATTCTGATTTACTCTGGAATGATGTCCTTCTTTGTTTTGCTTTTTGGCATGCATCACAGAGTCCATCAGGTGTATATAAGACATTAGGTAATCCTCTTACTAACTCTTTCTTAACCAACTCATTGATGTTGCTGAAGTTGAGATGAGAAAGCTTCTTGTGCCAATTCCAACTTTCATCTACTGAAGCTTTACTGATGAAACATGTAGGGGAGCCATCAGTATCTGAAAGAATGTTGGCTTCATATATGTTACCATGCCTGTAGCCAGTTAGTGCTATCTTCCATGTTGCTTTACTGACTACTTCACAATGTGTGGAATAGAAATTGACATGATAACCTTTGTCAGTGATTTGACTAATACTCAACAAGTTGTGTTTTAGTCCCTTCACTAGAGCTACTTTTTCAATGATGACATTTCCAATGATTATATTGCCATATCCCAAGGTTTGTCCAATGTTGCCATCTCCATAAGACACAGTTGGGCCAGCTTTTTCCTCATATTCTGATAACAGGGCTTTGTTTCCAGTCATGTGCACAGAACATCCACTATCCATGACTAACACATTTTTCTTTTTACCCTGCATCAGAATAATAAAACACTAGTCAGAATGTTTAGGAACCCACACTTGTTGGATTCCTTGTTCATGCATTTTATTAAATTTAACAGCAGAAGACTTTTTGACTTTAGCAGTCCTGACAGGATTTACTCCATCAGGATTTGCTTTGTCAGTATCAGTATTAACAAAAGCATGCTTCACTATGACATTTTCAGTTCTATCAGACTTTGTACTACTTTCAAACTTAGGCAATGGATCATAAAAGTTATAGTACAAATCATGATACTCTTTACATGTATAAATAGAATGCCATAGACTACCACAATGAAAACAGGAATTCTGTGGTTTGTAAAATACTGATCTATTCCTAACATCAGACTTAGGAATTTCAGCCATTTTCTTCTTACTCTTTTTACAATCAATAGCAAGATGATTAGAGTTACCACAGTTAAAACAACTCTTTCTAGGTGCATTTGGGATATACTTATAACCATTTTCTTTATTGATCCCAATTTTACCATTCCTGTTTCTCTTAACAGTAGCTTCCTTTTTCTTATCTGTAACCTCACAGATTTTATCCTTTAGCTATTTCTGAGACAATAGACCTACATTCTTAATGACTTTGTTCATGACAGGTTTAGACTTTATAATTTTAATTCCTTGAGTAGAAGAAGATCCCTTTTCAAAAGTAGAATTGGAATCCTTACCAAAAACAAAATTAACAGGAGTAATCTTAGATTTGGTTGAGTCTATAACATGTCTATAGGTCTTTGGACTGACTGTCTCATCAATGACAATTTTCTCTGCTAATTTCTTATCTTCATCTGACTTATATCCTAGACACTCTTTCCAATTCTTAGAGGTATTAATCTCATGAAATTTCCTACAAGAGTCTGTCCAGGTTCTGATTTTCTCATTAGCATATTCAAGTTCTTTTTCAAGGGAAGTACATTTAGATGTCATCTCTAAGTGCATGTGTTTAGCATTATCACATTCTTTTTGTACTTCTTGCATACGAGAAAATTCAGCTTCTAATATCTCATTCCTCTTTCTAAGGTCAGACATCTCAGATAAGATTCTAGTATTTTCAGCAGTTTGACTTCTAAAGCTAATATGTAATGACTTTAGAAAACGTCTTAACTCAGAAGCATTATCAGTATCAAAATCAAAGATAGTATTTAGTACCTTATCATCAGGAGCAGCAGTTACATCAGCATTGGCCATTAGTGCATAGTTGACTACCTCAGTATCAGATTCTGAGGAAGAGTCCATCCAATCCTTGCTTGATGTGATGAGTGCCTTTGTCTTGTTGCATTCAGAAGCAAAGTGACCCATACCATTACACTTGTAGCATCTAACCTTTGACTTGTCAAATTTGCTACCCTTGCTGTCCTTTTTGATATACTTGTCTTTGTCTGCTTTGAAGGTTTTTTTCTGAAAGTTGCCTTGTCTTCTATTCTTCCTGAACTTCATCCTTCTGAAGTTTCTAACAATCATAGCAACCATCTCTTCCATGTCTGAGTCAGAAGAATCATCACCAGTATTGGCATCAGGATTGCCATCAGTATCTGATGAAGAGTCGTCAGGATCTGACTCAGCTACTCTTGATTTACTTCTAGAGACCTCCATAGCTTTCCCTTTTGATTTTGCTTCTACATTCAAAGCAATTGACTTTGCCTTGCCGCTTTTCTTGTTCTTCCTCTATTGAACTTCAAGATCACGAGTTCTTAGCATCCCATAGATCTCATCAAGAGACACAATGTTCAGATCATACTGGTGTCTAATGATTGAGGTCTGAGTATCCCATTCTTCAGGTAAAGCTCTAAGAAATTTGGTGTTTGAATCTTCAGCTTCATATACTTTGTCAACTAAGGATAAGCTGTTCAATAGTGTCAGAAATCTATCATATAGATCAGTCAGGCTCTCTTCAGGTCTTGCATCGAATTGTTCATATTCTTGAATCAAAAGAGCCCTTCTGTTTTTCTTAACAGATGCAGATCCCTGGCACTGAGTTTCCAAAGTATCCCAGATTTCTTTTGAAGACTTGCATGCAATCACTCTGTTTGACATGACAGCATCAAGGCTATTATGCAAGATATTCTTTATCTTTGGTTCCCTGACCACATAATGTTCTGGTACTGTATCTGTTCGTTCTACGAACTTTGTTGGTATATATGGTCCATCACGAATCCTGTCCAAGTAGTCAGGATCCATAGCCTCCAGGTACATCAGCATCTTTACCCTCCATGTAGGATATTCTGATATCTTTAAGATGGGAATCTTCATTCTTTCATACTTGGTTGTCGACATCTTAGATCGTCTCTGATTTAAAAATAAACCAGTTTGCTCTGATACCAATTGTTGCCCAGTAATAATCTATTGTAGAAGGGGGGTTGAATACAATAGTGTAAGATAATCGACTTCTTAATGTATATATCACAAATATGAAAAGAAAGATAACAGCTTTATTAAATCTGATATAAAACTGTTACAAACTCTCTCAAGAAATTCTGATGTTCTTGAGAGCTGCTAGTTTACAAAAACTCTCTCAAGAAATTCTGTTCTTAAGAGCTTCTCTCTTGATTCCCTCGATTATGTTCTCTCTCGAATGAATACATAAATCGAAACCAAGACTGTGTTTATATAGTGCACACAGCTTCTCTATCAATAACAAGATAAGTCCTAATCAATAACAAAGATAGAAACCTATCCTTAATCGATAGCTACATTCTACAAACCAGGAACAAATAGAATAAACTTCCATGTTTATCTAGACTCCAAATATAACTCGAAGTAGGAATCCTGATCAGCTTCAAGTTCTGATGATCAATCCTGATCATAGTCTGAGTAGGAATCCTGATAATCAATAAGATACTGACGCTTGATCAAATACTGATGACCATGCAATACTGATGACGTCAGCAATCCTGATCAGTTGAGTCTAGCTTCTGACGATCATTGAATTCTGATCTAACACTAACTGCTAAGAATGTTGAGCTTACAGAAAAGAATGAGCAACTTGAGTTAATGGTTGTGAACCTGGATGGTTTGAAAAAGGAGGTTGAGTATCTTAAAAACAAAGTGATTTGTGCTGAGCAGATAGAGAAAGCCCTTAGGGAACAAATTGCTGAAACTAAACTGAAACTAAGAAGCTTCAAAAACTCCTCTGAACTTATTCAAACCTATCACAAGGAACACACTGAAGACTGCAAGGTTGGAGTTGGTTTTGACTATGAAAATGACAAGGGAAGGAAGAAGGTCAAGGGTAAAGGAAAGGAAACTTTTACAAACAAAAATGCCCCAACCATACTGTCAAGTGTTGAACAACCCATCTTCAGAAAGAGTGCTGTTGAGTTTGATGAGGAACTACTGATCATCAAGAAACAACTACTTGAAGAAGATGAGGCTGCTAAAAACACTTCTTCCTTTCCTGAACTTGTCAATCAGAAAGAGACCAAAGACAATCTTGTCAAGAGTCCTAAAGCAAAGAAAGAAGTTGTTAAGAAAAAGAAACAAAACAGAAATGGTAAAGTTGGTGTTAACAAGGGAAACAACTATGCTTATGTGCCAAATGCTCCCAGGAAACAATGTCAAAAATGCCTATCTGTTAATCATTTGACTCATAAGTGTAGTAAGCCTGATATTGTTGAAGTTGACAACCTGAGTAACCATTCTGCCAGCATAAATTCTAGTCATGATTCCTTCTGTGGTAAGCCAAACTGCATGACATGCTATGTGACTGTGATTGCTAACTGTTTATCTCTTAAACATAAACTTGACTCTGCACAATCTGGTGAATCACACACACATATGCATTCTCACAGGACAGGGTCCCCAATCAAGGTTGAGAGGGTGAAAACTTCATGTGAGCCTAAGAGTGTAAACTCCAAAGCCACAGAAAAAGTGAAGTCTCCTACTATGAGAAATGCAATTTATGACAGAAGAATTATTAATCAAAATGTTTCTAAATCAACTGGACCCTACCAAGTGTGGGTACCAAAAACAACTTAGTCATTTTGTGAATGCAAGGCAACAGGAATAAAAGAGTCATATGGATCTTGGACAGTGGATGCTCAAGTCACATGACTGGTGATATAGCCCTGCTATCACATTTTGAGGAAAAGGCTGGCCCATCAGTAACCTTTGGAAATGACAACATTGGTTATACAATGGGATATGGCAGTGTTAAATCTGGAAATGTCATTATTGAAGATGTAGCATTTGTTGAAGGACTGAAGCATAATCTCTTGAGTATTGGACAATTTACCAACAGAGGTTTCAAAGTGGAATTTGATGAAGACCTTTGTTCAATCTCAAAAAGGGAAAGTGGTGAAGTTGTTCTAACTGGTGTGAAGAAAGGAAGCTTGTTTGTAGCTAATCTCAAGGCTGCAGATAAGGGAGAAATCTGTTGTTTCTACACTAAAGCCACGAATGAGGAATTCTGGCTATGGCACAAAAAGCTGTCTCACTTGAATGTTCAGGCAATGAACTCTCTAACCAAGAGAGAACTTATCAGGGATTTGCCTGCCTTGGAGTTTGTGCAAGATGGAGCATGTGAAGCTTGTCAGAAAGGAAAAATTAAAAGATCCAGTCACAAGAACAAGTTGCTCAATACAAACTCAAAACCTCTGCAGCTAATTCACATGGACTTATTTGGCCCTGTGAATGTAATGTCCCTCTCCAAAAAGAAATATGCTCTAGTGATGGTAGATGACTATTCAAGATATACTTGGGTGGAATTCCTATTCTCCAAAGATGAAGCACCCCAAGTCATAATAGAGCATATCAAGAGAGTTGATAAAGAAGCACAAAGCACTGGTTCCTCTGTAGTTGCTTTGAGAAGTGATAATGGGACTGAGTTCAGAAATTCAACATTGTATGAGTTTTGCAAAGATAAAGGAATTTCTCAACAATTCTCAGCTCCTAGAACACCTCAACAAAATGGAGTAGTTGAGAGAAAGAATAGAACTCTCATTGAAGCTGCAAGGACAATGCTGCTGGATGCAAAGCTACCCACTAGCTTTTGGGCTGATGCTGTTAACACAGCATGCTATGTGCAAAATAGAACATTAATCAATAAGAAGTCTGGCAAAACTCCTTACTCATTAATGACTGGAAAAAGAGCATCCTTCAAGCACCTGCATGTGTTTGGAAGCAAGTGCTTTGTGATGAAAGATACCTCTGAGCATGTTGGAAAATTTGATGCAAAAGCATTTGAAGGTATCTTCATTGGATACTCTCTGGAAAGGACAGCATACAGAGTATTTGTACCTGAGCAACACAAAGTCATGGAAAGCATGGATGTTACCTTTGATGACAAGAAAACTCCTGGACTGAAAACAAGTGATCAAGACAGTGTGCCATTGAGATTTGAGAATCAAGGTTATCTTGAGGATTCTGAAAGTGAAGATGAACCCCCTGTTCAAACTGTTCTAGAGAATGAAATCCTTGAAGTTGACAATCTTCTTCAAACACCTGTGCAAGGGTTCACAAACACAGGGGGAGAAGAAGAGAATGCACCTATCAACCAAAATGAGCATGGAACAGATCAAGGAAATGAACAGGGGCACACAAGGAAATGGGACAGAGCCCACACTAGGGATCAAATCATTGGAGATCCTAGTGAGGGAGTTAGAACAAGAAGGGCAACATTAAATACATGTCTGTATAGCTGCTTTCTGTCACAAGAGGAACCTAAATTAATTGAAGAAGCTTTGAAGAATTCTGATTGGATTGTTGCCATGCAAGAAGAGTTGAATCAATTTGAGAAAAACAAAGTATGGGAACTAGTACCTCCTCCAAAAGGAAAGAATGTTATTGACACCAAATGGGTGTTCAGAAACAAAATGGATGAAGAAGGAGTGGTAATTAGAAACAAAGCAAGGCTGGTTGCCAAATGATACTGTCAGCAAGAAGGCATTGACTATGATGAGACATTTGCACCTGTAGCTAGACTGGAAGCCATCAGAATCTTCCTGGCTTTTGCAGCTCACTCAGATTTTAAGGTGTATGGACTCAAACAGGCACTCTATGGACTCAAACAGGCACCAAGAGCCTGGTATGAGACTCTATCTCAATTCCTTCTTGAGCATCAATTCACCAGGGGTACAATTGACAAAACCCTATTCTTCAAGAAGCATGGAAATGATATCATTCTTGTTCAAATCTATGTGGATGATATCATCTTTGGCTCTTCAAATGAAAAACTCTGTGAAAGGTTCTCTAAGTTGATGCAAAGCAAATATGAGATGAGTATGATGGGAGAATTAACCTACTTTCTAGGTTTGCAAGTACATCAAAGGGAGGATGGCATCTTCATAAACCAATCAAAGTATGTCAAAGATCTTTTGAAGAAATATGGTTTAGAAGACTCATCCCCTGCAAAAACTCCCATGTCCACTACAATCAAGCTTGATGAAGACAAGAAAGGCAAAAGAGTAGACATCAAGGTTTTTAGAGGCATGGTTGGATCACTACTCTATCTCACAGCTAGCAGGCCTGATATCATGTTTGCCACATGCCTTTGTGCAAGGTTCCAGTCTGATCCCAAGGAATCTCACATGATGGCTATCAAAAGAATCTTCAAGTATCTGAAGGGGACTCCTAATCTTGGGCTATGGTATCCAAAGGGCACTGGGTTCAACCTGGTTGGTTACACAGATTCTGATTATGCTGGATGCAGAATTGACAGGAAGAGCACCTCTGGAAGCTGTCAATTCCTAGGTCAAAGGTTAGTGTCCTGGTTTAGTAAGAAACAACAGTCCACAGCAACATCCACAGCTAAGGCTGAATATATTGCTGCTGGAAGTTGCTGTGCTCAATTGCTTTGGATTAGAAATCAACTCATGGATTATGGGCTAGTGTTAGAACACATTCCACTAATGTGTGATAATACTAGTGCAATATCCATAGTTGCCAATCCTGTTAACCATTCCACTACAAAGCACATTGAGATCAGGTACCATTTCATTAGGGAACATGCTGCAAATGGTACCATAGAAGTCTCTTATGTTCCCACTGAGAAACAATTAGCTGACATATTTACTAAACCTCTGAATGAAGCAGTCTTCAACAGACTTGAGAGTGAAATTGGAATGCTCAATCCTTCATTTAGTTGCTCTAAGTAAGTATGCCAGTAAATTGTTGCAGAAGTAAATTTTCACTGTATTTAAATGCTCTATTTGTTTGGAGTGAAAATTAGCTGAGATATGATTTATAAATATTTCAGTATTTTACTGCATATTTTTCAAAATCACATTTGTTGGTAAAGTTGTGAGCTTTTGAGACATCTCGATATAGATGATTTTCAGAGTTCACGACACAGTTCAAATCAAACAGACTTATATCGCAAACTGTTGAGATTGTGAGACTTCGCGACATAGTTCATTTCATGAGTTTGTGACATAGTTCATTTTATGACTTCGCGACTTAGAATAACTATATCGACAAGTCTCCACATTTGACAGAATTTTGATTTAAATTAATTTTATTTCAAAATTTGATAAAAAAGTCTGACAATTTGCTTAAAATTCCTAAAAGAGAGTTTTAGACAGGGTATTTCTCCTATATCGCAAAGTCACCTCGACCTGTTCACTTTGGGACTTTGCGACATAGTTCATTTCTGAGACTATGCGATATACTGTGCAAGACTTTGCGGTACATGCCATTTTTTTGACTTCGCGACATACAAATAGACTGTACAGATTCATAACTCCATATCGCAGTGTCTCTATCATATAAATACCCTTTTCTAACCGTTCACAACTTTTCATCTTGTCTATTGCTCTCAAACTCTCAAACCTAAGCGCAAATTCTCTACTCTCTTTTTCACTCTCTCTCTCGAAATGGCACCCAAATCTCAAACAGTATCATCCTCTATCCCTTTAACCATTCCCAAAGAAACCAATCTTCTCACCATTCCCTCTGAGGCTGAGGCTAACCCAAGGTACAAGTGTTTTGTACGGTTCTTGAACACTTCCTACCTACGCCAAGCCCTAACCCTGAACCCTACCTTGTATGTCAATGTGTTGGAAGGATTCTGGAGAACGGCGTTGGTATCAACAATGGCTAGGGAAGATGGAACCTCATTCCAGGAGGTTAGTTGTTCAATTGGAGGCAAACACTTTCAGTTTGGTGAAAGGGAAATCAATGAAGCTTTGGGGTTCAAGGTGGAGGGTCATGACCAAGAAGCTACAGATGCTCAAATCGTAGATTTCATGACCTTCATTCGGTATGCTGATGAGATAGATACTGGAAAGCTGAATAAGAAGTTTGTGAGAAGGGAGTGGTCATTTCTGTTTGACGCACTCCAGAAGGTGTTTCTCTGCAGGAAGACGGGATGAGACCATATCAGTCACATTGCTGTGAAGCTAGCCTACTCCTTGGCCAACAACCAGGAGATCAATGTGGGAGCCATAATTCTCAAAGAATTAGCTCAGAGGCTAGGCAGGACCGTTCGTGGTAGAGGTAATGACATCTTTTACCCTCGTTTCCTTCAAGTTATTTTAAATTTTCTTGATGCAAATGTCCATGAATTGGAGGGTATAGATAACACTAAAATGGCTTATTCCAAGTCCATGTCCAAAGTACTATTTGGCTCATTGGACACAAGGAATCAAGTGGATGTGATTCTAAGTGTGACCAAGCATATGCAAGACACATTTGAGTCTTATCCACTTGATAAGCCCATATACCATGCACTTTCCTGGACAGGGGAGGCTGAGATTGGAGGAGCTACACAGTCTAACCCCAGCCTTCCCATCCCATCCAGCAACCCCACTGCAAACAGTACCATAGAAGTTAGGCAGCCAAGTGCATCAATCTCTCAAAAGATTGGTGTTACTAAAAAGAAGTCAAAGAAGAGAGCCCTAGAAGTGATAAATGAATCTATAGAGATAGCTAGTGAGAATCCTGAGTCACCTCTCACCAGACAAAGTAAGAAATCCAAATCCAAACCTACCACTAGATCCTCCCAACAGGATTCAGATGTGGAAAAAGGGGTACACCTGTTACTGTCCATGGCCTCTCAACAGGTCATTGGCATTGAAAAGAGCAGCCTCCCTACTGCACCTTGTACAGAGTCTGCACAGGGTCAAGACCTCACTCTTGACCCTAGGAGTGATAAGGCTGATAATACATAGAGTGGAGAGCACATCACTGTTGAAACTCCTCCTATTTCTCAGGGGGAGTTGCCACAATCTAATCTAAACCCCACTTCTCTCTCAGATTCTTCCATCAAAATTTCTTCTAAACAAGAGAGTCATTCCAATGACAATCTTGCCTTTGATCAATCACAATTCTCTCCTGTGATTGAGCCAATTTCAAGTGACATGGTGCATGACACTATGCTCACCACCCAGGAACCACATCTAGTTGGTCAGGGAATGCATGTTGGGGGCATATCCTAATGACACCAACACAAACATGGAGGATTCACCAGTTTTCACTGGAGACTCTATGCCAAATTCTCCCATCCTTAGGGATGTGGAACTGTCTTCACAGACAAATAGGGCTAATGTTGTAACACATCCCATTTCAATGGAGACAACATTAGACCCTACAGCCATTCCAAGGCTGGAGGAGACTCAAAATCTTACATCTCATGAAGTGCCTAGCACTAGCTCTCACTTGGCTCAGGCCACTATGTCAGAATGGCTGAAGCCTGTGCACCATGACAGGCCTTCAGGATCATCATCTGTGCCTTCCAAAATGACAGAGGAAGCCATACAAGATCTCCATGTGGCACAGATTGATGAGTTCTCAAAGATAGCTCAACATCTCCTCACCTCAAATCTCCCAAATGCTGATTATGAAGCCATTTTACTCTGCCACAAGGAGGATGTTGAAGCTCAGCAGGAGAAGATAGTGGATGCAGCTGAACCAGAGGGAAATGTGGATGCCTGGTTGGATGCTAAGAGGACTCTCAAGCTCAAGGATGCCCTAGCTTTTCTAAGAGAAGACTACCTCACTTCTCTGGGCTCAAATGCAAAGGATCTTTCTCCTGCTGCCATCTATGATGCTGTTAATGATGTCTACAGGAATCAATTAAAGGCTCTGCACTATATTGGGAAAGGGCTTCAATCAGAGATTTCTTCAATCCAGGAGGAGACAGACAGATCCCTCACTAAGCTCAGAAACTCATATCTCTCTGATTTTCCTAAGGTGGATGGCATCCTTAAAGAAATCCAGAAGACAAACTCTACTGTAAGCATGATGGACATCTCTCTGGCCATGGTCACAGACAACATCAGGAAGCTGGCTACAACCCTGGAAAATCAAGTCAAGGCCAATATCAACTCAAATGCAATGCTGAATGTAATTTGGAAGAATCAATATGGTGACAAATTGGTGGATGAGGTCCCTCTGTCAAACATCTCCAAATTTGAATTTGCCAAGCTCAAGGATCAATCTCTCAATTCTTTCAAGTCTCAACAGCTATTCTCAAAGGTGGATGGTCTTGAAAGAGAAGTGGCCTCTCTGACAGATGAAAACAAGGAGCTTGCCAACTCTCTAAAACAGCTCAATGACAAACTGGATGCCCAAGGCAACAACACCTCCAATATCCTGCTGGTGCAACAACAGATGCTGACTTCAATGATGAAACAAATGAACCTGCCTATCCCTGGGGAAGCTCAAGACATCTTGTCTGATCCCAAGCCTAAGGGGGAGAAACAAAAGGAGGTCATTCTGAAACAGAAAGGGGGAGTACCTGCCAAGCAGCCAAAGCATAAGGGCAAGGGCAAACTCATTGAAGAAACCATAAAGCCAATCATTCTTCCCCCTGTAGAGGTCATAAGTGCAGAAGGTCAGAAGAGCACAATTTCAACCACCTACTATCCATCAACAATGCCTAAAGATATCTCAACTCCTCAACCTACTCAACCTACTCCCAATGCTAAACCTGTCAAAGCTGCAATTATCACAGAGGCCAAGCTACAGGAAGTTGCCAATTCAAACATCTATCATGATGAGGCCTTCCTGGAGTTTCTGAAAGCCATCTACAGTAGTGCTCAAGGAGATGCAAGGATGTACAGACAAAAGATCAAGGAAAGCATCAAGTATTTCACAGTGGCAGTAAGGAAAATCAAGGATGTCCATCTAAGAGAGATAATCATGGTGTGCAAGGACAACTACTTGTGGCACCTAGCTTTTCAAACTCTAGAGAAACTGAGATTTACTGAGCTGTCAATCATTCTGGATTTGATTGAAAAGCATGGGATGAACAATGAAAGTCTTTATAATGACTTGAAGATGGACCAGAATAAAAGATTGCCTGAGGTTATATCCAAGCCAAGGACAATAATTTACCAAAGCCTATCTCAAGACAGTAGTATTGACCAACTAGTAATTCCCTCAGACCTTTTAATGAAGAACAATGCAAAGATCAACCAGGTGCTGCAAATGCTGAGAGCTAAGAGAGGAGCTAGGACAGCTGAGGAACTAGAGATGATTCGAACTCTACAATCTTTTCTGATTCATGGAGTCATTCCTGAATCTGTTAAAGAAAAGAGCAAAAAGAAGGATGGGGATGATGATGATGATGATGAGGAGAAAACCTATGAAAGGAGATCTCAGTCAAGGAGAAATAAGGATGGGTCTAGTGAGAGCAGCAGGAGCAAATATTCAAAGAAATCAAAAGATGCTGGTGATGACAAGAGGGATTCAAAAGGAGGAAAGGAAACAGTCAAGAGAACAAGGAGTGGAATTCAGCAAGTCAAGGACATTGCTAGCAGTACTTTAACCACAACACAAGGCTCTAAGTCTAGGGTGGGTACTGTTCGCAATGATCCTCCAAAATCATTATCTATGACTTCTGAACCTGAATTGCCACAGAAGAAAGATGAAGCCACCAAAGTAATTTCAAGAAAACACTTCCACAAAGTTACAGCTAGTGGAGTGTTATAGTGGATGAAGGGGAAAGGAATGAAGCTACTTCCAAGTGATGTGGCACTGAAGACTAATTCTCCTTGTTCCAGAAAGGTATCTCTTGTGAAGCATTTGAAGATCAAGAGTGTACCCAGAAGGAAAAGGATAACAAAGAAGACTGGAAAACTCACAAATGTTATTGGCATCAATGTGCTTCCACTAGATGAGGACTATGATGAAGATGCCCTAGCATTTTTGAGGGCTCAAAGGATCTTTGAAGTCAAAGTGAAGTTGGATCATCTAGAGATCAAGTACACTGATGGAAGAGAAAGGATAATGAAGCAAGGAAGCTGGCAATATTTCTATAAGTATGAGCTTGAAAGGATAAATGCCTTACTGAATTTTTAAGAAAAAGAAGAAAGGACATGGAAGATAGATATTGCCAGGTACTTGAAAATGCATGCTGATTATGAAGAAAACATGAGGAAAGAGAATGAAGAGAAAAACAAACAGAGAGAGAAAGAAATGGCTGAGATGGAGGAGAGGGCTAAGGAGCTAAGGTAGAAAGGGATGTGTAGGGTCAAACAAAATCCTTACATTGTGGAGTACAAAAACTCACATGGAGGTCAAAGCAAAATAAGGATGGAGTTTCTTGATTCCTATGTAGAAAGTGCACTCAAGGCTGCAATTGATGACTTGAAAGGCTCACCTCTCATTGAAGAACTGATTGCAAGAGAAGAACTTCAAGAAGCCATCATAGACATGAAGAGAAAAGAAGAGATAAGGAAAAAGAAGATATATGATGATTTGCTAGAGAAGCAATTGGAAGCTGAAGCTGCTGAGCAACAAAAGTAATCTGTAAGCTTTCAATTTTTCTATGTAATCAAATTTCTGATCTCAATGTTCATGAATTGTCCTCTTTGTTACTAAATTTCCTTTTTATGTAAGTTAGGCTTGTTATCAGACATGAAATTGTGCCTAAGGATCTTACTCACAATTTGGGGGAGATTGTTAGGCTCAAGACATGTCTGAATACCACTATTAACAAGCCTACACTATGTGACTATGTCACACTACATGACCTAGTGATTTCTATAACTGGGATATAGTATAGGTCTCTAAATGTACTTGTCTTGTTCTCATGAACAATAGCTTTATCATGTATGCTCAGATTTATAATGAGCTTAGTAAAGTTTCTTGCATCTAGATTGTATATAGGCCATTGAATAATTATCCTGGTAGAAGTTCAGTAGTGTTCATGCAGCAGGATAGAGATGAATAAGGCTATGAAGAAATAAGTTGCAGGAATTTGTCTAAGGCATTATATAGCAAAGTCAAAAGAAAGCTATGTCGTGAAGTCACCAATATCCATGTCGTGAAGTACTATATCGCATAGTCCATTTTGTACTATGTCGAGAAGTCCTCAAGACACATGTCGTGAAGTGTTGAAGTCAGCAAAGTCAAAGAAGCCTAGATCGTGAAGTCCTCAGAAGCCCTATGTCGCATAGTCGTCAAATGACCTATGTCGCATAGTCGTCAAATGACCTATGTCGCATAGTCGTCAAATGACCTATGTCGCATAGTCGTCAAATGACTTATGTCACATAGTCATCAAATAACCTATGTCGCATAGTCTTCAAATGACCTATGTCGCAAAGTCTTCAAAGGCTATATCGCGTAGTCCTCACAAGTGAGATCGCGAAGTCAGGAATGAAGTGGAGTTCACGATATCAACACTTAGCCGTTTACAACAAGACAAATCAAGGTACAGAATCAAGAATCAAAAGAGACAAATACTGAAGCATTTGTTCTGGCAAGGTGGTCCAAAGAACAGATGGCAAATCTACAGCTAAACTTGGAGAGAAAGATAAGAGACAAGCAGCTACAGAAACGGGAAAGACTCCGAAAAGCAGGTGGTCCTCCCTGACACAGTTAACGTCTTATGGCAGGACAAGTTGGACTTTCAGCAAGGGGTAACTGTGTAAAAATAGGTGTGTGCACTAGGTTGTATAGGGCTTATATATATCATGCACATCCTATTGTTAGCTGTAAGAGAGATACACATAGTTATTTGCTAAGCTCTTTTCTCTGTAAGCAAGCAAGTTCAAACTGTTCTTGTTTAGAAGCCAGAAATTCTATTGTGAATTTCTTGGAAAGCTGTAGTATTTAATTTGCTTATACAAAGTAGATTAAAGTGATTGTGTGTGTTATTTACTTTCTGCATATTACATATCATAATCATATACAGTCTGTTACTTAGTTTTCAAGAATCGAAAAATATATCAAACTATCCATTCACCCCCCCCCCCTCTGTCTAGTTTCTAGTAGTATTCATTTCTAACAGTTGCGTATATCACTTGACCGGCATTTATACGACGCAATGACGTCAAATGACATGGAAAATTTTCTAACACTGTGTTCCAGAAATTTTTTCTGGAAAGAAAAGAAAAGAAAGTGGTTGATTTATTTTCTTTAGCTTGTTCCCGGAAGATTTTTTAGGAGACAAAAGAATTGATTTCTGAAGATTTGGGAAGAAAATCTTTATAAATTTATCTCCAAAATCATCTTTCCACTTTTGGAGTGATTTAGAGAGAAATGAAAATATTCCATTTTCTATTCTTTTCTTTTCTCTCATAAATTCGGGAACACAGCGTAAGAGCAACTCCAAGAGACTAGCTATCTCAACTCCTAAGTTCAAATTTAAGGAATTTGACAAAAAATTGCACTCCAACAATCTCCTAAATGATTCCTTAAAAGTTAAGACACAACTCTCATGCCTTATTTTTAAGGAAGCTATAGTCATCCCTTATCCTATTTTCATCAATAAAATATTCATTTCCCTCCCTTTTTTATATGTCTTTTCTACACCTCTTTCTTAATGGAGTTTAAATTTAATATTTTTATATTTATAAGGAGTAAATATAAGGAGTATTGTTGGAGTTGACATACCCTATAATATCCTAAATTACTAAGAGTCATATTTTTTATAATATTTTTAAGGAATATGCTAAGAGACTGTTGGAGTTGCTCTAAATGTTTACTTGATTCCAAATTAGAAGTTCATCTAATTTCACAAATCTCTGAATTCTTGAGTCTTCAATCGACCTGGATATGTTCATTTCTAAATTCAAGATTTGTGCCCTCTTATTTTAAGATTGTACAATAATTCAAAAAATCTAGACATGTAACAGTTAACATATTCCAAAAGTACTCTTTTAATACCTAGACTCGATAATTAAAAGGTCTGTATTTCCATTTCCAAATAATATAACTTACTTTTCTTAATGTAAAAGGATGGCTGATTCTGCAAGGTATTCCACTAAATCCAACCATATGGAGGATCTATTTTTTGTGCCAAAAACAAAATTTAAGAAACAACCCTCATGATCCAGCAGTAGCCTTGACAATGCAAAAAAGTCAGAAAAAGAATTGTACTGAAGCAAAACTTCCATTTCTTAGAACATTTATGAAAATATATGAATATATCACAATAACTTACAGCCTTGTAGATATCCATATTTTTAGAAGCAAAACAGAAAAAACATCTTAAACATTGGAATAATGGTACTATGAAAAGGAAACTTATGAAACACATCTTAAAATGATAGAAGTGCCCTAATTTAGCAATCAAGAGGCACCTTAATTGACATAAACAATAGCAAACATGTCGTACAAACATATATGCAGGATAGTTCATATATATTTTGATTTTGAAACTTCAAACTTAGCAAGGAAAAATCTATTATTCACATATAGTTCAGATGTTTGACTACATTTGAATGACAGAATTAGACAAAACCATTAAATGGAAACTCAGTTACTCATATTACCTTGAGAATTGCTTTAGACTCAATTACTCAATTTAATATGAGTAATTGAGTCTAAAAAACGATTAATAGACTACTCCGTCATTTTCCAGTAGCAGAACTAATGACCTTCTTTTTCGAAACTAAAACAGACCATTAACCCTAATATGTACTAATAATCAAAAGTGTAATGCAGCACCAAAGAACATCTTAAAGTCATTAAATTTACACTCTCCTTTTCTTCAATTACCCAAACTTACCAACAAAATCAGCACCCCTAATCTATTAACAACAACGATAAGCTGCACAACACCATTATCCTAACAAAACAAAACAAACAGGTTTCGATATAGGCACTCTTCCGTAACAAAAGCTTATTGTACATACACTAATCTCGAAAATCCATCAAATTATAATTACTGTAAATGAAGATATGCAATTCAAATATCCAATTAGTATGCTTATATATACAAGAACAAGACAATTAATTTAAAGATGTAATAACAGATTGAAAAGGATGGGTGAGGCTTACTCGCGAGCTTCAATTTCTAGGGTAGACATTGAGGAGCTGCTAATTCGAACAACAATCGATTTCTGACAGATTGGTGAATGATTTCAAACATGACACATCCCACGAGATTCCTAGTGATGGTGTCCCATAGATGTGCGGAAGGTAAGGCGAGAGGTTAGAATAAGCGAAAGAGCTACCGTTAGTTAGTCATCCCTCTCTCTCTTCCAAAACGGATTGAAATTAGTGTGAAGTGTATACAATATACATACAAGCAAACATTGGATATAGGCATGTCAAAAGGTTAGAGGGTAAGAAAGTAATTTCAAACGAATAAAATCATTCCCCACAAACAACATGTTCTAGTATTAGATAGATAATAGATAGATAGATTTGTGCACATTTAATACTACTTGCAGACATAAGAGTAGTTGACTTACTTTGTCAGCTTGTTTCAACTTTCGACTAAATTTTACTCTTAATTTGTTTTATGTTCATATTCATCTTATCTTTATATATAGTAGAATCTCAATAAATAAAATATTGATAAATAAATAATTTTACTAAATAAATAATATTTTTATTTTAATATTATATAAATAATATATTTTCTATCTCGATAAATAAATAATTTTTATAGATGAATAAAAAAATTTAGTCTGAAGTATTCATTTATCAAGGTTTAAATGTACTTGAATTGAATTAATAATGCTACTTTTATTGTCTAAACAAAATATTGTAATTATGTGTATTAATTTATTTATTTTGGAAAAGAAGTTATAGAATTCGAAATTATCTTAGTTTAATGCTTATACAAACTATTTATGAAATAAAAAAATAAAATTAGAAAAACTAACATATTTTTCTAAGATAGACGGCCCGTCATTTCGTTCACAAAACACCAAACAATCAATTTCTTGTTATGAACATGAAAGGTATATACTCTTTATTGAATTAGTTGTGTCTATATAATTTATTATTAGTTTCCTTCCGTATTCTAAACTTAATTTTTTTATACTTTGTAAATATATGAAAGTTTTTTTTTGAAAGGCAAAAATAGAATTGAAAAGGCCAAAGCCTATGCTGAGGATTACATCCCGATCCTGTAAGATTTATAATAGAAAACACAACGCACAATCGCTAAGCTGAGTACCACACCTAAAAACATAAAAGTACTAAGAAAGTAACACTAAAACAAACCAAATGAAACCACAAAATATATAGAATGTCAAGTTCTCCCACATCATATTAATAAATCATTCCAGACTCAACCGGGGTTCCTCAATATCCACAGCCTGGTTGATTACCTCATCATTTGCAGCAGCTGCGTTAACGTCCTCCTCATGCACACCCACGAACTGATCATTCACCGGTCCGAGCCCCATGTCATTACACCATATTTCAAAAATACGTCCAAACAGATTTGATATGACCACCATATGATCATAGTTAGCAGCACCATGTTGTGCTAAATAGACTAACATGGCATTATCATCTTCATCAATAGGGTTCACTTTCAAAACCAAGTTTAAATCTGCCTTTCTCTGATTGATTTGCTGAAAGACATATCGATGTTCCGGTAGCGCTCCCAAAGAAGAGTTGTTCCACTCCATATAGGCTCCCACATTATCAGTTTCCAATTCCACAAAATCAAACTCATCGAGATAAGCCCTGTTTAAACTCTCGAGCATTGCATACAGTTCATTGTTGAGACTTTCAGTAATACGAAGTGACCCAACATATAGTCTTCTGATTATGCCCCTACTGTTCCTGATAACCACCCTGATACCAGACCTGTTCCCATTAGCAAATGGTTGATCTTGGAAGTGCCCATGTACGTTAACTTTAACAAACCCACGCCTAGGCATTCTCCATTTTACCCACGCCCATTCCATTGTTTCAAGTGTAGTAATTAAAATGTGGTAGTGGTAAATGAATAAAGCTAAATGCTATATATAATGCCCTCCCTTGATGCTGTTGAAGAACACATCCCAAAATCCTATTGACGCTTACAGCTATCAGGGACGTTTCTTTACCCAAGGTTAATTAATTACAGTCATCTGTCAACTAATTTCAAATAACAAACCACATTTATGTCAAACCCAAGAGAAAGATCGCCCATAAGAATGAAAAGAATATGTGGCCCATGTTAGTTACACTGCCCATTCTAATTACACCAGGCCCATATCATTTTTTGTCGTGATCTACCACGAACTGCTAAATCATCAACACCACTATTCAAATATCTCTCAATGATCGAGTTTGAAAGATATTTTAATATTCAACACATTTTCTCTGAAAGTTAGTGAAAAAGAAGTAGCATGATCTAATAATCCCACTTTCATTTTAAGCATGGAATGGATTAACACATAATTTTCTTAGCATATTAACACTGTAGCATGCTTATTTGAACTCTTCCACAAATGATCAATAAGAAATTCACAAGCATGCCATTATGCTTCGAAAGGATCCTTAGCCTTTGATGGACCCGAGAAAATAAAGACTAAATTTTGTGCTTTGTCTTTGATATATCCACCTATTCCTGAAAGCTACACACCTCTTTGATCATTCTTGAAGGAACCGTCTATAAAACTGAATAAATCATATGGAGAAGATGAAAAATTAATACTTTTGCATGGAGTATTTTAAAGCATTAGCCCAACTGGATTTACCATCCAACACTCTTGATCTACTGATTTACAAAGTCCTGAAGCTTCACACCATTTTTCGATCTTAGTTTAATCAACATTATGAGTTCTTCATCTTTGATCTTCACGTTCTCAAAGATCAGCTGGTTTCTACATAACCAAATCGACCACAGTGTTGCACTTGAAACTATTTTCCAACCTTCTTGCAAAAATGGACTTTCGAAAAAATTATTTTGCATCCAGAGACTTTCAAAGGTCGTGCTAAGAAAAATATTGGTGAGCCCCCACCAATCAAAAATCAAAATTCAGATACCTCTAGTACGAGAGCAGCTCCACGGGAGATGAACTTGTGACTCCAGAAAACTATTACAGAAAGGGCACCATGGATTTTTTTATTGGTTCCCATCCTTTGTTATATTGGTTCCCATCCTTTCGGAGGAGCTTTTGTACGCCAAATAGATTGTCACATTCTTGCAGGTTCCTCTGTATGATTTAGAAGTTTAACCTTGCCATCTTTGCAAGTGAATGGTCTACCAGTTTGGGTCCACACCAGAATATCTTTCCCCTGAGTTAGTGTTATAGAGGCTACAATTTCATTTAAATTGCAAACTTCGTCAAGTTCCCATGACCTCAAATTTATGGTCCATAAATCTGAAATTTGCGTGTTTGGATCGCTCCATTTCAAACAAACATCTTTAACATGAAGGAATTTAATTTTTGAGATGTTATGGAGTCTTCTGAACTTCAAACTTAAATTTTTAGAATTATCTTTCATCCACCTATCCTCCCAGAATAATACTTTTGCTCCATTTCTAACAGACCATCTAAAATTCGAACTTATCAGGGAACCATTAAAAGCCTCCGAATTGTTTGTTGAGATTATATTCCGGAGCATTTCTGGTACATTTTTGCCTTCAAAACTATTTTCCAACCCTGTATTTACCGTGCAAGAATATTTCGCTCTCAAAAGCTTATTCCAATTGTTGGATCTTTCATTACTCCATCTGAACCACCATTTGCTTAACAATGCTTTTCAAATGAGATATGTCCGTGAGACCGAGGCCTTCCCTAGATTTCAGAAGAGAGGCATTTTTCCAGCTCAAAAGATGTAATTTCTTATTTCTCTCTCCATTTGTTTTAAACTCACCCCACAAGAAGCTATGTCTATATGATTCTAACTTATGATAAACCATAGTAGGCAATAGTAATGTTTTAAACAAATGAATTGGGAGGCTGTCCACCACCGATTTCA
Source organism: Heracleum sosnowskyi (assembly GCA_030848705.1). NCBI lineage: Eukaryota > Viridiplantae > Streptophyta > Magnoliopsida > Apiales > Apiaceae > Heracleum > Heracleum sosnowskyi. The sequence goes on from CM061239.1 coordinate 117,016,822, forward strand.
ATAACACAACCCTACCAGCCATGTTCAAACTATCACATTTCCAGCCTGCCAATTTACCCTTGAATTTTGAGAACAAGGGATCCCTTATCACACTTCAGCCACTTTAATCCTTCTTCCAGAATCCATTCGCTTTTGTCTAATGCAAATAATTTGATTTTGGAAAAATATATTTTAAGCCCAAACAAGAGTTGGAAGTAAATGAGAATTCTTTTCACGGTTTTAATTGACTCCATATCATATTTGATGAAAACAAGGGTATCATCATCAAACTGAAGATGCATGATATCTTTAGTGTTTTCAGCCATTTTTATTCCTAAGAACGAACCAATTTCATTAGATTTTTCCAACATCTTACTCAGCACTTCAACCACCAAATTAAAAAGCAAAGGGGGCAGGGGGTCACCCTGTCTCAAGCCTCTCCCGGGTGTAAACTCAGAAGTTGGAGATCCAATAATTAGAATCGAGGTTTTTATCGCTCCCAAGTACCACTGTATCTGTTAGATATAATTGATGATGATTGCTTATCAGTGTTTAAGCAACAGGTACTCATCAGAGTTTATACTAGAAGCCAGTCAGAGTTTGTTAAAGTCTGACGGGGTGAAAGTTTGCTAAAGCTGTCGGTGCTAATATGAAGATTCTAGAAGCAATATATCTTGAAGATGGAAAGAAGCAAGATATATTGAGACAGATAAGGAAACGGAACAGAAGACAGAAGCAATCCTAATTTGATATAAATTGTATAGCTAATTTATAGGAATATCAATTAGAGATTGATTCTATGTAGCTGTGTACTATATAAGCACAGATAGGTTAACCCTAAAAGGGATGCGAATACTGAATACATTATTCTTGTAACCTAGCAGCTCTCTGTGATATTTTACATCACTGAGAGAAGAGTTATTTAATATAATTCAGTTTATTGATCATAAACAGTGTTCTTGATTGTTATTCTCATACGTATATTGATTATATATTGTGTATTCGGCCTAACAGTATCCAATTAATCCACTGTTCCCCGAAGCCCAATTTCTTGAGAAGATTAACCAAAAAACCTCTATCAACAGTATCGAAAGATTTTTCGAAATCAAGTTTAAGAATGAGTCCCGAACACTTTCCTTGTTTGAGGCAATGTCACAATTCGTTGAGAAGCAAAATACTATCTGCACCCTGTCTTCCTTTGATAAATTCGTATTGTGTCTCGCAGACAAGAGATTTCATGAAGATACCTACCCTATTTGCCAGTACTTTTGTAAAAGCTTGGAAGTCGAGTTAATTAGACTAATAGGTCTAAATTCATTGACCAATTTGGGTTGATCAACCTTTGGAATGAGTGTAATAAAAGAAGAATTGAAACCTCTCGGGAGTCTACATGAGGACGAAAACTCCTTGATGGTTTCTAACAGAGGATATTTTAACCTATTCCACAATACTTTCACCAATCCAAAAATCATTCCGTCCGGGCCAGGTGCCTTCTCATTAGAAGACGTTTTGAGGGCAAATTCTAGTTCTTCCTCTGTAATCTCTCTGTCTAACCAGTAGGAATCTTGAGTGTTCAAACGGGTTAGGGTAAGATTACCAATCTCAAGCATTAAAACTGTGTCACCTTCTTGAAAAATTGTTTATAATGCTCAAAGAAGGCCAACTTAATTTCCTTGATTGAATTTCTACACTTTCTTTTCTGAATCACATGATGGTAGGATTTCGAATTTTTATCTCCCTACAAATTCCATTGTATTCTTGATTTTTGTTTTAACATTGAAACTTTAACTAGATAGAGATTTTCCAGTTCACTTTTAGCTTTCAATATCGAGTCTTGAGGGGCATTGTCATTATCCACATTGTTAATCCCAAATGACCTAACAGAATTGTAAAGGGGGGGGGGGGGGGTTGAATACAATTCTAGATATTTTTCTTCTTAAAACTAATTTTAAATAATCTTGACAGAGAAAATAAAAACACAAGCAAATATAAAATTTCATTTGGATGTTTTGAGGATCCAACTGAGATGTTTTTATTTCGGGAATAATCTGTGTTACAAAAGTATCACAGCTTCTCAGTTACAAATGTAGAGTGAGAGTGCTCTTGAAGAAAGCAAATACAAAACTATTCTATCTCACTTCTTACATTTAAAATGAACTGCTACTCTTGGTTATATATCCCAAGATTACAATGCTATTTTTGGCTACACTAAAAAGTACTAAGGGTAACCGCCAACAGCTTGCTTTTCATTCCTTTTGTCCAATGGTCCTTGGAGATCTTTGTCTTTTGTCTTTATGCTTATTATGATCCCACTCAAGAATTTAATTGGTAAAAGAAATGTTTCCTCATTCCCAGTGACCATTTTAATGGCTCCCAATGCAAAGTACACTTCTACATCACCTTTTGATCCGTCAGAAAACTGTCACTATCACTTTGTCAACTGTTCAGAAAAGTGATAGTAATCCGTTGATAGTAGTGAGATGTATTCCGTTGATGGCTTTATTCTTCAATCCGTTGATGGTATATTCTTCATCCGTTGATAGTGTATTCTTCACCCGTTGATAGTGTAATCTTCATTCCGTTGACATGTCTTCACTTAGGCAAAATTACAAGGCACATTATATTTACAGTTAACCAACCTATTTTGCCTATCTAGTACTTAGTCAACATGACTTAGAAAACCTATCTAATACCTACAATAATTGTTTATCAACTAGTGAAGTATTGTACAGTGCAGTTGCCACATTACTCATTCCGTTGATGAGACTCATTCCGTTGATGAGCTACCTGTCAACGAATGCTGCAAAGCATACCATTCCGTTGACAGCTACAAAATTGACTTAACACAAAATCTACTAAGTGTTTTTACAATTATCATCAATAACAACATATTCCTAACAATCTCCCCCAATTTATGACTGATAGAATAACAGCCATAAATCAAGAGCCTTGATGATAACAAAAACACTTAAACAAATTACAAAGTACAAAAGTAGACATTGTATTGAGCTTTATGAAAATTAATTGAAAACAAAGTAGAAATTCTTACGACATAGGTGCACAGAGTTGCTCCTCTAGCCTGAGCAGCTTTATCATCCTTGTCTTTGTGGCCTTGTCTTCTTCCCCTTCCTTGCATTGTTCTCCTCAATCTGAGCTTGGAGTCTTCTGTAGAAAATCTCTTCTTCTTCTTCTTGTTTACCCAACTTGGATTGCATAAATCTCAGAGTTTCATTTGATGCCTTTTCCAGTTGGTCTTTTATCCTGAAAAATCTTCTACAGTTGTCCTTGTCTCTGAATTCCATCATCCAAAAGGGTTGGAGATGAATTTTCTTTCCTGATTGAGGGATCTTTAAAACTCTAGGAAGTGCATCAGGCTTGTTCCAGCTAGCTTTGATTTGACAAATCTTGGAGACAACCTCAGACTTGGCAGTTTTGGTGAACCCAAAATCTTTTTTTAAGCATCTGAACACCACCAGCAATCCTTGAATGAAGCATCTGGAGCCTCTGAATTTCTAGAGAGTCTATGACTGCCTTGTAGATTTTCTTCTCATTGTCAGGTGCAGACTCATGAGCCAAATAAGCTTCATTATACTGCTTGTTGATTGCAGTATCTAATCCATGATATCCAAGTGAGTCTTGATAAAGCCATCTTGGCTTAGGAGGCACACCAGAAGTCCCAGTCTGTGTAGTAGTAGCCACCTGTAGATCAGCATCAAGACTGTCATCACCACTTGAAAAATCATCAAACTCACCACTTGCAGCAGCTCCTGGAGACAGATTGGCAAGTGCATCCTTAGCCCTCATCATGGATGCAGTTGTATGAATCAAATTGAGTGACCTCTCTGCCTCCACATTGCCCTGTTGAGCCAAGATTTGATAGGCTGACACAGGATGAGTAAAGGTTTCAGGATCCAGAGAAATGCTATCCAGAGTTTGTTGATAATGCTCTTGGAAAGACAGTCACTAGAAATGCTCTTTCCTGATAATGCTCTTTCTCCCTCACTAACCTTCATTAACTCACTAGAAATGGCTGGTTCCTTCCTGAGAGTGCTTGTAGTCCCTTCTCTCTCTCCACTATATTCTTGCATCATGGGCTCCCCATGGCTCACACCTCTCATACCCTCACCTTCACCTACTAAGGTGGAACTCTCAGTCTCTCCTTTTACCTGACTGGAAGAAATAGCCAGCCTCACACTCTCAGCCTCTCCCTTTGCCTGGCTGCAAGCCAGCCTCTCAATTTCACTCCCTCTTAGTCCTAAAAGTGTTTCAACAACCACTAGATCATCTGCACTAGTTGTGGGAGCAAATGGATTTTCAATAAAAGGTGCAGAATGAATTATCAACGGATTGGTAGTTTGAACTGTCAACGGAATGGGTTCCGTTGATGGAGAAACATTTATCAACGAAAGAGATAGTTCCGTTGATGAAGTCAATAAAGAAGTATGAGAAATGGAAATTACAGTAGAATTTGTGGTGATTGATTTTAGAGATGTTTCCACAGATCCTCTTGCAGTTTCAGAAAAAGAGGATTGATGGCCCAACAAATCCTTAATAAGTGATGACCATCAATATCAGAGTGGGGCTTCTCCAAGAAAAGAGATGGAGAATCAGGAATAGATAAATGGATCATATCCACATCTAAAGAGTGTGTAGGAGAATTTGGTGAAGTTGTCTCAATATTGATATTGAGAGAATGGGACTGTAACCCCAGAGTAATGATTGGGGCTACATCAAACTGAATTTGAGAAACTGGAAGTGTTGCTTCCAGTGTATGTGCACCCTGTGTAACCTTGGATTTTTGTTTCACCCTTCTTTGGTATTGGGAAATAGTTGTTTGTGGGCTAGATGTGTCCCTTACCCTCTTGGTGTGTGCTCTTGTAGGAGAGCTTGTTTCAATAACTACATCCTTTTGAGAGGATGCAGTCAGACTTGTGCTAATATCCATTTTACTCATTGTGCCTTGTTGGGAAGACACAATGGGGCTAGCTTGGGGAACACTCACCTCTTCCACCTTATCCTTGGGGTTTCTTTGATGTTCACCCCTTCCCTCACCACTCACAGCACCTGCTTCACTCCCCTTAGGTTGTGTAGTATATTTTACAACAGGTGCCTTCTGGGAAGCACCTGAGGTTGGCTTGGTGGATTTAGATTTCTTGGATTTTGGTCTAGTTGCAGGGGCAGGAGCCTGTTGGGTCACAGCTACAGACTCCATTGCAACATCAGTAGTGACAGAGGTAGAGATTGAAGTAACATGTACATTAGAAGATGGAGAAGTTGTTACCTCAATAGCTGGTAAGTACACCACTGGGACATCACCATTGTGGTTGAGCCTCAGGATGTCTGTCAGTACCCTCTTTTCTTGAACAAAACAATTAAACCTGGAATTTGGGTTAGAGATAACCAATGGTGTTGGACTAACATGGTTAGCCAACATCATTAGAAATCTAGCATAATAAATATTATTTTTCCTATTTGTCTTGTCACCCAACTTAGCACCAAGTTCAAACATAAGTTGGGTGCTAAAATTATAATATTTATCAGTAAGTAGCATGGTAAATAGAATTAGAATAGAATTACTTAAAGCATCAAAATTACTAATTTTGCCAGAAAACACTTTGATGAAAGCATCTGCTAAGTAACGGTATTCTCTTACCAAACCTCTCCTAATTACCTTACCCAAATTAGCAGTTGATAAAGAGTAATTAATGGAATTAAGCATGTTAACCATTTCAACTTTAGTGGGTAAAGCTAAACAGTTATTCTCAGGAATATGTAGACATGCTTACATAACATCAGAATTAACAGTATACTCTTTACCTTGAAGTGTGAATTGCAGTGTGCAATCTGTTTCACGGAATTCACATGAGGTCCAAATCTCCTCAATGATTTCATGGTACAGTGGAGTGGAGTGAAACATAGCATAGCTCAGTTTGCAATTCACCATGAAATCTATCATCTTGTGAAAGATTTCGTTCGAGCTCTCTTTGTCAACAAACGGAATGTAGTTGTTCTTCTCATAGATGAACCCTCCAGCCGACATGAGTTTCACTATTGGTGCCATTGTTAAGTTTGAATTGAGTTCGAGATGAGCTTTGCTTTGAGAGATAAGAAGTAATAAAGCCTTTGGAAATTTTTGAGAGTAAGATAAAAAAGAATTAAAGAAAACTAAATTTCTTAAATACTCCCCCAAAAATTCTCAAAAATTAAGTCCAATAATAAATGTAAATTACTGGATTGGCTGAAAAAAAAAGTAACCGTTACAATTAAAATATTACCATGATTTATACTTACAGGGGTGTATTTATAGATCGTGGTAAAAGACGTGTGTTGCCCAGTAAATAACAATTGTAGAAGGGGGGTTGAATACAGTTGTATAAGATTCTCGACAGTTTAATAACTTAAACACAAATATGAATTATAACATAATTATATTAACTGATATAAACGGTTACAAAACTCTCTCAAGAAATTCTGAGTTCTTAAGAGCTTCAAGGTTACAAATATTCTCGTGTATGTGATCTATTGTATGATGTTGTTCATAAATCGAAACCTAAACTGTGTTTCTCTATCAATTTACAAGATAAGTCCTAATCAATTACAAAGATTGAAACATATCCTTAATCGATAGCTGCGTTCCTACATACCAGGAACCGACAGAATAAACATCCTTATTTATCTAGACTCCAAATATAACTCGAAGTAGGAATCCTAATCAGCTTCCAATACTGATGATCAATCCTGATCTCAGTCCTGATATAATCCTGATCCTGACGATCATGAAAACCTGATGACGTTAGCAATCCTGATCAGTTGAGTCTAGCTCCTGACGATCATTGAATCCTGATCTAACAATCTCCCCCAATCTCATACTTTTTAAAATAAAGTATAGATTTCCTAGATTCAATGATGTCAAAAATATATCTACAAAATGTACAATTATCAGTAGCAACTTATCTGTTTAAATTCTTTGAAAGAACAGACTTGTCTTCAAGAAACCGGATAACAAATTTTCTTCTTTTTCTTCCAGTATTTGAATCAGTCTTTCCTTAAGATTTCTGAGTTCTTCATCTTCCTCATCAATCTGGTAGATAGCTGCTCTGAGATTCTGAATAGAGCTTCTTAGAAGACTGTGCTCTTCAAGCAATAGATAAGCAATTTCCCTCCCATCAGGAATAAGATTAAGTTGTGTAATGCCAAAAATTTCGTCTTTAACAACAGTTCCTCTTTGCATTTCCACATCTTCACCTTTTAGATTTAAGTACATGGGAGTATAATTACCATTGAAATTTCTTCCTTCATCCAGTCTTCTTCTGATAGTTGACAGAATTACATCACTCCATTCTTTACACACTTGGTTTTTCCATCTCAGTAGATAATGAACATATTTCAGTTCCTTTATAGATTTAAACAATAACTATTGAATGGTCATAATCTTTACAGTACCATCCTTCATGAAGTATAGAAGCTTCTCTTTCTTTTCAGTACCATCATGACAATCTATAACTATGTCAACAACTAATAAATTGTTCAGGTGTTCAGAAGTTAAAATACCTCCAATTTCAGTTAAGGCATGAGAATCAACATGAGGTATATTTAGATATTCAGCATCCCTGTGTCCAATACCTCCTCTTGAATTACTTGTCATTTGCCTTAGATTAGTAAACATCTGTAACCAGAGTGCTCTAGATCTTTAAGAATCAGCATAATTAGCAGTACTGGAAACATTTGTAATAATCCCTCTTGACTGAAATTTGATAGGTCTATTACATCTGACTGTATCAATGTGCTTCCACTTCTTATCCTTTTCCTTCTCAAGAACATAGCTCCTTTCCAGCTTGTGTTGTTGTCTTCTGGAATTTCTCCACAACAATCTATTTGACTGTTTGATTTTTCGAATATAAAGATCGAAATATCTAGCTGTTGTTCTTGTTACTTCCCTTCTTCTAACTTCTTCTTCTTCATCTACCTCCCTATTATGAGAATCAACCACTGTAGAAAGTATTAACAAATCAACCTCTTGTAGAATTTCAGATTCATCAGGATCTTGAACAGTGTCAGGATTAGAATCTTCAACTTGACTTGTGTTAGGATTTATGGGTGATAGCTAGGAGACAACTTAACTTGATATTTTATTTACTTAATTTGTATTAAGTATGAACATACTGTCACAGCCAGAGTATGTCTGTGTAACCATTTTTGTATTTGCAAATAAGATTCTAGTACATCTTGGTAGAAGTTCATTTGTTTGTTCAAGCCTCAAGAGGTGCTCAAGATGGACAACAAGAATAAAAGTTACTGTCACAACATTGACAGTAAGGTTACATGAAGACAGCATGTTGCTGGTCATGACAACAGATTTACTCTGACAGCAACATTGGCGGAAGCCCTCTGACAGCAACCGTGAAAATCCTGACAGCAAGCTTGGAATTCTTGACAGCACCTTGTGCGGGAATTTCCTACTGTCACCAAAAGCACATTCCTGTGACAGCAAGCTTAAGCATCAGGATACTGTCACGAAGGGACACCATTTGTATTGGGGATCTACCCAGTCAAACTTGTGGCAATTTGGATGTTCAAGAAACAGGCGTGTTGCAGTATCCCAACACTGCATCAAGTCTGCAAGACTACGATCGAAGCTTGAGAAGTCACATGACAAAGCTCACCAATTCCAGAGTATGACAAGTCTACATCTACTGAATTGTGTTAGCTTAAAATAGAATGTTTCTAGATTGCTTTACCCAGTATTGATAAATTGTTTGTATAGCAATTTAGGAAAGACTCATGGGTGGAAAATCTGTAAGAAGGTGCCACATGAAAATGACAGCAGCTTCATAAACCCGTGTTGATAGTGATAAGATTAGTTTACTAAGACTATCAACAATTCCATTCTTTGTAACAACTCAAGAAAACCGAAGCTCAGAAAAATAGTATTTTCTCCGAGGTTGTAGCAACACTTTGCAAAATAAATAAAACATTTATTTTGTGAGAATTTCTCTTGTGTCTGTTCTTGAGTGCATCCTATAAACTGATAAACATAAGTCTTGGTTTTTGTTGTTGAAACGAAGTTTGATTTTTATCAGTGTTGCATTCAACCCCCCCCCCCCCCCCCCCTTCTGCAACAGTCCAGGACCAACAACTGGTATCAGAGCAACCAGATTATCCTAAAATATGAAGATCATGACTAGTATGCAGAAGTCAAGTAGCATAAAGATTCCAGCGTTTGATAAAGAGAACTGCAATGTGTGGAAAAGAAAGATCATGCTGTTTATCAAAGCTGCGAATCCACTATACTTGGGTATCCTCCAAAATGGTCCTTTTGTTCCACAAAAGGAACAAAAGGAGATTGAAGCCTCAACAGTGGATGGTGTTCTTATTCCTGCACACTGGGTTGCCAAGTTGCCCTCTGAGTTTCTGGAGCCAGAAAAAGAGAAGGTGGCTTTGGATGATAACCTGCAACTCAATTTACTGGATGCTTTCACTTTGGACAAAGCCATGTGTGGTAATGTCATTGGGTGCGCATCAGCTAAGGATATGTGGAATAAGATTGAGCTCCTATGTGAAGGAAGTGAAGAAGTGAAAGACAATCAAAGACAAATTCTTATCTCACAGTATGAAGCCTTTATGGCAAAGTCAGGAGAAGATTTAACCACTATGTTTGAAAGATTTAGCAAACTTCTGACTGAGCTACAGATTCATGGCAAATACTATGATATGAAAGAATTAAATGTGAAATTCTTTCTAACACTTCCTGAGCATCTAGAGCACAGAATCACTGCCATACGAGAAGGAAGAAATCTGAATAATGTTACTCTTGAGACATTATATGGTGTACTTAAATCATATGAGCTTGAGCTTTCCAGAAAAGAGCCATACAAGCTGGATTAAGAGGAAAAATGGCAAATATGTCTGGTGCTCTTGTAGCTCATGTTCCAAGAATCACTCAACCTATTGAAGGGATTCAAATCACTCAACCTGCTTCAGTTCCATCTCTTAAGATTGAAGAAGTTGTAGATGATGATGAGAAAGTTGTTCTACAAATAACTGATGTTGAAGATGAATATTTCTACTCCTTAGAAGAAATGAAGAAGATGGACAATCCAACTACGGCTTACATGGCTAAGAAATTTAAAAACATAAGATTTAAGAGAAACAAGCCATTTAAGCCTCAAGGTCAAACATCAAGGTTTAGCAGAGGCAATACTTCCAAGGTTGAGGGTGGTGCCACAAGAGGTGGGTACAAAACAGGGATGGTGGACAGATCCAAGTTTAGATGTTACAACTGCAATGAGCTTGGTAATTTTTTTACTGAGTGCAGAAGACCAAAGCAAAATCAAAGGATGGATAAAGGGTCAAGTGGACAATTCAAGAAAGGACAAGGAAAAGCCTATGTGGCTGAAGGAAAATGCTGGGATGAGACTGATGATGAAGAGGAAGAGGAATATGTGAATCTAGCTCTCATGGCTAAATCTGATGAAGTCACTTCTAGTTCTTCAAGTCAGGTATCTTTACTTGTCTTACTTGAAATGTCTAAAGAAGAATACAAACAAACTGTCGAAGAATTGAGTGCTGAAATGTTTAATGTTCATACTAGTTTAACTGCAGCAAATAAAGAAATTGCTAGGTTAACTAAGCTAAATGAAACACTCACTTCTGAAAATGACATGCTTTTGTTAAAGATCAGTCGATTAGAATCATTAGCACAAGAGAATGCTAAACTTAAAAATGAATTAGTCCGTGCTAAAGAAATAGAGAAGTTTCTAAGGAATGAAATAAGTGAAAATGAATTTAAGATCAAGGCCTATAGAAACTCTTCCAAACAACTTCAGGATTATCATGAGAAACACACAGAGGATCAAAAAGTTGGGATAGGTTTTGATTATGGTAGGAGACCTGGTAAGAAGTTGTGAGTCTGGATTGTTCAACTGATGCTACTGTCAAACCTCATGTCCTCAAAAAGATCAACAAACTAATTTTCAAACTTTCTGAACTTGAGTTTGATGAGGAAGCCATGCTCATCAAGCAACAACTTGATGATGAGGATGAAGGTGTTGGCAATACAACAGTTGATGGAAAAGATACTGTCAAAATCCCCAAGACAGTAACTCCTCCAAACAATCTGACAGAATGTTCTAAAGATGCTGTCAAGAATGGCAAGACAACAACTTTCAAAGATACTGTCAAGAAAGCTTCGAAGACAGTAACTTCCAAACCAACTGTCAAGACAGAAGGTGTGAAAGACACTTTCAAAGAAAGCTCGACAGTAACTTCAGAACACCCTGTTGACACAACTACTTACAAGTCTAGAAACAGGAATGGTAAGTTAGGAAATGGCAATGTTAATGCTGGTAATGCTCCTAGAAAACTATGCAATAACTGTGGCTCCTCACATCATTTAACTCATGTTTGTAAGAAACCAAAAGAGGTCAAGGACAATGTGACCATGATAAATGGCAACTTACATAGAACCCCCATTATGCATAGATCTATGGTAGTCTGCAATAACATTGATTGCATGCCTTGTAAAATAACTGCCATGAGTACTTGTTTTAATCTGCCCATTTCATCTACTGAACAATGTCTCTACATGCAAACTGCTGAGACTTCTGAGCCTACTGGTAACAGCAAAAAGGCCACATCCACTAAGAAAAAGACCAAGTCTAATTCTAAAGAAAAGTGGGTGAAGAAAGAAGTCCAACAGAAGATTCCTGATGTGAGAATTAAAATTGAGAATGTTGATTATTCTTGTGATACTGAAGTGACTGGACCCAACAAGGATTGGGTACCATATGCCTCTTAAATACAATTTGTTTTGCAGAGTAAAAATAAAGAGCAGGTCATATGGATCATTGATAGTGGCTGCTCAAGACATATGACTGGTGATAAAGCCCTGCTATCACAATTTGTAGAGAAAGCTGGCCCAATCATAACCTTTGGAGACAACAGCAAAGGTTACACAGTGGGATATGGCTGTTTGGAAATTGGAAATGTTGTCATCAGTGATATTTGTGACACCCTCCCAATCTGGGGTCATGATTGGGAGTCACTACAACCTCTATACTTATAAACCTGTGAATAATAATATAAACATGCAGACGCGACCCCAACTTTACCCTGGATCTTTAACAGGTAATGGTATGAAACAAGCATCAACTATCTACTTCATTTTATTACATAATAAAAGTCTCAAAAGTTATTACAACCGTGTCTTAAAAGTTCTACATTCCCTTATACAAAACACCTTCTACAAGTCTTCATCACCTGCCTGAGCTGGCATCCCAAAAATAATCCCTATAGGAAGACTTCCTAGCTGACTGAAAAGTGTGTACCATCTTCTCTTTTAACTGTGGGTTAGAACAGGGGAAAGAATGAGCCAAATGCTCAACAAGTAATAATATATCCAAATAGTTAACCACCGTGCAACAGTTTCCAATATCAATATGTATGTCATGGGTATAGCAGAATCCATATCAAGGGATTATCAGAACAATGACATGATTATACAACTTCAAAGGGTAAACCAATTTCCTTATAAAGATATATGATTTCAAGAAAAGTAATAAGTAATTTGGAGATTTTTCACAACGCACCGGACAATACGGGTGATCAGCCACGTAAAGTCCCCATACCGGACACACAGTCCCTCTGGTCCTTGTATTGGGTCCCAATAGGCACATATTGGCCTTTAGACTAGTCCATCCCTAGTCCGTTGCATTATAATTAAAAGTGCTGGACCGGCGTTACTCGACCTCTTACGCCTCCAATCTTAGGAATCCGTGGAAACCATAAATCGGAATTTAAATGATTATAACTTTTGAAAATTCCTTTCTTTTAAAACCTTTCTCATGAAAGGAATCCTTTTAAATCAAAAGATAAGTATTTGTATAGAGTCAAAGTGAAAGTTCATGTATTCTCAAATTTCAAGTAAGTGGGTGATTCATAGGTACAAGTTCAAATCTAATGCAATAGAATCTCAGGTTAAAAAGGCATCAAAATGTGAGTATAATCAAAGGATAAGGGTAAGATCTGGAGAAAAGTTCAAGCAAGATATGGTTCATATAACATTTGTGTTGTGTCTATAATGTTTGTATAGAAGAATCTTTTGTGAATCAGGTAAGTTCAATTTAATCAATATGGATTTCTATCAATGGGAAATCAAGAAGTAAATGTCATAGGTATGTTTTGGATATGTACTAAAATGTGAGTTCTGGTATATTCACTTTTGGGTGTAAAGGATCAAAGAAAGAACTAAACATAGTATGGTGTATGAACCAACAAGGTATATGAACAGAAATAAGGATTTACCAAATGAACAATATGTGTTTTCAGAATTAAAAGTATATCAAAGCATGATAGCAATTCATATCTGTCAAAATGAAAGAATGGAATCAAAATACGAAAGCAAGTTAGTATTACTTGCCTTAATAGCAAAAAGGGTAATGAGAAGTCACTGGTTCTCCACCTTGGTCTTTCCTTTATTTCTAGGCTCTACTTCTTTGGATTCTTAAGTAGCTTTTATAACAAACCGTACTCACTGAATTTCTGCCTTTGCCTTGCCTTTATCTCTATGTTCCACGTCTCGTAACTCTACAAAAGAGTATATACTATCTCAGAATGATCCTCTCAAAATTCTAATCCTTATTTTAAACTACCCAACGTTTCCTAAACGCGTAAACACATAATATTTATATCACTTATAATCTCTTATCCATATGATAAGCACAAAACTCACATAAGCGCACATTGCCATTCAAGTTCACATAATATACTCCTTTAATACATATGTATATAATCTATCTTTCAAATCATACCACACTTGGTTATTCCTTTAAATCAACTTGACCAATGATAACCATATCCTTAACACCATTACAAACAATGTTTTCATCTCAAAAAGCTGAAAAATCTGCTGCGCATACTTTACTAAAACATTTTTCATAAATCCAAAGCTAATCAAACAAATACCACATTTGACAGGATACTTACTGAATACTAATCCAACTTAGCATAAAAGTTTCAACTTCAGAACAATTCCTTTAGATTAAAAACGAACTGGTTAAATTAGGTACTGAAGCACAGAAAATTCCTGCTGCGCAACTTTACTAAAACATTTTTCAGAAATCCAAACATAATCAAACAAATACCACATTTTACAGGCTACTTCCTGATTACTAATAAAATTCAGTATAAAAATTTCAACTTCAGAACAATTTATTTAGACTAAAAACGAATAGGTTAAAGTGTGTACTGAAGCACAGAAAATCCTGCTGCGCAACCTTTAGTAAAACATGCATAACTTTTTACTTGCTAACCCTATCGATACAAGATTTGCGCGTGCACAAACTAGACTCCAACTAAAATAATTTCCTTCTAGACTTACTGTCTAAAACAGGTAGCAAACAATCGCAATTAAGCAGAACAGAACAGGCAGTTTCTGGGCATCTCAACATTCTACAACTTAAACCTTTAAACACCAACATTTCTTATCACATATCATATAACACAACTAAGCAACCATTCTTAACTCCTTAGGCTGCCACAATACTCACAATACTCACAAATCAGAACCTTAAGAAGATATACTCAATTTATACATTAACAATTCAATTAGCATCAACAAATTACTAACACAATTTCTATACCTTTAATCCAACAAAACCCAAAATCAAAACCTTCAAGTAAAATCAAATATTCACATATATAATCTGAAATTTCAAAACTCAACACAATAATTTATCATGCAATCACCATAAACTTGAGATTAACAATCAATCATCAACACCAACAAGTTCCGAATCAATTTTGCAAAAAGGGGAAAATCGAAAATACACATATGCATTTCGATTCTTCAACATGCAACCCAAATTAACTACTTGTAAATACTCTAAAACAATATACATACATCAACATATATAGATCATGGCCACCGGTTCACCAAAGTTCATCACCGTGGTCGACGAATTACATGCAGCCCCAAAAACAAAGGGGTTTTGTATGAATTCGTCCCCAATTGATCCTATAACCACAATTAAACTCTAAGACATCAAGAACACTTGATTTAAATCAAAAATCCGAAACTCCAATTTACAAAACCCATTTTTGAAACTTCACCAAACTCAACACTATTGGTATTAAAGTGTAGAGCTCGGCAAGAGCTTCGATTTGACTATCTACCCATCAATTTTCATCAACAAAGTCAAGAGAAAGCTAAGAGAGAAGGAAGAGAGATTAGAGAGAGAATTGAGTTGAAAGGAAATGGGGCAAGAACTGGTCGTGAGGTGTTTTTGTAGCCCCAAGGGCAATTTCGTCATTACACAATTCTAAAATTTGATTTTTTTATAAAAGAAAACCAATAAATTGCATTTCTAAAATCCGAAATAAAATGAAAATAATACCTAAAATCAAAATTTTATTTTTAAAACAGAGAATACGAATTTACAAGCTCACCCATATTTTTATGATCAAAATTGAATTAAATATGAATTTTCAAAGTTTAAATCACATAAATGACATTTAACTCATAAAATCAGTTTTAAATCCTTAAGGCCAAAAATAAATTCCTTCACTAATTTTAGAAAATAATAGAATATAAAAGAAAGGTTGTGAAAAAGATTTCACAATAAAATGAATCTATGATGATTTTATAAAATTCCCGGAAGGTCAAAAAGAACTAATTTTTAATAAGAAATTCATATAAAATGCAATTAAAAGCATACACATATATTTTAATCCATACCATTCACCAAGTAGACATCTAATCATCACATTTTCAAATATTCACCTTTCACACAATATTCACATATCATAGATCTCAAATATTATTAAATATTAATATTGTACACGCGTTTTTCTGAGTCGTTATAATATTGCTCTTGTGGATGGATTGAAGCACAACCTGCTCAGTGTCAGCCAATTCAGTGACAGGGGATTCAAGGTTGATTTTGACATGATGGTGTGCAATATCTACCACAAGAAGGACATAAGCCTCTCTCTCAAAGGGGTAAGAAAAGGAAGCCTGTTTGTTGCTGACCTAAGCTCAACAAGGAAGGACAAAGTCTACTATTTTTACAGTAAAGCTACAGTTGGTGAAAGCATGTTGTGGCACAGGAAACTCTCTCACCTAAACTTCAAAACAATGAATATGCTGATGAAGAAGGAACTAGTTAGAGGACTACCTCAACATGAATTCTGCCAAGAAGGACTGTGTGAGGATTGTCAAATGGGGAAACTGAGAAGAGCTGTGCACAGATCAAAGCAAATCAACACCAACACAGAACCACTCAAACTAATTCATATGGATCTCTTTGGACCAGTCAATGTTCCATCTTTAGCTAGAAAGAGATATGCATTAGTCATGGTGGATGACTATTCTAGATATACTTGGGTGAAGTATCTAGAATCAAAAGATGTAGCTGCTCAAGTCATCATTGATCACTTAAGGGTTCTTGATAGAACTCCAAATGCAAAAGTTCAAATACTGAGAAGTGACAATGGCACTGAGTTCAGAAATGCCACTCTTGGCAATTTCTGCAAAGATGAAGGAATTGTACAACAATTTTCTGCCAAGGACACCACAACATAATGGAGTTGTAGAAAGAAAGAATAGGACTCTCATTGAAGCTGCCAGAACTATGCTTCATGATGCAAAACTACCAACATACTTCTGGGCAGAAGCTATCAACACAGCCTGTTACACACAGAACAGGACCCTAATCAATAAGACTCATGGAAATACCCCTTACTATCTACTCAATGAGAAGAAACCTACTGTCAAATATTTTCATGTGTTTGGAAGAAAATGTTTTATGATGAAAGACAATCATGAGAAGAAAGGGAAATTTGACACCAAAGCTTATGAAGGTATTTTCATGGGGTATGCTCTAGAAAGGACTGCTTACAGAGTCTATCTTTTGGAACACAAAATTATAGATGAAAGTGTGAATGTCACATTTGATGAAACCAAGTTCCCTGGACTTCCTGAAGAAGGTCAAATGCAGATTCTCAGGTTTGAGAATCAAGGATACTTGGAGGAAGAAGAAATTGTTGATGAGGAACCCACATTCACTCAAACTGTTGAACCTGAAAAAGATGATGTCACTGAGAATGATGCCATTCAAACTCCAGCTCAGTCACAAACAATATCAGGAAACATTCAGAATGATGGTGACTCTGGAGATATTGAGGAAAATGGTGGAGACAATTGCCCTGGTGAAGACTCAGGTACCCAAACTGAGGCTACTGATTTAAATCAGACAAGAGGCTTTCCCAGAACCACCAGATGGAACAAGGATCACACAAATGACTTGATTATTAGAGATCCTTCTTCTAGGGTGAGAACCAAGAACAATGTTTCTGCTGACAGCATGTTTTCTTGTTTTCTCTCTCAAATGGAGCCAAAAACCATTGAAGAAGTATTGTTGGATTCTGACTGGGTGATTGCTATGCAAGAAGAGCTCAATCAGTTTGAAAGAAGCAATGTTTGGAAGTTGGTTCCAAGGCCAAAGGGAAAATCAGTTATTGAGACAAAATGGGTTTTCAGAAACAAACTGGATGAAAATGGAAATGTGACAAGGAACAAGGCAAGGCTAGTAGCCAAAGGTTACTGTCAACAGGAAGGGATAGATTATGATGAGACATTTGCACCTGTTGCCAGACTTGAGGCCATCAGGATCTTCTTAGCCTTTGTTGCACAATGCAATTTTAAAGTGTTTCAAATGGATGTCAAAAGTGCTTTTCTAAATGGAGAGTTAGAGGAAGAAGTGTATGTTGAACTGCCCCTGGTTTTGAAGATGCTGAATTGTATGATTTTGTGTACAAACTGTTCAAAGCACTTTATGGTTTGAAACAAGCTCGAAGAGCCTGGTATGATACCCTCTCTGCCTTTCTATTAGAAAATCAGTTTACAAGAGGTGTAGTAGACAAGACATTGTTCTACAAGCATCATGGGAAAGACATCATTTTGGTTCAAATCTATGTTGATGACATCATTTTTGGTTCATCAAATGAAAATCTGTGTGAGAAGTTTTCATCTCTAATGAGAAACAAATATGAGATGAGCATGATGGGAGAACTTTCATTCTTCCTTGGATTACAAGTTCTTCAGAAGGATGATGGAATCTTCATTTGTCAAGCAAAATATGTCAAGGAACTTCTCAAAAAGTTCAACCTAGAAGATTCATCACCTGCAAAAACTCCCATCTCTACATCAACTAGTCTGGATCTAGACTCCAAAGGGAAGAAAGTGGACTCTAGTGCTTACAGAGGCATGGTTGGATCTCTTCTCTATCTAACTGCTAGCAGACCTGACATAATGTTTGCTACATGTCTCTGTGCAAGGTTTCAAGCTGATCCAAGGGAGTCACACTTAGTAGCAATCAAGAGAATTTTTAGATACCTAAAGGGCACTCCTAATCTAGGCCTTTGGTACCCTAAAAACACTGGATTTGAGCTAGTGGGGTATTCTGATTCAGACTATGCTGGGTGTAAGATTGACAGAAAAAGCACTACTGGAAGCTGTCAATTTCTTGGTGGAAGATTGGTGTCATGGTTTAGTAAGAAACAACATTCAGTATCTACATCCACTGTAGAAGCTGAATACATTGCTGCTGGAAGTTGCTGTGCACAAATTCTATGGATGAAGAATCAACTGTTGAATTATGGTCTAGTGTTAAACGACATTCCTATCTACTGTGACAACACTAGTGCCATAACAATCTCAGACAATCCTGTTCAACACTCCAGGACAAAGCACATTGACATAAGACATCATTTCATAAGGGAGCATGTTGAGCAAGGAACTGTGAAGTTGATCTATGTCCCAACAGAAAAGTAGCTTGCAGATATATTCACAAAACCATTGGATGAAGCAACCTTTAACAGGTTGGTAAGTGAATTGGGAATGCTTAATCTGGTATGTTAACTTACTAGTTTTCCATTCTAAATTAACTGTATTGCAGCTCGTGACAGTAGCTTTCTAAAGTTACTGTCATGAGAAGTTACTGTCACTTGTAGTTTTAGTTTCTTTGGCAACATGTTTGATTTGACTTGGCTGAAAATTGAATTTTGGGCTAGTCGTCTGTCAACAATAAAACTCTGTGTCATTAACTTGGACAATGTTGGAGTCTGGGATTTTTGGTCTAAACCTTTGTGTTTAGTGACCTTTCTGTGTTAATTGTTGTGTTAGTGGAGAACATCTTCATTAATTGCTTTATGTGGTAGTTGTATGGGTATTCCAAACTGTTGACCATTTACCTTCTCCTTAATTCCAGTATGCCTATAAAATGAATCTTAGGCCATATTAGTGAATCATTAAGTAAATCAAAGAGGTAAAATGGAAAACAAGGTAGAAATGGAATTTAGGCCAAAGACTCTTGGTAGCGAGCCCTACAATGAAGAAGTTGAAGCCCTATTTGATGAGATGTGGGTTATTCTTGATGAGGAAGACGAGAAGGAGGCTGCTGCCATGGCTGTTGAAGAGGCCAAATGGCAGAAGCAAGAGGAAGAGTTTCAAGCTCTCCTCAAGGAGGAAGGAACTACTGAAGAAGAGACTAAGGCTGAAGTTCTAGAGTTGATTAAGAAATTCCATGATAATTAGCCATTTCTTTCAGTTGTAGAATGTTTAATTTTCGTATCAATAAAACAGTCTCTTGTTTGCTTCATGCTTTCTCCTGTTTCTGTGTTTCAGTTTTGATGAATTAACTGTGTGTGAAATCTAGTTCTAAATCGACTATCTGTGATTGGTTTTCATTTTTAGTTAAGTACATTAATGACAAAGCCCATTAAAGTTCATGACAGTTACAGAATGTATCAAATATCACTGCCATCAAGAAAAGTAACTGTCACGGAATGTCATGACAGTTAGTTTCTCGATAGCAGTGAGCACAATACTGTCACGAGTTTTACAAGGATGCTGTCATTAGAGTACTTAATGATGACAGTAAGTTTTTCGTGACAATGTTACTGTCAAAGAAAAACCCGTTGTCATCACCCAAATGTTACTGACAGTTAGTTTCAGCGCACAGGTTACTGTCAACAGTAGTGGACCGTTACAATTGACAATTCAACCTCCACGTTGGCAGAAAAGAAAGGGAGTAACTCACGTGGTGGGGTTACTGGGCAAAAAGCACTAATCCAAATAAACCCTTTTTAGAAAATCGCTTGAACTTCTCTTTTACACAACAGTTAATCAAGCAACATCATACTTTACACAGAATAACCAAAAAGCTAAACAACTTTCTGCTAACTCATTTTCTCTCCCTTAACAACAATGGCACCTAAACAATCACTTTCTCAGACCAACTTTGCTGGCATCTACTCTCCTAGTGATGCTGGTGAAGATTTCAAAGGGCTTATTTCGTTCTTGAATAAGTCCTATCTCGGGTACGCAATCACTTCTACTCCTGTTCTTGACCTAGACAGGATTGAAAGCTTTTGGGAATCTGCTGTGGCTCAAGGAGATGGTGATAACTCCACTATTCAGTTCAAAATCAAGGAGCACAGTTACATTCTCACTATCAAGGGCATCAACGCGGCTTTGGGGATTGTGCTGGAACCAGGAAAGACCTATACTGAGCTTGCTAATGATGAAACCTTGAAGAAGCTCTTCTTGAAAATTGGGTACTCTGGACCCATTCTTGAAGAGGGAACAACAAAGTGGTACCCTTCTGGTGAAATGGACAGGAAGTTTCTTCGCAAGGAATGGATTAATTCCTCGCTTTCTAATGCTGTGTATTAATTCTTTATGTGATTTTGATGAACATGCCCCTCGTTTAGAGGTTTGCACTGTTCTGAAATGAAACACTCACACAACTCTCACTTCACAGAATTTAAATGCACATATTCCACTCCATTTCATCAAACACATGGTTGATCAAGTGCCTAACCTTGATTTTCCATTGCCTTCTGGCTCTGTTTCTTTCACTCTTGAGGATGAAGCTGGATTAGACCCAAATTCAGCTAACCTCCATTCATCACCATACACTCAGCCTAGGTTCTCTAGACTCACCAAAATCCAAAGAGAAGCCTTACAAGAAACTAGAAAAAGGCCCCTAGAGACTGGTGTTAGTGATAGTGTTGAGAGTGTAGAGGGAGTTCCTGCACCTAGTGCAGCAAATAAGGAAGGCAGTACCACAGAACCCACAGTGGTTCCTCTTGAGCCTAAGAAGAAGAGAGCTAAGAGGGTCAAAACCACTGTTAGCCACCCTGCAGTCTCTCAAAAGACTGTAGAGGAAAATAGGGAAATAAATTCCTCTCTGGATGTTCCTTCTCAACAAGGAGCATCTATTGAAATTGGCCTGTCTCCCAAGGCACCCTGTACTGAGTCTGCAAAACCTCATGTTTCCACTCATGAGGAGCCTCCACTTGCAGAAACACACCAGGAGTCAGGACACTGTGAGGACTTTTCATCCCCTATTGATGCTTCACAAATTCCATCTGTGGAGCAGCCATCACTCATGTCTCCACTTTCACCTTCTTCCTTTCCTTCACATTCTTTTGTTTCTTCTTTACAACCTAGAGAGGGGGACAGTCCCAACCCTTCAGGTTTTGATCATCCATCTCCACTCATGGATGAGCCCTCTTCTAGTGGTCCACAAGAACCCATTTCTCAAAGTGAAATGGACACCACTCCCTCAAACACTGAGAAAGAGCAAGGTACATCTCTGCTAGAAAGTGAAACAGCTAGTACCTTGTTCAATCTCCAAGGAGCATCTTACCTTAGGGAAGATGTTGTCACAGCCTCAGCTGCTATCAAAGACACTCCTAATGTTGCTGTCACAGGTGACCCTGCTATCAAGGATACAAGTGTCTCTACTGTCCAAGATGCAGTGCAACCTACTGTCAACACTCCAATTGACAACAACATTTCTGGCAAAGCTACTGTCCCCTCCACTCAGCCTGATCTTGATGCTGTAACAGTTGAGGATGCTTCTGATGATGATGTGCCACTGTCTGAATTCTTAAAGGTACATTCCAAATCTCCTTCTTCAATGCATGTTAGTACTGCTCATACCCATGCATCTAGGATGAGTGAGGGTGTGCAAAAGAAAAGAGAGATAAAAGAAAAGAGAGGTGAGCATCAAAATGAGAGGCAGCCAAATGAGCTGGCAAAAGGTGAGGGACTTGAGCATGTCCAGAGTGAAACTGAGGGAGCCCCCATCTTTCAGGCACTAGGCCATGAGTGTTCAAATGTGAGGAGTGATGAGATCACTCAGAAAAACCATGAGAGTGTGAGAACCCCCACAACCTTCAAGCCCCAGTTTTTTCCTACACCCCCAAGGCGGTTAAGATCTGGTGGCCCCTCTACAAATCTCAGGTTGGAAGCTCTTGAGACCAGGTGCCTCTCCATGGAATCCAAAATTGACAACTTATCTACCATGGTGGCCTCTGGTTTCACTAGTCTTCAGGATGCCATTCAGGTCCTTTCTGCTACTGTTGCTGCTGCCAACCTACCTAAGGGGGAGAAAATGGTAAGATCAGATTCACAAAGGGCAGAATCAGGATCAGGAAATGACCCCAAGCAGGATGTTGTATCTCAGGGGGAGCCAAGGAGTAAGGGGGAGCCAAGGAGTAAGGGGGAGCTAAGGATGAACAAAGAGGAGTCTACATGGACAAGAAAGAAGCCAGTTCTACCTCCTATCACAATTAGAGAGCCAACTCCACTTCCACATAAGAGTGCTCTGGAAAAGCAATGGAGAGAAAAGGAGGAGCAAAACAAGCTGGGAAAAGGGAAAGGCAAGATGCCTGAACACATCTTGTCAGGAAACACTTGGAGTGAAGGAACATAATTCAGCCAAGAAGAAGCTAATGCCCTGATGGTGGACTACAGGGAAAGTACTCTGAAAAATCATGATGAGGATTTCTATAGGATAGTTGAAGCAGCCATGAATGAACCTAGCAAGAGGCTGGCCAATTGCTCAACTTTACTGAAGGAGAAAATCACAAGTGTGTGCATAAAGATAAATGAAGAGAAGAGGTGGGTTATTGATGTGTACTTGAACTCTGGATTAACAATGTTCATCACTATGCAGCTGTTGCAAAGTCTTCCAGCTAGTGTGCTAGCTGTGATGAAGAGCAAAATCAAAGCCAACCATACATCTTTCAATGAAATTCTACAACTGCAAATGCTGAGTCTGATTTCAGAGAAGCTGCCAGAAGTCTACACCAATCCATTTTGTGTATACTATGAAAGTGTCACTAAAACTGGAAACAGGAGGTGTGTATATATGAGCTTGGGAGGAAATTCAACAATGGAGTCAATATCAATTCTAAAAGTGCTGAATATGATTCTCAACTCTAAAGCTAACAAGGAAAGAGTTCTTGCTGTTCATGCCATCTATGAATTGCTGGTGAAAAGAGACAAAGGACTTAGCTCTACATTAAAGAAGATGATTTCTAAGGCTAATTCAAAAAGAGCTGAGTAAGGAGAAAGCTGCTCATATGAAGTTCCCTTTGATGATAATGATGATGATGGTGATATGGATGGTACTGGAGATAGTGGACAAACAGGAAATGCTAGTGGAAGTACCTCTGGGAATGTTGAGGCTAAATCCCACGAGGAAAATAAAGTAGAAGCTCATGTGCAAGAAAAGAAAGATGCCGATGTCACAGAAGAAAAGGAGTTTGAATTAATTGAAGCTTTGGAGGCAAACATCTTGAGATGTGTTATAGACAGCATAAATGCTGAGAAAGATGTTGTCACCAACGATACTGTCAAAGAAGACATTGTCCTGAAAGATGTTGTCGAAGAAGACACTGTCAAGGAAGATACTGTCATGGAGGACACTGTCAACAAAGATGCTGTCAAGGATGAAATCAAGCCTACTATCAAGCCAAAAAGGACAAAATCTTTAGCAAGGGCTTGGTTCTCTAGACAGGAACCTGAACCTGAGAAGACTACTAAAGCTAAGAAAGGAAAACATAAGTACTCAGGAAAAGAGAAAGCCACTAGACTTGGTAGGAAACTAAGGAAACCTATCAGTTCAAAACTCTACAGCACTCTGGATCTCATGGAAAAAGAAGCCAATCAAATCAAGAATGTTGAGGTGAAGCTGGATAGCAACCAAGAAGCTGAGGAATATGTACTGTGGTTTGATGGATCAAGATCTGTGAGAGTTAAGAAGAATTTTGACATGGAGGTGACATCTTATGTAATATCCAAAACCCTTTCACAAACAGTAAGAATAGTAACAAGGAGAATTGACTACTTCTACTTGGTAATGATGGTCAATCTAATGCAAGGTTATGACAATGTTCCTGAGACAGTCATGAACCTTGTACTATCATACAAAGCTGAAAGAGATGAAGAATTCTATCAGAAGTATGGGGATTGGTCATTATTTGATGATGCTGATCTTGCTGACTGCTTTGTACTCAATCCTGAAGAAATGGCTCAGGATATTGAATATGATGCCAAATACTTTCCCACTGAGGAAGTGCAAAATCAACCAAGTCAAGGAGAACCCTCAAATCCTGTCAAAAAGGACACTACTGGAGATGAAGAAGCTTCACTACTGAATAAATGCAAAGAAGCTAATAAGGTGGAAAGTGAAGGACTAAATTACCAACCCTGTGTACTAGAACACCCTCTGAGGATCAAGTTCATAAGGGAAGAAATTTATGTTGCAAGTCTTCACAGACTCCAAACACGTGTCTTGAAGGACTTACTATACATGGTAATTGGATCAACTCATCCATTGGAACAGCTGTGCTTATTTGAAATTGAGGACATTCTTCAGAAGAGAAAGGGTGAAGATGCAAAGTTGGACAAGTCCAGAAGAAAAACTCTCAATGCATATCCTGGAAGAAGATTCAAACTAATTGAAGGCAAATTAAAATTCAGAACTCATGCCTCTGGTCAAGAATTGTGGACTGACCTTCAGGATGCAAGAGTATGCCTCTCCAAAATAGTCCAGAAATACATTGATGAGATTGAAGATGATGCTGTTTCTCTTGATGAGAAAGCAATGGTTGAAGGACTCAAGGAGGTATTATAGGAAGCTCTCAACAGAGAGGATGAAGCAAGACAGAAAAGGAATTCTGAAGCAAAGTAAGATTCCCTTGTGAATTATGATCTTGTTAGTTAAGTTGTCAGCATGTGTTAACTGTAAATTTGTTGTTATTTTCCATAAAAACAAATTGGGGGAGATTGTTAGGATTTATGGGTGATAGCTAGGAGACAACTTAACTTGATATTTTATTTACTTAATTTGTATTAAGTATGAACATACTGTCACAGCCAGAGTATGTCTGTGTAACCATTTTTGTATTTACAAATAAGATTCTAGTACATCTTGGTAGAAGTTCAGTTGTTTGTTCAAGCCTCAAGAGGTGCTCAAGATGGACAGCAAGAATAAAAGTTACTGTCACAGCATTGACAATAAGGTTACATGAAGACTGCATGTTGCTGGTCATGACAACAGATTTACTCTGACAGCAACATTGGCGGAAGCCCTCTGACAGCAACCGTGAAAATCCTGATAGCAAGCTTGGAATTCTTGACAGCACCTTGTGCGGGAATTTCCTACTGTCACCAAAAGCACATTCTTGTGACAGCAAGCTTAAGCATCAGGATACTGTCACGAAGGGACAACATTTGTATTGGGGATCTACCCAGTCAAACTTGTGGCAATTTGGATGTTCAAGAAACAGGCGTGTTGCAGTATCCCAACACTGCATCAAGTCTGCAAGACTACGACCGAAGCTTGAGAAGTCACATGACAAAGCTCACCAATTCCAGAGTATGACAAGTCTACATCTAATGAATTGTGTTAGCTTAAAATAGAATGTTTCTAGATTGCTTTACCCAGTATTGATAAATTGTTTGTATAGCAATTTAGGAAAGACTCACGGGTGGAAAATCTGTAAGAAGGTGCCACATGAAAATGACAGCAGCTTCACAAACCCGTGTTGATAGTGATAGGATTAGTTTACTAAGACTATCAATAATTCCATTCTTTGTAACAACTCAAGAAAACTGAAGCTCAGAAAAATAGTATTTTCTCTAAGGTTGTAGCAACACTTTGCAAAATAAAAAAACATTTATTTTGTGAGAATTTCTCTTGTGTCTGTTCTTGAGTGCATCCTATAAACTGATAAACATAAGTCTTGGTTTTTGTTGTTGAAACGAAGTTTGATTTTTATCAGTGTTGCATTCAACCCCCCCTTCTGCAACAGTCCAGGACCAACAACTTGTATTACCGATGAGAGTTGACTGTCTTGGCCTTCTTCTCATTAAGGGTTCTTCCTTTTCTTCCTGTAGATTTTCATCACCAAAAATAGTCCTGTCTGGATGAACATCAGGAACTATTGTGATTTATGGAATATCAGGAATTTCTTCTATCTTCAATCCTCTAGACCTTGTCTGTCTAGGCATTATTGGATTTGATAAGCTTCTTCTTGTACTTCTTCTACCTCTGCTTCCTCTACCTCTAGTAGGAGCAGGATTCTTGAAACTTTCCATCATTTCTCTTTGAGCATTTAAGAATTCTTCATGAGAGAGATCAGGATATTCCTCAGTAGCAGTAGATAAAGCTTTTCTAGCAAATAACTGTTGTACCCTCTTATCAGTATGATAAAGAGTCACAGTTTCACCTTTCTTTGTCTTGAACTTCTGGAATAAATTTGATGCAGCTTCAGGATTATCAATTATTACATCTTTCTCACCTTCAGGAATTGTAGAAAGAATTTGTCCATGACCAGGCGTCATGATTTGATCGTCTGTCAGGATTTGCTCTTCCGTCAGGATTTGAGATTGCACCAATGTTCTTACTGTTTTTACTCCAGAATCAGAAACATGAGTTGACTGTGTTGTCTGACTTTGAGAAGTTTGAATTGTAGAATTCACAACACCAGCATCAGAGGTTTCTCCTTGTAAGACTTTGTCACCACCATCATTTCCAGTATCATCATCATTTCTCCTTAATACTAGATCAGGTGTACATTTTGTCCGACTTACCTTCTCCCCCTTTTTGACATCAGGATTTGATAATAAACTCAAAATTAAGGCAAGAGACGTTTGAATGTCAGTTACCTTAGTATCTAGAGAATCAATTCTTCTGTTGATGGAGATTTGTTCAGAAACAACAGATTTCACATCAGATTCCACTATCCTTAGTTGAAGAGCAGTAGGTACCTTTGTAAAACTCATAGAAATATCGTCTCTCACCAACTCAGTTGCAGCCTTGACAGAATCAATCTCATGTTTCAGGCTTTTGGATAAAAGAGTTGTAGCCTTCAAATGATTCTTCAAGTCTGGATTCTCTATCATCTTCACTGCAACATAAGCATGATCCAAGGCATATGGATAGCTGACCGAGTTATCAGATCTATACCATTCATTTTCCCATTGGTGCCTTTTCAATTGCTCAGCAGGATTGATTTCAGAAGGAACATAAAAGTCTTGTCTTTGATCTTTTCCAGAGGTAGCCTTGCCAGCCATGTAAGTGCTTGATGAACCAAAATTAGTTCCAAGACTAGATTTTAAGGTTGTGACAAGCTGATCCTTCTCAACTTGATTATCGTCATCAGAATCATCACTATCATCAGCATCAGAAGTATTAGAATTATCAGAATCAGGAATAGCAGTACCTTTAAGCTTATCCTGAGATGCTGTGATAGGATCTGTCATTGGTCTTGAGCTCAGTGGCTGTATCAGTAATGGTTCTGCATCAGAAACACCACTAGCATCAGGAGCAACACTGTCAGGATTTGCATGGCTTGCATCAGGATTTTGTACTGATGGTTCTTGTGGAGCCTGAGGTTTAGAAGCTTCTGCAACACTTTGAGTTGAAGTTTCTTGTGTGCTTCCCTCTATGACAGCGTTCTCGACTAAGAATTCCATTTCAGGAATAGTAGAAACTGTAGCTGTGCCTGCATCTTCACATTGAGAAGATGGTTCTTGTGTGGCTGGAATGTTGGTGTCTTCATTCTCCCTTTGAGACAATGGTTCTTGTGTGACCATTCCTTCAGCTATGCCTTCACTCAAACATTGATTGAGTGGTTCTTGTGTGGCAGGATCATTAGTAGCTGCTGAACCACTTTGAGGTACAGGTTCTTGTGGGCTTGATCCTTTCAGTTTCTTTTGTCTCTGAAAAACTTTCTCCTCTGCCTTTCTTTTCTTTTCCAAAGGATGTACAATTCCAAGATTGGAAGCAGCAACGCCATACTTCTCCCATGAAATATCAACAAGTCTTGTAGTAGGAGAGCCTTTGGCTGGAGAGTCAGAAATAGAGACAATTTTTATAGTATCATCAGGAGTACCAACGTCAGGATTGGCTAGAGCATCAGGATTTGAATGCTCATCAGTAATAGAAATGTCATGTCCATCAGTATCCTGCTTCTTTTCCAAAGGAATAAGATACCTGCTCTTTGTTAAAATCCTTTTCTTCCGTGGCTTTGCAGATGTTGCCACAGCTTCGATAGCAGTATCAACAACTTCCTTGTTGATCTTAAACTTAGAGGAAATTGGCATGTCATCTTCAAAATCAGATTCATCTCTTAATACCAATTTTCTCTTCACAGAAACAGCCCCAGTCACCTTCTCAGCTTTCTTCTGAACCAGGACCCCTTGTACACCCCCTTGTTTCTTCTTATTAGTAAGTGGTGTAGAGGAAAAATCCTTTGAACCTGATTGCCTTCCAGACACATCAGTTCTAGCTGATTTATTAGGTTTTACAACTAAAGTCTTTTGAGAGACAGTAGAGGTGGCTGTTAACTGTTTAGACTGTTTAGGTGGCATGCTTGGGTCAGGAACAAGGTGTGATGGACCTTGCCCCATAGCATTAGAAATTAAACCATAACGAGTAGGCATTTTCTCATGCAAGAAAAGCCTGACCTCATCAGGAATAAAGGCATTGCCAATAAAACCATTTGCTTTATCAGGATAAAAAAAATATTCGATATGAAGTGAGAATAAAATTTTATTTAAGAAAACAAAATTTTATTTCAATAACCCTGGAAAAAATGTTTTTTTTTTAAATCACCAAATTAATGGTGTAGTATCCACGAAAACATGCTTACCATTTAACGAGGCAAAATAGTCATAGAAAACTGAACCGTCGCCTCAAAAATGAGCAAATGACCTGCAGTCTTAACAAACAATCTCTATAAAAGGAAAGAGAATGTTAAACAGTAATATCAATTATCATCATAAAATCAAAAACCTTCTCCACAGAGAAAAAGTATTACTCAACCCTTTCATATTCTTCTTTTCTCCATGGCTGCTAACAATCAACAAAACGGCTTACCAGTTGAAGAAATTGATTTAATTTGGCAAGAGATACAGGAGGCTCTTGATGAAATCGCAGAGCATTAAGAACCACAACCTGTTCCTGACCCTCAGGAACATGAGGCCTTTGTGAATGCAATGGCTGATGTGCTTCTTCATAACTTCCATCAATGAAAATGAAAATGAAAATGATCTTATTTCTCCTTCTTTGTTCTCCTGTACAAATTGTTAGTAACATTGTAGTTGACATTTAACATGATGAATAGTAATCCCTGAGAAAAATTGAATTGAAATTGAAAATTAAAACTTAATACTTAATCAAAGACTAAGTATAAATTTCATTTTCCAGAGAATACCAGCAATGTTGATGTTAATTTGTCTTAGAACCTCTGGTGTTCACACCAGCTGCAGTATCTGTTCATCAGGATTGACCAGTTGACTTCCTGTTAGGATTTTGTCCTATCAGGATTTGATCAAATTTACATACCTTTATGAATGACCATCAGGATTTGATAGTCACCGGGATCTCTTCTCTGTAGCTTTTCTCAGAAATTCTCAAAGTTCATTCACCAACTTATTGAAAATAGCTTCAGGCAGTGGCTTGGTGAATATATCAGCTAGTTGTTGATCAGTAGGAACAAAATGTAGTTCAATTGTTCCTTCCAGAACCTGTTCTCTTATAAAATGATATCTGATACTGATGTGTTTAGTAAAAGAATGTTGAACTGGATTTCCTGTCATTGCAATAGCACTTTGGTTATCACAATAAATAGGGATTTTTGAGTATGACAGGCCATAATCTAACAACTGATTTCTCATCCACATTATCTGAGCACAATAACTTCCTGCATCAATGTACTCCGCTTCTGCTGTTGAAGTAGAGATTGACTTTTGCTTTTTACTAAACCAAGAGACTAATCTTCCACCCAAAAACTGACAGCTTCCTGAAGTACTCTTCCTGTCTATTTTGCACCCTGCAAAATCAGCATCTGAATAACCACACAAACCAAAATCTGATTCCCTTGCATACCAAAGGCCAAGAGAAGGAGTGCCTTTGAGATATCTGAAAATTCTTTTAACTGCAATCAGATGAGGTTCCCTAGGTTTTGCTTGAAATCTTGCACACAGACATGTTACAAACATGATATCTGGTCTACTTGCAGTGAGATACAATAAAGAGCCAATCATTCCTCTGTAGTGAGTTACATCTACCTCAGTACCTTGATCAGGATCAAGTTTGGTAGCTGTAGCTATGGGAGTACTTGTAGTAGCACAATCTTCCATGTTAAACCTTTTCAACAAATTCCTTGTGTATTTTGACTGATTGATAAAAATCCCATCATCAGTCTGTTTAACTTGAAGACCAAGAAAATAACTCATTTCTCCCATCATGCTCATTTGATATCTTGACTGCATAAGTTTGGAAAACTTTTCACACAGCTTATTGTTTGTTGACCCAAATATGATATCATCAACATAAATCTGAACTATCAAATAAAATAGAGTTTTATCAATAGTACCTCTTTTGAATCCACTTTCCAGTAAGAATTGAGCTAGGGTTTCATACCAGGCTCTTGGAGCTTGCTTTAGTCCATAAAGTGCTTTATCCAATCTATAAACATGATTTGGATATTTAGGATCAATGAAACCAGGAGGTTGTTCAACATAGACTTCTTCCCCCAGTTCACCATTTAAGAAAGCACTTTTTACATCCATCTGGAAAACCTTGAATTTCTTGTGAGCTGCATATGCCAGAAAGATCCTGTAATAGCCCCAAATCCGGGGTCAGGGATTTAGGGTAGTCACAATCCATGTACTCCTTGCCTTACCTGTATTACTCACACCATTCATAATTCACCTGCTCATGACCCCACAATATATGTCTCACACACACACACAGGTTAGAGTCTCAGAAACGACACAACACAACAACTGCGGAATAAATAATTTTTATTACAATACCCAAATGTCTTTTGAATCTGTTACTGATACAATTTCTAAGTATTGTTACATTACCAGCTTAGCCTTCTGATGCTCACAATCCTCTAATACCATTCATGTCTATACATAAGTTGAATGCCAAAAGCCGTAGCCTGATTCGATTGGTTCGTACTACTCTTCGGGATCACTGCTAGAAACTGTTTATGGAAACGCCTTGCGGGGTATGTGCCGTCCCATTGGCTTCCTGCTTCGCTGCTATATAATATTTATAAAACAATAGCAAGAGTGAGCGATAGCTCAGCAAGGTAATAAAAGAAATATGGCATAATCCTGCCTTTAACTCAACCCAGAATAAAGCGAGTATAAGACAATAATTTGTCAAAATATCTCGATACCGAAATTATTTCCTTATCGGAATGTATTCCCAAAAACAGTACCATTAATGTACTTCAAATACCATTTCATAATATTTCTGCAAGCTTTTGCTATATTAGGAACAAAGTTCTAGTATAATATAAAAGATAAGGTTTCAAAGTAAACCAATATAACTCTTCCAAAAATATCTGCTATGTAAGCAGAATATCAACACATAACTTAAAAGAAGTTATAAGATGATTCAGTATAAACAACTCCCTTACCATAACTCATGTTGTGTAAGGTATCCACAGAGTCATATGATATAAAAGAGGAAGTTACGAGGAAAATTAATATAATATTTCCGTAACCCAAAATCCACTTAGGCATATATATCCTTAATCAGGTTTTATTAGAGTCATACTCATAAAATAAAAGATGAAGTTGCAAGAATTTATTGACACTTCATTTCCAAACACTTTTCGACCCCCTGCCAACACGATTGGTTCATCACCCCAATACATGTTGCAGGAATATCCAAATTGGATGATGAACTAATACTGGAGTTGCTACCGCGCCCGCTGTGCCTAACCTTGCTATGATCAGTAGCAGGTCGCACCGCTCAAATATGTTTTCTACATGTAGATGGAAGAATCACGACGGCCTGACATTGTCTACCGCCTTCCAGTGACCTCCCGGCCCATTTGGGGCCATAAAAGTTGGATGGGTCAATCACAACTGGACCACTTACACCACTCCTAGTTTAGATGAAATCCATGACTCTGAAACGTAAAGGTCGTCCTCCTTTCCCCAAGTGTAACACTTGTTGATACGACTCCACTAAGTAGTTATATCTAGGTTGGAAAGGAAGATTCCCCAATATTTCCCAAGCTAGGCTTGTTAATGGATATCGACTTGTTCCATGAATTTACCCCTCGATCGTTGAGGTGATAACACAATATTTGACTTGCAGCAATTACATTGTTCCGAAAAATATCTGTCTCTTGACAGTTTTTGAATTGAGAGTTTAAAAAGAGTAATAGTCACTTAAATCAGGTTTCCCATATTTTTGATAGTTGAGCGAGCATTTCAATCCCCTTTAAAATACAGATTTAAATGAAAAAACATTGTTTTGGGAACCTCTTTTTGATTTGAAAATAATTAATAATA
Organism: Heracleum sosnowskyi; assembly: GCA_030848705.1. Classification (NCBI taxonomy): domain Eukaryota; kingdom Viridiplantae; phylum Streptophyta; class Magnoliopsida; order Apiales; family Apiaceae; genus Heracleum; species Heracleum sosnowskyi. The sequence continues at coordinate 117,049,487 of CM061239.1, forward strand.
TTTATTAAATACGTAGCCTTAAACGAATATTTGAAATAATATTCATTAAGTAAGTATCCTCAAATGAATATTTGAAAATAATATTTATTAAATAATTAAGCCTCAAATGAATATTCAAAATAATATTCATTAATTAATAAATTTCAAATGAATATTCGAAAATAATATTCATTAAATAATTAATCTCAAATGAATATAAATGATATTCTGTAAGTCGATAATCCTCAAATGAATATTCAAAACTAATATTCATTAAATAAATAAATAATCCTCGAATGAATATTCAATAATTAAACCTCGAATGAATAATAAATAATTAAACCTCGAATGAATAATAATATTCATTAAATAAATAGACTTCGAATGAATAATAAAATAATATTCATTATATAAATGATCCTTAAATGGATATTCACAATAATATACTTCAAGTCAATAATCCCCAAATGAATATTCATAAATAATATACTTTAAGTCAATAATCCTCAAATGAATATTCATACATAATATAAATAGTAATCCTCGAATAACAGTACCCGATATCTTTATCGGAAAATAACCTTTATCATATACAAAATATAATCACTTCTGATCTTTCAAGAAAATCACACGCCCTTATCCTAGGGCAAATATAAAGCCCTGGCTTATAGATGATATCCCATATCTAGCTTATAAGCCAGTTACCAAATCATTTTCAAATAATAACCTTCGAATGAGGTAATCTTCAAATAACATTCCTCAATTCATTTCCAGGTAATTAATACTTTCTAGAAATATAATTAATGTTTAATAATAATATTCCTCAAGATGAATAGTACTCTGCCGCTGGAATCCCTCCGGGTTTCCACGACTATCTATATAACACAAATATCGACTCCCGGTCTAGAGTCGAAACAATAAACATGCTCTTATCTATAGAGCTACAAGGTATCCCGGTTCATAAGTACATTATCTCACAGCTCGTATAATATCCAAAAGTCAAATTCTATTTAACACGATATATAACATGTATCGCAAAACTGTATAACTCCACACATGGCAACAACAGTAATATATAATCAATACTTCAAAGTATAGATTTAGGAAACTTGCCACAATACTCACAACAAAGATTTGATATATATAACTTGGGAATACACAAGTATTGAATATTTGAAAATATACCTACTCTGAACACTGAACAATAGAGTAAGGTTTAGTAAACTTGCCTGATGCTCGAGAAGTGATAGGGGTTCGCGACGATGCCGGACAATCTAGACAAAGTCAAACGAAAACACACTGTTAATCCCCTCGATAAACCACTTATAACTCAATGCTTAAACACGTAAGCGAAATACAACCAAGGCACTACTTGCTCGCTCTAGCGTCACACTAAGTCCATGTTATTCGTCAAATACTTATATCATAAGTTTGGTTCGAAATCCATCCTCAAATCCAAGTTATACTTAACCATTTGGAACCTTGGTTTCTAAGTCTTGTTTTCAGTGGTTTTCACTTGCGCGACCTCGACTAAAACATTTTTATAAAATCGAAAAATAATCTTTTTAATCCGAATCTTTTTCGTGAGCCTTCCAAACTGTCTCTAGTATTATTACTCAAAGTTTCACATTTTAATATGGCTTCTAAGTGGTCCAAATATAGCCTCAAAATGACTGACCAGAGAGGGGTTGTTCCTCCGAACGACGTTTACTAAAACTCACTTTTCTCTTAAACCGTAAATCGTATCGACATGATCTTTATATCAAAACAAACCTTAAAACAAGGCCTACATGTTCATTGTCAATGTTGCCCAAAAATATTCCAAGACCAGTTCGCAATTCTTGCTCAAAACAGCCTTAAATCAAATGGGCATTACGACGGCTATAACTCGGATATTCCCAAATTTCAAATCATCCAAAATGCATATCGATCACTCCACTCAACATATACATCTTATTCAACCAAGAACTGAGGCCAAGCAATGCCTTTACGTTCTTAAAACTCAATATAACTTATAACAAAGCCCAATCATAGCTACTAAGATCATAAGCATGCTTTTACACCATTAAAGCTTCAAAAATCACTTAATACATTCAAGGGTTCAAGGTTCATACCTCCTCCAAGCTTGTTTACTTCCAATGCACCTATATAAACTTAGATCCTTGCTTAATACAACCTTTGGAAGCCACAAACTCAATATCCAAAAACAAAACAAAATACATGTTACTATTCATCATTACTTTGTAAAATCCATATAAAATCGAAAAACAAGAGTTTGGTTCTCAACTTTTTACCACACCTTCTACTCTTCAAGGGATTTCGTTTGAGTCCTACCTCATTACCAGGGGATGCTTGAAGATCGACGTATTGGCTTTCTAAGGTGAGTGGTCGAAACTGGAAAAGCAGGGCAGTTTCTGTTATCCGACTTGGGGAAGCGATTTGACTAGGCTACTCTCCTTTGTTGGCCATGAAATTTTGATTGAATGTTACCCATGGAGTGGAGAAACTATGGTTAAAACTTGGTGATTTAAGGATGGATATAAATGGAGTTATGGATTTTTCTTTCCTTGATGCTTTTGCTGGGCAGAATGGGGGAGAAGAGAGTTCTTCTCTTTCTTTTTCTTTTCTTTATCTTGGTTAATCAATCAAAATGCTGATATTTTGTATAAGTGGTGAGTCATCACCTTGATGCCTTCTTCTTGCGACACTTGTCAAACATGCATTGGTTGAGATAAAGTAACTTTACTGGTTTGCTTTACTGATTCGTTTCCTTTCACATGGATGATCCAAATGTTGCATTCCTCGAATTAATCTTGTTACATGTTACTTCCATGTCTATATTTAATCCTGTAAATGTTGCCTTGTTCCTCTTGAAACGATTCAAAATATTTTCCAAAAAGAGCGAATAAAACGCTACGCGATTCTCGCAGTGAATAGTAACTATTCACTATTCATTCCAACAATCGAATCCTTAAATCGACTTTAATAAAATAATAAAGTTCCAAAATATTAAATCCTCAAATCCTCAATTTTCATATCTCATTTCTTGAATATAATAATATATAATTCGCTGCCCGGTCGAATATTACACCAAAATAAAATTTGGAATTTCTGAATTCCGATCGTCTTTGCATTCCCTTATTTACTCCGTAGATCACTAATATGACTTCGGACTATCCACACTACGTCTCGTACATAGGTGGCATGAAAAATTTTCTTAACCCTCAAAATCACTATTCATCCACCAAATCACTATTCACTGATGCACTTAATCATAATAAGAAAAGTTTTAAATTTTTCCAAAAATTCGAGTTATTATAGATCCTGATGGCTTCTAGTCTTGCAACAGGAGCAAAAGTTTCATCATAATCAATTCCTTCTTGTTGAGAATACCCCTTTGCAACTAGTCTTGCTTTATTCCTTATAATCACACCATCTGAATCTGTCTTATTCTTGAAAATCCATTTTGTACCAACAATAGACCTATTCTTTGGTCTTGGTACCAGTTTCCAGACTTCATTCCTTTCAAATTCATTCAATTCTTCTTGCATTGCAGTAACCCAATCAGCATCTTTGAGTGCATCCTCAACTTTCTTTGGTTCCTCCTTGGACAGAAAGTTATTATATCGACATTCATTCTGAGTAGCACTTCTTGTCTGAACACCTGCATTAGGATCTCCAATAATCAAATCAGGAGTATGACTTGCTGTCCACTTCCTTGCTGGTGGAAAGTCATTCCTTGATGTAGATGCTCCCCCTGGATTGGTGTTATCTTGATTTGAAGAATTTGCTTCAGATGAAGCTCCCCCTGAATTATTGTTATCTCCTCCTGATGAATTATCAGGATCATCACTTGAATCAGTATCTGAAGAATTCTGTCCTGATGATTGAGTAGTAGTAGTAGAATGTTGTTGCTCCCCCCCAACATTAGAGTACTAGTTGTATTAACATTGTTTTCATCATCAGAATTAGCATTTGAAGTGTCATCAGGATTTGGTAACCCATCAGGATCTGATGAACTGTCAGGATCTGATTCACGTTCTTTAGGTTCCTTGGTAGCTTCATTTTCAAAAACCAATCTATCATGAGAGTCCTCATTCAATCCAATTATCTTCTTATCATCGAAAGATACATGTATTGACTCCATGACAATCCTTGTTCTCAAGTTAAAAACTCTGAAAGCTCTTGAGGCTGGATATCCAATGAAAATTCCTTTATCAGCCTTTGTTTCAAACTTTCCTAGTTGTTCAGGATGAGTTCTGAGAACAAAACATTTACAGCCAAACACATGTAGATGCTTCAGACTTGTCTTCTTTCCCTTGAGAGATTGATAAGGAGTAACACCATGTCTGTTTATCAGTGTGAGATTTTGAGTATAGCATGTTGTGTTGACTACTTCTGCCCAGAAATATGTAGGTAATTTAGCTTCTTCCAACATAGTTCTGCCAGCTTCAATAAGAGTTCTATTTTTCCTTTCAACTACTCCATTTTGCTGAGGAGTGCCAAGAGCAGAGAATTGTTGAATAATTCCTTTGTATTTGCAGAACTCTTCCATCTTTGAGTTCTTAAACTCAGTGCCATTATCACTCCTTAGTATCTTGACTTTATGCTTTGTGGTTGTCTCAATAATCCTCACATGATCCAACAGTATTTCAGGAGTTTCATCTTTTCTGAGCAGAAAGTACACCCAGGTGAATCTAGAATATTCATCAACAATTACAAGAGTGTACCTTTTCTTACTGATGGTCATAATGTTGACTGGACCAAATAGATCAAGATGCAGTAGGTGATATGGTTCTTCAATAGAGGATTCTGATTTACTCTTGAATGATGTCCTTCTTTGTTTAGCCTTTTGACATGCATCACAGAGTCCATCAGGGGTATATAATGCTTTAGGTAACCCTCTCACTGGATCTTTCTTAACCAACTCATTGATATTGCTGAAGTTGAGATGAGAAAGCTTTTTGTGCCAATTCCAACTTTCATCTACTGATGCTTTACTGACGAGACAAGTAGGGGAGACATCAGTATTTGATTGAATGTTGGCTTCATATTTGTTACCATGCATGTAGCCAGTCAATGCTATTTTTCCTGTTTCTTTGCTGACTACTTCACAATGTGTGGAATAGAAATTGACATGATAACCTCTGTCAGTGATTTGACTAATACTCAACAGGTTGTGTTTTAGTCCTTTCACTAGAGCTACTTTTTCAATGATGACATTTCCAATGATTATATTGCCATATCCCAATGTTTGTCCAATGTTGCCATCTCCATAAGACACAGTTGGGCCAGCTCTTTCCTCATATTCTGATAACAGGGCTTTGTTTCCAGTCATGTGTACAGAACATCCACTATCCATGACTAACACATTTTTCCTTCTTCCCTGCAATCAGAATAGAAACACATTAGTTAGAACTTTTAGGAACCCACACATGTTGGGTTCTCTTCTCATGTAATTTATTAAATTTAGCAGCAGAAGTCTTATCGACTTTAGCAATTCTATCAGGATTTTGTCCATCAGGATTTGCTTTGTCAATATCAGTATTAATAAATGCATGCTTCACATTGACATTCTCAATTTTACCAGACTTTGTACTATTATTAAACTTAGGCAATGGATCATAAAAGTTATAGTACAAATCATGGTATTCTGCACATGTATAAATAGAATGCCATATACTACCACAATGAAAACAGGACTTCTGTGGTTTATAAAATACTGATCTACTCCTGACATCAGAAATAGGAATTTCAGTACTTTTCTTTAAACTCTTCTTACAATCAATGGCAAGATTATTAGAGTTACCACAGGAATGACAACACTTCCTAGGAGCATTTGGGATATATTTATAACCATTCTTTTTATTAATCCCAATTTTACCATTCCTGTTTCTCTTCATAGTAGCTTCCTTCTTCTTATCTGTAACCTTACAGATTTTATCCTTTAGTTGTTTCTGAGACAGTAAACCTACATTCTTAGTGGTTTTACTCAGGACAGGTTTAGACTTATCAGATTTAGTACTTTGCACAAAAGTAGATCCCTTTTCAAAAGTAGAATTGGAATCCTTACCAAACACAAAATTAACAGGAACAATCTTAGATTTGGTTTTGTCTATAACATGTCTATAGGTCTTTGGATTAACTGTCTCATCAACCACAATTTTCTCTTTCAATATCTTACTATCATCTGACTTATACCCTAGACATTCTTTCCAATTCTTTGAGGTATTTATTTCCTGAAATTTCCTACCAGAATCTGTCCAGGTTCTGATTTTCTCATTAGCATATTCAAGTTCTTTTTCAAGAGAAGTACATTTAAATTTAATCTCTAAATACATGTGCTTAGCATTATCACATTCTTTCTGTACTTCTTGCATAAGAGGAAATTCAGCTTCTAGATGCTCATTCCTTTTCCTAAGTTCAGACATCTCAGATAAGATTCTAGCATTCTCAGCAGTTTGACTACTAAATCTAATATGCAATAACTTTAGAAAACGTCTTAACTCAGAAGCATTATCAGAATCAAAATCAAAAACAATATTAGGTACCTTTTCATCAGGAGCAGCAACCTCATCAGTATTGGCCATTAGGGCATAGTTGACCACCTCAGTGTCAGATTCTGAAGAAGAGTTCATCCAATCCTTGCTTGAAGTGATTAGTGCTTTGGTCTTCTTACATTCAGAAGCAAAGTGCCCCATGCCATTACATTTGTAGCATCTAACCTTTGAATTATCAAATTTGCCACTTTTGCTGTCCTTTTTGTTGTACTTGTCTTTGTCTGCATTGAAGGTCCTTTTCTGGAAATTGCCTTGCCTTCTAGCCTTCCTGAACTTAATCTTCTTGAAGCCCCTGACTATCATGGCAACCATCTCTTCCATGTCTGAGTCAGTAGAATTACCATTAGCGTGAGCATCAGGATTGCCATCAGTATCTGATGATGAGTCGTCAGGATCTGACTCAGTTACTCTTGATTTTCTTCTAGAGACCTCCACAGCTTTTCCTTTTGATTTGGCCTCTACATTCAAGGCTATAGACTTTGCCTTGCTGCTTTTCTTATTCTTCCTTTGTTGAACTTCAAGATCATGGGTTCTTAGCATTCCATATACTTCATCAAGAGACACAGTGTTTAGATCATACTGGTGCCTAATGATAGAAGTCTGTGTATCCCACTCTTCTGGTAAAGCTCTTAGAAACTTGGTGTTAGAATCTTCAGGTACATACTCTTTGCCAACTAGTGATAGATTATTCAACAAGGTCAGGAATCTATCATATAGATCAGTTAGGCTCTCTTCAGGTTTAGCATCAAATTGTTCATACTCTTGAATCAGAAGAGCCCTCATGTTTTTCTTGACAGATGCAGATCCTTGGCATTGAGTTTCCAAAGTATCCCAAATTTCTTTTGCAGATTTGCATGCAATTACTCTGTTGGACATGACAGCATCAAGACTATTGTGCAGGATATTCTTTAACTTTGCCTCTCTGAGTACATGAGCTTTTTCTTCTGGAGTCCAATCACTTTTGGCCTTTACCACATAGTGTTCAGGTACCGTATCTGTTTGACCAACTAACCTCGAAGGTATGTATGGTCCATCACGAATCTTGTCCAAAAAATCAGGATCCACAGCTTCCAGATACATCAATATCTTTACTCTCCATGTTGGATATTCAGTTTTCTTCAGGATGGGAATCTTCATGCTTTCATATTTGGTTATTGTTTCACTCTTGTTTGTCGACATCTTTAGATCGTTTCTGATATCAAATTATATCAGTTTGCTTTGATACCAATTGTTGCCCAGTAAATAACAATTATAGAAAGGGGGTTGAATACAATTGTATAAGATTCTCGACAGTTTAATAACTTAAACACAAATATGAATTATAACAGATTTATATTAACTGATATAAACTGTTACAAAACTCTCTCAAGAAATTCTGAGTTCTTAAGAGCTTCAAGGTTACAAATATTCTCGTGTATGTGATCGATTGTATGATGTTGTTCATAAATCGAAACCTAAACTGTGTTTATATACTACACAGCTTCTCTATCAATTTACAAGATAAGTCCTAATCAATTACAAAGATTGAAACATATCCTTAATCGATAGCTGCGTTCCTACAGACCAGGAACCGACAGAATAAACATCCTTATTTATCTAGACTCCAAATATAACTCGAAGTAGGAATCCTGATCAGCTTCCAGTACTGATGATCAATCCTGATCTCAGTCCTGATATAATCCTGATCCTGACGATCATGAAATCCTGATGACGTCTGCAATCCTGATCAGTTGAGTCTAGCTCCTGACGATCATTGAATCCTGATCTAACAACGTGCAAATCAACGGTTGATATTAAAAGCGCTATATCAATGGATTAGGATTGGGCGGTTAACATCCAGCCTATTTCGTTGATAGAGCTGCATTCCGTTGACATAAAAGAGCTGTCAACGGAATACCCAGAAAAATGCTAAGACTGTCAACGGATTAAGACAATCGTTGACATAGTAATTTTGACTTAGACAAAATTTCACTTTTTATGAGAAAATTAATCCACAGAAAATCATAGCAAATTTCTGGCTGCAAAAAAAATAACTTGCAAAAATCTCATAAATAATTAAGAGAAATTTAGCATACCTAGCTCACTTACTAATCTTGAGAATGTTGATTCATCAAGTGGCTTGGTAAAGATGTCTGCAAGTTGTTGTTCACTTGGAACAAAATGTAGCTCCACAGTACCATTCATAACATGTTCTCTGATGAAATGGTACTTGATATCAATGTGCTTGGTCCTTGAATGTTGCACTGGATTCTCAGTAATGGCAATGGCACTAGTGTTGTCACAGAAAATAGGAATTTTCTCAACTCTTAATCCATAATCAAGAAGTTGATTTTTCATCCATAAAATATATGCACAACAACTTCCAGCTGCAATGTACTCAGCCTCAGCTGTGGAGGTAGAAACTAAGTTTTGTTTCTTGCTGAACCATGACACAAGCTTATTTCCTAGGAATTGACAAGTGCCAGTTGTGCTTTTCCTGTCAATTTTACATCCTGCATAATCTGCATCTGAATAACCAATTAGTTCAAAACCAGATTCTCTAGGATACCAAATGCCAAGGTTTGGTGTTCCTTTGAGATATCTGAAAATTCTTTTAATAGCAACTAAATGGGATTCCCTAGGATTAGCTTGAAATCTAGCACATAGACATGTAGCAAACATAATATCAGGTCTACTAGTTGTTAAATATAAAAGTGAGCCTACCATGCCTCTGTAACCTGAAATGTCAACAGATTTTTCCTTAGTATTCAATTCAAGTTTAGTAGCAGTAGGCATGGGAGTTTTGGCAGGAGAGCAATCCATTAAGTTAAACTTCTTCAATAAATCATTAATGTACTTTGTTTGACTAATGAAAATGCCTTCATTAACTTGTTTCACTTGGAGACCAAGGAAATAAGTTAATTCTCCCATCATGCTCATTTCATATTTACTTTGCATAAGCTTGGCAAACTTTTGACAAAGTTTATCATCTGTAGACCCAAAAATTATGTCATCTACATAAATTTTAACAAGTATAGTAGAGCCATTCACAATTCTATGAAAGAGAGTTTTATCTACAGTACCTCTAGTGAAGTGATTCTCAAGGAGGAACTGTGAAAGTGTGTCATACCAGGCTCTAGGTGCTTGTTTCAAACCATAGAGTGCTTTGAGGAGAAAGTACACATACTCTGGAAATTCATCATCTTCAAAACCAGGAGGTTGACTCACATACACCTCCTCTTCCAATTCCCCATTCAGAAAAGCAGTCTTCACATCCATTTGATAGACTTTAAAATTGGCATGGGCTGCATAGGCTAGGAAAATTCTTATTGCTTCTAGTCTTGCAACAGGAGCAAAAGTTTCATCAAAATCAATTCCATCTTCCTGTGAGTAGCCTTTAGCAACCAGTCTAGCTTTGTTCCTTGTGACTATGCCATTTTCATCCATCTTGTTTCTGAACACCCATTTTGTGCCTATAACACTCCTGTTTCTAGGTCTGGGCACCAACTTCCAAACTTTGTTTCTCTCAAATTGGTTTAGCTCCTCTTGCATAGCTAAAACCCAATCTGGATCTAGAAGTGCATCTTCAACTTTCTTTGGCTCATCTTGAGACAGAAAGCTACTATATAGACATTCCTCTTGAGTTGCTCTTCTAGTTTGGACTTTTGAAGAAACATCTCCTATAATGAGTTCAAAGGGATGATCCTTAGTCCATTTCCTTGAGGGAGGTAGATTAGCTCTAGAAGATGTAGCTTCATGATCATGATTGCCTTGATTAGATGTTTGTCCTTGAGAAACTCCCCCTGAGTTTGTTGTCCTGAAGTGATCATTCTCAGAAGCATTTCTATGACTGTCAACGGAATGTCCATTTTGACTGTCAACGGAATGCTCATTTTGACTGTCAACGGAATGACCATTTGGTTTGCTAGCAGCTATTCTTTTCAATCTTAGTGCAGCAATTTCATCTTCACTACTGCTTTCATCTGTGCTAGACACAACAACTTTAGGCTGTTTCTCAATAGCCTTTACATGATTCACTTGGTCTCCTTCCTCATTCTCAAAAGAAAGACTTTCATAGAAACCTTCATCACAGAGACCTTGAATTTTGAGATCATTAAAAACAACATGTACAGATTCCATAACAATGTTGGTTCTGAGATTATAGACTCTGTAAGCTTTCCCTGCTGCATATCCCACAAATATTACTTCATCTGCCTTTGCTTCAAATTTCCCCAAATGCTCAGCTTGATTTCTCAGAACAAAGCACTTGCATCCAAAGACATGAAGAAAATCCAACAATGGCTTCTTTCTTTTGAGTAGTTGATAAGGGGTCATTCCCTTTGCTTGATTAATCAAAGAAATATTTTGAGTGAAGCAAGCTGTGTTAACTGTCTCAGCCCAAAAATAAGTTGGTAACTTTGATTCATCTAGCATTGTCCTTGCAGCTTCAATGAGTGTTCTGTTTTTCCTTTCAACTACACCATTTTGCTGCGGTGTCCTTGTAGCTGAAAATTCATGCATAATTCCATTTTCTTCACAGAACATCTTCATAGTTGAATTCTTGAACTCTGTCCCATTGTCACTCCTAATCCTTCTTACTTTGAAATCAGGATGATTGTTTACTAACTTGATGTGATTGATAATGATTTCACTTGCCTCATCTTTAGAGTGTAAAAAGAAAGTCCATGTAAATCTAGAAAAATCATCAACAATCACAAGACAGTATTTCTTCTTTGAAATGGACATGACATTGACAGGGCCAAATAGATCCATATGAAGCAACTCAAGCTGTTGAACAATTGATGACTCTGTCTTGCTTTTGAATGATGCCTTCTTTTGTTTCCCCTTTTGACAGGCATCACACAAACCATCCTTGGAGAATTCCACCTGTGGAATTCCTCTTGAAAGATCTTTCCTCACCAAGTCATTCATAACCTTAAAATTCAAATGAGACAATTTCTTGTGCCATAGCCAACTTTCATCCTTGCTTGCCTTGCTGAAAAGACAAGTGATGGTGTCTGGACTTGTGCTACTAAAGTCAGCAATGTACACATTCCCTCTTCTGAATCCAGTCATTACCACATTGTTCTCTCCACCTTTAGAAACAACACATGCTTCTTTTGAAAAGTAACTAAAAATCCTTTGTCACAAAGTTGGCAGATACTAAGCAAATTGTGCTTTAGACCATCCACCAATGCAACCTCATCAATGATGACATTTTCTCTTGAAATCAAGCCATATCCCTTTGTGTAGCCTTTGTTGTCATCTCCAAAAGCAATACAAGGGCCATCTCTTTCCTGAAACTCTGTGAGCAGGGTAGAATCACCAGTCATTTGTCTTGAACAACCACTATCCAAGTACCAAAGATTCCTCTTGTCTCCCTGCACACAATAAAACCAAATCAAGTTGATTTTGGTACCCAAGTTTCCTTGGGTCCTGTTTTGTTAGCTTTTGATTTTCCCTTCACATTATTTTTCACTTTGGGCTCAGATTGAGTTAAATCAACCTTTACCTTTGGTGTTGATTTCTGAGGGTTGCTCACATTTTCATTCATAGAATGCATATTAGGAGGCATGAACATGTTATTCACATTCCATGGCATTTGTGGCACATTAAACATGTTCATGTATGGGTTAGGCACAAGTGGCATGCTAGCATATGAATTTTTAAATTGTGCATAAGGAGCAAACATATTAGGCATAACAGGCATTGCAGGCATAGAGGCATTCATTGCAGGTTTAGGCATTTTCACATTGATAGGTTTCTTAACAAATTTGCAATTAGCAGATAAATGACTAACACTACCACAATTAACACATGTTTTTCTAGGAGCATACTTATCAGGTGTGTAATTGTTATGTTTGTTAATCCCTACTTTGCCATTTCTGTTATTCTTTTTATTGCCCTTAACCTCAACTTGAACTTTCTCTAACTTGTCTTTCAATTGCTTGTTAGACAAGTGACCTACATTTGCTCTCTCAACAGGCTTCTCAACTTTCTTTGATTTACTAGACTCAACTTGAACAAAGTTCTTGGTGACAGGACCATACTTGTTGTTAAGTCTAGTGAGTTCTTCTTTCTTTTCCTCTATCAACGGAACAACATGATCGGTTGATGGTTCATCTGTCAACGGATGCTTGCATTCCGTTGACGTATCAACCTTCAACGAATGATCATTGTTGTTTGTTGACTCTGATTCTGATTCTAAGGTTTCAACAGCATACCCTCGCTTCTCTTTGTTCTTCTTCCATGATTGCTCACAGAAAGATTCCATACCTTGAACATTAATGATGTTGCTAGCAACATTCCTGGAATCTTTCCACTTTGCAATCAATCTCTGTTCTATTTCTAGTTGTGTTTTAAGAATCTCTTCCCTCTTTAACACTTTCTCAAGTTCCAGCTTTGCATCCCTATTAACACATCTCATTTTCTCAAACTCAATGAGCTGTGCTTCTAACATGGCATTTCTATCACTTAAGAGCAAATTAGTCTCTTTAATTCTTGAGTTCTCTTTGGTAATTGATTTAAGAGTAACACACAAATTATACAATACAGTAGACATTTCATTAATTGTATTATTGCAATCCTCTTTAGAAAGCTCAAAAAGATTAGTAGTAGTTACCTGATTGGTAGAGGAACTTGCTTCCTGCTCATGATTGTTAGCCATTAGAGCCAAGTTGACATACTCAAAATCATCATCTGAATCTTCACCATTACCAGCCCAATCATACTCATGAGACATGAAAGCCTTTTCTTTTTGCTTGAGAAGTTCAAAGTATTTCTTCTTGTAATCAACAGGCTCAATTTTCCTGTTGCCCTTCTCAGCTCTAGGCTTTCTGCAATCTCCAGCAAAGTGACCAATCGTTCCACAGTTGAAACATTTAGACTTAGACTTATCAACCCAATTGTTTTTGCTAGGTTGAAAGTCTCTCCTTGGTGGCCTTGCTTCTGAGTTTCTCTTGAATTTCAACTTAGAACATTTTCTTGAAAGAAAAGCAATGTGTTCATCAATCTCATCTAAGTCATCCAAGTTGGCTGGTTCTTCTTCTTCTTTTGTCATCTTGCCTTTACCCTTGCTAACATCACTTCTACAACTAGCTCGACTAGTTGTGGCTTTTGCAGATTCTTCATTGTCATCTTCCAGTTGGTTCACAGATGCAACCAATGCAACAGATCCACCTTTCTTTTGCACTTTCTCAATTTCTTCATCTTGCTCCATTTCCAGCTCATATGTCTTTAAAGTTCCATAAAGCCTTTCAAGAGTATAGTCTTTGTACTCTTGAGTGTTTCTCAGAGAAACAGTCATAGGCTTCCACTTTTTTGGAAGAGCTCTAAGAAATTTGAGGTTTGAATCCTTGGTTTGGTAGACCCTCCCATACAACTTTAATCCATTCAAAAGCTTTTGAAACCTACTAAACGTATCATTTAGGGTTTCACCAGCTTTAAAATGAAAGTACTCATATTGTTGTATGAGGAGTTGCATTTTGTTCTCCCTTACTTGCTCAGTTCCTTCACAGAGTGTTCTAACAGTGTCCCATACTTCTTTAGCAGTTGTACAGTTGATAACATTGTCAAACATCTCTTGATCCAATCCATTGAACAGAATGTTCATGGTTCTTTTATCTTTATGGACTTCTGCAACATCTTCAACAGTCCATTCTGAGACATGCTTTGGAATTTCCACATCTTCAGCATCATTCGGTAGTCCAACTCTAGATGCAAACTGCATGGGAACGTGTGGACCTTTCTCAATGCAATCTACATATCTCTCATCCATAGACATGAGATGTAGATGCATTTTTACTTTCCAGTGAAAGTAATTGTCCTTATCTAGAACTGGTATCTTTACACCTGCATCCTTCTTCACCATGGTTTCTGTTTTGGCCTTGATCTTTAAACTTCTTGTATATTAGAAGCTCGCTCTGATACCAATTGTTAATCCCAAATGACCTAACAGAATTGTAGAAGGGGGGGGGGGGTTGAATACAATTCTAGATATTTTTCTTCTTAAAACTACTTTTAAATAATCTTAACAGAGAAAATAAAAACATAAGCAAATATAAAATTTCAGTTGGATGTTTTGAGGATCCAACTGAGATGTTTTTATTTCGGGAATAATCTGTGTTACAAAAGTATCACAGCTTCTCAGTTACAAATGTAGAGTGAGAGTGCTCTTGAAGAAAGCAAATACAAAACTATTGTTAGGCCGAATACACAATATATAATCAAGTATGTATGAGAATAACAATTAAGAATACAGGTTTGTAAATCAACAAACTGAATTATATTAAATAATTCTCTCTTAGTGATGTTAATGAATCACAAAGAGCTGCTAGGTTACAAGAATAATAATTCTATGTTCGCGTTCCTTCTAGGGATAACCTATCTGTGTTTATATAGTACACAGCTACATACAATCCTTATCTAATTGATACTCCTATAAATTAGCTATACAATTATTATCAATTAAGGATTGCTTCAGTCTTCTGTCCAGTCTCCTTAGTTGTATCAATATATTCTGCTTCTTTCCATCTTCAGAATATATTGCTTCTAGAATCTTTATCTTTGCACCGACAGCTAAGTCAACTATTACCACGTCAGTATTTATCAAACTCTGACTGGCTTCAGTAAACTCTTCATCTAGTCAGACTTTAACAAACTCTGACTAGCTTCTATGTAAACTTTGATATGTACCTGTTACTTAAACACTGATGAACAAACGTCAGCAATTATATCTAACAATCTCCCCCAACTTGTTCATACCAAAATGTACAAGTTAAACAGATAATTGATGATGTCAAAACATATAACAAATGCAGTGTTTAACATATGTCAGAGTTTAATTTTAAAACAGAGTTTAAATTTAACTTAGAATAGAAAACATAAAACTTACAGTCAGACTTTACTTAATCTCTTGAATATCAGGCACTGTCCTGATATAATCTGACAGTAGTTTCTTCTCAGCTTTATTCAGTTCAGCAATCATAATCTTCTTCAACTCCTTCATTTCTGGTTCATCTTCACCAATTTGATAAATGGCAGCCCTCAAAGAATATATGCTGTTTTTGTCCATTTCATTGCCAAGTCTGATATAAAAAGGTTTATCAGACTCTAGATTGAACTCAAGAACCTTTTTATTTAGTGCAGTTCTGAACCTAGCACTATTCCTTTTCATTTCTACCAACTTTCCATGTGCATCTCTGTATTTAGGAATGTATGCACTTGATACTCCAGCTCCACTCAAAACTTTGGATTTCATCATCCTTTCCTTCAAAACTCGAGCAGCATCATAAGTACTTCTATTCTTTACTTCAAATAGATATAGAACATACTCTAGCTCTTCCCAGAGTTTTAACTGAATATCAGATTCACCAACTCTATACACTCTGCCATCAGCCATAAAATATAACAAGAATTCCTTTTTGATTCCTTTATGAAAAATCATCTATACAGATTCTAGTTTGTCAAGGCCTTCTTGAGTAAATCCAACTCCAGATTCTGCCAGGGAAAACTTGTCTTGAGATCTATTATTAGTTCTTCTCTCTCTGTGTGAACCCAGTCCAGATTTATCAAAGGCTTCTTTTCCCAATACTGTTCTGGTTTCTGAGAAATTCACAGCTTCAAGCTTTAAATCTTCAAGAAGTTTTGGTTTGCTGAATCCTGGAAGTTGTGTAGATTTCTGTACAACTTGAGCAACGTCAGAGGTTGTCATAACTTTAGTAGTAACATCAACTTGAGCAGCGTCAGAGGTTGATTTTGCTAATCTTGTTTCAACTTGAGCAATGTCAGAGGTTGATTTAAACTTCTTATTCAGGTTAGGCTCTTCAATCATTACGCCTTTACATTTATCAGAGTTTGAAATAACAGATTTCCTTGAGTATTGTAAACTCTGATCAGAGTTTACATTCTCTTTAATAACAATTCCTTGTTCTTTTCTCCTTGGAGTCTTAGTGTTCTTCTGCTTGTAGATTCCAGCTTCAACATCTTTCCTGTGTTCCTCAGCAAGCAATTGCTCTTCAGCCTGGATATCTTCAATAGTAACATTCTTACCATGTTCTGATAAGAATAACTGTGTAGCAACTTCTTCATCAGTAACTGGAGTTTTAGAGGAAATAATTAAATTTCTAACCCTTGAAGAAGACTGCCCTCCAGTATATCTTTTTTCATCAGCATTTACATGAGTATCAGAGTTTAACCTTCTCCTTTGCCCTTGAACATTTCTTGTCCTTGGATTTTTATCTCTTGCACCACCATCAGTAGTGTCATCTTTCCGAGTCAGAGTTTGAGAGCTCTTGCATTTGTCTTGAGATACTCTCTCCCCCTTTTTGACATCATCAGACAGTAAAACTGATGTGAGCAATTCAATAGAATTTGCAATTTCATCCAACTTAGTTGACATTTTGACTTGATTTTCTTCAACCTTGGATAGCCTGGAATCAAAATTCTTCTGATCTTTACACAAAGAGATGTATAGAGATTTGTCCTTTTGCTGTGTAAGCTCTCTTTGAGTTATATCATTCCTCAATCCTGTAATCACCTTGTCAGAATCATCAAAACGATTGTTCAATGATTTGATTTGTACAATAGTTGCTTTGAGATGACTGAGAAGTTCTGGATTTGTAATCTCTTTGGAAGACTTGGTGACAAAATCTGCAGCTCTTTCATTTGAAAAGATAGTATCCTTGCTTGACCAATTTGAGAAGTACATATTCTGAAAATGTTCTGCAGTAGCACGATTGACTTCTCTTTCTTCTTCAGAGTTTACACCAGCAGACAAAGAAACTTGAATACTAGGGTGTGAATGAGAACCCTCAGCATCATGTTCATCTTCTTCATTAATGTCCACTTCATTTGTAGCAGGAGCATTTTCAGCAGTCACTTCATTATTTAACTGTGCAGTTTCATCAAGTACTTTAGAGTTTGCTTGAGCAAAAACCTCTGCTTCTCTTGTCACAACCTCAACAACAGACTATTGTAGAGTTTCGAGTAAAACAGCATCTTCTTCCAAACTCTGATCAACTTCTTCACCTTTGTCAGAATTTGCATTATTAACGGAAAGAACTTCTGTGTGAGAACTCACAGAGTCTGCAATCACCAAGGTGGCTTGATCAGTTGCCACATCCTCAGTATCACAAAAACTGATACTAGGATGTGCTTCCATATTAATATCTTCATTCTCAAAAACTCTGCTGTCAGAGAATACAGCAGCTTCCTCAACTACATCATCAGCATTTGATGTAGGAGCTTCTGTTTCAGCATTTACTCTGTCCTCAGTAGGCACAGCAGTATCAAAAACCTCCTCTTGAACTTCAGGAGTTTCATGCTCCATAGAAACTCTGTCTTCAAAGATAGCTTCATTCACAGGAATCTCATCTTCAATATTTTCAGCACCAAAGAGCTGTGCTGCTACTATTCTTCTTTTTCTCTGATGAAGAGTTTCTTCATCAGTTTCAGTCTCTGAGGCTTTAACAGCATCAACAGCAACAGACTTTAACCTGTTAGCTCTAACTTTTCTTTTCTTCCTTGAAGTTTCAACAGAGGTTGACCCTCCAACTTCATCAGTATTTAAAGTTTTAGCTGCCTTGAAAGCTCTGTGCTTAGTCCTCCCACCAGTCTTTTGTCTTGGAGCTACTTGAGTATCATTGTTTATCTGCTGTGGTTGCTGTTGTGGTTGAGGTTGAGGGTTTAAAAACTGATGAACCCTCTCAGGTAACAACAACTCACCAACATTGACTTTCTTCAAATCCTTATTTGTAAGGTCAGAGAATACCCTTTTATGCAGTTTGAATGAGGGAATTTCTTCCTCCTCATTAATCTCAACATTATTAACACAAGCAGAGAATAAAATCTGACAAAATCTAGAAAAGTAGACTACATTCCTATTCTCTGTCATTTTCTCTCCTATATTCATCAAGACAAGTCTAGCAAAATCGTAATGACTACCAAAAAGAAGTGAATACCCGATTTGTAGACTATCAATTGGAATCGCATCCCAATTGGTACATTTCTTCCCGAACGCTCTGGTTATGCAATCGAAAAAGAAACTCCATTCCTTTCGTAAGAGCGGTCGCTTCAACTGACCTATCTTGACTAAAGATCCAGAGTATCCAATGGCTTGCATCATTCTTTGAATATCAGTATCACCAACAGCAATAGTGTACGCATCATATTCTGCAAAGCCCATTGCTTCACGAACAGTTCCTGGAGTAATGACATACTCTGTCTCTTGAAACTCAAAGACAATCGATGGAGTTCCAGAATCACCACCGTTATCATATACACCAGTTTCCCAGAAAGCTTTGATCTGAGATCCATAAAGCTTTGCAGGCTCCACTAAAGCACGCCCAATTTCCGATTGAGCAAGGAAATTTTGCAGTAAATGGAACGCCTCCGGTGTGTTCTCATTGCTAAGAGGTGCTGCATAGTTATTTGGGACAAAGTCTAATCCAACAGAGTTAAACATAGAGGTTGCCATTAGAAATCAGAGATTAAAAGTAAGAAAGTATATGATAAAGATTATGCAGAAAAGTGTTTGTAGAATTGTGTGAGTGAAAAGTATGTGTGAAAATGATAAGTGAGTAAAAGATTAGACGTATGTGTGTGTATTGTATTAATATGAGATTCAAAATTAAAAACTGAACAGTTTTTAATCATTAATACACAACTGTCTGACTCTTGTTATTATGTGAGTGGGACACGTGTCACACATGCAGTTACTGACAGCAAATAAGTGACAGTTTTCAATGCGCATGCGCAGTAAAAACCGCAATAATTACTGCCTGTTACACTTTTCTAGGCATTAACCTCTCTCCTCTGTTTAAAAACATTCTTGAACAACTGTCCAATCATACTCTTTTTAAATTTTCAAAACAAATGTCTAATCTCAAAATTATAAAATGTCTGAAACAAAGAAATTATTTTAACCATCAGAGATTAAAACAAAGTTACCTCGGCATATGTCACACAATACATCAGTGTTTACCATTTGTCCTTCTTTGTCAATAAACTCTTTTCGCAAACTGTACAGGTGTGCATAATTGTGTGTGCAATAGCAGAGTTTACCGAAATCAATATTTAAATCATCTCAAAGTGCATAAAATCGACAAACTAAAGCAGTAAAAACTGGTTGCCTAAACTCTCATGTATAAAATAAAATCTGATTCTTATGTCTAAACTCTGTATACTGATATCCTTTCATTTGGATATATCTTTTATTTTTCACCCCCTTTATATATAAATTTTTATTTATTTATTTATTTATTTATATTTTTCCAGTAATCAGTGGTTGGCACCAGTCACCAAAAATCAAAGATTTTAGCCCTTATTTCATACAATAAGTTCCTGGATCTTCCTAGGCACAACATGATCTCAAAGGAATATGTGCTCTTTTTGGCATCTTTTGATTTGAGGGTGAATTATTTGCAATTAATAATCAGAGTTTAGACTTTTCATCAGTTAATACAATTAATTTATGAGAGAAAATGCAAACAGCTAATACAAACTCAGTGTATAGGATTAATAAACTAAGAGATGGTATAAATACAGAGACAGTATCATGCTGTGTTAACTTACTGCACATGTTTGAGATCAGAATCTATACAACTCTTAAGGATTCATAATTACTTACTGAGAATTATGCTTCATACAAATTTCTTCATTGGTCCATATGTTTCAGACAAAATTACAATCAGAGTATAGCATTAGACTGTAACTATCAGAGTATGACCAACACTTTATGACTAACAGAGTTTAGCATCAGAGTTTACTTTCAGAGTTTATGACACTGGTACTCATAACAGTTAACACATGCAAGGAATCATGAGCATAAAAATCAAACATGTATAGTTTTTGAGTCTAACCCGTATCTCTAGTCAAAACCAGAGATCATTCCAAGTTCATTTACCAATCTTGTAAAGGTAGCTTCACTCAAAGGTTTGGTGAAGATATCTGCAAGTTGTTGGTCTGTAGACACAAAATGAAGCTCAATGTTTCCTTCTTCCACATGTTCCCTGATAAAATGATACCTTATGCTAATGTGCTTGGTCATGGAGTGCTGTACTGGATTACCTGTCATAGCAATGGCACTTTGGTTATCACAGAAAATAGGTATTTTAGAGTACCTTAACCCATAATCCAGCAACTGATTCTTCATCCATAAAATCTGTGCACAACAGCTACCAGCTGCTATATACTCTGCTTCTGCTGTGGATGTAGAAATTGATTTCTGTTTCTTACTGTACCAAGAAACCAATCTGTCACCTAAGAATTGACAGCTTCCACTTGTACTTTTTCTGTCTATCTTACAGCCTGCAAAATCTGCATCAGAGTAACCAATTAGCTTAAACTCTGATTCTCTAGGATACCACAAACCCAAGGTTATGGTTCCTTTGAGATATTTGAAAATCCTTTTTACATCTGTTAGATGAGGCTCTCTGGGATCTTCTTGAAATCTTGCACAAAGACATGTTGCAAACATGATATCAGGTCTACTTGCAGTAAGATACAGTAAAGACCCTATCATTCCTCTGTAGTTTGTCATATCTACTGATGCTCCTGTGTCTTTGTCTAGCTTTGTTGCAGTAGCCATGGGAGTTGGAGCAGATGAACTATCAAGCATACCAAATTTCTTTAGAAGATTTCTGGTATACTTTGCTTGATTGATAAAAATCCCATCATCTGTTTGCTTGACCTGTAAGCCTAGAAAATAACTAAGCTCTCCCATCATGCTCATTTGGTACCTGGATTGCATAAGCTTTGCAAACTTCTTACAGAGTTTGTCATTAGTAGATCCAAAAATAATATCATCTACATAAATTTGAACTAACAGCAAATCATCACCAGAATTGAAATAAAACAAGGTTTTATCAATTGTACCTCTTGTGAACCCACTTTCTAAAAGAAATTGAGCAAGAGTTTCATACCATGCTCTTGGTGCTTGCTTTAGTCCATATAATGCCTTGTCAAGCCTGTAGACATAATCTGGATGCTTGGGATCTACAAATCCTGGTGGTTGTTCAACAAATACTTCTTCTTCAAGCTTCCCATCATAGTCAATTCCTTCCTGTTGTGAATATCCTTTAGCCACAAGTCTAGCCTTGTTTCTTGTAATCACACCTTCACTGTCAGTCTTGTTTCTGAAAACCCACTTTGTACCTACTATTGATCTATTCTTTGGTCTAGGTACAAGTGTCCAGACTTCATTTCTTTCAAATTCATTTAACTCTTCTTGCATTGCTGTAATCCAATTAGCATTTTGAAGAGCTTCCTCCACTTTCTTTGGTTCTGTTTGAGATAAGAAAGCATGATACAGACACTCATTATTTGTTGCACTTCTAGTTCTCACACTAGCATCAGGATCTCCAATTATGAGATCAGGTGTGTGTGCCTGTGTCCACTTTCTTGCTGTTGGTAAGTGGTTTCTTGCATCATTATTGGATCCTCCCCCTTGATCCATGCTCTCCTGATTCATATGTTGATTTTCTGCATTATCTGAGGCTCCCCCTGAATTGGATGGTTCAGAGTTTGAACTGTCAGAGTTTGAATCAGTTTCCTCAACTGACTCACTTGCTGTGTCTTGTTGAGCTTCTTCACGCTCCCCCTCAACTGGTTCACTATTTTGTTCAACTCGAGAATTTTCAGTTTCTCCAGTATTTACCAGTAGAGGTTCAGAGTATGCTTCGTCAGAGTTTGTCAGAACCGCTTCATCAGAGTTTGTCGGTACTGCTTCATCAGAGTTTACATCATCAGAGAATAAACCTTCATTTTCAAAACGCAGTTGATCATATCCATCTAAGTCATCGAGTCCAGTTATTTTCTTATCATCAAATGACACATGTATGGATTCCATGATCACTTTAGTTCTCAGATTGTAGACTCTGAATGCTTTTGTTGACAATGGATAGCCAACAAAGATTCCTTCATCAGCTTTTAACTCGAACTTGGTCAACTGTTCAGGATGAGTCTTCAACACAAAGCATTTACATCCAAATATATGAAAATATTTCAAATTTGGCTTCTTATTTTTCACCATCTCATATGGTGTTTTCCCATGCTTGTTGATCAATGTTGCATTTTGAGTAAAACAAGCAGTTTGAACAGCTTCTACCCAGAAGTATGTTGGTAATTTTGCTTCATCAAGCATAGTTCTGGCTGCTTCAATTAAAGTTCTGTTCTTCCTTTCAACTACACCATTTTGCTGTGGAGTTCCAGGTGCAGAAAACTCTTGTTTCACTCCTCTTTCCTTGCAGAAAGCTTCCATAATTGAGTTTCTGAATTCAGTTCCATTATCACTCCTTATAATTTTGACTTTGTGCTGTGATCCTTTGTCCAGTTGATTTACATGATCCATCAGAGTTTGAGCAGTTTCATCCTTCTTTGACAAGAAATACACCCATGTATATCTAGTATATTCATCAACAATTACTAGAGCATATTTCTTTCTGCCCATGGACATCACATTCACTGGTCCAAAGAGATCAACATGTAGAAGATGATAAGGTTCCACTACTGAAGATTCAGATTTGCTCTTGAAGGATGACTTCCTTTGCTTGGCTTTTTGACAAGAATCACATAAGCCATCTAGACTGAGTATTGATTTTGGAAGTCCCCTTACAAGATCCTTTCTTATTAGCTCATTTATGTTGTTCAAATTGAGATGAGAGAGCTTCTTATGCCAATTCCAACTCTCTTCATTTGACATTCTGGCAGTCAGACACACTGTTTTTCCATCAGAGTTTGTTACCAAACTTGCTTCATAAATGTTGTTGCGCCTGTGTCCAACTAGAACAACTTTTCCAGTAGATTTACTGATAACTTCACAGTATTCAGTATGAAAATCTACATGGTTTCCTCTGTCACAGATTTGACTCACAGATAGCAGATTATGCTTGAGTCCTGAGACTAGAGCTACATCTGTAATGATGACACTTCCAAGATTGATATTGCCATATCCCAGAGTGTGTCCTATGTTGCCATCTCCATAGGAAACCTTTGGGCCAGCCTTCTCCTTAAAGTCTGATAGCAGGGCTTTATTTCCAGTCATGTGTCCTGAGCATCCACTGTCCAAGATAAGGGTGCTCTTTTTTATGCCCTGCAATCACAAACAAACACTAAGTGTTAGTTTTAAGGACCCAGACTTGCTTGGATCCTTTGTCTTCCTTAACAGTGTTAGTTTTTGCAGCGGAATTACTATCAACAGAGTTTAAACTAACATTGTCAGACTTTACACTTGCAGAGTTTGCTCTAACCCACTTCAGATTGGGTTTTAGCTCATAATAGTTGTGATAAATAGCATGATAACTCTTGCAAGTATAAATGGAATGCCAAGTGCTCCCACAGTGTGTGCATAAAGTTTGTGGTCTAACCCTAACATAATCATTCTTTACTCCTGATGTAGAAGATAAAGAATTGATATTTTTATTCTTTGTGCAGTAATTAGCAAGATGATTAGAACTACCACAATTATAACATGTTTTCCTTGGAGCAGCACCAGTAGGCAAATGATTATTTCTATTATTTATGCCTATCTTTCCATTCCTATTCTTCTTGGACCCTTTTGGTTTCATGGCAGATTTTACCTCTTTCAGCTTATGATTGAACTGTTTCCCTGTCATCAAACCAACATTAACCTGTTTTTCACAAGTTTTTACTGGTTTTCTAACAGCTTCTACTTCCATAAGATTTTCTGTTATAATATTTTCCTGTTTTTCACAGGCTTCATCTGATTCCATATCAGCTTCCCTTATTACAACAGATTTTAACTTCTTGGCTTCTGGAACAAATTTCACAGGTTTAAGTTGTGGTTTTACCTTAACCTTTTCTTTAAACCTAAGTTCATCATTTTCACAATAACCTAAACCTACAGAATCAGTCTGAAACACTTGATGAGTGTCTCTTCCAGAATCTGTCCAAGTCTTGATTATTTTTCTTTCTTTTTCTAGATCAGATTCTAATTGCTTATATCTTTTCAGCAACTCCTGTTCTACATAAACAGCATCATCTCTTTCTTTTTGAATCTGCTTCATATTTTCAAGTTCTCCTTCAAGAAACTTGTTTCTATCTTTAAGACTAAGATTCTCAGCTTTAATTCTCTCATTCTCTAAAGTCTGATCCCTATAGCTAACATGTACGCTTTTCAGATATACTCTTAATTCAGATATATTATCAGTATCATAAGCATAAGTAGTTAGGGGTACCTTATTTTCAGATGATTCAGTCTCATCTCTGACAGTTGCCATAAGAGCATAATTTTCTCCATCATCAGAGTCTGAAGTATCTACCCAGTCTTTGCCTTTAGAGATGAGTGCTTTCTCAGATTTGCCTTTCTTGCACTCTGGGGCATAGTGACCCATCTCCTTACACCTGTAGCACTGGATTTCAGATTTATCCTTCTTACCAGATTTGGTCTCCCTTCCATCAGACTTTCTGAAACTTCTCCTTTCAGAGTTTGAATCTTTCCTTGAGAATCTCTTTCCCTTCTTGAAGTTCTTGAATCCCATCTTCTTGAAGGTCTTCACCATCAATGCAGCCATTTGCATCATCTGTTCTTCATCATCATCAGAGTCAGAAGCTTCATCAGAGTTTGAGTCATCATCAGAGTTTGATGACTCACTTTCAGATTTAATAACTAAAGCCTTTCCCTTGGCTTTCTTCCTTGATGATTCCTTCTTAATGGGCTTCTCCTCGACTTTGAGAGCAACAGATTTTGTCTTTTTACTCAATCTTCTATTCCTTTGTTCTATCTCCAGTTCATGAGTTTTCAATAACCCATAGATTTCATCAAGATATGTATCAGCAAGCTCATAATTATCTCTTATTGTGGTTGTCTTTAAATCCCACTTTTCAGGTAGAGATAACAGAAACTTGAGATTAGACTCTTCAAGCTCATATTCTTTATCAACCAGAGACAGATCATTCAATAGTTTGCAAAATCTGTCATAAGTCTCAGTCAAGGTTTCATTAGGTCTTGAATCAAAGTGCTCATACTCCTGTGTGAGTATTGTCTTTCTGTTCTTCTTAATAGCACCTGTTCCCTGGCATCTGACTTCTAAAGCATCCCATATCTCTTTGGCAGTTTTGCAGCCAATTACTCTGTTAGACATAACATTATCTAAAGCACTGTGGAGAAGATGTCTAACCTTTGCATCTTTTGCAATTGATGAGATGTCCTCAGGAGTCATATCTTTCTTTTCCTTTGGAACAGTCTTTTGTTCTTGACCATCAACAACAGGGGACAATTTAGTCGGCATATGAGGACCATCATTGATTCTGTCAAGATATTCTGGATCTGTAGCCTCCAGAAACATGGTCATCTTCACCTTCCAAATTGGATACTCTACTGGCCTGAGAATTGGAACCCTGATTGTTTCATATCGACTCACAGAATTGGGCTTAACCTGTTCAGCCTTAGGAGCAGTTTGATTTTCTTCAGACATGATTAATACTGTGTTTGAATCGTAAAACTGTATATATTAAACAGCCTTGGCTCTGATACCAATTGTTAGGCCGAATACACAATATATAATCAAGTAGGTATGAGAATAACAATTAAGAACACAGGTTTGTAAATCAACAAACTGAATTATATTAAATAATTCTCTCTTAGTGATGTTAATGAATCACAAAGAGCTGCTAGGTTACAAGAATAATAATTCTATGTTCGCGTTCCTTCTAGGGATAACCTATCTGTGTTTATATAGTACACAGCTACATACAATCCTTATCTAATTGATACTCCTATAAATTAGCTATACAATTATTATCAATTAAGGATTGCTTCAGTCTTCTGTCCAGTCTCCTTAGCTGTATCAATATATTCTGCTTCTTTCCATCTTCAGAATATATTGCTTCTAGAATCTTTATCTTTGCACCGACAGCTAAGTCAACTATTACCACGTCAGTATTTATCAAACTCTGACTGGCTTCAGTAAACTCTTCATCTAGTCAGACTTTAACAAACTCTGACTAGCTTCTATGTAAACTTTGATATGTACCTGTTACTTAAACACTGATGAACAAACGTCAGCAATTATATCTAACAACTATTCTATCTCACTTCTTACATTTAAAATGAAATGCTACTCTTGGTTATATATCCCAAGATTACAATGCTATTTTTGGCTACACTAAAAAGTACTAAGGGTAACCGCCAACAACTTGCTTTTCATTCCTTTTGTCCAATGGTCCTTGGAGATCTTTGTCTTTTTTCTTTATGCTTATTATGATCCCACTCAAGAATTTAATTGGTAAAAGAAATGTTTCCTCATTCCCAGTGACCATTTTAATGGCTCCTAATGCAAAGTACACTTCTACATCACCTTTTGATCCGTCAGAAAACTGTCACTATCACTTTGTCAACTGTTCAGAAAAGTGATAGTAATCCGTTGATAGTAGTGAGATGTATTCCGTTGATGGCTTTATTCTTCAATCCGTTGATGGTATATTCTTCATCCGTTGATAGTGTATTCTTCACCCGTTGATAGTGTAATCTTCATTCCGTTGACATGTCTTCACTTAGGCAAAATTACAAGGCACATTATATTTACAGTTAACCAACCTATTTTGCCTATCTAGTACTTAGTCAACATGACTTAGAAAACCTATCTAATACCTACAATAATTGTTTATCAACTAGTGAAGTATTGTACAGTGCAGTTGCTACATTACTCATTCCGTTGATGAGACTCATTTCGTTGATGAGCTACCTGTCAACGAATGCTGCAAAGCATACCATTCCGTTGACAGCTACAAAATTGACTTAACACAAAATCTACTAAGTGTTTTTACAATTATCATCAAGAACAACATATTCCTAACACACATAATTCAAGACTTCCTCCATTTTCTGTATTTTAACATCAATGTTATTGTTCGGATCCTTGTGCCAATTTCTGATAACCTCTTTTATACCCCTTAGCAGATTCTGAATATCTTTCTGATTCCTGGTTGAAGTTGAGTCTAGAAATTCATTTAACACCGAGACAAGGGTTTTGTCTTTCAGCCAATGATTAACACTTTGAAAGGAATCGGACCCCATTTAATAGTGCTTGAAGTCTCCACTGAGTAGCACCATGCCAAGAGTAATTCACTAGACATCTATCTAATTTACTTCTCTTAGAACACGGACCATACCATGTAAAATTTGCGTTGCACATCATCAAATCTAGTAGATTCGTGTAGGGTGGCAAAATTTGACACGACCCGAAACCCGAAACGAACCCGACACGGAAAAGTACGAATTTAGGTTGAGTATTTTGAGTTTCGGGTTCGGATTGGGTAAAAATTTACCCAAAATTTTCGGGTCAGTTTCAGGTTGACCCAAAATACCTGAACCCGACCCGAAAATTTAATATATATATAATAAACTATTTAAAATATATGAATTTATATTACATAATTATAGAAATATGTGATATATATCTTCATATTATTTAAATGATTTTAATTCATATCATATAATAAATTTTTTATTATATATTTTTAATATTTTATAAATAAAATTTATTGTTTTTTATATATAACTAATTATTTTCGGGTTAAACGGGCATTTTCGGGTTGATCGGGTACTAACAGGTCGGGTTCGGGTTGAGAAAATTTAACCTGTTTCGGGTTCGGGTCGGGTTGACTTAAAAATAGGACCAGGTATAGCAAACCCGACACGAACCCGACCCATTACCCGAAATTGCCACCCCTAGATTCATGTTGGTAATAAAATCATTGAAGCATATGGAATCTCTTTCTCATATATGCAGTTGGCTCTCTCATTTGGACCTCAGACACAATTAAAGTCACCCACAAGACACACTCGCTCATCTGAAACACTGGTCAGGATGTTGCTTAGATGATCCCATAGCTCCACTTTTTGATGCGATTCTTGAGGGCTGTATATTAACAATGTGAAATTTTATATCCTCAATCTTTGATCTCATTTTGCACCAAATCCATGCGTCTTTTGAAACTACTTTCATAAGATCATAATTATAGCTATCCCATGAGCACAATATACCACCTGATAATCCCTTTGAATCAACTTCTAACCACCCATGTGAATTATTATCCCACATGCTATTTTTCATAATTGGAGACCACTTACTTGTTTTTGTCTCTTGCAAGCATAAAAAATTAACCTTATGAAAAATGATAAAGTCTCTGATCTTTCTTCTACTGACTGAGGAGTTTGCTCCCCTCACATTCCAAGACAGAAAATGGATGTTCTTCATTGATAACTTATACTATACAAACTTAAAAATTAGAACTTACTTCAGATCAACCCCTCCTCCAAAGTTTTTGCCAATTTCTTGGCACCTTCTTCTAAGCCTTCTGGAATTTCTAATCCCATATCAATAGCTGTCTGAAGAATATTTTTTGCTTCCTTTAGATTCCCTTCTACAACTGGAGATGCTTGTTCTTTACCCCCTACCTCTTTTTGTCTCGAATCTTTTGCATTCCCTGGAGCAAGATTTGTTTTCTGTATACTTGACAATTTACCAATTCCCAATTTGAAGTCAAAAGGATTTGTTTGCTTCTTTTGGTGAATCTTGGGTTTGCCCCTACCTCTACCCATTTTCATATTTTGCAAATTCCTACATATGGTAACTTGAGAACTACCAATCGTTGCCAACTGTAAATTACCCTCTATTGTGTTTTTTGTTGCCTCTGTATCCCCTTCATCACTTGTCTTATCCAAAGCGGAACTTGAAATACTGTGGGAGTTTCTACCCCTTGGAAGAGAAACTAAAATTTCATTAATATTGTGAACCACCATTTCCTGTTCATCTGAACTAGCCTTGTCTTCTGAAGCGACCTGTTAGGCTCAAGGCATGTCTGAATACCATTATTAACAAGCCTACACCTTGTGACCGTGTCACTCTACATGACCTGGTGAAGTTTATCACTTGGATTTAGTATAAGTCTTTATTGTACTTGTCTTGTTATCATGTACTTAGCTTCATTCTGTATGCTCAATTCTATAATGAGCTTAGTGAGTTTTTAGCAACTAGAATGTATATAGGCCATGAAATAATCATCCTGGAAGAAGTTCAATTTTTTCATGCAGCAGGATAAAAGTGAATAAGGCCATGAAGAAATAAGTTGCAGAAATTTGTCTAACTCCCTAGATCGTGAAGTCAGAATGAGCTATGTCGTGAAGTCCTCAAAGCCCATGTCGTGAAGTGTTGAGATCGCATAGTCTGAAATGCTCTAGATCGTGAAGTCCTTAAAGGGTATGTCGTGAAGTCTATAATATGCCATATCGCATACTCCTAAAATGGTCATATAGCAAAGTCCTCATATAGCAAAGTCAGAAATGCTCTATGTCGACAAGTCGCAGAATAAGAAGTATGTTGGAGTTCACGATATCAACACTTAGGCATTTTATAACAAGACAAATCAAGGTACAAAATCAAAGATCATGAAGACAAATACTGGAGCATCTGTTATGGTTAAGTGGTCCAAAGACAGATGGCAAATCTACAGCATAACTTGGAGAGAAATAATAGAGACAAGCAGCTAAAGATAAGGAAAATGACGATAGAGAGCAAGTGGTCCTTACTGGCACAACTAACCTCTTTTGGAAAAACAATATGGAGTTACTGTAAGGGGTATCTGTGTAATTAGGTGTGTGCACCAGTCTGTATAGGTCATATATATATTGTGCACACCCTATAGTTAGCTGTAAGAGAGATATAACATAGAATTATTCAAGCACTCTTTTCTCTGTAAGAAAACAAGAAAGCACTGTTCTTGTTTAGAATCCAGAATTTCAATTATGAAATTTTGGAAGCTGTATTATTTGATTTACTTTATACAAAGTAGATTAAAGTGATTGTGTGTGTTTTGTTTATTTTTATTTCTGCATTCTCATACATATACAATCAAACACAGATCTAAGCTTCAAGAAACGAAAAATATTCAAACTATCCATTCACCCCCCTCTGTCTAGTTTACTAGTGATATTCATAACTAACAAGTGGTATCAGAGTAGGCTGTTGAAACACTGTTAGGTCCCGAAGTATCGTAGAAAGGGGGGGGGGTTGAATATGATACTCACTAATTCTAAACAAATTCTTTCGAATCTTTTGCGGATAATTAAATTAGTGTTCTTGTAGTGGGTCCGTGTTCTTGAGGGTGAATAGTAAATCAGACATGAAAATAACAACACAAGATTTTCGGATAGAAGCAGCAGGAGAAAAAAAACTATCAAAGAAAATCATCTCGATAGTTTCTTTTAGAAAACTATCGAATCATTCTCTGTTTCCTTTTTCAAAACCACTTCGATGGTTTCTTATAAAGAAACTATCGATATACTTCTTATTATAGTTTTTTGTTTTAATAAATTTATAAAATAAACTAATTTAAATTTATAATAAACTTAATTAATAAGTTTAAAATAAAATTTATTTAAGTTTATAAAATAAATTTCATAAAGTATCGCAGCAGTCAAAAATCTCGGCCCCAACAAAGCTGAACTGGTTCCAGTGTGAACCCAAAGAAAACTATCGAAATTTGAATTAAAAAACTATCGGACCATTTCGATGGTTTTTGGCCAACCTTGTCAAAGTGCAGTTTAGTACCCAAGGTTAGGTTGGTCATCACTTAAACCTTCTGTTATTCCCAGAACAGTGCAACCTAGATTGTAGAAGGGGGGGGGGGGGGGGTTGAATACAATCTAGTTAATTTTACAAAACATTTTCAAACCTTTTATTTAGCCTTCTGACATGCATCACAGAGACCATTAGGAGTATACAAATCTTTAGGTAATCCTCTCACTAAGTCTTTCTTAACCAACTCATTGATATTGCTGAAGTTGAGATGAGAAAGCTTCTTGTGCCAATTCCAACTTTCATCTACTGATGCTTTACTGATGAGACAAGTAGGGGAGCCATCAGTATTTGAGTGAATGTTGGCTTCATAAATTTTACCATGCCTGTAGTCAGTCAATGCTATCTTTCCTGTTTCTTTGCTGACTACTTCACAATGAGTGGAATAGAAGTTGACATGATAGCCACTGTCAGTGATTTGACTAATACTCAAAAAGTTGTGTTTTAGTCCCTTTACTAGAGCTACTTTTTCAATGATGACATTTCCAATGATTATATTGCCATATCCCAAAGTTTGTCCAATGTTGTCATCTCCATAAAACACAGTTGGGCAAGTTCTTTCTTCATATTCTGATAACAGGGCTTTGTTTCCAGTCATGTGCATAGAACATCCACTATCCATGACTAACACATTTTTCCTTTTTCCCTTTTCATCAGGAACAACAATTTCATCAGTATTGGCCATTAGGGCATAGTTGACCACCTCATTGTCAGATTCTGACGAAGAGTCCATCCAATCCTTGCTTGAGGTAATGAGTGCTTTAGTCTTCTTGCACTCAGTAGCAAAGTGCCCCATTCCATTACACTTGTAGCATCTAACCTTTGACTTGTCAAATTTGCCATTCTTGCTGTCCTTTTTGTTGTACTTGTCTTTGTCAGTATTGAAGGTCTTTTTCTGGAAATTGCCTTGTCTTCTAGTCTTCCTGAACTTCATCTTCTTGAAGCCCCTGACTATCATAGCAACCATCTCTTCCATGTCTGAGTCAGTAGAATTATCATCAGTATTGGCATCAGGATTGCCATCAGTATCTGATGATGAGTCATCAGGATCTGACTCAACTACTCTTGATTTTATTCTAGAGACCTCCACAGCTTTTCCATTTGATTTAGCTTCCACATTCAAGGCTATTGACTTTGCCTTGCTGCTTTTCTTTTTCTTTCTTTGTTGAACCTCCAGATCATAGGTTCTTAGCATCCCATAAACTTCATCAAGAGACACATTATTTAGATCATACTGATGCCTAATGATTGATGTTTGAGTATCCCATTCTTCTGGTAAAGCTCTCATAAACTTGGCGTTTGAGTCTTCATTCTTTGCCAACTAGTGATAGATTGTTCAAAAGTGTCAGGAATCTATCATACATATCAGTTAGGCTCTCATCAGATCTAGCATCAAATTGTTCATATTCTTGAATAAGTAGAGCCCTCCTGTTTTTCTTAACAGAAGCAGATCCTTGGCATTGAGTTTCCAAAGTGTCCCAAATTTCTTTTACAGATTTGCATGCAATCACCTTGTTGGACATGACAGCATCGAGACTGTTGTGTAGGATATTCTTTATCTTAGCCTCCCTGAGAACATCAGTCTTTTCTTCTAGTGTCCAATCACTTTTTTCTTTGACCACATAGTGTTCAGGAACAGTGTCTGTTTGGCCAACAAGTCTCGTAGGGATATATGGTCCATCACGAATCCTGTCCAAATATTCAGGATCCATTGCTTCCAGGTACATCAACATTTTTACCTTCCATGTCGGATATTCAGTGTTCTTCAGGATGGGAATCTTCATGGTTTCATACTTGGTTGTCGACATCTTAGATCGTATCTGATTCAAATTTAAATCAGTTTGCTCTGATACCAATTGTTGCCCAGTAAATAACAATTGTAGAAGGGGGGTTGAATACAATTGTTTAATATTCTCGACAGTTTAATATATAAAACACAAATATGAATAATAACAGCTTTATTAATACTGATATAAAACTGTTATTATTCATATTTGTGTTTTATATATTAAACTGTCGAGAATCTTAAACAATTGTATTAGAGCAAACTGATTTAAATCATTCCAACTAAGGATAGTGGAATCCCAAGTAAAGTCAGTTGTTTCTGAACAATCCTCCATCAACAGAAGAATTGATTCTCTTGATACAAAGGTAACTGACATTCAAACCTCTCTTGCCTTGATTTTGAATTTATTATCAAATCTTGATGTCAAAAAGGGGGAGAAGGTAAGTCAGACAAAATGTACACCTGATCTAGTATTAAGAAATAATGATGATGATACTAGAAATGATGGTGGTGACAAAGTTCTACAAGGAGAAACCTCTGATGCTGCTGTTATGAAGTCTACAATTCAAACTTCTCCAAGTCAAACAACGCAGTCAACTCATGTTTCTGATTCTGGAGTAAAGACAGTAAGGACATTGGTGCAATCTCAGATCCTGACGGAAGAACAAATCCTGGCAGGTGATCAAATCCTGATGAATGATCAAATCCTGACGCCTGGTCATGGACAAACTCTTTCTACAATTCCTGAGGGTGATGAAGATGTGCTCATTGACAATCCTGAAGATGCATCAAATCTATTCCAGAAGTTCACAACAAGAGATGGAAATGTTGTTACTCTTTATCACACTGATAAGAGGGTACAACAATTATTTGCAAGAAAGGCACTCTCTACTGCAAGTGAAGAATATCCTAATCTCTCACATGAATAATTCTTAAATCAACAAAGAGAAATGATGGAGAGTTTTAAGAATCCTGCTCCTGCTAGAGGTAGAGGAGGCAGAGGTAGAAGAGGTGTAAGAAGAGGTGCAAGTAGAGGAAGAAGCCGATCAAGTCAAAATATGCCTAGACAGACAAGGTCTAGAAGCTTAAGGATAGAAGAAATTCCTGATGCTGTTCGATCTCAAATAGTTCCTGATACTCTGGCTATCAGGACTATCATTCAAGAGGAAGATAAAGAAATAGATGATGAACCACAATTGAGAAGAAGACCAAGACAATCAACTCTCATCAGTAATACAGCTCAAATTGAAGATTCTAATCCTGACATTGTTCCTGACACTATTCAAGATCCTGATGAATCTGATATTCTACAAGAGGTTGATTTGTTAATACTTTCTACAGTGGTTGATTCTCATAATAGAGAAGTGGATGAAGAAGAATAAGTCAGAAGCAAGGAAATCACAAGAACAACATCTAGAGATTTTAATCTTTATTTGCAAAAGTTAAAAAATTCAAACAAGTTGCTGTGGAGAAATTCAAAAAGACAATAACACAAGCTGGAAAGGAGCTATGTTCTTGAAAAAGAGAAGGATAAGAAGTGGAAGCACATAGACACTGTAAGGTGTGATAGACCTATCAATTTTCAGACAAGTGGAATTATAACAAACGTCTCTAGTGTTGCTAATTTTGCTGATTCACAAAGATCTAGAGCACTCTGGTTACAAATGTTTTCAAATATAAGGCAAATGACAAATAATTCAAGAGGAGGTATTGGACACAGGGATGCTTAATTTCTGAATATACCACATGTTGATCCTCATGCTTTGACTGAAATTGGAGGTATTTTAACTTCTGAACACCTGAACAATTTATTAGCTGTTGATATAGTTATAGATTGTCATGATGGTACTGAAAAGAAAGAAAAGCTTTTATACTTCATGAAAGATGGTAGTGTGAAGGTAATGACCATTCAAGAGCTGTTGTTTAAATCTACAAAGGAACTGAAATATGTTCACTATCTGCTGAGATGGAAAAACAAAGTGTACAAAGAATGGAGTGATATGATTCTGTCAAATATTAGAAGAAGACTTGATGAAGGAAGAAATTTCAATGGTGATTATACTCCCATGTACTTAAATCTAAGAGATCAAGATGTGGAAATGCAAAGGGGCACTGCTGTTAAAGAAATGTCCTTTGGTATGAAGCAACTTACTCTTAATCCTGATGGGAAGGAAATTGCTTATCTCCTTATTGAAGATCACAGTCTACAGAGAAGCTCCATACAGAATCTCAGAGCAGCTATCTTTCAGATTAATGAGGAAGATGAAGAACTCAAAGATCTTAAAGAAAGATTAATTCAAATTCTTGAAGACAAGGATGTTAAATATAATTGCTGACGTTTGTTTATCAGTGTTTAAGCAACAGGTACTGACCAGAGTTTATCAGAAACCGGTCAGAGTTTAATTAAACTCTGATTGGGTAAAGAGTTTAAAGGAAGCCGGTCAGAGTTTATTTAAAGTCTGACAAGGTGATAGTTGAATTAGCTGTCGGTGCTGAATTGAAGATTCTAGAAGCAATATATTCTGAAGATGGAAAGAAGCAGAATATATTGATACAGCTAAGGAAACAAAATAGGAGATAAGAAGCAATCCTTAATTGATAACAATTGTATAGCTAATTTGTAGGAATATCAATTAGATAAGGATTGTGTAACTGTGTACTATAAAAACACAGATAGGTTATCCCTAGAAGGGATGTGATCATTGAATATATATTATTCTTGTAACCTAGAAGCTCTTTGTGATTCATTAACATCACTAAGAGAGAATTATTTAATATAATTCAGTTTGTTGATTTACAAACCTGTGTTCTTAATTGTTATTCTCATACATACTTGATTATATATTGTGTATTCGGCCTAACAATTGGTATCAGAGCCAAGGCTGTTTAATATATACAGTTTTACGATTCAAACACAATATTAATCATGTCTGAAGAAAATCAAACTGCTCCTAAGGCTGAACAGGTTAAGCCCAATTCTGTGAGTCGATATGAAACAATCAGGGTTCCAATTCTCAGGCCTGTAGAGTATCCAATTTGGAAGGTGAAGATGACCATGTTTCTGGAGGCTACAGATCCAGAATATCTTGACAGAATATATGATGGTCCTCATATGCCAACAAAATTATCCCCTGTTGTTGATGGTCAGGAACAGAAGACTGTTCCAAAGGAAAAGAAAGATATGACTCCTGAGGACATCTCATCGATTGCAAAGGATGCAAAGGTTAGACATCTTCTCCACAGTGCTTTAGATAATGTTATGTCTAACAGAGTAATTGGCTGCAAGACTGCCAAAGAGATATGGGATGCTCTAGAAGTCAGATGCCAAGGAACAGGTGCTATCAAGAAGAATAGGAGGACCATACTAACTCAGGAGTATGAGCACTTTGATTCAAGACCTAATGAAACCTTGACTGAGACTCATGACAGATTTTGCAAACTATTGAATGATCTGTCTCTGGTTGATAAAGAATATGAGCTTGAAGAGTATAATCTCAAGTTTCTGTTATCTCTACCTGAAAAGTGGGATCTAAAGACAACCACAATAAGAGATAATTATGAGCTTGCTGATACAGATCTTGATGAAATCTATGGGTTATTGAAAACTCATGAACTGGAGATAGAACAAAGGAATAGAAGAATGAGTAAAAAGACAAAATCTGTTGCTCTCAAAGTCGAGGAGAAGCCCATTAAGAAGGAATCATCAAGGAAGAAAGCCAAGGGAAAGGCTTTAGTCATTAAATCTGAGAGTGGGTCATCAAACACTGATGATGACTCAAACTCTGATGAAGCTTCTGACTCTGAGGATGATGAAGAACAGATGATGCAAATGGCTGCATTGATGGTAAAGACCTTCAAGAAGATGGGATTCAAGAATTTCAAGAAGGGAAAGAGATTCTCAAGGAAAGATTCAAACTCTGATAAGAGAAGTTTTAGAAAGTCTGATGGAAGGGAGACCAAGTCTGGCAAGAAAGATAAATCTGAAATCCAGTGCTACAAGTGTAAGGAGATGGGTCACTATGCTCCAGAGTGCAAGAAAGGCAAAACTGAGAAAGCACTCATCTCTAAAGGCAAAGACTGGGCAGATACTTCAGACTCTGATGATGGAGAAAACTATGCTCTTATGGCAACTGTCAGAGATGAGACTGAATCGTCTGAAAATAAGGTACCCCTAACTACTTATGCTTATGATACTGATAATATATCTGAGTTAAGAGTATATCTGAAAAGTGTTCATGTTAGCTATAGGGATCAGACTTTAGAAAATGAAAGAATTAAAACTGAAAATCTTAGTCTTAAAGATAGAAACAAGTTTCTTGAAGGAGAACTTGAAAGTATGAAGCAGATTCAAAAAGAAAGAGATGATGCTGTTTATGTAGAACAGGAGTTGCTGAAAAGATATAGGCAACTAGAATCTGATTTAGAAACGGAAAGAAAAATAATCAAAACTTGGACAGATTCTGGAAGAGACACTCATCAAGTGTTTCAGACTGATTCTGTAGGTTTAGGTTATTGTGAAAATGATGAACTTAGGTTTAAAGACAAGGTTAAGGTTAAACCACAACTTAAACCTGTGAAATTTGTTCCAGAAGCCAATAAGTTAAAATCTGTTGTAATAAGGGAAGCTGATATGGAATCAGATGAAGCTTGTGAAAAACAAGAAAATATTATAACAGAAAAACTTATGGAAGTAGAAGCTGTTAGAAAACCAGTAAAAACTTGTGAAAAACAGGTTAATGTTGGCTTGATGACAGGAAAACAGTTCAATCATAAGTTGAAAGAGGTAAAGTCTGCCATGAAACCAAAAGGGTCCAAGAAGAATAGGAATGGAAAAGTAGGCATAAATAACAGAAATAATCATTTGCCTAATGCTGGTGCTTCAAGGAAAACATGTTACAATTGTGGTAGTTCTAATCATCTTGCTAGATTTTGCACTAAGAACAAACATATTAATTCTTTATCTTCTACATCAGGAGTAAAGAATGATTATGTAAGAGTTAAACCACAAACTTTATGCAAACACTGTGGGAGCACTTGGCATTCCATTTATACTTGCAAAAGTTATCATGCTATTTATCACAACTATTATGAGCTAAAACCCAACTTGAAATGGGTTAGAGCAAACTCTGCTAGTGTAAAATCTGACAATGTTAGTTTAAACTCTGATAATACAGATTCCGCTGCAAAAGCTAACACTGTTAAGAAAGACAAAGGATCCAAGCAAGTCTGGATCCTTAAAACTAACACTTAGTGTTTGTTTGTGATTGCAGGGTATAATAGAGAGCACACTTATCTTGGACAGTGGATGCTCAGGACATATGACTGGAAATAAAGCCTTGTTATCAGACTTTAAGGAGAAGGCTGGCCCAAAGGTTTCCTATGGAGATGGCAACATAGGACACACTCTGGGATATGGCAATATCAATCTTGGAAGTGTCATCATCACAAATGTAGCTCTAGTCTCAGGACTCAAGCATAATCTGCTATCTGTGAGTCAAATCTGTGACAGAGGAAACCATGTAGATTTTCATAGTGAATACTGTGAAGTTATCAGTAAATCTACTGGAAAAGTTGTTCTAGTTGGACACATGCGCAACAACATTTATGAAGCAAGTTTGGTAACAAACTCTGATGGAAAAACAGTGTGTCTGACAGCCAGAATGTCTAATGAAGAGAGTTGGAACTGGCACAAGAAGCTCTCTCATCTCAATTTGAACAACATCAATGAGCTAATAAGAAAAGATCTTGTAAGGGGACTTCCAAAATCAATACTCAGTCTAGATGGCCTATGTGATTCTTGTCAAAAGGCCAAGCAAAGGAAGTCATCTTTCAAGAGCAAATCTGAATCTTCAGTAATGGAACCTTATCATCTTCTACATGTTGATCTCTTTGGACCAGTGAATGTGATGTCCATGGGCAGAAAGAAATATGCTCTAGTAATTGTTGATGAATATACTAGATATACATGGGTGTATTTCTTGTCAAAGAATGATGAAACTGCTCAAACTCTGATGGATCATGTAAATCTACTGGACAGAGGATCACAGCACAAAGTCAAAATTATAAGGAGTGATAATGGAACTGAATTCAGAAACTCAATCGTGGAAGCTTTCTGCAAGGAAAGAGGAGTGAAACAAGAATTTTCTGCACCTGGAACTCCACAGCAAAATGGTGTAGTTGAAAGGAAGAACAGAACTTTAATTGAAGCAGCCAGAACTATGCTCAATGAAGCAAAGTTACCAACATACTTCTGGGCAGAAGCTGTTCAAACTGCTTGTTTTACTCAAAATGCAACATTGATCAACAAGCATGGGAAAACACCATATGAGATGGTGAAAAATAAGAAGCCAAATTTGAAATATTTTCATATATTTGGATGCAAATGCTTTGTGTTGAAGACTCATCCTGAACAGTTGACAAAGTTCGAGTTAAAAGCTGATGAAGGAATCTTTGTTGGCTATCCATTGTCAACAAAAGCATTCAGAGTTTATAATCTAAGAACTAAGGTGATCATGGAATCTATACATGTGTCATTTGATGACAAGAAAATAATTGGACTTGAAGACAAGGATGGATATGATCAACTGCGTTTTGAAAATGAAGATCTATTCTCTGATGATATAAACTCTGATGAAGCAGAGTTGACAAACTCTGACGAAGCATACTCTGAACCTCTACTGGTAAATACTGAAGAAACTGGAAATTCTCAAATTGAACATAGTAGAGAACCAGTTGAGGGGGAGCGTGAAGAAGCTCAACAAGACACAGCAAATGAGTCAGTTGAGGAAACTGATTCAAACTCTGACAGTTCAAACTCTGAGCCATCCAATTCAGGGGGAGCCTCAGATGCTGCAGAAAGTCAACATATGAATCAGGAGAGCATGGATCAAGGGGGAGGATTCAATAATGATGCAAGAAACCACTTACCAACAGCAAGAAGGTGGACACAGGCACACACACCTGATCTCATAATTGGAGATCCTGATGCTAGTGTGAGAACTAGAAGTGCAACAAATAATGAGTGTCTGTATCATGCTTTCTTGTCTCAAACAGAACCAAAGAAAGTGGAAGAAGCTCTTCAAGATGCAAATTGGATTACAGCAATGCAAGAAGAGTTAAATGAGTTTGAAAGAAATGAAGTCTGGACACTTGTACCTAGACCAAAGAATAGATCAATAGTAGGTACAAAGTGGGTTTTCAGAAACAAGACTGACAGTGAAGGTGTGATTACAAGAAACAAGGCTAGACTTGTGGCAAAAGGTTATTCACAATAGGAAGGAATTGACTATGATGAAACCTTTGCTCCAGTTGCAAGATTGGAGGCCATAAGAATTTTTCTGGCCTATGCTGCACACAAGAAGTTTAAAGTCTTTCAGATGGATGTAAAGAGTGCTTTCCTCAATGGGAAGCTTGAAGAAGAAGTGTTTGTTGAACAACCACCAGGATTTGTAGATTCCAAGCATCCAGATTATGTCTACAGGCTTGACAAGGCATTATATGGACTAAAGCAAGCACCAAGAGCATGGTATGAAACTCTTGCTCAATTTCTTTTAGAAAGTGGGTTCACAAGAGGTACAATTGATAAAACCTTGTTTTATTTCAATTCTGGTGATGATTTGCTTTTAGTTCAAATTTATGTAGATGATATTATTTTTGGATCTACTAATGACAAACTCTGTAAGAAGTTTGCAAAGCTTATGCAATCCAGGTACCAAATGAGCATGATGGGAGAGCTTAGTTATTTTCTAGGCTTACAGGTCAAGCAAACAGATGATGGGATTTTTATCAATCAAGCAAAGTATACCAGAAATCTTCTAAAGAAATTTGGTATGCTTGATAGTTCATCTGCTACAACTCCCATGGCTACAGCAACGAAGCTTGACAAAGACACAGGAGCCTCAGTAGATATGACTAACTACAGAGGAATGATAGGGTCTCTACTGTATCTTACTGCAAGTAGACCTGATATCATGTATGCAACATGTCTTTGTGCAAGATTTCAAGCAGATCCCAGAGAGCCTCATCTAACAGCTGTAAAAAGGATCTTCAAATATCTCAAAGGAACCATAACCCTGGGTTTGTGGTATCCTAGAGAATCAGAGTTTAAGTTAATTGGTTACTCTGATGCAGATTTTGCAGGCTGTAAGATAGACAGAAAAAGTACAAGTGGAAGCTGTCAATTTTTAGGTGACAGATTGGTTTCTTGGTACAGTAAGAAACAGAAATCAATTTCTACATCCACTGCAGAAGCAGAGTATATAGCAGCTGGTAGCTGTTGTGCACAGATTTTATGGATGAAGAATCAATTGCTGGATTATGGGCTAAGGTACACTAGAATACCTATTTTCTGTGATAATCAAAGTGCTA
Source organism: Heracleum sosnowskyi (assembly GCA_030848705.1). Taxonomy (NCBI): domain Eukaryota; kingdom Viridiplantae; phylum Streptophyta; class Magnoliopsida; order Apiales; family Apiaceae; genus Heracleum; species Heracleum sosnowskyi. Next base: position 117,090,754 of record CM061239.1, read on the forward strand.
TTGCTATGACAGGTAATCCAGTACAACATTCCATGACCAAGCACATCAGCATAAGGTATCATTTTATCAGAGAACATGTGGAAGAAGGAAACATTGAGCTTCATTTTGTGTCTACAGACCAACAACTTGCAGATATCTTCACCAAACCCTTGAGTGAAGCTACTTTTACAAGATTGGTAAATGAACTTGGAATGATCTCTGGTTCTGACTAGAGATACGGGTTAGACTCACTTTTTATGTTCATGATTTCTTACATGTGTTAACTGTTATGTGAACCAGCATGTTAAACTCTGATGATAAACTCTGTGAAGTGTCAGTCATACTCTGAAAGTAAACTCTGATGCTAAACTCTGTTGGTCATACTCTGATAGTTACAGTTTAATGCTATTCTCTAATTGTAATTTTGTCTGAAACATATGGACCAATGAAGAAATTTGTATGAAGCATAATTCTCAGTAAGTAATTATGAATCCTTAAGAGTTGTATAGATTCTGATCTCAAACATGTGCAGAAAGTTAACACAGCATGATACTGTCTCTGTATTTATACCATCTCTTAGTTTATTGATCCTATACACTGAGTCTGTATTAGCTGTTTGCATTTTCTCTCATAAGTTAATTATATCTACTGATGAAAAGTCTAAACTCTGATTCTTAATTAAAAATAATTCACCCTCAAATCAAAAGATGCCAAACAGAGCACAAATTCCTTTGAGATCATGTTGTGCCTAGGAAGATCCAGGAACTTATTGTATGAAATAAGGGCTAAAATCTTTGATTTTTGGTGACTAGTGCCAACCACTGATTACTGGAAAAATAAAACAAAAAAATAAAAATAAAAATAAAAATAAAAATAAAAATCAAATATATATATATATATATATATATATATATATATAAATATATAAAGGGGGTGAAAAATAAAAGACATATCCAAATGAAAGGATATCAGTATACAGAGTTTAGATATAAAATCAGATTTTATGTTATACATGAGAGTTTAGGCAACCAGTTTTTACTACTTTAGTTTGTGGATTTTATGCACTTTGAGATGATCTAAATATTGATTACGGTAAACTCTGCTATTGCACACACATATTTTCACACCTGTACAGTTTGAGAAAAGAGTTTATTGACAAAGAAGGACAAATGGTAAACACTGATGTATTGTGTGACATATGCCGAGGTAACTTTGTTTTAATCTCTAATGGTTAAAATAATTTCTTTGTTTCAGACAGTTTATAATTTTGAGATTAGACATTTGTTTTTCGAAAAAGTATGATTGGTAACGAATATTTTACACAGAGGAGAGAGGTTAATTGCATAGAAAAGTGTAACAGGCAGTAATTATTACTGTTTTTACTGCGCATGCGTATTGGAAACTGCCAATTATATGCTGTCAGCGTATGCACGCTTGATATGTGTCCCATTTACATGATTAAAGGAGTAAGACAGTTGTGTATTGATGATTAACAACTCTTCAGTTTTTCATCTTTAATTTTCTTTTAAATACAATACACACATCTTCGGTTAAACCTTTCAAATCTTACTCATTTACATCTATTATCAGATACACATATTCACAAACACCTTTCTACACATAAACTCTGTTATTTCTTCAAAATCTTCTAATGGCAACCACAGCTTTCGTTTCGTCTGGGTTAGAGTTCGTTCCAAATAACTATACCGCACCACTAAACACTGCAAACGCACCAGAAGCATTTCATATGATTCAGAAGTTTCTTGCTCAGTCAGCGATTGGGCGTGCTTTAGTTGAACCAGCCACACTTTCTGGTTTACAAATTAAGGCGTTCTGGGAGACAGGAGTTTATGATGATGGTGGTGAAACTGGGAGCCCATCCATAATCTTTGAGTTTGATGAAACAGAGTATGTTATTACTGCTGGTACTATTCGAGATGCACTAGGGTTTCCTGAATATTCTTCCTACACTATTGGAATGGGTGATGAGGATTTAATCCGAATGATGCGAGAGATTGGCTACTCTGGGCCATTGACAAAGATTGGGCAACTCAAAAGGCCGTTTCTGCGCAAGGAATGGAGTTTCTTCTTCGATTGCATCACCAGGACATTTGGCAAGAAATGCACAAATTGGGATGCTATTCCCACAGATAGTCTGCAAATCGGGGGATCTTTTGCTACCTACTTCTGTGCAACAGTTTGTGGATGCTCAAGTAAATCCACAACCACAAGCTGAATCTCAATCAGAACCTCCATCAACGTCTGTTAAACCTGCAAGGGGAGGTAGGACCAAGCACATTGGTACTAAACCTGCAAGGAAACCATCTACTGAAGCTGGGGCATCAACACCTGAAGAGCTGCCTCAGAAGACAAGGCTAAAGAAAAGAAGAGCAAATAGGGTACAGTCTGTTGTTGAAACCTCAGAGACTGAAACTGATGAAGAAACTCTTCATCAGAGAAAAAGAAGACTAGTGGCTGCACATCTTTTTGGTGCTGTAAATGTAACCATGGACAGAGTCTCTAAGGACACTGAAGCTCCTGCATCAGAGAATGAGGAGATTGTGGCTGAAGCTGTTTTTCAAGATACTCCTGAAATTGTTGTTGAGGAGGATATTTTAAATGCTGATGAGGACAGAGTGTTTGTAAACACTGAAGCTCCTGAAGTGTTTGTTCAGGAGGATGCTGCAAATGCTGAAGCTGTCAATCTAGACAGATTAAATACTGATGCTACTATGGATTTGGTAACTCCTACATCAAAGGCTAATGATGTAGTTGAGGAAGCTGCTACTCATTCTGATAGCAGAGTTTTTGATTTTGAAGCACACACCTCTATCTATTCTGATCTTGATACAGAGGGTGTGGAAGCTGATCAAGTCACTGATCAGGTAGAAGAATCTCTGGCCACTCACACTGAAATTATTTCTTGTGATCTTGACAAAGGTGAGGAGGTTACTCAGCTGATTAAAGTCACAGAGAATATTGATGAAGCTGTGATGGAAAAGGAACAAGAGGCTACTGATGAGCTAAACTCTGAGAACATTATTCTTGAAGCTTTGCAACAATCTGTTGTAGAGATTGTTCAAAGAGAAGCAGAGGTTTTTGCTCAGGCCACCTCTGATATTCCTGAAGCTGTAGCAGAGGAGAACATTGATGAAGCTGCACAGTTTACTGCTGACAATATTCTTAATGCACATGAAGCAGTCAATAATGAAGAAACTGGAAATGATGCTGAGGGTTCTCATTCACACCCTAGTATTCAAGTTTCATTGGCTGATGATGTCATTAGTGCTGACGCAAGGGAAGTCCATAGACAGACCAATGAGCATTTTCAGAATATGTACTACAAAAATTGGGCTAATGCAGATTGTGTCTTTCCAGCACAAAGGGCTGCAGATTTTCTATCTGATTCTGTCAAGAAGATCTCAAATACTGATGTACTTACAAGCTTACAGGCAACTGTTGTTCAAGTCAAATCTCTTAATAATAGATTTGATGAGAATCACCTAATGCTTACCAATCTAAGGAATGAAGCCAGTATGAAGGATCTTACTTTCAAGTCTGATAGAACTTTTTATTATACTATGCTCAAGCAGCAAGCCAAGGATTCTGAGGAAATCAAGAAGAGGCTTGGAAAAGTTGAGGAAAATCAGACTGCAATGTCTACTCAAATGTCTTCCATTTCTACTGCCATTGAATTGCTGACATCAGTACTACTTTCTGATGATGTCAAAAAGGGGGAGAGTGTATCTAAAGACAAATGCAAAGACACTCGAGCTCTGAGACGGAAGGATGATTCTACTGATGGGGGAAGCAAAGGAAATAAAAGAAAGATTTTTGCTCCAAGGCAAAGCAGAACAAGAGTAAACTCTGAAAAGATAAACTCTGGTAGACAAATAAACTCTGAAAAGATAAACTCTGGTGGTCAATCTACTTCAAATCTCAAGAGTTTAGTTGTTTCAACTAATCCATCCACTGATGAAGAGATTGCTGCTAAGATATTCATGAAAGAGCATGGAAAGAATGTAACTATTGAAGATATCCAGGCTGAAGAGCAAATGCTTGCTGAGGAACACAAGAAAAATCTTGAAGCTGGAATCTACAAGAGAAAGGAAATCAAGGCTCCTAGAAAGAAAGAAGTTGGTATTTCTATCAAAGAGAATATTCAACAGAGTGTACAAAATACAAGGAGACCTGTGATTAGAAACTCTGATAAGGGTAAAGGCATAATGATTGAAGAGCCTAACCTAAAGAAGAAAGATATTTCAGCCTCTGACATTGCTCAAGTTGAAACAAGATTAGCTAAATCAACCTCTGACGCTGCTCAAGTTGATGTTTCTATTGAAGACATGACAACCTCTGACGTTGCTCAAGTTGTACAGAAATCTACACTACTTCCAGGATTCAGCAAATCAAAAATTCTTGAAGACTTAAAGCTTGAAGCTGTGAATTTCTCAGAAACCAGAACAGTATTGGGAAAAGAAGCCTTTGACAAATCTGGACTGGGTTCACACAGAGAGAGAAGAACTAATAACAGATCTCAAGACAAGTTTTCATTGGCAGAATTTGGAGTTGGAATTACTCAAGAAAGCCTTGACAAACTAGAATCTGTACAGATGATTTTTCACAAAGGAATCAAAAAGGAATTCTTGTTATATTTTATGGCTGATGGCAGAGTGTATAGATTTGGTGAATTTGATATCCAGTTAAAACTTTGGGAAGAGCTAGAGTATGTTCTATATCTACTTGAAGTAAAGAATAGAAGTACTTATGATGCTGCTCGAGTTTTGAAGGAAAGGATGATGAAATCCAAAGTTTTGAGTGGAGCTGGAGTATCAAGTGCATACATTCCTAAATACAGAGATGCACATGGAAAGTTGGTAGAAATGAAAAGGAATAGTGCAAGGTTCAGAACTGCACTAAATAAAAAGGTTCTTGAGTTCAATCTAGAGTCTGATAAACCTTTTTATATCAGACTTGGCAATGAAATGAACAAAAACAGCATATATTCTTTGAGGGCTGCCATTTATCAAATTGGTGAAGATGAACCAGAAATGAAGGAGCTGAAGAAGATTATGATTGCTGAATTGAATAGAGCTGAGAAGAAACTACTGTTAGATTATATCAGGACAGTGCCTGATATTCAAGAAATCAAGTAAAGTCTGACTGTAAGTTTTTAATATATTTTCTATTCTAAGTCAAATTTAAACTCTGTTTTAAATTAAACTCTGTTATATGTTAAACACTGCATTTGTTAAATGTTTTTGACATCATCAATTATATGTTTAACTTGTACATTTTATTATGAACAAGTTGGGGGAGATTGTTAAATATAATTGCTGACGTTTGTTTATCAGTGTTTAAGCAACAGGTACTGACCAGAGTTTATCAGAAACCGGTCAGAGTTTAATTAAACTCTGATAGGGTAAAGAGTTTAAAGGAAGCCGGTCAGAGTTTATTTAAAGTCTGACAAGGTGATAGTTGAATTAGCTGTCGGTGCTGAATTGAAGATTCTAGAGGCAATATATTCTGAAGATGGAAAGAAGCAGAATATATTGATACAGCTAAGGAAACAAAATAGGAGATAAGAAGCAATCCTTAATTGATAACAATTGTATAGCTAATTTGTAGGAATATCAATTAGATAAGGATTGTGTAACTGTGTACTATAAAAACACAGATAGGTTATCCCTAGAAGGGATGTGATCATTGAATATATATTATTCTTGTAACCTAGAAGCTCTTTGTGATTCATTAACATCACTAAGAGAGAATTATTTAATATAATTCAGTTTGTTGATTTACAAACCTGTGTTCTTAATTGTTATTCTCATACATACTTGATTATATTGTGTATTCGGCCTAACAAAGGAAGAAAGACTACTGTCAAACTTCTTGAAGATGAATTTATTCTATCAAAGAATCTGAACAGATAAGTTGGTATTGTAAATACTTGTACATTTTATAAATAAGTTTTTGACATCATTGAATCTAGAAATTTATACTTTATTTTACAAAGTATAAGATTGGGGGAGATTGTTAGATCAGGATTCAATGATCGTCAGGATTCAATGATCGTCAGGATTCAATGATCGTCAGGATCTAGACTCAACTGATCAGGATTGCTGACATCATCAGGATTGCATGGTCGTTAGTATCAGGATTGATATCAGGACTGGGATCAGGATTGATCGTCAGGACTGGAAGCTGATCAGGATTTCTAATTCGAGTTATATATGGAGTCTAGTTAAATAAGGAAGTTTATTTTGTCGGTTCCTAGTTTATAGGAATGTAGCTATCAATTAAGGATATGTTTCAATCTAGTTTGTAATTGATTAGGACTTATCTTGTAATTGATAGAGAAGCTGTGTAGTATGTAAACATAGTTTAGGTTTCGATTTATATTGATCACATACACGAGTATATTGTAACCTTGAAGCTCTTAAGAACACATAATTTCTTGAGAGAGTTTTGTAACAGTTTTATATCATTATTAATAAAGCTGTTATTATTCATATTTGTGTTTTATATATTAAACGGTCGAGAATCTTAAACAATTGTATTCAACCCCCCTTCTACAATTGTTATTTAATGGGCAACAAACAATGATATTCATTCTCCAAGTGTTTCAGATCACAATCTGGAATCACATACTACTTCCATTTCTCCTAATAATTCAACCATAAATCACACAAATGCTCCAATCAACACCAGATCTGTCAGAACAAAACAAGTTCCACAAAAATTTACTGATTACATTGGCTTACTACTTGCTCTCTCTAAATCTTCAAATTGTACAATAAACTACCCACTTCAAGCTATTGACACTACCACTCATCTGTCATCATCTTATCAGAAGTTCATTAACAATTCTATGAAAATTCTTGAACCTACTACATATAGACAAGTTGTCAAAGATCCTTTGTGGTGTCTTGCCATGAAAGCAGAATTAAATGCCTTGGAGTCTAACAAAACTTGGCATATTGTGGATCTTCCTCCTAATAAAAGAGTTGTAGGATGCAAGTGGTTATATAAAGTAAAATATAAAGCAGATGGTACCTTGGATAGGTACAAAGAAAGGCTTGTAGCCAAAGGCTTTACTCAAACTCTTGGAGTGGACTTTTTCCAAACCTATGCACCAGTGGCTAAAATGACAACAGTCAGAATACTCTTATCTTTAGCAGCTATGCAAAATTGGACACTTCATCAACTAGACATCACAAATGCCTTCTTACATGGAGATCTTTATGCAAATCCCACCAGGAGTCACTATTCCTTCATCATTTACTGGCTCCCACCCTATTTTTAAACTAATCAAGTCTCTCTATTGTTTGAGACAAGCTCCAAGAGAATGGTTCACCAAATATTCTACATTTTTACTTCAGTATGGTTTCACTCAGTTAAAAGTAGACATCTCTTTGTTCATCTTTCATACATCAAAATCTTTTACATAATTATTGGTGTATGTATATGACATTATACTTACTGGATCTGTTGCTTATAGTATACAAGCAGTTAAGGACTATCTGCAATCTCACTTCAAGTTAAAGGACTTAGGTCACCTGCATCATTTTATTGGTATTGAGATAACAAGATCTCATAAAGGTATCTATTTACATCAGAGGAAGTATGCCTTGAACTTGTTGAATCAGAATGGTCTCCTTGCCTCTAAACCTAGTACGATTACAATTATTGCTCAACACAACTTACATAATCTTTCTGGTACTCCTTTACCTGATGGTTCAGTCTATAGAAGACTTGTGGGATAGCTCATCTACTTAACCATTGCTAGACCTGAGATCTCCTATCATGTTCATATTCTTAGTCAGTTCATGGCTAATCCTACTGATCAACACTTGTCTGCAGCCTTGAAACTAGTGAAATATATAAAACAGGCTCCTAGTCAAGGTATTCTCTTATCTGCAACAAGTTCTCCTCAGCTATATGTGTTATGTGATGCTGATTGGGCATCATGCCCCATGATTAGAAGGTATGTGTCAGGGTTCTGTGTAATGTTGGGAAACTCCTTACTCTCTTCGAAATGCAAAAAGCAAAATATTGTAGCCATGTCTTCAGCTGAAGCTGAATATAGGTCCATGGCTAATGCCTTGTGTGAAGTTAAATGGTTGTATAATCTGTTGACTGAACTGCATTTCAAGATTCCTGCTCCAATTTCTCTTTATTGTGATAATACTTCAACAATCAGTATTGCAGAAAATCCAGTCCTTCATGAAAGGACTAAACATATAGAGTTGGATTGCCACCTGGTTCGAGATCATGTTCACTCTGGTTTTATCAAACCAGTCTATCTACCAACAGCTCTTCAACCTGCAGATCTGTTTACGAAGGCTTTGTCTGCTAAACGTACTGGATTTCTATTGAGCAAATTAGGAGCTATGAATATATTCACACCTCCAAATTTGAGGGGGGATATTAAGGAGGATAGAAGTGTGAATAGTTAATTGATCAAGGTCATATTTATAATTTCTCATATTTCAGTTTAGGAGAGAAAAGTTAGGATTTATCTCTGTATATAGTTTGTATTCAGGAACTCTTTTGATTCAGTTAGTGAAATGTAAATTCATCCAATCTCTTTATATCTCTCTCACACACTCTCTCTTCTTCTTGTATCTTCACTGTAAATTACCATTTCTATACAACCTAAGTAACTGGACGACAACTATAACAATATGTAGCAAGGACCACAAAGCCTCCACTAAGTTGTGTGTCACATCTCCCTCCTAGTTAGTACATTGCTTAATAATGGTTTAATAATGATAAGTTATGCTGGCAAGTATCCATACAAATTACTTGAGTTTAGATCCTACCTGAAATAGAGATTTTGTTACCTAAAGAAAGAAAGTGTTCATTAAAAAGAAAGAGAAAACAATGATTAAAACCTCATGAAGTTTGAATAAATGGCGTTGACCTTTTAAATATTAGATTATGGCCTAATATGCATAAATGTAGAAGACCTTTTTAACATTGGAATGCCTCTTGCATTTAAATTAATTCTAAATAAATATAAAAATTCAAAAGCAGGATACCAAAAACATTGTCATGATTATTAGGATTATTAGTGATGAACATTGCATAAATATATATAATCTACACAAACTTTGACATTTCATCAAACAACTAACCTACACAGAAAACTGATAAGTTTATCGTTTAACTTATAATATTCATGGGTATTCAAAATGATTAATTATCATTAGATATGAGTGGAAAAAAGACTATCACATAATGTATATCATATAATCACATCAAAACCATAGAACTGCAGTCTAAAAGAACAAAAAATAGATACTGCATATACATACATAATATAGAAGGAGTATGCAAAGAATATGTGTAGTGAAGTTTGATCAAATAATAACAAAAAGATATTGGGGGTGTGGAAAAATTTGCATAAAAAACAATGACCTAATAAATATTGAAAATTAAGCAAAAATAACACTACCACTTGAAAATTGCATATGGTAAATCGGTAGAGGAAAATACTGAATATCATAAAACTAAAAATTCAGACCACAAAATATTGATTCAAAATTACAGAAGTCTTGGCTGAAATCGTGAAATTTTGTTGAGGATTTTTTAAACTTGAAACGATGAAACACATGCTTCGAGTAAGTCCTGGATCGGGTTCGGGTAGGAGCTGGATCGGGTCAGATACAAAAATAAAGGGAGTTGGATCGGGTCAGCCCGTTTAGGGTAGGAAAATTACCAAACTGCCCTGGAACTAGGGACAAAACAGTAAATTCCTTAGAATGCTTCACTAGCAGGAATTTAGTTTTATGATAAAGAAGGTTAATTGTCATAACTTAAAGAATATAATTTTGGGTCAAGAATACGGCTACATGTTGAAACTGCAGTTTACAATAGTTAGTAGTTAGGTGCATTCAAGTCTAAGTTTTTAGTTCATAGATTTAGGGAGTATATATTTGCTTTCCAAAGCCATCATGCTTATCAGATTCATGTACAAATATACTCTTTTACCCAATTTAGCTGTTTATAATCGGTTAAGTTTAGTTTGTAGATTTTTTTTTAATTTTCAAGTCAGTACATTTCAACTTCTATAATCAATCCAAATAAACAATCTGATGTCTAAACAGATCAAAAAGACCAAAAAATATAATGTAATTTGAAAGGTTGTCTATAGCTAACTAATCACCTTCCACAACAATTTTTACCTACAACTACCTTTCTGCTCTAGAGTTTCACAGATGAATGCCACCTCCCCTCAGCACAATTACACAATTTTAGGTCCAAAGTATCGTAGAAGGGGGGTTGAATACGATACTCACAAATAATTTAATTTCTTTCGCGGATAATTCATTCAGTTCTATAACGAAATCAAACACACCAAACCAAATCAAGTTTCGGGGAATATATCTTTTTATAAATATAAACCTCGAGGGGTGCTACAATTTCTAATCCATAGATTAGCTTCAATGAGTTCTAGGTTATACACAATCAATACAATGATCAAGTTCAGAGCAATATTAATTTCTTCTGTAATCTCTCTGGCTCAAACTCTCTCTTAGTAATTGCTACTGTGAAAATAACCTCGACTGAAGAAGACACTCTTCCTCTGTTGTAATTGTAGTCTTTGATTTGAAAACTATCGAACCTTAATTGTAGAAACAATCTTGGCCGTCCAATTCTCATCAACCTGTCCAACAAAACAAACTTTTCACCTGCTCCCATATTTGAAAACTATCGAATGAATAAATGAATTTACCATTCGATAGTTTTTAAATAAAAACTATCGAAAAGTAAATTACTTTACTTTAGTTTTCAAATGGTTTTCTTAAATCCCATTCGATAGTTTTCTAAATAGAAAAACTATCGAATCCTTTTCTTGTCCTTGATCTTTTCAGAAAAGCTTCTGAGCTCCAGGGTGTTTCAGTTTTAGACTGTATCAATTTCTTCTGAGACGATAAAACACCTTGATCTTTTAAGTGCCGTCACCTAGTGCAACTGGTCTGGTTCACAGATGAATAATCACTTGATCAATTCTTCTTTTATGTCTTCAATTCAATGCTTCTGATAAGTCATTTGTCGTTCTGGTTGCTTCATTTAAATCACTGGAATCCCGTGGTACTTAACCCTAAATCATTCACATACTTCTGTCGTCTTGAAAGTCTTGTTTCTTTTGCTGTCACTGAGGCTTGAACATTTTCATGAACTTCTTTCCGTGACCTGTTTACGGACTTCAAGAATACATAACGTATTTTGATTTTTTTGAGTTTACCTTTTCTTTTTTGATTCTGGATTCCTGTGCTTCTGTTAATACTATTGTCTGTCTTGTCCTTTGTTGAGTTGTAGTTATCTCTTTTACATCTTATGTTACATTATGCTTTACAATCTCCCCTATTTGATTGGATAGAGTTCGACAAGCAAATACTTCGAGGATAACTCAACTAACTAAGGAAACATTAAACTAATTAAAGTAAGACAGCTTAATAATATTAAATGCATTCTGGATCAGATATATATACATTTCCAGATTTCATAAATCAAAAAACAATAAAACTTTATACAATGAAGTTGCTCCTCTAGTCTGAGCTGATAGTTCTTTTGTTCTTTGCTTCAATCTTCAGTCCATTCCGATCTCACCTTCTTCAATCATTGGATCGGAGTTGGCAGCTTGATAATCAATCACTGACAGATAGTGCAGTGGTTCTCCAGGTTTAAGGATTGCTCCTTGGATGTGTCTTCCAATATATTCAACCTCTTGACCCACTCCAGCCCATAACCATGCAATGTTAACATCTTTCTTGTTTAGCTTTGGCATGTCTGGTAATCTGGTATGCACTTCCAATCCTCTTTCCACTCTTTTCCTATAGTAAGGAACATTCTCCATTAGAAATCTTCTAAGAGTGTCTGCTGCTTTGTCCTTCTCCGTTGATGAGAATCCAGTGGATCTAAGATACTTCTCAACTGATATTAGATAGTTGCTTGGATAGTCTCTCAGTTTGTCCTCAGCCAAATAGCAGATTCTGAATAAGTCATTCGTCATGAATCTAACCATTAGAGGATCTTCAGTAATCTCTAGACCGACTTTTATCAAGATCTCCTTAACATGCTCACGGAGCAGTTCATTTAGTCTTGTAGTTCTTTGGATCTTGATGAGTATCACCTGCAGTTCTGTGTATGTTCTCTGTTCTAAAAACTTAGTGGAAATCACAAATGTACCTTTCTCCAGAAAACTGATTAATAAGTTCCAGGCTCCATTTGCTTTAACCCCAGCTTTCAGAAAGATCACAGTATTCCTCAGTGCAGTGAAGTAAACATGATCATCAGGATTTGCACTTCTTATATTCTGAATTATGACTTCCACCTCTGCATTGTCGTTGACTTCTAATCCGTCTTCAACTCCACAGAAGGTTTTATAAGCCATCTCCCATTCACTTCCATGCTTGCTTGCCAAATGCATCATCTTTTTCTTCCTTACTTCAGCTTGCACCTTGGATCTTTTTAGCTTTTCAATCCTTAGAACTGCTTGGTGCCTTTCTCTTTCAGCATGCCTGGCATCTATTGCAGCTCTTTGAGCTCTTACCGCTTCCAAGGCAGCTTCTTCTTCTTGTGACAGAGGATTTGCTTCTTCTTCCATAATATCCTCCCAGATTGGATGTTCAACGGGCTCTGGATAATATGGCTCATGCTCCTCCTGAATTGGTTGCTCTTGCATGACCTCAAATACCTCTTCACTCTTCTCTTCTTCTACAAGTTCTTCTATCCAGTACTATCTTATCGGAATAGCTTCAACCGTTTCCCAAACTCCCCATCCATCCTTCTCTTTCTCCCCATCTCCAACTTTCTCCACCTTAGTTGAGGAATCCTCGATAAAAGCATCCTCAGCATAAAAGGCAGCAGAAAGATCAGGTTCCTGATTGGAAGGACCAGGTTGTCCAGTTTGTTGGTTCTTCAGCATAGTCCAGATTGACTGTACTCCGTCACTTTGATTTTCCATGAAATCCAATAGATCCTTATTCATCTCTTGCATAGAAGCCAGCTTCAGGTCAATGTCATCCAATCTGGAGTTGGTAGTCTTCTCAATCCTGTCCAGTCTCTGGTTCAGCTTAGACTCCACTCGAGAAAGGGTGTTCATTGCATCTTTTACCCTAGCTTGACCATCCCGGATAACCAGAACGTCTTCTTTCAAAGCTTCTTGTCCTTGTGACAAAGCATCTACTTCATTCATGAATCCATCTTTAAGTTCCTTGACGTCTATCCTCAACTCGATTAGTTCATCCAATGCTTCCTTCTTTAAGGAGTCCACTGCCTGCTTCGTACCTGTTATCGTGCCAGATGCACTGCCAATGACCCTGAATGTTCTTCTGGAATCAGCTGCAGCCAAGCCAACCTTCTCTTGAATAGTCTTTAAAGAAGCATTGGCTTGACTAGAGGAGATCCCTTGGTCAAAGGAACACCAGTGAACCTGACCGTAATATGGTCGGAACACCAGTTGCTTCCGTCAATTCTTCCTTACTTGATTGAGCTATTGGTTCAGATATAGCTTTCGTTAGCGTAGCCCAATCAGCATCAGAAAAATCAATAAAGGGCGCTTTAGAGGTTGTGGGTTTGCAACCTCCTGGTCAGGAATGGCCACTGAGGGCTCTGGATCAACATCCATTGGTTCAGGTGCCATTTCAGGTTGAGGTGGAGGAATATTACCTTCAATTACATGTTCCCCTGGGGGCAGAAGTGGTAGGGGCACCGTTCTTAGATAGTTTGTGAGAACAGTGGGTACCCCTGGAAGATAGTTGTTCTTCCTTATCAGAGCTGTTATAGCATTGCTCTTCATCTTCATGCACTCCTGGGTGGCTTCACCTTCAAATATCTCCCGTTCATTATCTGTTACGACATTATTGAGAATGAGCTGTAGGAACCTAGGATAGAAACAAAGCACATCGTCCATGCCTATTCTTTCATCCAGTGGTCCCATGCATAGAATTACTTGATCAATCAGTAACTTTCCTATGTTTATATGCCTATTGTTAGCAATGGCAAACCCTATCTTTTGAAGAAATAAGGGAATACCATCCAGATTTATAAGCTTAGCAGTAAACACATGGATAAGTGTATGAAAGAAAAAGTTCCATGGATTTGTCAAATAATGCTTCAGAAACTCTCCCACAAAGATTAGGTTGTTGACTTCTTATGAGAGTGAAGAAAGCATGTATCTCCTCAGTTGTGGGATCCGGAACATGGTTTTCTGTTGGAAAACGAAGTATTCTATTAAAGTCATGTTCCGTCACCCTTATTGTTCTGCCCCCTGGCAAAACAAAACTGAAGGACCTTACGTTATTCTCAGTTGTGTCCGTGGCGGTTGTGTACAACGTAGTCAATTGATCGATGCAAAGGACCACGGGAGTACTCACAGCAAATGCCACTAATGAACGTGTGTTCAAAAACTCTGCCCATGCACGAAACTGTAAGTTCGCAATGGCTTGCAGGTTTTGAAACGAGACATGATTAGTCTTGGTAATAATAAATTCTCCAGCCATATTAAATTTCCAGAAAATTTAAATAAACCAAAACTATTTTTCCTTTTAAATTTAATTAATTATTTCTAATTAATCAAACTTTAACAAAATTACCCTTTTTATCACTTAATCAAATTCGAACTACTAAAAACTCCCAAATTAAGAACCCTAATTTTCTAAATCAAAAAAAATAATTTTAATTGAAACTGGCTTCAACAGAAACTTATTTCAATCAAAAGGTACTCTTCAAGAACACTTTTACTCAGTTAAGGTTCGAAAGGAATTTGTTTTCGATAGTTTTCTTTAACCACAACCACAAATGAATACACAAGTTTCACAATTCACAGAGATTTCACTGTTGACAATGATACCACTGTTAAAACTGAATTTACTGTGTTTGAATCTCGGTCAAAACTCAAAACTATCGAGTTTTTTAGAGGTTCTTCTTCGAAAATATATGTAAGTATATGTATGTTAGCACAAAATCACGCAAGCGCACGTGGTCACAAGTAATATACGAATAAGTCAAGTTCGTTCCCACAGAGATCTAATGAGGTGTTCAATTCAATTAATGTACCTATGCAACAATGTATGATTTTTATCCACTGCTAAGACAATTAATAATTTGGGTTTGATTATCTAAAATTAACTAGAGAACAAATTATTAAACTAAGAATTAACTAACTAAGAGGATTAAAATCGATTTATGTATATGAGAATAAAACATGGGATCCTAACTTCATTAAGTACTTCATTAAGAGTCTTTTGTCTTTAATCAATGCATGTGACGGTTGTGAAAACTAATCGGATAACACGAAATCAGTACACGCTACCTTTCAGTATACGTATACCAAACCACTTAAACACCCACAAAATAGATAGAAGTTAAGCAGACACCAATTATGCTTAGACCCTATATGTCTATAAGATTTGAAAACATAATGGTTTAACGAGCAAGTTATCCATTCAGATTACATAGGGCAGGTAAGATGGTTAAAATCACCTACGAATCATGCATGACAAACATACATAAACCTATGCTAGCATGGCAAGTTCCAAACCTCTATATCCACTTTCGCATTCAATAGAGATTAACAAACAATCTTAGATGTTAGCTACGCATCCAAGAAGAATAAGCACAACCAAACTAGGATATCAATTAGCCATCACACACACATCTTTAAAACAATTAACTACTAAAATCCATAAATAAATCCGTTAGAATCCCACGACAATGATTAGTTCATAATAGAACCGTTCATCATCGTGGGTTCTGATGAAAGCATGATGAAAAACAAGAAATCAATGATGTAAATATGAATAAGAGTTAAAGGTTTAGAGGACAAATCCGGAAGCATCCAAAAGTTGCACCAAAATTGAAGAATACAAGAAAAAACTATGTCTAGATCTCCTCGTAGTCACGTTCTTCGTTCTTGGCTCCTCGATCTTGTGCTCCAATATTGAATCTGATCTCTGGTGTGTTGTGATGTATTGTGATGTGTTTATTATGTCCCCCTAAGGTGTGTATTTATAGCTCCAAGTTGTCCCTCTTCCAAGCAATTGCCGTTTTTGAGTTAGAATAGAATTACGGCAATTTCCATCTTTGAATGCAATAAGAATTGCATATTCCATGTTAACAACTGATTCTGGAAGTTTCTGGCCGCCCCAAGCAATTACCATAATGATTAGAAGTCGAATTTGTGAAAATTTCCTTATTAAAATCGAATTCTGGCAATTTCTGGCGATTCTGACTTCCTGGGCGGCCGCGCAGAATTCCAGTACAATTCCTGGGCGCCCGCGCAGAACCTTCTGCCTAGAATTATAGAAAATGTTGTCCTCTTCGCGTGAGCTGTAAGATCGTCAGTGTAACAACCCAAATTTTCGGTAGAATTAAAACTTTTTATTATTGGTTGATGTGTAAGTGTATAGTGGTGGTGACCACAAGGTATTGATGGATGTAAGAATAAATATATACGTGAATAGTGCTTGTCATATGTGAATAGTAATTTGGTGGATGAATAGTGATTCTGAGGAGTAAGAAATTTTTCATGACACCTATGTACGAAGCATGGTATGGATATACCGAAGTTATATTAAGGATCTACAGAGTAAATAAGTGTATGTAAAGATGATCGGAATTCAGAAATTCCCAATTTGTATTTTGGTGTAATATTTGACCAGGCAGTGAGTCATATATTATTACACACAAGAAATAAGATATTAAATTTGAGGAATTAAGGATTTAATATTTTGGAATTTTATTATATTTGAATTGAGAAGTTGAGAGGAAAACCACTGAGGCAGTGTAATGAAGGTTCTAGGAACCGCTAAGATTTTATAAAGAGATTAAGAGAACGAATCATGGATTAAGGATTGAAATTATGACAAGATTAAATATCCTACGTGATCATCAAAAGAATTGCACCAGTGGATTTTATTAGCAAGTATTTAATGGATAAGGATTTCAGTGTGAATGAGTATTCGGGAAAGCACGAGAACATTTTCAGAGAATAAGAAATAAAGAGAATAAATAAGGAATATTGGATTAATATTCGTTCAAGGGATGGTGCCACACTAGAGTAATAGTATGCAACATATAAGTTGTAACGTAATTATTTTATTCAAGAAATGACAAAGAAATCAAAGCGGTGTAAGAGAAAAACAAATGGAGGGACCAAAGTGCAAAGAATAAGAGATAAGGACTTGGATGCAAAAAAGGAAAAGGGCTTGTGTGCAATATTAAGTGGATAAGGTTTGGGAGAGCCAATAGGAGTGTGACATGTGGCTTTGAGAGGATGAGGATGAGGTTGGTTAATAAATATCCTAGATGGCTTCATTTGTATGCTAAAAGAAAAACAACATAAACACAAAACTAGAGCTCCTTTCTGATCAGTTCGGTGAAACCACCATATCTCCTTCGTTTCTCCACCAAATCTTGTGTTCTTTAGCTTTCTGGAAACCCCGTGAGATGATCTACAACTTTCATTCAGGATCCTCGACCAGGAAACGAGTGCAAGGGCTTCGTTTTGGCTGATCTTTGGGGCGTGTTTTTCCAGTCAGGAAACCCACTTCCATGTTCTTGATTTCTTTGGTGAGATTGAAGATGGTGAGCATAGAGTAAGGCTTCCCCAAGGTTAACCAAGCTTGTTTGAGATTGTAAGAACATCAAGAAGGTATAACCTCTAACCCTCCTTGGTTGTATGTTGAATTTTAAAGATGATAAGTATTGAGTGAAAGCATGTGTGTTATTAGTGGCTATTATGATGTTAGCTTGCTTAAATTGTGGTTGATTATTGTTTGGTGGTCTTGAGACCTAACCCCTGATTATATAGAGTATGAGGATGATATATTGATGCTTATGAAGTGTATAAGTTGTATGGATGCCCGGTGTGGCTTGGTTGGATTGTTACGATTTTTGGAATATCCGAATTATAGCCGTCGTAATGCCCGATTTTCGTTAACACCTAGATAACCGTGCATCACAGTTGTTCCAACTCACTGTTTAGCTTCGTTTTCTGCCATGATAAGCTAGATAATGTTATAAGCTTCGTTTTAATATAAAGATCATGTAAAATGGATTTACGGTTTAGGAGAAATGGCCGATTTACTAAAAGTGGTTCGAAACCGTAAACGCGAGTTCGTAATTAAAATTGGATTCCTTAACATAGTTAATTCAGTTGTGAATCGAGGTTATTAAATACTAGAGATAAAAAGGAAGGTGTGAGAAGAAACCACATGTCAAATGGATCGTTTTTCGATTTTATAAAAAAGTTCGAATCAAGGTTAAGTGCGAAGGAACCCCTTAGAGGAGCACTTGGTTATAACTTTGAGAACCACTTAGTAAAACGAGCGAACGAGATCCAATTGCTAAAACGAATCTTCGACCTAAGTATTTGTTGATTAACATGGACCTAGTACGAGCCTAAAGCAAGCTAGTAATACCATAGTTGTGTCTCGCTTATTTGTTTAAGCGTTGATGTATAAATAGAGTATCCAAGGGATTAACCAAATGTTTTCTTTGACTTTGTCTAGATTGTTCGACATTGTCACGTGCCCTACTACTTCTCGAGCATCAGGCAAGTTTACTAAACCTTACTCTATTATTAGAGTGGGCATATTTTCGAATGTTTAATACTTGTTGATTCAAAAATATATCTATATATATATTCTTTGTTCCAAGTATCGTGCAAGTTTCTAAAACCATATTTTGAAGTATGCTTATACTAGATGCAAGTTTTCTTATTCCATGTTATGTTTTCCATTAAGTATACTAATGATGCATACGATATGATATTATGCATGTTTTCAAACCTTACATCGTATATAGATGTAATGGTAATAAAATGTTGAGACGTAATATATGCATATGATAGATGCATGCAAGTTTTCAAACCTATACCTTTTCAAAAACTGTTGTGGTGATAACTAAAGATTTTGAGATATATGCTATATGTGTATGATTTCGAAATGATTTTTATGATGCTAAGTCAAAGTATTGATACAAGTTGAACTTGTAAGCTATGGATATAGTAGTATTTTGTAGCTGATGTGCTAAGCAAAACCCTCAGTAGGGGGATATATACTCTGCATTTATACTTTGGACCGGGAATGGTATCAGTTGTTATCTAGAGATATATTATATACTCTCGATATTTATTTTACATACTAAGAATGGTATCAGTTGCTATCTAGGGTTATTTTATTGTGTTATTACAATTAGTCTCAATAAGTGGTTTACAAATTAAAGATCATTTGGAGTTTAATCTATTAAGGGTATATTTTAAATATATGATGAATAGTTGTTATCTACCCTTTTTTATAAGAAAGTACTTGAGAATTATTTCTAAATAAATATTCTTTATTAAATATAGTTTGATTTAATTATTTAAAGCCCTACTTCTTAAGGAAGTATTTTGTGAAAACTATTTTTAAACCCTAGATAGCTAATAAAGTTTTATTCAAACAATTATAAATATAATTAGAGAAGGTTCCCAAAGCTATTTTCCGTTTAAGTCTATATTCAGAAAGACTTAAATGTTCGCTCAAACTTCAAAGATACATGGAACCTTTCTCAAGATTTTATGGTTGTTTCAAGTGGACTGCCCGGTCCTAAATCTTTTAAATCAATGAATTTATCAGTCTGGTTTACTACCATCAAAATGATTTTGATTACTTCCTCAAGATTCGAGGGGTAAGATCAGTGGAATTAGTTGCATCCATTAACAAGCGTCAGCTTGGGAAATATGGGTGAATTTTCCTTTCCAACCAGATATGACTACTTTGTGGAGTTGTATTCTTGGGGAAAAAGGGGAAGGAACTTTATGTTTCAGTGTTATGGATTTACTCGAACTTGGAGATATATAAGGGACTGAGTAGCGCCGGTCCCCTAAGGGTATTACGCGTAGATCGTCGTTCTTCCCTTAGATTTATCAGTGCCCGACCGTAGGAGAAGTGGATGTAACAGAATCGACCGTCCAAGAACGGGTCTGTTCATCCTGCCTACAACCGATTGGCGGGGAGGTAAGTCGGTGTGAGACTGATTATCTTCCCTTCTACGTAGAAAAACAGCAGGGGGATTCGCCTTACGACTGATCATCGTAGGGGTATCCTCGGCGCCCAGCATCTCCATCTACAGTTCACTATTCATGAAAGAGCACATTTTGTGCAGGTTTTCAGAGAAAGAGAAATTATTCCAGTTACTCAGTTTTATGCAAGTTTTCAGAAAAGAAAGTTTATTCCAGCCTTTCAGTTCTATGCAAGTTTTCAGAAAGAGAAAGTTTACTCAAGAGTATTCCAGTTTATTTCAGTATATGAGTTTACCAGAAAGAATATGAATTTATCAGAAAGGTATATGATTTTTGAAAAAGGTATATGGAATCAGATGAGTTTCGAAAATGGATTGGACATATTTTGCCTTGTCTTTATTTCCAGAAGGTGATATGAGATAAATGTTTGATATGAAAGATGATATTTGGAAATTCCTACAACTTCATCTTTTATTTTATGAGTTATGACTCTGATAAAACCTGATTAAGGATATATATATGCATGAGTGAATTTTGGGTTATGGAAACCTTATATTGGATTTTCCTTATAACTTCATCTTTCAAGTATATGTTGATAGTCTGCTTATATTTTATATAGCAGATATTTTACAGAAATGATATACTGAGTTATCTTGTTATTTCATCTTTTATACTATACTAGAACTTTGTTCATAGTATGAATATCGAAAGTTTGCAGAATATTATGGAGATGATATTTGAAATACAACAATGGTATTTTTGGAATACATTCCGATAAGGAAATGATTTCAGTATCAAGATATTTTGACAAATTATTGTCGCATACCCGCTTTATTTCTGGGTTGAATAAAAGGGCGGAATTATGCCATACTTTCATTACCTTGCTGAGCTATCGCTCACTCTTGCTATTATTTTATATATATTATATAGCAGCGAAGCAGGATGCCAATGAGACGGCACATACCTCGCAAGGCGTCTCCATTAAGCAGTTTCTAGCAGCGATCCCGAGAGTAGTACGAACCAATCGAATCAGGCTACGGCTTTTGGTATTCAACTTATGTATAGACATGAATAGTATTAGAGGATTGTGAGCATCAGAAGGCTAAGTTGGTAATGTAACAATACTTAGAAATTGTATCAGTAACAGATTCAAAAGACATTTGGGTATTGTAATAAAAGTTATTTATTCCGCAGTTGTTGTATTGTGTCGTTTCTGAGACTCTAACCTGTGTGTGTGTGTGTGAGAGAGTCATATGTTGTGGGGTCATGAGCAGGTGAATTATGAATGGTGTGAGTAATACAGGTAAGGCAAGGAATACATGGATTGTGACAACCCTAGATCCCTGACCCCGGATTTGGGGCTGTTACAGAGATGGTATCAGAGCGTTAGGTTACAGTCCTCAGAAATGATAGGAGACCGAGTCTTACAATACCCTTAATAATGATAAGAGCAGCTAGAGCTCAAATTAAGTTCGCAGTCGAGTTAGAAGACATGACCCTGACTGTTTAAGATAAAGCCCGAGAAGGGACTTCTTCTGGGAAACCGTACTTAGGACTTCATGGTTAGTCACCTCGATTTGTATGAGTTATAGACGGATGGGACTCTGAGATACCAGACCCCGAGGCCTTCGAGTAGGCATTTAATGATGCGCTCGTTGATATGGATGGAGACCCGATAAAGGGAGATCCATAGGAGGATCTAGAGGAAGACCCCATAGTGGGTCGAGGAAAGAATCTTGTAGAGGACGTGTTGATTGATAAAGATGTGGTGTGTTACTTGAGGTCTAATAATAAGACCGGATGAACCTTCAAGGGATAACTAAGTGACAAGACGAGAGTTTAAGGATCGTTCATGATTCATCAAGAGATACAACAAAGAAAATGGAGTAGAGCCTCCAAAGCAGAAGAGGTAGAGGCAGTATAGCCAGTATCAGTGGATTGATTTGACTTGAACGAAACCTGTTACTCGTAGTCGGTCATAGTTGCCCATAAGGAGGCGGCATACGTAAGAACCAAGGTGTCAGATTTTCACGAACGATTAAGGGTACTTAGTTGCCTAAGAATAGTGAAAGGAATTGCTTTGGCTACGAGGTTTCAATCCCCCACGACCAGCGATTCCACTGGAAATAGTGTCTGTTACATTATTGAGGGATTTTATTATCTCAAGGAGAATTTTGAGTATATGTATCATGCCAATGTTATTGTAAGACAAGCACGATAAGACGGAATCGAGAACGAGATTTACCACCCTCAGGAAACCAGGAAGGAATTATGAGGGTGGAACAGAAAAGTCGGAAATTAGACCCGAGCATTACTAGCAGGTAAATAGAATAATCAAGTTTCCCTGATTTTGGAAGGGAATTCAGTAAATTTTTGGCAAACCTTGTCTTTCTGATTACCAGAGAATGTCACCAAAGAGAGTGGAGATTAGAGCGAACCATGTGGATTGGATAAGATAGCCGTTATGTGGTTTGGTGTACAGACCCTGATTGCTATAATTGATTGTAGAGATAAAATGATGAAGTTGAGATTGGACGGTAAAGGCGAAATATAATTAAGAACCAAGACGGACTGAGAAGTTCCGGGATTGACTTAAATGAAAAGGCTATTGTGCCAAAAGTGTAAGCTTATGTAGCACATGGGATTGATATGGGAGAAGGAATATTGGGTATAAGGATGATTGAAATGGAGACCGAGTTTAAGCTTGTAGTTTCTAACGATCTTCCGAAGTACCGCCCAGCCGACATGTGGAATTGTCATTGCTATGGGCGACAACGGTATCGAAGTCTTCTTATAGAACAGAACGCTTACTTGAGATGTTTGCGCTTAGTCGAATAGAATTCCCTGCGATTGCAAAGGTCGATGGTTGAATCCTTAGCGACTATTATTAGTCAGCAATGACGTAAGTATCGAGCACCTTAGGGTGTGCCTGGAGAAGAAAAGCTTTGGAATTGAACGATTATCCATTAGAGGAGCCGACGTAAAAGGCATCCGTAGAGACCTTGGTAATACCCTCCCCATTTGCAAATTATCTGGGGTACCTCCCCAATCTATGATCTATCTTGACCTCTCTCCAGGAAAGAATTCTGATAAAGGGTATATTCCCTCTTCGAAGTTGTTTTATAGCACTTGTGCTAAACCATATTCAGTTTCACTTGTGTCAGAGGCTGTCACAATGCCTACTTTCAGGCTTTCGAAGCCCTGTCAAATGATGTTATTTAAGCTTTCACTTTTCTTCAAATAATGAATAACCCTTGCTTGTTAAGTACCAGTATTTTCTTGGTTATTCTTTTCTTTGTATTTTCTTTGGAAACCGCACCTTTGGAATCTGTTCAATTTTAATCCAAGGTGTTCCTTTAAGAAATATTGTCGAAAGATGATAATCATTAAATTGACATCGAATTGCTTTCATACTTTTCAACTTCCACTGAGACGAACAACCCTATACTTATAGGGGCTACAAGGACTATCTGTCTGTGTGATAGAAGTCGGATGGGACGCCATCACTTGTAAGTTGTGAAATACAAGAAGGCTAATTACCTTTAGTATGTCTCAATTGAGGCACACAACGTTGAGTTCTTATGATCATATTGATCTCTCGGTAAAAATTCTCTTACCTCCAATAAGGTTACCTTAAAACTCATAACCTTATGATCACCAGTGTGTGACATTTTCTTTGATATGGGAGCTGTCTTTTCAAGGCCCCATAGTTTTTGTTATCCTCATTGAATTCTAAGGGGAGGCCACCCAAGTCAAATAAGTCAAAATTCGCTGATAGGAATTAGATTCGCAACGAAATTGCTTATGACAGGAACGGATCCCTAAGACAAATAGAATGTTAGTGACATATCAACGAAATTGGTTATTCTCCCAAAGATATTATGATAATGGAAAGCGTGTCAATCGATATATGTGAAAGGAATGGCGGTATGCCGTGAACTCCAGTGACAACGGTGTTAGATGGATGCCCTATAGTGAAATTGAGGTTTTGGAGGAGTGTTTACGAGTGGACACTACCTCTGGGTTAGCAAGATAATTACTGACGTTGGAGTCAGAGGGAGCTGGTATTGTGACTTGGGAGATGTGCAGCGTGTGTTGTTATAAAGGAATAATTTTCAGAAATATATGAAGACCCGGATGAAAATAAAAGTTAAAGAGTTAAAACAAGAAACCATAAACTGTGACCGAGTATTCAGAGTATAATGGGAATGAAAGGGTTAGTGACTCAGTTACAAGAGTTGCTGTATAAAGGTGTAATAAGACCCAGTGTACCACCATGGAGAGCCCGGTGTTGTTAGCACAAGATTTTGTATCGAATCTCGAGAGTTGTATGAGTTCGACATGGAGAATAGATACCCTTGTAAATGATTGTTTGATCAGCGGAAGAACGCTGTGTATTTCCAAATTTATTTAAGAACTGGGTATCACCAGTGGGAAGTTAAATCTGAAGATATACCCAAGACTGCGATTCGTACTAGGAATAGACACTTCGAGTGTTCAGCGAAGTTATTTTGGGTTGACTAATGCACCCACAAATTTTATGGAATGTAATGAATGGGCTTGAGTTACCCGTGATCGTAGATAGCATGAGATGGAGGAATGGCTAGAATTGACCTAGAATTATGACTGTTAGATACACTATCACTTAGGGAAGGCCAGTGTGGTGGCCGATGCCTTAGTCAAAATGAGAAAGAGATGGATTCCGGAGATTCGGAAAATCAAGGATGAGATTTTATACAAGACCCATAGTCCAAGATATTAGATGCACCTAGATGGTACCATAATAAATAGGGATACCACCTTACGATGCCGTTATAGAAAGAGTTGCCGCTCTTCCTTGAGTGGGAGGAGGCTGGCAAGATAAAGATATTGGAAACCGAGTTAATTCAACAAACCAAAGAGACAAAATATTTTACCAGCAAACGGCTAGTGAAAGCCCAAGACGGATAGAGTTAGTACTGCTATTGATAAGCTAAATGGCATGTTGAAGAATGACAAGCCAATTTATATTAGTATATTTCTGCGCAAATGAGATAAAGAATATGAGGTTGGAGATGTGCGATGTTAAAGGTATTCATGTGGAAGTTATAGATAGAAATGAGTAAGTGTTAAGGAACAAGGTTGTCAACCTAATAAGGAATCGTGAGAAAATCAAGATGTGGAAGAATCCACCTGGAAGTTGAAAGAGTGTAACAAGGAAGATGTAACCCCAGTGATTCCTAAACTGATTCCGGGACGGAATCCTTTTAAGGAGGGGAGACTGTAACAACCCAAATTTTCGGTAGAATTAAAACTTTTTATTATTGGTTGATGTGTAAGTGTATAGTGGTGGTGACCACAAGGTATTGATGGATGTAAGAATAAATATATACGTGAATAGTGCTTGTCATATGTGAATAGTAATTTGGTGGATGAATAGTGATTCTGAGGAGTAAGAAATTTTTCATGACACCTATGTACGAAGCATGGTATGGATATACCGAAGTTATATTAAGGATCTACAGAGTAAATAAGTGTATGTAAAGATGATCGGAATTCAGAAATTCCCAATTTGTATTTTGGTGTAATATTTGACCAGGCAGTGAGTCATATATTATTACACACAAGAAATAAGATATTAAATTTGAGGAATTAAGGATTTAATATTTTGGAATTTTATTATATTTGAATTGAGAAGTTGAGAGGAAAACCACTGAGGCAGTGTAATGAAGGTTCTAGGAACCGCTAAGATTTTATAAAGAGATTAAGAGAACGAATCATGGATTAAGGATTGAAATTATGACAAGATTAAATATCCTACGTGATCATCAAAAGAATTGCACCAGTGGATTTTATTAGCAAGTATTTAATGGATAAGGATTTCAGTGTGAATGAGTATTCGGGAAAGCACGAGAACATTTTCAGAGAATAAGAAATAAAGAGAATAAATAAGGAATATTGGATTAATATTCGTTCAAGGGATGGTGCCACACTAGAGTAATAGTATGCAACATATAAGTTGTAACGTAATTATTTTATTCAAGAAATGACAAAGAAATCAAAGCGGTGTAAGAGAAAAACAAATGGAGGGACCAAAGTGCAAAGAATAAGAGATAAGGACTTGGATGCAAAAAAGGAAAAGGGCTTGTGTGCAATATTAAGTGGATAAGGTTTGGGAGAGCCAATAGGAGTGTGACATGTGGCTTTGAGAGGATGAGGATGAGGTTGGTTAATAAATATCCTAGATGGCTTCATTTGTATGCTAAAAGAAAAACAACATAAACACAAAACTAGAGCTCCTTTCTGATCAGTTCGGTGAAACCACCATATCTCCTTCGTTTCTCCACCAAATCTTGTGTTCTTTAGCTTTCTGGAAACCCCGTGAGATGATCTACAACTTTCATTCAGGATCCTCGACCAGGAAACGAGTGCAAGGGCTTCGTTTTGGCTGATCTTTGGGGCGTGTTTTTCCAGTCAGGAAACCCACTTCCATGTTCTTGATTTCTTTGGTGAGATTGAAGATGGTGAGCATAGAGTAAGGCTTCCCCAAGGTTAACCAAGCTTGTTTGAGATTGTAAGAACATCAAGAAGGTATAACCTCTAACCCTCCTTGGTTGTATGTTGAATTTTAAAGATGATAAGTATTGAGTGAAAGCATGTGTGTTATTAGTGGCTATTATGATGTTAGCTTGCTTAAATTGTGGTTGATTATTGTTTGGTGGTCTTGAGACCTAACCCCTGATTATATAGAGTATGAGGATGATATATTGATGCTTATGAAGTGTATAAGTTGTATGGATGCCCGGTGTGGCTTGGTTGGATTGTTACGATTTTTGGAATATCCGAATTATAGCCGTCGTAATGCCCGATTTTCGTTAACACCTAGATAACCGTGCATCACAGTTGTTCCAACTCACTGTTTAGCTTCGTTTTCTGCCATGATAAGCTAGATAATGTTATAAGCTTCGTTTTAATATAAAGATCATGTAAAATGGATTTACGGTTTAGGAGAAATGGCCGATTTACTAAAAGTGGTTCGAAACCGTAAACGCGAGTTCGTAATTAAAATTGGATTCCTTAACATAGTTAATTCAGTTGTGAATCGAGGTTATTAAATACTAGAGATAAAAAGGAAGGTGTGAGAAGAAACCACATGTCAAATGGATCGTTTTTCGATTTTATAAAAAAGTTCGAATCAAGGTTAAGTGCGAAGGAACCCCTTAGAGGAGCACTTGGTTATAACTTTGAGAACCACTTAGTAAAACGAGCGAACGAGATCCAATTGCTAAAACGAATCTTCGACCTAAGTATTTGTTGATTAACATGGACCTAGTACGAGCCTAAAGCAAGCTAGTAATACCATAGTTGTGTCTCGCTTATTTGTTTAAGCGTTGATGTATAAATAGAGTATCCAAGGGATTAACCAAATGTTTTCTTTGACTTTGTCTAGATTGTTCGACATTGTCACGTGCCCTACTACTTCTCGAGCATCAGGCAAGTTTACTAAACCTTACTCTATTATTAGAGTGGGCATATTTTCGAATGTTTAATACTTGTTGATTCAAAAATATATCTATATATATATTCTTTGTTCCAAGTATCGTGCAAGTTTCTAAAACCATATTTTGAAGTATGCTTATACTAGATGCAAGTTTTCTTATTCCATGTTATGTTTTCCATTAAGTATACTAATGATGCATACGATATGATATTATGCATGTTTTCAAACCTTACATCGTATATAGATGTAATGGTAATAAAATGTTGAGACGTAATATATGCATATGATAGATGCATGCAAGTTTTCAAACCTATACCTTTTCAAAAACTGTTGTGGTGATAACTAAAGATTTTGAGATATATGCTATATGTGTATGATTTCGAAATGATTTTTATGATGCTAAGTCAAAGTATTGATACAAGTTGAACTTGTAAGCTATGGATATAGTAGTATTTTGTAGCTGATGTGCTAAGCAAAACCCTCAGTAGGGGGATATATACTCTGCATTTATACTTTGGACCGGGAATGGTATCAGTTGTTATCTAGAGATATATTATATACTCTCGATATTTATTTTACATACTAAGAATGGTATCAGTTGCTATCTAGGGTTATTTTATTGTGTTATTACAATTAGTCTCAATAAGTGGTTTACAAATTAAAGATCATTTGGAGTTTAATCTATTAAGGGTATATTTTAAATATATGATGAATAGTTGTTATCTACCCTTTTTTATAAGAAAGTACTTGAGAATTATTTCTAAATAAATATTCTTTATTAAATATAGTTTGATTTAATTATTTAAAGCCCTACTTCTTAAGGAAGTATTTTGTGAAAACTATTTTTAAACCCTAGATAGCTAATAAAGTTTTATTCAAACAATTATAAATATAATTAGAGAAGGTTCCCAAAGCTATTTTCCGTTTAAGTCTATATTCAGAAAGACTTAAATGTTCGCTCAAACTTCAAAGATACATGGAACCTTTCTCAAGATTTTATGGTTGTTTCAAGTGGACTGCCCGGTCCTAAATCTTTTAAATCAATGAATTTATCAGTCTGGTTTACTACCATCAAAATGATTTTGATTACTTCCTCAAGATTCGAGGGGTAAGATCAGTGGAATTAGTTGCATCCATTAACAAGCGTCAGCTTGGGAAATATGGGTGAATTTTCCTTTCCAACCAGATATGACTACTTTGTGGAGTTGTATTCTTGGGGAAAAAGGGGAAGGAACTTTATGTTTCAGTGTTATGGATTTACTCGAACTTGGAGATATATAAGGGACTGAGTAGCGCCGGTCCCCTAAGGGTATTACGCGTAGATCGTCGTTCTTCCCTTAGATTTATCAGTGCCCGACCGTAGGAGAAGTGGATGTAACAGAATCGACCGTCCAAGAACGGGTCTGTTCATCCTGCCTACAACCGATTGGCGGGGAGGTAAGTCGGTGTGAGACTGATTATCTTCCCTTCTACGTAGAAAAACAGCAGGGGGATTCGCCTTACGACTGATCATCGTAGGGGTATCCTCGGCGCCCAGCATCTCCATCTACAGTTCACTATTCATGAAAGAGCACATTTTGTGCAGGTTTTCAGAGAAAGAGAAATTATTCCAGTTACTCAGTTTTATGCAAGTTTTCAGAAAAGAAAGTTTATTCCAGCCTTTCAGTTCTATGCAAGTTTTCAGAAAGAGAAAGTTTACTCAAGAGTATTCCAGTTTATTTCAGTATATGAGTTTACCAGAAAGAATATGAATTTATCAGAAAGGTATATGATTTTTGAAAAAGGTATATGGAATCAGATGAGTTTCGAAAATGGATTGGACATATTTTGCCTTGTCTTTATTTCCAGAAGGTGATATGAGATAAATGTTTGATATGAAAGATGATATTTGGAAATTCCTACAACTTCATCTTTTATTTTATGAGTTATGACTCTGATAAAACCTGATTAAGGATATATATATGCATGAGTGAATTTTGGGTTATGGAAACCTTATATTGGATTTTCCTTATAACTTCATCTTTCAAGTATATGTTGATAGTCTGCTTATATTTTATATAGCAGATATTTTACAGAAATGATATACTGAGTTATCTTGTTATTTCATCTTTTATACTATACTAGAACTTTGTTCATAGTATGAATATCGAAAGTTTGCAGAATATTATGGAGATGATATTTGAAATACAACAATGGTATTTTTGGAATACATTCCGATAAGGAAATGATTTCAGTATCAAGATATTTTGACAAATTATTGTCGCATACCCGCTTTATTTCTGGGTTGAATAAAAGGGCGGAATTATGCCATACTTTCATTACCTTGCTGAGCTATCGCTCACTCTTGCTATTATTTTATATATATTATATAGCAGCGAAGCAGGATGCCAATGAGACGGCACATACCTCGCAAGGCGTCTCCATTAAGCAGTTTCTAGCAGCGATCCCGAGAGTAGTACGAACCAATCGAATCAGGCTACGGCTTTTGGTATTCAACTTATGTATAGACATGAATAGTATTAGAGGATTGTGAGCATCAGAAGGCTAAGTTGGTAATGTAACAATACTTAGAAATTGTATCAGTAACAGATTCAAAAGACATTTGGGTATTGTAATAAAAGTTATTTATTCCGCAGTTGTTGTATTGTGTCGTTTCTGAGACTCTAACCTGTGTGTGTGTGTGTGAGAGAGTCATATGTTGTGGGGTCATGAGCAGGTGAATTATGAATGGTGTGAGTAATACAGGTAAGGCAAGGAATACATGGATTGTGACAACCCTAGATCCCTGACCCCGGATTTGGGGCTGTTACAGTCAGAATCGGACTTGTAGAACTCCAGATATGGCCAAAACAGTGAAGACTGCGCAACCTACCCGAAAAATCCGAATTTTAATCAAATTAACCTCCAACTCTTGGTTCTGCAAAACTTAATGAAAACACATTAAACACACCACATACTTGAGTTCAAGTCATCAATTTAAGCCGATATGAAGCGTTCCAAGTGGATTAAAAATCCACTTATCACACCCCCAAACTTAAACTGATGTTTGTCCTCAAGCATAAATAATATAACTATATACAACTAACTAGTACCACTTCCGTAGGTGATCACGGTTGCATTTGGCATATGCAACAAGCCCTTTAAACCCCTAGGCAGCCCTAGTGGACGAGTAAGGTCTCGTGAGGGCCTATAGCGAATGTACCCACAAAATCCATCTAACAATGCAACTAACAATGCAAACTATATGAATGCAACTACATGAAAAAAATGCAAAGATCCCCTTTAAACTAACCATAACCATTCAATAAGAAAACATCTCAAATCATGCAATAACTTCCAAACAGAGCTCGACTAAATCCCCGTATACTAACAATACATGAACGGAAACGTGGTGTGTGCGATACTCATCAGATATACTCCTAACACTAGACCAAAAATCATACCCATTCTTCGTCAAGGCAATCACTAGTTTATAAAAAGAATGAACGCTAGACACTTCATAACTCAGAGACACCTCCATCATCATTTAAGTTAGATATGAATTCATGCTTTATTACTAACAACTACAACACATAACAAAACAACATAACACACGTGTTTATTTGACCGTGCAATGGATGAGACCCCAAAAGGCTTATACAATAATACCCATGTAGCGAGTGTTAGGTCGGCAATCCCAAACCACAAAGGGCTTTAGGTTACCAGGTACAAGTACCCCTCAGACTTAATTACTCGAGTATTAAAGAGCTCACCCCAGTCAATTATACACACTCACACTCTCACAAACACTCTTTTTTTTTTCTTTTCTCTTTTTTTTTCACACAAGAATGAGTGTGTTTCGCTCCATCTCATTCATCCTAGACTACTCATAAAATATGAGCTGGCTACTAGCCATTTGACGCCTAGCCTTTATTAACAACTAAACACAACTAAAAACACTTAGCATGAAATCCCTGTTTTCCCCCAAACTTATACTTTGGTGCTCCTACGCCATCAAGGGAATAAAGAACATTTTAACTATAAACAAATGATTAAGCCTCAAAACATCCAAACAGGCATGGCCCTAATCTAGCCCAAAAGCAAATGATGAATTGTGTAAAGATTTTGTTTTCATAACATGCATGTCAATTTCATAAGAACTTAAATCATCCCTCTATTTATGATTACCACAATCAAATCAACATCAACCTACTAAACAGAAATAGCTCGTCCTAAGGGATCATGAAATATGCATGCCATGCAACTAAAATGACACATATAATAAAAACATAAACAAAATGTCCTACATGAAACAAACATGCAAAATACGAACAAAACATGAATGAATTACCAAAAACATGCAAAATATGATTTCCTACATGAACACATAACACCACAACACTACTTATCCCCAAATCACCCCCAAACTTAGAATATTCAATGCCCTCATTGAAGGTAATAAGAAAGATAGTAGAAACATACCTAACACATGGGTTGCCTCCCACGAAGCGCTGTCGTTAATGTCATTTAGCCGGACAAATGTGAATCAAATCATGGTGGCTCGAAGATCGCATTTGACTTGTCCTTAGCATAAGGACCATTCACCCATTGTTTGATAACCTTCTTGCTTTCTTCCCACATCTTTTCCAAATCAAACTTCACCTTGACTTTTCCACCAATCGATTTTTTCTTTTTCTTCTTTACACCTCTAAGGTGTTTATGCTTCTCCGTCGATTGATAAGAACACTCTTTTACCTCATCATCCTTGTTCCACCTTCTCAACACATTATCTTCACACTCTTTAAAAATTACCAACTCATCATTCAGAAGGACATACTTCAAATATGGTGGAAGTTTTCCAAGCTTGACATTCGAAAGATCTCGAATGGAAGAATTGTCAATGGAATCACTGATGTGATGCTCGAACTTGTGCATGTCCGAATTTTTGCTCAACAGCTGATCGAACTCCTTTCTCTGACCCGTATCAACCATCTTCAAGCTAAAACACTTTTCCTCCTCTGTCGGAAATTTCATAGCCTTGAACACATTAAAGATGACCTTTTGATTACTCACCCTCATTGTGAGCTCTCCTTTCTGAACATCGATCAACGCTCGGCCAGTAGCCAGAAAAGGTCTTCCCAAGATGATAGGAATCTTCTTATCCTCCTCAAAGTCAAGAATAACAAAATCAGCAGGAAAAATCAGCTTATCCACCTTTACCAAGACATCCTCCACTATACCCCTTGGATATGTGATCGACCGATCAGCCAACTGTAAGGTCATATTAACTGGTTTCGGCTCAGGCAACCCAAGTTGCTTAAAAACAGACATTGGCATTAGATTAATGCTAGCTCCCAAATCACATAAGCATTTGTTGAAAAGTTGATTGCCAATAGTGCAAGGTATGGTAAAACTTCCCGGATCTTTAAGCTTCGGTGGCAATTTCTGCTGTAGAACTGCACTACACTCCTCTGTCAAAGCAACGGTGTCCAAATCCTCGAGTTTCAACTTCCGAGATAGAATACCCTTCATGAACTTAGCATAGCTCGGCATCTGTTCAAGAGCTTCTGCAAAAGGTATGTTGATGTGTAACTTCTTGAAAACCTCGAGAAATTTGGCGAATTTTGTGTCAAGATTCTGCTTCTGTAGCCTCTTTGGATATGGAGGAGGAGGATAGATCTGGTTACTCTCTGTAGTCTTCTTATGGAGCCTCTTTGGGTATGGAGGAGGTGGGTAAATAGTCTGCTCCGAAGTAGACTTGTCAGCAGAATTTTTGCTCTTTTCAGCCTCACCGTCCAACTGCTTAGCTACCAAATCAAAAATTGGCTTTTCCTTAGAAGGTTCCACCTGATGCTGCTGAATTTCTTCCTCTTCTTCAACTGCTGATTTTTGATTGCCCGTGACCTTTCCCGATCTCAAGGTAACTGCTTTCACATGTTCTTGGACAACTGTCTTTCCTGGATTAGGCTCCGTATCGCTAGGAAGAGTTCCCTGAGCTCTGCTGAGTAAGGCACTTGCCAACTGCCCCATCTGATTCTCCAAAGTCTTGAGCGATGCCGCCTGGCTTTTAACTATCATTCTCAACTCATCCAATTCAGATTTTTCATTCGAAGACTGCCCCGCACTAGCATGAGGTTGTTGCGGAAATCCTGGTGGCTGAAATTGTTGCCTAGGAGCATACTGTGGCTGAAAATTCTGCCCTTGCTGCTGCTGAAAATTCTGAGGATTGTAAGGCTTTGCTCCAAATTGCTGACCTTGGAATGGCTGATAAGGCTGCTGAGATTGTTGATTGTCGCTCCAGCTGAAATTAGGATGATTCCGGCTATTGGGATGATAGGTGGCTGGAACTGGCTGTGATGGTCTCTGAAAGTTGCTCACAAACTGCGCCGACTCACTAGATATGGCACAATTATTCGTCTCATGTGCGCCCGCACAAAGCTCACAAACACTAGCCACCTGCTGAACTCCATAATTCGTCAAAGAATCCACCTTCATTGTCAAAGCCTTCAACTGGGCTGCTATAGCTGTAGCTGCATCAACTTCAAGAACTCCTGCTACTTTGCCTTGTGATAATCTCTGAGTAGGATTCTGATATTCATTCGCAGCCATCATCTCAATTAACTCATAAGCTTCCTCGTAGCTCTTAGCCCATAGAGCTCCACCTGATGCTGCATCTAACATTGGTCTTGATTGTGCTCTCAGACCATTATAAAAACAATTAATCACCATCCAGTCGGGCAATCCATGATGTGGACATCTCCTAAGCATCTCCTTGTATCTCTCCCAAGCTTCACATAAAGTTTCTCCAGAATGCTGAGAAAACTGAGTAAGAGCATTCCTGATCGCAGCAGTTTTAGCCATGGGGAAGAATTTAGTAAGAAATTTCTGAGCAAGATCCTCCCATGTAGTAATAGAACCTACTGGTAGAGAGTGCAACCAGCCCTTAGCCTTATCCCTCAGAGAAAATGGGAAAAGTCTCAGCTTCACGGCATCTTCCGACACTCCGTTGGTCTTGAAGGTTTCGTAAATCTCGATGAAATCCCTAATATGCATATTAGGATCTTCCGTTGGAGCACCCCCAAACTGCACTGAATTCTGCACCATTTGAATCGTGCCAGGCTTGATTTCAAAGGTATTAGCTGCAATAGCCGGCCTGACAATACTCGACTGAATATCATTGATCTTTGGCTGAGAATAGTCCTTCAAAGCCTTAGCTGCAGGTGCTACTCCTTCTGGAACGTCTCCCATCTTTACTAACTTTAATCTTTCTTCTTCCAATTTACGAGTCTGAGAACGTGTTCGCATACACGTTCAAGTACCTGAAACACACAGAACAAACAACTACAATCCGAGTCAGTGAACTCTAACGACCACTGATGACAAGCACATAAACTAAAATAAAACACCGATGATCCCCGGTAGCGGCGCCAAAAACTTGTTAGCACAAAATCACGCAAGCGCACGTGGTCACAAGTAATATACGAATAAGTCAAGTTCGTTCCCACAGAGATCTAATGAGGTGTTCAATTCAATTAATGTACCTATGCAACAATGTATGATTTTTAATCCACTGCTAAGACAATTAACAATTTGGGTTTGATTATCTAAAATTAACTAGAGAACAAATGTAACACCCCCATCTATATCTAAATGGGGGGCTACTTATTAAACCTTAAACTTGCAAACAGAACACTAAAATAATCTCTAAATAATAATTAAACAGTCTAAAAATCTCCAAGATAATATTAAACCTCCAAAACGGTTCAAAATAATAAATATGAAAAACCAAAATCTTTAAAATAATATTCAAGTCTAAATAGCGATAGAAGTCTGCAAATCCTAATCAATGATATAAAGGGGTGGCTCTCCATCACACAGTCCCAGATCCCCCTAAGCACCTGCCAGAAAAAGAATACGGCATGAGCCAATTGCCCAGTACGGATTTGGAATACAGTTTATAAAACAGAAAACAGATATTCATATTTGACAGTTTATAATAAAACATTTATTTAAAAATAAGTATGGCTGAAGCAACGAAAGGGGTAGGATATTTCATACCGAGATCAGAACATAACAGATACAAATACACACATCATAGGGTACCTAATGTGTGCAACAAACCGGATAACGTGTACGGCATATACAACGTCACCGTCAAATCAAATCACAAATCACAAACTCTGGGTGCACCCACGTATCCTAAAACAAATATCAAATGCGCAAAAGCTCGCCTCCTGAGCTATCAGAACAGAAGGATACGCCATGACCAATCACACTGCCATGGAAGTGTCATGTCACTGGTGCCGCAATGACATGGCTGTAGTACCCCTACAGCTGGTTAACTCGGTATACCCTATATCACTAAGGGTTCAAATATAATATTTCGCAAAACATTTTAAAATCTCACATAACAGATATTCTCGATATTTCCAACAGATATAAAATATACGCAATATCAGAAAATCGCAGAAACAAATATTTAAATACTTCGAAACAGATATAAAAATATTTTTCAGAGTCACAACAAATTTTCAGAATCAAAATGATCAAAATCAAATGAACAGTTTTGAGGTCAAAACGAATTTAATTTAAATATTTCTAAGAGGAGTATCGCTAAATAAAAGAGCAGAGAATCCGTACCTCAAAAATAACGATCTCAAACACTCACGAATTCGCAAACGATCCACTAATCTCTCTGGCCCCGATCTAAATTACAAAATATAATTTATTATTAATATACATTATTTAATATACCGATTACTCTTTCCGGTATGAACATTTACACTAATAAATTATACAACATGCTTTCCTGACTCTTTATACTTAACAGTGTGAGGCAAAAACATTAATGTGCTTAATTAAACTTTATTACTAAATTATAAACATAAAACTAAAGTTGCAACACCTACAGATTACACAAGACATGACATACAACACATATATTCAATTCCGATGATGCATGCTATCATGTGACTAATCATAGATTATAACAAATATGTTAATTAATAAACTCACAATCTGTAGTAGTAGGAATCATGCTTATAATTATTTTTATAATAAAGAAAATAGGCAAGTTCATAAAACATTAGGAAAAACAGAGGCATATATGATTTGTTAATAACAAAATAAACCAGTAAAAGCAAAAGCCTTACACACTTATAATTAATTAATTAACTCGGCCCTAGGACCTCAAGCCAAATCATGTTGATGTTTTAAGATCAAATTCGGCTACACCTACTCAATATTTTTACAAATTCAATCAATGCATGACTACTTAAATATTATCTAAATTAATATATTTATCACCAAATATACTATTAACAAAAGAATATATATATGAATTAACAAAAATCTGGTCTCTGGACAACATTACATTACTATTGTATTGTTAATAAAATTCATGGCCAAAATACAACCTTGATTATGAAGACATAAAAAAAATAAGACCTTGCCTATAATTATATGCTTATATGGTCCGGGCTATGCATTCAATTATTCATATATAATCATAACACTTTAATTATGCTATGTTATGCTCATGTAATAGACCATAAAACCACAAGCAGACATGCTTATTGAATAAACTATATTATATCAATACGTAAATATGAAATCGCAAGTGTACCTCGCTCCTTACTACTTTGAAAACAACACCTCTTCTCTCTTCTGTTTTTTTTTTTTACGATCATGTCTTCCTCTGTATTTCTCTATCACAGCAGCCTCTCAACTTTAGGGTTTTTTTTTATCAATAGATACCGCGTGTTTGGACCATGGAACGTGTGTGTATATATATAGCTGACTATCCTTTAATTATTACAATTTAATAATTAACTAATATTATAATCACATTTTTTTTAAGTAAACAAGTGTAATTCAATCATCCATTATAATTCTAATCAAAATCCTATTATTATTATTATTATTATTATTATTAAATCACGAATATTACAACAAATTATTAAACTAAGAATTAACTAACTAAGAGGATTAAAATCGATTTATGTATATGAGAATAAAACATGGGATCCTAACTTCATTAAGTACTTCATTCAGAGTCTTTTGTCTTTAATCAATGCATGTGACGGTTGTGAAAACTAATCGGATAACACGAAATCAGTACACGCTACCTTTCAGTATACGTATACCAAACCACTTAAACATCCACAAAATAGATAGAAGTTAAGCAGACACCAATTATGCTTAGACCCTATATGTCTATAAGATTTGAAAACATAACGGTTTAACGAGCAAGTTATCCATTCAGATTACATAGGGCAGGTAAGATGGTTAAAATCACCTACGAATCATGCATGACAAACATACATAAACCTATGCTAGCATGGCAAGTTCCAAACCTCTATATCCACTTTCACATTCAATAGAGATTAACAAACAATCTTAGATGTTAGCTACGCATCCAAGAAGAATAAGCACAACCAAACTAGGATATCAATTAGCCATCACACACACATCTTTAAAACAATTAACTACTAAAATCCTTAAATAAATCCGTTAGAATCCCACGACAATGATTAGTTCATAATAGAACCGTTCATCATCGTGGGTTCTGATGAAAGCATGATGAAAAACAAGAAATCAATGATGTAAATATGAATAAGAGTTAAAGGTTTAGAGGACAAATCCGGAAGCATCCAAAAGTTGCACCAAAATTGAAGAATACAAGAAAAAACTATGTTTAGATCTCCTCGTAGTCACGTTCTTCGTTCTTGGCTCCTCGATCTTGTGCTCCAATATTGAATCTGATCTCTGGTATGTTGTGATGTATTGTGATGTGTTTATTATGTCCCCCCAAGGTGTGTATTTATAGCTCCAAGTTGTCCCTCTTCCAAGCAATTGCCGTTTTTGAGTTAGAATAGAATTACGGCAATTTCCATCTTTGAATGCAATAAGAATTGCATATTCCATGTTAACAACTGATTCTGGAAGTTTCTGGCCGCCCCAAGCAATTACCATAATGATTAGAAGTCGAATTTGTGAAAATTTCCTTATTAAAATCGAATTCTGGCAATTTCTGGCGATTCTGACTTCCTGGGCGGCCGCGCAGAATTCCAGTACAATTCCTGGGCGCCCGCGCAGAACCTTCTGCCTAGAATTATAGAAAATGTTGTCCTCTTCGCGTGAGCTGTAAGATCGTCAGAATCGGACTTGTAGAACTCCAGATATGGCCAAAACAGTGAAGACTGCGCAACCTACCCGAAAAATCCGAATTTTAATCAAATTAACCTCCAACTCTTGGTTCTGCAAAACTTAATGAAAACACATTAAACACACCACATACTTGAGTTCAAGTCATCAATTTAAGCCGATATGAAGCGTTCCAAGTGGATTAAAAATCCACTTATCACACCCCCAAACTTAAACTGATGTTTGTCCTCAAGCATAAATAATATAACTATATACAACTAACTAGTACCACTTCCGTAGGTGATCACGGTTGCATTTGGCATATGCAACAAGCCCTTTAAACCCCTAGGCAGCCCTAGTGGACGAGTAAGGTCTCGTGAGGGCCTATAGCGAATGTACCCACAAAATCCATCTAACAATGCAACTAACAATGCAAACTATATGAATGCAACTACATGAAAAAAATGCAAAGATCCCCTTTAAACTAACCATAACCATTCAATAAGCAAACATCTCAAATCATGCAATAACTTCCAAACAGAGCTAGACTAAATCCCCGTATACTAACAATACATGAACGGAAACGTGGTGTGTGCGATACTCATCAGATATACTCCTAACACTAGACCAAAAATCATACCCATTCTTCGTCAAGGCAATCACTAGTTTATAAAAAGAATGAACGCTAGACACTTCATAACTCAGAGACACCTCCATCATCATTTAAGTTAGATAGGAATTCATGCTTTATTACTAACAACTACAACACATAACAAAACAACATAACACACGTGTTTATTTGACCGTGCAATGGATGAGACCCCAAAAGGCTTATACAATAATACCCATGTAGCGAGTGTTAGGTCGGCAATCCCAAACCACAAAGGGCTTTAGGTTACCAGGTACAAGTACCCCTCGGACTTAATTACTCGAGTATTAAAGAGCTCACCCCAGTCAATTATACACACTCACACTCTCACAAACACTCATTTTTTTTTCTTTTCTCTTTTTTTTTCACACAAGAATGAGTGCGTTTCGCTCCATCTCATTCATCCTAGACTACTCATAAAATATGAGCTGGCTACTAGCCATTTGACGCCTAGCCTTTATTAACAACTAAACACAACTAAAAACACTTAGCATGAAATCCCTGTTTTCCCCCAAACTTATACTTTGGTGCTCCTACGCCATCAAGGGAATAAAGAACATTTTAACTATAAACAAATGATTAAGCCTCAAAACATCCAAACAGGCATGGCCCTAATCTAGCCCAAAAGCAAACGATGAATTGTGTAAAGATTTTGTTTTCATAACATGCATGTCAATTTCATAAGAACTTACATCATCCCTCTATTTATGATTACCACAATCAAATCAACATCAACCTACTAAACAGAAATAGCTCGTCCTAAGGGATCATGAAATATGCATGCCATGCAACTAAAATGACACATATAATAAAAACATAAACAAAATGTCCTACATGAAACAAACATGCAAAATACGAACAAAACATGAATGAATTACCACAAACATGCAAAATATGATTTCCTACATGAACACATAACACCACAACACTACTTATCCCCAAATCACCCCCAAACTTAGAATATTCAATGCCCTCATTGAAGGTAATAAGAAAGATATTAGAAACATACCTAACACATGGGTTGCCTCCCACGAAGCGCTGTCGTTAATGTCATTTAGCCGGACAAATGTGAATCAAATCATGGTGGCTCGAAGATCGCATTTGACTTGTCCTTAGCAGAAGGACCATTCACCCATTGTTTGATAACCTTCTTGCTTACTTCCCACATCTTTTCCAAATCAAACTTCACCTTGACTTTTCCACCAATCGATTTTTTCTTTTTCTTCTTTACACCTCTAAGGTGTTTATGCTTCTCAGTCCAAGAAAGAATGACAATTCATCCATCATGCTCATTTCATAACGACTCTGCATTAACTTAGCAAATCTCTTGCATAGATCATCATTAGTAGAACCAAATATTATG
Source organism: Heracleum sosnowskyi (assembly GCA_030848705.1). Classification (NCBI taxonomy): domain Eukaryota; kingdom Viridiplantae; phylum Streptophyta; class Magnoliopsida; order Apiales; family Apiaceae; genus Heracleum; species Heracleum sosnowskyi. Next base: position 117,131,366 of record CM061239.1, read on the forward strand.
TCATCAACATATACTTGCACCAATATCAAATCATTTTTATGCTTTTTGACAAAGAGATTTTTGTCTATGACACCTCTTGTAAAATCATTTTCAAGTAAGAATTCAGAGAGAGTGTCATACCATGTCCTTGGAGCTTGTTTGAGTCCGTAGAGAGCTTTGAATAGAAAGTACACAAAGTCTGCCAGTTTTGAATCCTCAAAACCTGGAGGTTGTTCCACATACACTTTTTCTTCTAACTCCCCGTTCAGAAAAGCACTCTTCACATCCATCTGATATACCTTGTAATTGGAATGTGCAGCAAATGCCAGAAACATTCTGATGGCCTCAAGTCTTGCTACTGGTGCATAGGTTTCATCATAATCTATACCCTCTTCTTGAGAGTAACCTTTAGCAACCAGTCTGGCTTTGTTTCTCGTTACAATGCCATCTTTGTCCAACTTATTTCTGAATACCCATCTTGTTCCAATAATAGATTTTCCCTTAGGCCTGGGTACCAGCTTCCAAACTTTCTGCCTTTCAAACTGATTGAGTTCCTCTTGCATAGCAATCACCCAATCTGGATCATCTAGAGCATCTTCAACTTTCTTAGGTTCTATTTTTGAAAGAAACCCAGAATAGTGACATTCATTTTGTGATGTTCTCCTAGTTCTCACTCCTGTGTCCGGATCACCAATGATCAAGTGAAAGGGATGATCTCTATTCCATACCCCTTAACCAAGATCACATCCAGATTATGGCAATGAACACAAGCTACTACAATCTTTTATTAATACAATACCAGTTTTATCAGAGTTATTACATCACAACTTAGGTTCAAATCTAGACATCTAATCTAGAAAAGCAAAACAAACAACTACCCTGCCAGTGACAATGACTCGAGGGGCTCTCCTGGCTCCCGGTGAACTATCGGTCACGCTATGCCGACTCATGCTCTCGCTTTACTGGAATAGGGTTAGAAAAAAACAAGCAAGAGTGAGCCAAAATTGCTCAGCAAACATCATATGAATCATTTCTATCACAGTTGTAAGGATATGAATTTATGATATCAGAATTAACAATATTTAGCTAACACATGCTATGTATCAATAACAATTGAAGAAAAGAATTAGAATTTGGCTTATACATTTTATTCAAATCAAAGGTTGTGCTGCTGGCCAGCCACGCATCAACCCCGGACTAGCTCACGGCATAGTCATCTACTGGATCCTAGGCCAATCTGGGCCTTAAGTTATTCCGACCATAAGTATGGCCCGACCAATTTCTGGTCCATTTTAAAAACATGCCAAATCTATCATAGGGTATAAACAATAACATGCTCAATAAGATAAACTCAATGTATAATAATTGCAAAAGAGCTTCAACTACTCAGTATCAAATGAAGATCGAGAAAGAATCATGGAATAATTTCAATGGTACAGTGTACTCATTCAATAAGGAAATCAATATTGGTAATCGATAATCAATGACCGTAATCAATAGTCAACGATGGAAGTCAAATGATAAATGGTTGTCAATAATAATCAAAGGATGATAAACAATAATAAATGGTGGTAAACAATAATCAAGTGAATTGGAAATAAGGGTTTCCGATGCAGATCAAATCAAAGAATCAAGAATCTCTAAGGAAATGGAATCAGTTGTCCAAATGCGGTTAAAAGATTGATAATTTGAATTGTTCTGGGGATAACAGTATTCAAGTATTCGAGACAATAATAATTTTTATCACAAGTAAATGCACAGATACTTGCCTGGTCTAAGCTGCTGTCGGATCGACTCTGCTCACTCTACCTTTCCCTTTCCCTTGCTCCGGAAACTCGATTCTATAATTAAACAACTCATCACACTAAGTCTAACTATTCTCGTTCTACTCTCGACACTTATTCAATCAATAATCACATTTAAACAAGTAACTGGTTACGTATCGGACGTCCGGTATGATTTATGATATTTAAAACTCAGATATTAGCCCTAGTACGGGCATATACGAACTATAAAACACATTACACAACTCATACGAACCATATAACACTTATAAATATTTTTAAAACATCAAACGAAACTTATTTGAATTTTAAATAAGTCATTACTAATTTTTAAATCAAAAATCGGATTTTTAAATCCAATATAAACATTTAAATGCAAATAAATAAACTAATAAAATTAATTGAAACTTTTTAAATGCTCAAACTATTTTTGAATAAATAAATAGGCTTGAAAATAATTAAACTGAATTTTAAATTAATTAAATCTAATTAATAATTAATTTTTTCAGAATTAATTGATTAAAAGAATTAACCAATTAATTAATAAATTAATTATTAATTAAAAATAATTAAAATAATTAAGTTTAATCAATTTTCGGTTTTAAAATAATAAATATAATTTATCAGAATTTTTCTGATATTAAAATATATTTTTAAAATAAGAATATGAATTTTTAAAGTTTTTAAACTATTTTCGAATTAATTTTAAAAATAAAATTCAAAAAAAGTTTTCAGAATTCGAATTAGGGTTTTGAAGATTGAAACCGGGTCAAAATAACGGGTAAACGGGTCGGGAAGAACGAATTCGGGTCGCCAAGAACAACCCACCGGATTTTGGGTTTTCCAGAATCCGGCCGGTGTCCGGCGGCCGGAATTCTTCGATTCCGTCCAAACATAAACAAACTCAGAGGGCTTTTGTTCGCCTTCTCAATAAAAACACAACCAACACACCATATCGACTGTCCCATGCCGGAATCGTGCCCAGAATTCGTTCAAAGAACTCGTTGGCACGACTTCGGCCGGAAACCCGATCTACTTAATTTCTACATGAAACTCAAAGATTAATATACCAAAACGAAGCTTATAACTCAAACAATCAAAACCCCATATCATAACTAATGTCAGATCAACAGAAAGAACGAACGAAGTAAAAGAAAATTTCGGGTCGAAAACCCGAAAATCAAACCCATCAAAATTGAACTCGAACATGAAATTAAATCATGGATTCTTGCTATTTAGAACCCTAGGAACAAGTTAGAAGCAACCAATTGAACGGAGATTCAACAGATTGAAAATCCCCAAATCGACCAAGAACCCTAATTTAAATTCGAATATTGAAAAATTCATATAAAATCGAAAACTTACCAGATGATGATGAGGTTGGAAGATTCTGAAACTAGAAGTCAAGAGCTTTGATTTGAGTACAAGAACTTCAGATTTGGATTTCAATAACACCTTGAACGAATGGATTAATCTTCAAGAACACGAAGAACACGGTTCGAGGATTTTTATTATTTCGAGAATTAGGGCTGCAGATTATGATAGGTTTAAGGTTCGATTCGTCTTTTTATATTTTTGGAAAAATAATACCCCAAACAACATTTTTGGATCGATATAGGTCCACTGGTTCGTTTAAAAACCATAATTAGGTTAAAAACACGTTTTACGAGGAATAATCAGTTAAAAAGGTTGATGATCATCCAATTGATATGTATATCCTTATGTAACTAATGCTCAAGAATACTGGGGCTATAACAAATGTAATATTGATATAAAACGATAAATCCGTCCCCTTAAACAATTAGGGTTCGGAACAATTTTTCCTTTTTGAACAAAACGAATTATTCTTGCAGAATCAAATAGGTAGGGATGAAATGATACGAATATCTCTCCCGATAATGATTCGAATACGAAAGATGAAGAGATAATAATTAATGTACGAAATTCCAATGGGGCCCTTGAATTATCAAAATGGGGCTCAGATTTGAAGAAAATTCCAAATGACGAAATATTTGAAAGGGGCTTTTGACTCACCAATTAGCACATAATCACACAATAATTATCATTTAATAATATCCCAATACTCCACAATAAATATTTTTATATTAAATATATCATTTATTTAAATAATAAAATTTACGGATATTACAATAGATCAAGGGGGAGGATCCAATAATGATGAAAGAAGCCACTTACCTACAGCAAGAAAGTGGACACAGGCTCATACACCTGATCTGATTATTGGAGATCCAGATGCAAGTGTGAGAACAAGAAGTGCTACAACAAATGAATGTATGTTTCATGCATTCCTGTCTCAAACAGAGCCTAAGAAAGTGGATGAAGCTCTTCAAGATGCTAACTGGATAACAGCAATGCAGGAGGAGTTGAATGAGTTTGAGAGAAATGAAGTCTGGACACTTGTACCAAGACCCAAAAACAGATCTGTTGTTGGTACAAAATGGGTTTTCAGAAACAAGACTGACAGTGAGGGAGTAATCACAAGGAATAAGGCTAGACTTGTGGCAAAAGGATATTCACAGCAGGAAGGAATTGACTATGATGAAACCTTTGCTCCAGTTGAAAGGTTGGAAGCCATAAGGATTTTTCTAGCATATGCTGCTCACAAGAAGTTTAAAGTCTTTCAGATGGATGTGAAGAGTGCTTTTCTCAATGGGAAACTTGAAGAAGAAGTGTTTGTTGAACAACCACCAGGATTTGTGGACCCCAAGCACCCAGATTATGTCTACAGGCTTGACAAAGCACTTTATGGACTAAAGCAGGCACCTAGAGCATGATATGAAACTCTGGCTCAATTTCTTTTAGAGAGTGGGTTCTGTTAGGCCGAATACACAATATATAATCAAGTATATGTATGAGAATAACAATAAGAACACTGTTTATGAATAATAAACTGTATGGAATTAGTAACTCCTCTCTCGGTGATGTAAAATATCACAGAGAGCTGCTAGGTTACAAGAATAATGTTTTCACGTATTCGCATCCCTTTTAGGGTTAACCTATCTGTGTTTATATAGTACACAGCTACATACAATCTTCTAATTGATATTCCTATAAATCAGCTATACAATTAATATCAATCTAGAATTGCTTCTGTCTTCTGTTCCGTTTCCTTAGCCATCTCGATATCTCTTTGCTTCTTTCCATCTTCAAAGAATATCGCTTCTAGAATCTTCATTGAATAACACAGACAGCTAAGCAAACTCTGACTGTCAGAGTTTAACAAACTCTGACCAGTCTTCCAGCTAAACTCTGATAGAATCCTGATACTTTAAACACTGATAAACAAACATCATCAATTATATCTAACAATCTCCCCCAACTTGTGCATACAAAAATGTACAAGTTAACAGATAATTGATGATGTCAAAACATATAACAAATGCAGTGTTTATAAAATCACAAAGTTTATATTTAACTTAGAACAGAAAACTTAAAAACTTACAGACTTCAGTTACTTAATCTCTTCAACTTCAGGTACAGTTCTGAGATAATCTGTAAGCAGTCTTCTTTCAGCCCTCTCAAGCTCAGCTACCATGATCTCTTTCAGCTCCTTTAACTTTGGATTACTCTCTCCAGTTTGATAGATAGCAGCTCTTAAGGCATAAATACTATTCTTCTTCATTTCATTACCCAGCCTTATCATGAAGGATTTATCTGATTCCAGATTAAACTCCAACACTTTTATTCCAAGAGCTGTTGTAAGTTTTGCACTGTTCCTCTTCATCTCCACAAGCTTTCCATTATAATCTCTGTACTTTGGTATATAAGAACCAACAGACTTTAGGCCATTGAGGACTCTAGCTTTCATCATTCTTCTTCTTAATACCTCAGCTGGTTGTTGAGTTCTTTGATTTTTAACTTTGAGTAGATACAGCACATACTCCAGCTCTTCCTTCATCTTTAATTCAATATCAGCTTCACCAACTCTGTATACTCTTCCATCAGTCTTGAAGTATAACAGAAAATCCCTCTTTAAACCTCTATGGTGTATTAACTGAACAGACTCCAAAGAATCAAGAATTTCTTGAGTCACACCAATACCAAGTTCAGCTAATGAAGTGTGATCCATGGGACTGTTGTTCACCCTCTTCTCTCTATGAGATCCTAAACCAGATCTATCTCTAGACTCTTTACCCATGATGGTTTTGCTTTGAAGAAGATTTACATTTCCAGGAATCAAAGAATGTTGAACTGTAATTGGTTTAGCAAAAAATCTTTGAAGTTCAGAAGATACCAAAGTCTGTACAACTTGAGTAGTATCAGTGGTTGTCACAGCTTCCAATGATTTAACAACTTGAGCATTGTCAGAGGTTGATTTAGCTTTCTTCAGTAGTTGTGTCTCTTCTACAAGCTTCCCTTTGCCTTTATCCAAACTAGCTTCGACTGGCCTTCTTGAATATTGTAAACTCTGTTGAGAATTTACATTTTCTTTAATTACAATTCCTTTCTCCTTTGGCCTTAAAACCTTCTTAGCTTTCTTGAATTTTCCAGTCTTCAACTTCTTCTCATGCTCTTCAGCTAGCATCTTCTCTTCGGCCTGAATATCTTCAATAGTTGCATGTTCACCATGTTCTTCCAAAAATAACTGAGCTGCAATCTCTTCATCAGTATTTGATTGAGAAGTAAGCAATAAGCTTTTAGCTTTTGAAGAAGATTGAGCACCAGTATTTACTCTTTCAGAGTTTGTCTTAGCAGTAGCAGAGTTTGACCCCAGTCTCCCTTGCTCTTGACTTGATTTAGACCTTAACTCCTGTTCTTTGGCACCACCATCAGTAGTATCATCCTGTTTACTCAGAGTTTGAGATTTCTTGCATTTGTCCTTAGATAATCTCCCCCCCTTTTTGACATCATCTGGAATCAACACTGAGGTGAGTAACTCAAGTGAAGCAGCAATTGAATCAATCTTGTCAGACATTACATTTTGATTTTCTTCAACTTTCCTCAACCTGGTTCTTAGAGCATCTTGATCTCTAGATAAAGAAAATTTTTCTTGCTTCAGAGTCAGCTCCCTTGCAGCAACATCATTTCTCAACCCAGTAACAACTTTATGAGTTTCATCAAAACGATTATTAAGGGACTTTACTTGGACAATTGTAGCTTTGAGATGTGCAAGAAGCTCAGGATTTGTGATAGCAGCTACACTCTTGGACACAAAGTCAGCTGCCCTCTATTCAGGAAAGATACATTCATGACTTGACCAATTAGCAAAGTACATGTTTTGATAATGAGCTTCAGCAGCATGATGAGATGGACCACCAATATCAGTCACCTTAGGATTGTGTTGACCAGAAACCCTAGGAGAAAATGTAGAATCAGCTGCATCATCAGACTTTGTCAAAGAGTTTGCACCAGGAGAATTAGATACATTCTCAGCAACATTTTCTTGAACAAATTCTTCATTTGCTGTCTTTTCAGAGTTTAAGTGCTCAGGTATTGTTTCAGTTGCTTGAGCAGCCTCAACAACATTCTCTGCAGGAGCTTCAGCAATAGGCTCTTCAGCTGTGTTAACAACATTCTCTGTAGCCTTGGATATTTGTTCAACCTCCTCACCCTTGTCAATACCCTGGTGAGTAACAGAGAAAACCTCTGTATGAGAAGCCATAGATTCATCAAGAATTACTGTAGGCTGATCAGCTTCAGCCACATCCTCTGATACATCAACATTATCAAACTCATCAAGAGTTGTAGAGGGATGTGCTTCAATATTCTCTTATATCTCCATCTCCAATGGCTCAGGTAAATCATCATTAAAATCAGCCATATCATCAGCATTTGCTCTGGCTTCATCAGACACAGTAGCATTCTCAGAAACATCTTGAGAAATAATCTCTGGAACTGCAGCAGGTGTAGATTCTTCAACCACCTCATCAAATAGGTAATCAACTACCAGCTTCCTTCTTTTGTTTTGGGAAAGCTCATTTGCATCAGAGTGAGGTCTATTTGCCCTCCTCTTTGTCCTTGAAGTACCAACAGAGCTTGGTAAATCAGCATCAATTGATGGTTTAGCAGCCTTGAAAGCCCTATGCTTGGTTCTACCACCAGCTTTTGGTCTTTGAGAAGTAGATTGAAGAGGTTCAGTGTTTAATGGTTCAGGTTCAGTGTTTGGTTGTGGTTGAGTTTTTGGTTGTGGTTGAGGTTGTAGAAACTGTTGGACTGAAGCAGGAAGTAACAAATCCCCAACATTTCCCTTCTTAACATCTTTATTTGTCAAATCAGAGAATACCCTCTTATGCAACTTAAATGAAGGAATAACATCATCTTCAGCAATGTCAACCCCAGTTACACAAGCATAAAATATTAACTGACAAAAACGAGCAAAGTACACCACACCTCTATTCTCTGTCATCTTTTCTCCTATGTTATTAAGAACTAGTCTTGCAAAATCAAAGTTATTACCATAAAGAAGAGAATACCCGATTTGCAGACTGTCAATTGGAATAGCATCCCAATTTGTGCATTTCTTCCCGAACGCTCTAGTTATGCAATCAAAGAAAAAACTCCATTCCTTCCTTAAGAGCGGTCGCTTCACCTGACCAATCCTTGCCAAGGACCCAGTGTAACCAATCTCTCTCATCATTCTCTGTAGTTCAGCATCACCAACAGAGATTGTGTATGCATTGAAATCCTCAAAACCAAGAGCATCACGAACAGTGGTTGGAGTAACCACATACTCTTGTTCTTCAAACTCGAAAACAATTGAAGGAGTTCCAGACTATCCTCCATCATCATAAACGCCCGTCTCCCAGAAAGCTTTGATTTGTGATCCATAAAGCTTCGCTGGCTCCACAAGAGCTTGCCCAATATCAGACTGAGCAAGAAAATTCTGGAGCAAATGAAACGCCTCCGGTGCGTTCTCATTAGACAATGGTGCTGCATAGTTGTTAGGAACGAACTCTGGACCAATAGAGTGAAAAACAGTAGTTGCCATTAGAAAAGATTTGAAAATTATCAGAGAATAAGCTTTGAACTTTCAGAGAATAATTGATGCAGAAAAGTGTTTGTGAAAATGTGTGTGAAAATGTTTGTGAATAGTGTAAGTCTGTAAAGAATATGAACGTTGTGTGTATAATGATTAAATACAAAATACAAAAATTAAAACTGAAGAGTTTTAATCATTAAGACACACAGCAGGCTTACTCGTGAAATGTGTGAGTGGGACAGTTGTCACACATGCAGTAACTGTGACATTAATCGTGGTAGTTTCCAACACGCATGCGCAGTAAAAACAGGCACTAATTACTGCTATTTTCTAGACACTTTTCATCATTTCCAAAACTCAACAAACCGTTTATCAATCATACTCTCTATTTTCAAAAATAATGTTCCTAAAAAATTATGAAATGTCTGAAACACATTTATTTATTTTAATCATCAGAGATTAAAAATAAATTACCTCGGTGTAGAGTACACAATTCATCAGTGTTTATCAATTCTCCACCTTCGTTAATAATCCCTTTTCTCAAAATGCACAGTTGTGAGTATTTGTGTGTGAATAGCAGAGTTTAATGAATGTAAATATTTAGAGCATCTCAAAGTGCATAAAATCAACAAATTAAATCAGTAAAAACTGGTTGTTCGAACTCTCATATATACAACAAAATCTGATGTCATCTAAACTCTATACCTTTATATGTATTTATTTGTTTTCACCCCCTATCAATTTTTTTTTTTTCAGTAATCAGTGGTTGACACTAGTCACCAAAAATTTCAAATTTTAGCCCTTATTTCATACAATAAGTTCCTGGGTCTTCCTAGGCACAACATGATCTCAAAGTAATTTGTGCATGTTTTTGCATCTTTTGCTTGGGGGTGAAGTAGCATCAACTATTTATAAGAGTTTAGACTGACATCATTTAACATATATAATTTATGAGAGAAAGTGCAAACAGCTAATACAGACTCAGTGTATAGGACCAATAAACTAAGAGATGCTATAAATAGAGAGACAGTATCATGCTGTGTAGAGTTTCTGCACACATTTGAGATCAGATCATATATAACTCAGAAGGATTCATGATTACTTACTGAGAATCATGCTTCATACTGTTTTCTTCATCGGTTTTTATGTTTCAGACAATACCACAATCAGAGTTTAACCATCAGAGTATGCCAACAGAGTATGCTAACAGAGTTTAACAACATGATTTGCATGACAGTTAACATATGCATAGAAACATGAGCAACAAATCACAGAAGAGTTAATTTTGAGTCTAACCAGTATCTCTAGTCGAAACCAGAGATCATTCCTAGTTCATTTACCAGTCTTGTAAATGTAGCTTCACTCAAAGATTTGGTGAAGATATCTGCAAGCTGTTGATCTGTAGACATAAAATGAAGCTCAATATTTCTTTCCTCCACATGTTCCCTGATGAAGTGATACCTTATGCTGATGTGCTTGGTCATGGAGTGTTGTACTGGATTTCCTGTCATAGAAATATCACTTTGATTATCACAGAAAATAGGTATTTTAGAGTACCATAATCCATAATCCAGCAATTGATTCTTCATCCACAGAATCTGTGCACAACAGCTACCAGCAGCAATATACTCTGCTTCAGCAGTGGATGTGGAAATTGATTTATGTTTCTTGCTGTACCAAGAAACTAGTCTGTCTCCTAGAAATTGACAGCTTCCACTGGTGCTCTTTCTGTCAATCTTACAACCTGCAAAGTCTGCATCAGAGTAACCAACAAGCTTAAACTCTGATTCTCTAGGATACCACAAACCCAAGGTTATGGTTCCTTTGAGATATTTGAAAATCCTCTTCACAGCTGTTAGATGTGGCTCTCTGAGATCAGCTTGAAATCTTGCACAAAGACAGGTTGCATACATGATGTCTGGTCTACTTGCAGTCAGATAAAGAAGAGACCCTATCATGCCTCTGTAGTTTGTCATATCTACTGAAGCTCCTGTGTCTTTGTCTAGCTTTGTTGCAGTTGCCATAGGAGTTGTTGCGGATGAACTATCAAGCATACCAAATTTCTTGAGAAGATTTCTGGTATATTTTGCTTGATTGATAAAAATCCCATCATCTGTTTGCTTTACCTGCAAGCCTAGAAAATAACTAAGCTCTCTCATCATGCTCATTTGGTACCTGGACTGCATAAGCTTGGCAAACTTCTTACAGAGTTTATCATTAGTAGACCCAAAGATTATATCATCCACATAGATTTGAACTAAAAGCAAATCATTACCAGTATTGAAATAGAATAAGGTTTTATCAATTGTACCTCTAGTGAACCCACTTTTTAAAAGAAATTGAGCCAGAGTTTCATACCATGCTCTAGGTGCCTGCTTTAGTCCATAAAGTGCTTTGTCAAGCCTGTAGACATAATCTGGGTACTTGGCATCCACAAACCCTGGTGGTTGTTCAACAAACACTTCTTCTTCAAGTTTACCATTGAGAAAAGCACTCTTAACATCCATCTGAAAGACTTTAAACTTTTTGTGAGCAACATATGCTAGAAAAATCCTTATGGCTTCCAACCTTGCAACTGGAGCAAAGGTTTCATCATAGTCAATTCCTTCCTGCTGTGAATATCCTTTTGCCACAAGTCTAGCCTTGTTCCTTGTAATTACTCCCTCACTGTCAGTCTTGTTCCTGAAAACCCACTTTGTACCAACAACAGATCTGTTCTTGGGTCTTGGTACAAGTGTCCAGACTTCATTTCTTTCAAACTCATTCAATTCCTCCTGCATTGCTATTATCCAGTTAGCATCTTGAAGAGCTTCATCCACTTTCTTTGGTTCTGTTTGAGATATGAATGCATGAAACATACATTCATTTGCTGTAGCACTTCTTGTTTTCACACTTACATCTGGATCTCCAATAATCAGATCAGGTGTATGAGCCTGTGTCCACTTTCTTGTTGTAGGTAAGTGGCTTCTTTCATCATTATTAGATCCTCCCCCTTGATCCATGCTCTCCTGATTTTCTTATTGATCATCTGCATTATCTGAGGCTTCCCCTGAATTGGACTGCTCAGTGTTTGAACTTTTAGAGTTTGAGCCAGAGTTTGTGTCAGATTCTTCAGCTGACTCACTTCCAGAATGTGAGTCATCATGTTGAGATATTCCAGAAGTATCTTCTTGCTCCCCCTCAACTGGTTCTCTATTCTGTTCTGTCAGAGAAACTTCCTCAGTGTTTACCAGTAGAGGTTTAGAGTATGCTTCATCAGAGTTTGTTGGATCAGAGTTTACGTCATCGGAGTTTAGATCTTCATTTTCAAAGCGAAGTTGATCATGATTTTCTTCATCTTCAATTCCAATTATTTTCTTGTCATCAAATGACACATGTATAGATTCCATGATCACTTTAGTTCTCAGATTGTAGACTCTGAATGCTTTAGTTGACAGTGGATATCCAACAAAAATTCCTTCATCAGCTTTTAAGTCAAACTTGGTCAACTGTTCAGGATGAGTTTTCAACACAAAACATTTGCACCTGAAAATATGAAAATATTTCTGGTTTGGTTTCTTTTTCTTCACCATCTCATATGGTGTTTTCCCATGCCTGTTGATCAGTGTAGCATTTTGAGTAAAACAAGCAGTTTGAACAGCTTCTGCCCAGAAATAGGTTGACAATTTTGCTTCATCAAGCATTGTTCTGGCAGCTTTGATTAAGGTTCTGTTCTTTCTTTCAACGACACCATTTTGTTGTGGAGTCCCTGGTGTAGAAAATTCTTGCTTCACTCCTCTTTCCTTGCAAAATTCTTCCATTGTTGCATTTCTAAATTCAGTACCATTATCACTCCTGATAATTTTCACTTTATTCTGTGATCCTTTATCCAGTAGCTTTACATGTTCCATCAGTGTTAAGGCAGTTTCATCCTTCTTTGCTAGAAAGTACACCCAGGTGTATCTAGTGTACTCATCAACAATGACTAACGCATATTTCCTTATGCCAAGAGACATTACATTCACTGGACCAAATAGATCAACATGAAGAAGATGATAAGGATCCACAACTGAAGATTCAGACTTACTCTTGAAAGATGACTTCCTTTGCTTGGCCTTCTGACAAGAATCACACAGACCATCTAAGCTGAGTATAGACTTTGGAAGTCCCTTTACAAGATCTTTTCGAATCAACTCATTGATGTTGTTCAGATTTAGATGAGAGAGCTTCTTATGCCATTTCCAGCTCTCTTCACTAGACATCTTTGTAGACAAACATATAGCTTTTCCTTCAGAGTTTGTTACCAAACTTGATTCATAGATATTATTGTGTCTGTGTCCAACTAAAACAACTTTCCCTGTAGATTTGCTAACAACCTCACAATATTCTGGTTGAAAATCTACATGATAACCTCTGTCACAGATTTGACTCACAGATAGAAAGTCATGCTTGAGTCCTGGGACAAGAGCTACATTTGTGATGATGACACTTCCAAGATTGATATTTCCATATCCCAGAGTACGTCCTATGTTGCCATCTCCATAGGAAACTTTTGGGCCAGCCTTCTCCTCATAATCTGATAGCAGGGCTTTATTTCCAGTCATGTGCCCTGAACATCCACTGTCCAAGACTAGGGTGCTCTCCCTTATGCCCTGCAATCACAAACAATTACTGAGAGTTAGTTTTAAGGATCCAGACTTGCTTGGATCCTTTGGCTTTCTTAACATTGTTAGTTTTTGCAGCGGAATTCTTATCAACAGAGTTTAAGCTAACAGTATCAGAGTTTACACTTGCAGAATCAATTTTAACCCATTTCACATTGGGCTTCAACTCATAATAGTTATTGTGACGCCCTCCAAACCCGGGGTACAGATTTGAGGAGTCATCCGACCAACGGAACACTATTTACCACATGCATAATATATATAAAGACACAATTACCCCTTGACCAAGACCGCATCCAGATTATGGCAATGAACACAAGCTACTACAATCTTTTATTATTACAAACCAGTTTTATCAGAGTTATTACATCACAACTAAAGTTCAAATCTAGACATTAAATCTAGAAAAGCAAAACAACAACTACCCTGCCAATAACAGTGACTCGAGGGGCTCTCCTGACTGCTGGTGAACTATCGGTCACGCTATGCCAACTCATACTCTCGCTTCACTGGAATAGGGTTAGAAAACAACAAGCAAGAGTGAGCCAAAATTGCTCAGCAAACATCAACGAATCATTTCTATCACAGTTGTAAGGATATGAATTTAAGGTATCAGAATCAACAATATTTAGCTAACACATGCTTTGTATCAATAATGATTGAAGTAAAGAATTAGAATATGGCTTATACATTTTATTCAAATCAAAGGTTGTGCTGCTGGCCAGCCACGCATCAACCCCGGACTAGCTCATGTCATAGTCCTCTACTGGATCCCAGGCCAATCTGGGCCTTAAGTTACTTCGACCAATTACTGGTCCATTTTTAAAAACACATGCCAATTCTATAATAGGGTATAAACAATAACATGCTCAATAAGATAAACTGAATGTATAGTAATTGCAAAAGAGCTTCAACTGTTCAGTATCAACGAAGATCGAAAAAGGATCATGGAGTAGTTACAAGATGGAAATCAAACAATCAAAGGTTGTCAATGATAATCAAAGGATGATAAATAGCAACAATAGGTGGTAAACAATAATCAGGTAAATTGGAAATAAGGGTTTCCGATGCAGATCAAATCAAAGAATCAAGAATTTCTAAGGAAATGGAATCAGTTGTCCCAATGCGGTTAAAAGATGGATAATTTGAATTGTTCTGGGGATAATGGTATTCAAGTAATCAAGACAATAATAATTTTATCACAAGTAAAGGCACAGATACTTGCCTGGTCTAAGCTGCTGTCGGATCGACTCTGCTCACTCTACTTTCCCCTTTCCCTTGCTCCGGGAACTCGATTCTATAATTTAAACAACTCATCACAATAAGTCTAACTATGCTCGTTCTACTCTCGACACTTATTCAATCAATAATCACATTTAAACAAGTAACCGGTTACGTATCGGACGTCCGGTATAATTTATGATATTTAAAACTCAGATATTTGCCCTAGCACGGGCATATACAGACTATAAAACACGACACACAATTAATATGAACCATATAGCACTTATAAACATTTTTAAAACATCATACGGAACTCATTTGAATTTTTAATAAGTCATTACTAATTTTTAAATCAAAAATCGGATTTTTAAATCCAATATAAACATTTAAATGAAAATAAATCAATTAATAAAATTAATTGACACTCTTTAAATACTCAAACTATTTTTAAATAAATAAATAGGCTTGAAAATAATTAAACTGAATTTTTAATTAATTAAATCTAATTAATAATTAATTTTTAAGAATTAATTGATTAAAAGAATTAACCAATTAATTAATAAATTAATTATTAATTAAAAATAATTAAAATAATTAAGTTTAATCAATTTTCGGATTTAAAATAATAAATATAATTTATCAGAATTTTTCTGATATAAAAATATATTTTTAAAATAAAAATATGAATTTTTAAAGTTTTTAAACTATTTTCGAATTAAATTTAAAAATAAAATTCAAAAACAGTTTTCTGAAAATGAATTAGGGTTTTGAAGATTGAAACCGGGTCGAAAAATCGGGTAAACGGGTCGGGAAGAACGAATCCGGGTCACCAAGAACAACCCGCCGGAATCTGGGTTTTCCAGAATCCGGCCGGCGTCCGGTGGCCGGACTTCGCCGTTTCCGATCAAAACAAAACCAAACTATAGGGCTTTTGTTCGCTTTTGCAAGACAAACACAACCCACATACACACACATCTGTCCCATGCCGGAATCGTGCCCAGAATTCATTTAAAGAACTCGCCGGCGACGACCTCGGCCGGAAACCCGATCTACTTAAATCCTACATGAAACTCAAAGATTAATATACCAAAATGAAGCTTATAACTCATACAATAAAAGCCCTTTACCAAAAACAATGTCAGATCAATATCAAGAACGTACGAATTGAAAGAAGAAATCGGGTCAAAACCCGAAAATCAAACCCGACTAAATCGAACATAAACATGAAATTAAAGCATGGATTCTTGCTAATTAGAACCCTAGGAACATGTTAGAAGCAACCAATTGAACGGAGAATCAACAGAATGAAAATCCCCAAATCGAATCAAGAACCCTAATTTTAATTCGAAACTTGTAAAATCAATATAAAATCGAATACTTACCAGATGATGATGAGGTTGGAAGATTCTGAAACTAGATTTTTGGGGCTTTGATTTGAGTATAAGAACTTCAGATTTGGACTTCAATAACCCTTAGAACGAATTGATTGAAGATCAAGAACACAAAATAATTATTTGGGAATTTCGGATTTCTTGAGTAATTTCTGAAGAATTGCTAGGGTTATGAAGTCTGATTGATCATTTTATATTTTTGGAAAAATAATACCCCAAATAACATTTTTGGATCGATATTGATTCGTTAGATCGTTTAAAAACCCTAATTAGGTCAAAAACACGTTTTACGAAAAGTAAGGGGTTAAAAAGGTTGATGATTATCCAAATTGATATATATCATTATATAACTAATGCTCAAGAATACTAGGGCTATAACAACTTCAATATTGATATAGAACGATAAATCCGTCCCCTTAAGCAATTAGGGTTCGGAACGATTTTTCCTTTTTCGGATCAAAAATTGAAATTAATTTGCAGAATCAAATAGGTAGGGTTAAATAGAATCCCATAACCCTTTCGATAACGATTCGAATACGAAAGACGAAGAATTAAAAATGAATGTACGAAATTTCAACGGGCTCTTGAATTATCAAAACGGCTCAAATTTGAAGAAAATTCCAAATGACGAAATTTTTGAAAGGGGCTTCCGACTCACCATTTAGCACATAATTACACACTAAATATCATATAATAATATTCCAATATTCCAAAATAAATATTTTAGATTAAATATATCATTTAATCAAATAATAAAATTCACGGATATTACATCCTTCCCCCCTTAATAGGATTCTGTCCTCAGAATCAGATCAAGGAAACAACTGGGGATACTTCTCTAACATCTCACTCTCTAACTCCCAGGTAGACTCTTCTACTTTAGGATTCCTCCACAAAACTCTCACTAACGCTACTGTCTTATTCCTTAGTACTTTCTCCTTACGATCCACTATCTGAATTGGTCGTTCTACATACGATAAATCTGCCTGGACCTCTATTGGTTCATACTCTATTACATGATTCGAATCTGGTCGATACCTCTTAAGCATAGATACATGAAATACATTATGAACGTGCTGCATATGCGGTGGCAACGCCAACTCGTAAGCTACTTCGCCCACTTTCTTCAAAATCTCAAACGGCCCAACATATCTCGGACTCAACTTCCCTTTCTTTCCAAATCTAACTAATCCTTTCCATGGTGAAACCTTTAGTAACACTTGCTCTCCTCCTTCGAATCCCACATCCTTTCTGGCTAGATCCGCATACTTCTTCTGTCGGTCTTGAGCTGTTATCAATCTTCTCTGAATCAATTGAACCACTTCTTTTGTTCGTTGTACTAGTTCTGGTCCTATCATTTTCCGTTCACCAACTTCTTCCCAATATACTGGAGATCGACACTTTCGTCCATACAAAGCTTCGTACGGTGGCATTCCGATGCTCGCGTGAAAACTATTATTATATGAAAATTCCACCAAGGGTAGATGATCGTCCCAACTGCCTTCAAAATCAAGTGCACACGTCCTAAGCATATCTTCAATAGTCTGAATTGTCCTTTCGCTCTGACCGTCCGTCTGCGGATGATAAGCCGTACTCATTCTCAACTCGGTGCCCAAACACTCCTGAAAACTCCTCCAAAATCTTGAATTGAATCGAGGGTCTCTATCAGACACTATCGATACTGGAACTCCATGTCGTACTACGATTTCTTTTATGTACATATGAACTAACTTATCCAGCGAGAATCTCTCGTTAATCGGAAGAAAATGCGCAGATTTCGTCAATCGATCCACGACAACCCAGATGGCATCATGGTTAGCTTTGGTTCTAGGCAATCCTACTACAAAGTCCATCGCAATGTGTTCCCACTTCCATTCGGGAATCTCCAATGGTTGAAGTAATCCACTTGGTCTCTGATGTTCCGCCTTAACTCTTTGACACGTAAAGCATTTACTTACCCATTCCGCAATCTCTCTCTTCATATCTGGCCACCAAAAGTTCGTCTTTAGATCTCGATACATCTTCGTACTCCCTGGATGAATTGAATACTTCGAGTTATGTGCTTCGTGCAGAATCTCACTTTTCAGTTCCGTTACGTTAGGTATCCATATCCGAGAAGCAAATCTCAAGATCCCTTTGTCGTCCGGTTGGCTACATATTTCCTCACCTGTCATTTTATTCACATCGTCGTTCATAACTTGCTCTTGGCACTTTCGTATCTTCTCCAACAATTCAGGTTGAAACGTCATGGTATAAATTATTTCCGTAGCGTCCTTCGGATTAATTACTTCGATTTCCAATTTCTCAAATTCCTTGTATAATTCTTTGGTCATCATTAGTGTATTTAATCTCTCTTTTCTGCTCAATGCATCTGCTACCACATTTGCCTTGCCGGGATGATAGTTGATAGAAACGTCGTAGTCCTTGATTAGTTCTAACCATCTTCGTTGCCTCATGTTCAGCTCTTTCTGAGTAAAGATATACTTCAAACTTTTGTGATCGGTGTAAATTTCACATCTCTCTCCATACAAGTAGTGTCTCCATATCTTCAAAGCAAACACAATAGCTGCTAACTCCAAATCGTGTGTAGGGTACTTCTGTTCGTGGGGTCTCAACTGTCTTGACGCATAGGCAATCACCTTGTCATGTTGCATAAGTACGCATCCTAATCCTTTGTACGACGCATCACTATAGATTACGAAATGACCTTGATCGTCTGGTAACATCAATACCGGTGCCGTAGTTAGTCTTTTCTTTAACTCTTGGAAGCCTTCTTCGCATTTATCGTTCCATATGAATCGCTCGCTTTTCCTTGTCAGCTTGGTCATTGGAGTAGCTATCTTCGCAAAATCTTGCACAAATCTCCGGTAGTATCCGGCTAATCCCAAGAAACTTCTGACTTCAGTCGGTGTCCTGGGTCTCTCCCAATCTTTCACTGCCTCTATCTTTGCTGGGTCCACTTTGATGCCTTCGCTGCTCACCACGTGTCCTAAGAAATGAACTTCTTTCAACCAGAATTCACACTTGGAAAACTTCGCGTATAGTCCTTCTTGTCTCAATGTTTCTAACACAATTCGCAACTGGTCTGCATGCTCTTCTTCTGTCCTTGAGTATATCAAGATGTCGTCGATGAATACCACTACAAACTTGTCCAAATATCTCTTGAAAATCCTGTTCATTAGATCCATAAAAGCTGCGGGTGCATTCGTTAGTCCAAACGCCATTACTAAAAATTCATAGTGCCCATACCTTGTTCGAAAGGCTGTCTTCGGTATGTCGTCTGGTCTAATCTTCAATTGGTGATATCCTGACCGTAGGTCGATCTTCGAAAAATGTACCGCTCCCTTCAGCTGGTCAAACAGATCATCTATTCGAGGTAACGGATACTTGTTCTTAATGGTCAGCTTGTTCAACTCCCGATAGTCTATACACAATCTCATGCTTCCATCCTTTTTCTTGACAAACAGTACTGGTGCTCCCCACGGTGAAACGCTGGGTCTAATAATTCCTTTTTCTAGCAAATCTTGCAGTTGATCAGCCAATTCCTTCATCTCCACTGGTGCCATCCTGTAAGGGGCCTTCGATACTGGCTCCGCGCCCGGTACTAAGTCTATCGCAAATTCAATTTCTCTATCTGGAGGTAAACCTGGTAATTCTTCCGGAAAAACATCTGGAAACTCATTTACGACTGGAATATCTTCTAACTTAGAAACTTCCTTATCTATATCTATTACATAAGCTAGATACGCCTCACAACCTTGCCTTAATAACCTCTTAGCCTGAATCATTGTCAGGAACCTCTTTCTTTGTTTCTCTCCTCTAAATATTATCTCTTTCTTTTCTAGGGTAATCAAAGTAACCCTCTTATTCTTACAATCAATACTTGCATCATGCTCAGTCAACCAATCCATCCCTAATATCACATCAAATTCACCTAACTTAAAAGGTAACAAGTCAACATAAAAACGATTTCCCAAAATCTCTATCTCACAACGGGGATAATATGAACTGACCGCGATACGATCCTGATTAGCTATCTCTATAGTCAACACTCCACTTAAAGGTTTCATTACGCAATTCAATCTACGAGCAAACGTTTCAGAAATAAAAGACTTCGTCGCTCCCGAATCTATTAACACTTGTGCAGGAATAGAATTTACTAGAAGTGTACCTGCCACCACGTCGGAATCTCTCACTGCTTCTCCCATTGACATATTGTAGGTCCTGGCTAACGGCTGGACGTTAACAACTGGGGGTGCTTCAATTGCCCGAATCATATTGTTCACGGTTGCTGGTGCTCTGCAGTCCTTAATCATGTGACCTGGTTTCTTACACCGATGACACACGATGCCCATCTTGCAATCCCGGGAATAATGTCCCTTCTGATTGCATTTAAAGCATGTGATAGTCAATCGATGGCATATCCCTAGATGTCGCTTCCCGCATGTCTTGCATTCTGGCAGTGGGGGTCTAGAAAGTCCCTGCTGACCGCCGGTTAGTAGACGGTTATCTTGTCCTACGTTTCCGGTGTCTGGTTTCCTGAAACTTGTATTCCTTCCGTGCTGAAATCCCAGCTTCTTATTTGCTTGCCCTTGAAAACTTCCCTGCTGCTGTCCCTTATCGGGTATCCCTGCTTTCCTTTTCTTGTTCTCCTTCTCTCTCATGTAAGAATCACTCTCTGCCTCCGCAATCATTGCCTTTTGGACCACCGCTGCATAGGTGTCCAACTCCAATACAGCTAACTTACTACGAATCCAAGACCTCAGTCCCTGCTGGAACCTCTTGGCCTTCTTCTTTTCCGTATCCACATAGGTTGGAACAAACCTTGACAACTCCGTAAACCTTGTTTCATATTGGGGCACTGTCATGCTCCCCTGCTTTAATTCCAAAAACTTCAATTCCATCTGATCTCTCATATAGTCCGGAAAATATCTTTCCAAAAACAACTCTGTGAATCTTGCCCACGTAATCAATCCCTCGGGCTCCATAGCCCTACTCGTTTCCCACCAATAACTAGCCTCATTCTTCAGAAAATAGCTTGCATACTCTGTCTTCTTATCCTCTGTCACCTCTATCAAGGCAAAAGCCTTTTCCATCTCTTTCAACCATGCCTTAGCCTCTACAGGGTCTGCTGATCCTTTAAATTCTGGAGGTTTTGCTGCCTGGAAAGATTTGAACGTAACTGCCGGTGCTGCTTGCTGGTGCTGTTGTTGCTGTTCTAAGAGTTGTTGCTGAAATGCACGTTGCTGCTGTGCTAATGCGGCAGTCTGTTGAGTAAGGGTATTTAACAACTGGATTACCATCGGGTCCACACGGCCCGTGGGAGGTGTATTTTGTTGCCCTTCTTGGTCAGAAGTATCAGTTGAACGGGTTTGTCGTCTAGGAGCCATATCGCTAATGAATAAACAATAATTGGCTTAATCAAACAGTTCATATAAGAGAAGGAAGGATCACAATTGATATCTCGAAGGTTTACAGATCTTCTCAACGGTGTATGGATACACTCGTTGCAATAAGTAAAATAACAGTTATGATGCTGGAAATGAATGACAGGGGAATAAATACAGTTCTATAAAAGAGGTTTATCATATATATATAGATAGAGTTAGTACAAGCGTAGAACGCTTCAAAAGAAAATATATCATGGCTGAACCATAACTGCCGACCAGCAATACAACAACAAAAATGCAACAACAACCCGAGGCGTTCCTATAAGCCCGGTGCACTGCTGATTCTACTATATGTATCTATATACTAACTATCTAGAACCATACATCCATGTCACATCTGTCTGCTACCGATACCTGCTCACAGATCACCTGCTCCTGCCGGCCATAACGGGGGTCCTGAAACCTCTGCAATCTCACTCATCGCATAATCCAAAATCTGTCTCATCCCTGCTACTGTCTCTCCCTCTCGACTAGAAGCTAATCCATGCAATCGAGTCTCAACCAAAGTCCTCGTAACCCTAAACCTCATCTGAATGTCTCTCATCTGATCTCTAAGTCTGTCTCTCTCTCTGACAGCGGCTGCCTCGATCGAACGAATCCTACCCATCTCCATAACCTGTCCATAAAGGAAATCCTTCTCTCTTCTCACCCTCTGATACACATGGTGTGGAACTGGTGGCTCACCTAACTGATACAAAGGCCCACAAACTGATGCCTGAGACGCTGGTGCTGGGGCTACTTGCCGGAGTGGAATAGGACAAGGTATCTGATCTCTCCTGACTACTGGGCCCTGATGCCTAGGCTGATATCGCACTGGCCGAGACGGTCCTGCTCTCTCAACGGGTGTAGGTATCTCTGATATCGTATCCTCGGAAGGGTCTGAGTCTGAACTAGAACTAGGGGGCTGCAATTATAACCACATTTAATTACTACGCGTAATATCCCTAATTGACCTCCTAATATCCTTACGTGAATTCCTAACTCTCTATGTTATCCTGGACCCTAAGTCCTAACTTGTTTCAAATGCCATAACCTGTTGCTCTGATACCAACTGTGACGCCCTCCAAACCCGGGGTACAGATTTGAGGAGTCATCCGACCAACGGAACACTATTTACCACATGCATAATATATATAAAGACACAATTACCCCTTGACCAAGACCGCATCCAGATTATGGCAATGAACACAAGCTACTACAATCTTTTATTATTACAAACCAGTTTTATCAGAGTTATTACATCACAACTAAAGTTCAAATCTAGACATTAAATCTAGAAAAGCAAAACAACAACTACCCTGCCAATAACAGTGACTCGAGGGGCTCTCCTGACTGCTGGTGAACTATCGGTCACGCTATGCCAACTCATACTCTCGCTTCACTGGAATAGGGTTAGAAAACAACAAGCAAGAGTGAGCCAAAATTGCTCAGCAAACATCAACGAATCATTTCTATCACAGTTGTAAGGATATGAATTTAAGGTATCAGAATCAACAATATTTAGCTAACACATGCTTTGTATCAATAATGATTGAAGTAAAGAATTAGAATATGGCTTATACATTTTATTCAAATCAAAGGTTGTGCTGCTGGCCAGCCACGCATCAACCCCGGACTAGCTCATGTCATAGTCCTCTACTGGATCCCAGGCCAATCTGGGCCTTAAGTTACTTCGACCAATTACTGGTCCATTTTTAAAAACACATGCCAATTCTATAATAGGGTATAAACAATAACATGCTCAATAAGATAAACTGAATGTATAGTAATTGCAAAAGAGCTTCAACTGTTCAGTATCAACGAAGATCGAAAAAGGATCATGGAGTAGTTACAAGATGGAAATCAAACAATCAAAGGTTGTCAATGATAATCAAAGGATGATAAATAGCAACAATAGGTGGTAAACAATAATCAGGTAAATTGGAAATAAGGGTTTCCGATGCAGATCAAATCAAAGAATCAAGAATTTCTAAGGAAATGGAATCAGTTGTCCCAATGCGGTTAAAAGATGGATAATTTGAATTGTTCTGGGGATAATGGTATTCAAGTAATCAAGACAATAATAATTTTATCACAAGTAAAGGCACAGATACTTGCCTGGTCTAAGCTGCTGTCGGATCGACTCTGCTCACTCTACTTTCCCCTTTCCCTTGCTCCGGGAACTCGATTCTATAATTTAAACAACTCATCACAATAAGTCTAACTATGCTCGTTCTACTCTCGACACTTATTCAATCAATAATCACATTTAAACAAGTAACCGGTTACGTATCGGACGTCCGGTATAATTTATGATATTTAAAACTCAGATATTTGCCCTAGCACGGGCATATACAGACTATAAAACACGACACACAATTAATATGAACCATATAGCACTTATAAACATTTTTAAAACATCATACGGAACTCATTTGAATTTTTAATAAGTCATTACTAATTTTTAAATCAAAAATCGGATTTTTAAATCCAATATAAACATTTAAATGAAAATAAATCAATTAATAAAATTAATTGACACTCTTTAAATACTCAAACTATTTTTAAATAAATAAATAGGCTTGAAAATAATTAAACTGAATTTTTAATTAATTAAATCTAATTAATAATTAATTTTTAAGAATTAATTGATTAAAAGAATTAACCAATTAATTAATAAATTAATTATTAATTAAAAATAATTAAAATAATTAAGTTTAATCAATTTTCGGATTTAAAATAATAAATATAATTTATCAGAATTTTTCTGATATAAAAATATATTTTTAAAATAAAAATATGAATTTTTAAAGTTTTTAAACTATTTTCGAATTAAATTTAAAAATAAAATTCAAAAACAGTTTTCTGAAAATGAATTAGGGTTTTGAAGATTGAAACCGGGTCGAAAAAATCGGGTAAACGGGTCGGGAAGAACGAATCCGGGTCACCAAGAACAACCCGCCGGAATCTGGGTTTTCCAGAATCCGGCCGGCGTCCGGTGGCCGGACTTCGCCGTTTCCGATCAAAACAAAACCAAACTATAGGGCTTTTGTTCGCTTTTGCAAGACAAACACAACCCACATACACACACATCTGTCCCATGCCGGAATCGTGCCCAGAATTCATTTAAAGAACTCGCCGGCGACGACCTCGGCCGGAAACCCGATCTACTTAAATCCTACATGAAACTCAAAGATTAATATACCAAAATGAAGCTTATAACTCATACAATAAAAGCCCTTTACCAAAAACAATGTCAGATCAATATCAAGAACGTACGAATTGAAAGAAGAAATCGGGTCAAAACCCGAAAATCAAACCCGACTAAATCGAACATAAACATGAAATTAAAGCATGGATTCTTGCTAATTAGAACCCTAGGAACATGTTAGAAGCAACCAATTGAACGGAGAATCAACAGAATGAAAATCCCCAAATCGAATCAAGAACCCTAATTTTAATTCGAAACTTGTAAAATCAATATAAAATCGAATACTTACCAGATGATGATGAGGTTGGAAGATTCTGAAACTAGATTTTTGGGGCTTTGATTTGAGTATAAGAACTTCAGATTTGGACTTCAATAACCCTTAGAACGAATTGATTGAAGATCAAGAACACAAAATAATTATTTGGGAATTTCGGATTTCTTGAGTAATTTCTGAAGAATTGCTAGGGTTATGAAGTCTGATTGATCATTTTATATTTTTGGAAAAATAATACCCCAAATAACATTTTTGGATCGATATTGATTCGTTAGATCGTTTAAAAACCCTAATTAGGTCAAAAACACGTTTTACGAAAAGTAAGGGGTTAAAAAGGTTGATGATTATCCAAATTGATATATATCATTATATAACTAATGCTCAAGAATACTAGGGCTATAACAACTTCAATATTGATATAGAACGATAAATCCGTCCCCTTAAGCAATTAGGGTTCGGAACGATTTTTCCTTTTTCGGATCAAAAATTGAAATTAATTTGCAGAATCAAATAGGTAGGGTTAAATAGAATCCCATAACCCTTTCGATAACGATTCGAATACGAAAGACGAAGAATTAAAAATGAATGTACGAAATTTCAACGGGCTCTTGAATTATCAAAACGGCTCAAATTTGAAGAAAATTCCAAATGACGAAATTTTTGAAAGGGGCTTCCGACTCACCATTTAGCACATAATTACACACTAAATATCATATAATAATATTCCAATATTCCAAAATAAATATTTTAGATTAAATATATCATTTAATCAAATAATAAAATTCACGGATATTACATTTATGATAAATAGAATGATAATTCTTGCAAGTATAAATAGAATGCCAAGTACTCCCACAGTGAGTGCATAAAGTCTGTGGTCTAACCCTAACATAATCATTCTTAACTCCAGACTTTGAGGGTAAAGAATTAATGTCTTTGTTCTTCCTGCAGAAACTTGCAAGATGGTTAGTACTACCACAATTATGACATGTTTTTCTAGGAGCATCAGTGATAGGCAAATGATTATTACTTCTATTAATGCCTACTTTTCCATTTCTGTTCTTCCTGGACACTTTCTGTTTCTCATCAGACTTTACCTCTTTGAGCTTATACTTGAATTGTTTCTCTGTCATTAAACCAACATTAACCTGTTTAACACAAGTTTTTACTGGTTCTTCCTTAACAGTTTCTTTTTCAAGTACAGAGTTTAGCTTACTGGATTCAGGAACAAATTTCATAGGTGGAAGATGTGTTTTAACTTTAACTTTATCTTTAAATCTAAGTTCATCTTCCACACAGTAACCTAACCCAACTGGATCTGTTTGAAACACTTGATGTGTGTCTTTTCCAGAGTTTGTCCAGGTTTTAATTATCTTTCTCTCTTTTTCCAATTCAGATTCTAATTGCCTAAATCTCTTAAGCAACTCATGTTCAACATAAACAGCATCATCTCTTTCCTTTTGAACTTGTTGCATGTTAACAAGTTCTTCTTCAAGAAATTTATTTCTCTCTTTAAGCTTTAGATTCTCAGATTTAATTCTTTCATTTTCTAAAGTCTGATCTCTGTAACTAACATGTATGCTTTTAAGATAAATTCTCAATTCAGATATATTATCAGCATCATAAGCATAAGTTGTTAGGGGTACCTTGTTTTCAGATGATTCAGCTTCATCTTTAACAGTTGCCATGAGAACATAGTTGACATCCTCATCTGAGTCTGAAGTGTCTGCCCAGTCTCTTCCTTTAGTGATGAGTGCTTTTTCAGATTTTCCTTTCTTGCACTCTGGAGCATAGTGACCCATCTCTTTACACTTGTAGAACTGGATCTCAGACTTGTCTTTCTTAGACTCTTCAAGATCATATTCTTTATCAACCAGAGATAAATCATTCAACAATTTACAGAATTTGTCATATGTCTCAGTCAAAGTTTCATTAGGTCTCGAGTCAAAGTGTTCATACTCCTGTGTAAGTATAGTCTTCCTGTTCTTCTTTATAGCACTTGTTCCTTGACATCTGACTTCTAAAGCATCCCAAATTTCTTTGGCAGTCTTGCAACCAATAACTCTGTTAGACATGACATTATCTAAGGCACTATGGAGAAGATGTCTAACTTTTGCATCCTTTGCAATTGATGAGATGTCTTCAGGAGTCAAATCTTTCTTTTCCTTTGGAACAGTCTTTTGTTCTTGACCAGCAACAACAGGAGACAATTTAGTTGGATTATGAGGACCATCATTGATTCTATCAAGGTATTCTGGATCTGTGGCTTCCAGAAACATGGTCATCTTTACCTTCCATATTGGATATTCCGCTGGTCTGAGAATTGGAACCCTAATCGTCTCGTATCGACTTACAGAAGTTGGTTGAACCTTTTCGGGATTAGAACCTGCTTAGATATTTTTAGGCATGATTATACTTGTGTTTGGATCAAATAACTGTATATATTAAACAGCCTTGGCTCTGATACCAATTGTTAGGCCGAATACACAATATATAATCAAGTATATGTATGAGAATAACAATAAGAACACTGTTTATGAATAATAAACTGTATGGAATTAGTAACTCCTCTCTCGGTGATGTAAAATATCACAGAGAGCTGCTAGGTTACAAGAATAATGTTTTCACGTATTCACATCCCTTTTACGGTTAACCTATCTGTGTTTATATAGTACACAGCTACATACAATCTTCTAATTGATATTCCTATAAATCAGCTATACAATTAATATCAATCTAGAATTGCTTCTGTCTTCTGTTCCGTTTCCTTAGCCATCTCGATATCTCTTTGCTTCTTTCCATCTTCAAAGAATATCGCTTGTAGAATCTTCATTGAATAACACAGGCAGCTAAGCAAACTCTGACTGTTAGAGTTTAACAAACTCTGACCAGTCTTCCAGCTAAACTCTGATAGTATTCTGATACTTTAAACACTGATAAACAAACATCAGCAATTATATCTAACAGGTTCACAAGAGGTACAATTGATAAAACCTTGTTCTATTTCAATTCTGGTAATGATTTGCTTTTAGTTCAAATCTATGTGGATGATATAATCTTTCGGTCTACTAATGATAAACTCTGTAAGAAGTTTGCTAAGCTTATGCAGTCCAGGTACCAAATGAGCATGATGGGAGAGCTTAGTTATTTTCTAGGCATGCAGGTAAAGCAAACAGATGATGGGATTTTTATCAATCAAGCAAAATATACCAGAAATCTTCTCAAAAAAATTTGGTATGCTTGATAGTTCATCTGCAACAACTCCTATGGCAACTGCAACCAAGCTAGACAAAGACACAAGAGCTTCAGTAGATATGACAAACTACAGAGGCATGATAGGGTCTCTTCTTTATCTGACTGCAAGTAGACCAGACATCATGTTTGCAACATGTCTTTGTGCAAAATTTCAAGCAGATCCCAGAGAGCCTCATCTAACAGCTGTGAAAAGGATTTTCAAATATCTCAAAGGAACCATAACCTTGGGTTTGTGGTATCCTAGAGAATCAGAGTTTAAGCTTATGGGTTACTCTGATGCAGACTTTGCAGGTTGTAAGATTGACAGAAAGAGCACTAGTGGAATCTGTCAATTTCTAGGTGACAGACTAGTTTCTTGGTACAGCAAGAAACAGAAATCAATTTTCACATCCACTGCAGAAGCAGAGTATATTGCTGCTGGTAGTTGTTGTGCACATATTCTGTGGATGAAGAATCAATTGCTGGATTATGGGTTAAGGTACTCTAAAATACCTATTCTCTGTGATAATCAAAGTGCTATTGCTATGACAGGAAATCCAGTACAGCACTCCATGACCAAGCACATCAGCATAAGGTATCACTTTATCAGGGAACATGTGGAGGAAGGAAATATTGAGCTTCATTTTGTGTCTACAGATCAACAGCTTGCAGATATCTTCACCAAGCCATTGAGTGAAGCTACATTTACAAGACTGGTAAATGAACTAGGAATGATCTCTGGTTTCGACTAGAGATACTGGTTAGACTCAAAATTTACTCTTCTGTGATATGTTTCTCATGTTTCTATGCATATGTTAACTGTCATGCAAATCATGTTGTTAAACTCTGTTAGCATACTCTGTTGGTTAAACTCCGATGTTAATCTCTGATTGTGGTATTGTCTGAAACATAAACACCGATGAAGAAAATAGTATGAAGCATGATTCTAAGTAAGTAATCATGAATCCTTCTGAGTTATATATGATCTGATCTCAAATGTGTGCAGTAAATTTACACAGCATGATACTGTCTCTATATTTATGGCATCTCTTAGTTTATTGGTCCTATACACTGAGTCTGTATTAGCTATTTGCACTTTCTCTCATAAAGTATATGTGTTAAATGATGTCAGTCTAAACTCTTATAAATAGTTGCTGCTACTTCATCCCCAAGCAAAAGATGTATAAACATGTACAAATTCCTTTGAGATCATGTTGTGCCTAGGAAGACCCAGGAACTTATTGTGTCAATAAGGGCTAAAATTTGAAATTTTTGGTGACTATTCAATTAGCTAGGAAGATCCAGGAACTTGCTGTTTCAGTAAGGGCTAAAGTTTAAATTTTTGGTGACTAGTCAAGAGGCTAGGAAGAACCAGGAACTTACTCTTTTTGTAAGGGCTAAAATTTAAACTTTTGGTGACTAGTTAATTATTTAGGACGAACCAGGAACTTACTGTTAAGATAAGGGCTAAAATTTCCAAATTTTTGGTGACTAGTGCCAACCTCTGATTACTGGAAAAGAAAAAAAAAATAATAAGACAGGGGGTGAAAACAATATATATATAGATACTTATACAAATAAAATAAAAAAATACATAGGTACAGAGTTTAGATGACATCAGGTTTTGTTTTACATATGAGAGTTTGGGCAACCAGTTTTTACTGATTTAATTTGTGGATTTTATGCACTTTGATTAAAATAAAAAAAATGTGTTTCAGACATTTCACACTTTTGAGGAACATTATTTTTTTTGTATGATTGACAACGGTTTGTATGAGTTTTGAAAAGGATGAAACGTGTCTAGAAAATAACAGTAATTATTGCCTGTTTTTACTGCGCATGCGTGTTGGAAACTACCATGTTACTGCTGGCAGTTACTGCATGTGTGACACCTGTCCCACTCACACACTTCACGAGTAAGCCAGTTGTGTGTCTTAATGATTAAAACTCTTCAGTGTTAATTTTTGTATTTCTTACTTAATCATTATACACACAACGTTCGTATTCTTTACAGACTTACTCCATTCACAGATATTATCACACACACATTTTCATAAACACTTTTCTGCATCGATTTTTCAAACACCTTTCAAAGCTTATTCTCTGATTATTTTCGAATCTGTTTCTAATGGCAACCACCGTCTTTCACTCTGTTGGATTAGAGTTTGTTCCTAACAACTATGCAGCACCATTGAATAATGAGAACACACCGGAGGCGTTTCATTTGTTCCAAAACTTTGTTGCCCAGTCTGCTATTGGACAAGCTCTTGTTGAACCTGCGAAACTTTCTGGATCGCAAATTAAGGTTTTCTGGGAGACAGGCGTCTATGATGATGGAGGAGAGTCTGGGACTCCTTCGATTGTTTTTGAGTTTCAAGAGCAAGAGTTTGTTGTTACTCCAAACACTGTTCGTGATGCTTTGGGTTTTGAAGATTTTAATGCTTACACAATTTCTGTTGGTGATGCTGAGCTACAGAGGATGATGAGATAAATTGGTTACAGTGGGTCACTGGCAAGGATAGGTCAGTTGAAGCGACCGCTTTTGAGGAAGGAATGGAGCTTTTTCTTTGACTGTATTACTCGAGCGTTCGTGTTACTGGGATTGAAATTGCTGAGGATGATGTGATTCCCTCTTTTAAGTTGCATAAGAGGATATTTTCTGATTTGACCAACAAGGATGTTAAGAAGGGGAATGTTGGTGACTTATTACTTCCTGATATAGTCCAACACTTTCTAAACAATCCACCTCAACCATTAAACACTGATATTCCTCAATCTACATCTCAAAGACCAAAATCTGGAGGTAGAACTAAGCACAGGGCTTTTAAAGCTGTTAAGGCTGCTAAACCATCTTCTGATGTTGAGTTACCAAAGTCTGTTGGTACTTCAAGAATAAAGAAAAGGGCAAACAGACCACACTCTGATGCTAATGAGCCCTTACAGACCAAAAGGAGGAAGCTAGTAGCTGCTTATTCTTTTGATGAATTGGTTCAAGAATCTACACCTGCTGAAGCTCCAGAAATTATCTCTAAAGATGCTACTGTGGATGCTACTGTGCCTGATGAAGCCAGAGCAAATACTGATGAGATGGATGACATGAATGATGAACAACCTGAGCCAAATTTTATTGATCCACTGGAAATGGAGATAGAGGAGAATGTTGAAGCACATCCTTCTGCAACTCTTGAAGAGTTTGACAGTGTTGATGAAACAGAGGATGTGGCTGCAGCTGATCAACCTACTGTGATTCTTGATGAGTCTATGGCTACTCATACAGAGGTATGCTCTGTTACTCACCAGGTTCTTGAAAAGGGTGAGGAGGTTGATCAGACAACAAAGGCTGTAATTTCTGAGAATGTTCTTGAGGATGCTGCAGAGACTGTTTTTGAAGCTGCTGTAGAGCCTACTGTTCAAGCAAATGAGGAATTTTTTGAGAACTTAAACTCTGAATATATTGCAAATGAAGGTGCACAGGAAAATGTTGTTGAGAATGTTCCTAATTCTCCAAGTGCAGAATCTTCAGCAAAGTCTGATGACACAACTGATTCCTCATCTTCTCCAAGGGTTTCTGTTCAACAAAATCCTAAAGTGACTGAGTTTGGTGGTACATCTCATCATGATACTGAAACTCACTATCAGGATATGTACTTTGCAAATTGTTCAAGCCATGAGTGTATTTTCCCTGATCGGAGGGCAGCTGATTTTGTGTCAAAGTCTGCTGCAAATATCACCAATCCTGAGCTTCTCACACATCTTAAAGCTACTATAGTTCAAGTAAAGTCTCTTCATAACCGTTTTGATGATACTCAGAAGGCTGTTACTAGGTTGAGAAATGAAGTGGTTGCAAGGGAAGTGTCTTTGAAACAGGATAAATCCTTGTATGTTTCTTTATTTAAAGATCAGGAGGCTTTAAGAAACAGGCTGAGCAAGGTTGAAGACAATCAACATGTAATGTCTGACAAGCTTGATTCCATTGCTGCTTCACTCGAATTACTCACATCTGTGTTGATTCCAGATGATGTCAAAAAGGGGGAGAGAGTATTTAAGGACAAATGCAAGAAATCTCAAACTCTGAGCAAAAAGGATGATACTACTGATGGTGGTGATGGTGGTGCAAAGGAAAAAGAGTTAAGGTCAAAATCACATCAAGAGCAAGGGAGACTGAGGTCAAACTCTGCTAAGACAAACTCTGGGAGAACAAACACTGAAGCTCAATCATCTTCAAAAGCTAGAAGTTTACTGCTTACTTCTCAACCAATCACTGATGAAGAGATTGTAGCTCAGTTGTTTTTCGAAGAGCATGGTGCAAATGCAACAGTTGAAGATATTCAAGCTGAAGAAAAGATGCTGGCTGAAGAGCATAAGAAGAAATTGGTGTCTGGAAAGATCAAGAAGCCTGTGAGAGTTTCAAGGCCAAAAGAGAAAGGGATTGTTATCAAAGATAATGTAGATTCTCAACAGAGTTTACAGTATGCAAGGAGACCAATTGAAGCCAGTCTTGATAAAGGCCAAGGAAAGTTGGTAGAAGAAGAACAAGTACTGAAGAAAGCTCAATCAACCTCTGACAATGCTCAAGTTGACAAATCATTGGAAGCTATGACAACCACTGATACTACTCAAGTCGTACAGACTCAGTTATCTTCTCAACTTCAAAGGACATTTGGAAAACCAATCACAGTTCAACATACTCTGAATCCTGGAACTGTGAATATTTTTCAAAGCAGAACTATCATGGGCAAGGAATCTCGAGATAGATCTGGATTAGGATCTCACAGAGAGAAGAGGGTGAATAATAGTCCTATGGATCATACATCATTGGCTGAACCTGGTGTTGATGTGACTCAAGAAAATCTTGATACTTTGGAGTCTGTTCAGTTAATACATCATAGAGGTTTGAAAAAGGACTTTCTGTTATACTTCAAAACTGATGGAAGAGTATACAGAGTTGGAGAAGCTGACATTGAATTGAAGATGAAGGAAGAGCTAGAATATGTGTTGTACTTACTCAAAGTCAAAAATCAAAGAACTCAACAAGCAGCTGAGGTATTAAGAAGCAGGATGATGAAAGCTAGAGTTCTCAGTGGCTTAAAGTCTGCAGGTTCTTACATACCTAAGTACAGAGATCATCATGGAAAGCTTGTAGAAATGAAGAGGAACAGTGCAAGATTTAGAACAGCTTTTGGAATAAGAGTGTTAAAATTTAATATGGAGTCAGATAAATCTTTCATGATAAAGCTGGGAAATGAAATGAGGAGGAACAGTATTTATGCTTTGAGAGCTGCTATCTATCAAACTGGAGAGAGTGATCCAGAGTTGAAGGAACTGAAAGAGATTATGGTAGTTGAGCTTGAAAGGGCTGAAAGAAGATTGCTTATAGACTATCTCAGAACTGTACCTGAAGTTGAAGAGATTAAGAAATGGAGTCTGTAAGTTTTTAAGTTTTCTGTTCTAAGTTAAAATATAAACTCTGTGATTTTATAAACACTGCATTTGTTATATGTTTTGACATCATCAATTATATGTTAACTTGTACATTTTTGTATGCACAAGTTGGGGGAGATTGTTAGATATAATTGCTGATGTTTGTTTATCAGTGTTTAAAGTATCAGATAAATATCAGAGTTTAGCTGGAAGACTGGTTAGAGTTTGTTAAACTCTGACAGTCAGAGTTTACTTAGCTGTCGGTGTTATATTCAATGAAGATTCTAGAAGCGATATACTTTGAAGAATAAAATAAGCAAAGAGATATCGTGATGGCTAAGGAAACGGAACAGAAGACAGAAGCAATTCTTAATTGATATTAATTGTATAGCTGATTTATAGGAATATCAATTAAAGATTGTATGTAGCTGTATACTATATAAACACAGATAGGTTAACCCTAAAAGGGATGCGAATACTTGAAATATTATTCTTGTAACCTAGCATCTCTCTGTGATATTTTACATCACCGAGAGAGGAGTTATTAATTCCATACAGTTTATTATTCATAAACAGTGTTCTTATTGTTATTCTCATACATATATTTGATTATATATTGTATATTCGGCCTAACACACTATTCTGGGTTTCTTTCAGAAACAGAACCTAAGAAAGTTGAAGATGCTCTAGATGATCCAGATTGGGTGATTGTTATGCAAGAGGAACTCAATCATTTTGAAAGGCAGAAAGTTTGGAAGCTGGTACCCAGGCCTAAAGGGAAATCTGTTATTGGAACAAAATGGGTATTCAGAAATAAGCTGGACGAAGATGGCATTGTAACGAGAAACAAAGCCAGACTGGTTGCTAAAGGTTACTCTCAAGAAGAGGGTATAGATTATGATGAAACCTATGCACCAGTAGCCAGACTTGAGGCCATCAGGATGTTTCTGGCATTCGCAGCACATTCCAATTACAAGGTATATCAAATGGATGTGAATAGTGCTTTTCTGAATGGGGAGCTAGAAGAAGAAGTGTATGTGGAACAACCTCCAGGGTTTGAGGATTCAAATGTGGAAGACTTTGTGTACTTTCTATTCAAAGCTCTCTATGGACTCAAACAAGCTCCGAGGACATGGTATGATACTCTCTCTGAATTTTTACTTGAAAATGATTTTACAAGAGGTGTCATAGATAAAACTCTATTTTATAAAATGCATAAAAATGATCTGATATTGGTACAAGTATATGTTGATGATATAACATTTGGTTCTACTAATGACGATCTATGCAAGAGATTTGCAAAGTAAATGCAGAGTCGTTATGAAATGAGCATGATGGGTGAATTGTCATTCTTTCTTGGACTGCAAGTGTATCAAAGGCAAGATGGTATATTCATTTGTCAGTCCAAGTAGATCAAAGATCTTCTGAAGAAGTATCAAATGGAAGACTCATCTACAGCAAAGACTCCTATGCCAACTGCCACTAAGCTTGATAAGGATGAAACTGGTAAGAAGGTTGACATCACAGGCTACAGAGGTATGATAGTGTAAAGCATAATGTAACATAAGATGTAAAAGAGATAACTACAACTCAACAAAGGACAAGACAGACAATAATATTAACAGAAGCACAGGAATCCAGAATGAAGGAAGAAAAGGTAAACTCAAGAAATCAAAATACGTTATGTATTCTTGAAGTCCGTAAACAGGTCACGGAAAGAAGTTCATGAAAATGTTCAAGCCTCAGTGACAGCAACAGAAACAAGACTTGCAAGACGACAGAAGTATGTGAATGATTTAGGGTTAAGTACCACGGGATTCCAGTGATTTAATTGAAGCAACCAGAACGACAAGGGACGTATCAGCAGCATTTAATTGAAGACATAAAAGAAGAATTGATCAAGTGTTATTCATCTGTGAACCAGACCAGTTGCACTAGGTGACGGCACTAAAAAGATCAGGTTGTTTTATCGTCTCAGAAGAAAGTGATACAGTCTATTACTTAAACACCCAGGAGCTCAGTGGAATCATTAAATGAGATAAAAGACAAGAAAATCATTTGATAGTTTTTCTATTTAGAAAACTATCGAATGGAATGAAAAGTGATTCAAAGAAAACCAAAGTAAATCAATTTAGCATTCGATAGTTTTGTTTTAAAAACTATCGAATGGTAAAATGATTTATTACATTCGATGGTTTTTAATTTGAGGGGCAGGTGAAAAGTGTGACTTGTTGTCAGGTTGATTTTGAAGATGGACGGCCAAGATTGTTTCTACAAGTTTGGTTCGATAGTTTTCAAAAACCAAGTCTACAATTACTATCAGAGGAAGTGTGTCTTCTTCAGTCGAGTTATAACACAGAAGCAATTACTGAGAGAGAGGAAAAGCCAGAGAGAAAATTCTAAGAACATTAATTCTGCTGGAACTCTATCATTTTATTGATTGTGTATAACTTAGAACTCATTGAAGCTAATCTACGGATTAGAAATTGTAGCACCCCTCGAGGTTTATATTTATAAAAAGATATATTCCCCGAAACTTGGTTTGGTTTGGTATGTTTGATTTCGTTATAGAACTAAATGAATTATCCGCGAACGAAATTAAATTATTTGTGAGTATCGTATTCAACCACCCCTTCTACGATACTTTGGACCTAACAATTGGTATCAGAGCTACTTGATTGATATAAAAATCAGATCCGGTGAATGAGACCAAAATCAAACGTAGTGTGAAAATTCGAAGCAAATTTTTTAACTTTCAAAATTTCTCATTTAATTGGAATTTCTTGAATTTTAAACAATTTGAAATTTTCAGAAACCATGAGTGCTCCAAAGACAACCGCTGGTATTAAAGTTCCCCCGTTTACTAGAGATGATTTCGGTTTGTGGAAGATGAAAATGCCGTTATTTATCAAGGCATCTAATCCGTTGTATATTGGCATATTAGAGAACGGACCGTTTGTACCAATGAAACCAGTTAGTGAATCTATAGCTCCTGATGGTAGCAGGATTCCTCAAGGCACCCAACCTAAGGATATTACTGAATATACAGATTCTGACAAAGAACTGATTCGATTGGATACAGGTTTGATGTTTGATGTTGATGAACTGTACAAGCGTGAAACATATGTGGGATACCATTAACTTGATAATGGAAGGAACTGAAGACGTGCAAGAAAACAGATTGGACATCCTGACTTCTCAGTACGAAGCTTTTAGGTCTCTTCCAGGAGAAAGTATAACTCAGGTCTTTGAGAAATATACCAAGCTCCTAAATGAATTGGCAATGAAAGGGAAGACCTATCCACTGAGAGAAACCAACAGGAAGTTCATGATGACGCTGCCCCATCATGTAGAACACAAGCCATCATCCATAAAGGAAAGAATTGACTTCACAAAGATGTCATTAGAGATGATCTATGGCAAGTTGAAGACCTATGAGATGGAACAGGAACAGAGAGTGATAATCTACGGATCAGGGACAGTGGACAGCAAGCACAATGCACTTGTGAGATCAGCAGCACTTGTAGTGGATGAACCAATAACTTCTGAGATTCAGGTTCAAACCCCTAGAGCTGGAAAGGAGGTGATAATAGAAGCAGAAATGGATTCTGTGAATCTGGGTGTTGATGAAAGTGATTACTACACCCTAGAAGAGCTTGAGCAAATGGAAGACAAAACCATGGCGTACTTAGCTGCAAAGTTTA
The DNA here is from genome assembly GCA_030848705.1 of Heracleum sosnowskyi. Classification (NCBI taxonomy): domain Eukaryota; kingdom Viridiplantae; phylum Streptophyta; class Magnoliopsida; order Apiales; family Apiaceae; genus Heracleum; species Heracleum sosnowskyi. Next base: position 117,168,600 of record CM061239.1, read on the forward strand.
GTCATATTCGTTTCAAGAGAAACCCTAAGTACAAGTTCAAGGGCTCAACCAACAGATTCCAGAAGAGCAATTATGCACCTAGTACAGGCTTTAAGGGAGGCTACAAGACTGGCATGATTGATAGACGTAAATCAAGATGCTACAACTGCAATGAGTTAAGGCATTTCGCCACTGAATGCCGGAAGCCTCGTCAAGCGAGAGACATGAAAGATGTCTATGGAAAGAAGGATTCTTATGATGAGTTGAAGAAAGAGAATGCCAAGCTTAAACAGCAATTGGAGGCATTCTCTGGAAAGCAGAAAGGGAAAGCTTATATAGCAGAGGGAAAGCACTGGGATGATACTGATTCGGATGAAGAGGAGGAATATGTAAATGTTGCCCTAATGGCTGACTCTTCAGAGGAATCACCGCAATTATCTCAGGTACCTATCTTAACAACAATTGACATGTCTAATTCTGAGTACAAGAAAACTGTGCAAGATCTTAGTGTAGAATTGTTTAATGTACACACAAGCATGTTAGCATCAGAAATGGAAAATGCTAAACTAGTTCTTAAGATTAAAAAGTTAGAATCTAAAAATGAAGAACTAGAGCTTGTAGCTGTCACGTTAGAAGATCTTAAGCAAAAGAATGCGTACTTAGAGAACAAGGTCAATTGTAATGATGAGATAGAGACTATCCTCAGGAAGCGGATTTCAGATTTAGATTTGAAGCTGAATGCTTTTAAGAATTCCGCACTAATTGCTAAGGAGATCATTGATACTCAGGCCATAGGGAATAAAACTGCTATAGGATTTGACTATGACAAGAAAGTTGGTAAGAAGATAGTGGAATTCCCTGTGACACCTTCAGTTGTCAAAAGGAATACTCCACATGTTCTTAAGAATGTTGATTGTCCAGTTTTTGTTAAGCCTTTTCCACCTCTCTTTCATGAGGATGACCTTTTCATAAGACAAGAATTGATTGAGGAGGATTTATTGAAGGAAAAAGAGGTAAAGACTAAGTTACCTAGGAAATCAGTAAAAACTGAATTACCTAAACCTGATTTACCTAAAACTGAAGTAGGTGACTTAGTTAGTAATGCTAAAAAGAACAGGAATGGGAAAAAGAAGATTGCTAATCAGGAAATTGTTCCATTTTCTCCCATTGCATCTAGGAAGTTGTGCACTATTTGTAATTCTGCTGGACACCTTACACATGCATGTAAAAAGGTTAAAGTAGAAACTGCTAATACTTCTGAAATGCATAACATGTCTGACATGCTTGATCTTCATGAACCCTGTGGAAAGAAAGAGTGTTTGCTATGTAAGTACAACATCATGCATGCTTATTTTAAGTTGATGAATGATAGTAGCAAAAGCACTTTTAATGTTAAATCCACAGATACTATGAATATCAAACAGGGTAAGACTAAATTGAATGTTACTCCTGTTAAATTATCTAAACCTTCATGACCCAAACAATTTTGGGTACCAAAGTCCGCTTAATCAATCTGTGATTGCAGGGTAAGGTTAAAAGCTCAAAGGTTGTGTGGATTCTGGATAGTGGCTGTTCTAGACACATGACAGGTGAAGAGTCCCTGCTTACAGAGGTGGTTAAGAAGACCGGCCCGATTGTAAATTGAAAGCTGGAAATGGTAAATTGAGAACATCATTGAGAACATCTCTCTTGTTGAAGGATTAAAGCACAATATTCTAAGTATCAGTCAGTTCTGTGATAAAGGCTACAATGTAGATTTCATAAAGGACAAGTGCTTGATCACCAACAGGAAGGATGAGAAGCTTACTGGGAGTGAGAAAAGGAAATTTGTTTATAGCTGACTTAAGTTCTACCAGTGAAGGAGAAGTTACATGTTTCTATGCAAAGGCATCTTCAGAACAAAGTTGGCTATGGCACAAGAAGCTCTCACATCTGAACTTCAAAACTATGAACTCTTTGGTAAAGAGAGAGTTAGTGAGAGGGTTGCCACTGATGGAATTCAATCAGGAGGGACTATATGAAGCATGTGAAAATGGGAAGTCGAAGAAAGCATCACATGGAAGCAAAGGAATGACAAGCATTATTGAACCATTACAACTGATTCATATGGATTTATTTGGTCCAGTCAATGTTATGTCACTTTCAAGAAATAGATATGCATTGGTGATGGTGGATGACTACTCCAAGTACACGTGGGTGTTGTTCATACAATCAAAGGATGAAGCAACGCAACTAATCATTGATCACATCAAGAAGATAGAAGTGGAAGCTAAGCTACCTGTGCGGACAATCAGATCAGACAATGGAACTGAATTTAAGAATGCAGTTCTTAATGATTTCTGCTCAGAGAAAGGAATATCAAGACAGTTTTCAGCACCAATAACTCCTCAACAGAATGGAGTAGTGGAAAGGAAGAACATGACCTTGGTTGAAGCAGCAAGGACCATGTTGAGTGAATCAAAACTTCCCACTTACTTTTGGGCTGAAGTAGTGAATACAGCTTGCTACACTCAGAATCGAACCCTGATCAACAAAGATCATGAAAAGACTCCGTATGAGTTAATGGCCAACAAGAAACCAACACTGAAGTACTTTCATGTGTTTGGTGCAAAGTTCTTTGTACTTAAAGATGGAGAACATCTTGGCAAGTTTGATGCCAAAGAAGATGAAAGCATTTTTCTGGGCTATTCTCTGGAATCTAAGGCTTTCAGGGTATATGTGATTGAAGATAAGAAGGTGTTGGAAAGCTTTAATGTAACATTTGACGACACCAAAAGACCAGGCCTGCAAACTGGAGAGAACTCTGAATCCTTGGTATTTGAAAATCTATCAGGAGATCTCTCTGACAATGAAGAAGTACCTGAAGTTGTTACAGTTATTAATAATAATCATAATGATAATGATTCTGGACAAAGTGGTGACCAAAGTGGAGATCCTCAAAATTCTACAGGATCCACTAGTCAGTCTATAGAATCATCAGATCAAACCGTCAAAAACTCAGGGGGAGCAGGAGAAGGATCAACTAGTCACACTCCACAACATCTAGAACAAGGAGAATCATCAAGATCGCATCTGCCAAGACAAAGGGTATGGAATAGAGATCATCCCTTTCACTTGATCATTGGTGATCCGGACACAGGAGTGAGAACTAGGAGAACATCACAAAATGAATGTCACTATTCTGGGTTTCTTTCAGAAACAGAACCTAAGAAAGTTGAAGATGCTCTAGATGATCCAGATTGGGTGATTGTTATGCAAGAGGAACTCAATCATTTTGAAAGGCAGAAAGTTTGGAAGCTGGTACCCAGGCCTAAGGGAAAATCTGTTATTGGAACAAGATGGGTATTCAGAAATAAGTTGGACGAAGATGGCATTGTAACGAGAAAAAAAGCCAGACTGGTTGCTAAAGGTTACTCCCAAGAAGAGGGAATTGACTATGATGAAACCTATGCACCAGTAGCAAGACTTGAGGCCATCAGAATGTTTCTGGCATTTGCTGCACATTCCAATTACAAGGTATATCAGATGGATGTGAAGAGTGCTTTTCTGAACGGGGAGTTAGAAGAAGAAGTGTATGTGGAACAACCTCCAGGTTTTGAGGATTCAAAACTGGCAGACTTTGTGTACTTTCTATTCAAAGCTCTCTACGGACTCAAACAAGCTCCAAGGACATGGTATGACACTCTCTCTGAATTCTTACTTGAAAATGATTTTACAAGAGGTGTCGTAGACAAAACTCTCTTTGTCAAAAAGCATAAAAATGATTTGATATTGGTGCAAGTATATGTTGATGGCATAATATTTGGTTCTACTAATGATGATTTATGCAAGAGATTTGCTAAGTTAATGCAGAGTCGTTATGAAATGAGCATGATGGGTGAATTGTCATTCTTTCTTGGACTGCAAGTATACCAAAAACAAGATGGTATATTCATTTGTCAGTCCAAGTACATCAAGGATCTTCTTAAGAAGTATCAAATGGAAGACTCATCTACAGCAAAGACTCCTATGCCAACTGCCACTAAGCTTGATAAGGATGAAACTGGTAAGAAGGTTGACATCACAGGCTACAGAGGTATGATAGGCTCATTACTTTATCTCACTGCAAGTAGACCAGATATAATGTTTGCAACATGCTTGTGTGCTAGGTTTCAGTCTGATCCTAAAGAATCTCATCTAATAGTTGTTAAGCGAATATTTAGATATCTTAAGGGGACTCCAAATCTTGGAATTTGGTACCCTAAAGATACAGGATTTGATCTTATTGGATATACAGACTCTGATTTTGCAAGTTGTAAGATTGATCGGAAGAGTACTTTAGGAAGCTGTCAGTTTCTTGGAAGAAGATTAGTTTCTTGGTATAGCAAGAAGCAGCATTCAGTTTCCACATCAACAGCTGAGGCTGAATACATTTCTGCTGGAAGCTGCTGTGCTCAGATCTTGTGGATGAGAAACCAACTCCGTGACTATGGGCTTTTGTTGACAAAGATTCCAATATTTTGCGACAACACAAGTGCCATAGCAATCTCAAACAACCCAGTGCAACACTCAAGGACGAAGCACATCGACATCAGGTATCATTTTATCCGAGAGCATGTCATGAATGGAATTGTGGAGTTACATTTTGTACCCACAGAGGATCAAATTGCAGACATCTTTACTAAACCGCTTGATGAATCCACTTTTTCTAAGCTGGTTGGTGAACTTGGGATGTTAAATCTTTCTAATTGATTTTGATTAGAAGTCAGTAACTGCAGATAGTCCTAGTGAATACATGAGTTTAAGAATTTCCATATCCTTAGGACTCGTGAATTTATTTTCTGGAGCAATTCTCGTAGTTAGGATTATTGTACTAATTTTATGTCATAATTATGGATGATATATCTTCTGGCATTTAATTGGTGATTAATTCTAAAATTATTTAGGTGCTAATATTTGTTCTAAATATTTAAGCATCTATTTAATTTGAATTAATTTACTTTGTTTTTAACATTGTAGATTAATGCAACATAATTTATTGGATTTTAATTGATTAATATCATTTAATGATATTTAGTTGATTTTATTCTAAGAAAATTGTGAATTTTCTGTTAACAATTGATTTTGGTAAATTTTAAAAGATTTATTCAAAATAAAACTTGACAGAAAATAAAAAGTTTGATTTTTGAAGCATGAACATGTTTTAAAAATTGAACAGAAGCAAAAACCATCGAATTTAGAAAATTCGATAGTTTTTCTAAGTACTAAATAAAAACCATCGAACATCAATTCGATAGTTTTTAAATAGGAAAAGAAAAACCATCGAAAACACCTTTCGATAGTTTTTGAGAATAATTTTAAAATATATCGAAGGAATTTACCTAATTCAATATTTAAATTTTCGATAGATTTTGAAAATCAGTAGAAAAAGCATCGAAGTGAATTTAATTACTTTTTATATTTAAATTCTCGATAGCTTTTCTAAAAACAGTTCGATAGTTTTTGAGTTTTAATAGAAAAACACCTTCGATAGTTTTCTGATAAAGTCCGTTGGACTTCATATTTTTCAGCTTCGATAGTTTTTCAAAAACTATCGAAGGATTAATGACTTTATTACCCCCCCTAGAAAACATATCGAAGGTTAATTAAAAATCTATCGAACATTGTGTTTACTCAAATACCCCTGTCAGTGTAAAAATGGTATAAAAGAGCCCCTTAGACGTTTTTTTTTCTTCTATTCACAGATCTAAGAAATGCATTTTATACTTACAATGTTATATACACAAACAAGAACGTCTCCATCGATATTTTCTTCAAAATCTCAGATTAAAACCATCGAACTTGAATCCTTGAACCTTATAGAACTGTTAACAGTGTTACTCTTTAGAAATTATTTGTTGATCAATTGATTTCTTTGGATTAAAGTGAATATTTGAAGTTAACAATTTAGGGTTCTAATTTAAGTTGTGTTTGGTTCGAGTTTGTGTCTTTTTAAAAGTAAAGGGGTTAATTTAGTTAAAGTTTGATTAATTAGTGATAATTAATTAAATTTAATTGGTAAATTAGTTTTGGTTTAAAATTGAATTTTCTGGATATTTGAAAAATAATGGCTGGAGAATTTATTGTTACCAAAACTAATTATGTCTCGTTTCAGAACTTGCAATCCATAACGAACTTACAGTTTCGTGCATGGGCAGAGTTTTTGAACACACGTTCATTAGTGGCATTTGCTGTGAGTACTCCCGTGGTCCTTTGCATCGATCAATTGACTACGTTGTACACAACCACCACGGATACAACTGAGAATAACGTAAGGTCCTTCAGTTTTGTTTTGCCAGGGGGCAGAACAATAAGGGTGACGGAACATGACTTTAACAGAATACTTCGTTTTCCAATAGAAAACCATTTTCCGGATCCCACAACTGAGGAGATACATGCTTTCTTCACTCTCATAAGAAGTCAACAACCTAACTTCTTTGTGGGAGAGTTTCTGAAGCATTATTTGACAAAGCCATGGAACTTTTTCTTTCATACACTTATCCATGTGTTTACTGCTAAGCTTACAAATCTTCATGGTATTCCCTTATTCCTTCAAAAGATAGGGTTTGCCATTGCTAACAATAGGCATATAAACATAGGAAAGTTACTGATTGATCAAGTAATTCTATGCATGGGACCACTGGATGAAAGAACAGGCATGGACGATGTGCTTTGTTTCTATCCTAGGTTCCTACAGCTCATTCTCAATGATGTCTTAACAGATAATGAACGGGAGATATTTGAAGGTGAAGCCACTCAGGAGTGTATGAGAATGAAGAGCAATGCAATAACCGCTCTCATAAGGAAGAACAACTATCTTCCAGGGGTACCCACTGTTCTCACAGAGTATCTAAGAACGGTGCCCCTACCACTTCTGCCCCCAGGGGAACAGGTAATTGAAGGTAATATTCCTCCACCTCAACCTGAAATGGCACCTGAACCAATGGATGTTGATCCAGAGCCCTCAGTGGCCATTCCTGACCAGGAGGTTGTAAACCCACAACCTCTAACCACGGTCGAAGAGCCTTTGGAAGAGCTAAATGAAACAATAAGCGCACCTCCTTCCCCTCCTATACCCAGTAAACAAACATCCTTGAGTGTAGAGGGAGATAGTGCCAAAGCAGCACCACATAAGGAGATACACCCTTCAACAACAGCTCTGCCTTCCTCTAAAAGGAGAAGAACAGAAACCGAGGCAACTGTTGATACTTCATTTCTCTCATCCAAAGAGCCCTTTATTGATTTTTCTGATGCTGATTGGGATACATTAACGAAAGCAATATATGAACCAATAGCTCAATCAAGTAAGGAAGAATTGACGGAAGCAACTGGTGTTCCGACCATATTACGGTCAGGTTCACTGGTTGAAGGTTCTAAGAACCAAGAGTCTTCACAGACGTCGAGAGAAGGCTCTGACCTAAATGCAAAATCTAAAGGGTCATTGTCTACCTCCCAGATGGAACATATCTGGATCCTACGGGTAAAGGGTCTGACGTAGGTGCAGATCGGCAACTCGGTGACAATGAATCAATTACTATTGAGGAGTCAACTGAGGTAAAGACTTCACAGACTATTGGGGAAGATTCGGGATCTCTGATGTTAATAGAGCCTGTTTCCAACCCCCTAGAGATTCAAACTCTAGATCCTTCAAAGGATATATCATCTACGGATGATCAGCAACTTGGTTTATCCAAGGACGGGGACTTGCGAAGCCCCATTGCACCACCGGTGACCTCCTTAAGGACGGCTACGGTGTTTTCTTCTGCAGGTACAACTAGCACAAAGGGATTGAGTGAAACAAAAACACTTACACCTGGCCTGAGTGGGAAAGGAAAAATGAGTGAAACACCGACAGAAACGTTGAGTGTACACCCAGAGCCAAACGTGAGGAGTGACACCCTAACCCTTCCAAATATTGATGATTTGCTATTACCGACAGAACGAGAGTTACAAGTTCAATCTACCCTCAAGGAGATGACAGTTCGTGACAAAGAAGGAAATCCACTATTCAAGGTTCCACTGCGAACTTCCTTTGACCAAGGGATCTCCTCTAGTCAAGCCAATGCTTCTTTAAAGTCTATTCAAGAGAAGGTTGACTTGGCTGCAGCTGATTCCAGAAGAACATTTAGGGTCATTGGCAGTGCATCTGGCACTATAACAGGTACGAAGCAGGCAGTGGACTCCTTAAAGAAAGAAACTATGGAAGAGCTGATCGAGTTGAGGATGGACGTCAAGGAACTAAAGGATGGATTCATGAATGAAGTAGATGCTTTGTCACAAGGACAAGAAGCTTTGAAAGAAGATGTTCTGGTTATCCGGGATGGTCAAGCTAGGGTAAAAGATGCAATGAAAACCCTTTCTAGAGTGGAGTCTAAGCTGAACCAGAGACTGGACAAGATTGAGAAGACAACCAACTCCAGATTGGATGACATTGACCTGAAGCTGGCTTCTATGCAAGAGATGAATAAGGATCTATTGGATTTCATGGAAAATCAAAGTGACGGGGTACAGTCTATTTGGACTATGCTAAAGAACCAACAAAGTGGATAACCTGGACCTTCAAATCAGCAACCTGATCCTTCTGATGCCATTTATGATGAGGATTCTTTTATCGAGGATTCCTCAACTAAGGGGGAGAAAGTTGGAGATGGGAAGAAGGATGGATGGGGAGTTTGGGAAATGGTTGAAGCTATTCCGATAAGACAGTACTGGATAGAAGAACTTGTACAAGAAGAAGAGAAGAGTGAAGAGGTATTTGAGGTCATGCAAGAGCAACCAATTCAGTAGGAGCATGAGCCATATTATCCAGAGCCTATTGACTATCCAATCTGGGAGGATAATATGGAAGAAGAAGCAAATCCTCTGTCACAAGAAGAAGAAGCTGCCTTGGAAGCGATAAGAGCTCAAAGAGCTGCAATAGATGCCAGGCATGCTGAAAGAGAAAGACACCAAGCAGTTCTAAGGATTGAAAAGCAAAAAAGATCCAAGGTGCAAGCTGAAGTAAGGATGAAAAAGATGATGGATTTGGCAAGCAAGCATGGAAGTGAATGGGAGATGGCTTATAAAACCTTTTGTGGAGTTGAAGACGGATTAGAAGTCAACGACAATGCAGAGGTGGAAGTCATAATTTAGAACATAAGAAGTGCAAATCCTGATGATCATGTTTACTTCACTGCACTGAGGAATACTGTGATCTTTCTGAAAGATGGGGTTAAAGAAAATGGAGCCTGGAACATCCTGATCAATTTTCTTGAGAAAGGTACATTTGTGATTTCCACTAAGTTTTTAGAAAAGAGAACATACACAGAACTGCAGGTGATACTCATCAAGATTCAAAGAACTACAAGGCTAAATGAACTGCTCCGTGAGCATGTTAAGGAGATCTTGATGAAAGTCGGTCCAGAGATTACTGAAGATCCTCCAATGGTTAGATTCATAACGAATGACTTGTTCAGAATCTGCTATTTGGCTGAGGACAAACTGAGAGACTATCCAAGCAACTATCTAATATCAGTTGAGAAGTATCTTAGATCCACTGGATTCACATCAACGGAGAAGGACAAAGCATCAGACACTCTTAGAAGATTTCTAATGGAGAATGTTCCTTACTATAGGAAAAGAGTGGAAAGAGGATTGGAAGTGCATACCAGATTACCAAACATGCCAAAGCTAAACAAGGAAGATGTTAACATTGCATGGTTATGGGCTGGAGTGGGTCAAGAGGTTGAATATATTGGAAGACAAATCCAAGGAGCAATCATTAAACCTGGAGAACCACTGCACTATCTATCAGTGATTGATTATCAAGCTGCTAACTCCGATCCAATGATTGATGTAATAACCTGAATTTTTGGAATAATTTAAAATTTTTCTTATTATGACTAAGTGCAGCAGTGAATAGTGAAGTGGGTGGATGAATAGTGATTTTGAGGATTAACAAAAATTTTCTTGCCACCTATGTATGAGACGTAGGGTGGATATTCCGAAATCATATTAGTAATCTACGGAGTAAATAAGTGAATGCAAAGACGATCGAAATTCAGAAATTCCAAATTTTATTTTGGAATAGTATTTGACCGGGCAGCGAATTATATATTATTATATTCAAGAAATGAGATATTAAAATTGAGGATTTGAGGATTTAATATTTTGGAATTTTATTATTTTATTAAAGTCGATTTAAGAATCCGATTGTTGAAGTGAATAGTGAATGGTTACTATTCACTGCGAGAATCGCGTAAAGTTTTACTCGCTCTTTTTGGAAAATATTTCGAATCGTTTCAAGAGGAACAAGGCAATATTTACAGGATTAAATATAGACATGGAAGTAACATGTAACAAGATTAATTCGAAGAATGCAGAAGCTGTCAGAATCGGAAAAATAGCATTTTTCGTTTTCTCCGAAATTTCACCAAAAACGGACTAAATAATTATTATTTGAGGATATTTAAGGATTTAAATTATTAATTCCATGGATATTGATTTGATAAATGAATTAGAAGTATCGAGAACGATTTCGGTAAAGTACCTCGATAGAACCCTCGAGAAATCTTGCGAGCATTCTACGAAATTAAACGAACCGATAAAACCACTTTACCAGAACCAATGCATGCTCGCCAAGTGTTGCAAGAAGAGGCAATCAGATGCTATGACTCACCAAGACAAAGACTTGACCACAAAATATCATTTCATTTATTAAAATCAACCAAACCAAAAATATTACATTTTCTTCCATTCCCGGCCAAAGAGGAACAGCCGGATTGTAACCTTCATATCTCCTTCAATTCTTGGTGGAAAGTGGCGATCTATAGCTTGTTGGAAAGATATTGAGACGATCTACAACTTCTATTTTATAAGCTTTTCCATTTCAGCAAGGTAAGACCTTCGTTTTTCCAGTTCTTTGAACCGGTGTATAGTAACTCCGAGAATAGTAACTTGTTTTCTTGTTTTCTTTTGATCATCCAAGCTTGTTCAAGACTAGTTAAGGGCTAACCAAGGTTTATCCAGGTCATACAAGCATCAAGGAAGGTAACCCTCTTTTGAAACCCTAGTTCATAATTTCATTTTTGATGATATAGATGTGTTATAGAGATTTGATGTATATGTAGGAGATTATGGTTATGATTGGGCTTTGATAATTGCTAAAATAAGTTTTGTGGCTCCAAGACCTGTTGTGACAGTGAGGGAGATGGTAAATAGTGTCCATAAGTGTTGGTGGTGGATTGAATGATTATTTGGAGGATTTTGATTTTGGAAATATCCGAGTTATAGCCGTCGTAATGGCGAAATTTCTTTAGCTCTTAGAAACCGAGCATAACAGTAGGTATAAACCACTGACCTTGTTGAGTATACGACCTATCTTTGAAGATATTGAGTCATAGATCATTTTGGCGAAAGAATCGTAGCATTTGAACTTACGGTTTAGGAGATATCGCGATATTCGTAAAAGTGGTTCGAAACCGCAAACATGAAGTTTGTTACATCATATGAACCCCTTAAATGCATATTTTGGTGTCGAATCGAGTTTAATAAATACTAGAGATCATAAGGTGAATGCGTGCGAAGGAATCACCTCAAAAGAGTAAACGGTTGATTTTATAGAAAAGTTTAAACCGAGGTCGCGTAAGTGTAAACCACTAAAAACGAGACTTAGAAACCAACGTTCTAAATGGTTGAGTATAACTTGGAATCGCGAATGGATTTCGAACCAAACTTATGACGTAAATACTTGACGACCAACATGGACTTAATATGACGCTAGAGCGAGCGAGTGATGCTTTGGTTGTGTTGCTTATATGTTTAACCCTTAAGTTACGAATGGTTATCCAGGGGATTAACGGTATGCTTTTGTTTGACTTTGTCTAGATGGACCGACATCGTCGCGAGCCCTATCGTGTCTCGAATACCAGGCAAGTTTTCTAAATCTATACTTTGAAGTATTGATTCTATAATACTGTTTTGCCATGTATAGAGCTGTACTGTTTTGCGATATATCTTGTTTCATATTGATTAGAATTTGACTTTCGATTATATACGAACTTTGTGATAAAGTATTCATGAACCGGTATACCTTGTAGCTCTATAGATAAGAGCATGTTTATTGTTCGACTCTAGACCGGGAGTCGATATTTGTGTTATATAAATAGTCGTGGAAACCCGGAGGGATTCCAGCGGCAGAGTACTATTCATCTTGAGGAATATTATTTTTAAGCATTATTATATTTCCAGAAAGTATTAATTACCTGGAAATGATTTGAGGAATGTTATTTGAATATTACCTCATTCGAAGGTTATTATTTGAAAATGATTTGGTAACTGGCTTATAAGCTAGATATGGGATAGCGGTTATAAGCCAGGTTTTTATAAAGGCCCTAGGCTCAGAGGGCAGAACATGTATTGAGTTTATAACTCAGCCAGCGTATCAGGGTTATTTTGTAAGGTATATTTTCGAAAACCCGGACAGAGCTTTTTAGAAAGATTTTCGCAATAATTAACCTAAAGGCAACATCACCAATAAACCAGTGTTTATTTAATTAGTAAATACTTCTGGAAGCATTTACGGATTAAATAAGCCTTATTCGTCTAATTAAATTTGTTTAATTAGATGAATATCATTTTCAAAAATGTTTTCTTAAAATCGCTTTGTTCCGGAATGATAACAGAGATTCTCCAATGGTTATGGTAATATAGATATATATAAGTCGATATGTCAAGAAAACCCTCAGTAGGGGGTATATACTCTGTAGTATTCTACGGACCGGGAATGGTATCAGCTGCTATCTAGGGTTATTTTATTAAATTATTTTCCATTATTTGTTAAGGAAGTATGCGGAAATTATTTCTAAATAAATATTCTTTATTAAATATAGTTTGCATTAATTATTTAAAGCCCTACTTCTTAAGGAAGTATTTTGTGAAAACTATTCTTTAACCCTAGATAACTAATAAAGTTTTATTCAGTTAATTACAAATAGAATTAGAGGAGGTTCCCAAATCTATTCCCTTTTAAGTCTATATTCGGAAAGACTTAAATGTTCGCTCAAACTACAAAACTCAGGGGACCTTTCTCAAGATTTTATGCTCGTTCCAAGTGGACTGCCCGGTCCTAAATCTTTTAAATCAATGAATTTATCAGTCTGGTTTACTACCATCAAAATGATTTTGATTACTTCCTCAAGATCCGAGGGGTAAGATCAGTGGAATTAGTTGCATCCATTAACAAGCGTCAGCTTGGGAAATATGGGTGAATTTTCCTTTCCAACCAGATATGACTACTTTGTGGAGTTGTATTCTTGGGGAAAAAGGGGAAGGAACTTTATGTTTCAGTGTTATGGATTTACTCGAACTTGGAGATATATAAGGGACTGAGTAGCGCCGGTCCCCTAAGGGAATTACGCGTAGATCGTCGTTCTTTCCTTAGATTTATCAGTGCCCGACCGTAGGAGAAGTGGATGTAACAGAATCGACCGTCCAAGAACGGGTCTGTTCATCCTGCCTACAACCGATTGGCGGGGAGGTAAGTCGGTGTGAGACTGATTATCTTCCCTTCTACGTAGAAAAACAGCAGGGGGATTCGCCTTACGACTGATCATCGTAGGGGTATCCTCGGCGCCCAGCATCTCCATCTACAGTTCACTATTCATGAAAGAGCACATCTTGTGCAAGTTTTCAGAGAAAGAGAAATTACTCCAGTTACTCAGTTTTATGCAAGTTTTCAGAAAAGAAAGTTTATTCCAGTTGTCAGTCCTATGCAAGTTTTCAGAAAGAAAAAGTTTACTCAAGAGTATTCCAGTTTATTTCAGTGTATGAGTTTTCCAGAAAGTATATAAATTTATGGAAGGTATATGATATTTGGGAAAAGATATATGGAACCAGATGAGCTTAGAAATGGATTGGAAAAATATTTTACATTGTATTTATTTCCAAATTATGATATGAGGTAAATGTTTGATATGAAAGATGATAGTGAATTTTTCTTATAACTTCATCTTTCAAGTATATGTTGATAGTCTGCTTATATTCTATACAGAAGATATTTTACGGAAAGGATATACTGAGTTATCTTGTTATTTCAGCTTTTATGCTACACTAGAACTTTGTTCATAGTATGAATATCGAAAGTTGCAAAGTATTATGAAATGATATTTGAAGTACAGTAATGGTACTATTTTTGGAATACATTCCGATAAGGAAATAATTTCAGTATCAAGATATTTTGACAAAGTATTGTCTTATACCCGCTTTATTTCTGGGTTGAATTAAAGGCAGAATTATGCCATACTTTCATTACCTTGCTGAGCTATCGCTCACTCTTGCTATTATTTTATATATATTATATAGCAGCGAAGCAGGATGCCTATGGGACGGCACATACCTCGCAAGGCGTTTCCATAAACAGTTTTTAGCAGTGATCCCGGGAGTAGTACGAACCAATCGAATCAGGCTACGGCTTTGGTATTCAACTCATGTATAGACATGAATGGTATGAGAGGATTGTGAGCATCAGAAGGCTAAGTTGGTAATGTAACAATACTTAGAAATTGTATCAGTAACAGATTCAAAAGACATTTGGGTATTGTAATAAAAGTTATTTATTCCGCAATTGTTGTATTGTGTCGTTTCTGAGACTCTAACCTGTGTGTGTGTGTGTGAGACATATGTGGTGGGGTCATGAGCAGGTAAATTATGAATGGTGTGAGTAATACAGGTAAGGCAAGGAGTACGTGGATTGTGACAACCCTAAATCCCTGACCCCGGATTTGGGGCTGTTACAGAGATGGTATCAGAGCGTTAGGTTACAGTCCTCAGAAACGATAGGAGATCGAGTCTTACAATACCCTTAATAATGATAAGAACATCTAGAGCTCGAATTGAGTTCGTAGTCGGGTTAGAGGACATAACCCTGATTGTTTGAGATGAAGCCCGAGAGGGGACTTCTTCTGGGAAACCGTACTTAGGACTTCATGGTTAGTCACCTCGATTCGTATGAGTTATAGATTGATGGAATTCTGAGATACCAGACCCCGAGGCCTTCGAGTAGGCAATTGATGATGCATTCCTTGAAATGGACAGGGACCCGATAAAGGAGAGTCCATAGGAGGATCTAAAAGAAGACCCCATGGTGGGTCAAGGGAAGAATCTTGTAGAAAATGTACCGATTGATAAAGATGTGGTGTGTTACTAGAGGTCTAATAATAAGACCGGACGAACCTTTAAGGGATAAATAAGTGCCGATACGAGAGTTTAGGATCGTTTATGATTCACCAAGAGATATGACAAAGAGAATGGAGTAGAGTCTCCAAAGCAGAAGAGGTAGAGGCAGTATAGCCAGTATTAGTGGATTGATTCGACTTGAACGAAACCTGTTACTCGTAGTCGGTTATAGTTGCCCATAAGGAGGCGGCATACGTAAGAACCAAGATGTTCAGATTTTTGCGAACTATTAAGGGTACTTAGTTGCCTAAGAATAGTGTAAGGAATTGCTTTGGCTATGAGGTTTCAATCCCCCCACGACCAGCGATTCCACTGGAAAGAGTGTCTATTACATCATTGAGGGATTTTATTATCTCAAGGAAAATTTTGGGTATACGTACCATGCAAATGTTAGTGTAAGACAAGCACGCTAAGGCGGAATCGAGAACGAGATTTACCACCCTCAGGAAACCAGGAAGGAATTATGAGGATAGAACCGAAAGGTCGGAAATCAGATCCGAGTATTACTAGTAGGTAAATAGACTGGTCAAATTTCCCTGATTTTGGAAAGGAATTCAGCAAATTTTGGCAAACCTTGTCTTTCTGATTACCAGGGGATGTCACCAAAGAGAGTGGAAACTAGAGCGAACCCTGTGGATTGAGTGAGGTAGTCGCTATATGGGTTGGTGGACAGACCCTTATTGCTATAATTGATGGTAGAGATAAAATGATGAAGTTGAGATTGGACGGTAAAAGCGAAATATATTCAAGGACCAAGACGGACTGAGAAATTCCGAGATTGACTTAAATGAAAAGGTTATTGTGCCAAAAGTGTTAAGCTTATGTAGCACACGGGATTGATATGGGAGAAGGAATATAGGGTATAAGGATGATTGAAATAGAGACCGGATTTAAGCATGTAGTTTCTAACGAGCTTCTGAAGTACCGCCCAGTCGACATGTGGAATTGTCGTTGCTATGGACGACAACGGTATCGAAGTCTTCTTATAGAACATAACGCTTACTTGCGATGTTTGCGCCTAGTCGAATAGAACTCCCTGCGATTGCAAATGTTGATGGTCGAATTCTTGGCGACTATTATAAGTCGGCAATGACGTAAGTATCGAACACCTTAGGGTGCGTGGAAATGAAAAGCTTTGGAATTGAACGATTATCCATCAGAAGAGCCGACGTAGAGTGGCATCCGTAGAGACCTTGGTAGTACCCTCCCCATTTGCAAATTGTGTGGGATATTTCCCCAATCTATGATCTATCTTGACCTCTTTCCAAGAAAGAATTCTGATAAAGGGTATATTCCCTCTTCGAAGTTATTTTATAACACTTGTGTTAAATCATAATTAATTTCAATTGTGTTAGAGGCTGTCACGATGCCTACTTTCAGGTTTTTGAAGCCCTGTCAAATGATGTTATTTAAACTTTGACTTTTCTTCGAATAATGAATGACCCTATGGTGATACCTCACCACTTGGTTGTTAAGTACCAGTATCTTTTGGTTATTCTTTTCCTTGTATTTTCTTTGGAAACTGCACCTTTGGAATCGGTTCGATTTTAATCCAAGGTGTTCCTTTGAGAAATATTGTCGAATGGCGATAATCATTAAATTGATCTCGAATTGTTTTCATACTTTTCAACTTCCACTGAGACGAACAACCCTATACTTATAGGGGCTACAAGGACTATCTGTCTATGTGATAGAAGTCTGATGGGACGCCATCACTTGTAAGTTGTGAAATACAAGAAGGCTAATTACCTTTAGTAATGTCTCAATCGAGGCACGCAACGTTGAGTTCTTATGATCATGTTGATCTCTCGGTAAATTATTTTACCTCTAGTAAGGTTACCTTAAAACTCATAACCTTATGATCACCAATGTGTGACGTTTTCCTTGATATAGGAGCTATCTTTTCGAAGCTCCATGATTCTTGTTATCTTTATTGAATTTCAAAGGGAGGCCAATCAGGTCAAATAAGTCAAAATTCGCTGATAGGAATTAGATTCGCAACGAAATCGCCTATGACAGGAGCGAATCCCTAAGACGAATAGAATGTTAATGACATAACGATGAATTGGTTTATTCTCCCAAGGATATTATGATAATGGAAAGCGTGTCAATCGATATATGCGAAAGGTATAGCGATGTGCCGTGAACTCCAGTGACAACGGTGTTAGATAGATGCCTTATGGTGAAATTGAGATTTTGGAGAAGTTGATATTATAATAAGAATGGGTTGGTTGACACCCAATGGAGCCCAGACTGATTGTAAGGGATTGAGAGTAATAAATAAAGAATGGAGATAGATTCAGAGATTCTTGAATATAGTCAGACTAAGAAATTATTATGCCGGAGATACGAGGCTTAATTAGCCCTTATGGTTGACGCCAAGAAAAGAGATACCAAGTATAAAGGAAACGACAATGGTTTTGGGAGATTGTACAAGGTTTTAATGAGCTACCAGATATCGATTTGGATGACATGAGAATGAATACCGAGTATTCAGGGTATAGTGGGAATGAAAGAGTTAGAGACTCAGTTACAAGAGTTGTTGTATAAGGGTATGATAAGGCCCAGTGTATCACCGTGGGAAACCCCGGTGTTGTTCGTAAGAAAGAAAGATATTAACACAAGATTATGCATCAAACCTCGAGAGTTGTATGAGTTTGACATGGAGAATAGGTACCCTTGTAAATGATTGTTTAATCAGCGGAAGGACGCTGTGTATTTCCAAATTTATTTGAGAACTGGATATCACCAGTTGGAAGTTAAATTCGAGGATATGCCCAAGACTGCGATTCGTACTATGAATAGACACTTCGAGTTTTCAGCGAGGTCATTTTGGGTTGACTAATACACCCACAAATTTTGATGGAATGTAACCAATTGACTTTGAGTTACCCGTGATAATAGATAGCATGAGATGGAGAAATGGATAGAATGGACATTGTGTTATGATTGTGAGATGCACTACCATCCGGGGAAGGCCAATGTGGTGGCCGATACCCTTAATTAAAATAAGACAGAGATGGATTCCGAATGATCGGGAATTAAAGAATGAGATTTTACACAAAACCCAAGTTAGTCCAACAAACTAGAAAGACAAAAGATTTCACCAACCAGCGGTTAGTAACAACCAAGACAGACAGAGAAAGTATGCGGACTAAGCCCGCGAGTATAGAGATAGTACTGCTATTGATAAGCCAAATGGCAAGTTAATGAATGACAAGCAAGTTTATGCTGGTGTATTTCTGTGCAAACAAGATAGAGAATATGAGACTAGAGATTCGTGATGTTAAACGATATCCTCGTGAGAGGTTGTGGAAAATCAAGAGGTGGAAGAATCCACCTGGGAGTTAGAAAGTGCAATGGAAGAGAAGTACCCCAGTTACTCCTAAGTTGATTCCGGGACGGAATCCTTTTAAGGAGGGGAGAATGTAATAACCTGAATTTTTGGAATAATTTAAAATTTTTCTTATTATGACTAAGTGCAGCAGTGAATAGTGAAGTGGGTGGATGAATAGTGATTTTGAGGATTAACAAAAATTTTCTTGCCACCTATGTATGAGACGTAGGGTGGATATTCCGAAATCATATTAGTAATCTACGGAGTAAATAAGTGAATGCAAAGACGATCGAAATTCAGAAATTCCAAATTTTATTTTGGAATAGTATTTGACCGGGCAGCGAATTATATATTATTATATTCAAGAAATGAGATATTAAAATTGAGGATTTGAGGATTTAATATTTTGGAATTTTATTATTTTATTAAAGTCGATTTAAGAATCCGATTGTTGAAGTGAATAGTGAATGGTTACTATTCACTGCGAGAATCGCGTAAAGTTTTACTCGCTCTTTTTGGAAAATATTTCGAATCGTTTCAAGAGGAACAAGGCAATATTTACAGGATTAAATATAGACATGGAAGTAACATGTAACAAGATTAATTCGAAGAATGCAGAAGCTGTCAGAATCGGAAAAATAGCATTTTTCGTTTTCTCCGAAATTTCACCAAAAACGGACTAAATAATTATTATTTGAGGATATTTAAGGATTTAAATTATTAATTCCATGGATATTGATTTGATAAATGAATTAGAAGTATCGAGAACGATTTCGGTAAAGTACCTCGATAGAACCCTCGAGAAATCTTGCGAGCATTCTACGAAATTAAACGAACCGATAAAACCACTTTACCAGAACCAATGCATGCTCGCCAAGTGTTGCAAGAAGAGGCAATCAGATGCTATGACTCACCAAGACAAAGACTTGACCACAAAATATCATTTCATTTATTAAAATCAACCAAACCAAAAATATTACATTTTCTTCCATTCCCGGCCAAAGAGGAACAGCCGGATTGTAACCTTCATATCTCCTTCAATTCTTGGTGGAAAGTGGCGATCTATAGCTTGTTGGAAAGATATTGAGACGATCTACAACTTCTATTTTATAAGCTTTTCCATTTGAGCAAGGTAAGACCTTCGTTTTTCCAGTTCTTTGAACCGGTGTATAGTAACTCCGAGAATAGTAACTTGTTTTCTTGTTTTCTTTTGATCATCCAAGCTTGTTCAAGACTAGTTAAGGGCTAACCAAGGTTTATCCAGGTCATACAAGCATCAAGGAAGGTAACCCTCTTTTGAAACCCTAGTTCATAATTTCATTTTTGATGATATAGATGTGTTATAGAGATTTGATGTATATGTAGGAGATTATGGTTATGATTGGGCTTTGATAATTGCTAAAATAAGTTTTGTGGCTCCAAGACCTGTTGTGACAGTGAGGGAGATGGTAAATAGTGTCCATAAGTGTTGGTGGTGGATTGAATGATTATTTGGAGGATTTTGATTTTGGAAATATCCGAGTTATAGCCGTCGTAATGGCGAAATTTCTTTAGCTCTTAGAAACCGAGCATAACAGTAGGTATAAACCACTGACCTTGTTGAGTATACGACCTATCTTTGAAGATATTGAGTCATAGATCATTTTGGCGAAAGAATCGTAGCATTTGAACTTACGGTTTAGGAGATATCGCGATATTCGTAAAAGTGGTTCGAAACCGCAAACATGAAGTTTGTTACATCATATGAACCCCTTAAATGCATATTTTGGTGTCGAATCGAGTTTAATAAATACTAGAGATCATAAGGTGAATGCGTGCGAAGGAATCACCTCAAAAGAGTAAACGGTTGATTTTATAGAAAAGTTTAAACCGAGGTCGCGTAAGTGTAAACCACTAAAAACGAGACTTAGAAACCAACGTTCTAAATGGTTGAGTATAACTTGGAATCGCGAATGGATTTCGAACCAAACTTATGACGTAAATACTTGACGACCAACATGGACTTAATATGACGCTAGAGCGAGCGAGTGATGCTTTGGTTGTGTTGCTTATATGTTTAACCCTTAAGTTACGAATGGTTATCCAGGGGATTAACGGTATGCTTTTGTTTGACTTTGTCTAGATGGACCGACATCGTCGCGAGCCCTATCGTGTCTCGAATACCAGGCAAGTTTTCTAAATCTATACTTTGAAGTATTGATTCTATAATACTGTTTTGCCATGTATAGAGCTGTACTGTTTTGCGATATATCTTGTTTCATATTGATTAGAATTTGACTTTCGATTATATACGAACTTTGTGATAAAGTATTCATGAACCGGTATACCTTGTAGCTCTATAGATAAGAGCATGTTTATTGTTCGACTCTAGACCGGGAGTCGATATTTGTGTTATATAAATAGTCGTGGAAACCCGGAGGGATTCCAGCGGCAGAGTACTATTCATCTTGAGGAATATTATTTTTAAGCATTATTATATTTCCAGAAAGTATTAATTACCTGGAAATGATTTGAGGAATGTTATTTGAATATTACCTCATTCGAAGGTTATTATTTGAAAATGATTTGGTAACTGGCTTATAAGCTAGATATGGGATAGCGGTTATAAGCCAGGTTTTTATAAAGGCCCTAGGCTCAGAGGGCAGAACATGTATTGAGTTTATAACTCAGCCAGCGTATCAGGGTTATTTTGTAAGGTATATTTTCGAAAACCCGGACAGAGCTTTTTAGAAAGATTTTCGCAATAATTAACCTAAAGGCAACATCACCAATAAACCAGTGTTTATTTAATTAGTAAATACTTCTGGAAGCATTTACGGATTAAATAAGCCTTATTCGTCTAATTAAATTTGTTTAATTAGATGAATATCATTTTCAAAAATGTTTTCTTAAAATCGCTTTGTTCCGGAATGATAACAGAGATTCTCCAATGGTTATGGTAATATAGATATATATAAGTCGATATGTCAAGAAAACCCTCAGTAGGGGGTATATACTCTGTAGTATTCTACGGACCGGGAATGGTATCAGCTGCTATCTAGGGTTATTTTATTAAATTATTTTCCATTATTTGTTAAGGAAGTATGCGGAAATTATTTCTAAATAAATATTCTTTATTAAATATAGTTTGCATTAATTATTTAAAGCCCTACTTCTTAAGGAAGTATTTTGTGAAAACTATTCTTTAACCCTAGATAACTAATAAAGTTTTATTCAGTTAATTACAAATAGAATTAGAGGAGGTTCCCAAATCTATTCCCTTTTAAGTCTATATTCGGAAAGACTTAAATGTTCGCTCAAACTACAAAACTCAGGGGACCTTTCTCAAGATTTTATGCTCGTTCCAAGTGGACTGCCCGGTCCTAAATCTTTTAAATCAATGAATTTATCAGTCTGGTTTACTACCATCAAAATGATTTTGATTACTTCCTCAAGATCCGAGGGGTAAGATCAGTGGAATTAGTTGCATCCATTAACAAGCGTCAGCTTGGGAAATATGGGTGAATTTTCCTTTCCAACCAGATATGACTACTTTGTGGAGTTGTATTCTTGGGGAAAAAGGGGAAGGAACTTTATGTTTCAGTGTTATGGATTTACTCGAACTTGGAGATATATAAGGGACTGAGTAGCGCCGGTCCCCTAAGGGAATTACGCGTAGATCGTCGTTCTTTCCTTAGATTTATCAGTGCCCGACCGTAGGAGAAGTGGATGTAACAGAATCGACCGTCCAAGAACGGGTCTGTTCATCCTGCCTACAACCGATTGGCGGGGAGGTAAGTCGGTGTGAGACTGATTATCTTCCCTTCTACGTAGAAAAACAGCAGGGGGATTCGCCTTACGACTGATCATCGTAGGGGTATCCTCGGCGCCCAGCATCTCCATCTACAGTTCACTATTCATGAAAGAGCACATCTTGTGCAAGTTTTCAGAGAAAGAGAAATTACTCCAGTTACTCAGTTTTATGCAAGTTTTCAGAAAAGAAAGTTTATTCCAGTTGTCAGTCCTATGCAAGTTTTCAGAAAGAAAAAGTTTACTCAAGAGTATTCCAGTTTATTTCAGTGTATGAGTTTTCCAGAAAGTATATAAATTTATGGAAGGTATATGATATTTGGGAAAAGATATATGGAACCAGATGAGCTTAGAAATGGATTGGAAAAATATTTTACATTGTATTTATTTCCAAATTATGATATGAGGTAAATGTTTGATATGAAAGATGATAGTGAATTTTTCTTATAACTTCATCTTTCAAGTATATGTTGATAGTCTGCTTATATTCTATACAGAAGATATTTTACGGAAAGGATATACTGAGTTATCTTGTTATTTCAGCTTTTATGCTACACTAGAACTTTGTTCATAGTATGAATATCGAAAGTTGCAAAGTATTATGAAATGATATTTGAAGTACAGTAATGGTACTATTTTTGGAATACATTCCGATAAGGAAATAATTTCAGTATCAAGATATTTTGACAAAGTATTGTCTTATACCCGCTTTATTTCTGGGTTGAATTAAAGGCAGAATTATGCCATACTTTCATTACCTTGCTGAGCTATCGCTCACTCTTGCTATTATTTTATATATATTATATAGCAGCGAAGCAGGATGCCTATGGGACGGCACATACCTCGCAAGGCGTTTCCATAAACAGTTTTTAGCAGTGATCCCGGGAGTAGTACGAACCAATCGAATCAGGCTACGGCTTTGGTATTCAACTCATGTATAGACATGAATGGTATGAGAGGATTGTGAGCATCAGAAGGCTAAGTTGGTAATGTAACAATACTTAGAAATTGTATCAGTAACAGATTCAAAAGACATTTGGGTATTGTAATAAAAGTTATTTATTCCGCAATTGTTGTATTGTGTCGTTTCTGAGACTCTAACCTGTGTGTGTGTGTGTGAGACATATGTGGTGGGGTCATGAGCAGGTAAATTATGAATGGTGTGAGTAATACAGGTAAGGCAAGGAGTACATGGATTGTGACAACCCTAAATCCCTGACCCCGGATTTGGGGCTGTTACAATTGAAGAAGGTGAGATCTGAATGGACTGAAGATTGAAGCAAAGAACAAAAGAACTATCAGCTCAGACTAGAGGAGCAACTTCATTGTATAAAGTTTTATTGTTCTTTGATTTATGAAATCTGGAAATGTATATATATCTGATCCAGAATGCATTTAATATTATTACACTGTCTTACTTTAAGTAGTTTCATGTTTCCTTAGTTAGTTGAGTTATCCTCGAAGTATTTGCTTGTCGAACTCTATCCAAACAAATAGGGGGAGATTGTAAAGCATAATGTAAGATAAGATGTAAAAGAGATAACTACAACTCAACAAAGGACAAGACAGACAATAATATTAACAGAAGCACAGGAATCCAGAATGATGGAAGAAAAGGTAAACTCAAGAAATCAAAATACGTTATGTATTCTTGAAGTCCGTAAACAGGTCACGGAAAGAAGTTCATGAAAATGTTCAAGCCTCAGTGACAGCAACAGAAACAAGACTTGCAAGACGACAGAAGTATGTGAATGATTTAGGGTTAAGTACCACGGGATTCCAGTGATTTAATTGAAGCAACCAGAACGACAAGGGACGTATTAGCAGCATTTAATTGAAGAAATAAAAGAAGAATTGATCAAGTGTTATTCATCTGTGAACCAGACCAGTTGCACTAGGTGACGGCACTAAAAAGATCAGGTTGTTTTATCGTCTCAGAAGAAAGTGATACAGTATATTACTTAAACACCCAGGAGCTCAGTGGAATCATTAAATGAGATAAAAGACAAGAAAAACATTCGATAGTTTTTCTATTTAGAAAACTATCGAATGGATTGAAAAGTGATTCAAAGAAAACCAAAGTAAATCAATTTAGCATTCGATAGTTTTGTTTTAAAAACTATCGAATGGTAAAATGATTTATTACATTCGATGGTTTTTAATTTGAGGAGCAGGTGAAAAGTGTGACTTGTTGTCAGGTTGATTTTGAAGATGGATGGCCAAGATTGTTTCTACAAGTTTGGTTCGATAGTTTTCAAAAACCAAGTCTACAATTACTATTAGAGGAAGTGTGTCTTCTTCAGTCGAGTTATAACATAGAAGCAATTACTGAGAGAGAGGAAAAGCCAGAGAGAAAATTCTAAGAACATTAATTCTGCTGGAACTCTATCATTGTATTGATTGTGTATAACTTAGAACTCATTGAAGCTAATCTACGGATTAGAAATTGTAGCACCCCTCGAGGTTTATATTTATAAAAAGATATATTCCCCGAAACTTGGTTTGGTTTGGTGTGTTTGATTTCGTTATAGAACTGAATGAATTATCCGCGAACGAAATTAAATTATTTGTGAGTATCGTATTCAACCCCCCCCCCCTTCTACGATACTTTGGACCTAATAGATAGGCTCATTACTTTATCTCATTGCAAGTAGACCAGATATAATGTTTGCAACATGCTTGTGTGCTAGGTTTCAGTCTGATCCTAAAGAATCTCATCTAATAGCTGTTAAGCGAATATTTAGATATCTTAAGGGAACCCCAAATCTTGGAATTTGGTACCCTAAAGATACAGGATTTGATCTTATTGGATACACAGACTCTGATTTTGCAGGTTGTAAGATTGATCGGAAGAGTACTTCAGGAAGCTGTCAGTTTCTTGGAAGAAGGTTAGTTTCCTGGTATAGCAAGAAGCAGCATTCAGTATCCACATCTACAGCTGAGGCTGAATACATTGCTGCTGGTAGCTGCTGTGCTCAGATATTGTGGATGAGAAACACTACTACAAATTTGAACTTGGGATGCATATCTGACACAGCGTTTTTCTGATGCGCTATGCAAAATAGATGGTTACATAGCGGTTTTTAAAAAAGCGCTATGCAAGCTATTCTAAAATAAATTACAAATAAAATTAAAATCCCGGAAAATATTTACATAGCGTTTATATGACAAACGCTGTAGTAGTTTCACCTTACACAGCGTTTTAATAAGCGCTATGTAACAAAGTGTATATCAAGTTATTTTTAAATTATTTTAATTTTAATTTTTAACTTATATAGCGGTTGATAAAACGCTATACAAGATAGTGCATTTTAAGTAATTTTAATTTATTTTTTATTTTTCTGTATACACAACAGACAACGCTAAATACACACAACTGAAGTAAATTACACACGACTGTAAAATCATTTCTCTTCTTTTCACACATCATATTTGTTCCACAACCTAATTCACCAACCTAATTCGATTTGAACAATATCGATTTGTGGTTAATTTTGTTTGGTACTTAACGAAATCGAGGGTCTGAGCTTCTCAAAGAGTCTTCTGGTGTAATATTTCTCTGAGGATTGTAGGTGTCGGGGTCTTCTGGGAGGTGCCTGGGTCTTCAAATTTCTCTGAGGATTTTGAACATCTCTGGTCTTAATTCTATTTGTAAGTATCCGAATCTTGTATTTTCATTTTTTGGGTTTCTAATTTGTTAGGTTTAAAATTTTAGGGTTCTTAATTTTGGGGTTTTTAATTGCCGTGGTAGTAGTGATTTTAATTTTAGGGTTCTTAATTTTAGTGAACTTGTCTTATTGTTATAGTCTTAATTTTGTCATTGTTAACAAATTAATTCACTGTTGTGAGAATATGTTTAAAAGTATGGATTATTTAATTTAAGAATATGTTTTGAGAATATGTGAGGATTTGAAGTTGAAGGCAACATGAGGAATTTTAGTATTTGTTAAACACTGGGCTCCTGTGTTAGTCCCTTGCTAATCTGCTTAAACAATGTATGCTACTGTATACTGCTTAACCAAGCACTTTGTAGTATCTCTTCTTAAACACTGTATGATACTGTGTTAGTCCCTTGCTAATCTGCTTTGATCATGATTCGTACTAATGCCGTCACCACAAAATGCATGATTTAGGGTGTAATCTAATCTTGTTCAAAAGTGATAATCTAATTATGTGGTCAACCTAAACTCTGAGAGGCATATTACGCACTCAGCATATACCCTTAATGATATCCAAATACTGTTGCTTCACTTCCAACGTTTTGTCAACTAATAGCACTACTCTACAAGTAAGGTCTGCTTCTCCGGGTACCTGGTACTGGCAATATTAATAAATGGATTAGCTGTATAGGAACTATACAACAAGTAAAAGATTGTCACTGAGAAAAATTTCACATGATTAAACTCAGAGTTTTATACTAGTAGGAAAAGGCTGGTGCTTCAAATATAGTATCAGAACAATAATAGTACAATATCAGTAGTCCGTAATAAAATCTTATAAGCCTATAGGTCATATCAAAATAACGTGCATGCTATTCGCAGATAAGAGATAATTAAACTAATGATGTGAACTGGTCCCTGAAAAGATTCTCTAAATTGGTGTTCATCTCTAAATTGGTGTTTTGGTGTTGATCTTGGTGTTGACTTTAATTTATGTTTTTTGGTTTCTTGTTTATGCTTCATGTATATTACTTACTGAAAAATTGTCATAATTTGTATCTATTGCAATTTTTATCATATATTATAAAAACTTAGAAGAACTTAATTATAAACTAAAAGAGAACTATATATTATGTTTGGTGCGCGAGAGTGAGTGTTGAATTGATTAAATAGCCTAGTGTCGGCCCCTGGAGAGAAATTACGCGTTTAATATTCCCATTATTGTGTCTTCTTAAAAAATATGTGTTTTGTTTATTTTTTTGGATTATTCTAGGTTGTGTGTATGCTTAATCTAAATATTCATGATTTAGTTATGGTCCTTCAGGTTATATATTTATTGGTGCTATAATGGATCGTAATTGGGTAAAAGCCGATCGTATGTCAAAAGTATATAAAAAAGGTGTGATAGAGTTCTGTAAATATACATCCGAACATGTAAAGGATACTAGGTTCATCTTGTGTCCTTGTAAAAAATGTCTGAATGTTCTTGAAGTTGATGGTCTAGCCAAATTGGAGGAACACTTGAGAATTCATGGTATTGATAAAACTTATACATGTTGGACACGTCATGGTAAAAAGAAAGGAGAACATTGTTCAAGTAAATTAAATTCAAATGATCCATTTATACATAGAGAGGATAATAATGTTATGGTAGACAGTGATGCTAGTAATTATTCTGGTGATAGAGATGATATTTCGAATGTGATGAATGAAGAGCTACACGATCATCCTGATATGAGCGAGAGGTTAAAGGATGATTGTGCTTTACCATTATGGCCTGGGTGCACCAAGTTTTCTAAATTATCAGCCGTGTTGACTTTATATAACTTAAAAGTTGGGCATCAAGTTTCTGATGTGTTCTTCACGGCTATGCTCACAGCTGTTAGTGAACTCTTGCCAGAAGGCAATGTCCTCCCCCGTAGAACATATGAGGCTAAACAAATGCTCAAATCCATTGGGCTAGTGCATAATAAGATTCATGCTTGCCCTAATGATTATATTCTATATCGAAAAGAGTACGCAGAGTTGGATAAATGTCCAAAATGCGATTTAGAACGTTACAAGAATGGCAATTCTCCGGCCAAGGTCATGTGGTACTTTCCGATAATACCTAGACTTCGGCGATTGTATGCTAGTGTAGAAGATGCTAAAAATTTGACATGGCATCATGATGGGAGAGTTAAAGATGGTATGTTGAGACACCCTGCTGATTCACCTCAGTGGAAGTCATTTGACGATATACATAAGGATTTTGGAAAGGAACCAAGGAATCTTCGTCTAGCACTTTCAACAGATGGTATGAATCCACACCGTCTTCAAAGTAGTTCTCATAGTACATGGCCCGTGATTCTAATGATCTATAATTTGGCACCGTGGCTTTGCATGAAGCGCAAGTATATGATGATGTCTATTTTAATATCTGGTCCTATACAGCCTGGTAATGACATTGATGTATACTTGGCACCTTTAATCGAGGACCTGAAGCTTCTATGGGAAGAGGGCATTGAAGAGGACCTGAAGCTTCTATGGGAAGAGGACCTGATGATCTTGATCATGTTTTAGGTGAAGACCTTCCTGAGGTACATACTAAAATGCATGTTCATTATTATATGTTGCATGCTATAATATTTTTAAATATTTCTCAAACTATAGGGGACAAATGCTTGTTATTTGTATCTGGATCCCGGTCGTAGATATGTTGGGCGAGGTATTTTGCACAATGACCTCACTGATAGAATACTTCATGGTGTTCCACTGGAAGAAGAATATGTAAGGGTGCAGTTTGAGGTGGCGGAAAAGTCAGAATATAATTCGCCACTGCCTAGACCTTGTGATGAGGCCAACCTTGTTGGCCAGGCTCCTGGATATTTTCTTGCATGGCCACGCAAATTGGTCTCGACGAAACTTGAGGTCTAATATATAATCTAATTTTTTTGTTTTCTATTTAATATTTAAATCAAGCATGTTATGCATAGAAATCTGAACATCCAGAAATTCAATGATACCACTTGTCTAATAGGTAATTGTTTTGATATTTTCCTAGACACCTCCAAAAATCATGAAAAAGAAAACAAATAAGCATGATGTGGCCGATAAGAAGCTCGAGGATAAACAGAAAGAGAAAACATTAGAGTCAATCGTTGATGTGTCTTCTAGACCACTAGGTTATCCACTCCCTGAAGATATTTGTCATGATGGGGTTTTGGAATTTGTTCGCCTTGCTGTCTTGTTCGATCGTGTTACTGATATAGAGGTTGATATGGGTGGACTTTATTGGAATGTCGGCCCGTGGCATGAACATATTAATAAGGAGAATATTTTGGAGGTATTAGATGCCCAATGGTTAAGTTCATCCAGCCTCGTCTTCTACATTAGGTAATTAAAGTACTAAACAAATTTCACTACTTCGCAAACCAAGTTTTAATTAAGCTTTTTCGTAATTGTAGGTATTTGTCTGAGGTCTTTTTATCCAAAAATCCTGACCTGGCAGCCAAGTTTTCTTTTGTATCACCTCATCTTGTATCACACTTGGTAGATAGCTCAGATACAAACTTGGCAAAGTGTTTGTTGGGACATATTGACAAAGACCACCTACTTTTGCTGCCCTATAATGTTTCGTAAGTTACAACTTTAATGTACATTTATAGTTTTATTAACTTCTTTGTAATTCCTTCTAAATAAAACAAAAAATACAGGAAACATTGGGTCTTGGTTGCCGTTAATGCAAAAACAGAGATGATCTACTATATGGATCCAGCTCGGATGACGAATGCTATAAATTACAAGAAAGTGAAAGCGCTTGTAGAAACGTTAGTGAATTTTTAAAATGTTATGTATAACTTTAAAATGTAAGATACATGTGGATTGATGATATGTTACTTACATGTGGGCTATGTTATTTGATTATAGGGCTATGAGGACTTTCCGGACTCACAATAAGAAGAGCTACACGATGACGACGTTTCAGAGTTTCAGATGGATAAATGTACAGGTGATCAAATTTTTGTTTCATAATCAAATGACTTGTGCAATTATGGTCCAATTTTATATTCTTGTTGAGGCCATTATTTGGGTCCAGAATTTTCCGTTAAAATACACGATATGAGTGAGATACTAATTCTGTGTATGTAGATTTACTTGTGATTTGGATATTGACTTACTTTATTAATTGTGAACAACTGAAATTTTAACGGAATTTAATACATTCAATATTATTAACTTTGTAAGTATTAATATTTTGTAGTGCCCCAAGCAAGCTTTGGATGATGGAATCTATTGTGCATATTATGTTGGATGCTTCATTGAGGACATATTATGTACCGGTGAAACAACTATCAATGTGAATGTAAGTAGATTCTAATATTTCTAAATGGCTATTTGTAATTCTGGATATATTATGATGGACAAAGTTGGTTGGCTTATTATATGATGTTGATATATTTTATGAATGTGGAGCTCTTTTTGTGTGAAATAGACTAGTGTTTTGCAATACAATAATATTTGTCTGTTTGATTCATGATTATTTGAATCGTTATATTTTTTTGGTGTACAGTTTTCATATTCCCCAAGATTGAAGACATATCCTCGTGACAAAATGCTCCGTTTCCAGACAAATTGGGCAGGCTACATGTACAACCGGTTTCTCAAGAACAAACTGTTAATGAAGTAGTTATTTTATGTTCTATTTTAATGGTTGTAATTTGTAGTTTCCGTACAATAGTTTTAACAATTTGGAAGACTTTGACTTGTACATATATACTTATTTAAGGTTTATGAAAGAAGTTGATTTTGGAAATGTATTCATTGTTATGAAGTTTTGGTTTAGTTTTTACAGGAATACAACAGTGGGGTTTTTTTATTCTTTTAATTGAATTAATTGTGATTTTTTCTGGGATATATAGTAAAAAAAAGCTGGGAGAAAATTTATTAAAAAGGTTTCCATAATTGTTGTGCAAGTAAAAAAGAATTGACTTCCATAGCGCTTTTAAAAGAGCCATCCAAGTGATATTATCCGATACACATACTACTTGCACAGCGTTTGTATAAGTGCTAAAGAAGTGTTGAACTTGGAGAGCGGTCACTTCAATAGCACGTGCTGAAGCGCTGTCTTAGTATATTACTTGGAGAGCGCTAAAACAAGCGCTGTGCAAGCTAATTGAACTTGCACAGCACTGTCTTGCACAGCGCTTCAAAGCGCTGTATAAGTTAAAATTTGAGCGCTGTCAAAGCAGAATTTTGTAGTAGTGAAACCAACTCCGTGACTATGGGCTTTTGTTGACTAAGATTCCAATATTTTGCGACAACACAAGTGTCATAGCAATCTCTAACAACCAATGCAAAACTTGAGGACGAAGCACATCGACATCAGGTATCATTTTATCCGAGAGCATGTCATGAATGGAACTATGGAGTTACATTTTGTACCCACAGAGGAACAAATTGCAGACATCTTTACTAAACCGCTTGATGAATCCACTTTTTCAAGGCTGGTTGGTGAACTTGGGATGTTAAATCTTTCTAATTGATTTTGATTAGAAGTCAGTAACTGCAGATAGTCCTAGTGAATACATGAGTTTAAGAATTTCCATATCCTTAAGACTCGTGAATTTATTTTCTGGAGCAATTCTCGTAGTTAGGATTTTTGTACTAGTTTTATGTCATATTTATGGATGATATATCTTCTGGCATTTAATTGGTTATTAATTCTAAAAATTATTTAGGTGCTAATATTTGTTCTAAATATTTAAGCATCTATTTAATTTGAATTAATTTACTTTGTTTTTAACATTGTAGATTGATGCAGCATAATTGTTTTTGGATTTTAATTGGTTAATATCATTCAATGATATTTAGTCGATTTTATTCTGAGAAAATTGTGAATTTTCTGTTAACAATTGATTTTGGTAAATTTGAAAAAGTTTATTCAAAATAAAACTTGACAAGAAATGAAAAAGTTTGATTTTTGAAGCATGCACAGGTTTTAAAAATTGAACAGAAGCAAAAACCATCGAATTTAGAAAATTCGATAGTTTTTCTAAGTACTTAATAAAAACCATCGAAGTCATAATTCGATAGTTTTTAAATAGGAAAAGAAAAACCATCGAAAACACCTTTCGATAGTTGTTGAGAATAACTTCAAAATAGATCGAAGGAATTTACCTTATTCAATAATTAAATTCTTGATAGATTTTGAAAAAGGAATTGAAAATACATCGATGTGAATTTCATTATATAATATCTAAATTCTCGATGGTTTTCATAAATAGTGTTCGATAGTTTTTTGGTTTAGAACAGAAAAAGGTTTCGATAGTTTTTCAGAAAGTCTATTTAAATTCCAGATTTTAAACACTTCGATATTTTTTCAAAAACTATCGAAGTGCTTTTGACTTTGTTGCCCCTCTGAAAAAACTATTGAAGGTTCAAATAAAAACTATCGAACCAGAAATGACATTTGTGCCCCTGACAGTTTCAAAAAGGTATAAAACATTACCTTAGTTTCTTTTCTTTTTATTGTTTACAGATCTAAGAAAAGCAAAGGGAGTTTTATATACTTACAATACATATACACGGCCAAACACAAGTTCTCGATAGTTTCTTCAATCAATTCACTGTTAAGCTCTTGAAAATCCATTTTTACCACAGTGATTTCACTATTAACCGTGACAGTTCTCTATTCTGAGTTTCTGTTAAGGATTTTAAAGGGAAAACTATCGAAAACATCACTTATAACTCTAAGTACTTTGATAAAACCAGAATCTGGTGAGATTGTATTGTTTTAACAAACGATTTCTAAAGGTTATAGTTAGTTTCATTGTCAATCTATAGTTAGGGTTCTTGGTTTTGAAAAAAAATTTAGGTGTTTGCTTTCGAAAAGAAAAGGGGTATATTGTGTCAGGTTTGATTAATTAGAAATAACTAATTAAATTTAAGTGGGATTAATTTTGGTTTAAAATTTAAATTTTCTGGAAAGTGTGAAAAGACAATGGCCGGAGAATTTATTATTACCAAAACTAATCATGTCTCGTTTCAGAATTTGCAAGCCATTATGAATTTACAATTTCGTGCATGGGCAGAATTTCCGAACACACGTTCGTTGGTGGCATATTCCTTGAGTACTCCTGTAGTTCTTTGTGTTAGGAATATGTTGTTCTTGATGATAAACATAAAACACTTAGTAGAATTTGTGTAAAGTCATTTTTGTAACTGTCAACGAAATGGCATGTTTTGCAGCATTCCGTTGACAGGAAGCTCATCAACGAAATGAGTGTTGTAGCAATTGCATTGTACAATACTTCACAGTATGATAGGCATTCTGTTATATGTTTTAGATAGGTTTTCTAAGTCATGTTGACTAAGTACTAGATAGGCAAAATAGGTTGGTTAATTGTAAATATGTTATGCCTTGTAATTTTGACTAAGTGAAGACATGTCAACGGTATGAAGATTACTCTGTCAACGGTATGGAGTTTACCCATCAACGAAACGAGGGAAACACCATCAACGGAATGAAGAATGAAGCTATCAACGAAACACATCTCCTTGCTATCAACGAATCAATGTTGCTTTTTGAACAGTTGACAAAGTGATAGTGACAGTTTACTGAACAGATCTAAAAGGAGATATGGAAGTGTACTTTGCATTGGAAGCCATCAAAGTGGATACTGGAAATAAGGAAACATTCCAATTTCCAATATGGCTCTTGGAAATGATTATAATGAGCATGAAGACAAAAGCAAAGATCTCCAAGGACCATTGGACAAAAAGAATGAAAAGCAAGCTACTGATGGTTACTACTATTATTCTTTAGTTTAACCAAACGTAGAATTGTAAACTTGGGATTATATAACCAAGTGTAGCAGTTACTTTAGAAAGAAGAGAAGAAAAACAAATAGATTGTATTAGCTATTTTTGAGAGCAATTCTTCTCTACAACCTTGTAACTGAGCAGCTGTGTACTTTTGTATCACAGATTATTTCCGCAATAAAAACACTTCAGTTGGATCATCAAACAATCCAACTGAATTATTTATATCTTGTGTTTTTATTTATTCAGTTCAGTTTTATTTTAAAAAGTGTTTAGTTTCAAGAAAATATCAAGAATTGTATTCAACCCCCCCTTCTACAATTCTGTTAGGTCATTTGGGAATAACAATTGGTATCAGAGCGAGCTTCTAACATACAAGAAGTTTAAAGATCAAGACCAAAAACAGAAACCATGGTGAAGAAGGATGCAGGTGTGAAGATACCAGTTCTTGATAAAGACAATTACTTTCACTGGAAAGTAAAGATGCATTTACATCTCATGTCTATGGATGAGAGGTATGTAGACTGCATTGAGAAAGGTCCACACGTTCCCATGAAGCTTGATTCTAGAGTTGGACTGCCAGATGATGCACCTGATGTAGAGATTCCAAAAACTGTCTCAGAATGGACTGTTGAAGATATTGCAGAAGTCCATAAAGACAAAAGGACCATGAACATTCTGTTTAATGGTTTGGAGCAAGAGATGTTTGACAATGTTATCAACTGTACAACCTCTAAGGAAGTATGGGATACCGTTAGAACTCTCTGTGAAGGAACTGAGCAAGTCAGGGAAAATAAAATGCAACTCCTTATACAACAATATGAGCATTTTCATTTCAAAGCTGGTGAAACCCTAAATGACACGTTTAGTAGGTTTCAAAAGCTTTTGAATGGATTAAAGTTGTATGGGAGGATCTATCAAACCAAGGATTCAAACCTTAAATTTCTTAGAGCTCTTCCAAAAGAATGGAAGCCTATGACTGTTTCTCTCAGAAACACTCAAGAGTACAAAGACTACACTCTTGAAAGGCTTTATGGAACCTTGAAGACTTATGAGCTGGAAATGGAGCAAGATGAGGAAATTGAAAAGGTACAAAAGAAGGGTGGATCTGTTGCATTGATTGCATCTGTGAACCAACTTGAAGATGACAATAAAGAAGCTGCAAAGACCACAACTAGTCGATCTAGTTGTAGGAGTGATGTTAGCAAGGGTAAAGACAAGATGACAGAAGAAGAAGAATCAGAACCAGCCAACTTGGATGACTTAGATGAGATTGATGAACACATTGCTTTTTTGTCTAGAAAATTCTCTAAGTTCAAGTTCAAAAGAAACTCAGAAGCAAGGCCACCAAGAAGAGACTTTCAACCTAGCAAAACAAACTGGATTGAAAAGTCTAAGTCAAAATGTTTCAATTGTGGAATGCTTGGTCACTTTGCTGGAGACTGCAGAAAGCCCAAGGTTGAGAAGGGCAACAGGAAATTTGAGCCTGTTGATTATAAAAAGAAATACTTTGAACTTCTCAAACAAAAAGAAAAGGCTTTCATGTCTCAGGAGTATGATTGGGCTGGTAATGGTGAAGATTCTGATGATGATGTTGAGTATGTCAACTTGGCTCTTATGGCTGACAATCATGACCAGGAAGCAAGTTCCTCAAGCAACCAGGGAGACAAAAGGAATCTTTGGTACTTGGATAGTGGTTGTTCAAGACACATGACTGGTGATTCTACCCTGCTCACAGAGTTTCAGGAAAGAGCTGGCCCTTGTATTGCTTTTGGAGATGACAGCAAAGGCTACACAAAGGGATATGGCTTGATTTCAAAAGAGAATGTCATCATAGATGAGGTTGCATTGGTGGATGGTCTTAAGCACAACTTGCTTAGTATCAGCCAACTTTGTGACAAAGGATTTTTAGTTACTTTTTCGAAAGAAGCCTGTGTTGTTTCTAAAGGAGGAAACAACAATGTGGTAATGACTGGATTCAGAAGAGGGAATGTGTACATTGCTGACTTTAGTAGCACAAGTTCAGAAACCATCACCTGTCTTTTCAGCAAGGCAAGCAAAGATGAAAGTTGGTTATGGCACAAGAAATTATCCCATCTGAATTTCAAAGTTATGAATGATTTGGTGAGAAAGGATCTTGCTAGAGGAATTCCACAAGTGGAATTTTCCAAGGATGGTTTGTGTGATGCCTGTCAAAAAGGGAAACAGAAGAAGGCATCATTCAAAAGCAAGACAGAGTCATCAATTGTCCAGCAGCTTGAATTACTTCATATGGACCTATTTGGCCCTGTAAATGTTATGTCCATCTCAAAGAAGAAATACTGTCTTGTGATTGTTGATGATTTTTCTAGATTTACATGGACTTTCTTTTTGCACTCTAAAGATGAGGCAAGTGAAATCATTATCAATCACATCAAGATGGTAAGCAATCATCCTGATTTCAAAGTAAGAAGGATTAGGAGTGACAATGGGACAGAATTCAAGAATTCAAGCATGAAGGTGTTCTGTGAAGAAAATGGTATTTTGCATGAGTTTTCAGCAGCAAGAACACCACAGCAAAATGGTGTAGTTGAAAGGAAAAACAGAACACTTATTGAAGTTGCAAGGACAATGCTAGATGAATCAAAGTTACCTACATATTTTTGGGCTGAGGCAGTTAACACAGCTTGCTTTACTCAAAATATTTCTTTGATTAATCAGGCCAAGGGAATGACCCCTTATCATCTACTCAAAAGAAAGAAGCCACTATTAGATTTTCTTCATGTCTTTGGATGCAAGTGCTTTGTTCTGAGAAATCAAGCTGAGCATTTGGGGAAATTTGAAGCAAAGGCAGATGAAGCAATATTTGTGGGATATGCAGCAGGGAAAGCTTACAGAGTCTATAATCTCAGAATCAACATTGTTATGGAATCTGTACATGTTGTTTTTGATGATCTCAAAATACAAGGTCTCTGTGATGAAGGTTTCCATGAAAGTCTCTCTTTTGAGAATGAGGAAGGAGAACAAGTGAATCATGATAAGGCTACTGAGAAACAGCCTAAAGGTGTTGTATCTAGCACAGATGAAAGCAGCAGTGAAGATGAAATTGCTGTATTAAGGTTAAAAAGGATAGCAGCTAGCAGACCAAATGGTCATTTCGTTGACAGTCATGATGGTGGATTCGTTGACAGTCAGAATAAGCGTTTCGTTGACAGCCAAAACGGTCATACCGTTGATAGTCATAGGAATGCTTCTAGAAGTGATCAATTAGGGACAACAAACTCAGGGGGAGTTTCTCAAGGACAAATATCCAATCAAGGCAATCATGATCATGAAGCTACGTCTTCAAGAGCAAATCTACCTCCCTCAAGGAAATGGACTAAAGATCATCCCTTTGAACTTATTATAGGTGATGTTTCTTCAAAAGTCCAAACTAGAAGAGCAACTCAAGAAGAATGTCTATATAGTAGCTTTCTGTCTCAAGATGAGCCAAAGAAAGTTGAGGATGCACTTCTAGATCCAGATTGGGTTTTAGCCATGCAAGAAGAGCTAAACCAATTTGAGAGAAACAATGTTTGGAAGCTGGTGCCCAGGCCTAATGACAGGAGTGTTATAGGCACAAAGTGGGTGTTCAGAAACAAGATGGATGAAAATGGCATAGTCACAAGGAACAAAGCTAGACTGGTTGCAAAAGGCTACTCACAGGAAGAGGGAATTGATTTTGATGAAACCTTTGCTCCTGTTGCAAGACTAGAAGCAATAAGGATTTTCCTAGCCTATGCAGCCCATGCCAATTTCAAAGTCTATCAAATGGATGTGAAGAGTGCTTTTCTGAATGGGAAATTGGAAGAGGAGGTGTATGTAAGTCAACCTCCTGGTTTTGAAGATGATGATTTTCCAGACTATGTGTACTTCCTTCTCAAAGCACTCTATGGTTTGAAACAAGCACCTAGAGCCTGGTATGACACTCTCTCACAGTTCCTCCTTGAGAATCATTTCACTAGAGGTACTGTAGATAAAACTCTTTTTCACAGGGTTGTAAATGGCTCTACTTTACTTGTTCAAATTTATGTAGATGACATAATCTTTGGGTCTACAGATGTGAAACTTTGTCAAAAGTTTGCCAAGCTTATGCAAAGTAAATATGAAATGAGCATGATGGGAGAATTAACTTACTTTCTTGGTCTACAAGTAAAGCAAGTTAATGAAGGCATTTTCATTAGTCAAACAAAATACATTCATGATTTATTAAAGAAATTTAACCTAATGGAATGTTCTCCTGCCAAAACTCCCATGCCTACTGCCACCAAACTTGAATTGAATACTAAGGAAAAATCTGTGGACATTTCAAGTTACAGAGGCATGGTAGGCTCACTTTTATATTTAACAGCTAGTAGACCTGATATTATGTTTGCTACATGTCTATGTGCTAGATTTCAGGCTGATCCTAGAGAATCCCATTTAGTTGCTATTAAAAGAATTTTCAGATATCTCAAAGGAACACCAAACCTTGGCATTTGGTATCCTAGAGAATCTGGTTTTGAACTAATTGGTTATTCAGATGCAGATTTTGCAGGATGTAAAATTGACAGGAAAAGTACAACTGGAACCTGTCAATTCCTAGGAAACAAGCTTGTGTCATGGTTCAGCAAGAAACAAAACTCAGTTTCTACCTCCACAGCTGAGGCTGAGTATATTGCAGCTGGAAGTTGTTGTGCACAGATTTTATGGATGAAAAATCAACTTCTTGATTATGGATTAAGAGTTGAGAAAATTCCTATTTTCTGTGACAACACTAGTGCCATTGCCATTACTGAAAATCCAGTGCAGCATTCAAGGACCAAGCACATTGACATCAAGTACCATTTCATTAGAGAACATGTTATGAATGGTACTGTGGAGTTACATTTTGTTCCAAGTGAACAACAACTTGCAGACATCTTTACCAAGCCACTTGATGAATCAACATTCTCAAGATTAGTAAGTGAGCTAGGTATGCTAAAT
Source organism: Heracleum sosnowskyi (assembly GCA_030848705.1). Lineage (NCBI taxonomy): Eukaryota > Viridiplantae > Streptophyta > Magnoliopsida > Apiales > Apiaceae > Heracleum > Heracleum sosnowskyi. The sequence goes on from CM061239.1 coordinate 117,207,381, forward strand.
TTCTCTTAATTATTTTTGAGATATTTGCAAGTTAAAATGCAGCCAGAAACTTGCTATGTTTTTCTGTGAATTAATTTTCTTAGGAAAAAGTGAAATTTTGTCTAAGTCAAAATTACTATGTCAACGAAACGAACCATTTCGTTGACAGTCTTAGCAGTTTTCTGGGTATTTCGTTGATAGCTCTTTTATATCAACGAAACGCAGCTTTATCAACGAAATAAGACGGGACTTTAACCGCCCAATCCTGATTCGTTGATTTAGCGCTTTTAATCTGAACCGTTGAAATTTGACACGTCTTTTACCACGATCTATGCATACACCCCTGTAAGTATAAATCATGGTAATACTTTAAAAGTAACGGTTATATTTTTTAAGCCAATCCAGTAATTTACATTTATTATTGGATTCATTTTCTGAGAATTTTTGGGGGAGTATTTAAGAAATTTTACTTTCATTATTTCTTTTTACCTGTTCTCAAAAATTCCAAAGGTTTTTCTTTTTCTCTCTTCTTCTCTCTAACAAGCAATTCAGTTCGAAGCTTTCCTTTAATCAACAATGGCACCTATAGTCAAGCTTATGTCTGCTGGAGGGTTCATCTATGAGAAGAACAACTCCATCCCTTTTGTTGTCAAGGAAAACCCGAACAGACTGTTCTTCAAAATGATGGATTTCATGAAGAATTGCAAGTTGAGCTATGCAATGTTTCACTCTACACCACTCTACAATGAGATAATCGAGGAAATTTGGACCTCATGTGAGTATAGTGGAACAAACTGCACACTACAATTCACTCTTCAAGGTAATGAGTACATAGTTAATTCTGATGTTTTGCAAGCATGTTTACATATTCCTGATAATAACTGTGATGTTTTGCCTACTAACACTGAAATAACTACCATGCTAAATTCTATAAACTACTCTTTGCCTACTGATAATCTGGGTAGAATAATTAGGAGAGGTTTGGTTAGGGAATACAGTTATTTAGCTGATGCATTCATTAAGGTCTTTTCTGGAAAGATTAGTAATTTTGATGCATTAACTAACTCTATGTTAATTCTCCTAACCATGCTTCTAAATGATAGATATCACAACTTTAGCACCCAACTTATGTATGAAATTGGTGCTAAGTTGGGTGACAAAGCAAATAGGAAGAAAAATATCTATTATGCTAGGTTTCTGATGATGTTGGCTAACCATGTTAGTCCAGCACCATTAGTTATCTCTAACCCTAATGCCAGGTTTGAGTGCTTTGTGCAAGAAAAGAGAGTATTGACAGACATACTGAGGCTGAACCACAATGGTGATGTTCCAGTGGTGTATCTGCCAATCATTGAGGTAACTACTACTATCCCTGTTAGTGTAGCTAACACCTCTACTGTTTTACCTTCCAATGTTGCTATGGAGTCTGTAGCTGTGACCCAACAGGCTCCTGCCCTAGCAACAAAACCAAAATCAAAGAAATCCTCCAAGCCAACCTCAGGTGCTTCTCAAAAGGCACCTGTTGTAAAAACTACCACACAACCTAAGGGGAGTGAGTCTGGAGTTGTGAGAGGTGAGGGAAGGGGTGAACATCAAAGAAACCCCAAGGATAAGGAAGGACAGGTTAGTGTGTACCAGCCAAGCCCCATTGTGTCTTCCCAACAAGGCACAATGAGTAACATGGATTTAAACACAAGTCTAATTGCATCCTCCCAAAAGGATGTGATTATTGAAACAAGCTCTCCTCCTAGAGCACAGTCCAAAAGGGTAAGGGACACTTCAAGCCCACAGTCTACATTTTCCCAATACCAAAGGAGAGTGAAGCAAAAGTCCAAGGGTACACAGGGTGCACACACACTGGAAGCAACACTTCCAGTTTCTCAAATTCAGCTTGATGTAACCCCTATCATTACTCTGGGGTTACAGTCCCATTCTCTAAACATCAATCTTGAATTATCTCCATCAAATTCACCAACTCAATCTTTGGATGTGGACATGATCCATACATCTATTCCTGATTCTCCAACTCTAATCTTGGAGAAGCCCCACTCTGAAGCTGGTGGCCATCACTTGTTAAGTGATTTGTTGGGCCATCAACCAATTTTTCCTGAAGTTGCAAGGGGATCTGTGGACCAATCTTTAAAATCAATCACCACAGACTCTACTGTAATTTCTCATTCTCAAAGTGCTTTCTTGACTTCATCAACGAAACAGTCTATTTCGTTGACAAGTGTTTCTCCATCAACGGTATCCATACCGTTGACAGTTCAAACTACCATTCCGTTGATAGTTCACTCTGCACCTTTAATTGAAAATCAAGTTGTTCCCACAACTAGTGCAGATGATCTAGTGGTAGTTGAGACACTTCTAGGACTGAGAGGGAGTGAAACTGAGAGGCTGGCTTGCAGCCAGGCAAAAGGAGAGAATGTGAGTGAGAGGCTGGCTATTTCTTCCAGCCAGGCAAAAGGAGAGATTGAGAGTCCCACCTTAGAAGGTGAAGGTGAGGGTGTGAGAGGTGTGAGCCATGGGGAGCCCATGATGCAAGAACAGAGTGGAGAGAGAGAAGGGACTACAGGAGTAATAAGGATGGAAGCAGTCATTGCTAGTGAGTTAATGGAGGTCAGTGAGGGAGAAAGGGAACTTACTTTCCAAGAGGTTTATCAACAAACTCTGGATAGTATTTCCCTGGATCCTGAGACCTTTACTCATCCTGTGTCAGCCTATCAAGTTTTGGCTCACCAGGGCAATGTGGAGGCAGAGAGGTCACTACAACTAATTCACACAACTGCATCAATGCAAAGAGCAAAGGATGCCTTGACCAATCTACCTCCAGGGGCTGAAGCAAGTGGAGAATTTGATTTTTCTGATAATGAGGATAGCTTTGGTGACATTCTACAGGTGGCCACTACTGCACAGACTGGGACTTCTGTGGTGCCTCCTACACCAAACTGGCTTTCTCAAGATATGCATGGTAGATGCAATTTGGATGCTGCCATCACAAGGCAGTACAATGAAGCATATCTAGCTCATGAGTCTGCAGGAGCAAGGGACAAGAAATTCTACAAAGCCATCATGGATTCTCTGGAAATTCAAAGGCTACAAATGTTGCAGACAAGGATTGAGGCTACAGAAATCAAGGACTCAATTAGCAACCTTAGGGCTGCTACTGACAGGAGGCTAGATGAAAAGCTTCCTCTTCACACTGTCTCCAGGATGTCAAGGTTTTTCACCAAGGAACCTGAAGTGTCTTCATCTTTGAAAACTCTTTCCTCTAGAGTGGACAAAGTTGAGGCTACACTTAGTCACATGCAAAAGGAGCAGGAGAAGCAAACTCAGCTACTCACCCAGCTTCTGGCAGCTCAAGGGCTCCCTATCATCTCACTTGATGCTAACAAAAAGGGGGAGAAATCTAAGGAGCTAGACATTCAGATCACAAAGGTTATGGTCCCAGCCATCTCCTTACCAGAAGAGCCATTAGCAATGGGGGAGTTTGCAAAGAAGAAAAAGGACAGTATTGACCTGATCCAGGAAGCCTCTTTGAGGATGAAACTTGCAGAACAAATCAAGGATCACTGGTCAAATATTGAAGCAAAGGTCAAGAAGCTAGCTGACACTAAAAAGGTATCATCTGTACAAGCTACTTCAATACCACCATCAACAATTGCAATGGTGACAGTGCAAATGGAGCCACAATTCAGGAGTTCCTATGTCATGGAACCCCTTCAGCATGGAGTCCTTCAAGATTCAAGGAATGAGAAAGGACAAGCTTCATGTTTGAGGAATGTGGATGCAAGAGGGATATCTCCAGTATCTCCCATAAAACCCAAAGGCAAGAACATAGAAAGGATAGCTTATCCTCCACCAAAGCCAGATGAGTTCAAAGTCTTAGGGAAGCTGATCAAGGAGAGCAAAGAAAGCAATCATCCAAGCATAAGGAACAAGAGGGCACTCATCTACAGGGATAGCAAGGAAATCTACATTTGGGTTGGTCACCCAAATTTTGCTAAGGCCAAAGCTGAAGAAAGTGAAAGGGCAGCAATGCAAGCTCTTGCAGTTGCTCAATCACTTGAAGATGAAGAAGCCCTACAGGAAGAAAAGGCCAAGGATAAAGCTAAGGAAGCTGGAAAGAAGAAGAGAACAAGTCAGCCAAAGGCTAGAGCTAAGAGGAATCTGAACTTTGATGAAGATGATTCTCAAGAAACTGCTCAAGACTCTTCCACAACAAGTGCACATCAAATTCCTGTTGATCTACCTATTGAGGGAAAGTTGGCTTGTGATCCTGCACATCCTGTCAACTTTCATGATCATCCAATCATGCCAAAAGAGGAACCTCTTGAATTTGATGAAGCCTACTTTCCAAAGTTCCTGTTAGAGAAGGACCAACCAATGAAGACAAAGAAGAGGTCTGTCAAAGCAAAGCCTGTTCTTGTGAGAAAGCCACAATCTCAAAAACCCCCTGCAAACCCAGAGGACTGCATGTACATTGCTGACATCAGGGAAGAATCCAGTCTACATCTTGACTTAGACAACCTGGTGGAAGTAAGGGGAATTGCAGCTTCTCAAAAGTTGCCTGAAAGACTAGTGTTCATATTCAAGGGAGGTAGAGAACAAGTGTGGCCTCTCTACAGAATTTTAGGAGAAGACTATCAAACACTACTCTCAGTGTTTAGATGCTTGAAAAAGGACTTTGGTTTCACCAAAACAGCCAAGTCTGAGGTGGTCTCCAAAATCTGTCAGATAAAGGCTAGCTGGAACAAGCCTGAGGCTCTTCCCAGGATACTTAGAGTTCCCTCAACAGGAAAGAAAATCCATCTTCAACCTTATTGGATGATGGAGTTTAAGGACAAGGACAATTGCAGAAGATTCTTCAGAATGGAAGACCAGCTGGAGAAGGCATCTAATCAAACTCTAAAGCTGATGCAATCCAAGCTTGGTGATCAAGATGAAGAGGAGAAAATCTTCTACAGAAGGCTACAGGTCCAGATTGAGGAAAACAACTCCAAGAGAGGGAAGAAGACTATGCCACAAAGAAGTCACAGATGAAACATTTGCTCAGACTAGAGGAGCACTTGTGGGCATTAGTCTTGTAAGTCTTGTATTTTGTCTATAAAGTTTTGAAGCTTAATACATTTTCTACTTTTGTAATTCATGATGTATCTGAGTGTTTTTGTTATCATCAAGTCTCTTGATTTATGGCTGTTATTCTATCAGTCATAAATTGGGGGAGATTGTTAGGAATATGTTGTTCTTGATGATAAACATAAAACACTTAGTAGAATTTGTGTAAAGTCATTTTTGTAACTGTCAACGAAATGGCATGCTTTGCAGCATTCCGTTGACAGGAAGCTCATCAACGAAATGAGTGTTGTAGCAATTGCATTGTACAATACTTCACAGTATGATAGGCATTCTGTTATATGTTTTAGATAGGTTTTCTAAGTCATGTTGACTAAGTACTAGATAGGCAAAATAGGTTGGTTAATTGTAAATATGTTATGCCTTGTAATTTTGACTAAGTGAAGACATGTCAACGGTATGAAGATTACTCTGTCAACGGTATGGAGTTTACCCATCAACGAAACGAGGGAAACACCATCAACGGAATGAAGAATGAAGCTATCAACGAAACACATCTCCTTGCTATCAACGAATCAATGTTGCTTTTTGAACAGTTGACAAAGTGATAGTGACAGTTTACTGAACAGATCTAAAAGGAGATATGGAAGTGTACTTTGCATTGGAAGCCATCAAAGTGGATACTGGAAATAAGGAAACATTCCAATTTCCAATATGGCTCTTGGAAATGATTATAATGAGCATGAAGACAAAAGCAAAGATCTCCAAGGACCATTGGACAAAAGGAATGAAAAGCAAGCTACTGATGGTTACTACTATTATTCTTTAGTTTAACCAAACGTAGAATTGTAAACTTGGGATTATATAACCAAGTGTAGCAGTTACTTTAGAAAGAAGAGAAGAAAAACAAATAGATTGTATTAGCTATTTTTGAGAGCAATTCTTCTCTACAACCTTGTAACTGAGCAGCTGTGTACTTTTGTATCACAGATTATTTCCGCAATAAAAACACTTCAGTTGGATCATCAAACAATCCAACTGAATTATTTATATCTTGTGTTTTTATTTATTCAGTTCAGTTTTATTTTAAAAAGTGTTTAGTTTCAAGAAAATATCAAGAATTGTATTCAACCCCCCCCCCCTTCTACAATTCTGTTAGGTCATTTGGGAATAACACTTTGTATTGATCAATTGACTGCATTGTACACTACATCCACTAACACATCTGCGAATGGTATTAGTGCATTCAGTTTTATTGTGCCTGGCGGCAGAACAATAAGGGTGACGGAACATGATTTTAATAGGGTTTTACAATTTCCAACAAAAAACCTTGTTCCTGATCCCACAACTGAAGAAATACATGCTTTCTTCACTCTCATTAGAAGTCAACAACCTAACTTCTTAGTGGGAGAGTTTCTGAAGCATTATTTGACTAAGCCATGAAATTTCTTCTTTCATACACTTATCCATGTTTTTACTGCTAAGCTAACAAATCTACATGGTATTCCATCATTCCTTCAAAAGATAGGGTTTGCCATTGCTAACAATAGGCATATAAACATAGGAAAGTTACTGATTGATCAAGTAATTCTATGCATGGGACCACTGGATGAAAGAACAGGCATGGACGATGTGCTTTGTTTCTATCCTAGGTTCCTACAGCTCATTCTCAATGATGTCTTAACAGATAATGAACGGGAGATATTTGAAGGTGAAGCCACTCAGGAGTGTATGAGAATGAAGAGCAATGCAATAACCGATCTCATAAGGAAGAACAACTATCTTCCAGGGGTACCCACTGTTCTCACAGACTATCTAAGAACGGTGCCCCTACCACTTCTGCCCCCAGGGGAACAGGTAATAGAAGGTAATATTCCTCCACTTCAACATGAAATGGCACCTGAACCAATGGATGTTGATCCAGAGCCCTCAGTGGCCATTCCAGACCATGAGGTTGCAAACCCACAACCTCTAACCACGGTCGAAGAGCCTTTAGAAGAGCCAAATGAAACCATAAACGAACCTCCTTCCCCTACTATACCCTTCATACAAACATCTGAGAGTGTAGAGGGAGAAAGTGCCAAAGTAGCACCACATAAGGAGACACACCCTTCAACAGCAGCTCTGCCTACCTCTAAAAGGAGAAGAACAGAAACCGAGGCAACTGTTGATAGTTCATTTCTCTCATCCAAAGAACCCTTCACAGATTTTTCTGATTTTGATTGGGCAATGCTAACAAAATCTATATCTGAACCCAAAGCTCAGTCAAGTAAGGAAGAATTGACGGAAGCAACTGGTGTTCCAACCATATTACGGTCAAGTTCACTGGTTGAAGGTTCTAAGAACCAAGAGTCTTCACAGACGTCGAGAGAAGGCTTTGACCTAAATGCACAATCTAAAGGGTCATTGCCTAGCTCCCCAGATGGAACATATCTGGATCCTGCGGGTAAAGGGTCTGACGTAGGTGCAGATTGGCAACTCGGTTTCAACGAATCAATTCACATGGAGGAGTTAACTGAGGTAGAGTCTTCACAGACTCAAGGGGAAGGTTCAGGATCTCTGCTGTTAATAAAGCCTGATTCTAACCCCCTAGAGATTCAAACTCTAGATCCTTCAAAGGATATATCATCTAAGGATGATCAGCAACTTGGTTTAACCAAGGACGGGGACTTGCGAAGCCCCATTGCACCACCGGTGACCTCCTTAAGGACGGCTACGGTGTTTTCTTCTGCAGGTACAACGAGCAAAGAGGGATTGAGTGAAACAAAAACACTTACACCTGGCCTGAGTGAGAAAGGAAAAATGAGTGAAACACTGAAAGAAACGTTGAGTGTACACGCAGAGCCAAATGTGAGGAGTAACACCCTAACCCTACCAAACATTGATGATCTGCTACTGCCTACAGAAAGAGAAAGACATGTTCAATCCACCCTCAAGGAGATGACAGTTCATGATAAACAAAGAAATCCATTATTCAAGGTTCCACTGAGACCTTCCTTTGACCAAGGGATCTCCTCTAGTCAAGGCGATGCTTTTTTAAAGTCTATTCAAGAGAAGATTGACTTGGCTGCAGCTGATTCCAAAAGAACTTATCGGGTCATTGGCAGTGCATTTGGCACTATAACAGGTACTAAGTAAGCAGTGGACTCCTTGAAGAAGGAAGCAATAGAGGAACTGGTCGAATTGAGGACGGACGTCAAGGAATTGAAAGATGGTTTCATGAATGAAGTATATGCTTTGTCGCAAGGACAGGAAGCTTTGAGAGAAGACGTTCTGGTTATCCGGGATGGTCAAGCGCGGGTAAAAGATGCAATGAACACACTTTCAAGAGTGGAGTCTAAGCTGAACAAGAGGCTGGATCATATTGAAAAGACTACCAACTCAAGATTGGATAACATTGACCTGTCGCTAGCTTCTATACATAATTCGAATAAGCAGATTACGGATTTCTTGGACAATCAAAGCGACGGAGTACAGTCAATCTGGACTATGCTAAGGAATCAACAAACTCAACAACCTGGACCTTCAAATCAACAACCTGGTCCTTCTACTACCTTTTACAATGAGGATAACTACATCGAGGATTCCTCAACTAAGGGGGAGAAAGTTGGAGAAGGGGAAACAAATGAAGGTTGGCAAACAACTGGATGGGGAGTTTGGGAAACCAATGAAGCTATTCCGGTTAGATAGTACTGGATTGAGAACATGAGACAAGAAGAAGAAAGTGAGGAGAAATTTGAGATCATGCAAGAGCAACCACTTCAGGAGGAGCATGAGCCATATTATCCAGAGCCAATAGAACATCCTATCTTGGATGATGATATGGAAGTAGAAGAAAATTCTCTGTCACTGGAAGAAGAAGCTGCCTTGGAGACAGTAAGAGCTGAAAGAGCTACAATAGATGTCAGGCATGCTGAAAGACAAATACAACAAGCAGTTCTAAGGAGTGAAAAGCTTAAAAGATTCAAGGTATATGTTGAAGTGAGAAAGAAGAAGATGATGGATTTGGCAAAGAAGCAAGGAATTGACTGGGAGATGGCTTACAAAACCTTTTGTGGAGTTGAAGACGGATTATAAGTCAACGACAATACGGAGGTGGAAGTTAGCATTCAGAACATAAGAAGTGCAAATCCTGATGATCATACTTACTTCACTGCACTGAGAAATACTTTGATCTTTCTGAAGACCGGGGTTAAAGCAAACGGTGCCTGGAACATAGTGATCAACTTTCTTGAGAAAGGTACCTTTGTGATTTCCACTTAGTTTTTTGAACAGAGAACATACACATAACTGCAGGTTATGCTCATCAAGATTCAAAGGACTACAAGGTTAAATGAACTGCTCCGTGAGCATGTTAAAGAGATCGTGATGAAAGTCGGTCCAGAGATTACAGAAGATCCTCCAATGGTTAGATTCATGACGAATGACTTGTTCAGAATCTGCTATTTGACTGAGGACAAACTGAGAGACTATCCAAGCAACTATCTAATCTCAGTTGAGAAGTATCTTAGATCCACTGGATTCTCATCAACGGAAAAGGACAAAGTAGCAGACACTCTGAGAAGATTTCTAATGGAGAATGTTCCTTACTATAGGAAGAGAGTGGAAAGAGGATTGGAAGTGCATACCAGACTACCAAACATGCCAAAGCTAAACAAGAAAGATGTTAACATTGCATGGTTGTGGGATGGAGTGGGACAAGAGGTTGAGTACATTGGAAGACACATCAAAGGAGCAATCCTTAAACCTGGAGAACCACTACACTATCCTTCCGTGATTGATTATCAAGCTGCTAACTCCGATCCAATGATTGAAGAAGGTGAGATCGAAATGGACTGAAGACAAGAAGCAAAGAACAAAAGAACTATCAGCTCAGTCTAGAGGAGCAACTTCATGTATAAAGTTTTATTGTTTTTTGAATTATGAAATCTGGAAATGTATAAATATCTGATCCATAATGCATTTAATATTATTACGCTGTCTTACTTTAATTAGTTTCATGTTTCCTTAGTTAGTTGAGTTATCCTCGAAGTATTTGCTTGTCAAACTCTATCCAATCAAATAGGGGGAGATTGTAAAGCATAATGTAACATAAGATGTAAAATAGATAACTACAACTCAACAAAGGACAAGACAGACAATAATATTAACAGAAGCACAGGAATCCAGAATCAAAGAAGAAAAGGTAAACTCAAATGATCAAAATATGGTATGTATTCTTGAAGCCCGTAAACATGTCACAGAAAGAAGTTCATGAAAATGTTCAAGCCTCAGTGACATCAAAAGAAACAAGATTTTCAAGACTACAGAAGTATGTGAATGATTTAGGGTTTAGTACCACAGGATTCCAGTGATTTATTTGAAGCAACCAGGACGACAAAGGACTTATCAGTAGCACTAAATTGAAGACATAGAAGAAGAATTGATCAAGTGTTATTCATCTGTGAACCAGACCAGTTGCACTAGTTGACGGCACATAAAAGATCAAGTTGTTTTATCGTCTCAGAAGAAAGTGATACAGTCTATTACTTAAACACCAAGGAGCTCAGGAAGAATTATAATAAGATAAAAGACAAGAAAATGATTCGATAGTTTTTCTATTTAGAAAACTATCGAATGGAATGAAAATTGATTCAAAGAAAACCAAATTAAATCAATTTGGCATTCGATAGTTTTGTATTAAAAACTATCGAATGGTAAAATGATTTATTTCATTCGATGGTTTTAAAATGGGGAGCAGGTGGAAAAGTATTTGTTTGTCAGGTTGATTTTGAAGATGGACGGCCAAGATTGATTCTTCAATTAAGGTTCGATAGTTTTTAGAAACAAAGTCTACAATTACTATCAGAGAGAAGGAGTGTCTTCTTCAGTAAGGTTATTAACACAGAAGCAATTACTGAGAGAGAATTTTGAGCCGGAGAAGATCAGATAAATTAATAGTGCTCAGAATTTTATCAATGTATTGATTGTGTTTAACCTAGAACTCATTGAAGCTAATCTACGGATTAGAAATTGTAGCACCCCTCGAGGTTTATATTAATAAAATGATATATTCCCTGACTCGTGTTTTGATTTGGTGCGTTTGATTTCGTTATAGAACTGAATGATTAATCCGTGAACGAAATTGAATTATTTGTGAGTATCGTATTCAACCCCCCCCCCCCCCTTCTACGATACTTCGGACCTAACAAGGTGACTTTTGTTGGGATTTAATCTAAACTTAGTTTTATTTATTTGAATTGTTTTGTACGTGTCTGTCTCTTTTAGTCGCACTATCAGCTGGGGGACTTGGTCTTCAAGTGCATGGCGAGTTTATAGGAGTCTTAGGTGAATAATCGTGGAGTCTGAGTGGGCTTAGGAGAGTAGTTATAGTAGTTCCTATTTTCTAGCATTTTCATCAGTATTGTTTTAGTCTTTTATATTGTATTCAGTTTGCATAATGAAATAACAGATTGAGCGTGCATATTGTTTTCCCAGTTTAATCTTAAACTTACTTGTAAGGCTAAGTTTATATTCAACATTCTGGTATCAGAGCTTGGTTATCCGGTGAATGCCAAAGTACATACCGAGGATGACGACAACGGAAACAGGGAAGAACAAGGATGGCATAGTTGGTCTGAGTTACCCTATGCTGACAAGGGAAAACTACACAGCATGGTCTATGAAGATGAAAGTCTATATGCAAGCCCATGGTGTTTGGGAGGCTGTAGAAGCGAAGGATCCAAAAGTGGTGATTGAGGACAGAACATACAAGATTGCTTTGGTTGCCATTTATCAAGGCATCCCAGAAAACATATTGTTAACACTTGCAGAAAAGAAGATTGCAAAAGAGGCGTGGGAAGCAGTGAAAACCATGTGCCAAGGTGCAGAGCATGTGAAGAAGGCTAGAGTTCAGACACTCAAGGCTGAATTCGAGTTGATGAGTATTAAAGACACTGATTCATTAGAAGATTTTTGCCTTAAGCTAAATGGTTTAGTAAAGAATATACGCGCCCTTGGGGAAGTTGTTGTAGAAACCTATGTGGTGAAGAAACTGCTTCGAGCGGTACCAAGTAAATTTCTGCAAATTGCCTCCACTATTGAACAGTTTGGAAATCTGGAAGTGATGTCTGTTGAGGAGACTATTGGATCATTAAAAGCTCACGAAGAGAGATTACGTGGGCAAGTTGAAACCAAAGGAGGTCAACTACTTCTTACAGAAGAGGAGTAGGCCAGAAAGGAGAAAGAGGAGGGGAAAATGCTACTAACCAGGGATGAATGGTTCAGGCGAACAAGCAAGACAGGAGCATATGTGTCTCCAGAAAAGAAATTTCGAGGGAAGGAATTCATACGTGGAGGAAGAGACAAAAGTAAAGTCAAATGTTTTAATTGTGGTGTGTTGCCCAGTAAATAACAATTGTAGAAGGGGGTTGAATACAATTGTATAAGATTCTCGACTTTATATAACACAAATATGAAAGATCAATAACAATAACAATAACAGCTTTATTAACTTTGATATAAAACTGTTACAAACTCTCTTAAGAAATTCTGATGTTCTTAAGAGCTGCTAGCTTACAAAAACTCTCTCAAGAAATTCTGTTCTTAAGAGCTTCTCTCCGATTATGTTCTCTCTCGAATGAATTATTCTCTCTCTCTGATGAGTACATAAATCGAAACCAAAACTGTGTTTATATAGTGCACACAGCTTCTCTATCAATAACAAGATAAGTCCTAATCATAATAAAGATAGAAACATATCTTTAATCGATAGCTGCATTCTACAAACCAGGAACAAACTTCCATGTTTATCTAGACTCCAAATATAACTCGAAGTAGGAATCCTGATCAGCTTCAAGTTCTGATGATCAATCCTGATCATAGTCTGAGTAGGAATCCTGATGATCAATAAGATACTGACGCTTGATCAAATACTGATGACCATGCAATACTGATGACGTCAGCAATCCTGATCAGTTGAGTCTAGCTTCTGACGATCATTGAATTCTGATCTAACAATCTCCCCCAATCTCATACTTTGTGAAATAAAGTATAGATTCCAAATATTCAATGATGTCAAAAACATGTATCAAAATGTACGAGTATCTTCAGAAACAACTTATCTGTTCAAGCTTTGTGATAGAACAGATTCATCTTCAAGAAGTTGGATAATAAACTTTCTTCTTTTTCTTCAAGAATTTGAATCAGTCTTTCCTTAAGATTTCTGAGTTCTTCATCTTCCTCATTAATCTGGTAGATAGCTGCTCTGAGATTCTGTATGGAGTTTCTCTGTAGACTGTGCTCTTCAAGCAAAAGATAAGCAATTTCCTTCCCATCAGGATTGAGAGAAAGATGAGTCATGCCAAAATTTACTTCTTTAACAGCAGTACCCCTTTGCATTTCCACATCCTGACCTCTTTGATTTAAGTACATGGGAGTATAATTACCATTGAAATTACTGTTTCCATCCAGTCTTCTTCTTATATTTGACAAAATCATGTCACTCCATTCTTTGTACACTTGGTTCTTCCATCTTAACAGATAGTGAACATATTTCAGTTCCTGTGTAGTTTTCATCAGCAGATCTTGAATAGATAGAATCTTCACACTACCATCTTTCATGAAGTACAGAAGCTTTTCTTTCTTTTCAAAACCATCATGACAATCTATAACTATATCAACAGCTAATAAATTGTTCAGGTTTTCAGAAGTTAAAGTACCTCCAATTTCTGTCAAGGAGTAAGGATCAACATATGACATATTCAGATATTCACCATCTCTGTGTTCAATACCTCCTCTTGAATTACTTGACAATTGCTTCAGATTTGAAAACATCTTTAACCAGAGTGTTTTTGATCTAGCCATATCAGACAAATCAACAACACTTGAAGCGCTTGTAATAATTCCACCAGACTGAAAATTGATAGGTGTATCACAACTTAATGTGCTAATATGTTTCCACTTCTTGTATTTCTCCTTTTCATGAGCGTAGCTTCTTTCAAGTAAAGATTCTTGTCTGCTTGAGTTTCTCCATTTTCTTTCATTTGAAACTTTAAGCCTTTGTAGATAGAGATTAAAATCTTCATATGTTCTCTTTGTAATATCTCTTCTTATAGCTTCTTCTTCTTCATCTACTTCTTTGTTGTGACAATCAACAACAGTAGATAAGATTATCAAATCAACCTCTTGCAGAATTTCAGATTCGTCAGGATCTTGAATATTGTCAGGATTAGAATCTTCAATTTGATTTGTATTGCTGAGAGTTGATTTTCTTGATTTTCTTCTCAATTCAGGTTCTTCTTCAACAATTCCATCATCACCAAAAGTAGATCTGTCAGGAACTACTAGAGTTTGAATAGGTTCAGGAATTTCTTCAATTCTTAACCCTCAAGACCTTGTCTGTCTAGGTACTATTTGAGTTGAAGAACCTCTTTTACTTCTTCTAGCACCTCTCCTACCTCTGCTTCCTCTACCTCTAGCAGGAGCAGTATAGCTTTCCATTGTCTCTCTTTGTAGTCTCAAGAATTCTTCATGTGAGAGATCTGGATATTCTTCACTTGCTGTAGAGAGTGCTTTTCTTGCATATAATTGTTGAACTCTTTTATCAGTGTGATATAGAGTAACAATTCTGCCGTCTTTTGTAGAAAACTTCTGGAATAAATTTGATGCATCTTCAGGATTATCAATAATCACATCTTCATCACCTTCAGGAATTGTAGCAAGAATTTGTCCATGACCAGGTGTCAGGATTTGATCTTCCGTCAGGATCTGAGATTGCACCAATGTTCTTACTGTCTTAACTCCAGAATCAGAAACATGAGTTGACTGCGTTGTTTGACTTTGAGAAGTTTGGATTGTCTTCATAACAACAGCATCAGAGGTTTCTCCTTGTATCGCTTTGTCACCACCATCATCTCCAGTATCATCATCATTATTTCTTAATACTAGATCAGGTGTACATTTTGTCTGAATAACCTTCTCCCCCTTTTTGACATCAGGATTTGACAATAATTGCAAAATTAAGGAAAGAGAGGCTTGAATTTCAGTTACCTTAGTATCCAGAGAATCAATTCTTTGATTGATTGAGGTTTGTTCTGAAACAACAGATTTCACTTGGGATTCCACTACCCTTAGTTGAAAAGTAGTAGGCACCTTTGTAAAATTATTAAAGATATCAGTCCTCACTTTTTCAGTTGAACCCTTGATAGAATCAATCTCACTTTTCAGGCTTTTGGATAACAGAGTAGTAGCCTTCAGATGATTCTTCAAGTCTTGATTCTCTATAGACTTCACTGCATTATAGGCATGTTCAATAGCAGAAGAAAAACTGATAGATTCATCAGAATTGTGCCATGAATTGTTCCATTCATTCTGTCTAAATGCCTCTGCAGGATCAAAGGAAGGAGTAGAAAAATCTTGTCTCTGATCTTTCCCAGTGAAAGCTTTGCCAGCCATATACGTACTTGATGAACCAAAATTAGTTCCAAGACTAATCTTGAGTGTTGTAGCAAGCTGTTCCTTCTCTTTTCTATTCTCATTATCATCATCACTATCATCATCAGAACTATCATCATCAGTATCAGGAGTAATATCAGGATCAGGAATAGCAATACCTTTCAGTTTATCCTGTGGTTCTGAGATAGGATGATCTATTGGTCTTGAACGAAGTGGCTGTATCAAAATAGGTTCATTATCAGGAGCACCACTAACGTCAGGATGAACATCGTCAGGATTTAATATGCTTGCATCAGTATTTGCTACCAATGGTTCTTGTGGAGCTTGAGGTTCAGAAGCTGCTTCAACACTTTGAGCTAAAGGTTCTTGTGTGCTTCCCTCATTGACAATGTTCTCGACCAATCTTTCAACAGAAGCTGTAGCTTTGCCTGCATCTTCACTTTGAGAAGATGGTTCTTGTGTAGCTGGAATGTTGATGTCTTCATTCTCCCTTTGAGAAAATGGTTCTTGTGTGACCATTCCACTAGCTAAGCCTTCACCCAAACTTTGATTGAGTGGTTCTTGTGTGGCAGGATCAACAGTAGCTGCTGAATTACTCTGAAATTCAGGTTCTTGTGGGCTTGATCCTTTCAGCTTCTTCTGTCTCTGATAGACTAATTCTTCTGCATTCCTCTTTTTCTTTGATGTAGGTGTAAGACCAACCAAGGAAGCAGTTGTAGAAACCTTCTCCCAAGAATGTCCTCGAATCTGAGATGGAGAGGCTGGAGAGTCTGATATAGAGACAACTTTTGTTGCTGCATCAGGAATACTAACATCAGGATTTGCTAGAGCATCAGGAGTAGATGACTCATCAGGATTTGATGTCTGAATATCAGTATCCTTCATTTGCACTGTCAAAGGAATATGATACCTGCTCTTTGATAATTTCCTTGTCTTTTGTGGTTTTGATGAAGGTACCACAGCTTTAGTAGCAGTATCAGCAACTTCCTTGTTCACATTCATCACAGAGGATATAGGTAAGTCATCCTCTGAATCACTTTCATCAATCAACCTTAACTTCCTTTTCACAGGAACATTCGTAACAACCTTATCAGCTTTCTTCACCAGGACCCCTTGTACACCCCCTTGTATCTTCTTTTTAGTGAGTGGTGTAGAGGAAAAATCCTTTGAACCTGATTGCCTTCCAGACACATCAGTTCTAGCTGATTTCTTTGATTTTACAACTAAAGTCTTTTGAGAGACAGTAGAGGTGGTTGTTAACTGTTTAGACTGTTTAGGTTGCATGCTTGTGTCAGGAACAAGGTGGGTTGGGCCTTGCACCATAGCATTAGAAAGTAGTCCATAATGAGTAGGCATTTTCTGGTGTAAGAAAAACCTAACCTCATCAGGAATAAAAGCATGTCCGCACAAAATATTTTGCCATATCAGGATTAAAAAATATTCAATAAGATTAAAATAAAATTTTATTTAAGAAAACAAAATTTATTTTAACAATCCTGAATAGCGTTTTGGTTTAAGAAAAATAACCAAATTAATGGTCATAGAATTAAAACACGCTTACCAGCAAACGAGGCAAAAATATTTATGGAAAACCGAACCGTCTCCTTGAGATTGTAGAAATGACCTGCACCCTTAATACACATTCTCTATAAAAGAGAACTGTTAAGCATAATCATCATATATCTATTAAAACACAAACCCTCTCTAGAGAAAAACTTACAAAAACCTTTCACCTTCTTTGTTTTTCAATGGCTGCCAACAATCAAAACAACATACCTGATGAAGAACTTGATAGAATTTGGCAACAAATGGATGAGGCTCTTGCTGAGATGGAGCCACAACCAGTTCCTGACCCTCAGGAATATGAAGCGTTTATAAACGCTATGGTTGATGTGGTGTGGCACGACTTTGTGCAAGCCAATCCTGGTTGGAATCCTCTTGAGAATCTCATCTATGAAGAGGATGAAGACGATGAAGAGGATGAGGATGAAGATGATGAAGAGCTCGTCCGAGAGCTTGAGAAACGTAAGAAGAGAATCCGTGATGCTTGTATGTCATGCAAGTTGGAGGCACGGAGGCGTCCCGGTGGTCACGGTGACGATCCGCCTTCAAGTAAATCAGCTCCTCTTCTTGTCTCTTAAGGATGGAACAAGAGACCTTCCAGTTCTAAAGGACTGTGAAGCTGCTCAGGAGCATTCATGCTAATTTGCAGGGCACGTGTTCATGCTTATCTGTAAAGCACGAGTTCCTGAGTAGAAAATAGACTAGGAAAACAATTATGTAATTTCCATATTTCATGTGTAATGTATCTTCAAGTATTAATGAAATTTGTCTATTTTCTCAATTGTTTGCTTCCTGTACTTGCCTGCAAAATTTGTTAGTAACACTCAAAGTGATATAGAGATGATAAATAATAAACTCTGTTAATAATGAAATTGAAATTGATAATTAAGACTGAAAACTTAATCAAAGACTAAGTAATAATCTAATTGTCCAGAGTTTACCAGGAGTGTTGATGACAAATTAGCATAGAACCTCTGGTTTTCATACCAGCTTCAATATCTGAGCATCAGGATTTGACCAATTGATTTCCTGTCAGGATTGAGTCCTATCAGGATTTGATCAAAGATACATACCTTTCTGAATAACCATCAGGATTTGACAGTTATCAGGATTTCCTCTCTGTAGCTTTTCCTCAGAAATTCTCAAAATTCATCATTCCAAGTTCATTCACCAACTTATTGAAAGTAGCTTCAGGTAGTGGCTTGGTGAATATATCAGCTAGTTGTTGATCAGTAGGAACAAAATGAAGTTCAATTGTTCCTTCCAGAACCTGTTCTCTTATAAAGTGATATCTGATACTTATGTGTTTAGTAAGAGAATGCTGAACTGGATTTCCTGTCATTGCAATAGCACTTTGGTTATCACAATAAATAGGGATTTTTGAGTATGACAGGCCATAATCTAACAACTGATTTCTCATCCACATTATCTGAGCACAACAACTTCCTGCAGCAATGTACTCAGCTTCTGCAGTTGAAGTGGAAATAGATTTCTGCTTTTTACTGAACCATGAAACTAGTCTTCCACCCAAAAACTGACAACTTCCTGAAGTACTTTTCCTGTCTATTTTGCATCCTGCAAAATTAGCATCTGAATAACCACACAACCCAAAATCTGATTCCCTTGCATACCAAAGGCCAAGTGAAGGAGTGCCTTTGAGATATCTGAAAATTCTTTTGACTGCAATCAGATGTGGTTCTCTAGGTTTTGCTTGAAATCTTGCACATAGACAGGTTGCAAACATGATATCTGGTCTACTGGCAGTGAGATACAATAAAGAGCCAATCATTCCTCTGTAGTGAGTTACATCTACCTCTTCACCTTGATCAGGATCAAGTTTGGTAGCTGTAGCTATGGGAGTTGAAGCAGGAGTACTGTCTTGCATGTTAAACCTTGTCAGTAAATTCCTTGTGTATTTAGACTGATTAATAAAAATCCCTTCATCAGTCTGTTTAACTTGAAGACCCAGAAAGTAACTCATTTCTCCCATCATGCTCATTTGATATCTTGACTGCATAAGCTTGGAAAACTTTTCACACAGCTTATTGTTTGTTGACCCAAAAATGATATCATCAACATAAATCTGAACTAACAGCAACTCCTTACCATGATTCAAATAAAATAGAGTTTTATCAATTGCACCTCTTTTGAATCCACTTTCCAGTAAGAATTGAGCTAAGGTTTCATACCATGCTCTTGGAGCTTGCTTTAGTCCATAAAGTGCCTTATCCAGTCTGTAGACATAATCTGGATATTTAGGATCAATGAAACCAGGAGGTTGTTCAACATAAACTTCTTCCTCCAGTTCACCATTTAAGAAAGCACTTTTAACATCCATCTGGAGAACCTTGAATTTCTTATGTGCTGCATAAGCAAGAAATATCCTGATGGCTTCTAGTCTTGCAACAGGAGCAAAAGTTTCATCATAGTCAATTCCTTCTTGTTGGGAATACCCCTTTGCAACTAGTCTAGCTTTATTTCTGATAATGACTCCATCAGAATCAGTCTTGTTCTTGAAAATCCACTTTGTACCAACAATTGATCTATTCTTTGGTCTTGGTACCAGTTTCCAGACTTCATTCCTTTCAAATTCATTCAGTTCTTCTTGCATTGCAGTAACCCAATCAGCATCTTTAAGTGCATCTTCAACTTTCTTAGGCTCCTCCTTGGATAGAAAGTTATTATATAAAAATTCATTCTGAGTTGCACTTCTTGTTTGAACACCTGCATCAGGATCTCCAATTATCAAATCAGGAGTATGATCTTTTGTCCATTTCCTTGCTGGTGCCAAATTGTTTCTTGAAGTAGATGCTCCCCCTGGATTGGTGTTATCTTGATTGAAAGAATTTGATTGATTTGAAGCTCTCCCTGAATTATTGATATGCCCTCCTGATGTGTTATCAGGATCTTCACTTGAATCAGTATCTGAAGAATTCTGTCCTGATGATTGAGTTGACTCTGAACTTGTAGTTGAATGTCGTTGCTCCCCCTCAACATTAGCACTACTAGTTGTATGACTGTTGTTTGCATCATCAGTATTAGCCTCATCAGTACCTGGTGAGTCATCAGGATTTGGTGACCCATCAGTATCTGATGAATTGACAGGATCTGATTCAATTTCTTCAGGTTCCTTGGAAGCTTCATTTTCAAATAACAATCTATCATGCGAGTCTTCAATGATTCCAGTTATCTTCTTATCATCAAAAGATACATGTATTGACTCCATGACAGTTCTTGTTCTCAAATTAAAAACTCTGAAGGCTCTTGATGTAGGATAACCTATGAATATTCCTTCATCAGCCTTTGTTTCAAATTTCCCTAGCTGTTCAGGATGAGTTCTGAGAACAAAACATTTATAGCCAAACACATGCAAATGCTTCAGACTTGGTTTCTTCTCTTTGAGTGACTGATAAGGAGTGACACCATGCCTGTTTATCAATGTGAGATTTTGTGTATAGCATGCTGTGTTGACTGCTTCTGCCCAGAAATATGTAGGTAATTTAGCTTCTTCCAACATAGTTCTGCCAGCTTCAATAAGAGTTCTATTCTTCCTTTCTACTACTCCATTTTGCTGAGGTGTGCCAGGAGCAGAGAATTGTTGAATGATTCCTTTGTATTTGCAGAACTCTTCCATCTTTGAATTCTTAAATTCAGTACCATTATCACTTCTCAGAATCTTGACTTTGTACTTTGTGGTTGTCTCAATCATCCTCACATGATCCAACAGAACTTCAGGAGTTTCATCTTTTCTATGCAGAAAATACACCCAGGTGAATCTAGAATATTCATCAACAATTACAAGAGTGTACCTTTTCTTACTGATGGACATGATGTTGACTGGACCAAACAGATCAAGATGTAGCATGTGATATGGTTCTTCAATAGAGGATTCTGATTTACTCTGGAATGATGTCCTTCTTTGTTTTGCTTTTTGGCATGCATCACAGAGTCCATCAGGTGTATATAAGACATTAGGTAATCCTCTTACTAACTCTTTCTTAACCAACTCATTGATGTTGCTGAAGTTGAGATGAGAAAGCTTCTTGTGCCAATTCCAACTTTCATCTACTGAAGCTTTACTGATGAAACATGTAGGGGAGCCATCAGTATCTGAGAGAATGTTGGCTTCATATATGTTACCATGCCTGTAGCCAGTTAGTGCTATCTTCCCTGTTGCTTTACTGACTACTTCACAATGTGTGGAATAGAAATTGACATGATAACCTCTGTCAGTGATTTGACTAATACTCAACAAGTTGTGTTTTAGTCCCTTCACTAGAGCTACTTTTTCAATGATGACATTTCCAATGATTATATTGCCATATCCCAAGGTTTGTCCAATGTTGCCATCTCCATAAGACACAGTTGGGCCAGCTTTTTCTTCATATTCTGATAACAGGGCTTTGTTTCCAGTCATGTGCACAGAACATCCACTATCCATGACTAACACATTTTTCTTTTTACCCTGCATCAGAATAGTAACACACTAGTTAGAACACTTAGGAACCCATACATGTTGGGTTCCTTTCTCATGCAATTTATTAATTTTAACAGCAGAAGACTTTTTGACTTTAGCAGTCCTGACAGGATTTACTCCATCAGGATTTGCTTTATCAGTATCAGTATTAACAAAAGCATGCTTCACTATGACATTTTCAGTTCTATCAGACTTTGTACTACTTTCAAACTTAGGCAATGGATCATAAAAGTTATAGTACAAATCATGATACTCTTTACATGTATAAATAGAATGCCATAGACTACCACAATGAAAACAGGACTTCTGCGGTTTATAGAGTACTGATCTATTCCTCACATCAGATTTAGGAATTTCAGCAATTTTCTTCTTACTCTTTTTACAATCAATAGCAAGATGATTAGAGTTACCACAGTTAAAACAACACTTTCTAGGTGCATTTGGGATATATTTATAACCATTCTCTTTATTGATCCCAACTTTACCATTCCTGTTTCTCTTAACAGTAGCTTCCTTTTTCTTATCTGTAACCTCACAGATTTTATCCTTAAGCTGTTTCTGAGACAATAGACCTACATTCTTAGTGACTTTGTTCATGACAGGTTTAGACTTTATAATTTTAATTCCTTGAGTAGAAGAAGATCCCTTTTCAAAAGTAGAATTGGAATCCTTACCAAAAACAAAATTAACAGGAGTAATCTTAGATTTGGTTGAGTCTATAACATGTCTATAGGTCTTTGGACTAACTGTCTCATCAATGACAATTTTCTCTTTCAATTTCTTATCCTCATCTGACTTATATCCTAGACACTCTTTCCAATTCTTAGAGGTATTAATCTCATGAAATTTCCTACCAGAGTCTGTCCAGGTTCTGATTTTCTCATTAGCATATTCAAGTTCTTTTTCAAGGGAAGTACATTTAGATGTTATCTCTAAGTGCATGTGCTTAACATTATCACATTCTTTTTGTACTTCTTGCATACGAGAAAATTCAGCTTCTAATATCTCATTCCTCTTTCTAAGGTCAGACATCTCAGATAAGATTCTAGTATTCTCAGCAGTTTGACTTCTAAAGCTAATATGTAATGACTTTAGAAAACGTCTTAACTCAGAAGCATTATCAGTATCAAAATCAAAGATAGTATTTAGTACCTTATCATCAGGAGCAGCAGTTACATCAGCATTGGCCATTAACGCATAGTTGACTACCTCAGTATCAGATTCTGAGGAAGAGTCCATCCAATCCTTGCTTGATGTGATGAGTGCCTTTGTCTTGTTGCATTCAGAAGCAAAGTGACCCATACCATTACACTTGTAGCATCTAACCTTGGACTTGTCAAATTTGCTACCCTTGCTGTCCTTTTTGATATACTTGTCTTTGTCTGCTTTGAAGGTCTTTTTCTGAAAGTTGCCTTGTCTTCTATTCTTCCTGAACTTCATCCTTCTGAAGTTTCTGACAATCATAGCAACCATCTCTTCCATGTCTGAGTCAGAAGAGTCATCACCAGTATTGGCATCAGGATTGCCATCAGTATCTGATGAAGAGTCGTCAGGATCTGACTCAGCTACTCTTGCTTTCCTTCTAGAGACCTCCATAGCTTTCTCTTTTGATTTTGCTTCTACATTCAA
The DNA here is from genome assembly GCA_030848705.1 of Heracleum sosnowskyi. Taxonomy (NCBI): domain Eukaryota; kingdom Viridiplantae; phylum Streptophyta; class Magnoliopsida; order Apiales; family Apiaceae; genus Heracleum; species Heracleum sosnowskyi. The sequence continues at coordinate 117,230,539 of CM061239.1, forward strand.
AGCAATCGACTTTGCCTTGCTGCTTTTCTTGTTCTTTCTCTGTTGAACTTCAAGATCATGAGTTCTTAGCATCCCATAGATCTCATCAAGAGACACAATGTTCAGATCATACTGGTGTCTAATGATTGAGGTCTGAGTATCCCATTCTTCAGGTAAAGCTCTAAGAAATTTGGTGTTTGAATCTTCAGTTTCATATACTTTGTCAACTAAGGATAAGCTGTTCAATAGTGTCAGGAATCTATCATATAGATCAGTCAGGCTCTCTTCAGGTCTTGCATCGAATTGCTCATATTCTTGAATCAATAGAGCCCTTCTGTTTTTCTTAACAGATGCAGATCCCTGGCACTGAGTTTCCAAAGTATCCCAGATTTCTTTTGAAGACTTGCATGCTATCACTCTGTTTGACATAACAGCATCAAGACCATTGTGCAAGATATTCTTTATCTTTGGTTCTCTGAGTACATGAGCTTTTTCTTCTGGAGTCCATTCAGATTTAGCTTTGACCACATAATGTTCTGGTACTGTATCTGTTCGTTCTACGAACTTTGTTGGTATATATGGTCCATCACGAATCCTGTCCAGATTGTCAGGATCCATAGCCTCCAGGTACATCAGCATCTTTACCCTCCATGTGGGATATTCTGATATCTTCAAGATGGGAATCTTCATGCTTTCATACTTGGTTGTCGACATCTTTAGATCGTATCTGATTCAGAATTAAATCAGTTTGCTCTGATACCAATTGTTGCCCAGTAAATAACAATTGTAGAAGGGGGTTGAATACAATTGTATAAGATTCTCGACTTTATATAACACAAATATGAAAGATCAATAACAATAACAATAACAGCTTTATTAACTTTGATATAAAACTGTTACAAACTCTCTTAAGAAATTCTGATGTTCTTAAGAGCTGCTAGCTTACAAAAACTCTCTCAAGAAATTCTGTTCTTAAGAGCTTCTCTCCGATTATGTTCTCTCTCGAATGAATTATTCTCTCTCTCTGATGAGTACATAAATCGAAACCAAAACTGTGTTTATATAGTGCACACAGCTTCTCTATCAATAACAAGATAAGTCCTAATCATAATAAAGATAGAAACATATCTTTAATCGATAGCTGCATTCTACAAACCAGGAACAAACTTCCATGTTTATCTAGACTCCAAATATAACTCGAAGTAGGAATCCTGATCAGCTTCAAGTTCTGATGATCAATCCTGATCATAGTCTGAGTAGGAATCCTGATGATCAATAAGATACTGACGCTTGATCAAATACTGATGACCATGCAATACTGATGACGTCAGCAATCCTGATCAGTTGAGTCTAGCTTCTGACGATCATTGAATTCTGATCTAACATGGTGCTTACGGACACTATGCTGCAGAGTGTCGAAAACCAAAACGAGATAGAGAAGCTAAGGAAGAAGCGAACATTTCACAACTGCCAGATGACGAATCAACTCTATTAATGACTAAATGTGAAGAACAAAAGGAAGTGGTAATGCTAATCAACGAAAAAATTTGGTACCCAGGCTGTTCGAAGAAAATGAAGAGAAACGCATGGAATCGAATGTGTGGTATTTGGACAATGGCGCCAACAACCATATGACAGACCAGAGGTCAAAGTTTGACAAGTTGGATGAGAAAGCAATAGGGAAAGTGAAATTCGGAGATGGCTCTATGGTGCAGATAAAAGGGAAAGGAGCAATCACAGTGAAATGCAAAAATGGAGCCACCAAAACATTGAATGGTGTATATTACATCCCCTCGTTGTGCAACAACATAATCAGCCTCGGGCAATTAGCATAAGAAGGGTACAAGGTTGTGATTAAAGGTGAATATCTCTGGATACATGAAGAGCAAGGTGAGTTACTTATGAAAGTGAAACGATCATTGAACAGGTTATACAAAGTCATTCTCCAGAGCTGTGAACCTACATATTTGCTGGTAAGACATCTTGACAATAACTAGTTGTGGCATTCCCGTCTTGGTCACATAAATTTCAAAGCTATGGAGTTAATGTCCACAACAAATATGGTACACGGGCTACCCAAAATCTGCAAGCCAAGTGACGTATGCACAGGCTGTTTGATGTCAAAACAAACGAGGAAACCTTTCCCCTCTTAAGCAAGCTTTTATGTTAAGAAACCTCTTAAACTGCTACATGGAGATCTCTGCAGTCCAATCACACCAAGTACACCAGCTGGTAACAGGTACATATTTCTTTTAGTAGATGATTTTAGTCGTGTTATGTGGGATTATTTGTTGAAAAGCAAGGGAGAAGCATTTGAAGCCTTCAAAAAGTTTCGTGCAATGGTTGAGGATGGCACAGAAAGAAAGATAAAAACACCGAGGACGGATCGAGGTGGAGAATTTACTTCCAAGGATTTCATATCATAGTGTGAAGGAGCTGGAATCACACGGCAATTTACTGCGCCCTACTCACCACAACAAAATGGTTTGGTAGAGCGACGTAACAGAACGATGATCGAAATGGCACGCAGCTTCTTGAAAGAAATGGAATTATCAAACTACTTTTGGGGTGAAGCCATTCGCCACTCTATTTATGTCTTAAACAGGCTTTATACTCGTGTTGTAACTAGAATCACACCTTATGAAGCTTGGTCAGGGAGGAAACCTCATGTTGAACACATTCGCGTATTCGGGTGTGTGGCACATATGAAGGTGCCAAATATTAACTTGAAGAAGCTGGATAATAGGAGTAAACCTGGCATACACCTTGGTAAAGAGCCTGGTACCAAGGCGTACAGATTATATGATCCGGAGACAAAGGCAATTTGTGTTAGTCGGGACGTGGTGTTTGAAGAAAACAAGCCATGGCACTGGCGTCAAGAAGAAATCTCACACTCGTGCTGTAACTAGAATCACACCTTATGAAGCTTGGTCAGGGAGGAAACCTCATGTTGAACACATTCGCGTATTCGGGTGTGTGGCACATATGAAGGTGCCAAATATTAACTTGAAGAAGCTGGATAATAGGAGTAAACCTGACGTACACCTTGGTAAAGAGCCTGGTACCAAGGCGTACAGATTATATGATCCGGAGACAAAGGCAATTTGTGTTAGTCGGGACGTGGTGTTCGAAGAAAACAAGCCATGGCACTGGCGTCAGGAAGAAATCTCACAGACAAATCAAATGGGCAACTTTACTATAATCAATAATAGCACAGCACAGTCGAGTGAAATGGATGTCGAAGAAGATGTGTCCACGCCACAAAGTACTGGTGTCAGCAATATAGATGCTGGCACAATCTCAAGTAATGCCTCGAGCTTGTCTACATCAAATACGAGCTCAGAGTCTGAAAGTGAACCTCGAAACTACAGGTCCATTGCTGACATTTATGCTCATAGTGAATCAATTTAATTTGAAGACGATGAGTTGTTCCTGATGGGAGTAGATGAACCATCAAACTTCAGTCAGGCTGCTAAGGGGAGTGAATGGAGAAAAGCAATGAAACTCGAGATGGACTCGGTTGAGAGAAATGACACATGGGAATTAACAGAACTGCCACCAGGACGCAAGCCAATTGATTTAAAGTGGATTTACAAAATTAAGCGAGATGCAAGTGGTCAAATCATTAAGTACAAATAAAGAATTGTTGCCAAAGGATATGTGCAAAAACAGGGGGTGGATTTCGATGAGGTTTTTGCTCTAGTAACCCGAATTGAAACAATTCGCTTACTCCTTGCTCTTGCTGCAAAGTTCAGTTGGGAAGTGCACCATCTTGACGTAAAAACGGCTTTTCTAAATGGTGAAATTGAGGAGGAGGTTTACGTTACGCAACCAGAGGGATTTGTTATACGTGGACGAGAACATCTGGTATACAGACTCATAAAGGCTCTCTACGGGCTTCGACAAGCGCCAAGAGCCTGGTACTCGAAACTGAATAAATGCTTAAAGGAGATTGGCTTTGTTAGATTCCCCTACGAACAAGCAGTTTACACAAGGAAGCTGGGCACTGAAGTTTTAATCATTGGGGTTTACGTCGATGATTTACTGGTAACTGGATCAAACATTGCCATTATTGAAGAGTTCAAGAGACAGCTGAACAGCAAATTCGATATGAGTGATTTGGGGAAACTCTCTTATTACTTGGGCATCGAGGTTGAACAGAGTGAAGGATACATAGAGTTGAAGCAGAAGGGGTACGCCAAGAAAATTCTTGAAAAAGCTGGGATGTCGGAGTGCAATCCAACGAAGTACCCGATGGACCCAAAAGAAGGCATCAATAAGGATGAAGGAGGAACTGCAGTCGATGCAACTCAGTTCAAGAGCATGATAGGTGGTTTGCGATATCTTGTTCATACCAGGCCCGACATAGCCTATTCTGTTGGAATAGTTAGCAGGTTCATGGAGAAGCCCACGGTGATGCATTCAAACGCTGCTAAGCGCATCTTGCGATATGTGAAAGGTACACTTGACCTTGGTTTGATTTATACAAAGAATAGTGAGAACACCATACTGTCAGGTTATTCAGACAGCGACCTAGCTGGGAACGTCGAGGACAGAAAGAGTACGGGAGGTATGGCCTTCTACTTAAATGAATGCTTAATAACATGGGTTTCTCAAAAGCAGAGGTGCGTTGCACTCTCGTCCTGTGAAGCAGAGTTCATGACAGCAACAACGGCAACATGTCAAGCTATATCGCTGCGTAGATTGTTAACTTGTAATAGCATTGGACCAATGTGTTGAGTAACCAGCTCATCTAAAACCTTAAGGTGTTAGAGGAAGGCCCCAAATGGATCTTATGCTATATTTCAACACTCCCCCTCACTCGAAAGCCCATTTTTGGGTTGAAGAGTGGATCACGGGCGCCCATCTTTGGGGCATTAATTTGCCTTCGTGTCCCTCATAAATTGTGAGAATATTGGGGGTGGCAGGGAGTCGAACTCGTGACCCCTGCCGACCAGAGCTCTGATACCATGTTGAGTAACCAGCTCATCTAAAACCTTAAGGTGTTAGAGGAAGGCCCCAAATGGATCTTATGCTATATTTCAACACAATGGTTATATATATAGACAACAAATCAGCTATCGACTTGGTGAAAAACCCTGTGTTTCATGGCAGAAGCAAACACATAGATATACGCTACCATTTCATACGTGAATGCGTTGAGAAGAAAGAGATAATTGTCAAACATGTTTGCACAAATGAACAACGGGCTGATGTACTCACTAAAGCTCTCACGACATTCAAATTCGAAAAGATGCGAAGCTTGCTGGGAATGAAGAAAGTGTTTGGACAAGTTTAGATTAAGGGGGTGTTATGTTGGGATTTAATCTAAACTTAACTTTATTTATTTGAATTGTTTTGTACGTGTCTGTCTCTTTTAGTCGCACTATTAGCTGGGGGACTTGGTGTTCAAGTGCATGGCGAGTTTGTAGGAGTCTTAGGTGAATAATCGTGGAGTCTGAGTGGGCTTAGGAGAGTAGTTATAGTAGTTCCTATTTTCAAGCATTTTCATCAGTATTGTTTTAGTCTTTTATATTGTATTCAGTTTGCATAATGAAATAACAGATTGAGCGTGCATATTGTTTTCCCAGTTTCATCTCAAACTTACTTGTAAGGCTAAGTTTATATTCAACAACTTTATCCTACAACACTTGCAACTTTTAAATCCTATTAATTTGAATAATTTTGACTCAAGCTCCACTGCATAAGCATGATACTTATACAATATTTTTTTATTGTAGCTAATAGTAAGCATTTTTTTATGGGCTCTTTAACATAACATGACTGAAATTCTAAAAGGTTATTTATAGTCTTGCACTTCTACTCTTTTCTACTTATCTGGATATTTTGAGTTGTGTATGCAATAACCAAATATAGATGAACTCTTGATTTCAATTGTCAAAATTATTTTTTTGTTTGTATGAACGAGTCGAGATGACGCCGTGAGGCTACGCCGAGAAACTATTGTATTTAAAAGTTAAGTTTATTTTATCTAAAATTAATTATTAAAACTTATTTTAATTTACATTTATTCAATGTATTAATATTTTAGTAATATTAGATATTGTATAACCTTAATAAATTAATAATCCATAAATTAATCATCCACTATAAATTAATATTTTCAACACATATTTTTAGTTCCAGGATAATAGCGATAGTGTAGATATTTAACCTTGATTAATTAATAATTTCAATGAATTAATAAAATAATTATGTAACTAGAAGATGCCATTAATTCATTCAAAAACTTTTAATATATATAAATTAAAATAAAATTTACTTTTTTATTCTATATATTATTAAGTATTCAAATAAATTTTTATTTCTTAAACGTAGAGCCGTGTACATATAGGTTTAAGAAATTAAATGCTGATATCATTCTCTAAGCATGAATGAGCATTTACGAAAATTTTCAATTTCAGAGCAGAAAACATAAAATAATATTTAAAAAAAAACAAAATCAGGGTTGGGACGAGAATTAGGTTATCACAATCTATACCCGATCCTCATATTCAAAAAAAGTATCAAATTTGAAATGTGTATTTATTAAAGAAATATTTGTTTTATATGCATTAGTACAGTTTTAAACTTTTAATCCATTTCAATAATTTAAAATTTCATAACTACAACTTAATTTAGTTCTAATAAGTTTAAATTTATTATAAATTATTGTTAATTCCAATTGATAATTAAAACATAATATTAAAGTAAAGCATATTTGACATATATCATGATTTATCATAATTAATTTTAGACTTAATTGCATTTTATTGGCCTAAACTATAAACATTTTACACAAATATGTCTCAACTGTATAACATGTCACAAGAACAGCTAAACTATTTTTATTTTAACAGTTTATTTCATTTCATTAAATATCATAAACTGACGTTAATTTTTAGAGGACGAGATTGTGAACTTATATTTTAGCAATTATTTTAATACATAATTAAGTTTCTACATCCCCAATTATATCTCAATCCTTCACCTCAGTTTCAACTGTAAATCATAATCAAAAAACTAAAATTTAACTTATTGTCACTTTCTATTCCGGTGAAGATAGAATTTGGCATATTGGTTGCTTCAGTTTTTTTATTTTGCAATTGCATCCCACCTACTCTTTATGTTTAGACAAAATGCGAAGGTTAGTGTAGTTTACCTGGCCATCTTCAAAACTTCAAAATGATTTACTAATTTTGTTGACCTTGATCATATCTATTGTTAAGGATGGAAAGTCGATGATCAAGTTGATAGATTATAGATCTTTGAACACCTAATTGTTGAAGAATATTCAGTCGTGTATATATATAATGCAGAAGGAGAACAAAGTCTTCTGTTGTATACTTCTCGAAGAGCAAACTGGTTTCTTCTCCTTGAATTAATTGATACTGAAAGGAAATACATGCATATATAGCAGACGTAGTGCTGCTAACCACTACTCCTAAAAACTCTCAACTACACTGAACTCTCCTAATAATGCTGAAAACAAACCCACGACTAAATCATCTCCTGTAGACTAGGATGACAATTTATTTAATTTAAAACAACTAACTAAAACAATAAAACAATAAAACAAGTTTAAGATTAATTTCCAACATTCACCCCCTTAATCTTAAACTTGTCTCATGCAATCCTTCTAGCCCGTATGGCTTTTAAACTGAGCCCGTATGGCTATTGAACTGAGCCCGTATGGCTTTTAAACTAAGCCCGTATGGCTATCAACTGAGCCCGTATGGCTAAGCCCGTATGACTTTCTTCCCGTTTGGAATTTACTGCTCGTATAGCAGCACCATAAATAATACACACAACTGCACCTGCAAAAACACAAATTTGCAGCACCTCTCTATCTCTTTTTCTGCCTTCAGTAGTCTTTTCCGGTATTGCCTCATCTTTCTCGGCAGCTCCATACTACACATGCATCCCATACTACACATGCAGCTTTGCCACCGGCGTCCGTGCCACCACCACCCAGCGACAACCCAAGGACCGGAGGGAAGGCTGTTAAGCCTTGAACCCCCTCCTCTAGCTCTGATACCACTGTTGAAGAATATTCAGTCGTGTATATATATAATGCAGAAGGAGAACAAAGTCTTCTGTTGTATACTTCTGGAAGAGCAAACTGGTTTCTTCTCCTTGAATTAATTGATACTGAAAGGAAATACATGCATATATAGCAGACGTAGTGCTGCTAACCACTACTCCTAAAAACTCTCAACTACACTGAACTCTCCTAATAATGCTGAAAACAAACCCACGACTAAATCATCTCCTGTAGACTAGGATGACAATTTATTTAATTTAAAACAACTAACTAAAACAATAAAACAATAAAACAATAAAACAAGTTTAAGATTAATTTCCAACACTAATTGTATCATATTTACGTGCTAATAGCATTTTCGAAATGATATCCTGCTGGTAACCCTCAAATGTGTGTTTTGAAAGTTGTTACAGCTTACATTTGCTTGATTACTCATATATATTATTATGTATCTAGCAAGGTCCATTTTCTGTAATGATTTTTTCGATTATTCCTTACAATTGAAGTTTTAAAAATTAGGGTTTGATCACTACACCAAAAACGGCCTTTTCCTACCATATAAATCTTACCAAAAAAACTTGGTAGGAATTGATCCCCATTTCCTACCGACGACGAATATGGTAGGAAATGGTACGTGTGGGGCCCGATTTCTGTAAAAGCGAGGACCAATTCCTACCGATTGTTGGTAGGAAAATAAAATCTACCAACATCGGTAGGTTTTGCCTGCATTTTCACAAAGATAAGACCCCACCATCCTAATCATCAGCTTTGTCATATTTTTAAGTAATAAACAATTTTTATAAAATAAAAATTATTTTCAATATGTTGTGGTCATTTCCTACCATATATGGTAGGAAACTAAAACCTACCAAATCCGGTAGGTTTTATTCGTGATGGTTGATAGGTCCATAATTAATACATTTTTAATACCTATTTTATGTTTGTTTTCGTAATTTTATTATTTAATAAATTGTTTTCTTTTGTTTTGTAGGAAAATAAATAAAATCATATTTCAAGCAGAAAAAGGTGAAAAAAGGCAAGGAGATGGAAATACTTGAAGTCAAAAGGAAATTGGAGAAAAATTGGAAAACTTATCGGAGAAGAAAAAGGAATTGAGGAAATATTTCCAGAATCCGATTTGTAGTCAAAGAACCCAAGCCCATTATTTTTCCTATATATATGGATCTCCTCTCTTGTATTTGAGACATCAATTTAGAGACCTAGAATTTTGTTTACCTAGAATTTAGACTAGATCTGATAATTAGGAGTATGATAGATTTATTATTGTCTTTCAATACAAGTTCTTTATTCTATTCAAACACTTTTGATTGCATTCTTTATATTTAATTGTTTTGTTTCTTCTACCATGTCTAGCTAAGTTAATTCTCCTAGGATGAAGATGAAGTTAATTTGATTATTGTTGATATCTTCTTGTTCCTATTAATTGATTCTCGTGATTTTTCTTGGTGCTTAATTGTTCAATTGACAAAGTAATTTTGATATATTATTGTTACCGGATTTATTTTTCATAGCCTATGCTTGCTCCATGAAGTTTTGATGGGTTATTGTTAGATAACAAGTTTCATAGTATATGCTTGTCTCGTTAATTGATATATCTTATTTGTGAAGGAAAGAGAATTGATTTTAGGGCGAGTTGGTATTAATTGTGATTGATTAATGGATTCGGATTCCTAGGTTTTCCTTATTTGATTTTAATTGTTAATTAGGTTAAACAAATCTCAACTCAAATCTTATTGTCTAGTTCGCCTGAGTTAATTGTTAGGGTTTTGAAAATTCGTAATCTCTGTGGATCGATCTGTGATTGCTACAACTAAACACTGTGCGCTTGCAGTTTACATTATTTTTACACATCAAGTTTTTGGCGCCGCTGCCGGGGATTATTGGTAATTTTCACTCCTTGATATTTAATTCTTCGAATTAGTTTCTTGTTCTGCATTGTTTGTCTTTTAGGGTACAGTGAAGCGGAGTAAAGTTTGGACAAGAAGATTGCTAGAAGGCCTCGTCGTCTCTTGTGAAATTTTTTGGAAGCGCTTTTCGGTATTCCGTATCACCTCTCTCTATTTTCTTTCCATCATTATTGAAAAATACACAAAAAAAAAAATTAAATATTTGAAAAATCCAAAAATATTAGTTAGTTATTTGTTAAAAACCAATTTGTTGCATCATTCATTCTCTCACATAGGAGCACATCATCTAGATTTATTTATTGTCTTTATCGCTTTCCATCTTATACAATTGTGGTGATTGCTGGAGGAAAGAGGTACGTACAATTTAGAATAGAACACGTAGTGTAGTGCATCCATAAGTGTTTATTTCTCGTTCTTTGTGTGTTGCATTATCTAATCAATCTTAAGGGCGCCACCCAATTTCAAGATAAGGTGAGGGATTTCATCACCCTTTCCTTGGCCCACAAATCACTAATTCGTTCATCTTGCATTCCTTTTTCCTTAATAAAATAAATTAGACGTTAGCCCCTAGGATATCGCGCTCAACTAGGAAGAGAATCTAGGAGGAACAAATCACTAAGTATTTTGCGGTGGTGTCTAGGACTAGCGAAAGCTTACCTGGCCTTTAGACTGGTGCCTAGAATGGTGGTTAGCCTCTTGGCAATGCTTCCTCCTGCCTGGCCAGTCACGACGAATGCTTTTTGAGCTGTTACTTTTAGTAGTATCTTATTGTTAGGAGCAAGGTCTAGATTTTTTTTAGGATAACATAGATTTTTCTTTTGATTTTGCATATTCTTGGGTGTTTACTTATAGCTCTTGTCTGCTACGTGCTTAGTTGATTGTTTCTCTTGTATGCAAAGTACTTGGGTTCGAGATAATACATCTAGATTAGTGAGACAATCCGACCTTTCACTACCTGGAGTAGCAAGACAACTCGATTTCTCTTCACCCACTAAAATTGAGTCAAAAGAAGTCGAAGTTCCAACAACCGTCATGGCTGTCTCTCTTAAAGAACGTTGTTACCCTGCCCGTACCGCTCAACCCTCATGCATAGTGCTACCAGCAGTAACCGCAAACAATTTTGAAATCAAACATCATAACATTAGCTTGTTACCTAGGTTTGCTGGGGTAGAGGGAGAGGATCCATATCTTTTCATTCGAGAATTTGAGGAAGTATGTGCCTTACAAAAACTTCAACAGTTAAGTGAGGATTCCATTAGACTCAGACTCATTAACTTTGCTTTAAAAGAAGATGCTAAACAGTGGTTGTATAGTCTACCCATTAATTCTATTTCCACATGGGAGGGATTTGTTGCTATATTTTTTAAAAAATATTTTCCCAACCATAAGGCTAACAGGCTTAGGAATGAAATCAACCAATTTCAACAAAATTCAAATGAGCCTTTTTGGAAATATTTTGATAGATTTCAAAAGTTGTTGTCTAAGTGTCCTCAGCATGGTATAGAAAAATGGAGACTTTGTAAAATTCTCTACGAAGCCTTAGATAGCCGAACCACTGCCTTGTTAGAGTCTATGTGTAATGGTAGGTTTATGGATAAAACTGATGAAGAAGCTTGGCAATTTTTTGAAGAGTTAGCTGAAAGAACAATGTTGTGGGAGTCAACTAGGGAACCCATTCAGGAAACTGAAAAATCTAAGGGCGTACACGTAGTTGGTAATTCTATTGCAACCGAAGCTAAGTTAGCTACTCTCACCAGACGTCTAGAAGCCTTAGAAACCAACAAGGTGTCCTCACAAGTGTTTCTGTGTGCAAATTGTAATTCTCCTAATCATTTGATAGAAAATTGTCCTGAAATTGAACAAGCCAATGCCATGTTTCAATCTAGAGTTAGGAATGATCCCTATTCATCCACATACAATCCTGGTTGGAAAAATCATCCAAATTTCTCATGGAACCAAGGTCAATACAATCAGTATAACCAAAATTCTCAACCTGCTTTTCAAAAGCCCAATCCTGGTCCATACCCAACTCAAAATCTCAACTCATATCCTCCACAAAATCTCGGTCAATATCAAAAATCAGTTCCCTTGAATCCTTCTGGTTTTACTGAATCTGACAAAAGATTTACTTCCATTGAAAAGAGTTTAGAGGCATTGCTCAAATCTCAACAAAATTTCATGAACACTATGACCCAAGATAGGCAATTGCTAAATTCCAATGCTCAAGCCATATCTAAGCTAGAGGTCCAAGTTAGTCAGTTGGCAAACACCATCAGTGAGAGAGAAAAAAATCGATTTCCTAGTCAACCCGAGATTAATCCTAAATTTCATCCAAATCAAAAGTCTCATGAAAATGTGAATTATGTTATCTCTCTAAGGTCCGGTAATCAATTCAATAATCATGCTGGTGTCAATACTCAAGCAGAAGAAAAGCTTACATCTGAACCAAATCCGTTACTCTTGAATCCTAGTCTTAAACAATCTTCCAATCCCAAGAGTCCTGAAGAAGTTGAATCTAATGAGTCATCACCCTCCGATGAACCACCTTCAAAACCCCAATCTGATGTGTCTATTGAAAAAGTCTTTAAGCCAAAAGCTCCGTTTCCTCACAAACTTACTTCAAACAAACAATCTGCTCAATTAGATAAGATTTTGGAAGTCTTCAAGCAAGTCAAGATTAGCATTCCTCTTTTAGATGCAATTCAACAAGTTCCCTCTTATGCTAAGTGTCTAAAAGATTTGTGTACTCATAAAAGAACCACTCATGTTCCTAAGAAAGCTTTCCTAACGTCTAATGTTAGCTCTATCTTGTCAAATCAAATCCCTTTGAAGTATAAGGATCCTGGTTGTCCTACCATTTCTTGTGTCATTGATAATACTTTCATTGATAAAGCTTTACTCGATCTAGGAGCTAGTGTGAATCTTCTTCCATTATCTGTCTATCAAGACCTGGGTTTAGGTGAACTTAAAGAGACTACTATCATTCTTCAGTTAGCTGACCGTTCTGTCAAAATTCCTAAGGGTATGGTGGAAGATGTGTTGATTAAGGTTGGTGATTTTGTCTTCCCCGTCGATTTCATTGTTCTAGAAACTGAGCCTGTCCAAAATCTCAAAAATCAAATTCCCATCATTCTAGGAAGACCTTTTCTTGCCACCTCTAATGCTTTGATCAACTGTAGGAATGGTTCGATGAAACTCACATTTGGAAACATGCAAATTGATCTCAACATTTTCAATGTAGGAAATCAATCCAATGAGCTTTTTGACCAACCCATAGAAATTAACATGATTGATGAGTTAGTTGATAATGAAATCATGAATGTTGATGATGTTCTTAACTTTTGTCAAAATTACTTTGGTCAAGATTGGGATGATACTGGTCATAAAAATGAGGTTAATGAAATGTTAGAGTCCACCATTCCTAGTTCCAATCGAGAGTTAGAACCTTTTCTTTTGCCGCTTTATGAAGCTAATGAATCAGTTGAGACAAGTCCACCAGAATTAGAACTTAAACCTCTTCCCGAAACTCCTACTTATATGTTTCTAGGTCCTTCTTCTGAGTCTCTTCCATTCATTCTTGAGGATAGTGCAATTGTGTCTTTTCTTGAGAAAGATATTTTGTTAGAGTATGATAGCAATAAAGAACTTCATGATCTGTACAAGAATTTTTCTTCTGATGAGATGTTAGATGAATTGAATGCTATTTGTTGTAAGCATGAAACCCAATTTGAGGATAGTTCTTTGAATCCTAAGTCAGTTGTTAAGAATTCTGTTGGTGAGCCACCCCCGCTTGATTTTAATCCATCTTTTTCCACTCTTGATCAGTCTTCGGTAGTTAATAATGAAACTCATCATGTTGTTATCTCCAGTGACATAGTTCATAACCAAAAATTTCAAGTAATTAATCTGCTTAAACAACATAAAGAAGAATCTAATTGGTCCATGGATGATGTTAGTGGTATGAGTTTTATTCTGGTTCAAGATCATCTTTCTCTAGTGGATAATTTCCAAAAAGGCTCATTTGTGGGTGAGTATCACATGTTTGGTGATTCTGTTAAGAAGGTAGTTTTTCCTCGATCTGGTATTGGTTAGTATGTGCTTTTGTTTTGTGTCTCCCATAGTGAAGTGTAGGTATGGGAAAGTGTGTGTGTGTGTGTGTGTGTGTTTATTGTGTATTTGTGTTAGGTATTCTTATGTATCTCCGTCATGTCCTTATCAGGTATTCTTGTCCTTTTACTCTGTCATTTTTCTCTCATTTGCATACATTGAGGACAATGCATGATTTAGGTATGGGGGAGGGGTTTAGTAGTATTATTAAAAAAAACAAAAAAAAAAACCAAAAAAATTGAAAAATGAAAAAATCCCAAAAAGAAGTTTAGTAAATTGTAGAATTCTAGCCTTGTGAAATGATTTCTTGTTGCTTGATGCACCCTTACATGCTATAGTAATCTTGTGTTTCTGATACTTTTGATTAAGAAGTGATTTGCTAAGTTCTTGTTCACACACATACACTAGCAAGTTGAAACTAGTAGACTTACTGAATGTTGCAAGTAATTAGAAGGACATGAATATGTGCAAGATGATTTGGTTTTCATGCTTTGAGTACAAGTTGGTGCATTGAAGAGATCTTTTGCTTGGGATTGATTATGTTTTACCACCAAGTGAGTTTTTGAGCCTATATGCATATCTTTTTCATTTTATATTCGTTTGCTTGAGTGTCCACATGTTGTTTGCATTGCTAGCACTTGTTTGAGACCTTTCTTGAAACTCATGACATTATTTGATGATAAGATGATAAAGGCATTTAGGAATAACCTATATTTTCCAAATTACCACACCATTTATATATGATCAATTAGTTACCCTCTTGAGCTTAATCCTATTTTTTCGGTGACATACCATGTTACTTGCCTGGACCTTTTTCTTGTGTAGCCTTACTTATGCTTGATCCCAAATTGTCAATGGCTAGTAGGAACTTGAGGGAGTAATAAGGTGTGTAAGATGGGTTTACTTTTGTTCATTACTTTTGAGGAAATATTTGGTTTGATTGCTTACTTGATAGTCGTTGTTCAATAAATTTTTGAAGGAGGATTGTGGTTACTTATATCTATCTCTTAGCTCTCGAAAAAAAAAAAATATATGAAAAAAAAGCAAAAAGAAAAAAAAATATCATGAGAGCATACTTATGTTTGTGTGATCCTTCTTCATTCGACTAATCAAGCCTTTTGTTGGAAGAAAATCAGAAAATTCAGTTGTGGGGAGGAAGTTTGATGATGTGTATGATTTATTATAGTGCCTACTAGCTTTTGACACTTCACCTTATTTGGCCTTACTTGACATACCTTGTCCCTAGCCCCGTTACAACCCAAATAAAGACCTTTTGATTATCATCATTGATGTATGTTGTGTTAAAGTTAGATTGATACCAAATGTCAAGCATGCTTATGATTTTGTTGGAATAGAGTGATACACTTACCCTTGTTCTTGAGTGAGTATTCTTTTGTGAGTGAAAGGTGAGTTATTGCTTGTTTCTACATTTGAGATTCCAAGTTTTGACTCAAAAGTGTACTCTTGTGGGCTTAGCATGATTACCAACTTATTCTTACACTTGACATGGACTTTTGAGCACTTATGCATATTTCTTTGAGTAGACTATGTGAATCCTTGCACATTCCACATCAAGACATTGCAAAGTCATTTTTGATTCTTAAGTTGATGAAGCATGAGATGACTTGTATGTGTGGCGTTGCATTGCCATGCGATCTTTTACATGAGCTAGATGGATTTTGTGGGTACATTCACTATAAACCCTCACGAGACCTCACTCGTCCACTAGGGCTTCCTAGGGGTTTAAATGGCTTGTTGCATATGTCAAATGCAACCGTGATCACCTACGGAAGTGGTATTATCTATTATATAATAGTTTATATTATATTAGTTTTTCTCGAGGACGAGCAAAAGATAGGTATGGGGGCATTTGATAGGTCCATAATTAATACATTTTTAATACCTATTTTATGTTTGTTTTCGTAATTTTATTATTTAATAAATTGTTTTCTTTTGTTTTGTAGGAAAATAAATAAAATCATATTTCAAGCAGAAAAAGGTGAAAAAAGGCAAGGAGATGGAAATACTTGAAGTCAAAAGGAAATTGGAGAAAAATTGGAAAACTTATCGGAGAAGAAAAAGGAATTGAGGAAATATTTCCAGAATCCGATTTGTAGTCAAAGAACCCAAGCCCATTATTTTTCCTATATATATGGATCTCCTCTCTTGTATTTGAGACATCAATTTAGAGACCTAGAATTTTGTTTACCTAGAATTTAGACTAGATCTGATAATTAGGAGTATGATAGATTTATTATTGTCTTTCAATACAAGTTCTTTATTCTATTCAAACACTTTTGATTGCATTCTTTATATTTAATTGTTTTGTTTCTTCTACCATGTCTAGCTAAGTTAATTCTCCTAGGATGAAGATGAAGTTAATTTGATTATTGTTGATATCTTCTTGTTCCTATTAATTGATTCTCGTGATTTTTCTTGGTGCTTAATTGTTCAATTGACAAAGTAATTTTGATATATTATTGTTACCGGATTTATTTTTCATAGCCTATGCTTGCTCCATGAAGTTTTGATGGGTTATTGTTAGATAACAAGTTTCATAGTATATGCTTGTCTCGTTAATTGATATATCTTATTTGTGAAGGAAAGAGAATTGATTTTAGGGCGAGTTGGTATTAATTGTGATTGATTAATGGATTCGGATTCCTAGGTTTTCCTTATTTGATTTTAATTGTTAATTAGGTTAAACAAATCTCAACTCAAATCTTATTGTCTAGTTCGCCTGAGTTAATTGTTAGGGTTTTGAAAATTCGTAATCTCTGTGGATCGATCTGTGATTGCTACAACTAAACACTGTGCGCTTGCAGTTTACATTATTTTTACACATCAATGGTACCCCACCATCCACATCATCAGCCATATCATAATTTAAGTAATAAATAATTTTTTTAAAATAAGAAATTTTTTCATTCTGTCATGGTCATTTCCTACCATATATGGTAGGAAAATAAAACCTACCAAATCTGGTAGGTTTTATTCGTGATGGTACCCCACCATCCACATCATCGTCCCTATCATATTTTAAAGTAATAAATATTTTTTTTAATAAGAATTATTTTCATTCTGCCAAGGCCATTTCCTACCATATATGGTAGGAAATGGTCACTGACGAATTTTGGACCCCCACCACCTTTCGGCCCAAACAAATCGGCCCATTTGTGTACAGTTTTCCTACCAATAATGGTAGGTTTTGATCGAATAATAAAATAATAATAAAATAAAATTAGGGTATAAAGTGTTTTTATTATATTTTTTGTGGATCGGTTATCATGTTTTTTGTTAATCAAACTCTACGGACATAAAGATCTACTCATTTTAGTAGTGGAGGATAAAAATTAGTTGATTTAAACTTATATTCTTATGTTTTATGTTATTCGTTAAAACCTAATTATATCGAAAAAAAATTAAAAATATAAAGACGTATGGATAAATTAAATTTTTTTATATGAAACGTCGTTTTGTAGTTTGATGAATGTAAGGAAAAAAATTTAGACAAAAAGGAATTATAAAAAGTTAAAATCGTTTAGAAAATGAAAGAGTGTTAGAAAATTGAGTTAGAGTTTATACTCATGTTTTAGGGGTTGTCTAGGGTTACACTTTTTGATTTCTATTTATTTTTTTTCAACGATCCAACCTTACGGATGATTAAATATGTTGATTTCTTAGTTTTATACAAAATATTGGATTTTTTTAATTTAAACTCTTATATTTTTATAATAAATCTATTTTAGGGGTTGTCTAGGGTTACACTTTTTGATTTTTTTTGATTTTGTTTTTAACGATCTAACCTTACGGATGATTAAATATTTTGATTTCTTAGCTGTATGTAAAATTTTAGAATTTTTTAATTTAAACTCCTATATTTTTATAATTAATCTATCTATCAAACTTATAATTTACAAAACTTGAACTGAAATATGATATATGAGTAAATTGCATATTTAGTACAAAAAACGATGTTGGTGTAGTGGTTATGCACTTGGTTATTCTTAGAGAGGGCAGTTGTTTAAATCCACACAACCCAATTTTTTTGGCAATTTCCGCCAAATTGTTTTACCAAAAACTTGAAATTACTGCGCACAACTAAAAAAGAATATAATTAAAATAATCAAAGAAAAAAAATTACGGTAAAAACTCATTTACCCTCTAAAATAAATTAATAGATCTAAATTATCATTACGTTTCGATCGTCGAAAATATTATTTAAAAAAATTATTATGTTTATTTTTTTTTTTTAAAAATGTGCCAAAACCTATACCCTACCATTATCGGTAGGAAATAAGCTACAATTTCACGAAAAATTCAAAAATTGCGCCTAAAACTAAAAATTCAAAAATTGCGCCCAAATCAAAAATTCAAAAATTTTGCTGAGAATCATAACCTACCATTATCGGTAGGAAATAAGCTACAATTTCACGAAAAATTCAAAAATTGCGCCTAAAACTAAAAATTCAAAATTTGCGCCCAAACCAAAAATTCAAAAATTTTGCTGAGAATCATAACCTATCATTATCGGTAGGAAATAAGCTACAATTTCCCGAAAAATTCAAAAATTGCGCTTAAAACTAAAAATTCAAAAATTGCGCCCAAACCAAAAATTCAAAAATTTTGCTGAGAATCATAACCTACCATTATCGGTAGGAAATAAGCTACAATTTCACTAAAAATTCAAAAATTGCGCCTAAAACTAAAAATTCAAAAATTGCGCCCAAACCAAAAATTCAAAAATTTTGCTGAGAATCATAACCTACCATTATCGGTAGGAAATAAGCTACAATTTCCCGAAAAATTCAAAAATTGCGCTTAAAACTAAAAATTCAAAAATTGCGCCCAAACCAAAAATTCAAAAATTTTGCTGAGAATCATAACCTACCATTATCGGTAGGAAATAAGCTACAATTTCACGAAAAATTCAAAAATTGCGCCTAAAACTAAAAATTCAAAAATTGCGCCCAAACCAAAAATTCAAAAAATTTGCTGAGAATCATAACCTACCATTATCGGTAGGAAATAAGCTACAATTTCCCGAAAAATTCAAAAATTGCGCTTAAAACTAAAAATTCAAAAATTGCGCCCAAACCAAAAATTCAAAATTTTCGCTGAAAATCATAACCTACCATTATCGGTAGGAAATAAGCTACAATTTTACGAAAAATTCAAAAATTACGCCTAAAACTTAAAATTCAAAAATTACGCCCAAACCAAAAATTCAAAAATTTCGCTGAGAATCATAACCTACCATTATCGGTAGGAAATAAGCTACAATTTTACGAAAAATTTAAAAATTGCGCCCAAACGAAAAATTCAAAAATAATTTCCTCTTCTTATTACTTATAATACAATCATTTTTTTTTCTCATTTCACTTCAATTTTCTTCCCTCTCTTCATCTTCTTCTCTATGTCTTTATCTTCTTCAAATCAATTTCACATATCATTCACTTTGTTCTTCTTCTTTTTGCTTATTTAAGTAATTTTATCTTCATGCTTATTTTGTTATTTAATTCTTAATACTAATTCTTGCTTTTTATGTAAATTTTAGGTACTTGATGAAGATCCAAAGACAATGATGTGGAAATAGAGAAAATGATTGTGAAGAAAATAACATGAAGATCTAAACGAAAAAGATGAAGATTTTGAAGATAATTAATTAAGCCTTGTAAATAATTTTTGATTTGTAGTTTTGGTCCATAAGAACAACTTCTAATTTTGAATATTATGATTTATGTGTAAGGAATGTTTGAATTTTCATATACAATGAATGTTTGATTATTTGTTATGTTTGTATACTTGTGAATTATATATCGATCTATTTTTTTATAATGATTTGAGCAATTTGTTAGATAGGAGAAGTAATGAAAGCTTTATTTTTTTTGAAACAATTGTCTAGTAATTCCTACCACCTTCAAAGCATTTCCTACTGTCTTCATAACATTTCCTACCGTCTTCATAGCATTTCCTACCGTCTTCGTAACATTTTCCAGAATTGATGAATGCGGTAGGTTTTAACTAGTAGGAAATACTAAAGGTGGTAGGAATTGCTTGGTAGGAAATAGCTATTTTTATGTGCTTCTGTTATAAAACCTACCAATTTGGTGCTCCTTGAGTTGGTAGGAAATGCGTTGGTAGGATTTGGTTGGTAGGAAATAGTCCTTGACCGGGGTCAAATGTGACCCCACAAAATAACGTGGCAGTGACCCCACATGTGACATGTGCATGACATGTCAACCTCGTGGCAAGTGACGTGTCGGGGTCCACCGCCATGTGGCCGTCGATGTGGCTGTTGATGTGGCTCGCCACATGGGCAGCCATTTGGCATGTGGGGCCGTTTAAGAAACAGACCACCAATTCCTACCATCACCAATTCCGACCAGAGCAATTCCTACCATGTCGAATGATAGGAATTGACACCAATTCCTACCAATTTACCCCCAAAACCTATCATTTTCGTGGTAGGAAAAGACCGTTTTTGTTTTATATGCATTAGTACAGTTTTAAACTTTTAATCCATTTCAATAATTTAAAATTTCATAACTACAACTTAATTTAGTTCTAATAAGTTTAAATTTATTATAAATTATTGTTAATTCCAATTGATAATTAAAACATAATATTAAAGTAAAGCATATTTGACATATATCATGATTTATCATAATTAGTTTTAGACTTAATTGCATTTTATTGGCCTAAACTATAAACATTTTACACAAATATGTCTCAACTGTATAACATGTCACAAGAACAGCTAAACTATTTTTATTTTAACAGTTTATTTCATTTCATTAAATATCATAAACTGACGTTAATTTTTAGAGGACGAGATTGTGAACTTATATTTTAGCAATTATTTTAATACATAATTAAGTTTCTACATCTCCAATTATATCTCAATCCTTCACCTCAGTTTCAACTGTAAATCATAATCAAAAAACTAAAATTTAACTTATTGTCACTTTCTATTCCGGTGAAGATAGAATTTGGCATATTGGTTGCTTCAGTTTTTTTATTTTGCAATTGCATCCCACCTACTCTTTATGTTTAGACAAAATGCGAAGGTCGTTAGTGTAGTTTACCTGGCCATCTTCAAAACTTCAAAATGATTTACTAATTTTGTTGACCTTGATCATATCTATTGTTAAGGATGGTAAGTCGATGATCAAGTTGATAGATTATAGATCTTTGAACACCTAATTGTATCATATTTACGTGCTAATAGCATTTTCGAAATGATATCCTCCTGGTAACCCTCAAATGTGTGTTTTGAAAGTTGTTACAGCTTACATTTGCTTGATTACTCATATATATTATTATGTATCTAGCAAGGTCCATTTTCTGTAATGATTTGTTCGATTATTCCTTACAATTGAAGTTTTAAAAATTAGGGTTTGAAGATGTATATGATTGGGAATATAGCACACCCAATCCTGTATCAAAACAACATTTAAAGTTGAATTTTACAACTTTATCCTTTAAAAGTTAACGTCTGTAGGATTTAACGGAAGACAATAAAATGCTTTAAAAATATTAGTTTAGTTATTCATGTGGCATGTTATATAATTGAACCATTTTCTTGCAAAAAAGTTATAGTTTAAGCCACTAAAATGCAATTAAGTCTTAATTTTATTAAAAAATATATATTAAGCACATAAGTTTTAATTTGTAAAATAAATAAAAATTCTCGATTTATCGCTAAAATTTTCATTCATCATTCACGCAAAAACAGTAGAGTTTATTGTTGAGGGATCGAGATGGGTTCGAGGAGTGGGTTTGTTTCAAGTATAAGGAACATGCATATCGATGACAATCTCTACCTCTACCTCTAAGCGTACATGTTTACAACATTTTAAGTTATTAGTATAATTTTTTACCAAATTTATTGTATTAAAAAGTAATTTTCTCGAATCTTTTACTTCAATTTTTATAACTACAAAAATTAAATATAGCCGCGTGCCTAGCACAATCATATTATATTTTAGTTTGACTAATGGTGCTTAATAATCTATATCTTATACAGTTTTGAAATTACGTATTACCATATTACCAAGTTTTTGCTTCATCGACTAATGAGCAATCGCTTTTGGCTGCAAAACCCTGAACCAACTCGGTGCTTAATCAATAAATTTTTCAAGGGCACAAGGAGTGGCGGGTGAGTTGCTGGCCTATAGTTTATATCTTCCTTTTAACAATTTTGAAATAGTTTGTTTAAGTTTTAAGTTCTTCATATGTCATTTCGTTTTCAATTTTGCATTTCAAGTTCGTATTTCACAAAAGCAAACGGAGGAGGTGAAAGTCATAGGATTAACGTAGTAAAGATGGATGGCCTATTAATGGTGATTAGACAGCCATCATCCTCTTATTCAAGGTAGTATGTTACTTGGAAATACCAATAATAACTTGCTATATATTAAATTTTACATTTGGGATGTATGAATTCTTCATAGCTTGCAAGAAAGCCTGATTTTTAAATACAATATAATTTAATCTTTTTTAACATTAATGTAGGGAAAATCTTACCGGTACTGTGTTAACTTTCTGCCGTGCTTCAAAATCTATGAATTTTCCTTCAAACGCGTAAATTATGCAACTAATATATGAGGTAATTATTCTTAACTAAATTTAGTTGCGGGGAAGGGAAGGGATTGAGTGATACTACTATACCTAAAGAAGCAAGCACTCTATGTTTTCCTTTTTTGAATTTTGGTTTTATTGTGCAAATACCTTTCTTAAGTATCAAAAATCTAATAATTTTTTCATAATTTGGCTTTAATTTGAAAAAGACATGAGCAATACGTGTTTCAAAGGAAGTTGATAATGGCAAATCAGGTTGCTTTTTGTTGAATTGTTATTTTTAATCGTAGAAGAAATGCATATCTCAATAGGTCATGATGATGTATTTTTTTTTTGGAGCTGACACTATTGTTCTTTGTTGGCCATTAATACCATTAATGTATATTTTCATTCTAGGCATCCGGTTCCGTGAAAAATAAAAAATAAAAAAGAAACTTTTTTTGAGATTGCTTTTTGGTAATACAAGTTTTTTAACATGTGAAAAAGGACCGAAGCAAGCTCATGTTTAGCAATGATTAATTGTAAGTAGTAAGAACTCTAATATAACTGGATTCCAGTTTTATTATGATATATAATTGAACTTTATTGTGTATTCTTTATATCCATATTCAATTGACTGTTTTAATGGTATGTGGATCAAGCAGTGGATCAACAAAATATTTTTACCCACAAATACGACTGCAGAGACCAAATCATCAATCATATGTCCATACAATCTTAGCTTCGTTGTCGGAATTAAGCCTACATTTAGGCTTGGCAAGTCGGGTCGGGGTTGTTCCAATTACACCTAGGCAGGATACCGTTGCGTGAGCAAAATATGACATTTTCTTATTTTCTATTGTAAAATTGTTGATTAATTGAGTTTAGTTCTAAAATATGACCTGCATTACAGTTTCTCATGCATTGGAAATGAAATTGAAAAAAGAAGTGCTATGGAATGCTGCAAAAAAAAAAGGTTTGTCCTTGACTGTGATATCCATGTCAAGTTTACCAATAGACATGTTTGATGGCAATGGTTTCAACCTTTATGACATAAAAATTCAAGAAGCGGTAGACCTTGATACAAAAGTGGTTATGAAAGGTTCAAAATGCCAGTTTAGAAGGAGGCAAGCATGACACATATGAAGCAACAATGTGGATGGAGATTTAAGGCTCCAGCCTTTGTATGTAATGCATAATAAAGATAATAAAGCTCAATTATTCTCTCCTTTTGCTGTGTTAGAAAAGTGTAGAATAAGAATAATAAAACTCAACTATTCTCCCCTTTTGTTGTGTTAGAATAGTTTGGTCAGTATTTTTTATAAGTCGTAGCCAGCACGAGCATGTTTTCTAATACTTATTTCTAATACATATATTACTTACATTTACTAAAAATTAAATTTAATAGAGAGATTTATTAAAATTTCAAAAATATGAAGTTAGTGTTACCACCTTAATATTTTCCTATATTTTCTCTTAAAATTTTAAAATTTCTCTTAAAGTCATATTACCATCTTAATATTCTCCTAAGCTGTCTTTTAAATCAAATTTGTCCTCATATTACTTTTCTAGGCTTTCTCATAGAGTCAAACTTTACAAATAAAAAGTTTTTTTTAATTATATTCTTAATATTAACGATAAAGAAAACTAAATACATCATCTTAATATATCTCTAAAATTTGTGTTGAAATAATTATAATTTGTGTCCAACGAGAGAATGACTCACAAAATATTTTAACTATTAGAAATTATTTTGTGATTTGTTTGTAGAAAACTTGCGTTAAATTAGTTATATGTATAATATATTAAAAATCAATTTTTTTATATTTTACCTTCTAAATTATATATAAGATAATACTTGTATAAAATGCCAATTTCTATTTATGTTCAAGTCAAATTTTAAAAATGAAAAAAATAATAATTTTTTAAAAATTAATGAATAGAAAAAATTAAATATATCATCTTAAATATTTTTCTACAATTATTGTTCAGAGTAATAATAATTTGTGTTCAGAGAACGACTTGCAAGACATTTTAACTATTAGTAATTTTGTTAAAATTGATTAACGAATGATGTAATTTATTTGGTAGAGTAATGCATTATGTGTTAAATTTGGTAACAACGAGAGAGAACGGCTTAACGGGAGTAAATATGTTTAACGAGAGACGGTTCATTAGGAAGAGCGTATTATATACTAAGATTAAATATTGATATTGTATTATATGTTTTTAAATATAAGTTGGAATCTGAAATTTGGAAAAATATAAATCGTAATCAATATAATAATATTCAAGACATTGTTAACATAATGAATACATTAAATAATTACCTTTTAGTATATATCACAATTACGGTGAATGATCAAGACGTGAAGGGAAATCGAAAAAATAGCCTCATTTTACAAATATTATTGTTTATTTCATTTCAAAATATTTTTTTGTAAAATTTTTCTTATAAAAGTTTAGAGAAATCATTATATTGCATCTTACTAAACTAATTAACTATAGAACACCAATCAAATAAGAACTCCGAATTGTATTAATAACATAAAAACAAATAAAATAATTAGTTGTAAAAATATAAAGAAATTCTCTTAAATGACTATATGAAAATATTTGAAAAATAGTACCCTAATTTTTGTTTTAACATTTATTTTATAAATTTGTATAAAAAATATGTGCTTTGCATGAAATATAAGTTAGTACTTGTTAATGATTGACCAAAGTTTGGTTGATAATTAAAAAAATTAATTATTATTTTTAAAAATTGAAAAATATATTTTAAAATAAATTAAATATATTTTATAACAATATACATTTTAATTTTAAATTTTTATTAATTATATAATTTGTGTAATTTGTCAATTTAATCAGAAAATACTCAAAACAGGACACTGTGCAAAAGTCAAATTATATCTTGCTTGGTTCCATTAATGGTTTAGTTTGCATGGCTTCCGATTCTGGAACAGATTTTTCATTGTGGAACCCTGCTACTGGTCAAGCAAAGGAAATAAGTCTTCCAAATCAATATTATCGTAGGATATCCCTTCTTGGATTTAGTTGGGATCATGTAGAAGACGATTATAAGGTGGTGATAGTGCCCGATGTTTTGAGGTGTTCTTCAAAGCATCTTTATATTTACTCGTGCAGATCTGCATGTTGGAATCGATTGATTCTCCCTGCGTCTGATGGAAGTAAGTTGCATCATAGATTTAATGCGGCTCCATCTACAATTGTGAAAGGACTCCCTTACTGGAACTATATAAAGTATGGAAGAAGAAATCGCATGCGTTATGCATACATCAATGTGTTCGCAAAAGATGAATTGAGGTGGTTACCTCTGTTATATTTGAATTGTAGTTACTTAAATTATTCTGCATTCAATCTTGTCAATATCAAGGACTGTCACTGGTGGCATTCAAAGTGTTTTAAAAATGGTGGTGAAATTTTGATGGTTAACAATGATGAATTGTGTTTCTATGATCGTGAAACGTTAGAAACTAAGTCTATAATTAGGAGCAACCGTGGTTCCTTTAAAAATTGCTGTAGTTACACACCTAGTTTGGAATCTGTTCACGGAATGGAGTCGATGACGGTGCTTCCATTTCAGGAAATGGAGATGAAGAAATTGGCCATAGAAAACAGTACTAATTTGGTTAGAAGCTCTAGCATTCCTAAGAGTGATTCATCTTCTTCGACTGGTATGAGCAATGTCTTGTTGTATGTCAGCTAAATGTTTGCATATAGGACTTGATGTGTTTGTGATTGTAATTAGGAACCTTATTTTGTATGCCTCTGTTGGACAGATACAAGTTCAGAGTACTCAGAGACTTCTGAAAGTGACTCCGATGCAGAGAAAAGTTCAGATTCAGGGACTTTGAATTTAATGTAGATGAAACACAATGTGTAACATGCAAATTTGATTCAAAGGCAATGCCTCAGAGCAGCTGCTCATGCATCAACTTGTACAAATAGATCTTCTTGTATATCTGCTACATCTTTGTATATTAGACTTGATATGAATGTCATTAAAGTTAATAAACTTATTTTCTGCCTCTTTTTGGACATATTCAGGGACTTGTACTTCTGAAAGTGAGTCTGATGAAGATACAAATTAAGACTCCAATGCAGAGACAGATTCCGATCCAGGAACTTCTTCAGGTAGTGACTCCGATGAATACAAAGCACACAGAATATTTATATTTTATCAGTAGGCAATGCCTTTAGAGCAGCCCTGGATGCACACGTGTGTCTTTACGGAGACTCAAACCTTCGACCTCTTATTATCAAATGGGAGGGGTATCAATAAGCCAACCTCTGATTTTAAAAACTAGTATCGTTCTCTCCTCACTTTCAATATAACTTCTCACTGCACGATGTTGTAACTGATGGAGAGTCGATACACTTGATGTTTCTGCAGATGATTGTGCTTGCTTAGTTTCATGATAATATATTGTATGTTGTCGTGTGCTCCTTTTTTGAGTAATATACTACTCACTGATAATTGGACCCTATTGCTTATGCAAGTCATTTGAATTGATCAATTCTGGAGTGAACAGACGAGGCCCGTCGTTGCCTGCTGGCTGCTGGGCAAGTTGCTCGAAATCACATTTCAACTTTCAACAAACTCTTTACTTATTGTTTTCTTTCTATCACCTACTCTTATTGTGTTCTAAGTCAAATATACCGAGTGAATCTCCTTCACCATAGACCCTTAGCACTAAACTTATCCAAATCATTCAAGCATATAAAACCTTGCAAGTAAACTAATTAATTTTAACTTAAAATTACAAGAATAATTTTTAAGTAACAAATAACATTTTTTTTAAGTAAAACCAAACATTTTGTCATTTTAAGAATTCTATGCAATTTATACTTATATTTGAATTAAATTATTACATCTTTTAATTATTAGATTCAACTCTTCTTAGTTTTCTCTCTTAAAATCTAACGTTTTCTATATGACCAAAATTTGGATATGATCCCTCGAACACTAATTATACCTTTTTTTATAAAACGCTAAGAGATATCTTATTTAAAATTTTGGTCATGTACCATCAAAACAATTAGGAATGTTAAATTTTAAGATATAACAGTTAAATCTAATATTAAAAAGTGTATTTGATTGTCAATAAAATTATACTCAAATACTAACAAATGTATTTTAATAATTTAAACCAAATAAAAGTATATTTCTTAAATTGATAGAATCCTTAACGTAAAAAATCGTAACCTTCTTTTCTCTTCAGTTTTCGAATAGTTCCAGTTACATAATAATTGATAAACCATCAATAAATTAGAGATTATTTTCTAATTTTCGCATTAATTGTAAAATCATTCAAATATTTTATATAATTTTATTCTCATATCAATTATATTTTGTATTGAATTATTTTTGTTTAGATAAATTTTAATATTCATTGGAAAGATAAAAAAATTATAAATTTTAAAAACTTATAGAAAAGAAATAACCAAATTTGAGTTAAAAGTAATAAAATTATTATTTATTAGATTTGGACACTCACTTTACTATTTTGACTTTATCTTGAATTCTAAAAATCAGATGCGGATGATTTCACATCCCACGCGAAACTTACAAAATAATTTTTATTTTAGTGATAGTTTAACGATTATTATCCAACCGAAACTACTCTATTTTAGGGTTAAAAAAAGTTACGAATTTTTACGTTAAGAATTATATTCAACTTAGAAAACCTACTCCCATTTTGTTTATATTATTATTATTATACAATTTTTAGATTGAGAATTAGATTCAACTAAAAAAACCTACTCATATTTGGTTTATATTATTAAAATACATTTTTTAATCTTAGATTTAACAGTTCATCTATTTTAAGATCAACGATCCTTGTTGATTTGGCGGTACAGGACCAAATTTTTGGAAAAGATATCTCTTATGCTTATTATATGCTAGCTTATAACCTGTGCAATGCACGATTATTTTTTTTAATTTACAAATATATTAATTAATAAAATTATTTTTAATTTAATGATGATTCAGTCATTATTATTCAACTAAAATTACTCAGGAACCCGAATAAAAGAGAAATTTATGAATTTTTACATTGACAATTTTATTCAACTTAGAAAATCTAATCATATTTTATTTATATTATTAAAATTCACTTTTTAGTATTTGAATATAATTCTAATCACAATCAAATACACATTTTAATATTAGATCTAACGGTTCTTATTTATCTATTTCAAAATCAACTGTCCTTATTAGTTTGACGGCACATGAATCAAAGTTTTGGATAAGATTATATGCAATGCATAGCTCTTTTTTTTAATATATATAATTATATTAAGGGTATTTTGTTAGAAAATGGATAGTTTAAGGATATATTTGACTATATTCTTGATGTTAATTCAAATTTCTAATGATTGGAAGTTGTTCCTTGCTATGGGAACTTAAACTTTCATGTATGGGTTTAATAATTTTCTTGTTTAAATCCATAAGAGAAATTGAGATGAAGGTAGTAGCTTGAAAAAGCTTGTTATAATGATGTTTCATTTATCCCACATAGATAAGAATAGATAAGAATAAGGGGACTTGGTGGCTTTATATAGCATTACACACATGAGTAGTATACAACTACTAAGGTGTGTGATGGTGCATGGTGTTAGTGTGTGCTTCACGCGCGCACACACACACGCGCGCCGCCGCCGCCCGCCTCGCCACGCCACGCACCGCACCGGACCGGACCGGACCGGGTCGGGTCGGGTCGAAGGGCGATTTGGGCGAATGTCTCGGCGTCTCGCGTACGCGAGGCGACCTGGGCGAGAGTTTTTATTTATGTGATTTAATATTTTATTAGAATTAATTTATCAAATTGGGTTGGGTTATCAGTATTTATCTAGTAAACTCTGATGGAGCTGGTTTATCAGTATTTAACTAGTAAACTCTGATGGAGTTGGTTTGTCATGATATGAACCTGGACATGATTTGATGGATATGTTTAAAATAAATATTAAAACTGATATGTGGATAAACATGAAAAATATGTAACAGCTACAGGTTATTAAATTCAATCAAAACGTTTTATTCTTAAATGGTCAGTTTTGATTTTTTTTAATATGATCAGCTGTTACGAAAATTAATGTGTGTGCTGCAGTTACGAAATTGAATGCCCCTGTGCTTCAGTTACAGAAAGGAACCACTTTAAATAGTGGCCCTTGTAGCTCAGTTGAAACACAGAATTTTGAAAACACACTTCTCTCAAAACTCTCTCTGCCCTCCCTCTCCATACAGTTTTCCCTGTAGTTTTTCTGGTTCTCCGGCGACTGAGGTGCTGGTCGTAGTTGAGCGCTGCTGTTGCTGTGAACACCTTGCTCGGAGCTGTTTTATCCTGAAAGTAGTATCTCGCCGACAACCTAACACAGTAAGTGGGGGCGAATAACTCTTCAAGAACAGTCAGGGTTTCTCGAAGTCCTGACGACTCAGCTGTTACTTCGTTATTTCTGTTCTTATACACTGTTAAGCTATGGCTACAGGTACTATTTCTGTCTCCCTGGTTATTTATCAGTTTCTGATATGCATGCTTTCGACCTTCATGTTTTGTTTTGTTAACTTTGGTCTTGGCCTGTCACTGCTATATCTTTTATATAACTGCCTCCATGTTGCTGTAGTACTTGGTATTTCCAACATTCTTGAAGAGTTATTCTGTTATATAATATTTAGCGTTATGGTTAATGAAACTGAAGTTACTGTAGATGGTAGTACGTCTAATGTGTCTGCTGGGGTCATTGATTGGACCACTTACCGTTTCCCACAACCCGTTGAACTAATGGGCTTACCTGAGAAATTCAACGGTGGTGTCGGCTTTTCACGCTGGCAGAAAAGGATGAAATTGTGGTTAACTGTAAAGGGTCTTTGGCCTGTTGTGGAGTATGAGAAACCGGTGGTGGTTCAAGAAAAAGCTGAAACAGTTAAGGCTTATGCAATGTGGGCTGAGAATGATGGGGTGGCTAGGGCAGCCATTCTGGCAGCCTTAACGAACACTCTGTTTGATGTTTATTCATCTGATGCCTATAGTGCTAAGCTCCTATGGGAGAAGCTGGACCTCACTCACAATACTGACTCTCAAGGTCTGGAAAAGTATTCTGTAGCGAGGTTCCTTGAATTTAAGCTGGTAGACAACAAATCCATGACTAAGAAGGTGCATGAGTTCGAGATGATAGTGCATGCTTTGAAGGAATCCGGCATGGATCTCCCTGATAAGTTCAAGGTTATGAGCGTGATTGAAAAGCTTCCGAAGTCTTGGGAAGAGTTCGCTCTCTCCCTGAAAAGACAGAAAGGAGAGATCACCTGGACCAACCTTATGCTGGACATCTCGGTGCAAGAACAACACAAGTCCAAACAGGGACATGTGATGCCATCTGAACACGGTAGCTCGAAGGTGAATGTAGTAACTGTAGGACAGAAAAGGAAGGTTGTTGCTAGGAAGGGTAATGTTAATAAACCTAAGATAGACAAGGATAAGGCCAAGAAACCAAAGGCAAACAAACCATGTTGGTCTTGTGGGCAGGTTGGGCACTGGAGTAAGGACTGTCCTACAAAGAAAGCGAAGAAAACCGAGGTGGTAGCGCAAGCGAATGCTGTACTTGGAACCACAAGTGGGCCTGTAGTGAACATGGTTGTTGGTGAGGCTTCGGCTTCTGAAACCAACGAAAACCGGTATGTGACCTACAACCCTGTACTATTTTCCACTTATCTTTCAAATGAATGGTTCATTGATACTGGAGCTAATGTGCATATTTGTGCTGATATTAGTTTGTTTGTATCTTATCAACAGAGTCATAGCATGACAGTGACAATGGGGAATGCGAGTGTCGCTCAAGTTCATGGAGTGGGAGACGTGGACCTGAAGTTTCCTTCGGGGCGTATTCTATCCCTGACAAGAGTGCATCATGTTCCCGACATGCGTAGAAATATAATAAGTGGAAGCCGTTTAGTTACGAATGGTTTTGAAATTTCCTTAAGATGTAATAAAGTAGTTCTTATTCACACTGGTACTTTCTTTGGCAAGGGTTACTTGTCAAATGGTTTATTTGTTATAAATGCTGAGCCTGTTTTGGGCACTTCCTTTAATGAAATTACTCCTTCTGTTAACTGTGTAGAATCATCCAACTTATGGCATGCTAGACTTGGTCACTTAAATTTTGGTGCTCTTAAAAATATGATGAACTTAGAGTTGATTTCAAAACATACTATAGAAAAGAATTCTAAATGTCAAGTATGTGTGTCTGCTAAACAAATAAGGAAACCTTTTCATAATGTTGTTAGGGATTCAGACTTGTTAGATTTAGTACACACTGATATTTGTGAATTTGGTGGTATGTTAACTAAGGATCATTTTAGATACTTCATTACTTTTATAGATGATAGTAGTAGATACTGTTATGTTTATTTACTTAGACATAAGGATGAAGCACTTAGCAAATTCATGATTTATAAAACTGAAGTTGAGAAACAAACTAGTAAGGTACTTAAAAGGTTGAGATCAGATAGAGGTGGTGAGTATACGAGTAACTCCTTTAATGAATTTTGCACAAGCAATGGAATAGTTCATGAAGTTACTCCACCATACACACCTGAGTCTAATGGGGTCGCTGAGCGAAAGAACAGAACGTTCAAAGATATGATTAACAGTATGCTTATTAACTCCGGGTTGCCTAAATACATGTGGGGAGAGGCTCTGAATACGGTTTGCCATATTCTGAACATAGTCCCTCTGAAACACATGGATAAGACACCTTATGAGTTATTGAAAGGCAAGAGGACTAGTCTCAAGTATCTTCGAGTGTGGGGGTGCCTTGCAAAGGTACTTGTCCCTGAACACAAGAGGAAGAAACTAGGTCCGAAGACGGTTGATTGTATCTTTCTGGGCTATCTTGAAACCACTACAGCTATGAGATTTTTGGTAATAAAATCTGACATAGATGGTATAGTGGCTAACACGATAGTTGAATTTCGTGATGCTACATTCTTTGAGGATGTCTATCCTATGAAGACTGGTATACCTCAAGGTACTTCTGAGGAAGATCTCACTCACACATCAAGTTCTATTCCTGATCATGTGGAAAAGATGACAAATGTGGGGGCGGAACCTGGTAGTAGCTCTACTCCTATGGAGGAAGAGGAACCTAGGAGGAGTAAGCGTGCAAAGGTAGTCAAGGACTTTGGAAGTGATTTCATCGCTTACAATGTCGAGGACGAACCTTTAACTTTCCGACAGGCTATGGACTCCTCGGAGTCTAGGCACTGGAAGGGCGCTGTAAAGAGTGAAATTGACTCTATTGTTTCTAACGGAACATGGGAGTTAGTTGATCTCCCTCCTGGGTGTTCTACTATTGGGTGCAAGTGGATCTTTAAAAGGAAGTTGAACCCTGATGGCTCAATAGAGAAGTACAAGGCTAGACTGGTGGCTAAGGGTTTTAAGCAAATGGAAGGAATTGATTTCTTTGATACATACTCTCCTGTTGCCAAAATGATAACAATCTGAATGCTTGTAGCATTGGCTTCCGTACATGGTCTGATCATCCATCAAATGGATGTAAAGACAGCTTTTCTTCATGGTGAACTTGAAGAAGAGATT
This sequence comes from Heracleum sosnowskyi, assembly GCA_030848705.1. NCBI lineage: Eukaryota > Viridiplantae > Streptophyta > Magnoliopsida > Apiales > Apiaceae > Heracleum > Heracleum sosnowskyi. Next base: position 117,263,781 of record CM061239.1, read on the forward strand.
TATATGGATCAGCCTGAGGGGTTTGTTGCATCTGGCAACGAAAGGAAAGTATGTAAGTTAATCAAATCTATTTATGGCTTAAGACAAGGTCCCAGGGACTGGCACAAAAAGTTCGATGAGACGATTGTGACATTCAGTTTTGTTAGTAATGATAGCGATAAGTGTGTCTACTCAAAAGTTAAAGGTAGTGAATGTGTCGTATTATGCTTATATGTGGATGACATACTACTGTTTGGAACCAATATTGAGATTATTAACGAGACAAAGGATTTCTTGAAAAGGCACTTTGAGATGAAGGATATGGGTGAAGCTAGCGTGATTCTTGGTATCAAGCTGACTCAGTCAGCTGATGGAATAACCCTATCGCAATCTCATTATATAGAGAAATCTATACTTGAGAAATATGGTTATTCACAATGTAGAATCGCTAGTACACCCTATGATCCTAAAGTTGCCCTTGTCAAGAATAGTTCGGGAGTCCCTGTGTCTCAGTTAAGGTATTCTCATATTATTGGAAGCTTGCAGTATCTTGCTAACTGTACTAGACCAGATATATCATATTCTGTGTCTAAGCTAGCTAAATATACAAGCTGTCCGAACAGAACTCATTGGGATGCTCTTGATAGAGTGCTTAGATATCTGAAAGGCACAATGTACCTTGGATTACACTATAGGAGATTTCCTGGTGTACTTGAAGGGTACAGTGATGCAAGTTGGATAGCTAAGAAGTCTGGTTCCAATGGAGTGACTGGATACGTGTTTACCCTAGGGGGTGGAGCAATATCCTGGAAGTCGACAAAACAGACTATAGTAACTCGGTCTACTTTTGAGGCTGAGTTGTGTGCACTTGATGCCACTGGGACGGAGGCTGAATGGTTACACAGACTGATGTCCGTGATACCTGTAGTAAGCAGACCGCTTCCTGCTATTGCTATTCATTGTGATAGTCGAACAACTATCGACAAGATTAGCAGTAAAAAGTACAATGCTAAAACAAAGAGACACATCCAAGTTAGACTTAAGTCTATAAGGGGATTAGTGTCTGATAGGATTATAGCTGTAGAGTTCATTGGAACTCAGGAAAATATAGCTGATCCTTTGACTAAAGGACTGGAACCTGCAGTGGTCCTTAAGTCGAGGTTGGGGATGGGACTGACAACCCATCACGACTCATCAACAGTGGGAACCCAATACACATGAGAGGAGATCCCTCGAAGTGTATTCAATGTGGTAATAACAAGCTGTAAGGATGAGTTGGGAGTACCTTGATACATAGATGATACTTAGTATCTGAGTCTATCCCCTGTAAACCTAAAAGGTACTGAAACTGCTGAATAGTAAGAGTTTAAGAACTCTGAATGGGGTCAAGTCATTTGACGAGATGGTTGCAGTACATCTCTGGAGATGCCCAGCTAAGCGAATGTGATTGTGAGGTCGCAATTAGAGGAAAGGGTTTTTCCTTGAAACATTCAACGAACAGGATCGAGACAAGACCATTAATGTCTCAAAGCCGTAGATTGGCACCATAGCCTTTGACTTGGCGTCGTCTATGGAGAATGGTTACACTTAACGGATTAAGATTCAAGGTGAAATAATTCCATCTGAATCCGGTAGCCATTGAAGTAGGGGACTTAGGAGGGTTCAAACCCGGAAGGGTACCGACTCTGAAAACCCGAGTCATGTTAAAAACCTGTCTACATTTCTATATGGATTTGTGGGGGATTGTTAGAAAATTGATAGTTTAAGGATATATTTGACTATATTCTTGATGTTAATTCAAATTTCTAATGATTGGAAGTTGTTCCTTGCTATGGGAACTTAAACTTTCATGTATGGGTTTAATAATTTTCTTGTTTAAATCCATAAGAGAAATTGAGATGAAGGTAGTAGCTTGAAAAAGCTTGTTATAATGATGTTTCATTTATCCCACATAGATAAGAATAAGGGGACTTGGTGGCTTTATATAGCATTACACACATGAGTAGTATACAACTACTAAGGTGTGTGATGGTGCATGGTGTTAGTGTGTGCTTCACGCGCACACACACACACGCGCGCCGCCGCCGCCCGCCTCGCCACGCACCGCACCGCACCGGGTCGGGTCGGGTCGAAGGGCGATTTGGGTGAATGTCTCGGCGTCTCGCGTACGCGAGGCGACTTGGGCGAGAGTTTTTATTTATGTGATTTAATATTTTATTAGAATTAATTTATCAAATTGGGTTGGGTTATCAGTATTTATCTAGTAAACTCTGATGGAGCTGGTTTATCAGTATTTAACTAGTAAACTCTGATGGAGTTGGTTTGTCATGATATGAACCTGGACATGATTTGATGGATATGTTTAAAATAAATATTAAAACTGATATGTGGATAAACATGAAAAATATGTAACAGCTACAGGTTATTAAATTCAATCAAAACGTTTTATTCTTAAATGGTCAGTTTTGATTTTTTTTTAATATGATCAGCTGTTACAAAAATTAATGTGTGTGCTGCAGTTACGAAATTGAATGCCCCTGTGCTTCAGTTACATAAAGGAACCACTATAAATAGTGGCCCTTGTAGCTCAGTTGAAACACAGAATTTTGAAAACACACTTCTCTCAAAACTCTCTCTGCCCTCCCTCTCCATACAGTTTTCCTTGTAGTTTTTCTGGTTCTCCGGCGACTGAGGTGCTGGTCGTAGTTGAGCGCTTCTGTTGCTGTGAACACCTTGCTCGGAGATGTTTTATCCTGGAAGTAGTATCTCGCCGACAACCTGACACAGTAAGTGGGGGCGAATAACTCTTCAAGAACAGTCAGGGTTTCTCGAAGTCCTGACGACTCAGCTGTTACTTCATTATTTCTGTTCTTATACATTGTTAAGCTATGGCTACAGGTACTGTTTCTGTCTCCCTGGTTATTTATCAGTTTCTGATATGCATGCTTTCGACCTTCATGTTTTGTTTTGTTAACTTTGGTCTTGGCCTGTCAATGCTATATCTTTTATATAACTGCCTCCATGTTGCTGTAGTACTTGGTATTTCCAACATATTTTCCCCATATACGGCTTTCTCATAACTTTTTTTCATAAATACGGTGATCCACTTTTCTTTCCAACTTTACGGTCCTTCCTTTCTCTTTTTTTTCACACCTACGACTTCTTGTACTCATTTTTCCGTTTGCTTCTTTCAATCTTCTCTTACTTCCGCCTTTATTTCATAATTCATCTATGTATATATACACCACACACACATAAACAAATGACATTTTGTCTTCTCCCCTACTTTACCTTGTTTCTTCGTACTTTTGCCTTCAATTCTCAAGCTTTTACCAATATTAAGATTCTCCGATTTATCTTGATTCTCCCCCGACGATGACGGAGGCTCCGATTGATTATTCAGTGGTTGGAACCATCGGAAACGGTGTTGATAATGGAAGTAGATGGTTGAGTTGATGATGAAGATGAATGTGAGGGTTGAGTGGGATCGAATAATACTATGCCTTCGAATAATGAATCCATCCGATTGAAGTTGATTTGAGGAAATTTGGAGTTGCAATCGGTGGATCTTAGCTGATTTTGGTGAATTGTAATTTGAAGTTGCGATTATGCAACAAGTTGCAACCCGTTATACAACTTCAATAACCTGTTATGCAACTTGTTTTGTAAATTATTCATTTGTTAATTTTATTGGAACAGGCCCCGCAGGGGTACAATCTTATTAATAAAATTTATATCATTTGCAATATGTGGTTGATTTTAGTTGATTTCAGTTGCAAGTATGAGTTGATTGTGTTTTGGTTATCTTTTGTAATGGTTTTGGTTGATTTTGCTGAAAACAAATTTGTTATGCAAACGTTATGCAACCTATAATGCAACCTAAGATATTCCAATTATTAAATTTTTATAGGTAGCACTTGTGATTGATTTTGGTTAATGCAGTTGCATCTGGTTGCTTCTAGTTGATTTCAGTTGCAACTCGTTATGCAACCGTTATGCAACATGTTATGCAACCAAAGATTATTTCAATTATTAAATTTTTATAAGTTGCATTTGTGGTTGATTTGGTTTCAAAAGTTGCAGATGGTTGCGGACCGTATTTTTGAAAATATTTTCAAAAAGTTGGTATTTTTGCAAAAAATTCAAAAAAAAACATAATATTTTTGAAAAAACAATTTTAGGGGTGAATATTTATGAAAAAATAATTTGTACATTTTTAATATTTTTATGTTATTAATTTTTAGACTTTATTTATTAGATAAGACACTTAATTAACTATTTGTGTTGTATCTTGAGTTCTGAGAATCAGATTTGAACATTTTACGACACACACAAAATTTACAAAATAATCTTTAATTTATTGATGGTTTAATAATTCTTTTACAATTAAAAATAACTTGAAACTGAAGAGAGAAAAAAACAAAAGTGACGAATTTTTACATGAAGAATTCTTATTGAACTTAGGAAATTTATTTATATTTGGTTTAAATTATCAAAATACTCTTTCTAGTATTTGAATATAGTTTGTACTAACAACTAAATACACTTTTTAATATTACATCCAACGATTTTCGTCTATCTATTTTAAGATCTTACAAAATAATTTCTAATTTAGTGATGGTTTAACAATTTTTTACAATTAAAACTACACCAAAACTAAAGATAGGAGAAAGTGATAAATTTTTACGTTGAGTATTCTATTCGATTTAAGAAATTTTCATTTATTTGGTTTAAATTATCAAGATACATTTTTTAGTTTATAATTCAACTAATAACCTAATTAACTTTTTCATATTCGATTCAACGATTATCTTCTATTTACTTTAAAATCTAATATTCCTTATAATTTGGTATGTAATAATAATTGAATATCAGTATTTTAATGAAACTAGTCTTTTTATTATAATGACTTCTAATTCAATTCTGATATTAATACTTTCACTTTTGACTTATATCCTTTTTAGATAATAATTTCTATTTTATATGGTATAATCTTGATCGTCTATTTTTAAAAATATTAAATCCAATGATTGAGATTGTTTTGGCGGTTACCAAACTACTAGGATCAGAGTTTTAGATTAGATATCAATTACGCTTATTACATATGAAGGATATAATAAAGATATAATTTCATCTTTCTTCCGTACTATTCTTTTAATAAATAAATTAATATTCTTATCATTTAATTTACACATTAAAAAATATATAATTTAACAATGCACTTCATTTTTTTTGACACGCAAATATTTGTAAAATAAAAATCTTAAAATTGGGAAAAACAAGTTTGCGCATAAAAGTGAAAGAAAATCTTAAAAGCACATGGCAAGCAAATGAAAAAGAATAATTTACATTCTGCATCTCTTTGATTTTGGACTTTTGCACTGAGGATTTAATAATTATAAAATTAACATAGTACAATCCATCCTTGCGTCACTTTTCATTATAATTGACCGTCATCACTAGTCAAATTAATATTAAATAAGGACATTTCAGTCATTAGCTTGGATAATATTTTAATAATGATTTTAAACTTAACAATGCTATTTTTTTAACTTTTTAGAAACTTTACATTCAATAATAGTAAACTAAAATTATTAAACTTTTAGAAAATAAAATGAAATAGTTACATTATGTTGAAATAAATTATTATTTTAATTTTGTTATTTATAAATTATATCTAGTTCATATGGTTTTTATAAAATAGTAAAATATGCATTTTTAGTTTATTCTATTTTTTGAAGAATAAATATTCTAATTAATTACGGAAATACCCTTTTGTTGACTAACAATCAAAGTTAACAAAAATTCACTAAAAGAATAAATAATTTAACAAATTAGAAAGATAAAAAATATAAAGTGTTGATTTATAAATTATGAAACTTGAATTGCAATTGTCTAAGGGGGTGGTATTGTATTATAACTTTAAATGACTTTTATTGACTTCTAAAAAATCAATGACTTTTGTTGATTTGATAAATTTTTAATGACTTTTATGGAGTTTGTATATTTTCATCATTACTTTTACAGACTTTTTTATATTGACTTTTGAGAAGTTTTACTTACATCTAATGACTTTTGATCGATAACTTATATTAATATAAATATAAAATTATAAATACGTAACATAGAGCTAATAAATAATAAGTTTATATTAAAAATTATATAACAAGAAGATCAAATTATTGATATTTCACCAATAATTTTTTTATATGCAATTGTAATATAAACTATTATTAAATTCCTGATTTTTAATTTTTAATCTTGGATATATGTATGTAGATGAATTTTAAACTTTCAAGTTTATCATCTAATCGAAGGATATGCCGAAAACTTTAGACAATAAGACTTTAATGTCTTAAAATAAACATCCTGAACTTCGAACGCACGTAAGAGAAAAGACGACATTAAAACTCAAAAAATAGAATTTTTAAGTAAAGTAAAAAAATTTACAACAAAATCTAAACGAAAAAAAATTATATAATTAATACAAATAGAAATGCAACCAAAAGGGATCCCTTTGGTTAGACTCGTCAAATATCCAAATGGTATAAAATCAAGTAAAAAGTAGAATTCTAACCTCCAACATCAATATAATTTAATTAAATTTAAAATAAAAATAAAGATAAGTAAAAAAGAACTCAATAAGTTCAATAAGTTCTTTTGCAAATGAATACGTGTAAATATGAACATTAAGAATCTTAACATTCAAAATAAATCCACAATAATTAAACTTAAATCAAAACTAAAAAGATAGTAGAAGCTAAAAACTTTCAAGTTAAAAAGTAAATCAGTTAAATCAAAGAGATAATATTTGAAAAAAAATCAAAGGAATAATAACCATCGTTCATAATTTAAGAGAGAAGAGAAATGACAAAATTCTAAAATAAATGAAATTGAAGAAAATAAAATAATAATTTAAAAGTCATGTGAAATCTTACCCCAAACCTCATGACTTTTCACATTAGATCTCTAGTTATATTTTAAGTTAAAGTCATTAAACGTCATTAAATGTAATTGTCATTCCAAATTCATGATTTTTTGAATAACAGTCTACTTTTAAAGAATTGTTAAAAGTTTAAATTGAATAACATCTTACTTTTAATGACTTTTTAAAAGTTATTAAAAACCTTAATTCAATAACACCATAATTTTAGATACTCTTTAAAAGTTACAATTGAATAACACATGATTTTTAAAATCCTTAAAAGTCCTTAAAAATTGGTATTGAATACCACCCCTAAGTCTCTAAGATCATAGGGATACAAAATATAAATATAAGAATCTGGAATAAAATTAGTAGAGTCTTTATAATGGGGAAAAAGAAAGTTAAAATTGGAGCCGAATGTTATTCAGACAGAATAAGCAGATTACCTGATGAACTCATTCACAAAATTCTCTCGTTCTTGGATGCCAAAGTAGTTGGTGAGTATGAAGACTCCTCACCTCACAACACTTACATGTTTATTCGCCATGTTTTGTCTAATTTCTGAATTCAAAATGTGTGTTTTGGATAACAAGTGTGTTTTCGACAAGGAAAGTGACGGATGTTTAGTTGAAAAGTTTGTTAAGTATGCGATCGAGCATAATGTGAAATGCTTAAGTCTTGAGTTGTTGTATGAGCATGAGCCTTATGAGTTTTCCACATTCATAAGTTGGTAATGTGGAAACCTAAATCTGGAAACCAGCTACAATTTTTTTCCTTACATTAACATTATGGTTTTAGCGCCAAAACTCCACACTTTCACTTCTGTTGGTATCTTTTCAATCAGTTTTGGAGTTCCTGAGTTGGAGAATGTAAATTTAAAGTTACAGGGTTGGTTTGAGTACATGAGATGTGAGTACAAGGACAAATTTTATCTGCGCTTTGCACAGATGCTTCTAGGACTTGGTAATGCCAAGAATGTTTCTTTTGACCTGCGCAGCATCGAGGTAACTTCAAATAAAAAAGTTGTATGATAATATTAGAAATTCATTATATCCCTGTCTCACTAAGTATAGTATTTATCTTGATTGTGTAACTTGTGGCTCACTGGCCTGGGTAAAACTTAGGTTCTCAGTTGGGTAATCCAGTTATGGATTGTTGGATTGGACCCTCCACATACAATTTGCTCTGTCCCAATACTATTTCTCCAAGTTGTTAGATGCCTTTATCCATCTTGAAAGCAAGGAATTTTATGTACGAATATGCCTGTCATTATTACACTCTTTCTTTGGTCATCAACAAATAGTTCTTTCTTATAGCACGGGTACCTATTGCAGCTTTAAGCTTAAGCATTAGGGTTAATTATAGTCTTTTTCTTCAAGTATGTCTGTTAAGTTGGACGCAGAAACCATCAAAGGAAAAAATCGGCATATAAAATACCAAACTTGACCGAACTTTAAGGCTACAACTTTTCTCACTGCTTCTTCCAAGCACCACTGTTCTCACTGCTCCTTCCAAGCTTATTTTGTGGCCGTCATCACAACTTATGAATTTTCTTAACCGAAAGTAATTATGTCACTTCTACTTTGCTTCTCAAGTGATCTTGCTTCCTGCAAAATCAGATACTTCAGAAAAGGAATACATAAGCAATTGGTTTGTTATCATATTCTTGGTGAACTCTTAAGATGCTCATCCAATCGTTTCGTTTTGTGGTTTCTTTAAATCTTGTTTAATTTGTAGGCACTTTCTGCGATTTCCCATTTCCTTGCAAGTTTTCCTTCTCCATTCTATAACTTGAAGCGTGTGAAGCTACCACGAGGATATAAAGTATCAAGTATGTCTAGTGCTCTAAGAAGCTACATACTTGGTGGCTCTCCACGAGCGACCATAGTCACAACATTGTCTCAGGTATTTAAGGAATCTGTTATCCTTCTCCATAATTCATTTTATTTGTTTGTCTTATAGGAGATACAGTGCATATGGCATTTACATTTATTATTAGCTATATCTCTTTACCTCTTTCAAATTAGGGTGTAGTGATTTGAAATGGGAACAAGGGCAATATATGGTGGATCTGTGGGTATTTGATAATGAATCTCTAGAAAAGCATTGCTGTTTTCTATTTATATAGATTTTATTTGTCTATGAAATTTATTTAAAGAGGATTGTATTAAGTGTTGCCAGTCTTGTTCGTAATGGGAGTTTTTGCTTTCAATTTGATGAGATGTAAGGTTTTACTTAGTATAGGCAGAGTTAACAGTGGGAATACTGAACAAAACTATTTAAAGATACCAGTATCAGCATTATTTATGCTAGTTTATGTCTAAATATATTTGAACACTTCCATATATTATCCAAAAAACTTGGCTCTCTTAAAATTTAAATCTTCAAACTTTGTTCACGGTTTTGTTCACACACAGACACCAGGAATGATGATGTGAACCCTGATGTCGTGTATTCACAGTACCCTAATATCGATGAAAGTAAATAATAAATCTTAAATTTCAATTGTATAAAACCTTTGGATCCTAACTGTGGATATTTATCTCCGTTTAGCATTTAGTGACAATTAGCTATCAGGGTCTGTTATATTAAATATCAATATAAAGGGTACTTGTTTAATTGTTAAGGTTTCATGTGTCCGTTGGTGAAAATATGACGGTTTTAAATGTCATTTGGCGAGAATGCAAAAGTAAAGAGTAGGTCTCAATCTTAAATGAAAATGCTAGAATCCATTGTCATCCAACTCTTTTAATCTAGATTGATAATCCACTACAAGAATAATTGAATCAGACAAGGCTTTTTGCCCGTTGTCTGATGCCCTAGAAAACCGTTGTCTATTGAGATGCCGTCTGTTACGCAGCTCAGACAACGGACGCGTCCGTTGTCTGATTCCCTACAGACAACGGTTTTGGTCTTAGAAAACGTTGTCTGAAACGCGTGAACAACAACGGTTGTTGTAGAAACCATTGTCTGACAAATAAATCAACAATTGTTTATTAACTAGAAAATGTTGTTATTTTAATTTTCAGACAAGGCTTTATTTTCCAAAAGAGTGTTGTGTGATCTAAATATTTACGACGGTTTTAGTAGAACAACCCCATTGTCTTAATAGTTTAACACAATGGTTTCCTTTCTAAAAACTGTTGTCTATTCTTGACTTGCACAATTGTTTTCTTTAAATACCTGTTGTCTGAAAGCTGTTAGGCAATGGTTTAAAAAGATAAACGTGTTTGAACATTAGCAGAACCACAACAGTTTTTGTTTCTAAAACACTTGTTTCTGATTTTGATAGACAACGGTATTGAACAAAAAACTGTTGTCTGAAGTGTTTACGACAATGGTTTAGCATAAAATACGTTGAATTATTTTTAAAACAACAACGGTTTTTATTAGTATATTGCTTGTAAAAAATCTCTATGGACAGTGGTTTAAAATTAAGTATCTGTTGTCTGATGTCTTTACCACAATGGTTTCATATGCTTGTATTGAAGTAATGTATTTGGACAACGGTTTTTTTTAACAAGAAGTTGTTACCTAGCTTAATAGACAATGGTTTCATAGAAAATTCAACACATTGCCTAGTACAATGCTTGACAACAGTTTTCATTATAGTCCAATTACCTAAAATAACAAGAGACAATGGTTTTATATAACAAAATTAAAAAACCAAACTGGCAATATAAAGAAACCAAACTGACAATATAAAGAAGCCAAACTAAAACCAAAACAAACAGCCATTCCATTCCATCGTGTTCAATAAACCATTACAACCAACACATCCAACCAAGTAAAATTCACGAACTAATTAAGTTAAATATGTTCAACAACATCAGATTTTCGGATGCACATACCCCAAAAGTAGAGACTGAAACCTTCACTTAAGTTAAATAGTTACGCCATTACATGTCCATAGCATATCAGTTAGCCTCTTCTTTGTCTTGGACAGTTTGGGAGACCTGTCCTGTTCTCGGTGGCCAGGACCTGAACCACCTTCTGTTTGCCAACCTTGTTAACTATGGGACAGCAAAGTAAGACCGTCACCCTGTTTTTTTACATCATTTGTGCAAAATATGTACTTTAATGTGTTTTTCCTAGTGGCATATGTAAATGTTACTGAGTCTACCTGTTAAAATCTTGAAACAGAATAGAAGGTAGATGGGGTTGGAGGCTGTCATTGGGATTGGCTGGAATTCCAGCACTCTTACTAACATCTGAAGAACATGCCACAACTTATCATCTAAAGTAGCAGCATTGCATTCACCCTGGAGAGCAGTATCCTGAGAATTTCAGCTTGTGTCTGAACTGATTTTTTCCTGTTAGTACTTGGCTGCTAACAGAATACCATCACACTCATATTAAAGGACAACCAGCAAACAAAAAAAATCATGTTGCAATAATTTATGTACTGATGTGATGAAAGAGATGCAATGAACGTGTTCCTTGATGTAAATACACAAACTTGAACTACGACATAATAACATTTGATCACGAAACTAAACATGACAGATTCTGAGATCTGTTTGGATAAGCTTTATATGACTTAACACAGAAAATGTAGCTATAGAGTACCTTCACAAGTTGTGCAGATAACATGTGATCTCCTTGTGCATCTAATAGCATCATTCTGATACTGCCTCAAAAGTTTCAATTCAGGAACATTGACGGTGAAACCATCCATTTCTCTGCAATGCATTTTCTTGCATTGTCTACCCAGATCTACAGAAACAAAATAAGTTAATGGAAGAAAACACTCAAGTACACAGATGCAAAATTTTTGGAAACTTTATTCTTGCACATATTTTAAGCATGTGGCTAGAAAAGTCTAAAAATTTGATTTAAATATAAACTTATTTAAATAAGTTAATGAACAACAATAAAATGCTTTGCTGACTCTGTTAGCGTCTGAATCTGTTAGAACCTGTGAAGCATCAACTCTAATTCTCCATCATTAAGATTAGAAGTACATAGGTTTCAGTGGGTACATAATAGCGCGATAATGATTTATCCCACACCACTGGGCTCAAGTTGGCCAGGAAGTTGGGGAGCAGAAGATGGTGCCTTGGTCCAATCACTTTTTCCAAAACACCTGAGTGAAAAAGGAACAGGAAATGAATGTGCTGCTAGTAACTGTAAAGGTATACTATCGCAATATACAACTGACTATCAACTATGTAAAGTTTGACCAAATTATAGAATATCATCTTCACTAAAAAAAATATTTTGAATTTGCAAGTAGTAGAAGGTAGGGTAATAGATTATGTAATTTTTCAAAAAGGAACAGGAAATGAATGTGCTGCTAGTAATTGTAAAGGTATACTAACATATACTTTCAGAACCCTAATTGAATACAACCAAATTTGACAATACAATCATGTAACTGTATATATCTGAAAAGGAAAACATTACGTAGTTCCTTAAATACAACACAAAGTTTGGCAATACACAAAAGTAGATAATCATCAATAATCAATAAAACCTATAATAGAAAAAACTATCGTGTGCTATTTATTTGAAATTTGTAAAGAACTGAGTTTAAAACAATGATATGAATGGAAAAGAACAAGAATTATAAAGATCCTACCACACAATTGAATAATGCATCACTGGTTGCTTTTCTTTCCATTTCCATAGTAGCTTAAGTACCATCGAACAAATTTCTTCAGACCGGTTTGAAGATCTGTTGAGGGTTTATATCCAAGTTCTCTGTTGAGGGTTTGTGATAACTTTATTGTTATCTTTTTGGTACAAAGATCTATAGATTTCCTCCACCATTTCATTGATATCTCAAACTATGATATCCGGCTTAATTAAGAATATTATCCTATAATTAAGTGTGTCAATTAAACATAAACTTTATTATTCAAACAAAGTTCACAATTAAAGTTTGTCACGAACGAGAAATTCAAAAAAAAAAAAAGTCACACAACTGTTTTTAAGTTGTAAAACCGTTGTAGTAAAATCATTCAGACAACAGTTTATAAATAAAAAACCGTTGTGGTAATCACACAACGGTTTCTACAAAAAAACCGTCGTGGAAAGTAAGTACAACAAAGGTTTATTCTTAAAAAAACCGTTGTGTGTTTTTTTTATAAAAATTTTGTTAATACCTTTGCCTAACTTATTTTTTACACTTCTTTGAAGATACCGAACATGTTATTGATTGAAAATTTTATAAAATAATACTTATAATAATAGATTGTGCTTAGGGTTTTGTGGTTTAGGGGTTACCACTTAGGGGTTATGTTAGTTTACACACGAAATTATGTAAGTCATGTATAAGCGAGACTGTACGCCATTCCCGACTTGTATGTTTAGTAAATTGTGTGGTGTCCTTGGTCCGACAAAGAAAAATATGTACATTTTATATGTTGTTAAATATAATAACGAGGATAATACGAAAGTCTTAATATGATAAGAGAACTACAAACTATGATATCCGGCTTAATTAAGAATATTATCCTATAATTAAGTGTGTCAATTAAACATAAACTTTATTATTCAAACAAAGTTCACAATTAAAGTTTGTCACGAACGAGAAATTCAAAAAAAAAAAAAAAAAAGTCACACAACTGTTTTTAAGTTGTAAAACTGTTGTAGTAAAATCATTCAGACAACAGTTTATAAATAAAAAACCGTTGTGGTAATCACACAACGGTTTCTACAAAAAAACCGCCGTGGAAAGTAAAGTACAACAAAGGTTTATTCTTAAAAAAACCGTTGTGTGTTTTTTTTATAAAAATTTTGTTAATACCTTTGCCTAACTTATTTTTTACACTTCTTTGAAGATACCGAACATGTTATTGATTGAAAATTTTATAAAATAATACTTATAATAATAGATTGTGCTTAGGGTTTTGTGGTTTAGGGGTTACCACTTAGGGGTTATGTTAGTTTACACACGAAATTATGTAAGTCATGTATAAGCGAGACTGTACGCCATTCCCGACTTGTATGTTTAGTAAATTGTGTGGTGTCCTTGGTCCGACAAAGAAAAATATGTACATTTTATATGTTGTTAAGTATAATAACGAGGATAATACGAAAGTCTTAATATGATAAGAGAACTACAAACTATGATATCCGGCTTAATTAAGAATATTATCCTATAATTAAGTGTGTCAATTAAACATAAACTTTATTATTCAAACAAAGTTCACAATTAAAGTTTGTCACGAACGAGAAATTCAAAAAAAAAAAAAAAAGTCACACAACTGTTTTTAAGTTGTAAAACCGTTGTGTGTTTTTTTTATAAAATTTTTTATAATAATTGTCCGAATCTTTGTCCCCCCTCATTAACTCCTCCAAAATAATTGTCCCCCCCCCCCAAGATTTCAATTGGACAACGGTATGCAGAAACTGTTGTGTGAATTAAGTATAGTCCACATACAAGTAAAACACTTGTCTGATTCTAACAACGGTTTACAAAACCATTGTCTGAAGTTTCTTCAGACAATGGTTTTGTAAACCGTTGTTAGAATCAGACAAGTGTTTATTCAAACTGTTGTGTGACATCCATTTAAGTAACAAAAAAAAACACTTGTCTGTTTTTAACAACGGTTTATGAAACACTTGTTTGACCTTTCTTCAGACAACGGTTTTATAATTCCGTTGTGTAAAGCCTCTGTTTTACTCCTTCTAATAGACAATGGTTTTAGAAACCGTTGTGGAAGTTCTTTCAGACAACAGACAGATTTTGCAAAAAAAAAAACCGTTGTGTGAAAATTTCAAACAATGCTTTTACTGCCGACCGTTGTCTGATAAGTGTTGTCTGTTTCAGTTTTTCTTGTAGTGATCCAAGAAAATCCAAGTTTTTAAAGTAGTTCTTGTCTAACTGTGCGCTGATTGATGTACGCACCCAACAGAACTGAAGATCATAGAAAAAAGTTAGGGACCTTAAAGTTACTTTGTAATGCTTGATGAAGAATCAAACTTAGATCTGGGGATTTACTGGTGTATGCATGTTTTCACACGTTCGAGCACACACGCGTACATACATCTGAATGGATGTGAAATTGAAACGCATCTCAGACATAGTTGAGGGGGAGGGGATGCCTGACAGATTAGTTGTGCTAGGCTAGAGACGGGGACAAGAAATTTGAGGTCATGGGCTAGCTTACCTTCTGTATACTTTAAAGCCAGTATCTGTTTCCAAATTGAAACCATGTCACTTGCTAAATGTTATTGTGGCTGTTATAATCTCTTGTCCAACCTTTTTGTTGAAACTATATATATATATATATATATATATATATATATATATATATATATATATATATATATATATATATATATATAGGGGAGATCTCTATGGGGATACTGTTATAGAAGTAACCTAGTAACTAAAGCAAGACCATTGATTTTAAAGAAAATGAATGGTGTAGATTGCAAGATGAAACAACTGGATATTAAGTTGAAAATACAAGCAAGGGCAAAGTAGGAATAATGTCAGAAAATTTGTTTTAAAAAAACCACGTCCTCAACAACCCAAAAATATAGGACCTTCAATGTAAAGTTCTATGTTCGGTTTTTTTTTAAACACAAGATTCATCCTTTCTCCATGGAACGAGGCATGGGCAATATTATTCTGTAGGTTATCTATAATTACTTACAATTATTTGAAGCGTGTTCTACGAAAAGATTCAATTATGGTTGAGTTCGGTAAGTCCAGTGTATGTGTGTTCTGTAATGCGATTTGTTCTATAAGTTCATTACGCTTTGCATTATTCATAAGGTACAGTATATGTTTGTTCTGTTCTAGGTTTTTTGTACTGTAAGTTCATTATGTTCTGCATTATTAATAAGTTTTGACATGCTAGTGTTGAGAAAGACATTAACCGGTTGGAACTACTCCATTAAGGTTTGTAACGCAACTGATATGTATTTGTGGGCGTCTGTAGTTCTATATTTTTTTGTGGTATTTAATTCATGGTGTTTTGTATAACAGCTGTTCAAGTTGTGAAATTTTCTTCAAGTGTGTTTTTCTGTAAAAGGATTGAACATTTTTTCGTACTGTGTAAGTTCTGTGTGCAGTATATATGTTGGTCGTGTTCTGTACTGTTGGGTATAACATATGTTCTGTATTTTTTGGCGGCATTGATAGTTTTATTTTCTGCGTTAAATTTATTTGTTGGTGTTGTCGAATAATTGATTAAGTTGTGACAAGGTTTAAAATAGTAGTTCATGACTAAGTTTGATCGTTTTTGTGGGCTTTTTTTCAGTACTACACTTTTGTTACGTTGTTTCAATATGATCTGCATTAGTATTGATTCTAGACTTGCTGATATTGGGAATGTTTTCTTTCTGACTGTGGTACTGTACTGAATAACAGGTAGTGGACGTGGTGGTCGTTTGAAATTACGAAAATTAGAACACAAAGTGCTGGTTGTAAATTTGGATTCTAGCTCGAGCATTCCTCTTAATAGCGTTGATACAAACAGAACAACGGATGTCTATGCAGGTGGAACAAATATGGATAATGCAATTACAATTAGTGCCACTAATTCTACACCTACACAAATAAAAGGTATTTACCATTTTAAAGAACATGTAATTTTTTTAAAGGATTGATCATGTTTGTGTACTGTAAGTTTAGTGTGTTCTGTACTAGGTCTCTAATCTATAAATTCAAAATATCCTCGATCATTTTTATGTTTTGACATGCTGGTATTGGGAAACACATTGAGAGATTATAACTGTTTCATTAATGTTGTATTTACGTTATGAAATTGTAGTTTATGTTTTGACAAATAAGTGAATTGTTTTTTTAAGTGTGTTCTGTACTGTTGGCTATAACATGTGATATTTATTTATGGACGACAGTCAGTGTTCTGTATTTTTTGGGGTTAATTCTTTTGTATTGTCTAAAATTTTATTAATTTGTGACAAGTTTTACAAGAGTATTTCATGACTAAGTTCAATCTCTTGTATTTTTTGCTAGTAATTTAGTTTGTAATTTAGTTTGCTAGTAATTTTAATGCGTTGTGCATTAGTATGGATTGGACATGCTGGTAATGGGAATATGTTCTTTCTGACTAGTGTACTATATTGAATAACAGATAGTGAGCGTGGTCGTCGTTTGAAGTTGCAAAAATTAGAACAGAAAGTGCCAGTTGTCGTGGATTTGGATTCTAACTCAGGTATTGCTGATAATATCGTTGAGACAAAAACAACTGCTGATGTCTATGCATGTGGAACAAATTTGGAGGATGTAATTGTGATTAGATCCAAAAACTCGACCAATACAAAGAAAAAAGGTATTTACCATTTCAAAGAACATGTGATTTGATTATTTAAAATGTAATTTAGTTTCAAGTGGAAGTCATAACAAATTTGTTGCAGGTCGAAACCATTTACATGTTAATGACTCAAGATCTAGAAACAAAAAATCAAGGTATTATATAATGAAGAACACAACGTGTTTGAAGATGAGGTTGTTTCATCTGAAAAGAAGCAACTATAGGGACTGTGATAGAACAGAACATGTCAAAAAAACAGTTTCAAAGAGGAGTAGATTAGCTTCAAATCAGGTGAATATGTTGGTGATGTTGTCCTACTTTATTTCATTGGTAAATTAGTACTTGTATAATTCTAGTATAAATAAAATGATCCCACATGTACTATATTGCTGTTAAAACTTTCTATTGCAGGAAGTCAGCACGAGAATGAGAAGATGTTCACGTGGTACAAGTTTGCTTACAAGCAAGCATGTTGTTGAAAGGAGAAATTCAACTAATGAAGAAGCTAGGAGTGAACCAAGTTTCAGGAAAAGAAAAATGGTTCAAATTGGAAAAACAGATTTCAGACAAAGCAAACCTATTACCGATACATACAAAAGAAGCTGTCGCCAATTTTTTTTCCTAATATGTTGTCAGAATTATCCGGGGAGCAGAAAAAGTGGGTTGAAAAAACAGGATTTGGTAATGTGCTAGCTTTTAGAATGAAGAGGTATGCCCATAAATTGGGCTACGCTATTGTTGAAGCATTGGACCGAAATGATTGTTCTATAAGATTGCAAGATGGCAATATTAAAATTTCAGATGTTGTGGTGCAAATGGTACTTGGTTTACCAAAGGGAGAGGAGGATGTGGATGTGCAAGACCGTAAGGAGGTATTAAGTGCCTGGGAAAGCCAGTTTGACAGAAAACCTTTCTCCAAAATTACGGCTACTATGATTGCGAAAGAAATTAAGAGTTATGGGAGTGCCACAAACATGTTTAAGCTGAATTTTCTTGTGTTGTTATCAAATTTTTTGGTGGAGTCTAACAATAATGGGTACGTTGAAACTGATATTGTTGGGTTCTGTGGGAACATAGAGAAATGTTCAAAGTATAATTGGTGTGGTTTTGTTATTGACAAATTGTTAACAACCCATGAGTTCTGGGCTGGCAATCCGAGTATACGACACTTCACATGGTCTTTACCTTTGTTAACAGTGAGTGAAAATGTTACCTTTGACCTGCCTTTTAATTACTTTTTAGGCTGCTTATAATAAAATCTAAAATTGTAATGCAGTATTTATATCTTGATCGTGTAAGTAATGCAAGAACCCAACATGTGGAAAGGACAAAACCAGCTTACATTGCATGGACAGATGAGTTGATAAAAGAAGAAGAAAATTATATTATTGAAAATAATTGCTTTGGAAAAGGTGAGATTCTTGAATGGCCAAAACCAGGAAATATAGAGAAATATAGAGAAATTAGTTTATGAGAAAGGAATTTTTTTTCTTTGTAAACCATGTATAATTTGTTATGTTCTGTACTAACAGTATGTGCTGTAAACATAATATTACCAAAGATACATGTTCTGTAAAATAATAATTGCCTTTTAAAAAAAAATTAATGATTTGCAGAGAGTTTTTTGGTCAGTAAATAACCTTTGATCTCTGAAATATGAAAAATACGAACATAATTTACATACCCTCCCTCAAAATTTTATGATTGTATTTTGTTCTAAATGTGCATGTTCTGTAACCTTTTATATGTTCTGTACTATTCTATTTATGCATGTTCCGTAACCTTTTATATGTTCTATACTATTCTAAGTTGCACAAGATGAATATCCTAATTAATATAAATAATCAAACTAGCTTTATACTCAATAGCATGCCGGCGATGTTTTACAAATTATTTGTACATAATGCACACACTTACCCTACAGTCCGACACTTCACACAGATCATTTTTAGTGCTAATTCAGTAGAAGACACAAAGTAAGTGTTGTTTTTAAAGTTTGAATTGGAATTTTCTTAGGTGCACTATGTATGTAATGAAGACAATGGTCATACATCTATTAGCAGAAAATTGGGTTCAAGGACATGAGGGTAATCATGAAAGTCATGTACATAACTTAGAAGAAGATGAAAGAGCAATTACAGAGTGTGTTAGACTAGGTGAAGATGAACAGGGGAGTGATGTTCAGGTATGAAAAAGTGTATATAGTGTGTACATGTTCAGGCTCTTCCAGTAGAACTAACCGAGATACTTAAGGAGGTTAATTCTTGTATACAGGTTTGTGAGAAAGCTATATGTGAAACAGTTCCGTCATTATTGGATGAGAACTTAGAGGAATTATTGGATGATCAGGTTGAGAACTAAATTTTACCTCACATTTCTTTACTAATATATATCTTTGAAACACATTGTAGCATGGATTTGGTGTTATGTTTGTTTTATGTGCATCAACAGAAATTCATGGAGAGATTTGATAGTAAACTTGAGGCGTTGGAACTTTTGTGCAAGGGATGTATAGCTGACCATGGAACAGCTTTGGCTATGTATCCTGATCACCCAAAGACAACAATATTAAAAGAGAAGCTCGCATACATATTTGAAACACAATTCAGCGTGTTTGAACATACTACGAAAATATTGGAAACACCAATTATGAGTAAGTATCAGTGTTCAAATATACATGAAGAGGTTCTGACACCTTGGTCAACTCAATTTGTTGAACTGCTCGATGAGATGGGTAATAGTGTGTCAAGCGAGAAAAATGAACAGTCTTTTAAAATTGATGCGCGAGATGAGTTCCCGAGCTTCAATTTAAATTTAACACCTTCTCAAGAATCGGTGGAGCTAGAAAAAATGGTTGAAAGCGACGCATGTATTGCAAAAACAGTTGTGGGTGTAAAACAATTGGATAATATGGAAGTACGCAGGGCATGCCGCACAAAGAAGCTTCCTGCAACAAAGAAATCACCTTACGTCACTCGAGTTAAGTTTATAATAGCCCCTGCTCTTAATAGTGAAGGACATGCTGTGTGGGAATGGTTATTTGATAATAGGAAGTGCCTGAAGTAAGGAATCTTATGTATTTTTTTTAACTTTAATGTATTATGAAAAGCTCGCATATGTAATTTAATGTTTCATTTTACTATACAGCCAAAAACTATTCAAGTGGAAAAACACGGGATGCAACAAGGAACAACTCCAAACTTTGATGTCGGGTGAGTGGGTGGAAGGAAATGTAATTGACACGTGGACACATATACTCAATGAAAGAAAGAGTCGTAGATCTGATAGTTCACCACTTAGATTGTTCTGTACAATAGACTCAACGGTATGTAAATTTGTTTTTGTTAAAGAATTTGTAACATGTCCTACGTTAGTAACGTTATTAAACTATTTCACAGGTTGGTCCATTGACAAGTAATTACATGTCAGAACTTGATCGATGTGTTATATTTGCTGAGAACATGGATCTGGTGCTTCTGCGAGCAAATATGCTACAATACAGGGAAATAGATTTTGACATGGTACGTATTTGGTACCACCAGTTACAGGATATGTTTGTACAAGTAATTATACTTGTAACCGGTCTTCATTTTCCTATGTGCAGTATATTTTCCCAATCCATAA
The DNA here is from genome assembly GCA_030848705.1 of Heracleum sosnowskyi. NCBI lineage: Eukaryota > Viridiplantae > Streptophyta > Magnoliopsida > Apiales > Apiaceae > Heracleum > Heracleum sosnowskyi. Next base: position 117,284,544 of record CM061239.1, read on the forward strand.
GAACGGGCATCATTATATCATTTCATACAATATAAAGTATCCTGCTTGGGAGATCATTGACAACATTGGCGGTTGTACTGATATTGAACAAAGATATGGCGCACTGCCTTATATGTTGGTAAGATTTTTAAAATGTTTTCATTTGGTTCTTTGTTTGGCGTTTTTTATACTTATGGAATAGATTGTGTGAAAATATAGCACAATTTATTTGTACTTTGGATGCAAGCATATGAGGGTTCCAAATAGAAGCAGGTAGAAAAATTAAAACCTGAAATGGTGGAAATGTCTTGGCAAACAAAAGATAACTCTACCGATTGTGGTATATTTGTAATGCGCCACATGGAATCTTACATAGGAAAGCCTTGGAAAGCATGGCACATAGGACTTTATAATGAATCTGTAAGTAATGTATAATCAGATATTGATACCCGAGTGAATGTAGGATGGTAACTATGTTTAAGTGCATCAACATTTTTGTAATTACTGTAGGCAAAGAAGCGAAGGCAACTAGTAGACCTATGCAAGATGTATTGTCATGATATTTTGGGAAGCAATCTCAATGCAAATCGCGAGAACTTAATGAAGAAAGCATGGGAGTATATGAAAGGAAAAAGGAAGAAAACATTGCAAGAGGAAAAGTTGTAGATGTTAATCCCGTTGTGAGCACTTATGTATGGATGAATTCAAATGTTAGGAAGAAAAAGTAGCTGTGTAAATTATGATCATTGAATATGATAATGTATTCAAAAGATATTCAGAAGAATGTTTATTAAGAGTTTGGATATTTTCTTGAAAATACCATGCATTAATTGGTAGCTTTATTTTTATTTTTATTAATTGTTTCTGTATATGAGTTAGTAGTTTCTGAGATGAATTTCTATTAGCTATTGAGTATAAAGCTAGTTTGATTATTTATATTAGTTAGGATACTTATTTTGTGCAACTCAGAAAAGTACAGAACATATAAAAAGTTACAGAACATGAACGTTTATAATAATACATAATATACAAAAGGTTACAGAACATGCACATTTATAACAAAAAATAATCATAAAATTTTGAGGGAAGCTATATAAAACAAAGAGTGACTTGCTGTAAACATTAAATTATAGAACAGAATTTTCTTTTAGCGAACCATGTGACCAAACTGAAGATAGTAGAAAATGATTAACGTGTTCTAAAAAATCATGCTTTATTATATTTCATAATAAATATTACTATATTTATATAATTATTTATTTAAGGTTACTTTAAGTAAAGTAAAGGACATAATTCATTTGTAATAAAAATAATTTGTAATATATAATACGACAAAACAATTTATTTATTTGACTTAAAGATTATATAGAATTGTAGGGAAAATAGTGATCTAGGATTGAAAATAAATTAAAGGAAAATCAAATTAATAATAAGGTTATAAATTTTTTGTGTTACAATGCCATTTTTTGATATTCTTTTTTCGTATACAATCGTGTGAGTTTTGTAATATTCTCAAAGATTATTAATTACTTATATGATGTTCAAGGCAATCCAAGACTCGGAGAAGAAACAAGTAACATTCAAATTTATTAACAAATAATATCTTAATTTATTAAAATTGATAAACCTGCATTTATTAATTTTTAATTGCATTTTTTATAGCAGAACAATTGTTTTATGATGACATATTGCAAAAACAGTGAAGTTAAACCTACTGCATTTTAATTTGGTAATGAATTTTTTATCTTGATATTTACGTTGTCTAAAAATAAAATTACCCTTGGATAAACATTTTGTAGAGTTAATAATTTTAAACTTAATTAAAAATATGAAAAAATTGGTTTGATAATTAATTAACTAATAAAAAATATTATTTGTCTTAAAAAAATATTCATCATAGTACAAACATCCTTTATAGAAAATAATTTTACAACTAACTTAAGGATATTGAAAAATTATTTTAATCAATCGGTATTTAGTATATTTCTTCTTCAGTCTATTTTATGTAATGTCAAAAAAATATGTATCTATATTTAAAAAAAAACATATCAAATGAACATAAAAAATATATATACAAACACTCATGAACACAACATATTTATATCTATGTGTGTGTTCTTCTTATTTTTACAAGAAATTTGTGCTTAAATAAAATGAACTTAAAAAGCTTTTCAAGAAAATATATAATCATAAAAAGAATATGTGAATATACTCATAAAAATTTATATGTATAACAATAATTACATTTTAATTTTTTTAAATAAAACAACAATAGCTAAACTTATGATAATTAATCTATTTTCAAGAAAAATATTTTTGACAATTAAATACTCATAATAAGTGAAAACACATGTTTTGTTGTTTCAACAAATTTTTTCTCAAATATAAAATACGTGTTGAGACATATATGCACGTGAACACCTTCTGGTTCCAAGTTTCAAATTACAAGAATAACCCTTCATACATTTTACACTAGTGAGGACAAAACAATAGGAAACGTTAAAAATACACCTCATCAAACGGCTATCTAGAAGTTACCAGGTTACTCATATAAAAAGGTTCCCCACTGAACCTTCCTCTATATATATATATATATATATATATATATATATATATATATAAAGATACCCTTTTCTTATGTCAGATAGATTACCGAAGTTATCTATATTTTCAGGATAACATGAATCCTCAAACAGCAGCAGTTTCCGTGACAGCTCAAAATGAGGTGATACAAGAGCCTTTGGCAACTGCAACCAAGGAACTTGTTGATTGTCAATATATAAATGGAAGTGTGTGCTCTGACAATGTGGACATGGTGGTGCAAGAACATCAGGTGGTGAGGAATCCTCTAGTAGATGCTAACAGGGTTAAACAAATCGACCCCTTAGTTGAAGGGAGAAGCAATGATCGGGGTAGCTCTCCTAAAAAGAATAAAGATTTTGGAATATGGAGGGGCCATGAGGTTAACTCCGAGTTTGTATGCCTACTCGATAACATTATGCTCAAGTACCCGGAAACCTTTGAGCACTTCAGCACAAAAAGCAAGAAGTTATGTACAATGAATCTTAATATGTTGTGCACCTCACTGAATGACTTTACCAAAATGTCGATGACTGAGGTTGATTCCAAGATTATTGCCGAGTACAAGGATGTATATGCATACTTGCAGAATCAGGGACTTGACGTAAGTTGGGCGGTGAACCGCCTGAACTATATTGAACAGCTCCGGTTCTCAAATCCCCAAATTACCGAGCTTCATGCAATTGACTGTTGTATTAATGATGCTAAAAGTAAAGTACAAGATCTACAGGCTCGTGTTGATGAGGCCAAAAGTGAATTGCAAGAGCGCAAACTCTTCGTATGCAGAAGATGACAGAGATTGAGAAAGCTTTTGGAACTATGGGTACAAAGCTTGCAGTTGGTTTCATTGGAGATGATCTACTGTCTGGGCCGGACTGCTTGAACTTTTGAGAGTTTTATCAGATGTGTTAGTATCTTGTTTATTGTCTAGTCCCGATCCTCGAAGTCATTAGTATTTAAAGGTATCATGCTTATTGACTTTGTATTTTCCAACTTTGTATTAAACTTTGCTGTTGGTTTCTTTGGTTTCTTTGGAGATGATCTATTGTCTGTTCCCTAACTTTCTCAGATATGATGTTTGAGAGTGTTTTTAAGGCTTCAGTATCTTGTGTTCTTGTCTGTTGTCCAGCTCTTGAGTCTTTAGTACTTCCAAGTTTCAAGGCATCATGCTTATTGACTTGCAATTTGGAGTTTACAATTGCATCAGACTTCGGGGAGCAGTACAGTGCAATGCTCGGAGGAAAGTACAAGATTGCCCATTTAATTATTGTCACTAAATTTTAATATTATCATCATCAATTATGATATAGAGTAGTATGAACTAAATTTTATATAAACCATGTTTCTAAATTAAAAATCATTAGAGAGAAAATAATAAAAATATTCTTTTTATATACATAAAAACATCCATTTTCTACTTTTACATAAGTATTTGACATCTTGGTATCTAATCCATTTACTTTTTAAATATGAGCATTTGACATTTTGAAAATTCCAAAAGAAAATATAATAATTATTGGAAACAGTACTGACTTGACAACCGAATATCTGGTTCAAAAATATAGAATATAAGGACAAGTGATATATCTTGTTCCATATTTATATTATTCCATATTTATATTATAGAACAAAAATTAAAATTTATCACTCCAATGATGTGCTAAATATTGTGCTAAAATAGCACAATACCATAATTTGTTCTATATATATATATATATATATATATATATATATATATATATATATATATCAAAATATAGATAAAATTATAATTGTCACCTCATCTAAAATTGAAAAATATGAAAGAAATGAATAAAGCAGAGACATCATTTTTTTCTACCTAACCACTAACCAAAAACATGAATGTATATCTATTTTAGAACAAGATTCAGAACAATGCATTGGAAACATTGTGCTATTTTAGCACCAAAACCCATTTTTTGGTGATAAGTTATAGCAACAACTCAATCTATTTTAGCACGGACATGCTCTAATTTATTTATTGAGTATTCAATTACCAGATATGTATTGAATTAAAAAAAATACTGAAATATTATCACCGTTGCTCTCTTTACAAATGTTATGAGTTCGAAATTTGAATTTTATCAAATATAAGACAGATAAGACAGATAATCCTTCTTAATCCTTCTTAATAATGTTAGCTTAATGCTTAAGACCATTTGGGCGTCTTTTTTCTTGTCTTAATGATTAATAATTTTCTTAATGGTTAAAATAAAAAAAATACCGCTGAAGCACTGAGATATGATATTTACGTGAAGCTTAGGGTTTTATATCCACCCCTCCGCACAGACAAAAAACCAACAGCAGCAAGTCACCAACAGTAGCGCAAGTCAAAAAACTAACAGGTATGATGATTTCTTTCTCATACAGCTTATTAACAATATATGTTGCTTTCCACCGTTAAAAGTCACGTATAATAGGATGCATGCAAAATACAATTATTACCATGTAAGTATATATAGGAGCAATGGATGAATCTTTTGTGAATGATCTACATGTTATATGTTGTATGATTATGTTTTGTTCGTTCTAATTTTGTAGCTATTCTCTGTGTTCTTTCTTAGATTTACATGTGTGATAACTGAGATATGTTTAGACCCAAGAGACTCCGTGAATAGTTGCAGATGTATTAGAGATTGCTTAAGCCACCACTTTAAAACTCTTCCTAGCTAGTTCCCGGGTAAAATTGTCCTTCTTCTTGTGGACACCATATAAAATAACTGATTGTTTGTCCACACTAATTACACATTACACCATAAATTTTCTTTTTATCATTGCTATGTTTACGCCCCATTTGATATCCGAGATAGCACCTCCGGGGAAAAGTTGATCTTGGCTTTTAAGCAACAGATTGCATGGCAACAGATTGTGGCTAGTAATTTTCCAGGGCAATAAGTGTATATTCGAGACAGAGGGAGACTTAGGAGTCAGGGTGCAGGGAGAAATTAAAGACCAGGGACTAACAATAGAACTAGACCATAGACTAACAACATGTTAGTATTTTAAAGTACTAAAAGAAGAAGAGAAAACAGAGAGAGTATGAAAAGATTTATTAGATGCATACTTGACACAACTACCAAATAAACAACGTGTGTTGTTTTAAACACAAAAAATAAACTGAAACCCCTAAAACCTAGCATCTACCTTATCTATTTATTATTTAAAAAACACCTAACAAACTAATCAACAATATTTCAAAACAATTCAAATAATTTTGAATTATTCTCAACACTCCCTCTTAATTCAAAATTCTAAAAATATATTGAACCATTGATGTACTTCCCATCATCGTCTTGTTGGAGAACTTCTCTCCATAATTTCTTCAAGGTGCACTTCTCACCAATTCCATTTCTTGATGCACTTCTCACCAATTTCATGTTGATGCACATCTCACCAACTTACACATTTGGAGCACATCTCTCCAACATCAAAACAGTTCATCTTCATCAACGACTTGTGTCTTATTGACACTTTCTTCCCTCTTGTTTCTACAATACTTTTGCACATGTCCAAACCTCTTACATTTAAAGCATTGAGGCTTCCCCTTATGCCAACAATCATTTTCTTCATGCCCATTTTTCTTGCAATGAGCACACGTAGCAAATCTTTTTTTCTCTTTTGATATTTTGGCTAAAAGAGCTCCTTCAACGACATCTTCAGTTTCCTTATTTCTCATTGCTCTTCTTTGTTCTTGGGCTTGCAAAGAGTTAATTAGCTCAGATAAAGCTAATTCACTTATGTCTTTTGAATCTTCAAGAGATGAAAGTTTTGCCTCAAATCTTTCAGGCAAACTAACAAACAGCTTCTCTACAACTTTGCTATCGGGTAGATCTTCTCCCATTAGCCGTATTTTGTTCACCACATCCATCAATTTGTCATAATAATCTTGTATAGTGTCTTTTTCTTTCATGGTTACAAACTCAAAATCCCTTTTGAGGTTCAAGACTTGCATCTTCTTTGCTCTTGCGTTACTTCATACAAATCTTTTAGTTTATCCCAAGCCTCTTTTCCTGTTTCACAAGTCATGATTCTTGTGAAAATTGATTCTGACACAGCTGCATGAATCATCGATAAAGCCCTTGGAGCCTTGCTTAATTCATCTTCGTGAGCCCTGATTTGATTCAATGTTGGATTGTTGCCAAGCGGTTGTATCTCCGTCTCACTTTCAACCCATTTCCATAAACCCAAACCTCTCAAATGAGCTTTCATCTTGACAGCCCACACTTGATAATTTACACCATTAAAAATTGGAGGAGAAAGATTTGATGTGTTTGAGGTCATGGCTATTTATTCTCTTACAGGCCCTTTAAGATCATTAAGGCTGTGATACCAATGTTAGTATTTTAAAGTACTAAAAGAAGAAGAGAAAACAGAGAGAGTATGAAAAGATTTATTAGATGCACACTTGACACAACTACCAAATAAACAACGTGTGTTGTTTTAAACACAAAAAATAAACTGAAACCCCTAAAACCTAGCATCTACCTTATCTATTTATTATTTAAAAAACACCTAACAAACTAATCAACAATATTTCAAAACAATTCAAATAATTTTGAATTATTCTCAACACAACATAAGCAAACAAAACTATGACGCTCGTCTGTATACATTAACATGTGTATGTATTTTTACGTAACCTCTGGCTCCGTATATTCACCTTCCTAGTGATGTTTTTGAACAATAGGGCTAGCCTTTCTTTATCCTTATAACTCTTATTATCCTATTTTATTTAGGTATAGATGAACTTGTTGATACTGAAACACAATCTGCTGAAACTCAAACTTTAAAAAAAAAAAAAAAAAGTAGAACGTCCGAGAAAGATGAAGTTTTAAACAAAACTTTTCTTGAAGCATGTATTCATGAAGTTACGGTAAATGGTAGACAGGGTACAAGTTTGCAGCCACAATCATGGATCAAAGTGGGAGAAATACTTCAGAATTAACATAACTTTGAAGTTAGTTCTAGGCAAATGCGAAATCGGTATGATCACGTCAAGTTCAGATATAGTGCTTGGTGTGTACTCAAATCAAAGACAGGGAATCATTATGATCCGACAACTAACAAATTCAACTTCACTGATGCAGAATGGACACAACACTCTAAGATTTTTCTCGAAATGCTACACTAACTTAAATTAGCCATTTAATTTAAGACAGTTTAATTTAGTTGTTAATATTATGTGTACATGCAAATGCATATGTAAGCACTTTAAAGAATGCACCATTATTATATCCAGACTTGTGCAAAAATCTTTATGAAGGGGTTGCTGCTATGGGTGTTAGTGGATGAGGACCAAGCTCTAAAAAGAGCATGACTATTGATTTATTTGATGACCTAAAGACTCTCAAGAACGAGAATTTTTCTAATCAATCTCACATTAATTCACCTCTTAATTCTCAAGTTCCGGGATCACAGGCTAATGCTTCAAACTTATTGGATGAAGAGGAAAGACCAACCAAAAAAACTAAAACTTCATCAAAAAGTTCTAAAAGCTCACAACTTAAGAATAAGATGATCAGTGCACTAGATCTTATGGTTCAAAATAGCAGCGGACCATCACTTCAAGAGTGCAAAGAGAAGTTGAACAAACTTGGTTAGGGAGCAACAAATCCTTTGCACCATATGGGTCTAGGAATATTTTGCGAAAGTGCAATTTATAGGAGATAGTGGATGCTTCTTGATGAAAATGAGAATGAAACTTGGGTCAAAATGGTCTCAAAGAAACTAGGATTTACTGTCTAGAAATATTTTTGTTGGTCAGACATCTATTAATAAGGATAACTCGTGGTTTTCGGATTGTGAATTTGGCTTGTTTGATTTTATTTGACATTTCATTGTATTGCACTTTATCTATCTTATTGGATTCTCGAATTATTGGTTTCAATAAATTCAATTTATTTAATTTGCACTAGTAGAAAACAGGCCTTTTACGTCGGTTAAATCGACCTTATACGTCGGTTAAATCGACCTTATACGTTCAGTTAGGTCGTCACATAATTTAAAGAATTCTTTACAAACCACAAGACGGATGTATGTTCAGTTAGGTATTGATCTAGTAATCCCTTAGATAACATAAGAAAGAGAACAGCATCAAGTACTAAATTATATAGAGGCGTTAATGGGAATAAAGATCAAAAATGGAAAGGATATGGAATCTTATGGAATCTTATGGAATCTTATGGGGTAAGTGGGGAATAAGTGAACTACTTGAGCAGAATGACTTATTTCAACCAATTAAACCCCTCAAACAAGAATTAAGACACGGGAATATTCTCACTAGCCAGGTTTAAGTGCCAAGAACCAAACAACCCCTGTATCTTCAGACAAAAACCTGCTCTTATTTATTGTATACATACATATACAGCTTTAAGAATTCACATCTCAATAAGTATTAATCCATGAGTTCCCCATGTGCATTAAAATTATATTAGGGAAGAGACAGGTAATGTCATACACGTGTATGTATATCATTGGTGAGTGTGATTTTGTCATATTCATCTGCACTTTCTCACCATTTTATTTACTTAATCATCTTTTTATAAATATGTTTAACTTATTTTATTCTCTTTCTTTTCTTACATATGTTATTACTGTATTCAATTTCAACCTACCTTAACAAACATCTGGTAAGGAGAATTCAGTAGAGGGAAAAAGAAGAAAGAGTCAGATCTTTGCAAAAAGCAGGAGAAGGTTACCTCAACTGCACAAGAACTGCACAGCTTTGAAAGCACTGACTTCCACTTTGTCACCAAAAACTCAAGGCACCTTTATTAGTTGTCTTACCAAGGTATGCCAGAACAAAGTGTTTAAAGGCTTCAACAGCCACATTCTTCAAATTAAAAGGGAAATCAATTTATACTTGGCGGTATGGTGAGAAGATTCCAAAGAAGTTTAGCCCAAGTTCATTAGTTAACCAAGGAAAGACCTGAATCTGACTATTAGGATGCCTCATATTTTCATTCAGAGTATCAAGCAGACTGTGCTTTATTTTTTCAGGCAAAGAAATGTTTGACAAAGATACACATTCAATGAAGCGGGAAACTACAGAACGCATAATCTCTCCACCCTTTCCGCGATACAACCGTGCTTTCTCAATTGCAGGTACCAGACCAGCAATACTTTTCTGCTTATCTGCATGCTAATAGTTAGAATCAGTAGGAAATGACTAATGAAGCCATTATGTAAAAAATCTAAAATAAAAAATTCTCACTCTATTTTATAATTGTAGAAGCTGGCAGGTACGAACAACAAAACGCACTATCTATCTACTTTAAAACAAGTTAACTTAACTACGAAACAAGGTAAATCACATTCGTACAATGCCCTGTCTAAGTGTTTGGTTCATAGATGATAAAAATTTCAACCGAAAGGTCAATAAAGACTACTAACAGGTTTTTTTAAAAGTTAAAGGTCAAGGTCATTTTCATCCTTAAAAGATAATAATAGCTTCTTTAATTCTGTAAGGCTTATCAATGTGTAAATAACATCACAGAGTTATAACAAAAAACTGAAGAGGCCGACAAGTATTGCATCCACCCAGCATAGAGTGATACAACCCCCTGGCACCTTGCAAAAAATTCCAAAAGTTTCCCTGACAGTCATTTATATTCAGAACGCATTCAAAGTCCATTTTAAAGTTACTAGAAGTAAATTACTGAAATCCACAACTTAATTATCTACGTCAATTACACAAACACATAGCATATAAACAACCAAGTCTCGAACCACTCCAATTTAGTACATACATAAATAAACAAACACTAGTGATATCAGCTAACGATCTGCTTGAAGCACATACGTTACAATAACAGTATCAAAATCTACTAACAAATAAATTTCCCAAAATTGCTCAACATATACTCGAACTCAGCTTCAAATTGCACAATAAACTAAATCGATAACCTCAATTCAAAACTTACTTCCTGTAAAATCTTGCTCTTATGCGATTTATCGACGCTCTTTATCGCGAAATACTCGATACTCTTCTTCTTCCTCCCCTTATACACAGTCTACAATCAAAACACATAAAATACTTACATAATACTAAATTGATTGCAATAAGCATAAATTGAAAGCAAGAGGTTGAAATCGAAAGCGATACCGAGTATTTTCCATGGCCGATTGCTTCGTAGATGTGAAAATGATTCATTTCTAGGGTTTCAAATTAATGTAAAATTAGATGCAAATTCACATATCGGAGAGATCGAGATATGGATTAGACGAGTTGTAATGTTTAGAGATAGATGCACAAATATACATACACGTATGTGTGATGGAGAGAGAGAGAGAGATTACCAGGACCGGGGTTTGAAGAGAAGAAAACGAGGGTACAGTACTGAAGAAGTCTATACTGAAGAGAGAGTTTGATTTGGGGCAGTTCTATACCGAAGAAGTCTAGATTAAAATGTTTTGTTTTTTTTAAAATTAAATCTGCTGATTTTATACGTCGGTCAATTAAAAAGGTCGTCATATAAATTAATATACGTCGCCTTTTTGCTCAACCGACGTATATAATAGCATTATATACATCGCCTTTTCCTCAACCGACGTATATAGTAGCATTATATACGTCGCCTTTTCCTCAACCGACGTATAATGTCATTATATACGTCGTCTTTTACTCAACCGACGTATATAGTAGAATTATATACGTCGCCTTTTCCTCAACCGACGTATAAAACACTTATATACGTCGCCTTTAGGCGGAACCGACGTATATAAGTATTTTATACGTCGCCTTTGGATAGAACCGACGTATAATAGGCGACGTAAAAGATCATTTTTGTACTAGTGTTGTTATCTGTTTGTGTTATATTTTGATCATGAATTTTTTTATTCTTTTAGGGTATTTATGGAGATCGAGGATCAACTTTTATGCCTCGTGATTATATATTGTTATATGAAAAAATATTGAGCAAAAAATATACCAAGAATGAGAGACAGCACTTCATTTTGCGTGGACATGCTTACACACAAGAACTATTGAATGGTTCTAATACACAATGTTAAGATATGATGCATCTTTCTCAAATCACATATAAACAGCTCTGCAACCATTTTAAGCAACAACTATGAAGATAGTCGGCATGCAACAGTGGAGGAGCAATTTTTTTGCATGTTATAAGTTATAATGATCGATTTATAAAGGTAAAAAATTAATTTCAACATTCTACGGAAATTTTACATAGGTATTTTCATGAGGTGTTGGATGAAATGATGGAGTTTCATAACACTAATGTTTCAAGAAGACAAAAAGAGATCCTAAAAATATTTCCGGTTAATACTTAGTTTTTCAATGATATTATACCAATTAAATGTAAAATTCTTAATTCAATAATATATATATATATATATATATATATATATATATATATATATATAGAGAGAGAGAGAGAGAGAGAGAGAGAGAGAGAGAGAGAGAGAGAGAGAGAGAGACATTGTATTACAGGGGGTAATAGACGCGCTGGATGACACACTTATCCATGCAATTGTTCCAGTTAGCCAGCAAGCTCGTTACAGAGGAAGAGTAAGAGAGGAATCCTATCAAAATGTTTTAGGAATTTGTGATTTTAATATGATATTCACATTTTTTTGGGCTGGCAGGGAATGGGTAGCACACGATTCCAAAATATTAACGGAAGTTGTAGCAGATGCTCATTCTGGGTTCCTGGCTCCACCTCCGAGTATGTATTCATATATAGCTTGTGTTACTATCTTCTTAAATAATTGTGTAGACATATTGATTATATATATTTGCAGATAAATATTATCTTTGTGATGCTACATATGCAAACACTCGTGGATTTTTATCTCCACGTGTAACACAAGATATTGGTTAGCTAATTTTCGTAGACAACGTGCTTTAAGCAAGGAGGAAAAACTTAATCATGCTCATGCTCAATTGAAAAATGTTATTGAACGTGCGTATGGGGTGCTCAAAGCAAGGTTTCTTATATTGAAACAGATGGCTCCTTACACTTTTTCGATGCAAAGAGATATCGTTATTGCATGTTTTGATGTTGACAACTTCATTAGAATAAAGAAACTGAAAGATGAATTGTTCGATCAATGTGACATGAATACCTCTACTTATAGCGATGAAGATGAAGATGAAAATGAAGAGCAGTTTAATGAACCACATTCAGGGGTTTTCAGGGAGCACAATTCATGAATAATTTGCGTGATCAAATTACTTTAAAATTTCAGTAAATTGTTAATGTAATATTTTTAACATTATTTTTGCATAAACTTGTAGTGAAAATAATGGGGTTTTGTTATTATCATTATTTATTTAGCATAATGTGTTTTATTTCTAAGATATTTTATATTCAATATAAATTTCGTTCAAATGGAATATTAATTTTTTTGTCAAATAACCTTTTATATTTATATAAGTGTAAAAAAAGTAAATCAGTATCATTCAGATACTTCAGTAAATTTTTACCAAACAATATTATTTATTCAGATTTCAGATTATTAATCATTCAGAAATTTTAATGATTCAGAAATATTCATTAAAATTTGTCAAATGATCCCTAAGTGGGTTAATTAATTTAGAATTCGGTATTAAAATTTGTATAATTATAAAAAAAATAAGATTTATGAATAAGTATTATTATTAATTTGATATAGAAAACGCGTAAAATGAATTTAAACACCATATATGACAGGACACAAACCGCAACATAAACTACGTTGTTGTCACAAAACTCTTCTTGTCAGTCTCCACTTCAAGATTCGGCTAACTCGTGTTATCTAGGGGTTTTATATATGTATGTATCTGTATGTATATCATCAGACATACTAACATATCCGTTTGATTCTTGATTATAGCTGAAAAATACTTACTACAACTAGTGTGTGTTTGAATGAGTTATCCAGATGATGCTTATCCTAATACCAAGACAATGATCAAAGCTGTTGTTTATGTGATACTCTTATCATTATCATTTGGGTCAATCTCCGCCGTTGATTTTGAAGCTGGAGATGAACAAGTAGAATGGCAGATCCTCACTAAACTCAATTTCTCTTCTCAGATCCGAACCCATCCTCACATCTTGCTCTTTATCACTGTTCCATGTAATTTTTTCTCCTTTCTTGATTATATATGTGTGTGTGTATTTTCTTGAGAAGAGTGCATTTGAATTCACTGTGTGGGTTCTTTTTTCTTTGGTTGGTGAGGATGGATTAACTTATTGTTGGCCTATTTGGTTGACAGTTTAGCTTGGAATTGATTTAAGTTTACAAATTTTGATAAAGGGTGTTGTCGAAAGCTGGAAAGATTTAACCTTTATATGGGTTTCATTTAGTTGATTTAAATATTATATGTGATAATATTATCATTCTTGTAATTTTTAAGGCAGGATAAGGTACAGTGTGTTCAAATGCTAAGTCTTGATGAATGCAGGCTTTAGGTTTGCTTACTTGTGGTTATTCTGGTAATTTATGAAAGCGGTGAGAAATTAAATGATACAAATAAAGACATCAAAATGTATTTCTTGAGTGATTAGCGTACTTCAGAAGTAAATCTAAAGCAGTTATATATGAAGCCAAGGATATACTAAGTTGATTCTGCAATAGTATGAAGTTAATGTTCTGGAGATGGTTGATAGTTCTTTGCACGCAAGGTTAATGTTTTTTAAAATGGGGTTTATGTACTAATACAGTACTAATATTATGAAGTATCGAAAATTAATAGCTTAATGAAGTAATAACAGTTTAATATTAACTTTGTCTATCACCATTATGTATCAAATGTTTTACTGTTGTTTGGTGAAACCTAAGAGATACTAAAGTTTTGTGTAAAGTTAGATTGCAGGCTTCATTATTTTAGGAGTGCGATATTTATGGGTTCCATGATCATGTATTTATATTTTATAGGGCCAGAAAAGGAAATTGGTACATAGCTGTCCAGTATTTTGGCTGCCAAATTAGGAATGTAGGTACCCTTTTCATAGCAAGCAGTTAACATTATTCTTACAGCAATCTACTTTGGCTTGGTTGTTGATTTTTATGTTTCCTAAATATAATTTGTACTTTTCTTAATTAATTTGCAATAGTAAATGAGTTGATCGGTCATCCGTCAAATTAGATATATACTGTTGGCAGCATGTTCTCCGTAGTCCTAATCAGTGCATTATATATGTGATCAGGGTCTGGCGAGTCTCGATCTCTTATGAGGGAGTTATCTCAAGTGGTTACTAGTAAGCAACAGAAATTTGGTACTCTGAAGCTGATGTTTGTCCATAGAAATAGCGATAAGCTGCTTGCTGAAGCTCTTGGTGCTACAGAGGGAATACAAATTTTGTATTACCACCAATCTTTGTCTTACAAGTACCAAGGCCCCCTCCGGGTACAAAATATACTGTCTTCTGTTTTTCATCTTATGTCACTTCCGTTGAAAGATATTCCCCTCAAATATCTAACCGAACCTGAGGACTTGAAATCATTTATCGAATCAACTGACAAGGCTTTACTAGTCATGGAATTCTGTGGATGGACCTCCAGATTACTGGCCAAGGCCAAGAAGAGTGTGACTGATAATGGATTTGGTATCTTCTGCTTCCGTTTAAGTTATATGCACTTAAATGTTCACAGAATTAAAAGATATAGTTACCTTGAAATTATGTGGTCAAAAATTGGAATATTTTAGGCTCAGTTATAAGTAAATTTTAGGTCCACGAAATTGCAATTCTAATTCTTCTCACTGGCGCTCTATAAATACCATCATGTCACATAGCAGTCGATCCTTTTTCTTCAAGTCGATACAGATATAATCTTTTGCTTCTTATCTTGATTTTTCTATAACCACGTAATCCTTTTCATACTATGCTTTGTTTCATGAACTTCTTTCTTTGCTGTTTAAATTTCACCAAATTGTATCAGTAAAATTTGTTATTCGATTAAGTTTCACTGGATTTGAGCTACTGGTGGTTACCTACACCGAGGTGCTAAAACCTTAATTCTTGCAGAGGGTCTCTTTAACCTTGCTAATGGAACATTTGCTCCAGAACGGGCGAAAATGCATAAGGTGCAGGACTGATTTAGTTAATGTAAAAATATATTTAAAAAATTCAATGTTGGCAATGACTATTTAACATTTTTGACTATGAAAGCAGATCGAAAGCGAACAGATAAACTGTGGTGCCAACAGTGGAAAATTTTGGGCTGGAGAGTTTTCCACAAAGAATATGAGTGATTTCCTGGGATCTGTGCTGCCTACTGATGGTGTTTTTTGTAGTTCTGAAGAGTTCAAGAAGTATGAAACTTTTTTAGTAGAGTTGACCGCAATTGCAAAAGAATTTTTCCTGCCACCTGAAAGGATAAGATTTGGTTTGATCCAGGAGAGACCTCTTCTTTCATTCTTAGGTACTAAAGATTCTGGTCCATGGTTGGCGATGCTTCACTTTGCAGGATGCCCCAGTTGTTCAAAGGTTCTGGGAGATGGTGTTGATATCAGGCATGCTATAAAGATGCAAGCTTCACCTGTAACAGAGGCATGTAATTCTATTGTCCTTACTTGTCATCTTCATGTTTGATGTTAATGCATCCATGTAGTTATTCCTTAAAAAATGTATATATTATGTGAACTGCTTATCACATCTTCTCATCTAGACATTTTTAACAAACATAAGTACACACGTAGACTGTTTAGTTAATGTTGCGGACACCTTAATCAATTTGTAAAAAAAGCATCTCATGTTGGCAGTTGCATAAATTGGCATTTTCTATAGTATCAGAATATATAACACACCCTTACTTGTATGTACATGTTTTTTGACATACTTGGGATGATGGATATTTGCATCCGCGGCAAGAGTAGTACCTATAATAAAACTTTATATCATTTTTTAATATTGTATGCAGCTTGTGGATGATGAGAATGATCTTGATCCTCCTATTCCTGCAAACCACCCGTCAATACTTCTATTTATTGATAGATCATCTGAGTCATTGGACGTAAGGAGAAAGAGCAACGAAGCCCTTGGTGCATTCAGAGAATTGGCTATGTACTATCGAACGAACGAAGAAACATCTGTGAAATCTCAAAGTACTTCTATGCGAAATTATCAGTCATCACATTCACTTAGTACGCTTGGACATCCTAAATTTGAAATGTCTCCTGTATCTCAAAAGATAACAGAACTTAAAGATAAGATGTCTGTCATTTTAATGGACAAGGGAAAACGCATTACCATAAATAAAGCTGTTTCAGATTTACAGGGTGGTTCTTTGCAGGAGATCCTGACGTATCTTATTCAGCAAAAGAAGGAAATCAAAATAAGCTCACTTGCAAAAAATGCAGGATTTCAACTTCTATCTGATGATTTTACTGTAAAAGTAGCAGAAGAGCGACCAGCAGAGTTGAAAGTTCAGTCTAATCAGGTGGCAGCAGAACTATCGGGAGAAGATTCTCGAGGCAGTGACAGTGGTCATCTTAGCCAGAAGCAGACACCACATTTAGCTGGTAGCAGAGTCGAAGAACGTGAAAATTCTGTGGATTCTGAAAAGAAAGAAGTCAAAGAAATTCCTGTTGATTCAAGCAAACTGTTATCTGCAGGTATTGATTCTCGTTATAAAGTTGACCAGGTTGCCAACACTGCACACAGTGAGAAAATTCATCCAGATGTTGATCAAGATTTCCCAGGTTCTGTGGGATCCTTTTTCTTTTCTGATGGTGAATTTCGGTTACTTAAGGCTCTAGCTCCATTGTCATCGATTCCAATAGTTGTGATAATTGACCCTCTTTCCCAGAAACATTACATGTTTCCTGACGAGAAAGTAGTTGGATATTCTTCACTTGTTGATTTTCTGGAGAGGTTTCATAACGGTAGTCTTGATCCATTTCAACGCTCTGAGTCCTCTACTTGGATCCCTAGGGAGTCTCCAAGGCCACCTTTTGTTAATCTAAATTTTCATGCCGTGGACTCTGTCCCTCGACTTACTACCAATACATTTTTGGAGTTAGTTGTTGGCAATCAATCAGATTTGGCAAATTCCAGTAATGCTTGGAAGAAGGATGTCTTAGTTCTTTTTAGCAATGCTTGGTGTGGGTTTTGCCAAAGAATGGAACTTGTTCTTCGTGAAGTACACTCAGCTCTTAAGGGGTACGCGAGGATGCTGAAGGATAAGCCAACATTGATTTCTGGTAAGTAGTGAATATTAAATCCCAAACTGTTGGAGTAGAGAAATTATCAAATTACAATTTTTGTTCTATAATTGCTTATATTGTTTTCTCATGTATATGCATTTTTATCATCATATTTTCCTTTACTCTGAAATTCACTCTTCAATTTGCACAATCTTCTCAAACAACTTTTGCCCAGGTTTGCTATTGAAAAAACTTACGAGCATGCTTAAATTTTACTACACAAAACTTTTCTACAAGTATCTCATAACCATCTTGCCATGAAATACAAGATTAAAATGTAAGTTAAGACTTATGTGCCAAACACATTGACAGATTTTGCAGTTGGCTTCAGTCAAATCAATGATAAAGATATTTACTTATAGCACACCACTACTTTTGACAAATATATAGAGTTGACTGAAAGTTTGAATAAAAATTATTAACTATAGTTAACTCTGTGTGACATGTCATGAATTGTTGGCATGATGACTTAGATAAGTATGAAGTTCAAATAATATAGCTTGCGGATTTAGATTTGAAGACCAAAATCAAGAAACAGAAGTAAATTTCAACCCTCTCACTCTCCTGTTCACCTTCTCCGTTACTCTTGTTCCAAACCTCCCACCTGCCAGAGTGGAAAACAGCTTTATTGTGCTCCTGACTCTTGCAAGTTTCTCTTAGTTCTGTGACTGTTGTTTCTTGTATCTCCCTTTGTTTGGTTGTTTTCCCTGACATGCAAAGAGAAATTGGAAGTGACTGGAGAGACTAGATTGAAAAAGAAGGGTCAATGATTGGTCCTTGAAGTCGCAACTTATTAGTGGTGATGAAGCAAGAAAGGTGGCAGTGAAAGTGGAGATTTGGTTAATCATCTGCCTATTGATACTGGAAGTGGTGCTGATGATAGTAATTAGCAAAGAATGTGTCTATGAACTTTGGCTCCAGCATCCTTGGCCTGGTAGTGGGGGAGAGTGAGAGGAAGAAAAAGTGGTCTCCATAGAACTTTTTTAAGTATATATAAAATGCTTGTTATATAAGTATATACATGAGACAAATGTTTAGTACATATGCAAAAAGAAAGGAGTATTAGTATTGCACTCAAGTTTCTTTTCGAGGTACCATATGCTGGGCAAGACATCCTTCAGAGATGGATGTTCATTCAGACTTTCTGGAACTCTTTTTATGAAAAAAAATACAAAAAGTAAAAAAAAATCACATGATTTATTTTTGTTATTAAAATATGCTAATTAAAAACCGTTGAGGAGCTTTAATTATGTAATTTGATTTAAGATAAGTATAATATAGGTGTACAAAACTAAGAAAAGAATTATGCTTCCACTTTCCGCCTACATCTAAAATTTGTCTTCTCTAATTTGAAGAATGTTTAGAACCATGGAATGAAACAAACGTCTATTTTTGTCTTTGATGGGTGTTTAGATATGTGGCAGATAATGTGGAAGACACTATTCTGAAGCTTCCGTTGATTTACTTAATGGATTGTACACTGAATGATTGCAGTTTGATCCTGAATATGTCACTGCAGGTACAACTTGCAAAGTCTAGTTTTTACCTTGCAATCTATATTGTTCAGTTTCATTATTTATTTTTTCTGTGTTAGTCTATCTCTCATGCATTGGTTAATCTTAATGTTCGGAGTTCATTGAAATTGTTGTATCACCTAGATTTCTTGCAAATATCCTCGGTTACGAGTAGTTGTAGATTTTTTGGTAAACTACAAATCAGCTTTTATATATGTTTTTTTTTATCGTTTGGCGTTACATTAAATGCAAATGTATTCATTTAAAAGTCTCTAAGATAAATTCCCAGTACAGAATCGCATTTATCTAGTTTAGAGTTCTCATACTATGGAGCATGTCATTACAAGAATTTCACCAGTGAATGAACTCGTAATAGCTCCTTGAATACTGTGATGCTTAAATATACCCCTAGTTTTATACAGTAGTGATTTTGACATGCATTAAATCTTTTGCACAGTCATCATGTTAACTTTGGAGCTATATCCTCGTCTTCTCCGTATTCAAAGGACTTCCATGGTCCTTCAAATAAGATCTGGATCATATTGATCTGGCAGAAATGAGCATCAAAAAAATTAAAGAGTAGTAATTTTTTATATTTCTTGTTATGCCTATCTTAATTATCAAATTACCAATGCTTATCTAAGCAAGAAGTAACAGAGAAATAGTACCGGCTGAATGTTGTATATTTTTTATATTTCTTGTTGTACCTTTACTTGATTTTGAAGTCTACTTTTTATGTGGCAATCTACTTGAGTAAAGCCTGCAAGATAAATAGGTTTTTGTTAATTGTATTGTCTGAAGACTTTGGGAAGTCGGTCGAGAAATAAAGGTTCTCTAATATTTCCAGCTCTTACCCCTAACCTACGAATAAGAATCATATTGATCTGGCAGAAATGAGCATCAATAAAAATTAAAGAGTAGTAAATTTTTATATTTCATGTTATGGCTATCTTAATAATTAAATTACCAATGCTTAGCTAAGCAAGAAGTAACAGAGAAAAGTACCGGTTGAATGTTGGCAATCTACTTTAGTAAAGCCTGCAAGATAAATAGGTTTTGTTAATAGTATTGTCTGCAGACTTTGGGAAGTCGATCGAGAAATAAAGGTTCTTTAATATTTCAAGCTCTTACCCCTAAACT
Source organism: Heracleum sosnowskyi (assembly GCA_030848705.1). NCBI lineage: Eukaryota > Viridiplantae > Streptophyta > Magnoliopsida > Apiales > Apiaceae > Heracleum > Heracleum sosnowskyi. Next base: position 117,304,932 of record CM061239.1, read on the forward strand.
ACCAATACATCCACACCCCCCCCCCCCCCCCCCCCCCTCCAACCCAAAAAAAAAATCACTAAAGAAAACCTTATTAATATGGTGAGCTTTAGAAAACCAAAAATTCTTATCATTCCCAAACTCTATCCCAGCAGCCCCTTCATGACTTTATCCTGCGCCCTCCCCCAATCTGTAGTCATCTTTTACTTGGTAAAGACATAAATTGACAAATGACAAGAACCTGGCACTGTGTTAGTCTATTTTCGTGATCTTATAGTACATTATTTCACTGTTACAAAATATCAAACTTGTTATGAACTATAACAATAATTGTGGAATTTTAAAAAATATATGGGTGGTTTTCTATTTCCTCATTTACATTTATTGCGCAGAGGGATCTCTATCCTTCTCTGCTGTTATTCCCAGCAGAAAGGAAGAAAGCTGTTCGTTATGGAGGTGATATTACAGTATCCGAAATTATTAATTTTATAGCTGACCATGGAAGTAACTCAGAGAGGCTTTTCGGAGAAAGTGGTAAGTGGAACTCTGATTGTCGAACTTTCTGACTCGTAAACATTTACCAACGGATTTTATTAAATAAAGTGATCTTTTGTAGGTATTGTTTGGAATAAAGCTTCACAAAGAGTCAAGTATGGAAATTTACATGAAGATGATTCTTCTTTGTTGACAAATAGATACCATGAGGTTCTACTGAAAGACAGAGCGCAGAGAGTAGAAGTTAAAGACCTTGAAACGAATTCGCAAAGGTACAATGGCCCACATGAAACAGGCACTGAACTGGTTGCTGGTTCAATACTTGTTGCAAGTGACAAGCTCAATGTACATCCATTTGACGGATCTAAAATTCTCATTGTTAAAGTGAATCGAAGTACGGGATTTCAAGGTGTAATTATTAACAAGCATATCAGTTGGGACACACTAGGAAAATTAGATGAAGGGTTAGAACTGCTGAAAAAGGCACCTTTATCTCTTGGGGGTCCTGTTATTATACGAGAGATGCCTCTTGTTGCTCTTACTCGAAAGCGTGTTAATTATCGTGATCAGGATGCGGAACCAGATATTCACTTTCTTGATCACTGGGAGACACTTGATGTCATAAAAGCACTACAGAGGGGAGACGATTCTATTTCAGATCACTGGTTTTTCATGGGGTACTCAAGTTGGGAATGGAACCAGCTTGTTGATGAGATTGCTGAAGGATCTTGGAAAATAAGCAATGGCGGTATGGAACAATTAGATTGGCCACAGAGTGATTAGGCTGACATTAAATTATTCCCTGTTCGAAAAGGAGGAAGAAGAAGTTCCTCACCCAAGATTATGAAGACTGGGAAGAAAAAATGTAGACAGCGCGGTATTTTAAAATTTTGAAGTTAACAAATAGCAGCACATGAGCGCATGAGTTGGTCAGGAAAAAATATATTCAGTTTTGACATATCAGTGTAACAGAAAATGTATATTAATAGGTATTTGTATTTTATCTTGTCATTAAATTTCATACAACATTCAGGCGCATGCAATGGAACTCCATTTACCTGGAACACCTATCTGTTGAAGCAAAATATTGCTTGTTTTTTATATCTGCATATGTATGGTTCCAGACTATTAGCTGAAATTGTTGGTGGTGTTGTATTTTGTTTTATAAACCACGTTCACCTTCCTCAAAGAACTCTCTGGGGGTTGTTTGTTTGGTTCACGGAGTGATATAAGTTTGGAATCAGGAATCGGGTTGAGGTGGTATGGGGTTGAAAAATCATTTATAATATTATGTGTTTGGTTCAGTGTTGAAATAATTTTTAAAATGATATTAAGTTATATTTTAAATTAATTTTTTATATTATAAAAAAATTAAAAATATTTTATTGTTATTTATAACATTGTTTTTATTTATAAAATAATTTTTTATATTTATAATGTTTTTTGGCATGAAATTAATAAATAATATAAAATTGATGCCCCATACCTCCATTTTCGTACCCACTTCCCACTAGGGTATCAAAAGAGTAAAAATCACTACAAAAGTCACTACTACTATTTTAGAAATTATTAACTACTATGTGGGTCACTATCATTACCAAAATAAGAATAATGATTGATGAAATACACATAACTTAAAAAGGTTTCTAAAATAAAAGTAATAGTGATTTTTATAGTGATGTCAAGATTTACTCGGTATCAAAATCTCATATCAAGGTTTGAAAATAAAAAAAATTGCACCAAACACAAGGTATGGGTTTTGCTCATTCTAAACACATACCTAATACCTGATACCAGCGAACCAAACGACCCCTAAACACGTTTCGGAACTTCTCCGGAAGTTATAGCCTTCTTTCACCCTTATTATGACTTTCAAAAAAGAAGGAATTAAGGTTAGCTTGCATCCAGAGTTAACTTAAATGATGTGTAAAATACAAGGCTAGTCCATTCGTAGTCCTTGATAATTTTAATGGAAATCCTTGATTCTGGAGGGCCAGCAAACCGAGTTTTTTATTTAGTTACATTACCTTATTTTACCATCAAAATGAAATACATAATAGAATGAATAGCATGAACCTGAATTCATAGTATACTGCAGTAACTTCTTAGAAGGATAAAATACAGATACCGCATTATCACCCAAAAATATAAGAGTAAAGTGCATTTTGTGTACTCGCACTTTAGTCAAGACACCACTTGCAATACTATAGTTCAAAATCGAGCAGTTGCAATATCAATGTTTGTATTTCAATGCACTTTGTTACATTCCGTTAACTGAGGTTAACTCCGTTATTAATTTAGGGAGTAAAGTGCACTTTGTGTACTTGCACTTTACTCTAAAGTGCATTCTGTGTACCCGCACTTTGCTAAATACATCACTTGCAATACTTTAGTTCAAAATTTAGAGTAAAGTGCGAGTACACAAAATGCACTTTAGAGTAAAGTGCGAGTACACAAAGTGCACTTTACTCCCTAAATTAATAACGGAGTTAACCTCAATTAACGGAATGCAACAAAGTGTAGTGAAATACAAACATTGATATTGCAACTGCTCGATTTTAAACTATAGTATTGCAAGTGATGTCTTGACTAAAGTACGAGTACACAAAATGCACTTTACTCAAAATATAATAACAACAATCAATTTGCAGCCATCTCAGTTGGCACTGGTAACAAAATGTAAGCCCTCTACCAAAAGATGATTGCAGTATTAACACATTACAAATTTGTGTCTTAACCTCTTCTTTTAAAAGCTCTTTCTTAACTCGATTTTAACAAATGTGCATCTGGCTTGGGCATTCAATAAATGCAACCAGGTTTAACATCGAAGAGGCAGAGCCTTGTCATATGCTTTGCGAATTGGTAACAACCATAAATGAATATAAAGGAAAACTGGAAAATATCAAAAGCAATTTCTTAACTACTAATTATTTGTAAACTTAAACTTGATAATATTCAAAACTCTGTCTATGGCCTTGACCAGCATCTCTATAAGAACAATGCAGCACAAAACAACAGTCCAAACACCAAGCACGACTGACCACCCACCAGGAAAATTATTTCACAACCTCCAGTTATGAACTCAGATATCGGCTGCTAAGAAGTTTCCAGATAATGCTACCTGCAAGACATAAACAAATTGAATAATCTTCTCTTGAGATATAGCTTCTCTACACGATACACGAGTTAGCAACATTCTTTTCTGGAAAAAATTGATCACATGAACCAATCAAGCGAAGATCATATTACACACCTTCTCTCCAAGTTTGAACGTAGGTAGACCTTTGTATGGGCATGTACCGCAACGGAAAGCATCACCAAGCCCGCACTGAAAGTTGTGCATAAGATCGTTAAAGATCAAGAACAAACAATTGTATAACGTAGGCAGGCCCATATAACATTATAATGACGAATAGATAATTGCATTATAGGCAAAGGTATGAAAATGCATACACTGCCACAAGCAGATTGAGGGTTATCCAGCTGGTCCATAGTCGGTCCTATCTTTTGTACTTTTTCTTCTGCCTCGGCCCGTCCACAAGTACAGTTTTTGCAAGCTTTCCTGGTGCTGCTAACTTCACAATCACCAACTGCAAATGCAAATATGTGTGTCAGCATCTAGAAAAGATACACTTGTGGGTGTTTGACTTTTGTATCTCTAAGAAGAGGCAAAAGACGAAGAACAGACACCCACTATAATACATTCTATAATACATTCTGACGTTAAGCAATCTTGCTGTACTACCAAGTGGCATCTGTGGTTTCTTTAAATCCTCTTCAGATAAGAGACTATCCTCGTCAATGAGATCCATGTCATCATCGATTTGAATCTTGGGCAAACTTTTTGTAGCCTTCTTTATGGAAAAGGACGAACCAACCTTCCAAGAAGGCCTCTTAGCCTTTATCTATTATAAAAAGATAATTAAAATTAAATACTAGTGGAAATCAACACCATCCAGCATAAATTGTACTTTCAAAATATAAGGTGAGAATAGGTATACGGCAAATGTCAAGTCCTGCCACTTAAATAGGCAAGTAACTCACTGTAAAAGACTGCAGAATCTCTGATGGTAGTTCTGATGTCACTGGGCCAGTCTGCAAATCAACAAATCCCGCCACCAAAAGCTTTTTTTGTAGAGAAGAAGTAGTCTGCAAAAATGAAAAAAAAAAATCAAAGATTATAGATTCACCCAGTCAGAGATGAATGATCAGTTCATTACCGCCTGCTCAGAGACAGATTGTGAAGTCTGTAGGAGGATCTGTCCACCCGGTTTCAGCACACGTGAGAGTTCAACCAAGAATTTTTCGCTGAGAAATTCAAATGAATGGCAAATGCAAATGACAATATCCATAGAAGACGGATCAACAGGCAGGGAACCTGCAATTATAGACCTTGCGATTATCATGTATACCAAAATTACTGCTACCTCATTCAATATACTAAATGACAGAAACTGTGAAACAGCAATAAATTTCTTTAGGAATGTAGAAAGTGGCACCAAGGCAGTCAGGTGATTTTAAGGACACAGGTTTCCATTAAGACCGGATAAGATACCAAGTAACAAACTAAATTTCAAAAAAGAAAAAATATTGGAGCAACATTAAACGAATGAAAGGAACACAGAGACAAAAATGTGGCCTCAAATCTCAATGGCTATCCAATGGTAACCTCAATACATGCAGGCTAAAAGATAGGAGAAAAAATACTTTAGGTGAGAGAGTAATGACACACCTACTGACGCAGCTTGAGTGATAATTAAAGGATCACTTTGCTCATATCCTTCCTTCTTAATTTCCTTAATTGCATTGTATACCGCACTAATAGGCAGAACCGCATTATCTGTAAGTGCCAAAACGCTATCCTGTATCGTTGTGGTCCCCTGTGAAAGACATGAATGAAGCACCTACATAAGCATATCTAAGCTTGTCTGAACTGGATTGAATGTAGAGGATCGCTAAATTTCAATTTCAAATGTGAAGTAAACAATCCTTTCAATTGGAAACTCTAGTTCCTACCTAAAATTACCATTGAACTAACCTTTGTGTGTATTGACATGTAGAACTTACAAAAATAAAAAGTAACACCTGGTATATGTTGGGAATAATAAATGAGTATGCATCCAAGCACCGTGTATTACAACAAAACAAAAAAGAGAACGAAACTAGCCACCGTATACAGCATTAATTATATCCGATAAGCAACTTCAAAATGCACAACGCATGCAGTTATTTAAGCCTCCTCCAACACTCTAGTATTTCGTGTAATATTCTGTTGTCTACTAGAGATTAATCCGTAATCGATCTGGAATGTATTGCAACATAAATTCCACAACAATTTACCAATTCATTCTTAACCCCCTTTAAGCTAAATCTAAAATCAGTATTAATTCAACTTTTAAACACTAAATAAAAATCATACAAAAAAAAAACTAAATTAGGTAAGATTGGAGCTTATATCACAAGATAATACAAATCAAAGCAGTGCTAACCTGAATTAATATATAAATTAAACCCTAACTAAAGGAGATTAAATTGAACAATATTCGAAATAAACTAATAAAAACATAATAAAATTAGAGGATTTACCATAGATCAAGAGATGATGGCGAGAAATGAAGCTTTAATATCAAAGTAGAAACACTGTTTTATGTTTGTAATTGTATGTATTTTTGTGTAGAATAATATACTACGAAGGAGGCAAGGCAACTACCTCCGCGAGGAGAAGTGTTGCGTGTGGTGAGGCGTATGACAAGTCAAGTACGCCTTCTAATATTTTATTTTCTTGCTCTTTCTTTAAAATAAATATAAAAACAAATTAAAGTTTTTCTTTTTCTTTTTTTATTAAAGAAATTCAAAGTTCTTACGCTAATTTTTGTTTTACTATAGTTATTAATAAATTAACTAGCCTATAACCCGTGCAAGGCACGGGCCTTAAAAATAATAAACTGAAAAATTTAATGTGAACGGAAAATATTAAAATAAAAATAAAAATTAATATGATAAATTATAAAATGAGAAACTTAAATATTTATTGGAACATAAAAAATATAAAAAAATACAAATGAGGCTGAGGAAGATAAATGAGGTATTATTAATATTATTTTATAATAAAATAATATTAATAATAAGGACAGATAGAAAATCTAACATGTTTTAATTAAAAAAATGTAATTGACCGTGATATTTTTAGAAGTGTTTTAATTATATTAATTGTATTTATTAAAAAAATACGTTGACATGTTAAAATAAGTAAGTTTTTTTAATAAGGACAAATAGAAAAGTTAACATGTTTTTATTAAAAAAAAGTAACTGCACGTAATATTTTTAGATGTGTTTTAATTATATTAATTTTATGTGTTAAAAAAATACGTTCACTTGTTAAAATAGGTAAGTTTTTTTAAATAATTAAAATTATTAAAATAGGTTTTAAAATATATAAGTTGCACTTGATATTTTTGGAAAAGAGAGATTTTAATGATAACAAATATAAAAGGTAATATATTTTAATTTAAAGGTAATTGCCCGTGATATTTTTGGAAAAGAAGTAGATTCTGTTAGAAAAAAATGTTTTAACTATAAAAGGCAATCAGCTAGTTACTATTTTTATATTATTTTATTATTTATTAAATAGAGTATTAAAATAGGTTTTAAAATAAATATGTAAGGATTGCACCTCATATTTTTGGAAAATAGGGATTTTAGTGATAATGTGTTTTAATTATATTAATTGTATTTGTTAAAAAAAATACGTTCAATTGTTAAAATAGGTAAGTTTTTTTTAAATAATTAAAAGTATTAAAATAAGTTTTAAAATATATAAGTAAGAGTTGCACTTGATATTTTTGGAAAATAGAGATTTTAGTGATAACAAATATAATATGTAATATATTTTAATTTAAAGGTAATTGCCCGTGATATTTTTGGAAAAGAAGTAGATTTTGTTAGAAAAAAAATGTTTTAATTATAAAAGGCAATCAGCTAGTTAATATTTTTATATTATTTTATTATTTATTAAACAGAGTATTAAAATAGAATTTAAAATAAATAAGTAAGGATTGCACCTCATATTTTTGGAAAATAGAGATTTTAGTGATAACAAATATAAAAGATATTATGTTTTAATTTAAAGGTAATTATCGTGATATTTTTGGAAAATGAGTAGATTTTGTTAGATTTTTTTTTAATTATAAAAGGCAATCAGTTAGTTACTATTTTTATATTATTTTATTATTTATTAAATAGAGTATTAAAATAGGTTTTAAAATAAATAAGTAAGGATTGCACCTCATATTTTTAGAAAACATAGATTTTAGTAATAACAGATATAAAAGGTAATATGTTTTAATTTAAAGATAATTGTAATGATATTTTTGGAAAAGGAGTAGATTTTGTTAGAAAAAAAATATTTTAATTATAAAAGTCAATCATCTAGTTACTATTTTGGTAACTTGACAATAATACAATTCCATTAAAGATTTGATTTGTAGTAGGTTTCGTTATCCTAAAAAGAAAGAAGTATATTTGTAGCAGTATATCATAAATTTAAACAAATTAGATTCCACATTTCCATTTTTTTGATTAGATTTCAATATTATTTGATTTTTATGTAGTAAAATATAGTTAAATATTAATGTAGAATAAAACTTTCCCGAATTTTGATTATCTATACTATATTATTAAAGCCGAAACATTGAAAGTTTTGGTTTTCGGTTAACGGTTGATTTTTGGTTTTCGGTACTTTTTCTAATTAATAAATTAATAATATAATCAAAATTTGGGAAAGTTTTATTCTACATTAATAATTCACTATATTTTATTACATAAAAATCAAATAATATTGAAATCTAATAAAAAAAATGGAAATGTGGGATCTATTTTGTTTAAATTTATGATACACTGCTACAAATATACTTCTTTCTTTTCTTTTTAGGATAACGAAAGCTACTACAAATCAAATCTTTAATGGAATTGTATTATTGTCAAGTTACCAATGATTGGTTTTTAAAATCTACTCCTTTTCCAAAAATATCATTACAATTATCTTTAAATTAAAACATATTACCTTTTATATTTGTTATTACTAAAATCTATGTTTTCCAAAAATATGAGTGCAATCCTTACTTATTTATTTTAAAACCTATTTTAATACTCTATTTAATATATAATAAAATAATATAAAAATAGTAACTAACTGATTGCCTTTTATAATTAAAAAAAAATCTAACAAAATCTAATTCTTTTCCAAAAATATCACGACAATTACCTTTAAATTAAAACATAATATCTTTTATATTTGTTATCACTAAAATCTCTATTTTCCAAAAATATGAGGTGCAATCCTTACTTATTTATTTTAAAATCTATTTTACTTCTCTATTTAATAAATAATAAAATAATATAAAAATATTAACTAGCTGATTGCCTTTTATAATTAAAACTTTTTTTTTCTAACAAAATCTACTTCTTTTCCAAAAATATCACGGGCAATTACCTTTAAATTAAAATATATTACCTTTTATATTTGTTATCACTAAAATCTCTATTTTCCAAAAATATCAAGTGCAATTCTTACTTATACATTTTAAAACTTATTTTAATACTTTTAATTATTTAAAAAAAAACTTACCTATTTTAACAAGTGAACGTATTTTTTTAACAAATACAATTAATATAATTAAAACACATCATCACTAAAATCCCTATTTTCCAAAAATATGAGGTGCAATCCTTACTTATTTATTTTAAAACCTATTTTAATATTCTATTTAATAAATAATAAAATAATATAAAAATAGTAACTAGGTGATTGCCTTTTATAGTTAAAACGTTTTTTTCTAACAAAATCTAATTCTTTTCCAAAAATATCACGGAAAATTACCTTTAAATTAAAATATATTACCTTTTATATTTGTTATCATTAAAATCTCTATTTTCCAAAAATATCAAGTGCAACTTATATATTTTAAAACCTATTTTAATACTTTTAATTATTTAAAAAAACTTACCTATTTTTTTTTCTAACAAAATTACTTATTTTCCAAAAATATCACGGGCAATTACATTTAAATTAAAATATATTACCTTTTATATTTGTTATGACTAAAATCTCTATTTTCCAAAAATATCAAGTGCAACCCTTACTTATATATTTTAAAACTTATTTTAATACTTTTAATTATTTAAAAAATTTACCTATTTTAAAAAAGTGAACGTATTTTTTTAAAAAATACAATTAATATAATTAAAACACATCTAAAAATATTATGGGCATTTACTTTTTTTAATTAAAACATGTTAGCTTTTCTATTTGTCCTTATTGAAAAAACTTACTTATTTTAACATGTCAACGTATTTTTTAAATAAATACAGTTAATATAATTAAAACACTTCTAAAAATATCACGGACAATTATTATTTTTAATTAAAACATGTTAGATTTTCTATCTGTCCTTATTATTAATATTATTTTATTATAAAATATTATTAATAATACCTCATTTATCTTCCTGGGCCTCATTTGTATTTTTTTTTATATTTTTTTATGTTCTAATGAATATTTAAGTTTCTCATTTGATAATTTATCATATTTAATTTTTATTTTATTTAATATTTTCCATTCACATTAAATTTTTTAGTTTATTATTTTTTAAGGCCCGTGCCTTGCACGGGTTATAGACTAGTATTATTAATTTATTAATTAGAAAAAGTACCGAAAACCAAAAATCGACCGTTAACCGAAAACCAAAACTTTAAATGTTTCGGCTTTAATAATATAGTAGAGATATGTGAGTAATGCATGAGACTCTAAACGCAATTACAAAATATTTTTATAAATGATGCGTTATCCTTAACTTGGCACTTCTGTGCAATGATTAACATAATTTAACTCGTGATTATATATAGGCAAGTGATTAAATAAAAACCGAGCAGGATTAAATATAAATTTTTCAAAATTATAAATTAAAAAAAAAATCGGTTCAACACATATATAATTTGGGTTTAACATCATTTATCAAATAATAATTAAGATTTCGTTGAATACAAATAATTTAGATTTTTTTTCAATATCTTTCTAAAGTTCACCAACACAAAATTCAGATATAAAAATATGAAATTTATTTTTTAATATAGGAGGTGTTGAACCGTAGTTAAAATCTTGTTGAATACAATTACATAATTCTCAACTATCTGTTCATCAATACCAAATTAGGGTATAAAATATGAAATATTATTAAATTAAATGTAGTTTTCTTAATCATACCAATGTAATATTATAATATATATTTGGATTCAACAAAAGTATAACTATTCTTAAACGGACGATCATACCAATGTAATATTATAATCTATACTATTATATTAAAGACGAAACATTGAAAGTTTTGTAGTCTGGTCATGAAAGTTTTTTTAGTCTGGTCACTCCATTCATAGCCGTTAGATATTTTTGATCAAATCATTGAGAACCGTTAGATAAAATATTAAAATTAGTATATAGAATATCTTTTAAATTTTTTCTAACTAAAACATCTTATATTCCAAAAATATCACAGATAGTTTCATTTAATAAAATAACATATTAAGGTTATAATTGCTAATAAATAACTCATTACCATTTTTAGCCAAAGTGTATATTCTTTTTTATATTTTCTAACTAAAATTTCTACTTTTCTATTTTTCCTAAATCAAACCTCTAATTTTCCAAAAATATCACGAATAGTTCTATTTAATAAAATAAAATAATAATATTATAATTATTAATAACTAACCGATTAGCTTTTTTTCCAAAACGTATTTTTTTTTCTAACTAATATTTCTCTTAACTAAAACCTCACAAATATCACGGATTATTCCATTTAGTAGCATAAAATACTAATAGGTAAATTACCAAAAATACTATTTTTTTTAAGTTTTTTGCAATTTTACCATCTTCCGGAAATATTTGCAAAAATACCAAAATAATTGCAAAAATACGGTCTGCAACTACTTTCAACCATCTGCAACTGCAACCAAAAATGCAACCAAAAATAAGACCAGCAACCAACGCAACCAGATGCAACCGGATGCAATCAGAAGTAACTTTTTAAAAAATGATTGAAAAACAGCTGAGAATTCAAAAAAAATTGTTAGTAAGATGTTTGGTAAACTTGTGGTCTTGATTAATTCGTTCCTATGGGGTTCAATAGTTAACCTTTGGGGTTCAATGGTTGTTTACAACCCTAAAATCAGGACGCCGGAAAAAAATCGTTTTTATTAAAAAGTTGCATCTGTAGTTGATTTTGGTTGTAGTTGCAGATATGGTTGAAAGTAGTTGCAGACCGTTGATAGTAGGTGATTTGTAAAGGGCCAATTCACCTATTAAAATAAAGACCAAGTCTAAAAAAACAATGCATGCAAGGTCCACAACGCCTACAAGGCCACAATGCATGCAAGGTTCACAACGCCTACAAGGCCACAATGCATGCAAGGTCCACAACGCCTACAAGGCCACAATGCATGCAAGGTCCACAACGTCTACAAGGCCACAATGCATGCAAGGTCCACAACGCCTACAAGGCCACAATGCATGCAAGGTCCACAACGCCTACAAGGCCACAATGCATGCAAGGTCCACAACGCCTACAAAGCCACAATGCATGCAAGATCCACAACGCCTACAAGGCCACAATGCATACAAGATCCACAACGCCTACAAGGCCACAATGCATGCAAGGTCCACAACGCCTATAAGGCCACAATGCATGCAAGGTCCACAACGCCTACAAGGCCACAATGCCTACAAAGTCCACAAAGCCTGCAATGTCCACCAAGCCCATAAGAATGGGACATGACACGTTACACAACAAACAAGTGCGAACAAGACAACGCTGACACAAGTACAACTGACGTCTGCAAAAAGGCTGGCACAAGTACATGGTCCAAGCGTCAGGACAACATGTAACTGACACAAGGTGAGCACTGACACCAGACCAAGACCCTAATTTGTAGCTCATGTCCCCCACATGGACACTCAGTCATGTGCACTGCACATGACATGAGCCTATATATACCCCCTAGTCACTTCAATGGAGGGGGTTCACAACATTCACTACAGTTTAACTATATTCAATTTCTGATAGGTTTTGCTCTACCTTCTCTCTACTTTCTCTCTCTAGAAATTAATACCTATCTACATATCTGTATTATGTTTTCCGTCCACCGGATACTTACTCTCACGCCGGAGGTGCTTACGGGGACATAAACCCCCGCGGGCATTTCCGTTTCAGGGAGCTCGGAGACAAGCCGGACAAGCCCAACAAGGCCAACATAGCTCAGCAAGCCGGACAAGCCCACAAGGCCAACATAGCTCAGCAAGCCGGACAAGCCCAGCAAGGTTGACAAAGCCAAACATACGTTACAAGCCCAACAAGGCCAACATAGCTCAACAAGCCGGACAAGCCGAACAAGGCCAACATAGCTCAGCAAGCCGGACAAGCCCAGCAAGGTTGACAAAGCCAAACATACGTTACAAACCCAACAAGGTCAACAAAGCCAAACAAGCGTTGCAAGCCCCACAAGGCCAACAAAGCCAAACAAGCGTTACAAGCCAAACGAGCACCTGTTCCAGCATAATACCAAGAAAGTAGAGCCCGACGGTAGAACGACCTATCATTTGGCGCTAGAAGGAGGGGACCTCACGCTCTCTCAGCCGACATCTGATTTGGCTTGCTCATCTAAGGGCAGACCCATCTGCAAACATCCTTACCGTGTCAAGTTACATCCGCAAACTATTCTCAAGTATGCGACATATCACATGAAGTTTTAGCCAGCAACAATCCTCTGTCATCTCGGAGATTGGTGACCCTTGTCACCCAACTACGTATAGGTCCGTAATGTGTACACCATTTTAGCTCTGAATGTTCCTCACTCTCCAGCAAGTGACGTGTCACGTGAAGCTCCACGCAATAGCAACCTTTTGTCATCTTGGAAATTTATGACCCTAGTCACCCCAACTATGTTTGAGTCTGTAATGCCAACATTAACTTAACTCCCAATCCTCCTTGCATAGTTTCTAGAGATCTAAGGAACATGAATAACCAAACAGATGTTCAAGTTAGCCAAGTTACTCGGGACCGAGTACAAGTTACACAAGTAGTGCAAGTTGAGCAATGTGTACAAGGAGTGCAAGTAGTGTTAATTATGCAAAACACACAAGGCACACAAGAAATGCAAGGTGTACAAGGTATATAAGATACGAAAACTACACAAAACACAGAAATAAAAAACAACAAGGCGCAACCATACAACTTAAACTATTCAAGGTGCGCAGAGTGTACAAAGCATGCAAGGTGCGCAGAGTGTACAAAGCATGCAAGGTGTGCAAGGTGCGCAGAGTGTGCAAATGATGCTATGTATGCAAGACTTTGAGCCATGACATACTGGCCCACGTAACAAGCAGTAAAACTGTCAGTATCCATATAAGTATGTATTACCTCACGACGCACCACAACAACAAAGAAAAGTAATTGTCAACACACTTGCTATCAATATTTATAATCTCTAGAAAGAAGACAAGACTACACAAAATATTTACAAGTAGTGCAAGGTGTACAAGGATACAAATACGGCAAGTTGCACAATGTATACAAGGTATACAAGGCATGGAAGTAGTGCAAGTTATGCAAGGTGCACTAGGTATACAAGAAATACAAGGTGCACAAGCTATGTAATATAAGAAAATTACACACAACACGGAAATCATAAACAATATGGCTCAACCATGTTTCTTAAACTTTTCAAGGTACACATTGTGCAAAGCATGCAAGGTTTACAAGGTGCGCAAAGTGTGCAAAGAATGCAAGGTGTGCAAGATGCGTAAAGTATGCAAAGCATGCAATGTATGCAAGGCAATAGTAAAACCCCTACTTAAGTCCTTGGACCTATCCAAACTTAAGTGGGGGCAACAAATTTTTTACAAAGGCCCTCTCGGGTTAGCAAGGTCCTCTCGGACCGACTTGTTCTCTCGGACAAAACCCCAACTTAAGTCCTTGGACCTATCCAAACTTAAGTGGGGGGCAACAAATTTGTTACAAAGACCCTCTTGGGTCAGCAATGTCCTCTCGGATCGACTTGTTCTCTCGGACAACACTCCTACTTAAGTCCTTGGACCTATCCAAACTTAAGTGGGGGGCAACAAATTTGTTACAAAGACCCTCTCGGGTCAACAAGGTCCTCTCGGATCGACTTGTTCTCTCGAACAAAACTCCTACTTAAGTGCTTAGACCTATCCAAACTTAAGTTGGGGGCAACAAATTTTTTACAAAGGCCCTCTCGGGTTAGCAAGGTCCTCTCGGATCGACCTGTTCTCTCGGACAACACTCCTACTTAAGTCCTTGGACCTATCCAAACTTAAGTGGGGGGCAACAAATTTGATACAACGACCCTCTCGGGTCAGTAAGGTTCTCTCGGATCGACTTGTTCTCTCAAACAAAACTCCTACTTAAGTCCTTGGACCTATCCAAACTTAACTGGGGGGCAACAAAATTCTTCCAAAGGCCCTCCCGGGTCGACAAGGTCTTCTCGGATCGACCTTTTCTCTCGAACAAAACTCCTACTTAAGTCATTGGACCTATCCAAACTTAAGTGGGGGGCAACAAACTTTTTACAAAGGCCCTCTCGAGTTAGCAAGGTCCTCTTGGATCGACTTGTTCTCTCGGACAAAACTCCTGCTTAAGTCATTGGACCTATCCAAACTTAAGTGGGGGGCAACAAACTTTTTACAAAGGCCCTCTCAGGTTAGCAAGATCCTCTTGGATCGACTTGTTCTCTCGGACAAAACTCCTGCTTAAGTCATTGGACCTATCCAAACTTAAGTGGGGGGCAACAAACTTTTTACAAAGGCCCTCTCAGGTCAGTAAGGTCCTCTTGGATCGACTTGTTCTCTCGGACAAAACTCTTACTTAAGTCCTTGGACCTATCCAAACTTAAGTGGGGGCAACAAACTTTTTACAAAGGCCCTCCCGGGTCGACAAGGTCCTCTTGGATCGACATGTTCTCTCGGACAAAACTCCTACTTAAGTCCTTGGACCTATCCAAACTTAAGTGAGGGGCAACAAAATTCTTTCAAAAGAACCTTCAGCTCCAAAAGATACTCTGGAATTTACGTCTCCTCTCAAACAAACATCCTACCCACATCCAACACAAATTTTTTACTACTCTTCCATCCCTCTAAAGAGGAATGAAGGAGTGGGGGCAAATGATAGTAGGTGATTTGTAAAGGGCCAATTCACCTATTAAAATCAAGACCAAGTCTAAAAAACAATGCATGCAAGGTCCACAACGCCTACAAGGCCACAATGCATGCAAGGTTCACAACGCCTACAAGGCCACAATGCATGCAAGGTCCACAACGCCTACAAGGCCACAATGCATGCAAGGTCCACAACGTCTACAAGGCCACAATGCATGCAAGGTCCACAACGCCTACAAGGCCACAATGCATGCAAGGTCCACAACGCCTACAAGGCCACAATGCATGCAAGGTCCACAACGCCTACAAAGCCACAATGCATGCAAGATCCACAACGCCTACAAGGCCACAATGCATGCAAGGTCCACAACGCCTATAAGGCCACAATGCATGCAAGGTCCACAACGCCTACAAGGCCACAATGCCTACAAAGTCCACAAAGCCTGCAATGTCCACCAAGCCCATAAGAATGGTACATGACACGTTACACAACAAACAAGTGCGAACAAGACAACGCTGACACAAGTACAACTGACGTCTGCAAAAAGGCTGGCACAAGTACATGGTCCAAGCGTCAGGACAACATGTAACTGACACAAGGTGAGCACTGACACCAGACCAAGACCCTAATTTGTAGCTCATGTCCCCCACATGGACACTCAGTCATGTGCACTGCACATGACATGAGCCTATATATACCCCCTAGTCACTTCAATGGAGGGGGTTCACAACATTCACTACAGTTTAACTATATTCAATTTCTGATAGGTTTTGCTCTACCTTCTCTCTACTTTCTCTCTCTAGAAATTAATACCTATCTACATATCTGTATTATGTTTTCCGTCCACCGGATACTTACTCTCACGCCGGAGGTGCTTACGGGGACATAAACCCCCGCAGGCATTTCCGTTTCAGGGAGCTCGGAGACAAGCCGGACAAGCCCAACAAGGCCAACATAGCTCAGCAAGCCGGACAAGCCCACAAGGCCAACATAGCTCGGCAAGCCGGACAAGCCCAGCAAGGTTGACAAAGCCAAACATACGTTACAAGTCCAACAAGGCCAACATAGCTCAACAAGCCGGACAAGCCCAACAAGGCCAACATAGCTCAGCAAGCCGGACAAGCCCAGCAAGGTTGACAAAGCCAAACATACGTTACAAGCCCAACAAGGTCAACAAAGCCAAACAAGCGTTGCAAGCCCCACAAGGCCAACAAAGCCAAACAAGCGTTACAAGCCCAACAAGCCAAACGAGCACCTGTTCCAGCATAATACCAAGAAAGTAGAGCCCGACGGTAGAACGACCTATCAACCGTATTTTTGCAAATATTTTGGTATTTTTGCAAATATTTTGGTATTTTTGTAAAAAAATTAAAAAACACATAGTATTTTTGCAAAAAAAAAACAAAATTGGGTTGGGTATTTATGAAAAAAGCCCTTACTAATATTATGAATATATATATCTATCTATACTATATTATCAAAGACGAAACATTGAAAGTTTTGGTACCTATTTTTTGATACGATATTTGCCTTGTTTAATTGTTTATTTAATTATTATAATCAGGTATTCTTTCAATTAAATTATATTATCATTTTTTTCTTAAAAAATCAGGGGCAATTTCCTTTTCAGCTAAAACATGTTACTTTTTCTATTTCCTTTGCTAAAATCTTTCATTTTTCAAATATATCACGAGAAAACCCTTACATATTTATTTTAAAATCTATTTTAATACTTTTATTTGACAATTATATTTTTCAACTAAAACATGTCACATTTTCTATTTTTCTTACTAAACCCCCTCTTTTTTCAAGAATATGAGAGGCAAATCGTTACTTTTATATTTTAAAATTCAACGAAAACACGTTACTTTCTATTTTTATTACTAAAACCCCTTTTTTCCAAAATATCACGGGCAAACCGTTACTTATTTATTTTAAAATTCATTTTAATGCTTTTAATTATTTTAAAATGTTTAACACGTCTACTTATTTTTTTAATAAATGCAATTAATAAAATATAAAATATAAATAATAAATAATAAAATTAACAATTATTAAAAATAACCCGTGCATCGTACGAGTTTTAAGCTATATTATTAAAGACGGAACATTAAAAGTTTGGTAGCCGGATAGACGGACGGTCGGTACTTAGTGATTTTATTTAATTACCCTTACTTATTTTATTTTTTTAAACTATCACTAAATAATAACATTATTTATAATCAACTACCTTTTCAGCTAAAATACATTACCTTTTTTTATTTTTATTTTCTTACAAAAGCCTCTCTTTTTCTAAAAAAAAAACGAGCGATTATCTTTTTTAACAAAAACATGCTACTCTTTCTATTTTTTCTTACTAAAATCCCTCATTTTCCAAAAATATCACAGGCAAATCCTTACTTATTTATTTTAAAATCTATTTTAATACTTTTAATTATGTTACTTTTTCTATATTTTCATTTTCTAAAAAAATTATTATTAAATAATAACATTTTTATAACCAACTACCTTTTTAGATAAAATACATTATCTTTTCTAACAAAATCTTCTCTTTTTCTAAAAAAATCACGGGCAATTACATTTTTCAACTAAAACATGTTACTCTTTCTGATTTTTCTTTACTAAACCCCTCATTTTATAAAAATATTCCGGACAAATCCTTACTTATTTATTGTGAAGCCTATTTAAATACTTTTAATTACGTATACTTACCTTTTCAGCTAAAACATGTTACTTTTTCTATTTTTCCTTACTAAGACCCCTCATTTTCCAAAAATATCACGGGCAAACATTTATTAATTTATTTTAAAATCTATTTTAATACTTTTAATTATTTAAAAAAGTTTAACGCGCCTACTTATTTTTTTTAGCAAATGCAGATTAATAGAATATTAAAACATAAATAATAAAAATAATAAAAATAATAATTATTATTAATAATCTGTGCATCGCACGGGTTTTAAGGTAGTATATATATATAGAGAGATGTTATAAAATATTTAAGTATTTGAAAAATATATTAGAAATTGAATTCCTTATCATTTTCCTTAATATATATTGTATTTTATGTCAAAATGAATATATGCGAGTGCTAAGTTGCTGGTGAATATTTTCACGATATTTTTACTTTAGACTATATACAGGTTTAAAAATATCTCCTAATATAATCTTTTGAATTCTTACAAGACTTAATTGCAGGATGAAGGCCTGAGTTATAATTTTTTTGCACAAAAATGGCTAAACTATAATAATAGGCACCCGCATGGCTGAACTAAAATTTATTAAGCGCGCGATTGCATTCCGTCAAATATGTCTAACAGACGTTAGTTTTGGAGGGGTAAACTTGGAAATATAAAATTTAGCAGTTTTTTATTTATAGCTGTATGTATAATTCCTAACACACTTAATTAAGTCTAAATTATCCTTCGGCGTCGACGTCGACGCCGCCGCCGCCTCCTTCCCGCCACCCCAATTCTCCAGTTCCGGCAGTGGATTCAACAATGAACCACCTCAAAGAACTCGGAATCAACACGAAACAAATCTGGAACAAAACGGTTTCAATTCTTAACCCGTTTAGAGTTAAACCCGCCACAGTAAGAAGTGAAGGACATGATCCTCCCTCCTCTAGCTAGCATGCGCTTCATCAATCATCTTCATCGCCAGCATGTGATCTGAGCATATAATGGAAGAAATGTATCAAATAAAGTTTGAGAGACCTAGGATAGATGAGGCATGAGTCTTCTGCTTTGTAGTTTTCCAAATTATAATCAAATACGTACAGTTTTTCAGTAATTTTTAAAGCAGGGACATGCACAAGAAATAAATTATAGACTAACTTTACATTTTTAAGGTGTTGCTATCACAAATCATGTCCTATTCCCTGTTAGTTATTAAATTTATAAAGCTCTAACAAGTGCTATATTATGTTCGGAAACATCAATAATGAAGCACCACCAGACTTATTTCTAAGTAAATTGAAAGACGATTCACTTCTACATTAGGTGTAGAATCTACCTGTGTAGCTTCACTTAAATATGCACAACTTGTACATGAAATCTCTGCTTCATACATAGAGAGAGGGATCCAGCCGGGGCCTGAAAGTAACTTCCAGTGGTGTTGCTTTTGGGCTAGTAATTCCAGGACCTTCAGTAATATCAATAGGCATGTCTAAAACAGTTCCTAACTCAAACCCATGAAGTAGTTGAGCAAGTGTCAAGTGCAGAACCTGGAGTGCGAGTGTGGTGCCAGGGCATGATCTCCTTCCCGATCCAAATGGTATCAGTTCAAAATTCTGCCCCCACATTTCAACATCTACATGTTTTTCAATAAACCTCTCGGGTCGGAACTCTAGGGGATTGGACCAAATGCTAGGGTCACGTTGCAACTTATAGAGGTTTACAAATAAGCGTGTGCCGGATGAACTGTGGAAGCCTGCCACAGTGCAATCTTCCGTTGCTTCATGGGGTGCATTTAGTGGTGTAGGTGGTAAGCGTAACCATTGTTGTGTCATATCCACCAATGAGAAGACTCTGCAGAGAGCAGTCCAATGGTACAATACACATTTTAGTGAAACAAACTGGCTCTACTTCCTAAAATGAGCTTGTAAAGATTCATTTATAGTTGGTTGATAGTCGGATGAACAGTTCATAAGTAACAAAGTACTTGCAAAAATTTGTTTTGGTGAGTGAGGGCACATAAGAAACTGTTAATAGGCTAGATTTTTTATAAAGGTTTATAATTAAAGTACCTGTTAAAATTTCTGTAATATAGAATGAGATTACTGTTGTCTTTTTACTTGTATGGATTGGGTTTTAGATTTACCAGGCAAGTGCCCTTTATGGATGTATCGGAAATCTGAGCAGATGGATCAGACTCCTCGATAGACAGCATGACATGCATAAAGTCTTGCTCCAGTTCATCGATGCTTGATAGTTTCCTTTTATGTTTGAGTTATAATTTAGACTTAATTAAGTGTGTTAGGAATTATACATACAACTATAAATAAAAAAACTGTTAAATTTTATATTTCCAAGTTTACCCCTCCAAAACTAACGTCTGTTAGACATATTTGACGGAATGCAATCGCGCGCTTAATAAATTTTAGTTCAGCCATGCGGGTGCCTATTATTATAGTTTAGCCATTTTTGTGCAAAAAAATTATAACTCAGACCATCATCCTGCAATTAAGTCTTCTTACAACAATATTTTACGGTAAAAATAGTGAAAAATGGTAGAAGTCCAAAATACATTTCACAAGCAAATGAGATAATACATTCCAAAATACATTTCACAAGCAAATGAAAATTTTTACATTTCACAAGAAAAAATGTAACTTATAAAACAAAAACGTACTTAATTCACTAGCTGAACTAAAATATGTTAGGAAATATGTTGTTTTAGATGATAACTTAACATATAACACATTTCTGTATAAGTCATTTTGTAACTAACAACAAATGACATACTTTAGTAGTATCCGTTGTTGGGAAAATTATCCACGGATAAATAATCATGTAGCATATTCAATTTTACTTTAGTCTAAGGATTGAAAGTATTAAGTAAGTCATGTTGACTCTCAGTAGATAAGAAGAATATGATAGCTAATTGTAAATAGGTCGTGGATGAGAAAACTTAATGCTATCCACGGATGATCACTTAATGCTATTCACGGATGATCAACTCTTTGCTCATCCACGGATAGTTAGAACCTATAACCGGAACCCAACCATTTAAATCGGTTCGGTTTTTAATTTTTCGATTTCGGATCAGTTTTATTTGACTCAGTTTTACCCGATTTTTATCGATTTCAGCTCGATTTCGATATTAATTCGATTTTTTGATCACTCCTACTAATTATATAATTCAAACATAATACTACTCTCTAAAACACAAGTAACTCGGTAACAAGCGCTATGTTTCTTTCACGATCCACCCAGATACTTAAAAAAAAATGTATCCATATTGGTCTTGGCACCCGCTGATAGCTTGGTACAACTCTCTCTTTAACTCTTTTAAAAGATTATTAGAAAATTATTGCTTTTTCCAGAAAAATTGATAAAACATTTTACAAGCACAGAAAAATTATTTATGTTATTCATTTTTCTACTTGACACTTGCTAAATCTAAACATTACTTTTACGAGGAATAAAATTATAAACTAAAGCAGCAGCAAAGACAATCAAAAGCAAAGGAGAATAATCCCATTTAGCAAAACCAATAAAGGAGAACGATCCCATAGTCTAGACTGACTAATAATAAGAAACAGAAACCAAAGAAACATGTGCAAACTAGTCATCGGATAATCAAGGAAAAATAGAAGCTAGACAAACAACTCTCACATTAAACCTCATTAATCAATCTACAGGCATGTCCACTTCAGCATAAGCCGTCTCAAGATGGGCTTGCTCGGCTTCCTGCACCTCCTTCTCAGTCTTCCTACCTTTCTTGCACTTGTAGTACACACTCATAAAGGTTCCAACAGCTCCATACTTCCTCCTGCACTGCTCGTAAAGCTCGGCATCAAACATCTTCCAGAAACTCTTTTCACTGAGCTCAGACACAGCGTACTGCGGCTGGAAACCATGGTTTTCAATCAACCAGCTCTCGAGTCGACGCACAGCCTCTGCACCATCAAACTGCTCACCTCTTAACACGGGTCCAGGAGCGTAGTAGACTCCAACGTCTGTGTACATCTGAGCATAGTGTGTGTCCCCCTGTCTGCGATGTAGCTCAAATCCTGGTTCAGGATATATCATTGTCTTGCACGGTAGCTTGTACAGTTTGTGAGGGCAAAGCCAAAGTGGATAAAGCTGTAACAGAGATAAACATTATATTATTCTGAGAAACTGTAAAGCGAAATAAACTTGCTTGCCTCATGATAAACATTCTAAAGCGGACTAAACTTGCCTCAAGATAACTTATAAAAAACTGTAAATTTTATTCACAGAAACAAAAAAATTAATGCTCTACCTAGTCCAATGACTGTTTTCATTTTTATTGATATATTTATCAGCATGGTTAATTTTAGATGCAATTCAAAGTTCTTCAAGACTCGGAGTTGTCATATGTGGGTTCCTGAGGTATCCAAATCTTCTCCCATGGATCTTTCATCATATATAAGTCTACATCATTGTTTAAATGCCAGCTAGTCATCAGAAATGAACCCCTTGCTAAGATTTAATTGTTCTGTTTTTTGTTTAGGCATGTGTGCCGTAATAAGTATATAAATAAAGTACCTAACTAATGATTAGAAAGTTTACCTCCATTTCACGGTGCACAAACTCTAAAGCATCACCAACCTTGTACAGAGGAACAAGCATATCCTGAATAACATGCATCTCATGGTAATAATTTCTGATGGCTTCACCTTGAGTAGCCTTGAGTAGAGAGACCTTGGGTGGCATTAACCAACCAAGGGTATACCTAAACCACCATTGATCAGCAAATGGAAGGATGAGCTTCCCTTCCCAATACAAACATCTAGTATGCCTGTGGTAGTACTCCCTGGTTGGAATGTACTCCACAAACTCACCCTTCTTCAGTGCCTTCTCGGCATGCTGATAGAACCATGGTTTAAACCACCAACCAACTTCATTAATCTTATTGCCCTTCTTCTTCGCCTCTTCCTTTGAAGCATATCTTCCTGTCATGCAAACAGCTTCTGTGGGATTGTAAATCATAGTCTCTACAAAATCTGGCACTTTCTCATCATTATCCTGATCTCCATCCCTAGGTGCAAAAGAATCAATGTATCCCTGTGCCAGTTCTTTTAGATTACCTTTCACGGGTGTATATGTCAGCTTCATGTACTCCTTAATGGGTATCAGCTTGATTTCAGCCGAGACAAGCAGGCCAAGTGTCCCTTGAGACCATGGGATAGCGTAGAAAAGGTCTGAATATTCATTGTCCTTTGTGGCTCTTACAACCCGCCCATCTGCTAGAACAATCTCATAGGCCACAACAGTGTCAGCAAACAGGCCATATTTGTGGGAGCTCCCTTCAATCCCATAGCCATTAATAAGACCACCAACAGTCAGATCATCCAGCTCAGCGACAACAGCAAGAGCAAGATTCATTGGAACAGTGACCCTGGTGATCTGTCCCATATTGACAAGAGGTTCACATTTTGCAATCATTCTCTCTTGGTCAATTTCAAGAATATTCCGAAAAGCGGAAAGATCAACCTCAAAATGTCGAGCGCGCTTGTAGTCAACATTTCGCATTCCAACAGCAATATAAGGTTTACGGGCTGTGCAGACAAGACCATCCTTTGACGGGTTCCTTTGCTTGAGGCGTTTCACAACTTTCTTAACATTCTCATCGTGTTCCTTCTGACGCTTCTCATAGGATTTCCACACTGATCTGACATCCCCAAGATAAGTAAGGAAGTACAATGTGAAGGAGATAGGAAGGACGACAAAGATAACAATAATCCAACGGAAGTTGACAAAATAATCCACCCAAATCTTCTTTCTTTTAGGGCGAAGAGGGGCCTCGAGATCAGACATTATGTAAGAAAGATATGTCTATTTTTCTGTAACATAAAACAAAAAACTGTGAGGCTGCAGGAAAAAAACATACGGAAAACATCAGTCATTGTACTTGATGATCCAAACAAAAAATCGAAATAGCATCACTATAAGCGACACAATACACGTGTAATCTGTAGAGACGAGTTAGATTTCATAATATCAGACATGTAGCTGCTAAGGATCATATAATGTTCACTTGTAATGTAATATGAGTTCAATATCATATTACATAAGAACGACAAAGATCACCGACTCCAAATAAAACAACATCAGAGAGCCATTATTCATATGTTTCCAAATGAGGTAAAAAACCAATTGAATTCATTTTGTTCCGTTTCAAAAAAGAGCACAACGGTTTGGACCGATTCGGAAAGAATGAAATAAGATTTTACAGTTTCTATAGAGGAAACATGTGCATCTCTTTCAAGACATGTTGCTACTATATAATTATTACTAATTATTACCAGCAAAATGCATAATCTGCTATAAAAAGCAAGTACATCATAGGAGAAGCAAACAGACACATAAATGTACTATTAGAAATGATATAGCAGTAATATGATTTCAATATCCACAGAATCACTCAAAACTTGATCATAGTCTCCAATTTTCACCGGATAAGATAAATTAAGCAAAAATCACAATTAAATGGTAAATACAAAATTGTTCGGATATTATACCGGTATTACAAACTTTTTACGAAGACTCTGCAACAAATAAACACTCAAATCTCAATTACAAACATCTACTTTGTTACATTCTCAAATCCAAAAGGTAAAAAAACTAAAAAATCAAAAACGCACGTGCACAAGCAACATTCATTACATTCAATTTTTTACAGATCTACAAATGAAACATCAATGCGGAACAGCTGCACAATAAGCCAGAGAATAAGCACTAAATTCATCGCCAATAAAAACATAAAAATATATATAAATACAGCAACAAAACAAGGTTTAGGTGTGAAATGATTGAGATCTTAAATCAACTATGAGTCCACGAGGATCAATAACTAGTCAAGATTCAAAAAAAATACGCAAACAAATAAAAAATCTAAACAGTTGACATTTCTAGAGTAATTAAAACAAATTAAAAACACAATCGCAACAAAATGATTAGTTAAAACATGGATGAATTTCGTATAATATTTGTAATGTGTAGATGAAATTAGTGATACAAACAGATAATATATGTATGTATAGAAGTGTGTGTAGAGAAATGAAGATACCTGAGAAGCGGCGGGGAGATGAGGCGGCGGAAGAGGACAAGAGCGAGGGTTTTACTCGCTGTGAGATGGAGTGGAGTGATCTTTTGTGATGTGACTTTACAAAATTACATAGATGAATTGTGTTTCATTTTTTTTAAAAGACCATACAATAACAGACTCGTTAAATACAGAATTTTCCCGTTCAGCTTATTTGGCAATTAAAAGTAAGGAAAAAAGTTCTTTAAAGTTTTATGGAGATTAGGTGCGAGCATTCGGATCGAATATTCGATAATCGAATGGATAAATCTGAAATAGTTGAGTTTGGATACTGAATCGATAAAATTTAATTTGGTATTTGAAAAGAAAATTTTAAATTTAAGAATTTCGGTTTTTTATTTGGATTTTCGGATTATCCAAAATATTCAAATTTTATTAATTTATTTAACAATTATATTATTAATAAAAATTAAATATATATTATTGTTATGTCATATTAATCAACACGTAATCATCAATCTATCGTGAACACATGTCCGTCTTTTTAGTTTGTTTCACTTCATCTTAAACAGTTAATTTGTTATGTTACACCACGCATCTCTTGTTTCTAAAGGTATATAATCAATATATTGTCATATAATAATCTCATTCTCTGCAAATATTTTAACTATCTACAAAGATAAGAACTTTAACCATTTAAATATTGGGCGTTTAACCCTATTTTTTGCTATTTTCTCATGCTATATGTTTCTAGTTTTCTTTAAAAAATAATTAAACCTCTCACTAATCTATCTCTACTTTAGTGACTAGCAAAGACTAGTTTATGGTTTGAAATGCTATTATGCTATTATAGTTCCATTCAGTAGTACATTGTCTTTAATAATATGTCCAATTCAAAATATGCCTTTATTAATATGAATGAATTGACAATGCTAATATTTTGTTCATATAATTTTTGGATTTTTGGTTTTTCAACAACCGAACCAGAATAAAATATTTGGTTCGGTATCCGACCGAATTTAATTTGGTTCGGGATTTGGAAATGCAAATTCTTATATTAGGATATTTGGATATCCAAATTAATTACGGTTCGGATTTCAAATACCCGAATGCGAAGCTTGATACCATCAAAATATTATAAAATTTATTATTTTGCATAATATTTAATAAAAAAATGTATTATATTATTAAAAAATTTGAAAATTATGTTTATTTTATAAGTAAAACATGTTTTGTAAAATAATATATTTTGCAATATGTTGGTCCTTGTGTATTGCAGAAGGGGGGGATGAATGCAATACTGATAAAATTCAATCTCAGTTTCAACAACTAAAACTAAGATTTAATGTTATCAATAATATGTATGCATTCACAAACAGTATAGTAGAGAAGATAAGATTCACAAAATAAATGTTTTATTTATTTTGCAAAGTGTTGCTACAACCTCAAGAGAGAATTCTTGAGCTTCGATTTTTCTTCAAGACACTTGTTTGTCTTTTTCTTCACCTAGAATGGATTGATAGTCTAAGTATAAAACTAATCCTATCACTATCAACACGGGTCTGTGAAGCTGCTGTCATTATCAAGTGGCAGCTTCTTACAAAGTGTCTACCCATGTGACTTTCCTAAATTGCTAACAATGTCAGATATACATTACAAAGAAAGCAACCTAGATTCATTCTACTTCTAGCTAAAACAATCCAGCAAATAGAGACTTAACCTTGCTCTTGAATTGATTCGCTTTTGTTTGCAGTGCTTGAAGCTTCTGTCGTAGTCTTGCAGACTTGGTGCAGCTTAGGGATACTGCAACACGCCTGTTTCTTGAACATTGAAACTGTCACGGGGTTTGACTGAGAAAGATACCTAGAACAAGGATCTTTCTCAACACAGTTACTTTTGCCGCAAAGCTTGCTGTCACAGGAATGTGCTTTTGGTGACAGTAGGAGTTCCCCGCATAGTGTGTTGTCGAGGTTTCCAAACTTGCTGTCGAGGGCTAAAGTTGTTGTCGCGTAGTCTTCCGCCAATGTTGCTGTCAGAGTGAATATGCTGTCTTGACTTGCAACATTCTGTCTTCTTGTAATCTTACTGTCAATGCTTATGACAGTAACCTTTATTCATGCTGTCATCTAATATGCGTTCTTTGAGGCTTGAACACAGAAAGTGAACTTCTTCCAAATTACACAATTAAAATAACATTGCATACTGATTACAAGAACATACTTTGGCTGTGACAGTATGTTCTACTTAATTAAAAAATTAAGTATATACAAAGTTAAGTTGTTCCTATGCTATCACCCATAAATCCCAACACAATATTTTATCTTTCAGTACAGAACTTCACAAAACTGCATCGGATCGATCCAATGTAAATTGGTACTCAAGCATCTTAGCAAAAAAACGATATGATACATGAGACAAATCGAGACGCCTTACATATCCGGCTCATTTATTTTTTACCAGTGTATTTATAGATTAAAGATGCAAGAGTATTGATATATATATATAGTGACATTCAAGAGATAACTCTGAGTCCGTATATAGAGTCCGGGATAAAACCATTACATAAATATTTATAATACATATTTTTATCATATTTTTTATTAGGTATAATTATAAATTTCAATTATTAAATCAAAAAATGAAATTAAACTATTTTTAAAAAGAATATCTTGAAAATTAGTCAAAAAATCCAAAGTGATTCTACAGCGGAATCAATTTTATTTAAAATGATTCTGCAACAGAATCAAATTTAAAATCAATATTTTTATTCAAATTTTAAATGTTAATTTTTTTTATATAAAGTTTGTAAATGCTAATATTCTACATTAGAATCAGATTATATATTTTACGTAAAAAAATTTAAAATTATTTATGAGATTCCATAATAGAATATTTGGTTCTGCACGACTCTCTATATAAGATGGTTCTCCCTGAAATAATAGCATATATATATATATATATATATATATATATATATATATATATATCAATACTATTATATAATAGACGAAACATTAAAAGTTTGGTTGGTCAGTATGGTAGCTTTTGTGTGAGCAGGTTCTGGATTTGCATATCCAATATTTCATTGAATGGTGTTTGAGTTGCCCTGATCTTTCCCTTCAAAGCACACAACACCTTTGCTGGCAGACTCTGCAATAACTGCATTGTGATGAAATAAGATATGCCAGAAGTGAAATAGATACTTACAGCCCATCTTTTCTCATCATTAACCATTACACTGACACTGATGATTTGATCCTTTAACAATTTTGTGGTTTTGGTTGGAAGGTTGCTTGGAGCATTCATTGCTTCTTCCACCAAATTGCTAAATTCACTGTCATGATTGTGTAATGTGCTCTCCCTGTAATCCACCATTAGAGTATTGGCTTCTTCTTGATCATACTCAGTACCATTGGACCAAGTATTTCCTTTATGGATGGATTCAGGCAGTTTCCCTTTACCTTTCCCAGACTTATTCTGTTCCTCCATTTCTCTCCATCTTCTTTGTAGAGCAGATTCTTGAGATGCTGGAGTTGGCTCTCTGATTATCACAGGAGGTAAAATTGGATGTCTAGATGCACGTCTTCTTTGCATTGCATCTTGAGTTGATTTCGACATCAGTACTCTTTCTCCATCCAAGTCAACTTCAACAAGCTCTTCAGTTTATCCTTTGGTTGTCCACTGCTTGGTTTGACCTGCTCCCCCTTAGATATTGCTTTCCCCTTAGCTCCCCCTTTGGTCTTCACAGCTACTGGCTCCCCCTGAGTTCCACCTGATTCCTGAATAGATATTGATTCTGATCTTGCTACCTTCTCCCCCTTAGTTGAGTTGGCAGCTACTAGGTCAGTGAGGAACTGGATAGAGAGCTGAGTAGCAGCAAGACCATCAACCATCAGTTGAGAGAGAGAGTCCATCTTGGAGTTCAAAGTAGCACACTGTCCTTCCAGAGCTGCAATCCTTGAAGAGTTTGGCAAGAGGGAGATCATCATCAGAGGCATCCTCAATGATTACAGCTTCAAAATCAGGTTGAGAGGACTGGATAGCATCTGTGGCAGAAATGTTACTGTCAGTTGGAGTCTGGACAGCAGGTTCTGGCATGACAGCAACTTTGGGAGGTGGAGTGACAGTAGGTTCTGTAGTGACAGTATCTTTCTCTCCACCCATGATAGCAGCTGTGTCCAGGACAGCAATATTGCCAATGTCTTTGACAGCAACAGAGGCTGTGACAGCATCTTCCTGAAGGTAAGATGCTCCTTGGAGTTCAGACAAAGTGTTGGCTGTTTCATTTTCTGACAAAATTCCACTTTGCCCTAGCTCAGTGTTTGGAGGAGTGGTGTCCATCTCACTTTGAGAAATGGGTTATTGTGGACCACTAGAGGGGGGCTCATCCATGATTGGAGATGGATGATCAAAACCTGAAGGGTTGGGACTGTCCCCTTCTCTAGGTTGTGGAGAAGAAACAAAGGAATGTGTAGGGAAGGAAGAAGGTGAAAGTGTAGCAGAGAGTGGGGGCTGATTCACATATGAAACATGTGAACCATCAATAGGAGTAGAGAAATCCTCACTGTGCCCTAACTCACTGTGTGTTTCTTCAAGTGGGGGTTTCTCAGGTTATGAACCATGAGTTTGTGCAGACTCTGTACAGGGTGCCTTGGGAGACAGGCCAATTTCAATAGATGCGCCTTGTTGAGAAGGCACATCTAGCTAGGGAGGTGTTTGAGTCCCTTTCAGTAACCACAGTTTGTTGAGAAACTGCAGCTTGGTTAACAGTGGTTTTAGTCCTCCTAGCTCTCTTCTTCTTAGGCTCAGGGGGAACCACTGGGGGTTCTGTTTGACTACCTTCCTTATTTGCTGCACTAGGTGCAGTGTCTCCCTCTTGACTGACAGAGCTGCCACCAACATCAGCTTCTAAGGGCCTTTTTCTGGATTCTTGCACTGCTTCTCTTTGGGCTTTGATAAGTCTAGAGGGCCTAAGCTGAGTGTATAGTGTTGAATGTGGGTTAACTGAATTTGGGTCTAATTCAGTTTCATTCTCAAGAGTGAAAGAGTCATAACCAGATGGTAATGGTAAATCAGGGTTGGACACTTGATCAACCATGTGCTGAGTGAAACAAAGTGGAATATGTGCATTGAGATTCTGTGAAGATAACAGTATGTGTGTGTGTTCTTCTTCAAAACTGAGCAAGCCTCTAAACGGGGAGCAGCATCATTAAAATCACAGAATGAATTAATGCACATCATAAGAAAGCGAGGGTAGGTTGATACCTTCTTACCTATGGCAGCTTGGAGGTGTGCCATGAGGAGAGCACCAACATTCACCTTGTATCCATGGACAAGAGAATGTGTCAGTTTCTTGATGTAGGGGGGTATTCCATTCCAGCCTGTGGACTTGGTAGAGAACACCTTGACCATCACATCAAATATCATGCTCCACTCCTTTCTCAGATGTTTCCTATCCATTTCACCAGTTGGATACCACTTGGTAGTTCCCTCTTCGAGAATAGGGCATGCATACCCAATCTTCAAGAAGAGCTTCTTGAGAGTGTCATCATTGGCAAGTTCAGCAAATTGGTGTCCTGCTTCAAGTGTAATTCCAAGAGCAGTGTTGATGACCTCAGCTGTAAGAGTGTATTGTTGCCCAGAGATAGTGAATTGAATACCCGGGTTCTCACCCTCAGTTTGAGCAACAGCAGTTTGCCAAAACGCCTCAATTCGGTCTAAGTCTAGAATGGGGGTTGAGGTGATGGCATAACCGAGATAGGACTTGTTCAAGAAAAACACGAGTCCTTTGAAGCCTTCACCAGCATCATTTGGGGAAAAGATGCCAGCAAAGTTTGTTTGAGAGAGAGTTTGTTTGGATGCCATGGAGATTTCAAGAAAAGAAGAAAGTAAGAAAGTGGCTTTTTGCTTGAAGAAAAGTTTATTGCCTTGAGTTCGATGAGAGTGATATGTCTGAGTAACTGGAGAATAAATAGAGGTATCGCAAACGTTGTGCACAAAAAGTGGAATTAAAGAACGTGTCTTAACCCACTCTTATAACACGTCAGTTACTGCCCGTTATTCACTGACCAACGTGGGATGAATATCCAATTTCAACGGTCCACTATTGTTGACAGTAACCTGTGCGCTAGAAACAATCTGTCAGTAATAAGAGGTGGTGACAGTAGGTTTTGCGCAACAACAACTATTGCGCAAAAACTTGTTGTCACCGTTAAGCGTATAAATGACAATATCCTTTACAAGTCTTGACAGAAAGTCTTTTCCTGCTGTCAAGAAGGTTGCTGTCAAGAAACACACGACAGTACCCTTCTTAACGACAGTAACTTCGATTGGGAATTGGTTATGTCATGAACTTATTAGAATGCTTTATTCATATACTTAACTTAATATTGACACATTTTGGATTTAGCAATTTAATCTTTTGAACACAGATATTAAGCAATTAGCACAGACAAATCATAAACACAAGAACAAGAACTTTTATTATTATTATTGATAAAATCATTAAAAATAGAACATGGAGTACATTATTCTATGATCTTATCAACTAGTTCTAAAAGCTCTTCCTTAATCTCTTCTTCAGAGCGACCTTCTTTTTCAAGAAGTGCCTGAAGCTCCTTCTCTTCTTCCTGAGCTTTGGCCTCCTCTTCCTGTTTCTTTTCCTCTTCGATCTCATCTATGCCGTCCAACAGCATCTCGAAGAGTTCATCCATCTCTTCACTGTCGGGTTCACTATCGCACCGTTTTAGCCCTACTTCAATTCCTACTTTGTTTTCCATTATTTACTTTAAAACTGAGAGCAGACTCGTGAAACCTAAGGTTAATTTATAGGCAAAACCGTCTAAGGGTTAAAGTCTAATGGTCAACAGTTAGAGTACCCATACAACTACCACAAAAGTAATTAATGGTCGTGTCCTCCTTTAATCCTACAGATTAATGCAAAACGGTGTGAAAGTCCAATGGAACAGATTTTTATCTCTCAAACTTAACAAGTAACCATATTAATGTCATACACGGTCTAAAAGTATGAGACTGGCACAAAATACTGACATGAAAAGTCAAATCAACACATGCTGTCACATAACAGACATAGACCAAGTAGATAGTAACTTCTCTTGACAGCAGGTTTGAAGTTGCTGTCATGAGCTTCAAAAGAGAATTTGGAATTATAGAAAACTGAGTAAATCAACATACCAGATTCAGCATTCCCAATTCACTTACCAACCTGTTGAAGGTTGCTTCATCCAATGGCTTAGTGAAGATGTCAGCAAGTTGCTTGTCAGTTGGGACATAGATCAGCTTCACAGTTCCTTGTTCAACATGCTCTCTGATAAAGTGATGTCTTATATCAATGTGCTTTGTCCTAGAGTGTTGAACTGGATTGTCTGAAATGGCTATGGCACTAGTGTTGTCACAGTAGATTGGAATTTCACTTAACACTAGACCATAATCCAGAAGTTGATTCTTCATCCATAGAATTTGTGCACAGCAACTGCCTGCAGCAATATACTCAGCTTCTGCAGTTGAGGTAGAAACTGAATGCTGCTTCTTGCTAAACCATGAGACCAATCTTCCACCAAGAAATTGACAGCTACCAGTAGTACTCTTTCTGTCAATCTTGCATCCAGCATAGTCTGAGTCTGAGTGGCCAATTAGATCAAATCCAGTGTTCTTGGGATACCAAAGACCTAGGTTAGGAGTGCCTTTTAGGTATCTAAAGATTCTCTTGATGGCTACTAAGTGAGACTCCTTTGGATCACTCTGAAACCTTGCACAGAGACATGTAGCAAACATGATGTCAGGTCTGCTAGCAGTTAGGTAAAGGAGAGATCCTACCATGCCTCTATAGGTGCTTGAGTCAACTTTCTTCCCTTTAGGATCAAGATCCAGACTGGTTGAGGTGGACATTGGTGTCTTTGCAGGTGATGAATCTTCCAAGTTGAACTTTCTGAGAAGTTCCTTGATGTATTTAGCTTGACAAATGAAGATTCCATCAGATTGTTGAAGAATTTGTAATCCCAGAAAGAATGACAATTCTCCCATCATACTCATCTCATATTTGTTACTCATGAGAGAGGAAAACTTCTCACACAGCCTCTCATTTGTTGAACCAAAAATGATATCATCCACATAGATTTGTACCAGAATGATGTCCTTGCCATGGTGTTTGTAGAAAAGTTTCTTGTCCACAACTCCTCTAGTAAACTGATTGTCCAAGAGAAAAGTGGAGAGTGTGTCATACCAAGCCCTGGGTGCTTGCTTTAGTCCATACAAAGCTTTGAAAAGTTTGTATACAAAATCATACACTTCAGCATCCTCAAACCCTGGTGGCTGTTCAACATACACTTCTTCTTCCAATTCTCCATTTAGGAAGACACTTTTGACATCCATCTGAAATACTTTGAAGTTGCAGTGTGCAGCATAGGCTAGAAAGATTCTTATAGCTTCAAAGATTCTTATACTTTGAAGTTCCATTGTAATATCCCAAATTTTTGTAATAATTAAAACCTTGATGAATAGTGAATTTCCACTGATGAATAGTAAATTTGCTGACGAAAAGTTTTTCAGCCCACACTATGTAGACGACATGGAATGAATGTTTCGAAGTGATATTATTGATGTAAAGGAAGAATAAAAGAATGTAAACGCGATCAGAATCAGAAGATTCCCCTCCGAGTTTTAAATCACTATTCACTGGACAGTTAAGGATGAATTGATTTGATCGTTTTGAGAAAGTATGTGGAATGGGAAATACATGATCATATCTTAAACCAAGGTGAGAAACCTAAGAATATATATGAGACAAAGGTAATGAAAGGATAAAGGAAGTACCCTAGCTTTGGTACAGAGAAACGTCTTTAGAACCACTGGAAACTATCGCGAAACAAAAGCGTAATAAATTATGGATTAAACCCTAACAAAAGGAGGAGTATTATATGAGATCATCAAGTGCAATATATAAAAGAATTGAGGATGCAAAGGATGACATAAGCATGATGCAAGGAAATGACACAAGCATGACAAAGTGATGACAAGGTGATGAATCACCACCTTGTCACCACTTTCACCACCACCACACATCCAAAATGAGCCTTGTCATTGGTGACCAAGCTTGTTTTTAACCACACAAATTAATTACAAAGTCTTGAGGTTAATTAGACAAAGCCATAAGAAAAGAAAAACAAAAGAAAACAAAACAAAAAGAGATGCATTCATCAAGAACACAACTTTCGGCTATTTCATGTTTTTCAAGGGCTTAAAAATTTTGCTTATACTTCCACTCAACAATAATTCTTGATCTTGGGCTCTAAATCACCCTCATCCTATATCCAAGGTAGATCTCTAATCTTAGCCTCATCCATGGATCATAACTTGATCAAAAATGGATTCAAAGTTGATGATGAATAGTAATGTGAATAGTAACCTCATAGAATCTTGATTTGTTTTGATGATTTTAGGTTTGATTTACATAGTTAAGGAGCAAGGAAGGATATATCATCAATATATAGTCTTTGTTAAGCTCCAAGGAAGGTATAAAACTTCTTACTTTCTAAGATTATGTTTTGATCTAGTAAGTTAGAAGTGTTTGATTAGAACTATGTTAAGATGAAGCATGTATGCATGATTTTAAACATGTTTAATGGTTGATTTGTGGATGAACTTGTGGGATAGAGTGTGACCTTATTTGGGCAGATAAATGGTAGTATAAACTTGAGTTTTATTGGTGGTTGGTTAATGGTTGATTGTAGTTTGGTTGGAGTGTTTTAAAACACGGGAAGTACGCGTAAGCGCCGTTACCATGGCGGATTTTACTTAGGTAGTTTATACAGAAACCATGACTGCAAAACAGGGCATACACTTGAGGTTTCTGACCATGAGCATGTAGGCTCTGTTTCCTAGAGTATTTTAGCGAAAGAATCGTATCGTTTTGATTTACGGTTTAGGAGAAACGTCCGTTTTAGTAAAAGCGGTTTCGCGTAACGAGATAGTTCATTGTATGAACTTTGAACTAGGGATCAAGCCCTTTAAAATTGAAATTGGGTTGAGATATTAAAATGGATACTAGTATGTATAATAAGGAAAGGAAGCCTAGAAGGGTTCGAGTTAAAAATATGAGTTGGTGATTTTATAAAAATACGCGAACGAAAGTTGTGCGAGTGAAATACCCTTAAGGGGATGGTTTAAAACAAGGAAATGGTAAAGTAAAAGAACTTGGGATTTGTGAATGGTTATCACCCAAGCTTTTGACTTAGAGGTTACGGAACGTCACGAGGTTATAGATGACCAAGAGCGAGACGTTTAATTTTCATTGGTAGAACTGTAGTGCTTAAGTTATAGCACATTAAATGGTTCAAGGGGACTGACTGTGAATTATGTATCTTGTTATAGATCGACGCGCACCCTCTCAAGCCCCCACTACCACACCACCAAGACCCCAAGGCAAGTTTTCAAACCCTACACCATATAATGATGCTGTTGTGATATATGTTGTGGTATTGC
Organism: Heracleum sosnowskyi; assembly: GCA_030848705.1. Lineage (NCBI taxonomy): Eukaryota > Viridiplantae > Streptophyta > Magnoliopsida > Apiales > Apiaceae > Heracleum > Heracleum sosnowskyi. The sequence goes on from CM061239.1 coordinate 117,340,868, forward strand.
TATATATGCTGCTTTATGCTGTGAAATAACGTAAAACTGTTTTTGCTTTGTAAAAAGCTGTATAAGGTATGAGGTTTATATGCTAGCTAAGTACTAGATATATACCAAGGTTAAAGATTAAAGACTCTAAGTATAGAGCACTTGTACGATGGTTTTAAAACTTAGACCGGGAGTCAAATTATTAATTATTTTTAAACTACTGTCAAAAGCTGGAAGGTTCTAGGGACAGTTATGTTTTAAATGTTTATTAAATATTCCAATATCTATATTATGGGATATTTAAGGTGAGATATTTTAATAATATTATAATAAATATTATTTGAATATTATTTAAATAAAGTGAATATTATTATTTTTAAATATTCACTCAAGTGTTTATATTGAATAATAATTCAATATTTATTAATTGATTATTATTTAATTAAGTGAATATTATTTTGAATATTCACTTAAGTAGTTATATTGAATAAAAATTTAATATTCATTATTTGAGTATTTATCAAATATTCCAAAAATGATTTAGAATCATAGAACCTTATTATATGATCCAAGGTTCTATTATTTACACAAAAATATAAATTTCTGATTTTCAGAAAAGGTATTAAAATAGAGATTCCCAACTATTATTTTAAGATAGTTAAAGGTAATTAAATGCAAACAATATTATTTCCAACTCCTCGAAAACTGGGAATCTAGTTAAAGAATTCGAGGACAGTGATTTACTTCCGCGGTTCCTCTAAAGTATCTATAACTAGGGGATTGCTCCCCCATTCAAATAAGAGTTTTTCAACTCACTGAACTCTGATATTTCAATAAACTCCCTGGTCATGATTTCAAAATATGTAGTAATCATCGGTAGTCTCATTGACTAATGTCAACTCACACTTGGACTTACTCCTTCCAATTACTCTGGAGTAAGGTCTTCTGAACGGTTACAAAAGTTTTGACAAGTATTTGTACTCGGGAAAAATGGGATTAAATTCCGATTTCCGTTTCATTAATATTTTTCATCATGGGAATTGGAAAGGTCTACACGACAATGAAATAGGTGCCGGGGTAGTGCCAAAACTATCAAGGCTTACCCGGTGATGAAATAGGCCCGAGGTAGTGATCTCTTGCGTGCTAAGGCTTACCCGGTGATGAAATAGGCCCGGGGTAGTGATCTTTTAGCACAATGCCCCGTATGCGGTCAGGGTGATAACCGAACAGGAAGTCGTCCTTCTACTAGTAGAAAAGAAAAGTTACGATACAACGGCTGATCACCGTGTATCGGGTGTTCCAGTACATTCCCTTCCCTCCAATTGGAGTTGAGCTGCACATTGTAACAAAAGCCTATGCGCTGAGTTACTGATAATGTGACAGGAATGAATAATGATGTTCCTCATACAGTAGTCGTACTGTATGGTATGTTTTTGACGAAAAGAGAAATAAATATATCATTCTGTATACGAATGAAGTTTTAAAGGTTTTCCTTTATGATATAAGCTTACTTATATGCTTACGCTGTATTGTATTATTGCTGGGCCGAGTGCTCACTCTTGCTTTTCTTTCTATACATATATATCACAACACAACAGCTAGAGTAGATGGCTAGGATTCGCCATACCGCTCAGAAGCGCGTCAGAGCTATACAGGCCGCCCGTAACATGGTTGTTACAGAGGATCAGGTAGAAGTCCTGAGTTGGTTCGGAGTGTAACTTTTGTTGCTCCGGTTTAATTATAAGTATCACTTATGTATATTAATGAACAAGAACAAACTTTTGCGCTACCTTATGGTTTCACATAGAAATCATACTGGTAGTAGGTTGCAGTATTTTACTTTTGAGTTGTAATAACTTTAATTTATGGATCATATGACTACTGTATTGTAAGTTCGTTTCTGAGACATAACTGGTGTGAGTATATTGATGGTGGGGTCACCATGTGTGATGATTTATTGTTTTATAGTTCAAGTATTAAGTGATTGTACGGAACAAGGGATCGTGACAACCCAGATCTCCGACCCCGGGTCTGGGGGTGTTACATCCATTTTCATCAAGCTTGTTTCTGAAAACCCATTTGGTCTCAATGACTGACTTTCCCTTAGGTCTTGGAACTAGCTTCCATACATTGTTCCTTTCAAACTGATTTAGCTCTTCTTGCATGGCTATCACCCAGTCAGAATCCAACAATGCTTCATCAGTTGTCTTGGGTTCCATTTGAGACAGGATGCATGAAAACATGTTGTCAGCAGAGACTTTGTTCCTTGTCTTCACTCCAGAATTAGGGTCACCAATGATGAGGTCACTTGAGTGATCCTTATTCCACTTGGTGATTCTGGGCAAGCTACATGACTGTACAGGAACATTTGCTTCAGTTTGTTGAGTTGAATGATCACCAATCCCATTGTCTTCACCATGTTCTTCATTGTCTCCAGAGTCACCACTGTCATGAATGTTAGAGGTTATGGTCTGTGACTGAGCTGGAGTTTGGTTGACAGTAGTGGTATTGACAGTATCTTTATCAACTTCAACAATTTGAGTGAAGCTAGGTTCTTCATCCACAATTTCCTCAGCTTCCAAGTATCCTTGATTCTCAAATCTGAATGTCTGCATCTTTCCTTCTTCATGCAGTCCTGGAAACTTGGTTTCATCAAATGTGACATTAACACTTTCTTCAATAATCATGTGTTCCATAACATAAACTCTGTAGGCAGTCCTTTCTGTGTTGTAACCCATGAATAGTCCTTCAAAAGCCTTGGTGTCAAATTTTCCTTTCTTTTCATGGTTATCCTTCATCATAAAGCATTTGCTCCCAAACACATGAAAATATTTGACAGTAGGTTTCTTTCAAGTTAGCAGACAGTAAGGTGTACTTGCATGAGTCTTGTTGATCATGGTTCTGTTCTGAGTGTAACAGACTGTGTTGATAGCTTCAGACCAGAAATATGTTGGCAGTTTGGCATCATGCAACATAGTTCTAGTTGCTTCAATGAGAGTCCTGTTCTTTCTCTCTACAACTCCATTCTGCTGTGGAGTTCTTGCAGCAGAGAATTGTTGTACAATTCCTTCATCTTTACAGAAATTTCCAAGAGTGGCATTTCTGAATTCTGTACCATTGTCACTCCTCAAGATTTGAACTTTTGAGTTTGGAGTTCTATCAAGAACTCTGACTTGATCAATAATCATTTGAGCAGCTTCATCTTTGGATTCAAGAAACTTCACCCAAGTGTACCTTGAGTAATCATCCACCATTACTAAGGCATATCTCTTCTTGGCCATTGATGGTACATTGACTGATCCAAAGAGATCCATGTGTATCAACTTGAGTGCTTCAATGTTAGTGTTCATTTGCTTGGACTTGTGCACAGCTCTTCTCAGTTTGCCCATTTGACAGTCTTCACACAGTCCTTCTTGACAGAATTCCTGTTGGGGCAAACCTCTCACTAACTCCTTCTTCATCAGAATATTCATTGTCTTGAAGTTGAAATGTGAGAGCTTCCTATGCCAAAGCATACTGTCACCAACAGTAGCTTTACTGTAAAAGCAGTAAACCTTATCCTTCTTTGTTGAATTTAAGTCAGCAACAAACAAGCTTCCTTTTCTAACCCCTTTTAGAGAGAGGCTACTTTCCTTCTTGTGATAAATGTTACACAGCATCATATCAAAATCAACCTTGAATCCCATGTCATTGAATTGGCTGACACTGAGTAGATTGTGCTTCAATCCATCCACAAGAGCAATATCTTCAATGACAATATTTCCAATTTCTAGACAGCCATATCCCACTGTGTAACCCTTGCTGTTGTCTCCAAAGGTTATGATTGGGCCAGCTTTCTCAACATAATGTGATAGCAGGGCTTTATCACCTGTCATGTGCCTTGAGCAACCACTGTCAATGATCCACATGACTTGATCTTTCTTCTTGCCCTGCAAAACAGAATGTGTCTAAGATGCATATGGTACCCAATCCTTGTTGGGTCCTGCAGTTTCAGTGTCTCCTGAGTTTCTTTCAGTCATAAAGTCACAAGCATTATCAGTAATCTCCTGTTTGACTTCTCTTTTCACCCACTTAGGTTTAGAATTGGACTTGGTCCTTTTCTTAGTGGATGGAGCCTTTTTGTTGTTGCCAGCAGGCTCAGAAGTCTCGACAGTGTTTAAGTATGAACATTTTTCAGTAGTGAGAATAGGTAAGTTAAAGCATGTACTCATGGCAGTAATTTTGCATGGCATACATTCAATGTTATTACAGACACTCATAGTTCTATGCATAAGGGGGGTTCTGTGTAAGTTACCATTGAGTTCAGTTGCATTGACCTTATCCTCAATTGGTTTCTGTTGGGATTTATGGGTGATAGCATAGAAACAACTTAACTTTGATTGTACTTAATTTTTCTAATTAAGTAGAACATACTGTCATAGCCAAAGTATGTTCTTGTAATCAGTATGTAATGTTATTCGAGTTGTATTGTTTGAAAGAAGTTCACTTATGTGTTCAAGCCTCAAAGAATGCTTTTTGGATGATAACATGAATAAAGGTTACTGTCCTAAAGCTGTGACAGTAAGATTACAAGAAGACAGAATGTTGCAAGTCACGACAGCATATTCACTCTGACAGCAACATTGGCGGAAGACTACGCGACAGCAACTATTGCCCTCGACAGCAAGTTTGGGATCCTCGACAGCACTCTATGCGGGGAACTCATACTGTCACCAAAAGATCATTCCTGTGACAGCAAGCTTTGCGGCAAAAGTAACTGTCTCAATAAAGATCCTTATGCTAGGTATCTTTCTCAGTCAAATCCCGTGACAGTTTAAATGTTCAAGAAACAGGCGTGATGCAGTATCCCTAAGCTGCACCAAGTCTGCAAGACTACGACAGAAGCTTCAAAGCACTGCAAAACAAAAGCGAATCAATTCAAGAGCAAGGTCAAGTCTTTATCTGCTGAATTGGTTTAGCTGGAAATAGAATGAATCTAGGTTGCTTTCTTTGTAATGTATATCTGACATGTTAGCAATTTAGGAAAGTCACATGGGTAAGACAATCTGTAAGAAGCTGCCACTTGACAGTGACAGCAGCTTCACAAACCCGTGACTGATAGTGATAGGGTTAGTCTTATACCTACTATCAACTCATTCTAGAATAGCAAGTAACGAAGACAAGCAAGAGTCTTTGAAGAAAAACCGAAGCTCGAGAATTCTTTCTTGAGGTTGTAGCAACACTTTGCAAAATAAATAAAACATTTATTTTGTGAATCTTGTTCTTACTAAATACTGTTCGTGATTGCATAGTTTGCTGATAACGTTTAATCTTGATTTTAGTTGTTGAAATTTAGATTGAATTTTATCAGTATTGCATTCATCCCCCCCCCCCCCTTCTGCAATACACAAGGACTAACAACTGGTATCAGAGCTTTCAGATTAACATACATATCTGAGATCCCGGAGAAAATGCAGAAATCAAACAGTATCAAGATCCCAGCATTTGATAAAGAGAACTACAGCATTTGGAAAAGAAAAATCTTGTTGTTTATCAAAGCTGCAAATCCACTATACCCAGGTATACTCGAGAATGGTCCTTTCATTCCAAGAAAGGAAATTGAAGCCACAACAGTGAATGGTGAGATTATTCCTGCACATTGGGTTCCCAAAGATCCCTCAGAAATCTTGGAACCTGAAAAGGAGAAAATGGTGCTAGATGATCATTTGCAACTTATCTTGCTCGATTCTCTCACGCTGGATAAAGCCATGTGTGGAAGTGTGATAAGCTGCACATCAGCCAAGGAGATGTGGATCAGGTTAGCCTTACTCTGTGAAGGAAGTGAAGAGGTTAAGGGCAACCAAAGGCAAATTCTAATATCTCAATATGAGGCATTCATGGCCAAGCCTGGTGAAGACTTAACCTCCATGTTTGAAAGGTTCAGTAAGCTCTTAACTGAATTACAGATACATGGAAAGTACTATGACAGAAAGGAATTAAATGTCAAGTTCCTGCTCACACTGCCTGATCACCTTGAACACAAGACAACAGCCATACGAGAAGGAAGAGATCTCAACACTATAACCTTTGAGACACTTTATGGTATTCTGAAATCTTATGAACTCGAACTCTTTCAAAAGAGAGCCATACAAAGTGGAACAAGGAACAAGATGGCTAATATGTCAAGTGCCCTAGTAGCACATGTGCCAAGGATCACACAGCCAAGTGAAGTACTACAGATCACACAATCAACCCCAACACAGACCTTGAAGATAGAAGAGGTGGTTGAAGATGATGAGAAAGTGGTACTACAGCTTAAAGATGTGGAAGATGAAGACTTCTACACAATGGAGGAACTGGAAAGCATGGACAACCCTATTATGGCTTACATGGCCAAAAAGTTCAAGAACTTTAGGTTCAAGAAGGATAGGTCATACAAGCCTCAAGGCCAAGCATCCAAGTTCAGCAAAGGAAGCTCATCAAAGGCTGCTGTGGGAAGTTCAACCAAAGGAGGATACAAAACTGGATTTGTGGATAGATCAAAGTTCAAATGTTACAACTGTGGAGAACCTGGTCATTTTGCTACTGAATGCAAAAGACCCAAACAGGTTCAAAGATATGAGAAAGGAACTGGTGGATACTCCAAGAAAAATCAAGGTAGAGCCTATGTGGCTGAAGGAAAGTGTTGGGATGATTCTGATGATGAAGAAGAGGAAGAATATGTTAACCTAGCTCTCATGGCTAGCACTGATGAGGTAGCATCAACACCTTCAAGTCAGGTACCTTCACTTGTCTTACTTGATATGTCTACTGATGAGTATAAGAAAACCATTAAAGACTTAAGTGCTGAAATGTTCAATGTGTATACTAGCTTATCTGCTGCTAATGAGGAAATCTCTAGACTAAGTAAGCTAAATGAAACACTTCAGTCTGAAAATGATTCTCTTTTTCTCAAAACCAGTTCACTAGGCTCTTTAGCTCAAGAGAATGCTAAACTTAAAAATGAATTAAAATGTGCTAAGGAGGTTGAGGAATTCCTGAGGAATGAGATTGCTGAAAATGAATTTAAGATTAAGGCCTATAGAAACTCATCAAAGATAGTTCAGGATTACAATGATAAGCATACAGAAAATCAGTCTGTTGGTATAGGTTTTTTCTTATGGTAGAAGACCTGGAAAGGAAACTGTGATTCAAGATTATCCTGGAATTGCTGCTGTCAAACCCACCATTCTCAAGAAAGTTAAAACTCCTATTTTCAAAGCTGCTGAAATTGAGTTTGATGAAGAAGCCATGCTCATCAAACAAGAAATTCTTGATGAGGATGAAGGTGTTGACAGCACATTCAAGGAAGGAAAGGATACTGTCACAATCCCCAAGACAGTAAACTTACTAAGCAATCAGACAGTAAGTTCAAAGGATGCTGTCACGATTGGCAAGACAGAATCTTTCAAAGATACTGTCAAGAATGATTCCAAGACAGTAACTTTCAAACCTTCTGTCAAGACAGTAGGAATAAAAGATACTGTCAAGGATAGTTCGACAGCAACTTCTGAACATACTGTCAATCCAGTAACTCCCAAGTCTAAAAACAGGAATGGTAAGGTAGGTGTCAATAAAGGAAATGGATACACTAATGTTGGAGGTGCTTCTAGGAAACTATGCAATAACTGTGGATCTACACATCACTTAACACATGTTTGTAAGAAACCAATTGAGGATAAGATAAATGCAACTGAACTCAATGGTAACTTACATAGAACCCCCCTTATGCATAGAACTATGAGTGTCTGTAATAACATTGATTGTATGCCATGCAAAATCACTGCCATGAGTACATGCTTTAACTTACCTGTTCTCTCTACTGAAAAATGCTCATACCTAAACACTGTTGAGACTTCTGAGCCTGCTGGCAACAGCAAAAAGGCTTCATCCACTAAGAAAAGGACCAAGTCCAATTCTAAACCTAAGTGGGTGAAAAGAGAAGTCAAACAGGAAGTCTTTGATAATGCTTGTGATGTTGTGACTGAAAGAAACTCAGGAAACACTGAAACTGCAGGACCCAACAAAGATTGGGTACCATATGCAACTTAGAAACATTCTGTTTTGCAGGGCAAGAAGAAAAATCAGGTCATGTGGATAATTGACAGTGGCTGCTCAAGACACATGACAGGTGATAAAGCCCTGCTATCACATTATGTAGAGAAAGCTGGCCCAATCATAACCTTTGGAGACAACAGCAAGGGTTACACAGTGGGATATGGCTGTCTGGAAATTGGAAATGTTGTCATTGAAGATATTGCTCTTGTGGATGGATTGAAGCACAACCTACTCAGTGTCAGCCAATTCAGTGACAGAGGATTTAAGGTTGACTTTGACATGATGGTGTGCAACATCTATCACAAGAAGGATGGAAGCCTCTCTCTAAAAGGGGTCAGAAAAGGAAGCTTGTTTGTTGCTGATCTAAGCTCAACAAAGAAGGATAAAGTTTACTGTTTTTACAGTAAAGCTACTGTTGGTGACAGTATGCTTTGGCACAGGAAGCTCTCACATCTCAACTTCAAGACAATGAATATTATGATGAAGAAGGAGTTAGTGAGAGGTTTGCCCCAACAGGAATTCTGTCAAGAAGGACTGTGTGAAGATTGTCAAATGGGCAAACTGAGAAGAGCTGTGCACAAGTCCAAGCAAGTAAACACCAACACAGAAGCACTCAAGTTAATTCACATGGACCTCTTTGGACCAGTCAATGTACCATCTATGGCCAGAAAGAGGTATGCCTTAGTAATGGTGGATGATTACTCAAGGTACACTTGGGTGAAATTTCTTGAATCCAAAGATGAAGTTGCTCAAGTGATTATTGATCAAGTCAGAGTTCTTGATAGAACCCCAAACTCAAAAGTTCAAATCTTGAGGAGTGACAATGGTACAGAATTCAGAAATGCCACACTTGGAAATTTCTGTAAAGATGAAGGAATTGTACAACAATTCTCTGCTGCAAGAACTCCACAACAGAATGGAGTTGTAGAAAGAAAGAACAGGACTCTCATTGAAGCAGCTAGAACTATGTTGCATGATGCTAAGTTGCCAACATATTTCTGGGATGAAGCTATCAACACAGCCTGTTACACTCAGAACAGAACCATGATCAACAAAACTCATGCAAGTACTCCTTACTATCTGTTAACTGGAAAGAAACCTACTGTCAAATATTTTCATGTGTTTGGGAGCAAATGCTTTATGATGAAAGACAACCATGAGAAGAAAGGAAAATTTGACACCAAGGCTTTTGAAGGACTATTCATGGGTTACAGCACAGAAAGGACTGCCTACAGAGTTTATGTTATGGAACACAGGATTATTGAAGAAAGTGTTAATGTCACATTTGATGAAACCAAGTTTCCAGGACTGCATGAAGAAGGAAAGATGCAGACATTCAGATTTGAGAGTCAAGGATACCTGGAAGCTGAGGAGATTGTAGATGAAGAACCTAGCTTCACACAAATTGTTGAAGTTGACAAAGATGCTGTCAACACCACTACTGTCAATCAAACTCCAGCTCAATCACACACCATAACATCTAACATTCAGAACAGTGATGACTCTGGAGACAATGAAGAACATGGTGGAGACAATGGAATTGATGAGCATTCAACTCAACAAGCTGAAGCAAATGTTCCTGTTCAATCAAGTAGCTTGCCCAGAATCACCAGGTGGACCAAGGATCACACAAATGACCTTATCATTGGTGACCCTAATTCTGGAGTGAGGACAAGGAACAAAGTCTCTGCTGACAGCATGTTTTCATGCTTCCTGTCACAAATGGAACCCAAGACAATTGATGAAGCATTGTTGGATTCTGACTGGGTGATAGCCATGCAAGAAGAGCTAAATCAGTTTGAAAGAAACAATGTATGGAAATTGGTTCCAAGACCTAAGGGAAAGTCAGTTATTGAGACCAAGTGGGTTTTCAGAAACAAACTTGATGAAAATGGATTGGTGACAAGGAACAAAGCAAGGCTAGTGGCTAAAGGTTACTGTCAACAGGAGGGAATAGATTATGATGAGACATTTGCTCCTGTTGCCAGACTTGAAGCTATAAGAATCTTTCTAGCTTATGCTGCACACTGCAACTTCAAAGTATTTCAGATGGATGTCAAAAGTGCCTTTCTAAATGGAGAGCTGGAAGAAGAAGTGTATGTGGAACAGCCACCAGGGTTTGAGGATGCTGAAATGCATAATTTTGTGTACAAACTCTTCAAAGCTTTGTATGGACTAAAGCAAGCACCCAGGGCATGGTATGACACACTTTCCACATTTCTTCTGGAAAACCAGTTTACCAGAGGAGTTGTGGACAAGACACTTTTCTACAAGCATCATGGAAAGGACATCATTCTGGTACAAATCTATGTGGATGATATCATTTTTGGTTCAACAAATGAAAAGTTGTGTGAGAAGTTTTCCCATCTCATGAGTAACAAATATGAGATGAGCATGATGGGAGAATTGTCATTCTTTCTAGGGTTACAAATTCTTCAACAAACTGATGGAATCTTCATAAGTCAAGCTAAGTACATCAAGGAACTTCTCAAAAAGTTCAACTTGGAAGATTCATCACCTGCAAGGACACCAATGTCCACATCAACTAGTCTGGATCTTGATCCTAAAGGAAAGAAAGTTGACTCAAGCACTTATAGAGGCATGGTAGGATCCCTCCTATACCTAACTGCTAGCAGACCTGACATCATGTTTGCTACATGTCTTTGTGCAAGGTTTCAAAGTGATCCAAAGGAGTCACACTTGGTAGCCATTAAGAGAATCTTTAGATACTTAAAAGGCACTCCTAACCTAGGCCTTTGGTATCCTAAGAATACTGGATTTGATCTAATTGGTTACTCAGACTCAGACTATGCTGGATGCAAGATTGACAGAAAGAGTACTACTGGTAGCTGTCAATTTCTTGGTGGAAGATTGGTCTCATGGTTTAGCAAGAAGCAGCATTCAGTTTCTACCTCAACTGCAGAAGCTGAGTACATTGCTGCAGGCAGTTGCTGTGCACAAATTCTATGGATGAAAAGTCAACTTCTAGATTATGGTCTAGTGTTAAGAGAAATTCCTATTTACTGTGACAACACTAGTGCCATAGCCATCTCAGACAATCCAGTTCAACACTCTAGGACAAAGCACATTGATATAAGACATCACTTTATCAGAGAGCATGTTGAACAAGGAACTGTGAAGCTGATTTATGTCCCAACTGACAAGCAACTTGCTGACATCTTCACTAAGCCATTGGATGAAGCAACCTTCAACAGGTTGGTAAGTGAATTGGGAATGCTGAATCTGGTATGTTAATTTTACTAAGGTTTCTAAATTTTCAATTCTTATTGAAGCTCATGACAGCAACTTCAAACCTGCTGTCAAGAGAAGTTACTGTCTACTTGGTTTATGTCTGTTATGTGACAACATGTGTTGATTTGACTTCTCATGTCAGTATTTTGTGCCAGTCTCATACTTTTAAACCGTGTATGACTTTAATGTGGTTATCCGTTAAGTTTGAGAGTTAAAAATCTGTTCCATTGGACTTTCACACTCTTTTGCATTAATCTGTAGGATTAAAGGAGGACACGACCATTAATTACTTTTGTGGTAGTTGTATGGGTACTCTAACTGTTGACCATTAGACTTTAATCCTTAGACGGTTTTGCCTATAAATTAACCTTAGGTTTCACCAGTCTGCTCTCAGTTTTAACGTAAATAATGGAAAACAAAGTAGGAATCGAAGTTGGTCTAAAGAAGTGTGATAGTGAACCCGACAATGAAGAGATCGATGAGCTCTTTGAAATGTTGTTGGACGCCATGGATGAGATAGACGAGGAAAAGGAGGCCAAGGCTAAGGAAGAGGAGGCCAAGGCTATGGAAGAAGAGAAGGAGCTTCAGGCACTTCTTGAAAAAGAAGGCCGCTCTGAAGAAGAGATTAAGGAAGAAGTCTTAGAACTAGTTGATAAAATCATAGAATGATGTACTCAATGTTCAATTTTAATGATTTTATTAATAATAATAAAAGTTCATGTTTATGTGGTTACTGAGTTTATGACTTGTCTGTGTAACTTGTTTAATATCTGTGTTTGAAAGTTTACATTGCTAAATTCACATTCTGTTAATTTTAAGGTTAAGTATATGAGCAACGCATCCTAATTGGTTCAAGACAGAAACAATTTCCCACTTAAATTCTATCACAAAGAAGGATACTGTCCTGTGTCTCTTGACAGCAACCTTCTTGACAGCAGGGAAAGACTTTCTGTCACGACCTTTAAAGGATACTGTCACTCAAATGCTTAACGGTGACAGCAAGTTTTTGCGCAATAGTTGCTGTCACGCAAAACCTACTGTCACCACCACTTCTTACTGACAGATTGTTTCTAGCGCACAGGTTACTGTCAACAATAGTGGACCGTTGTAATTGGATATTCACCCCACGATTGACAGTGAATAACGGGCAGTAACTCACGTGTTAAGAGAGTGGGTTAAGACACGTCCTTTAACTCCACTTTTTGAACAAACGTTTGAGATACCCATATTTATTCTCCAGTTACTCAGACATATCACTCTCACAAAACTCAAGGCAAAATACTTTTCTTCAAGCAAAAAGCTACTTTCTCACTTTCTTCTTTTCTTGAAATCTCCATGGCCCCCAAACAGTCTCTCTCTCAAACAAACTTTGCTGGCATCTTTTCCCCAAATGATGTTGGTGAAGGTTTCAAAGGACTGGTGTTTTTCTTGAACAAGTCCTATCTTCGTTCAGCCATTACCTCAACTCCACATCTCGACCTAGACAAACTTGAGGAATTTTGGCGAACTGCTGTTGCTCTAACTGTGGGTGAAAACCCAGCTATTCAATTCAAGATTAATGGGCAACAATACATTCTCACAGCTGAGGTCATCAATACTGCTCTTGGAATTACACTGGAAGAAGGACAAAACTTTGCTCCATTTGCTAATGATGACACTCTGAAGAAGCTCTTCTTGAAGATTGGGTATGCAGGCCCTATTCTCGAAGAGGGAACAACCAAGTGGTACCCGTCTGGTGAAATGGACAGGAAGTATCTAAGGAAGGAGTGGAGCATGATATTTGATGCAATGGTCAAGGTGTTCTCTACCAAGTCCACAGGCTGGAATGGGATACCCTCCTACATCAAGAAACTGACACATTCTCTTGTCCATGGATACAAGGTGAATGTTGGAGCTTTCCTCATGGCACAACTCAACGCTGCCATAGGTAAGAAGGTATCAATCTACCCTCGCTTTCTTATGATGTGTATCAATTCTTTCTGTGATTTTAATAATGATGCCCCTCGTCTAGAGGTTTGCTCTGTCTTGAAAAAGAACACACACACACTGTTATCTTCACAGGATCTAAATGCACATATTCCACTTTGCTTCACTCAGCACATGGTTAATCAAGTGTCCAACCTTGATTATCCATTACCTACTGGTTATGATTCTTTTTCTCTTGAGGATGAAGCTGGATTAGACCCAAATTTAGTTAACCCACATTCAACACCATACACTCAGCCTAGGCCCTCTAGACTTCCCAAAGCCCAAAGAGAAGCCTTGTAAGAATCCAGAAAAAGATCCTTAGAAGCTGATGTTGGTGGTAGCTCTGTTAGTCAAGAGGGAGACACTGCACCTAGTGCAGCAAATAAGGAAGGTAGTCACACCGAACCCACAGTGGTTCCCCCTGAGCCTAAGAAGAAGAGAGCTAGGAGGACCAAAACCACTGTCAGCCACCCTGCAGTCTCCCAAAAGACTGTAGAGGAAACCAGGGAAATAAACTCCTCCCTAGATGTGCCTTCTCAACAAGGTGCTTCTATTGAAATTGGCCTGTCTCCCAAGGCACCCTGTACAGAGTCTGCACAAACTCATGGTTCCCAACCTGAGAAACCCCCACTTGAAGAAACACACAGTGAGGATTTCTCTACTCCTATTGATGGTTCACATGTTTCATCTGTGAGTCAGCCCCCACTCTCTACTACACTTTCACCTTCTTCCTTCCCTACACATTCTTTTGTTTCTTCTCCACAACCTAGAGAAGGGGACAGTCCCAACCCTTCAGGCTTTGATCATCCATCTCCAATCATGGATGAGCCCCCATCTAGTGGTCCACAAGAACCCATTTCTCTAAGTGAGATGGACACCACTCCTCCAAACACTGAGCTAGGGCAAAGTGGTATTTTGTCAGAAAATGAAACAGCCAACACTTTGTCTGATCTCCAAGGAGCATCTTACCTTCAGGAAGATGCTGTCACAGCCTCTGTTGCTGTCAAAGACACTGGGGATGCTACTGTCCTGGACACAGCTACTGTCAAAGGTGGAGAGAAAGATACTGTCACTACAGAACCTACTGTCACTCCACCTCCCAAAGATGCTGTCATGCCAGAACCTGCTGTCCAGACTCCAACTGACAGTACCATTCCTACTCAAGATGCTGTCCAGTCCTCTCAGCCTGATTTTGATGCTGTAATCATTGAGGATGCCTCTGATGATGATCTACCTCTTGCCAAACTCTTAAAGGTACATTCTAAATCTACTCCTTCCATGCATGTTAGTACTGCTCATACCCATGCATCTAGGTTGAGTGAGGGTGTGCAAAAGAAAAGAGAGATAAAAGAAAAGAGAGGCGAGCTTAAAAATGAGAGGCAGCCAAATGAGCTGGCAAAAGGAGAGGGACTTGAGCATGTCCAGAGAGATGTTGAGGGAGCCCACACTATTCAGGCACTAGGCCTTGAGAGTCAAACTGTGAGGGGTGATGAGATCACTCAAAAACACCCTGAGAGTGTGAGAACCCCCATAGCCTCCAAGCCCCTGTCTTTTCCTTCCCCTCCAAGAAGGTTAAGGTCTGGTGGCCCCTCTGCTACTTTTGGTTACAGGATTGCAGCTCTTGAAGGACAGTGTGTCACTTTGGACTCCAAACTGGACTCTCTCTCTCAACTGGTGGTTAATGGTTTTGCTGCTACTCAACTCTCTATTCAGTTCCTTACTGACCTGGTAGCTGCCAACTCAACTAAGGGGGAGAAGGTAGCAAGATCAGAATCATTGCCTATTCAAGAATCAGGTGGAACTCAGGGGGAGCCTGTAGCTGTGAAGACCAGAGGGGGAGCTAAAAGGAAAGCAATGTCTAAGGGGGAGCAAGTCAAACCAAGCAGTGCAAAACCACAGGATAAAGCTGAAAAGCCTGTTGAAATGGAAATGGATGGAGAAAGGGTGTTAATGTCAAAGGAAACTCAAGATGCCTTGCAAAGAAGACTTGCATCTAGACATCCAATCTTGCCTCCTGTGGTGATTAGAGAACCTACTCAAGAAACTCAAGAAACTGCTCTACAGAAGAAATGGAGAGAAATGGAGGAACAAAACAAACTTGGGAAAGGTAAAGGGAAACTGCCTGAATCCATTCATGGTGAAATTATATGGACATATGGCACTGAACTTGATCAAGAGGAAGCCAATGTCTTGATGGTGGATTACAGGGAGAGCACATTACACAACCATGACAGTAAGTTTAGCAGTTTGGTGGAAGAAGCAATGAATGCTCCTAGCAACCGTCCAACCAACACCACAAAACTGTTAAAGGAACAAATTACTAGTGTCAGTGTAATGGTGAATGATGAGAAAAGATGGGCTGTAAGTATTTATCTAACTTCTGGCATATCTTATTTCATCACAATGCAACTATTGCAGAGTCTGCCAGCAAAGGTGTTGTGTGCTTTGAAGGGAAAGATCAGGGCAACTCAAACACCATTCAATGAAATATTGGATATACAAATCCAGAACCTGATCATACAGAAGCTACCTGAAGTCTACTCAAATCCACCAAGTGTTTTCTACAGGTCTGAAACTAAGGATGGCACAAGAAGGAACAACTTCATGAATATTGGTAGCCCATCCAGAATGGAAACCAAGTCAATTCTGAAGGTACTAGATGGAATACTCAGTTCAAATGCCAATCCAGGAAGAGTTCATGATGTTCAAGAAATCTACAAAATGCTGGTGTTGAGAGACAAGGCACTGGGAGCTAGAATGAAGGAGCTAATCACTAGAGCCAATGCCAAAAGAAATGATCAAGGTGGAAGTTGCTTCTATAACATTCCTCCCCATGATGATGATGATGATGATGATGAAGATGGTGAGGATGGAGGTGGTGCAGCTTCTGGAAATGCTGGAAATGCCGGTGGAAGTAATTCTGGGAATACTGGTATTCAATCTCAGAATGAAGGCAATGAAGAAACTCCTAGCCAGGAAAAGAAAGATGCTGGTGCAACAGATGAAGAGGAGTCAAGAATACTGGAAGCTTTGGAGGCAAGCATTCTTAGATGTGCTATTGACTGCATAAATGCTGAGAAAGATGCTGTCACCAAAGGTACTGTCGACAAAGATACTGTCAAAGAAGATGCTGTCTTGGAAGATGCTGTCGACAAGGATACTGTCAAGGAAGGTTCTGTCAAGGATGAAACCAAGGCTTCTGTCAAGTCCAAAAGACTGAAAGCTAAAGCTAAGGCATGGTTTACTAGACAGAAACCAACAGGGAAGCACAAGTACTCAGGAAAGGAAAAGGCCACTGGATTTGGCAGGAATCTCAAAAAGCCAATTCAATCAATTCCTCCCAACAGTCTTAAGATTCAACAAATGCAATCAAGAGAAATCAAGAGCGTTGAGGTTAAGCTGGATGCAAATCAAGAGGCCACTGAGTACATTCTGTGGTGGGCAGAATCAAGGTCAGCCAAGATTGACAAGGACTTCAATCTGGTAGCCACATCAACCAAGAAAAGTGAAACAACCATAGATAAAAGAAGAATTGATTTCTTCTACCTGGAGAGAATGGTAGAGTTGCTGGAGAGCTATGATGATGTTTCAAAGGCTGTCATGGAACATGTTCTAAAATATCAGGCAGATAGGGATGCTGAATTTTATCAGAAATTTGGCTATAACTTTGCAGATTTTGATGATGCTGATATTCTTACTGATCTCCCAGCCTCTCCTATACCATACCACTGGTACTATGAGTTTGATGACTTACCCACAGAAGAAGGGCAAACCCAACCAAGTCAGGAAGGGGAACCCAAGCCAAGCAAACAACCTGAATCTTCTGAATATGCTCAAGCTCAGTCAGAACTTGATAAGAAGGAAGCTGAATTACTGGAAAAACACAAGGCCTCTAACAAGGCAGAAAGTGAAGCTCCAAATTATCAACCATGTTAGGCTCAAGACATGTCTGAATACCACTATTAACAAGCCTACACTTCCACAAAGTTACAGCTAGTGGAGTGTTACAGTGGATGAAGGGGAAAGGAATAAAGCTTCTTCCAAGTGATGTGGCACTGAAGACTAATTCTCCTTGTTCCAGAAAGGTATCTCTTGTGAAGCATTTGAAGATCAAGAGTGTACCCAAAAGGATAAGGATAACAAAGAAGACTGGAAAACTCACAAATGTTACTGGCATCAATGTGCTTCCACTAGATGAGGACTATGATGAAGATGCCCTAGCATTTTTGAGGGCTCAAAGGATCTTTGAAGTCAAAGTGAAGTTGGATCATCTAGAGATCAAGTACACTGATGGAAGAGAAAGGATAATGAAGCAAGGAAGCTGGCAATATTTCTATAAGTATGAGCTTGAAAGGATAAATGCCTTACTGAATTTTGAAGAAAGAGAAGAAAGGACATGGAAGATAGATATTGCCAGGTACTTGAAGATGCATGCTGATTATGAAGAAAACATGAGGAAAGAGAATGAAAAGAAGAAGATTCAGAGAGAAAAAGAAATGGCTGAGATGGAGGAGAGGGCTAAAGAGCTAAGGCAGAAAGGGTTGTGCAGGGTCAAGCAAAATCCTTACATTGTGGAGTACAAAAACTCACATGGAGGTCAAAGCAAAATAAGGATGGAGTTTCTTGATTCCTATGTAGAAAGTGCACTCAAGGCTGCAATTGATGACTTGGAAGGCTCACCTCTCATTGAAGAACTGATTGCAAGAGAAGAACTTCAAGAAGCCATCATAGACTTGAAGAGAAAAGAAGAGATAAGGAAAAAGAAGATATATGATGATTTGCTAGAGAAGCAATTGGAAGCTGAAGCTGTTGAGCAACAAAAGTAATCTGTAAGCTTTCAATTTTTCTATGTAATCAAATTTCTGATCTCAAGGTTCATGAATTGTTCCCTCTGTTACTAAATTTCCTTTTATGTAAGTTAGGCTTGTTATCAGACATGAAATTGTGCCTAAGGATCTTACTCACAATTTGGGGGAGATTGTTAGGCTCAAGACATGTCTGAATACCACTATTAACAAGCCTACACTATGTGACTATGTCACATTACATGACCTAGTGTTTTCTATCACTGGGATATAGTATAGGTCTCTAAATGTCCTTGTCTTGTTTTCATGGACAATAGCTTTATCATGTATGCTCAGATTTATAATGAGCTTAGTAAAATTCTTGCATCTAGAATGTATATAGGCCATTGAATAATTATCCTGGTAGAAGTTCAGAAGTGTTCATGCAGCAGGATAGAGTTGAATAAGGCCATGAAGAAATAAGTTGCAGGAATTTGTCTAAGGCATTATATAGCAAAGTCAAAAGAAAGCTATGTCGTGAAGTCACCAATATCCATGTCGTGAAGTACTATATCGCATAGTCCATTTTGTACTATGTCGAGAAGTCCTCAAGACACATGTCGTGAAGTGTTGAAGTCAGCAAAGTCAAAGGAGCCTAGATCGTGAAGTCCTCAGAAGCCCTATGTCGCATAGTCATCAAATGACCTATGTCGCATAGTCATCAAATGACCTATGTCGCATAGTCATCAAATGACCTATGTCGCAAAGTCTTCAAAGGCTATATCGCATAGTCCTCACAAGGGAGATCGCGAAGTCAGGGATAAAGTGGAGTTCACGATATCAACACTTAGCCGTTCATAACAAGACAAATCAAGGTACAGAACCAAGAATCAAAGGAGACAAATACTGAAGCATTTGTTCTGGCAAGGTGGTCCAAAGAACAGATGGCAAATCTACAGCTAAACTTGGAGAGAAAGATAAGAGACAAGCAGCTACAGAAACGGGAAAGACTCCGAAAAGCAGGTGGTCCTTCCTGACACAGTGAACTTCTTATGGCAGGACAAGTTGGACTTTCAGAAGGGGTAGCTGTGTAATATTGTGTGTGCCTAGTTTGTATAGGGGAATATATATATCGTGCACACGCAACTGTAAGCTGTAAGAGAGATACACATAGTTATTTGCTAAGCTCTTTTCTCTGTAAGCAAGCAAGTTCAAACTGTTCTTGTTTAGAAGCCAGAAATTCGATTGTGAATTTCCTGGAAAGCTGTAGTATTTAATTTGCTTATACAAAGTAGATTAAAGTGATTGTGTGTGTTATTTACTTTCTGCATTTTACATATCATAATCACATACAGTTGTCTACTTAGTTTTCAAGATCGAAAAATATATCAAACTATCCATTCACCCCCCCTCTGTCTAGTTTCTAGTGGTATTCATTTCTAACAAGTGGTATCAGAGCGAAGGCTGTTAACGTACAAACAGGAAAAGATCAAGAATGAGTTCACAGAAACTAAGCAGTATCAAGATTCCTCCCTTTAACAAGGAGCACTACAGTTTATGGAAGAAGAAGATGTTGCTTTTCATCAAAGCTTCTAACCCCATGTATTTAGATATTCTAAAGCATGGTCTCTTCATTCCAATGATTGAGATTGGTGAATCAACCAGTGGCACTGAGATTATACCAGCAAAACATGTGCCCAAAGATCCCTCAAAATACACTGATCCTGAAAAAGAAAAAGTTGCCCTGGATGGACATCTTCAACTTATCATTTGTGAATCTATGGACTTCAACATGTATGGCACTGTTGCTCATTGTACTAGTGCCAAGAAGATGTGGGATCTTATAGAAGTGCTCTGTGAAGGAACTACTGAAGTAAGAAAGAACAAGAAGCAGATTCTTGTTTCACAATATGAAGCCTTCATGGCTCAGCCAAAAGAGGGAATCACAGAAGTGTTTGAGAGATTCAACAAGCTGATAAACGAGCTCAAACTCTATGACAAACACTATGAAACAGAAGAGCTCAATATGAAGTTTTTACTAACTCTTCCAGATCACTTGGAACCAAGAATCTCTTCCCTTAAAGAAAGAGATCTAACAAAGATTGGTTTTGATGTGTTATATGGTGTTTTGAAGACATATGAGTTGGAGCTGTTTCAAAAGAGATCTATTCAAGCAAAGCAAGGATTAGTGGCTAATACCTCCTGTGCACTTATTGCTGACAACCTAAGTCAAAGAATGGACTCTCTTAAAGTCAGTCAAGTGAAGATTGAGGAACTGGAAGTTGAAGACACTGGTGATGAGGTCCAGGTCATCTATGATTTGCCTGAGGAAGATGAGTTTTACAACATGGAGGAACTGGACAAAATGGAAAACAAATCTTTTGCTTATATGGCTAGGAGATATCCTAACATAAGGTTTAAAAGAAAGCAGCCATTCAGGTCCAAGTTCAATACTGGAAACACTGGTGGATCTAGTGGCTCAAACACCTTCAATAAAGGAAAAGGGATGGCTGGTGCTGCTAAGGGTGGATACAAGACAGGAAGTGTGGATAGGACCAAAATAAGATGCTATAACTGCAATGAACTTGGGCATTTTGCCACTGAGTGCAAAAAGCCTAAACAAGACAAGAAGGACAAAGCATACTTAGAGCTTGAAGCTAAGTATGAAGCTCTACTCAAGAAACAACAGGGCAAAGCTTTTATTGCTGAGGGAAAATGCTGGGATGACTCTGATGAAGAAGAAGAACAAGAGTACTCAAACTATGCCTTGATGGCATTTTCTGATGATGGTGATTCAAGTCAGGTACCCATTCTTACTTCTCTTGATATGACTCCCATTCAATATAAGCAAACTGTTGAAGATATGAGCACTGAGATGTTTAATATTCATACTAGCATGTTAGTAGCTAATGAAGAAATTGATAGACTAACTGCTAAGAATGTTGAGCTTACAGAAAAGAATGAGAAACTTGAGTTAATGGTTGTGAACCTGGATGGTTTGAAAAAGGAGGTTGAGTATCTTAAAAACAAAGTGATTTGTGCTGAGCAGATAGAGAAAGCCCTTAGAGAACAAATTGCTGAAACTGAACTGAAACTAAGAAGCTTCAAAAACTCCTCTGAACTTATTCAAACCTACCACAAGGAACACACTGAAGACTGCAAGGTTGGAGTTGGTTTTGACTATGATAATGACAAAGGAAGGAAGAAGGTCAAGGGCAAAGGAAAGGAAACCTTTACAAACAAAAATGTCCCAACCATACTGTCAAGTGTTGAACAGCCCATCTTCAGAAAGAGTGATGTTGAGTTTGATGAGGAACTACTGATCATCAAGCAACAACTACTTGAAGAAGATGAGGCTGCTAAGAACACTTCTTCCTTTCCTGATCTTGTCAATCAGAAAGAGACCAAAGACAATCTTGTCAAGAGTCCTAAAGCAAAGAAAGAAGTTGTTAAGAAAAGGAAACAAAACAGAAATGGTAAAGTTGGTGTTAACAAAGGAAACAACTATGCTTATGTGCCAAATGCTCCCAGGAAACAATGTCAAAAATGCCTATCTGTTAATCATTTGACTCATAAGTGTAGTAAGCCTGAAATTGTTGAAGTTGATAACCTAAGTAACCTTTCTGCAAGCATAAATTCTAGTCATGATTCTTTCTGTGGTAAGCCAAACTGCATGACATGCTATGTGACTGTGATTGCTAACTGTTTATCTCTTAAACATAAACTTGACTCTGCACAATCTGGTGAATCACACACACACATACATTCTCATAGGACAGGGTCCCCAATCAGGGTTGAGAGGGTGAAAACTTCATGTGAACCTAAGAGTGTAAACTCCAAAGCCACAGAAAAAGTGAAGTCTCCTACTATGAGAAATGCAATTTATGACAGAAGAATTATTAATCAAAATGTTTCTAAATCATCTGGACCCTACCAAGTGTGGGTACCAAAAACAACTTAGTCACTTTGTGAATGCAGGGCAACAGGAATAAAAGAGTCATATGGATCTTGGACAGTGGATGCTCAAGTCACATGACTGGTGATATAGCCCTGCTATCACATTTTGAGGAAAAGGCTGGCCCATCAGTAACCTTTGGAAATGACAACATTGGTTATACAATGGGATATGGCAGTGTTAAATCTGGAAATGTCATTATTGAAGATGTAGCATTTGTTGAAGGACTGAAGCATAATCTCTTGAGTATTGGACAGTTTACCAACAGAGGCTTCAAAGTGGAATTTGATGAAGACCTTTGTTCAATCTCAAAAAGGGAAAGTGGTGAAGTTGTTCTAACTGGTGTGAAGAAAGGAAGCTTGTTTGTAGCTAATCTCAAGGCTGCAGATAAGGGAGAAATTTGTTGTTTCTACACAAAAGCCACAAATGAGGAATTCTGGCTGTGGCACAAGAAACTGTCTCACTTAAATGTTCAGGCAATGAACTCTCTAACCAAGAGAGAACTCATCAGGGATTTGCCTGCCTTGGAGTTTGTGCAAGATGGAGCATGTGAAGCTTGTCAGAAAGGGAAGATTAAAAGATCAAGTCACAAGAACAAGTTGCTCAATACAAACTCAAAACCTCTGCAACTAATTCACATGGACTTATTTGGCCCTGTGAATGTAATGTCCCTTTCCAAAAAGAAATATGCTCTAGTGATGGTAGATGACTATTCAAGATATACTTGGGTGGAATTCCTATTCTCCAAGGATGAAGCACCCCAAGTCATAATAGAGCATATCAAGAGAGTTGATAAAGAAGCACAAAGCACTGGTGCCTCTGTAGTTGCTTTGAGAAGTGATAATGGGACTGAGTTCAGAAATTCAACATTGTATGAGTTTTGCAAAGATAAAGGAATTTCTCAACAATTCTCAGCTCCTAGAACACCTCAACAAAATGGAGTAGTTGAGAGAAAGAATAGAACTCTCATTGAAGCTGCAAGGACAATGCTACTGGATGCAAAGCTACCCACTAGCTTTTGGGCTGATGCTGTTAACACAGCGTGCTATGTGCAAAATAGAACATTAATCAATAAGAAGTCTGGCAAAACTCCTTACTCATTAATGACTGGAAAAAGAGCATCCTTCAAGCACCTGCATGTGTTTGGAAGCAAGTGCTTTGTGATGAAAGATACCTCTGAGCATGTTGGAAAATTTGATGCTAAGGCATTTGAAGGTATCTTCATTGGATACTCTCTGGAAAGGACAGCATACAGAGTGTTTGTACCTGAGCAACACAAAGTCATGGAAAGCATGGATGTTACCTTTGATGACAAGAAAACTCCAGGACTGAAAACAAGTGATCAAGACAGTGTGCTATTGAGATTTGAGAATCAAGGTTATCTTGAGGATTCTGAAAGTGAAGATGAACCCCCTGTTCAAACTGTTCTAGAAAATGAAACTCTTGAAGTTGACAATCTTCTTCAAACACCTGTGCAAGGATTCACAAACACAGGGGGAGAAGAAGAGAATGCAACTGTCAACCAAAATGAGATTGGAACAGATCAAGGAAATGAACAGGGGCACACAAGGAAATGGGACAGAGCCCACACTAGGGATCAAATCATTGGAGATCCTAGTGAGGGAGTTAGAACAAGAAGGGCAACATTAAATACTTGTCTGTATAGCTGCTTTCTGTCACAAGAGGAACCTAAATTAATTGAAGAAGCTTTGAAGAATTCTGATTGGATTGTTGCCATGCAAGAAGAGTTGAATCAATTTGAGAAAAACAAGGTATGGGAACTAGTGCCACCTCCAAAAGGAAAGAATGTTATTGACACCAAATGGGTGTTCAGAAACAAGATGGATGAAGAAGGAGTGGTAGTAAGAAACAAAGCAAGGCTGGTTGCCAAAGGATATTGTCAGCAAGAAGGCATTGACTATGATGAGACATTTGCACCTGTAGCTAGACTGGAAGCCATCAGAATCTTTCTGGCTTTTGCAGCTCACTCAGATTTTAAGGTGTATCAAATGGATGTGAAAAGTGCATTTCTCAATGGTGATCTTGCTGAAGAAGTTTATGTGTCTCAACCACCTGGCTTTGAGAGTGAAGACTTCCCAAACTTTGTGTATAGACTGCTCAAGGCACTCTATGGACTCAAACAGGCACCAAGAGCCTGGTATGAAACTCTATCTCAATTCCTTCTTGAGCATCAATTTACCAGGGGTACAATTGACAAAACCCTATTCTTCAAGAAGCATGGAAATGATATCATTCTTGTTCAAATCTATGTGGATGATATCATCTTTGGCTCTTCAAATGAAAAACTCTGTGAAAGGTTCTCTAAGTTGATGCAAAGTAAATATGAGATGAGTATGATGGGAGAGTTAACCTACTTCCTAGGCCTGCAAGTACATCAAAGGGAGGATGGCATCTTTATAAACCAATCTAAGTATGTCAAGGATCTTTTAAAGAAATATGGTTTAGAAGAGTCATCCTCAGCTAAAACTCCTATGTCTACTGCAATCAAGCTGGATGAAGACAAGAAAGGCAAGAGAGTTGATATCAAGGTCTATAGAGGAATGGTTGGATCCCTGCTCTATCTCACAGCTAGCAGGCCAGACATCATGTTTGCCACATGCCTTTGTGCAAGGTTCCAGTCTGATCCCAAGGAATCTCATATGATGGCCATCAAAAGAATTTTCAAATATCTGAAGGGGACTCCTAATCTTGGGCTATGGTATCCAAAGGGCACTGGGTTCAACCTGGTTGGTTACACAGATTCTGATTATGCTGGATGCAGGATTGACAGGAAGAGCACCTCTGGAAGCTGTCAATTCCTAGGTCAAAGGTTAGTGTCCTGGTTTAGTAAGAAACAACAGTCCACAGCAACATCCACAGCTGAGGCTGAATATATTGCTGCTGGAAGTTGTTGTGCTCAATTGCTTTGGATTAGAAATCAACTCATGGATTATGGACTAGTGTTAGAACACATTCCTCTGATGTGTGATAATACTAGTGCAATATCCATTGTAGCTAATCCTGTTAATCATTCTACTACAAAGCACATTGAGATCAGGTACCATTTCATTAGGGAACATGCTGCAAATGGTACCATAGAAGTCTCTTATGTTCCAACTGAGAAACAATTAGCTGACATATTTACTAAACCTCTGAATGAAGCAGTCTTCAACAGACTTGTGAGTGAAATTGGAATGCTCAATCCTTCATTCAGTTGTTCTAAGTAAATATGCTGGTTAATAGGTGCAGCAGTAAATTTTCACTGTATTTAAATGATCTATTTGTTTGGAGTGAAAATTAGCTGAGATATGATTTATAAATATTTCAGTATTTTACTGCATATTTTTCAAAATCATATTTGTTAGTGGTGTTGTGAGCTTTTGAGACATCTCGACATAGATGATTTTCAGAGTTCACGACATAGTTCAAATTAAACAGACTTATATCGCAAACTGTTAAGATTGTGAGACTTCGCGACATAGTTCATTTCATGAGTTTGCGACATAGTTAATTTTATGACTTCGCGACTTCGAATAACTATATCGACAAGTCTCCATAGTTGACAGAATTTTGATTTAAATTAATTTTATTTCAAAATTTGATAAAAGTCTGACAAATTGCTCAAAATTCCTAAAAGAGAGCTTTAGACAGGGTATTTCTACTATATCGCAAAGTCTCCCCGATCCTTTCATTTTGAAGACTTTGCGACATAGTTCATTGTTGAGACTATGCGATATACTTTGCAAGACTTTGCGGTACAGGCCACTTTTGACTTCACGACATACAGATAGACTGTACACATTCATAACTCCATATCGCAGTGTCTCTATCATATAAATACCATTTTCTAACCGTTTGCAACTTTTCATCTTGTCTATTGCTCTCAAACTTTCTAACCTAAGCACAAATTCTCTACTCTCTTTCTTACTCTCTCTCTCAAGAAATGGCACCCAAATCTCAAACAGAATCCTCCTCTATTCCTTTAACCATCCCCAAAGAAACAAATCTTCTCACCATTCCCTCTGAGGCTGAGGCTAAACCCAGGTACAAGTGTTTTGTACGGTTCCTGAACGACTCCTACCTCCGCCGAGCCCTAACCTTGAACCCCACGTTGTATGTTGATGTATTGGAAGGATTTTGGCGAACGGCGTTGGTTTCTACAATGGCCAGGGAAGATGGAACTTCGTTCCAGGAGATAGCTTGTTCAATTGGAGGCAAACACTTCCAGTTTGGGGAGAAGGAGATAAATGAAGCTTTAGGGTTCAAGGTGGAGGGTCATGACCAAGAAGCTACTGATGCTCAAATAGTAGACTTCATGACCTTCATTCAGTATGCTGATGAGATAGATACTGGAAAGCTGAATAAGAAGTTTGTAAGAAGGGAGTGGTCATTTCTATTTGATGCACTCCAGAAGGTGTTCCTTTGCAGAAAGACAGGATGGGACCATATCAGTCACATTGCTGTGAAGCTGGCCTATTCCCTAGCCTACAATCAGGAAATCAATGTTGGAGCAATAATCCTCAAGGAGTTGACTCAAAGGCTAGGGAGGACAGTCCGTGGAAGAGGTAATGACATCTTTTACCCTCGCTTTCTTCAAGTTATTTTAAATTATCTTGATGCTAATGTCCATGACTTGGAGGGTATTGATAAATCAAAGATGGCTTATTCCAAGTCCATGTCCAAGATTCTGTTTGGTTCATTGGACACAAGGAATCAAGTGGATGTGATCTTGAGTGTGACCCCGCATATGCAGGACACATTCGCGTCTTATCCACTTGATAAGCCCATATACCATGCTCTTTCCTGGACAGGGGAGGCTGAGACTGAAGGAGCATCACAGTCTAACCCAAGCCTCCCTATCCCATCCAGCAACCCCACTGTAAACACCACTATAGAGGATAGTCAGCCAAGTGCATCAATCTCTCAAAAGGTTGATGTTACTAAAAAGAAGAAGAAGAGAACCCTAGCTATTATCCATGAATCTGTAGAGTTAGCAAGTGAGATTCCTGAGTCACCTCTCACCAGACCAAAGAAGAAATCAAAATCTGTAGCCACCACTGCATCCTCTCAACAGGATTCAGATGTGCAAAAAGGGGTACACCTGCTACTGTCTATGGCCTCTCAACAGGTCATGGGTATTGAAAAGAGCAGCCTCCCCACTGCAAGTTGTAACGAGTCTGCACAGGGTCAAGACCTCACTCTTGACCCTAGGAGTGATAAGGGTGATCAAACACTAAGTGGAGAGCACATCAATGTTGAAACTCCTCCTATTTCTCAGGGGGAGTTGCTAAAATCCAATCTGAACCCCACTTCTCTCTCAGATTCTTCCACTAAAATTTCTTCTGAACAAGGGAGTCATACTCATGACAATCTTGCCCTTGATCAATCACAATCCAGCCCTGTGATTGAGCCAACTTCAAGTGACATGGTGCTTGACACTGTGCTCACCACTCAGGACCCCCATTCAGTTGGTCAGGGAATGCATGCTGAGGCATATCCTAATGACACCAACACAAACATGGAGGATTCACCAGTTTTCACTGGAGACTCTGTGCCAAATTCTCCCATCCTTAGGGATGTGGAACTGTCTTCACAGACATATAGGGCTGATGTTGTAACCCATCCCATTTCAATGGAGACAACATCAGACCCTACAGCCATTCCAAGGCTGGAGGAGACTCAAACTCACACATCTCATGAAGTGCCTAGCACTAGCTCTCACTTGGCTCAGGCCACAATGTCAGAATGGCTGAAGCCTGTGCACCATGACAGGCCTTCAGGATCGTCATCTGTGCCTTCCAAAATGTCTGAAGAAGCCATACAAGATCTCCATGTGGCACAGATTGATGAGTTCTCAAAGATAGCTCAACATCTCCTCACCTCCAACCTTCCAAATGCTGATTATGACGCTATCCTGCTATGCCATAAGGAGGATGTTGAAGCTCAACAGGAGAAGATTGTGGATACAGCTGAACCAGAGGGGAATGTGGATGCCTGGTTGGATGCTAAGAGGACTCTCAAGCTCAAGGATGCCCTGGCTTTTGTGAGAGAAGAATACCTCACCTCTCTGGGCTCCAATGCTAAGGATCTTTCTCCTGTTGCCATCTATGATGCTGTGAATGATGTATACAAGAACCAGTTGAAGGCTCTGCATTATCTTGGGAAAGGGCTTCAATCAGAGATTTCTTCAATTCAGGAGGAGACAGAAAGATCCCTCACTAAGCTCAGAACCTCTTATCTCTCTGATTTTCCCAAGGTGGATGGTATCCTCAAAGAAGTCCAGAAAACCTCCACCAATGTGTCCATGATGGATGTGACTCTTGCCATGGTCACAGACAACATCAAAAAACTGGCTTCTACACTGGAAAATCAAGCAAAATCTACCATCACCACCAATGCTATGTTGAATGTCATGTGGAAAAACCAGTATGGTGATAAGCTGGTGGATGAAGTCCCTCTGTCAGACATCTCCAAATATGATTTTGCCAGGGTCAAAGATCAATCCCTCAACTCATTTAGGTCTCAACAATTATTCTCCAAGGTGGATGGCTTAGAAAGAGAAGTGGCCTCTCTCAAGGATGAAAACAGAATGCTATCTACATCTCTAAGCCAACTCAATGATAAACTAGATGATCAAGGCACCAACACAACAAACATTTTGCTGGTGCAGCAACAAATGATGACCTCAATGATGAGATCTATGAACCTGCCCATTCCTGGGGAAACTCAAGACATTTTGTCTGATCCCAAGCCTAAGGGGGAGAAAGGAAAGAATGTCAATGTGAAAAAGACAGGGGGAGCACCTACCAAGCAGTCAAAACTTAAGGGCAAGCTCATTGAAGAGACAATAAAGCCAATCAATCTTCCCCCTGTAGAGGTCATCAATGCACAAGGTCAGAAAAGCACAGTCACCACAACATTCTATCCATCCACAATGCCTAAAGACATCTCAACCTCTCAACCTGCTATACCTACTCCAATTGCTAAACCTACCCAAGCTTCACTTATCACTGAGGCCAAGCTACAGGAAGTTGCCAACTCTAACATCTATCATGATGAGGCATTCCTGGAGTTTCTGAAAGCCACCTACAAGAATGCTCAAGGAGATGCACAAGCATATAGAAAGAAGCTCAGGGAAAGCATCAAGTACTTCACAGTTGCAGTCAGGAAAATCAGGGATGTTTATCTGAGAGAAATAATCATGGTATGCAAGGACAACTGCTTGTGGCACTTAGCATTTCAAACTCTGGAGAAACTGAAGTTCACTGAAGTGTCAATAATTCTGGAGTTGATTGAAAAGAGTGGGGCTAACAATGAAAGTCTTTATAATGACTTGGAGATGGACCAAAATCAAAGACTGCCTGAGGTCATACCCAAGCCAAGGACAGTAATTTTTCAAAGTCTATCCAAAGTCAGAAGTATTGACCAACTAGTCATTCCCAAAGATCTGCAAATGAAGAATAACACAAAGATCAATCAGGTGCTGCAAATGCTGAGAGCAAAGAAAGGAGTCAAGACAGCAGAGGAATTAGAGATGATTAACATTCTACAATCTTTTCTGATTCATGGTGTTTTGCCAGAATCTGTCACAGAAAAGAACAAGAAGAAGGATGGGGAGGATGATGATGAGGAGAAAACCTACAGGAGGAGATCTCATTCAAGGAGTAATAAGGATGGACCAAGTGACAGCAGCAGGAGCAAATCTTCCAAGAAATCTACAGATGCTGGTGATGACACAAAGGGGGCAAAGGAGACAGTGAAGAGAACTAGGAGTGGAATTCAACAAGTCAAGGACATTGCTAGTAGTACTTTAACCACAACACAAGACTCTAAGTCTAGGGTGGGTACTGTTAGCAATGATCCTCCAAAATCATTATCCATGACTTCTGAACTTGAGTTGCCACAGAAGAAGGGTGAAGCCACAAAAGAAATATCAAGAAAACACTTCCACAAAGTTACAGCTAGTGGAGTGTTACAGTGGATGAAGGGGAAAGGAATAAAGCTTCTTCCAAGTGATGTGGCACTGAAGACTAATTCTCCTTGTTCCAGAAAGGTATCTCTTGTGAAGCATTTGAAGATCAAGAGTGTACCCAAAAGGATAAGGATAACAAAGAAGACTGGAAAACTCACAAATGTTACTGGCATCAATGTGCTTCCACTAGATGAGGACTATGATGAAGATGCCCTAGCATTTTTGAGGGCTCAAAGGATCTTTGAAGTCAAAGTGAAGTTGGATCATCTAGAGATCAAGTACACTGATGGAAGAGAAAGGATAATGAAGCAAGGAAGCTGGCAATATTTCTATAAGTATGAGCTTGAAAGGATAAATGCCTTACTGAATTTTGAAGAAAGAGAAGAAAGGACATGGAAGATAGATATTGCCAGGTACTTGAAGATGCATGCTGATTATGAAGAAAACATGAGGAAAGAGAATGAAAAGAAGAAGATTCAGAGAGAAAAAGAAATGGCTGAGATGGAGGAGAGGGCTAAAGAGCTAAGGCAGAAAGGGTTGTGCAGGGTCAAGCAAAATCCTTACATTGTGGAGTACAAAAACTCACATGGAGGTCAAAGCAAAATAAGGATGGAGTTTCTTGATTCCTATGTAGAAAGTGCACTCAAGGCTGCAATTGATGACTTGGAAGGCTCACCTCTCATTGAAGAACTGATTGCAAGAGAAGAACTTCAAGAAGCCATCATAGACTTGAAGAGAAAAGAAGAGATAAGGAAAAAGAAGATATATGATGATTTGCTAGAGAAGCAATTGGAAGCTGAAGCTGTTGAGCAACAAAAGTAATCTGTAAGCTTTCAATTTTTCTATGTAATCAAATTTCTGATCTCAAGGTTCATGAATTGTTCCCTCTGTTACTAAATTTCCTTTTATGTAAGTTAGGCTTGTTATCAGACATGAAATTGTGCCTAAGGATCTTACTCACAATTTGGGGGAGATTGTTAGGCTCAAGACATGTCTGAATACCACTATTAACAAGCCTACACTATGTGACTATGTCACATTACATGACCTAGTGTTTTCTATCACTGGGATATAGTATAGGTCTCTAAATGTCCTTGTCTTGTTTTCATGGACAATAGCTTTATCATGTATGCTCAGATTTATAATGAGCTTAGTAAAATTCTTGCATCTAGAATGTATATAGGCCATTGAATAATTATCCTGGTAGAAGTTCAGAAGTGTTCATGCAGCAGGATAGAGTTGAATAAGGCCATGAAGAAATAAGTTGCAGGAATTTGTCTAAGGCATTATATAGCAAAGTCAAAAGAAAGCTATGTCGTGAAGTCACCAATATCCATGTCGTGAAGTACTATATCGCATAGTCCATTTTGTACTATGTCGAGAAGTCCTCAAGACACATGTCGTGAAGTGTTGAAGTCAGCAAAGTCAAAGGAGCCTAGATCGTGAAGTCCTCAGAAGCCCTATGTCGCATAGTCATCAAATGACCTATGTCGCATAGTCATCAAATGACCTATGTCGCATAGTCATCAAATGACCTATGTCGCAAAGTCTTCAAAGGCTATATCGCATAGTCCTCACAAGGGAGATCGCGAAGTCAGGGATAAAGTGGAGTTCACGATATCAACACTTAGCCGTTCATAACAAGACAAATCAAGGTACAGAACCAAGAATCAAAGGAGACAAATACTGAAGCATTTGTTCTGGCAAGGTGGTCCAAAGAACATATGGCAAATCTACAGCTAAACTTGGAGAGAAAGATAAGAGACAAGCAGCTACGGAAACGGGAAAGACTCCGAAAAGCAGGTGGT
The DNA here is from genome assembly GCA_030848705.1 of Heracleum sosnowskyi. Classification (NCBI taxonomy): domain Eukaryota; kingdom Viridiplantae; phylum Streptophyta; class Magnoliopsida; order Apiales; family Apiaceae; genus Heracleum; species Heracleum sosnowskyi. The sequence goes on from CM061239.1 coordinate 117,372,662, forward strand.
CCTTCCTGACACAGTGAACTTCTTATGGCAGGACAAGTTGGACTTTCAGAAGGGGTAGCTGTGTAATATTGTGTGTGCCTAGTTTGTATAGGGGAATATATATATCGTGCACACGCAACTGTAAGCTGTAAGAGAGATACACATAGTTATTTGCTAAGCTCTTTTCTCTGTAAGCAAGCAAGTTCAAACTGTTCTTGTTTAGAAGCCAGAAATTCGATTGTGAATTTCCTGGAAAGCTGTAGTATTTAATTTGCTTATACAAAGTAGATTAAAGTGATTGTGTGTGTTATTTACTTTCTGCATTTTACATATCATAATCACATACAGTTGTCTACTTAGTTTTCAAGATCGAAAAATATATCAAACTATCCATTCACCCCCCCTCTGTCTAGTTTCTAGTGGTATTCATTTCTAACAAACCATATATGCTGGAAAATCCCCTAAGAGTCAAGTTCCTAAAAGAAGAAATCTATGTTTGCAGCTTGCATAAGCTTAAAACATCCACTCTGAAGGATTTACAGTATATGGTAGCTGGTTCAATTCATCCCTTGGAATAGATTTGTTCTGATGAGATAGAGAAGTTATTGGAAGGGAGAAAAGGAGAAGACTCAAAACTGGACAAGCAAAGAAGGAAGTCTCTCAATGCTTATCCTGGAAGTAGATTCAAGCTCATTAATGAAGAACTTCATTTCAGAACCTATCCATATGATATAGAGCAATGGATGAATCTCAGGGATGTTAGTTCTCTATTATCCCCTTCCATAAAGAAGATCATTGATGAAGTAGAGGATGATGCAGTGTCTGCTGCTGAAATTTCTCTTGTAGAAAGTCTAAGAGGCTGCTTGGCAGAAGCTCTCAAAAGAGAGGATGTAGCAAGACAGAAGAGGAAATCTCAAGCTAAGTAAAAATTCTTGAATTCTGATCTTGTTAGTTAAGTTGTCAGCACATATTGTAAATTTGCTGTTATTTTCCATAAAAACAAATTGGGGGAGATTGTTGGGATTTATGGGTGATAGCATAGAAACAACTTAACTTTGATTGTACTTAATTTTTATAATTAAGTAGAACATACTGTCATAGCCAAAGTATGTTCTTGTAATCAGTATGTAATGTTATTCGAGTTGTATTGTTTGAAAGAAGTTCACTTATGTGTTCAAGACTCAAAGAATGCTTTTTGGATGATAACATGAATAAAGGTTACTGTCCTAAAGCTGTGACAGTAAGATTACAAGAAGACAGAATGTTGCAAGTCACGACAGCATATTCACTCTGACAGCAACATTGGCGGAAGACTACGCGACAACAACTATTGCCCTCGACAGCAAGTTTGGGATCCTCGACAGCACTCTATGCGGGGAACTCATACTGTCACCAAAAGATCATTCCTGTGACAGCAAGCTTTGCGGCAAAAGTAACTGTCTCAATAAAGATCCTTATGCTAGGTATCTTTCTCAGTCAAATCCCGTGACAGTTTAAATGTTCAAGAAACAGGCGTGATGCAGTATCCCTAAGCTGCACCAAGTCTGCAAGACTACGACAGAAGCTTCAAAGCACTGCAAAACAAAAGCGAATCAATTCAAGAGCAAGGTCAAGTCTTTATCTGCTGAATTGGTTTAGCTGGAAATAGAATGAATCTAGGTTGCTTTCTTTGTAATGTATATCTGACATGTTAGCAATTTAGGAAAGTCACATGGGTAAGACAATCTGTAAGAAGCTGCCACTTGACAGTGACAGCAGCTTCACAAACCCGTGACTGATAGTGATAGGGTTAGTCTTATACCTACTATCAACTCATTCTAGAATAGCAAGTAACGAAGACAAGCAAGAGTCTTTGAAGAAAAACCGAAGCTCGAGAATTCTTTCTTGGGTTGTAGCAACACTTTGCAAAATAAATAAAACATTTATTTTGTGAATCTTGTTCTTACTAAATACTGTTCGTGATTGCATATTTTGCTGATAACGTTTAATCTTGATTTTAGTTGTTGAAATTTAGATTGAATTTTATCAGTATTGCATTCACCCCCCCCCCCCTTCTACAATACACAAGGACTAACAGTTTCTTACAAACATGTGTTAAGTGATGAGTAGATCCACAGTTATTGCATAGTTTCCTAGAAGCACCTCCAACATTAGTGTATCCATTTCCTTTGTTGACTCCTACCTTTCCATTCCTATTCTTAGACTTGGGAGTTACTGGATTGACAGTATGTTCAGAAGTTGCTGTCGAACTTTCCTTGACAGTGTCTTTTATTCCTATTGTCTTGACAGAAGGTTTTAAAGTTACTGTCTTGGAACCATTCTTGACAGTATCTTTGGAAGATTCTGTCTTGCCAACTGTGACAGCATCTTTTGAACTTGCTGTCTGATTGCTTGGTAAGTTTACTGTTTTGGGGATTGTGACAGTATCCTTTCCATCCTTGAATGTGCTGTCAACACCTTCATCCTCATCAAGAATTTCTTGTTTGATGAGCATGGCTTCTTCATCAAACTCAATTTCTGCAGCTTTGAAAATGGGAGTTTTAACTTTCTTGAGAATGGTGGGTTTGACAGCAGCATTTCCAGAACAATCTTGAATCATAGTTTCCTTTCCAGGTCTTCTACCATATGAAAAGCCTATACCAACTGACTGATTTTCTGTATGCTTATCATTGTAATCATGAACTATCTTAGATGAGTTTTTATAAGCCTTGATTTTAAATTCATTTTCAAAAATCTCATTTCTCAGGAATTCCTCAACCTCTTTAGCACATTTCAATTCATTTTTAAGTTTAGCATTCTCCTGAGCTAAAGAGTCTAGTGAACTGGTTTTGAGAACAAGAGATTCATTTTCAGACTTTAGTGTTTCATTTAGCTTACTCAGCCTAGTGATCTCCTCATTGGCAGCAGATAAGCTAGTATGGACATTGAACATTTCAGCACTTAAGTCTTTAATGGTTTTCTTATACTCATCAATGGACATATCAAGTAAGACAAGTGAAGATACCTGACTTGAAGATGTTGTTGTTACTTCATCAGTGCTAGCCATGAGAGCTAGGTTGACATATTCTTCTTCATCTTCATCATCAGACTCATCCCAACACTTTCCTTCAGCCACATAGGCTCTACCTTGATTCTTCTTAGAGTATCCACCAGTTCCTTTCTCAAATCTCTGAACCTGTTTAGGTCTTTTGCACTCAGTAGCAAAATGACTAGGTTCACCACAGTTGTAACACTTGAATTTAGATCTATCCACAAATCCAGTCTTGTATCCTCCTTTGAATGAGCTTCCCACAGCAGCCTTTGATGAGCTTCCCTTGGTGAACTTGGATGCTTGGCCTTGGGGCCTGAATGACCTGTCCTTCTTGAACCTAAAGTTCTTGAACTTTTTGGCCATGTAAGCCATAGTAGGATTGTCCATGCTTTCCAGTTCCTCCATAGTGTAGAAGTCTTCATCTTCCACATCCTTGAGTTGTAGTACTACTTTCTCATCATCTTCAACAACCTCTTCTATCTTCAAGGATTGTACATGGGTTGGTTGAGTGATTTGAAGTGCTTCACTAGGTTGTGTGATTCTTGGCACTTGTGCTACTAGGGCACTTGACATGTTAGCCATCTTGTTCCTTGTTCCACTTTGTATGGCTCTCTTTTGAAAGAGTTCAAGTTCATAAGATTTCAGAATGCCATAAAGTGTCTCAAAGGTTATATTGTTGAGATCTCTTCCTTCTCGTATGGATGTTGTCTTGTGTTCAAGATGATCAGGCAGTGTAAGCAAGAACTTGACATTCAATTCTTTTCTGTCATAGTACTTGCCATGTATCTGCAGTTCAGTTAAGAGCTTACTGAACCTTTCAAACATGGAGGTTAAGTCTTCACCAGGCTTGGCCATGAATGCTTCATATTGAGATATAAGTATTTGCCTTTGGTTGCCTTTAACTTCTTCACTTCCTTCACAGAGTAAGGCTAACCTGATCCACATCTCCTTGGCTGATGTGCAGCTTATCACACTTCCACACATGGCTTTATCCATCGTGAGAGAATCGAGCAAGATGAGTTGCAAGTGATCATCTAGCACCATTTTCTCCTTCTCAGTTTCCAAAAATTCTGAGGGATCTTTGGGAACCCAATGTGCAGGAATGATTTCACCATTTACTGTTGTGGCTTCAATTTCCTTCCTTGGTATGAAAGGACCATTCTCGAGTATACCTGGGTATAGTGGATTTGCAGCTTTGATAAACAACAAGATTTTTCTTTTCCAAATACTGTAGTTCTCTTTATCAAAAGCTGGGATCTTGATACTGTTTGATTTCTGCATTGTCGTCGGGATCTCAGATATGTATATTAATCTGATAGCTCTGATACCAATTGTTGGTCCTTGTGTATTGCAGAAGGGGGGGGGATGAATGCAATACTGATAAAATTCAATCTCAGTTTCAACAACTAAAACTAAGATTTAATGTTATCAATAATATGTATGCATTCACAAACAGTATAGTAGAGAAGACAGGATTCACAAAATAAATGTTTTATTTATTTTGCAAAGTGTTGCTACAACCTCAAGAGAGAATTCTTGAGCTTCGATTTTTCTTCAAAACACTTGTTTGTCTTTTTCTTCACCTAGAATGGATTGATAGTCTAAGTATAAAACTAATCCTATCACTATCAACACGGGTCTGTGAAGCTGCTATCATTATCAAGTGGCAGCTTCTTACAAAGTGTCTACCCATGTGACTTTCCTAAATTGCTAACAATGTCAGATATACATTACAAAGAAAGCAACCTAGATTCATTTTATTTCTATCTAAAACAATTCAGCAAATAGAGACTTGACCTTGCTCTTGAATTGATTCGCTTTTGTTTGCAGTGCTTGAAGCTTCTGTCGTAGTCTTGCAGACTTGGTGCAGCTTAGGGATACTGCAACACGCATGTTTCTTGAACATTGAAACTGTCACGGGGTTTGACTGAGAAAGATACCTAGAACAAGGATCTTTCTCAACACAGTTACTTTTGCCGCAAAGCTTGCTGTCACAGGAATGTGCTTTTGGTGACAGTAGGAGTTCCCCGCATAGTGTGTTGTCGAGGTTTCCAAACTTGCTGTCGAGGGCTAAAGTTGTTGTCGCGTAGTCTTCCGCCAATGTTGCTGTCAGAGTGAATATGTTGTCTTGACTTGCAACATTCAATCTTACTGTCAATGCTTATGACAGTAACCTTTATTCATGTTGTCATCTAATATGCGTTCTTTGAGGCTTGAACACAGAAAGTGAACTTCTTCCAAATTACACAATTAAAATAACATTGCATACTGATTACAAGAACATACTTTGGCTGTGACAGTATGTTCTACTTAATTAAAAAATTAAGTATATACAAAGTTAAGTTGTTCCTATGCTATCACCCATAAATCCCAACACAATATTTTATCTTTCAGTACAGAACTTCACAAAACTGCATCGGATCGATCCAATGTAAATTGGTACTCAAGCATCTTAGCAAAAAAACGATATGATACATGAGACAAATGGAGACGCCTTACATATCCGGCTCATTTATTTTTTACCAGTGTATTTATAGATTAAAGATGCAAGAGTATTGATATATATATATGGTGACATTCAAGAGATAACTCTGAGTCCGTATATAGAGTCCGGGATAAAACCATTACATAAATATTTATAATACATATTTTTATCATATTTTTTATTAGGTATAATTATAAATTTCAATTATTAAATCAAAAAATGAAATTAAACTATTTTTAAAAAGAATATCTTGAAAATTAGTCAAAAAATCCAAAGTGATTCTACAGCGGAATCAATTTTATTTAAAATGATTCTGCAACAGAATCAAATTTAAAATCAATATTTTTATTCAAATTTTAAATGTTAATTTTTTTTATATAAAGTTTGTAAATGCTAATATTCTACATTAGAATCAGATTATATATTTTAGGTAAAAAAAATTTAAAATTATTTATGAGATTCCATAATAGAATATTTGGTTCTGCACGACTCTCTATATAAGATGGTTCTCCCTGGAATAATAGCATATATATATATATATATATATATATATATATATATATATATATATATATATATCAATACTATTATATAATAGACGAAACATTAAAAGTTTGGTTGGTCGGTATGGTACGTTGTGATTTTACTTAATTGCCCTTAATTAACTGTACTTCGTGTTTTTACTTAATTAACCTTACTTATTTATAGAAATATATTATTAAATAATAATATTACATATTTATAACAAATTACTTTTTTCACATAAAATGCATTATTTTTTCTAAAAAAATCCCTTACTTTTTCAAATATATCACGGGCAATTACCTTTTTTAACTAAAACATGTTAGTTTTTATGTTTTTCCTTACTAAAACCCCTCATTTTCCAAAAATATCACGGAAAAAAATTTAGTTATTTATTTTTAAAACTATTTTAATATTATAATTATTTTTTAAAAATTTACCTATTTTAACATGTCTACTTATTTTTCTTAACAAATGAAATTAATAAAAATATTAAAATATAAATAATCAAATACTTATTTATAACCAATTATCTTTTCACCTAAAACACATTATATATTTTTTCTAATAAAGTCCCTCATTTTCTAAATATATCACGGAAAATTGCCTTTTACAATTTACTTTTTCTATTTTTCTCACTAAAATTCATTATTTTTCCAAAAATATAACATGAAACCCTTTAATTATTTATTTTAAAATGTATTTAAATACTTTTAATTATTAAATTTTAAAACCTAATTTTCCAAAAATATCACGGGCATTTACCTTTCTAAACTAAATGTATGTTACATTTTTTATTTTTTTTTACTAAAACCCTTCATTTCCAAAAATATAACGGGCAAACTCATACTTATTTATTTTAAAATATGTTTTAATATTTTTAATTAATTAAAAGTGTTTAGCTATTTTAACATGTCTACTTATTTTTTGCACAATTACAATTAATAAAATATTAAAAAATAATAAAAAAATAACAATTAACAATCCGTGCATCGCACGTTTTTTAAGCTAGTACATATATATATATATATATAAAGTGATGTGCGAATCCATTTTTTTTTATATTAACGTTAATTCTTACATGAAAATTATTGATGTTAATACATATGTATTTTGATTAAATATTAGAATAAAATAATTGTTGAAGACTTGATAAAGCCAAAAAAAATCCAATTTAATATGTTAATTTTAGGAAAAAATTCTAAAAATAATTTTAGATTTCTTTTATCCTACATTGTATAAAAACAAGATTAAAAGTTCGATAAAATATTCAATAATAGTTAAACAGTATATTCACAAAAGAAGACAAACCCAAACTGATATTGTTTTATTGTATACCTGCTTTTATATGTGGGCTTATTGTTCAGGTCCGAACAACACCAAATGAATTTTTTTTCCAATTGTATAAATTCATAGGATCAAATAACGTGAAATATTTAAAAAATGGTTTGTTTCAATTTTTCTCAATTGTTCTTTTATAGTTGCCTTTAAAAGTATACATAGACATGGATTCCTTGGTAATCTGCTATGATTTAAGCCCGGACAACCCCAAATAAAAATTTTCGCAATTTTATAAATTTATAAGGTCAAATTACGTGTAAATATCCATAAAATGGTATGCTTCAATTTTTTTTCCCCATTTTTCTTGTATAGCTGCTTTTAGAGGTATACGTAGAGGGGACCCACTTGTATCAGCTCTAATATTTTTTAAATCCAAAATAATAGGAGTATTGTTTTATGTATTTCTCTTAATTTTTATAATCTAATTTTTTTATTGGCATTGAAGTTACACATGTCTAAGGCCTACGATAGAGTATAATGGAGTTTTATTGAGGCTATGATGCTGAAATTGGGTTTTTCTCCATCATGAGGTACAAAAGATCCTTAATTGTATTAATTCAATGTCATATTCTTTTTTGCTTAATGGGGAATCAACATGTAACATCTTCCATTCGTGAGAGGTTTGTGTCAAGGTGATCCGTTGTCACATTTTCTTTTCTTGTTTTGCTCTGAAGCTTTATCATGTTTACTCAAACAAGCTGAACAAGATCCATCTATTGAAGGTTTGATTTTAGGAAGAAATGGTATTCAAGTTTCACATCTCTTTTTTTGCAGATGATAGTATAATGTTTCTTTCAGTTACTCCTGATGAAAGTACTCGTTTGAAGTAGATTCTGGATGATCACTGTTCAGTTACTGGTCAATGTATTAATTTTCAAAAATCTGAAATATGCTTTAGAGTTTCTGTGGATAATTGGGTTTTTGATCGGCTTGCCAATATTCTTGTTGTCCAGACTATTAATTGTTTCAAAAATATTTAGGAATGCCCTGTTTTGTCAGTCGGAAGAAGCATAATTTTTTTAAATATATGAAGAACATAATTTGGAATAAGATTAAAAGTTGGAAACGATCTCTTTTTTCTACGGCAGGTAAGGAAATTATAATTAAAGCCATTGTTCAATCTATGCCTATATATGCCATTGGAATAATTGTTTTAAGCTATGCCTATATATGGTATTCAGGAGTTTTCTTATAATCCTAGATCTTCTAATTGTGTAGCTCGGTATACAGCGAGATATGCTCTTTCTTACAAAGCATATGTTCTTTAGATTGGGGGTGTTCCCTCTGTTGCAAAGCTGTTGTAATAGCAGATTTACCTAGATCTGGCAAATTGGGTCTGAATTCGAAAAATTGAATCGAAATTCATAAAACCGAATCCGACTTTGTATTCGAATTAGGTAATCCGACAATGATCCGAAAATGATCTGAACCGAAAATTTAACTGAAAATTATTCGATCTGATTATGATCCAGAACCAATCATAACTGAATAATAAATTATCCGAACCGAATATGATTCAAAATACGGGATCCGATTTAAATCCGAATTACAAAAAATGGTGAATTTATTGTTAGTTGAGTTATAATCTTTATAGATCGTAATTCACGTATATTAAAATTCAATAAATTAATCTATTTATAAACATAATTCATAATTAGAATAATTTCTTGTCAAAAATAAATAGATAGTTAATCAATACTTTTGAAAAAAGTACATTATTTTATAGTAAAATATATATTTAATATTAAGATATTTTTTAAAGTTTTACAAATAAAAAAATGAATAGGTAATAATCCGAAAAGATCCGAACCGAAGTTGATCCAAACCAAATTCATCCGATTTTAATCCGAATTAGACCTGAACCGAATCATAACCGAAAGTTGATCCGATCCGAGATTAATCTAATCCAAAATCGAATCGATTATCCGAATTACCGGGTCTAGATTTACCTACTCCTTAATGTAAATATTTCTCTTATTGTATATATTAAGCTCATCTCAAAAAAATAAAATATAAGAAAAGTGGTTAATCTAATACCAAGGTTTTGGCCTTTCATATACATAGATCACATACAGTAGAACCTCGATAAATGAATGTTAGATAAATGAATAACCTCGTCAAATGAATAATTTTTTCCGGTCCCGACTTGGGACAATGAACTTAATGAATAATCTCGCTAAATGCATTAACGAATATTTTATAAATAAATAATCACTATATTTTAAATAATATTTTTATATTTATGGAATATATGAATACATTTGATCCAATAAATAATTTGCATACACATTAATAAATAATATTGTAAATCATATTTTCTCGAAAAATGTTTCTAAAATTAATTGCTTGTTTTTTTTCGTTCACCAAAATGCATCTGATCCTCCACCAAAATGCATTTAGTAATTTTATGATTGTGTGATCAAAATAAGAATTTAGAATTATATATATCTTGTTATATAGGTGATTCTGTATATACTTTACCTCTAAATATTTTATACACAGTAGTCGAGTGTATATGGTGTTGTTTCAATACATAGTACTACTGTGCACTATATCTATTCCAGTAGTCGAGTGTATATGGTGTTGTTTCAATACATAGTACTACTGTGCACTATATCTATTCCATGCATGCATGTGTAACTTATCTAGAATTCAAAACAAAATGAATGTAATTAAACATTACAAAAAAATTATAATCATGATTAATTTTAGGTACATTAACATAAAATGTATAAAAAATCTTGTTAAAACAAAATGTACAAAATAATATAATTATAATTAAAAAATCTGAAAATAACATCTAAATTAATAAATATTTATTTATCGATAATTAAATAAAATATTCATTAATCGATAAATAAATAATCTCACTAAGTGAATATTTTTTATGATCCCTATTCATTTATCGATGTTCTACTGTATTTCAGTTTTCTTGTATAATTTGACGGATATTTTTGTAAACTTCATAATTTCATGCATCACAATAATTACAAATTTACAATTCATTTTTCACTTGCGCCGCTTCTCAACAGGTCCCACTCTATAATTATCTAACACACCATTTCGAGCACTCAAAACGACGCCAAACATTTTGTTAACGCCGTTATCTAAACGGTCCAGTCCCTCCCCCATCTTCTCCGTTAAATTTTCAATTTCCTTAACGGCGATCTCCAACCGCTCTTTCTCACCAACTCCCGTTACACCACCGTCAATCAAAACGCGCAAAGAAACCGCACGCGCTGCCACCTCATCAGTCTCGTTCAACACAACTCTTCTCTCCGAGTCAAAAATCGCCGTTTGTAACTCGTTGACTGAGTCGGACCAGGAAAACTCGGAGGGGACTCGGATTTTTGTGAGCTCTGGGAGTCCGTGAAGAGATGACAAGGCGACTCCGGCGACAAAAACGGTTATTAATCCAACGGCGTAGATGATGCGGAGGACAGCTCTTTCAACGGTCGAGATCTTGCCACGTGGAGGCGAGATGGTAACAATCGCGTTCACTAAATCTCTGATCAAAACGTCGGGTTCACGAACTTCGAAGCCTCTTCGCTTCGCGAAATCTCCGCAATTTCTCTCGTAATCGGCAATGCACTCGCTCGCTCTCTTCATCTTCTCCGGCGCCGGAGGACCATATCCGTCACCGGACACATTTAACAAATGAGTCACAAACTTCATCAACAGCCTGCGATGCCGAAGCTTCTCGATCTCGTACGAGACCGAATTACACACATCTAAAATCTTCACGCTGTGATCCAGATAAAACGACCGCGAATCACCAGACGATCCCGACGCTGACGTCATCGCCGAAATAACCGCGTTCGCATCGGCGTGGGTGTCAGACAGCAAATCAACGGCGAGGGAGAGCCACTGGAGACTGATCAAATGCGACGGAGATGAAAAGGATAAAGCTCTGAGACGGTTATTTAGTTTGTCATCGAAGGATTTGAAGATGAGATCGAAGTCATGAAGAGGAGATCGTTTGATTGATGATCGGAACGGAGAGAAGGACGGGAAAGGAGGGTTTTTCTCGGTCAGGAACATAGTACGGTTGTGATCGGAGAGACGAAGCCGGAAAATTTGATCGGAGGATGAAGTGAGGGAGATGAGTCAAAATATGAAGGCGGGAATAAAGTTATATATGAATGGAGTTTGGGGGGGTGGGTTTGAATGAGATGGTATGGAGACATACGTATATGAGATGAGCGTGTAACAGCATAAAAAGTGTGAATTTGCTTTCCAAATCCACACGCTAGAGAAGCTACTTGGAAACGTTTGAGTTTGTTAGTACTAAATGACTAAAATACCCATTTCTCTTATTACTATTTTAATTAGCTTTATAATCCGTGCGAGACACGGATATGTTCTCCATTCTTCTCTTATAAAATGATAAGTCGATTTATTAAATATAATATATGTTTTGTTGCAAGTGGGATCAATTTTTGTTAGAAAAGGTCATATATATTTAATCACGTAAATATATGCATGCATGCGAAATGTATTATAGGTTCTGTTGCGAATAAAATCTTTTTTCATTGAAAAAGATCATATCTAATAACGACGTATAATATAAGACATTTAATTTTGAAGTGCTTGCAGACTTGTAAATACGGGAGATTGAACTATTTTAAATGAGTGTGACTTATTTTGCAACCGTCGTGTAACTTTATAAAAAACAAAATAGTATTTAACATGTTTGAAGTAGTTAGTATTTAGTAAAACTATTTGGTACAATATTTCTATAACATTTGTTTGATATATAGCTTATTGTTTAAGATAAACTAAATTTATAAAAAATAATTATTTGATATGGTACAAAATATTCTCGTTGGCTATTGTAAAGTGACGCAGATCAAATCATATTTTGCTAACTTCAAAAAATAAACCTATTAGCCTTATTATTACATCTTCCGTATCCAAATTTCTTATTTGGTTGATATTCATTGTTCACTCACCAAATCCATTATTTTTTATCATCATTTATTTGGTCTATAATTACTTTTGATCTCCCTGAACTGTTTACTATATAAGCAAATAAATGTAATGAATCAAATAGCGAACCTGGATACGAAATATGCAATAAGACCAATAGTTTGTTTTTTCAATTTAGCAAAATAAGATTTGATATGCAGATCAAATCATATTTTGCTAACTTCGAAAAACAAACCTATTGCCTTATTATTATATCTTCCGTATCCAAATTCCTTATTTGATTGATATTCATTGTCCACTCGCCATATTCATTATTTTTTATCATCATTTATTTGGTTTATAATTACTTTTGATCTCCCTAAACCGTCTGCTATATAAGCAAATAAATGTAATGAACCAAATAGCGAACCTATATACGAAATATGCAATAAGGCCAATAGTTTTTTTTTTTTTTTTTAATTTAGCAAAATAAGATTTCATATGCATCACTTTGCAATAGTGAATGAAGCTCTAAATTAGTTGGTAATCTCTTTCAATTAACAATTACCAATCATCATTGTCATAATTTATTTAATGTTTAAAAGTTGTAATATTTTCTCTAAAAAATAATATCTAATCATAAATTGTTAATATTAAATATTGAAGTAATAATAAATATCAATGATATGCAATAATGAGTTGGACACAATTAATGTACGCATATTAAAGTAGATGAGTATTAATTGTAATTAATAAATGTATAATTAAAATATAATTTAGAAAGGTATTTTGATAATTTAACTTGAATAAATTGACTCATTGAACCCCCTAGTTGCTATATTATATATATAATAGATATATATATTGATTGTATATAGAATTTGTAATCTAATAGTATATATAATATGAGCAAATATATACTTATTACAAATAAACATGATTTACAATATAAAAATATTAATATAATTATTTTTCCAATGGACCAATTTCAATTTATAACATTTTGTATATCTATTTTGCATGAATTTTTCTCTAATATGGTCAAATATATGATTTTAAGACACTTGTGAAAATAGATTATCTACCTGTTGTGGATTAAAAAACGTACTTGTGTATTTAATGCTAAGGTTTAATGAGCTTTGAGCTTTAATGGCTGCACTTGTGTTTCGAGACTAAATTGGTCCTCACAAGATGCCTACGTATCTCAAATCGTTATTGAGAATCAAGCCAAAGACGTAGTTCTTGGTGTTGCCCTCGGGGCTATGGCGGCAGGGGCACACCAAGGACGTAGTGACTTGTATGTCCTTATTCGAGGATGAAGTCTAAAACGTTGTAGATGACGTATGGAGTTGTGTCCAAAACGTGACGTATGGAGCTGTGTCCAAAACGTAGTAGATGATGTATGGAGCTGTGTCCAAAACATAGTAGATGACGTATGGAGCTGTGTTCAAAACGTGTTTCTATTGTGAAGGAGCAGGGTCCTTATATAGGCGTCTGGAGCATCTTATTTAGAGTAAGTTTAGGAGACTTAGTGAATAAGTCTCCTTTTTGATAATGGATAAACATTGTATTTCTTGGTGGACAAGTCTTTTCCTTGTTGATAAGGACTATGACTCATTATTTCTTTTAATTGGGATTCTGGATCCTTCTTTGATGAATTTACCATATTTTGGACTCCTTTCTCGAGCTGTATATTTTCTTTATTTATTAATTACGAAATTAATAAATAATTAGGGTTTCAGGCCTTGCTTATTGGGTCGTGTTCTTAGACCAATCCGGGTCTAATTAATACGTAATTAATTGCACTTCTAGGATTATTTTTCAGGCCATATCATTTGCCCCCCAACTTCTATGATAATGCACTAGGATTTCATAGAAGTTATAACGGTCTTTTTCGAGACTTGGGGTCTTTTTATCCCTTACCTGGGACTTACTACCCTTTTTTGGGGATTTTAATATACACTAGTGTTTCACGAGTATCGTCTTGGTGTAAAGTGTGGAGCGACCTACACATTTACGACGATTTTGCCTTATTCGAGGCTAGCTTGACATTTGCATAAGCCTTTTATGTCTTATACCGTCTTGTTTTGGATTCAAGCCTTTCATTGAGCATATCGAATGATGGGGTTTGGACTGAATGTCTTAGGTTTCTGGGGTTTCAACCCTTCACCCTTACGAGTTCTTACTGATGGTTGCACTCGTAGTGATTCATTCTCAAGTCTACCATATCAAACTTCTCATGAGCTTGAAATTTTCGCTAATTAACAATAGGCATCTTAGGCTTTCTTTTGTATGTTTATTAGCAACATTCACCCTTCGGGGTTCGTTGTATTCAGCTCTATTTGAGCAGTTGACATGCATATTTTGTATGATTTCCTTTGCATTCATTTGTATTTTGTCTTGACAATGCTTTGAGGATGTTTCTACCAATCAAAACGGGTTCAACCATTCATATTCTTTCCAGGAAGCTCATGATTTCATCGAACCATATATCTACTTGTCCTACTAGCGGATCCTTTTAGGATGCACTAAACATAATAGACTTTCAAATTTGAGGCATGCCAAGTCCTTGGCACCTCATGCCCTTCGAGGGTTTCCAACTTGTAGGAGCCTCGACCAAATACGTTCTTGACGCGATATGATCCTTCCCAATTTGGGGCCAACTTGCCTTTTTGTCCAACTCCGGATGACTCAATCTTTCGGAGGACTAAATCTCCTTGTCGAAAGAATCTCTCTTTAACCCTTAGGTTGTAATAGAAAGATGCTCGTTTCTGATGCTGAACTATCTTGGCATTTGCCTCATCTCTAACTTCATCAATTAGATCTAAAGCCAGCCTCAAGTCTTCCTCATTTGTTTCTGGCTCATAAGCCTCAATTCTTGGAGACGTGTGAGTAATCTCCACTGGAACCACTGTCTCTGCCCCATATGCCAACAGAAATGGGGTAGCTCTAGTGGTGACTTTGCAGGTAGTACAATATGCCCATAGTATGGGGAGCAATTCATCTACCCAAGTGTTTCTAGAGCGTTCAACTCTTTTCTTCAGTCCATCTAGGATAATTCGATTTGCAACTTCAGCTTGCCCATTTGCTTGTGGATGGGCAACAAAAGTGAAGCGCGACTTGATATCATTCTCATCGCGATACTTCTTGAACTCATCGTTGTTAAACTGAGTTCCATTGTCCGTGACCAGGATTCGTGGAATTCCATATCTACTTATCACATTTTCCCAGAAGAAATGCATCACTTACTTGGTGGTTATCTTGGCTAATGGCTTAGCCTCAATCCACTTAGTGAAGTAGTCGATTGCTACTATCAAGAACTTTCGTTGAGCACTTTCCATTGGAAATGGCCCGAGTATATCCATTCCCCACGTGGCAAAGGGGATTGGTGAGTTTATGGATGTCAGAATCTCTGGTGGTTGCCTAACCACTGGGGCATGCTTCTGGCACCTTTCACATTTCTTTACGTAGATTTTAGCATCTACTAGTATGCTTGGCCAGTAGAAACCTAGACGAGTGATTTTATGGGCAAGGGCTCTGCCCCCCAAGTGCTGCCCACAAATTCCTTCATGTACTTCCTTCAGGGCGAATTCTGCCTCTTGAGGTCTCAAACATTTCAGATACGGAACGATGAAAGACTTCTTGTATAGGATTCCCTCAATCAGGGTATACCTTAGTGCTCTCACATATAGCTTTCGTGCTTCTGAAGTGTCGTTGGGTAACCACCCAGTTTCCAGATGAGCTTTGATGGGATCTATCCAACAACTAGCAACATCAATGGGTGCTAC
Organism: Heracleum sosnowskyi; assembly: GCA_030848705.1. Classification (NCBI taxonomy): domain Eukaryota; kingdom Viridiplantae; phylum Streptophyta; class Magnoliopsida; order Apiales; family Apiaceae; genus Heracleum; species Heracleum sosnowskyi. Next base: position 117,388,716 of record CM061239.1, read on the forward strand.
CAACTTTCCATTGATGCTTGGGGTCCTCAAGACTTGGAAGTATACACTCCCTGCATAGTTTTCAATTTCAGAAGAAACAAATTTAGACAAGGCATCAGCCTTCATGTTTTCTTCCCTTGGAATGTGCTCTACATAGCATTCATCAAACTGAGTCATGATGGCCTTGACAAGTTTCAAGTACTTGGCCATGACTTCATCTCTGGCCTCAAATTCCCCATTTACTTGGGAAACCACTAGCCTCGAATCTCCACATACTTTCAGAGTTTTAACTCTCAAGGCTCCATCCAGCCCTAAGCCAGCTATCAGGGCTTCGTACTCAGCCTCATTGTTTGTCGTTAGGAAGTCAAGTTTTAGTGCGTACTCTATGAAAAATCCATCAGGACTTTGTAGCACTAAACCGGCTCCACTTGATTTTGTTTTTGATGCTCCATCAAAATAGAGCACCCAATACTCTTTGAAATCCATCTCTTGATCTTTCTCATCCTCCATTATTACTTCCTGCCCCCCGACTTCTTGGTTGTCAATGGTACATTTGTTAGATATAATTGCTGATGTTTGTTTATCAGTGTTTAAAGTACCAGGAAACTATCAGAGTTTAGCTGGAGAACTAGTCAGAGTTTAGCTGGAGGACCAGTCAGAGTTTGTTAAAGTCTGATGGTCAGAGTTTACTTAGTTGTCGGTGAAGTCAATGAAGATTTTAGAAGCGATATTCTTTGAAGATGGAAAGAAGCAAAGAGATATCTAGATGGCTAAGGAAACATAACAGAAGACAGAAGCAATTCTTAATTGATTCTAATTGTATAGCTAATTTATAGGAATATCAATTAATGATTGTATGTAGCTGTGTACTATATAAACACGGATAGGATAACTGTAACAGCCCGACTTTTCGGACTATTAATTCTAAATTCAAAACTTAAATAAAGTAATATACAATGACAATTACAGACGGAAGCGTGACAAAAGTTCTATTACAAAATAACTATTACAAAAGCGCAACTAACGATGATAATCCAAGCCAAACTAGTCCAAACCTAAGATCCTCGAACTCGAAAGCTATCCCACTTGAGTTACACCGAACCTGAAAATTGTAAGGAATGAGCTATACAGCCCAGCAAGAAACCAATCGATCCAACTAGTCGGGCAAATAACATGTATACATACAAGATAATACGATATTTAATACGATACAATAACGATACACGATACATAACTTACGATACATATATTATTATTCTTATTCGATAGATACGATATCACATAACAACAATAACTCGAAACTCATAATTCATGCCACGATCACTACAACCCGGTGATAACGGTCCTAAATTTTCAGAAAACTGTCACTATAACCCGGTGACTCGGTCCTTATTCTTATTCGATATTTTCACAAACCATGGCATAAATTAGAATCTCAAGACTATTATTACTTACACATAACACATATACAATAATACACATCACATCAAAATATATCATCACTAAGCCCAAGTTTATATAATCAAAACACACACACAACACATAGTTTCGAAAACACTAGATAAATCAATCGGAAACTTAACTCAATGCGAAAAATCAAGAATCAAATCATCCTAGAGCACGTACCCAATTCTGACCAGAACTGTATTTACTCCTTTTGACCCTCTAAACGATGTTTTCTTGGAAAACTCAAAGGACGAAAGTTGTACAGAATCAAAAATACCTTTCTGAAAAGATATGACTTATCAGAATCGGACTTATAACGAATCGGGAATTGAATAAAACGTCCGCTGAATTTGAACAGAAACTGAAAAACAAAATCTGTTTGTGTTTTGTGATTTTAAGAACAGTTCAGAGCATAATTTGGAAAATCACTATGAAATAGATGTTGTAGGAAATTGAAAGAGATTTCCGAAAAGTCTAGAATCATCAAATTCCGACTTACGATGAATATTCTACGAAGTTTACAAGACAGCTGATTTCTGTATGTATAAAAGCCCTACGAATTTTGAGTAAAAAGATTAGGAAGAAGACTATGATGTTTATATAACGATACAAAACCCTAACTCCAAACCTACAACTTAACTATATCCAAACCTGATCCATATTTTAGGCCCATTAGTCTAATTTAATTTTAAATCCTATTCTTTTTCCAATTTTAATCCTTTTTTATTACTCTTTTATTATTATTAATCTAAAAATTACGGGATATTACAAACTACCCTCCTTAAAAAGAATTTGGTCCCCAAATTCACAACAATCCTATCACATGACACGTCTACCCACTAATTCTCCTATAAGTCAAACTTAAACTATCGTCCACAAGATCGCACCCTAGAGAATGTATTAGTCCCATACCTAACACACTCCAAAGGACAGCCTGCTCTGATACCAACTGTAACAGCCCGACTTTTCGAACTATTAATTCTAAATTCAAAACTTAAATAAAGTAATATACAATGACAATTACAGACGGAAGCGTGACAAAAGTTCTATTACAAAATAACTATTACAAAAGCGCAGCCAACGATGACAATCCAAGCCAAACTAGTCCAAACCTAAGATCCTCGAACTCGAAAGCTATCCCACTTGAGTTACACCGAACCTGAAAATTGTAAGGAATGAGCTATACAGCCCAACAAGAAACCAATCGATCCAACTAGTCGGGCAAATAACATGTATACATACAAGATAATACGATATTTAATACGATACACGATACATAACTTACGATACACATATTCTTATTTTTATTCGATAGATACGATATCACATAACAACAATAACTCGAAACTCATAATTCATGCCACGATCACTATAACCCGGTGATAACGGTCCTAAATTTTCAGAAAACTGTCACTATAACCCGGTGACTCGGTCCTTATTCTTATTCGATATTTTCACAAACCATGACACAAATCAGAATCTCAAGACTCTTATTACTTACACATAACACATATACAATAATACACATCACATCAAAATATATCATCACTAAACCCAAGTTTATATAATCAAAACACACACACAACACATAGTTTCGAAAACACTAGATAAATCAATCGGAAACTTACCTCAACGCGAAAAATCAAGAATCAAATCATCCTAGAGCACGTACCCAATTCTGACCAGAACTGTATTTACTCCTTTTGACCCTCTAAACGACGTTTTCTTGGAAAACTCAAAGGATGAAAGTTGTACAGAATGAAAATACCTTTCTGAAAAGATATGACTCATCAGAATCGGACTTATAACGAATCGGGAATTGAATAAAACGTCCGCTGAATTTGAACAGAAACTGAAAAACAAAATCTGTTTGTGTTTTGTGATTTTAAGAACAGTTCAGAGCATAATTTGGAAAAACACTATGAAATATATGTTGGAGGAAATTGAAAGAACTTTCCGAAAAGTCTAGAATCATCAAATTCCGACTTACGATGAATATTCTACGAATTTTACAAGACAGCTGATTTCTGTATGTATAAAAGCCCTACGAATTTTGAGTAAAAAGATTAGGAAGAAGACTATGATGTTTATATAACGATACAAACCCTAACTCCAGACCTACAACTTAACTATATCCAAATCTGATCCATATTTTAGGCCCATTAGTCTAATTTAATTTTAAATCCTATTCTTTTTCCAATTTTAATCCTTTTTTATTACTCTTTTATTATTATTAATCTAAAAATTACGGGATATTACAATAACCCTAAAAGGGATGCGAATACGTGAATTATCATTCTTGTAACCTAGCAGCTCTCTGTGATATTTTACATCACTGAGAGAGGAGTTTTTAATTCCATTCAGTTTATTATCCATAAACAGTGTTCTTATTGTTATTCTCATACATATACTTGATTATATATTGTGTATTCGGCCTAATAATTGGTATCAGAGCCAAGGTTGTTTAATATATACAGTTTTTGATCCAAACATAAGTTATAACCATGGCTGAAAATACCCAGGCAGGTTCTAATGCTCAGAAGGTTCAACCAACTTCTGTAAGTCAATATGAGACGATCAGGGTTCCAATTCTAAGACCAGTGGAATACCCAATATGGAAGGTGAAGATGACCATGTTTCTGGAAGCCACGGATCCAGAATATCTTGATAGAATCAATGATGGTCCTCATATGCCAACAAAACTGTCTCCAGTTGTTGCTGGTCAAGAACAAAATAGCGTTCCAAAAGAAAAGAAAGATTTGACTCCTGAAGACATCTCATCAATTGCAAAGGATGCAAAGGTTAGACATCTTCTCCATAGTGCCTTAGATAATGTCATGTCTAATAGAGTTATTGGCTGCAAAACTGCCAAAGAGATTTGGGATGCTTTAGAAGTCAGATGTCAAGGAACAAGTGCTATAAAGAAGAACAGGAAGACTATTCTTACACAGGAGTATGAACACTTTGACTCTAGACCTGATGAAACTTTGACTGAGACATAGGACAGATTCTGTAAACTGTTGAATGATTTATCTCTTGTTGATAAAGAATATGAACTTTAAGAGTCGAATCTCAAATTCCTTCTACTTCTACCTGAAAGATGGGATTTAAAGGCGACGACAATAAGAGATAATTATGATCTTGCAGAAACAGATCTCGATGAAATCTATGGTTTGCTTAAAACTCATGAACTTGAGATAGAGCAAAGAAACAAAAGATCTGGAAAGAAGACAAAATATGTTGCTCTCAAAGTTGAAGAAAAACTTCTTAAGAAAGAAACATCAAAGAAGAAAGCTAAGGGAAAGGCTTTGGTCATAAATTCTGAAAGTGAGTCATCAAACTCTGATGATGACTCAAATGCTGATGAATCATCTGAAACCGAGGATGATGAAGAAAAGATGATGCAAATGGCTGCTTTGATGGTGAAGACTTTCAAGAAGATGGGTTTCACGAACTTCAAGAAATGAAAGAGATTCTCAAGGAGAGATTCAAACTCTGAAAGAAAGAATTTCAGAAAGTCTGAAAGAAGGGATATCAAATCTGGGAAGAAAGACAAGTCTGAGATCCAGTGCTACAAGTGTAAAGAGATGGGTCACTATGCTCCAGAGTGCAAGAAAGGAAAATCTGAAAAAGCACTCATCACTAAAGGAAAAGACTGGGCAGACACTTCTGATTCAGATGAGGATGTCAACTATGCTCTTATGGCAACTGTCAAAGATGAATCTGATTCATCTGAAAACAAGGTACCCCTAACAACTTATTCTTATGATACTGATAATATACCTGAATTGAGAATTCATCTTAAAAGCATACATGTTAGTTATAGGGATCAGACTTTAGAAAATGAGAGAATTAAATATGAGAATCTAAAGCTTAAAGAGAGAAATAAATTTCTTGAAGGAGAACTTGTTAACATGCAACAAGTTCAAAAGGAAAGAGATGATGTTGTTTATGTTGAACAGGAGTTGCTTAAGAAATTTAGGCAATTAGAATCTGATTTGGAAACAGAAAGAAAGGTAATTAAAACCTGGACAAACTCTGGTAAGGACACACATCAGGTGTTTCAAACAGACTCAGTAGGGTTAGGTTACTGTGAGAAAGATGAACTTAGGTTTAAAGATAAGGTTAAAGTTAGAACACATCTTCCACCTATAAAATTTGTTCCTGAATCCAGTAAACTAAACTCTGTACTTGAAAAAGAAACAGTTAAGGAAGAACCAGTAAAAACTTGTGTTAAACAGGTTAATGTTGGTTTAATGACAGAGAAACAAATCAAGTACAAGCTCAAAGAGGTAAAGTCTGTTGACAAACAGAAAGTGTCCAGGAAAAATAGAAATGGAAAGGTAGGCATTAATAAAAGCAATAATCATTTGCCTATCACTGATGCTCCTAGAAAAACATGTCATAATTGTGGTAGTTCTAACCATCTTGCAAGTTTTTGCAAGAAAAACAAAGATATTAATTCTTTACCCTCCATGTCTCGAGTTAAGAATGATTATGTTAGGGTTAGACCACAGACTTTATGCACTCACTGTGGGAGTACTTGGCACTCTATTTATACTTGCAAGAATTATCATGCCATTTATCACAACTATTATGAGTTGAAGCCAAATTTGAAGTGGGTTAAAGTTGATTCTGCAAGTGTAAACTCTGATACTGTTAGCTTAAACTCTGTTGATAAGAATTCCGCTGCAAAAGCTAACAATGTTAAGAAAGCCAAAGGATCCAAGCAAGTCTGGATCCTTAGATCTAACTCTTTGTAATTGTTTGTGATTGCAGGGCATAAGGGAAAGCACCCTAGTCTTGGACAGTGGATGTTCAGGGCACATGACTGGCAATAAAGCCCTGCTATCAGATTATGAGGAGAAAGCTGGCCCAAAAGTTTCCTATGGAAATGGCAACATAGGACGTACTATGGGATAGGGCTGGCAATTTCGGGTTGCGGGTCGGGTTGACAGACTCGGGTCATAAATTTGACCCAACCCGAACCCGACCCGAAATTTTAATGGGTCAGAATACTCAACCCGAACCCAACCCGAAAATTTATGAGTAACCCGAACCCAACCCGAAATAATAATTATTTATTTAATAAATATAAATTATATATTATAAATAATAAATAAATTATATTTTGATAATATAAATTAATTTTAATATTATTGAATTAGAATATATATTAATTTAAATAACAAATAATACAAAATTAATATAAAATATAGGTATTTTCAGAATATATTTCATTTTATATTATATAAATATTATTTCGGGTAAGTTTCGGGTAACCCGAAATTAACCCGAAAATGACCCGAATTTTTTGGTTCAGTTTTGGGTCAACCCGAAATCAACCCGAACCCGAAAAAATCCAACCCGAATTCGTACTCTTCGGGTCGAATTCGTGTCGGGTTGTCGGGTCGTGTCTGATTTTGCCACCCCTACTATGGGATATGACAATATCAATCTTGGAAGTTTCATCATCACAAATGTAGCTCTAGTACCAGGACTCAAGCATGACTTGCTATTTGTGAGTCAAATCTGTGACAGAGGTTACCATGTAGATTTTCAACCTGAATACTGTGAGGTTATCAGCAAATCTACAGGGAAAGTTGTTCTAGTTGGACACAGACGGAATAATATCTATGAAGCAAGTTTGGTAACAAACTCTGAAGGAAAAGCTGTGTGTCTGTCTGCAAAAATGTCTAATGAAGAGAGTTGGAAATGGCATAAGAAGCTCTCTCATCTAAACTTGAACAACATCAATGAGCTAATTCGAAAAGATCTTGTAAGGGGACTTCCAAAGTCTATACTCAGCTTAGATGGTCTGTGTGATTCTTGTCAAAAGGCCAAGCAAAGGAAGTCATCTTTCAAGAGTAAATCTGAATCTTCAGTTGTGGATCCTTATCATCTTCTTCATGTTGATCTATTTGGTCCAGTAAATGTAATGTCACTAGGCAGAAAGAAATATGCTCTAGTCATTGTTGATGAGTATACTAGATACACTTGGGTGTACTTTTTAGCAAAGAAGGATGAAACTGCCTTAATTCTGATGGATCATGTGAAGCTACTGGACAAAGGATCACAGTTTAAAGTGAAAATTATCAGGAGTGATAATGGTACTGAATTCAGAAATGCAACAATGGAAGAATTTTGCAAAGAAAGAGGAGTGAAGCAAGAATTTTCTGCACCAGGGACTCCACAGCAAAATGGTGTAGTGGAAAGGAATAACAGAACTCTAATCGAAGCTGCCAGAACAATGCTTGATGAAGCAAAATTGCCAACTTATTTCTGGGCAGAAGCTGTTCAAACTGCTTGTTTTACTCAAAATGCAACACTGATCAACAGGCATGGGAAAACACCATATGAGATGGTGAAGAATAAGAAACCAAACCTAAAATATTTTCATATTTTTTGGTGCAAATGTTTTGTGTTGAAAACTCATCCTGAACAGTTGACCGAGTTTGATTTAAAAGCTGATGAAGGAATCTTTGTTGGATATCCACTATCAACTAAAGCATTCAGAGTTTATAATCTGAGAACTAAAGTGATCATGGAATCTATACATGTGTCATTTGATGACAAGAAAATAACTGGAATTGAAGATAACGAAAATCATGATCAGCTACGCTTTGAAAATGAAGATCTAAACTCTGATGATATAAACTCTGACGAAGCAAATCCATCAAACTCTGATGTAGCATACTCTGATCCTCTACTGGTAAACACTGAGGAAATTTCTCAGACAGAAGAAAATAGAGAACCAGTTAAGGGGGAGCATGAAGATACTTCAGCAACATCTCAAAATGATGACTCCCATTCAGAAAGTGAGTCAGCTGAAGAGTCTAACACAAACTCTGAAAGTTCAAACACTGAGCAGTCAAATTCAGGGGGAGCCTCAGAGAATGCAGATGGTCAACAAGAGAATCAGGAAAGCATGGATCAAGGGGGAGAATCCAATAATGATGAAAGAAGCCACTTACCTACAGCAAGAAGGTGTACTCGGGCTCATACACCTGATCTGATAATTGGAAATCCAGATGCAAGTGTGAAAACAAGAAGTGCCACAGCAAATGAATGTCTGTTTCATGCATTCATATCTCAAACAGAGCCTAAGAAAGTGGATGAAACTCTTCAAGATGCTAACTGGATAACAGCTATGCAAGAGGAATTGAATGAGTTTGAAAGAAATGAAGTATGGACACTTGTACCAAGACCAAAGAACAGGTCTGTTGTTGGTACAAAGTGGGTTTTCAGAAACAAGACTGACAGTGAGGGAGTAATTACAAGGAATAAAGCTAGACTTGTGGCAAAAGGATATTCACAACAGGAAGGAATTGACTATGATGAAACCTTTGCTCCAGTTGCAAGATTGGAAGCCATAAGAATTTTTCTAGCATATGCTGCTCACAAGAAGTTTAAAGTCTTTCAGATGGATGTGAAGAGTGCTTTTCTCAATGGGAAACTTGAAGAAGAAGTGTTTGTTGAACAACCACCAGGGTTTGTGGATCCCAAGTATCCAGATTATGTCTACAGGCTTGACAAAGCACTTTATGGACTAAAGCAGGCACCTAGAGCATGGTATGAAACTCTGGCTCAATTTCTTTTAGAAAGTGGGTTCACTAGAGGTACAATTGATAAAACCTTGTTCTATTTCAATACTGGTAATGATTTGCTTTTAGTTCAAATCTATGTGGATGACATAATTTTTGGGTCTACTAATGACAAACTCTGTAAGAAATTTGCCAAGCTTATGCAGTCCAGGTACTAAATGAGCATGATGGGAGAGCTTAGTTATTTTATAGGCTTGCAAGTAAAGCAAACAGATGATGGGATTTTTATCAATCAAGCAAAATATACCAGAAATCTTCTCAAGAAATTTGGTATGCTTGATAGTTCATCTGCAACTACTTCTATGGCAACTGCAACAAAGTTAGACAAAGACACAGGAACTTCAGTAGATATGACAAACTACAGAGGCATGATAGGGTCTCTTCTTTATCTGACTGCAAGTAGACCAGACATCATGTATGCAACCTGTCTTTGTGCAAGATTTCAGGCAGATCCCAGAGAGCCTCATCTAACAGTTGTGAAGAGGATTTTCAAATATCTCAAAGGAGACATAACCTTGGGTTTGTGGTATCCTAGAGAATCAGAGTTTAAGTTAATTGGTTACTCTGATGCAGATTTTGCAGGCTGTAAGATTGACAGAAAGAGCACTAGTGGAAGCTGTCAATTTCTAGGTGACAGACTGGTTTCTTGGTACAGCAAGAAACAGAAATCAATTTCCACATCCACAACAGAAGCAGAGTATATTGCTGTTGGTAGCTGTTGTGCACAGATTTTGTGGATGAAGAATCAATTGCTGGATTATGGGTTAAGGTACTCTAAAATACCTATTTTTTGTGATAATCAAAGTGCTATTGCTATGATAGGTAACCCAGTACAGCATTCCATGACCAAGCACATCAGCATAAGGTATCACTTTATCAGGGAACATGTGGAGGAAGGAGATTTTGAGCTTCATTTTGTGTCTACAGAACAACAACTTGCAGATATCTTCACTAAGCCTTTGAGTGAAGCTACATTTACAAGACTGGTAAATGAACTTGGAATGATCTCTGGTTTCGACTAGAGATACTGGTTAGACTCAAACTTTACTCATCTGTGATAATTTGCTCATGTTTTTATGCATATGTTAACTGTCATGCAAATCATGTTGTTAAACTCTGGAAGCATACTCTGATGTTAAACTCTGATTGTGGTATTGTCTGAAACATAAGAACCAATGAAGAAAAAAGTATGAAGCATGATTCTCAGTAAGTAATCATGAATCTTTCTAAGTTATATATGATCTGATCTCAAATGTGTGCAGAAAATTAACACAGCATGATACTGTCTCTATATTTATAGCATCTCTTAGTTTATTGGTCCTATACACTGAGTCTGTATTAGATGTTTGCACTTTCTCTCATAAAGTAATATGTTAAATGGTGTCAGTCTAAACTCTTATGAATAGTTACTGCTACTTCACCCTCAAGCAAAAGATGCAAAAATATGCACAAATTCCTTTGAGATCATGTTGTGCCTAGGACGATCTAGGAACTTATTGTATGAAATAAGGGCTAAAATTTGAAAAATTTTGGTGGCTAGTGCCAACCACTGATTACTGGAAAAGAAAAGGAAAAAAAAATCGAAAGGGGGTGAAAATAAATAAGTACAAATAAAGGTACAGAGTTTAGATGACATCAGATTTTGTTTTGCATATGAGAGTTTGGGCAACCAGTTTTTTACTGATTTATTTTGTGGATTTTATGCACTTTGAGATGCTTTCAATATTTATATTCAGTAAACTCTGCTATTCACACACAAATATTCACAACTGTGCATTTTGAGAAAAGATATTATTAATGAAGGAGAAGAATTGATAAAAACTGATGAACTGTGTACTCTACGCAGAGGTAATTTATTGTTAATCTCTGATGATTAAAATAAATAAGGGTGTTTCAGACATTTCATAATTTTTGAGGAACATTATTTTTGGAAAATAGAGAGTATGATTGATAACGGTTTGTTGAGTTTTGAAAATGATGAAAGGTGTCTAGGAAATAGCAGTAATTAGTGGCTGTTTTTACTGCGCATGCATGTTGGAAATTACCACGATTAGTGTTGTCAGTTAATGCATATGTGACAACTGTCCCACTCACACGGGTAGGACTAAGCATAGAGCTTTTAAGGCTGTCAAGGCTGCAAAACCTGCAAATGCTGATGATTTACCACAATCAGTTGGTACTTCAAGGAAGAAGAAAAGAGCAAACAGGCCTACTAATGATAATGATGAGGATAGGGTTTCTGATGAAACTGAATCTGTTCATACCAAGAAAAGGAAATTGGTTGCTGCTTATCTTTTTGGTGGATTGGTTCCTGATTCTACAACTTCTGAAGCTCCTGAGGTTGTGATTGAAAATCATTCTGAAAATGCTACTGTGCCTGAAGAAGCCAGAGCAAACACTGATGATAATGCTGCTTTTACTGATGATTTTCTTGAACCAATATTGGAGATGGATATTGAAGAGGAAGTTGAAGCACATCCCTCTGCAACTCTAGAAGAGTGTGGAAGTATTAATGAAACAGAGGATGTGGCAGCTGATCAACCAACAGTCATAATAGATGAGTCCTTAGCTACTCATACAGAGATTCTCTCTGTCAATCACCAGGAACTTGAAAAAGGTGAAGAAGTTGATCAGACAGCAAAGGCTGTAGCTGCAGAAACTGTTCTTGAAGAAACTGCAGAAAATATTGTTGCAGCTACTGAAGAGCCTGTTGTTGTTGAGGCTGTACAAGAAGAAAATGTTCAAGAGAATATAAACTCTGAGAAGCTCGCAAATGAAGATGCTCCAGAAACATTTGCTGAGAATAGTTTACATTCTTCAAGTGCTGAGTCTGAAGCAAAGTCTGATGATCAAGCTGATTCATCTTCTCAAAGACTTTCTGCTCAACCAAATCTAAAGGAAACTGATGTTGGAGGTTCAACTCAGCATGCCACTGAACTTCACTTTCAAAATATGTACTTTTCCAGGTGGTCAAACAGAGATTGCATATTCACTGATCAAAGGGCTGCTGACTTTGTAACAAAATCTGCTGCATCAATTACAAATCCAGAACTTCTTACACATCTAAAGGCAACAATTGTTCAGGTCAAGTCTCTTCACAATCGTTTTGATGAAACTCAGAAGTCAGTTACTGGGTTGAGAAATGATGTGGTTACTAGAGATATGTCTCTGAAGCAAGATAAATCTATGCTGCTTACTCTGGTCAAAGATCAAGAAGTTCTCAAGAACAGACTGACCAAAGTTGAAGAAAATCAGAATGTAATGTCTGAGAAAATTGATTCAATAGCTGCTTCACTTGAATTGCTCACATCAGTATTGATTCCAGATGATGTCAAAAAGGGGGAGAGAGTACTTAAAGACAAATGCAAAAAGCCTCAAACTCTGAGTAGACAGGATGATTCTACTGATGGTGGTGAAAAGGGAAGAGAGTCAAGGTCCAAATTAATTCAAGATCAAGGGAGATTAAGGACAAACTCTGCTAGAGCAAACTCTGATAAAGTAAATACTGGTGCTCAATCTACTTCAAAAGCCAAAAGCTTATTGCTTACTTCTCAATCAAATACTGATGAAGAGATTGCAGCTCAGTTATTTTTGGAAGAACATGGTGCTGATGCAACTATTGAAGATATTGAAGCTGAAGAGAAAATGTTAGCTGAGGAGCATGAAAAGAATTTAAAGTCTGGGAAGGTAAAGAAAGTTGTGAAGGTTTCAAGGCCAAAGGAGAAAGGAATTCTAATCAAAGAAAATGTAAACTCTCAACAGAGTTTACAATACTCAAGAAGGCCAGTTGAAGCCAGCTTAGATAAAGGCAAAGGAAAGCTTGTGGAAGAAAATCAGAAAATGAAGAAAGCTCAAACAACCTCTGACAATGCTCAAGTTGTTCAAACACTGGAAGCTGTGACAACCATTGATACTACTCAAGTTGTACAGAATAAACTCTCTTTTGAACTTCAAAGAACTTTTGCTAAACCAGTCATGGCTCAACAAACTCTGATTCCTGGAAATGTCAATGTTCTTCAAAGCAAAACTATCATGGGAAAAGAATCAAGAGATAAATCTGGACTTGGATCTCATAGAGAAAAGAGAGTAAACAATAGTCCTATGGATCAAACTTCATTAGCTGAACCAGGTGTTGGTGTGACTCAAGAAAATCTTGATGCTTTAGAGTCGGTTCAGTTAATACATCATAAAGGGTTGAAGAAGGATTTTCTGTTATACTTCAAGGCTGATGGAAGAGTATACAGAGTTGGTGAAGCTGATATAGGATTAAAGATGAAAGAAGAGCTAGAGTATGTACTGTATATACTGAAAGTAAAGAATCAAAGAACTCATCAAGCATCTGAGGTATTAAGAAGCAGAATGGTGAAATCTAGAGCTCTTTGTGGCCTAAAGACTGCTGGTGCTTACATACCGAAGTACAGAGATTATAATGGAAAGCTTGTTGAGATGCAAAGGAACAGTGCAAGACTCAGAACAGATCTTGGTATAAATAGAGAATATCTCCTGGCTTTGGCTTTGCCAATAGTGGTGCCTCAGCCATGTATTTCTTCATGGCCTCAAAGGCCTCTTGGCTTTCAGTTGTCCACTCAAAAATTTTCACGTTCTTGAGTGCTTTGAAAAAAGGTAAGCACTTCTCTCCTGACTTGGAGATGAATCTTCCTAATGCTGCCACTCTTCCCGTTAGTTTCTGGACATCCTTGACATGCCGTGGTGGTTCCATGTCTAGAATTGCTTTGATTTTGTCGGGATTAGCCTCGATTCCTCTCTTGGAAACCATCAGGCCTAAAAACTTTCCCGAGCCTACACCAAAGGCACACTTAGCTGGATTCAACATCATCTTGTGGTGCCTCAACACTTCAAACGCTTCCCGAAGATGGTTTATATGATCGGCCTTATCGAGGCTTTTAACCAACATGTCATCCACATAGACATCCATGGTTTTTCCAATTAGGTCTTCAAAGATTTTGTTCACCAATCTTTGGTATGTTGCCCCTACATTCTTAAGTCCAAATGCCATGACTAGATAACAGAAAACACCAAAGTCAGTGATGAATGATACCTTGGAGATGTCAACTTTGTGCATTTTGATTTGGTTGTATCCACTGAAGCCATCCATGAAACTTAGCATCTCGTGCCCAGCTGTGGCATCTATTAGGGCGTCAATCCTTGGTAAGGGAAAACAATCCTTAGGACATGCATCGTTCAAATCGGTGAAGTCTACACACATTCTCCATTTTCCATTGGCTTTTTTGACCATCACCGGGTTAGCCAACCATTCTGGGAATTGTATCTCTTCAATGAACCCGGCCTCTAGAAGCTTTTCTACTTCTTGTTTAATGGCCTCTTGCCTTTCTGGAGCAAAATTTTTCTTCTTTTATTTCACCATCTTCCTTTCAGGATTCACATTTAATTTGTGGGTTATCAATTGGGGATCAATCCCTGGCATGTCCGCTGCTGTCCAAGCAAAAACGTCATTGTTCTCTTGAAGAAAAAATATGAGCTTGTTTTTCAATGGTTCAGGCAATAGTGCTCCAACATAAGTCACCTTCTCCGGTTCACCAGGGACTAAGGGAATTGGGATTAAATCCTCAGCTGGTTTCCCTCTTCGGTCCTCATTATCACTAGTATCCATGTCTTCAATGGGGAGAACCTGCCCCCCGATTCCATCAGGCCTTAACGCGGCTACGTAACAGCTTTTAGCCATCTTTTGGTCTCCCCATTCTTCACCAATTCCATTCCTCGTTGGGAACTTGATTTTTAGATGATTAGATGAGGCAACGGCCTTGAACGCATGAAGACCCGTCCTTCCTAGGATTGCATTGTAGGTCGAAGTTGCCTTTATAACTATGAAGTTTAGCATTTGAGTAGATGTATTCATCCCTTGCCCCATGGTCATTGGGAGTTGGATAGTGCCTTCCACTTTTGATTTCACCCCATTGAATCCGTATATTGGCATATTTGAGGGTGTTAACTGAGAATCAGTGTAAACCATCTTGATAAAAGCATCGTGGAACAAGATATCCATTGAAGCTCCATTGTCGACTAGGACTCTCTTTGTTTCAGAATTTCCAATCACAGGTATGATGACTAGTGGGTCATCGTGGGGGAACTTCACCCCTTCCAAGTCTGAATCGTCAAAACCTATTGACACTTCTGTTCTGGCACGCTTCGGTGCTTCTCCAACCACAGTCATTACCTCTCGAGCATAAGTTTTTCTTGAATTTCGGGAGGACCCAGCAGCAGTTGGTCCTCCGAATATCATGTTAATGATTGGCCCTCGGGGCTTAGGGTTACGATCTTGGTCGTTGTCCCTTTTGTCGTAATCCTTCCTTTCATAGTTTCCTCTTTGACTCCCTTGATTTCCATCCTTGGTGAATTTGCCAAGTTTTCCTCTTCGTATCAGAAATTCGATCTCATCTTTCAATTGCCTACAATCGTCGGTGTCGTGACCGACTTCTTTGTGGAACCAACAGAACTGGTTTTGGTTCCGTTTGGACATGTCAGCCCTCATTGGCTTCGGCCATTTGAGATCTCATTCCTTAGCTATTTCCATCAGAATTTGACTCCTGGGAGTGTTCAATCTTGCATACTCCGTAAACTTTGGCCCAAAATTGTTTCTCTTGGGTGGAGAATCAGAGTCCTTTGACGTTCTGGGAAACTTTTCCTTGACGTCGTATTCCTGAGTTTCTTTTCTTTTCTTTGAGTTTCCACTACCGCTAGCAGTGGGTTCATACTTTCTCATGCTTTCTTCAGCCTTGATATACTTTCCGGCTCTATCTTGGAGCTTCAGCATGCTCTCGGGTGGATGTTTAGCTAACGACCTTTTGAAGTGGTCATCAGTAGTTCCTTGTTGCAGGGCTATCATAGTCACTCTGTCCTCTAAGTCCGGGACTTTCAAAGCCTCCCGAGTGAATCGATTGATGTAGTCCCATAGGGCTTCATTCTTTCCTTGTTGGATTGCCATGAGTGATACAGAGCTTTTCTCATGCACCCTTCCACTAATGAACTGATTGATAAAAGCTTTGCTTAGTTCGTTAAAAGACCCAATTGAGTTGGGAGGAAGACGGCTATACCAGCGTTGGGCCATGCATGCCAAGGTTTGTGGAAACGCCCTACACTTGACCGCATCGTTGGTTGGCTGCAACAGCAGTGCATTGGAGAAGGTCCTTACATGATTTGCGGGATCTCCCGTTCCATCATAGGCTTTGATCGAAGGCATCTTGAATTTTCTGGATATAGCCGTTTTCATGATGTCTTGAGTAAACGGTGGTGTAGGATCATCAGGATCTCCTAGGGGCAACATAATACTAGGATCACCTCTTGGGGCTTCAGCCCTCTTGGTTCTTCTTGCCGGCGGATCCAAGTTGATTATCGGGATCCCTTCAGTCGTTCGGCCTTGAGATTGAGCGGCCTCCTCCTCGGCAAGGAGTTTCTTGAGTCTTGCAGTCTCTGCCTCATGGGCTGCAATTTTCTCCTTAGTAGTTTGGGGTTGATCCCGATTTGTCTGGGAAGAACGTCTCCTTCTTGGGGCGACATCCTCCCCAGTTGTATAACCCTCATCCTCGGTGTATGGGCCCGAGTAATCTTGAACAAAAGGGGTCTGGCGAGTTTGTTGATTTTGGGGTCCCAGACCTTGAATATAAGGGGGTACATATGCCTCATGGTAGATTGGATTAGTTCCACTACCGCCCGCCATGGGTCGAGGGGGCATGCCATAGCTTGGCATCCCCAAAGTCTGATTCGCGTATTGAGGGAGATCAGTAGTATGGAGTTGAAGGCTTCTCGGTGCATTCATGATGAGTGGAGAAGTCGAGATTGGTTGCTGGTGAACGGTCTCTTGTGGATTAGATCCACGAATGACCATCTGCAGGGGATTCGTCCCTTCAACCGAAATTGGGATTTCCGGTCCTTGAGTGTTGGTGGGGATATTCGCCCCTTGAGTGCCAGTAGTCGGCGGTGGTTGATTTCCGTGAGTATTAGCCTCAGAGGTGATAGAGCGATCCTCGGGAGTTTGAGTATCCCGAGTTGTTCTTCGTGTGTTTGCCATGGTTGATGTTGTCTTCCCACAGACGGCGCCAAATTTTGTGGATTAAAAAACGTACTTGTGTATTTAATGCTAAGGTTTAATGAGCTTCGAGCTTTAATGGCTGCACTTGTGTTTCGAGACTAAATCGGTCCTCACAAGATGCCTACGTATCTCAAATCGTTATTGAGAATCAAGCCAAAGATGTAGTTCTTGGTGTTGCCCTCGGGGCTATGGCGGCAGGGGCACACCAAGGACGTAGTGACTTGTATGTCCTTATTCGAGGATGAAGTCTAAAACGTTGTAGATGACATATGGAGCTGTGTCCAAAACATAGTAGATGACGTATGGAGCTGTGTCCAAAACGTGTTTCTATTGTGAAGGAGCAGGGTCCTTATATAGGCGTCTGGAGCCTCGTATTTAGAGTAAGTTTAGGAGACTTAGTGAATAAGTCTCCTTTTTGATAATGGATAAACATTGTATTTATTGGTGGACAAGTCTTTTCCTTGTTGATAAGGACTATGACTCATTATTTATTTTAATTGGGATTATGGATCATTCTTTGATGAATTTACCATATTTTGGACTCCTTTCTTGAGCTGTATATTTTCCCTATTTATTAATTACGAAATTAATAAATAATTAGGGTTTCAGGCCTTGCTTATTGGGCCGTGTTCTTAGACCAATCCGGGTCTAATTAATACGTAATTAATTGCACTTCTAGGATTATTTTTCAGCCCATATCACTACCTTACCAAATAGATTACAAGAAGAGACCAAAATAGAATATAACATATTGAGTATTTGCACATATTAATAAAGAGTTTTATGTTATAACCAAAATTGATGTCTATCATAGTGGTTAGAAGTGTACTCTCTAATTTAGAGAGGTTAAGGGTTCGACTCCCATTAGAAACAATTTTTTTTATCATTAATATAATAGGTAGGGGTAATTTGGTAATTTCACACTGATTAAATTGTTTCAAGAATTCCCATAGTTGCTCTATTATATATACTAGCTTAAAACCCGTGCGATGCACGGATTGTTAATTGTTATTTTATTATTATTTTTTTAATATTTTATTAATTGTAATTGTGCAAAAAATAAGTAGGCACGTTAAAATAGCTAAACACTTTTAATTAATTAAAAAAATTAAAACAGATTTTAAAATAAATAAGTATGGGTTTGCCCGTTATATTTTTGGAAATGCGGGGTTTTAGTAAGAAAAATAAAAAATGTAACATATATTTAGTTTAAAAAGGTTAATGCCAGTGATATTTTTGGAAAATGAGGTTTTAAAATTTAATAATTAAAAGTATTTAAATACGTTTTAAAATAAATAAGTAAAAAGTTTCTTGCGCTATTTTTGGAAAAAGAATGGATTTTAGTGAGAAAAATAGAAAAAATAAATTGTAAAAGGTAATTTCCCGTGATATATTTAGAAAAGGACGGACTTTGTTCAAAAAAATATATAATGTGTTTTAGCTGAAAAGGTAATTGGTTATAAATAGGTATTTGATTATTTATATTTTAATATTTTTAGTAATTGCATTTGTTAAGAAAAATAAGTAGATATGTTAAAATAGGTAAACTTTTAAAAAATAATTATAATATTAAAATAGGTTTAAAAATAAATAACTAAATGTTTGTCCGTGATAGAAAAACTAACATGTTTTAGTTAAAAAAGGTAATTGTCTGTGATATATTTGAAAAAGTAGGGGAATTTGTTAGAAAAAGAAATGTATTTTAGGTGAAAAAGGTAATTGGTTATAAATATGTAATATTATTATTTAATAATATATTTCTATAAATAAGTAAGGTTAATTAAGTAAAAACTAATTAAGGACAATTAAGTAAAATCACAACGTACCATACCGACCAACCAAAAGTAAAAACTAATTAAGGGCAATTAAGTAAAATCACAACATACCATACCGACCAACCAAACTTTTAATGTTTCGTCTATTATATAATAGTATTGATATATAATAGAATAGATAATAGATGATAAATTTTGTGTTGATCCTTGGTTTACTAGGCTACCAGCAAAGTAGCAATTGATGTTTTAGCAAAAAAAGAAAATAAAAGAAAATAGTACTCCATCTATTCCTTCCAATTATTTACATTTGGCCCGGTAATAGAGGTTAAGAAAAATAGATAAAGTAGTGGAGAGAAGTAGAAAGAAAGAGTAAAATAGTGAGATCTATCAATATTTAGTGTATAAAGTAAGTAAAGTGGAGGAAAGCATTGAGCGGTTAATTTTTATATTATAAAACTTTACTAAAAAAGTTTTGAAATATAAAAAATTGGGAGAAACATTTCAAAAAAAAAAATATAAAGAAATGAATGGGATAGAAGGAGTAGCAATTAATGAAGCCAGCAGAATTACTACAAAACATTGTCGGAAGTAGTAGCATATGTTAATTCAGCTTAACACACACATGTTTTAAACATGTGTTAATTCAGCTTAACACATGTTTAAAACATGTGTTCATTCATTTATTGAGTAGCACAGGACACAGGTGTTTGCTGTGTAATTGTGTTATGTAACGATGCCGCAATTTCCGGGTCTCCGGTTGACCTTGTATTTGTTAATGGTTGTTAGTTTTGAATAAATTACAATTGTTAAAAATTGAAAAAAAATACAATATATAACTAAATTAAATAATATTTTTACTTTCAAAAAAAATTAAATAATATTTTAATAACAAGTCATTTGAGATCATTTTAAGGTTTGTGACGGTGAACTAAGTTATATGATGCCTTAATATTTACTATCTTTATACCCGTGTGCAATGCACGAGACGATTAATAAGTTATTTTATTTCAGTGTTTTTATAATTTTATTTATTTATTAATATCTTTGTGTATTTTCATAAAAATATAAATTCATTAAGTTAATAATATATTTTTTCATATGTATATATTATTTCGGTTTATGTTGTAATTCTTGAAATGATAAAAATTACGAATTTTTTATATATACAAATTGACTAAAAGAATGATTATTTATATGTTTATTCATTGTTTTTATAAATTCAATTTTAATAAATTTTAGTGTAAATATTTAAAATATTAAAATTATACTACTCCTATTATTATTTACTTTTATAGAAATATTATTTTTTCTCCAAAGTAGAGCATTATTAATAACTTTAATTACTCTAATTGTGTAATTGTTTTATAGTAGAGAGTTTTTAGCTTATAGTAGAGAGTTTTTAGCTATGTAGGACCCGTTTTATTTTATAAATTCAATTTTAATAAATTTTAGTGTAAATATTTAAAATATTAAAAAATTTCTACTTCTATTATTATTTACTTTTATAGAAATATTACTTTTTCTCGCATTATTAATAACTCTAATTACTCTAATTGTGTAATTTTTTTACAGTACAAAGTTTTTAACTTATAGTAAAGAGTTTTTAGCTATGTAGGACCCGTTTTATAGTAGAGAGTTTTTAGCTATGTAGGACCCGCTGATGACCAAACCAAACCAACCCATACCATTTAAGTGCTTTACACTAATTATATATACAAGCCTATAACCCGTGCGATGCACGGATGAATTTTAGTATTTTTAATTTATTATTTTAGTATTTTTATATGATTTATTATTATTTTTTATCTTATTTTATTATCATTTATTTGTATTTTGATCTTAAATTTTTTTAATATGTTGTCGACGGAGTAATATCTTAAACTTTTGAATGTAGCTTAGAAAAATAGACAATATAAATATTTAATAATAATAATATGTTGTTGACGGGATTCGAATCTTGAACCCGTGTGAGTATTTTAGATACCAAAAATAATAATATTCTTTTAATATTACATTAAACGGTTCTCATTTATCTATATTTATATCTAACGGTTATTATTTAGAGAACCAAACTACCAACCAACCAAATAGATGGTAGTTTGCTTATAATAGTATTTTTTATATGATTTTTTTAGTATTTTTTATCTTATTTTATTAGCATTTATTTGTATTTTGATCTTAAAAAATTTTAATATGTTGTTGACGGGATTCGAACCTTGAACCTGTGGGAGCATTTTAGATATAAAAAAAAGAATATTCTTTTAATATTAAATCCAACGGTTCTCATTTACCTATATTTACATCTAACGGTTATTATTTAGAGGACCAAACTAAATGACCAAACTAAATGACCAAACTACCAACCAAATAGAGGGTGGTTTGCTTATAATATTATAGTATATAAATAATTACTCTAATTGTGTAATTATATCTTTATATATAATTAGTATAAAGCACTTAAATGGTATGGTTTGGTGGTCGTCAGCGGGTCCTACATAGCTAAAAATTCTCTACTATAAAACGGGTACTACATAGCTAAAAACTCTCTACTATAAGCTAAAAACTCTGTACTTATATTAGAGAGTTTTTAGCTATGTAGTACCCCGTTGACGACCACCAAATCATACCATTTAAGTGCTTTATAATACTTATATATAAAGATATAATGGCTTGAGAAAGTGAAACGGAAAATAGACAAGGATATGAACAGGGGTATAATTGGAAACTCAAGGGAGAAGAGAAGAAAAGAAAAGGACTAATTCCGTATCTAATAGAAGTGTGTATACGCTACATGGTTATGGAAACAGCGCTTTGCCCTTGTTTTCATGACGCAATTCATGGAGGGGACACTTTTGTTCTCCATTCTCCCCCCAACCTTCGTTACATCACCCCCACCCCCACCCCCACCCCCCTGTTACACACTTTTTTGTGTTGGGTCTCGTAGATCACTATATCCTACTCGGTGCACAATTTTTTCCTCATCGGTATATAATACTTACTCTTAATCCGGATCAATAATAAATGAACAGTACTCAATGCATAATACTCCTGTATCCCGGCACCCAATCCACGCAATTCTACACTTATTGGGGTGTATTTAGTTGAGATTTTAAATGATTTTTATGAATTTCTGCAATCTTGGTGTATTCATTTTAGATTTTAAAAAATGCTTTAAAATTTTGTGGTATTAAATAAAGATTTCAAAAAGTCTTTTAAAATCTGGGTGTATTCAATTTAGATTTTAAAAAGTCCTTTAAAAATCTAGTGGTGTTCAATATGAATTTTAAAGAATACATTAAAATCTTGTGATATTCATAAATAATACATTAAAATCTTGTGATATTCACAAGTCCATGGACTTTTTTTATTTGATAAAATTGTGGATTTTCAAGGATTCGCTAGTGTATCT
Source organism: Heracleum sosnowskyi (assembly GCA_030848705.1). NCBI lineage: Eukaryota > Viridiplantae > Streptophyta > Magnoliopsida > Apiales > Apiaceae > Heracleum > Heracleum sosnowskyi. The sequence continues at coordinate 117,410,997 of CM061239.1, forward strand.
CTGCCAAAATCTACGTAAAATTAAAATCAACAACAATTTGTTAAAATCTACAAATTTTTATCGATTCATTAAAATCTAAATTGAATACACCCCGTAATTAATTTCTCTTAACATATAAGGTCCTCAGATTTTAGAAGCAGCAACATAAAAACCATTGAGAGAGAAAATTATACAAGGAAAAGTATAACTAATTTGTTAGGCTACTTTTACAATTATTAAACATTAGTACTTCTCAAGTTATCATATTAGGCTATCAGTTTATACACCAAATCCGAATTTATTATATGCAGATAGCTTATGCAAATGATTTGGAGGGATAATAACTTATGTGGATAAATAATAAAACTTAATATAAATAGATAGCTAACTGTCCTCTTCAGTTACAAAAAAATTGATATTAAAAGGTGTTGCTTTTGCTTAAATATGGATATTGTAATTTGCCTTACAATGGTAACAAGATATCCCTATCTAACATTGTGTTTTGGTACTCACAGGCAAAGCCAAGATCTTTTACTAAATAAGGGGGAGTTGTGTACATTTAGCTCACTTACATAATATACCTAAAAGATTGGCTGGTGCAATGTCTGTCTTTTTACCTTTAATGTTTGGTAAGCTCTAATATCAACAAGCAATGGAGGTGGTGCAAGTTTTTCTTGTTTCTTATATGTTTGGTAGGCTCTCATATCATAAACAACATAAGAGTTGATTACTTTAATCAAAATGTTTTAGAAGGCATTGGTTTGAAGTTAAAGGATTGATTGATAACCTTCACAATTCTGCGGATCAAACAAATGACAGAATAGAGGACTGGATTTTACAATTGTAGGCTAATTCTGGTTCAAGAAAAGATGAAATCAGTCTTTCTGGAACAGAATTAAGCTTGCTAGAGGATACAATACTAATAGGAATATTACCCTTGAAATTAGTACGATCCTTGGCTACTACTTTCTAGCCAAAGTGTGTTACTGAGGTCGTTTTTCACTAGATGATTAGACCAAACTGCATTGCATTCTTAAGCAACGGCACAGTGCAAAAATTGGGTTTTCTTATTCTCATTGTTGCAAATTTATTATCCGATTCGTTGTCCAACAAGTACAGAGGAAGATGCATATCAATGAAATTATCTATATACAAAATTGTTAATGTGATTAGCAGCAAGATAACAAGAATAAGGTATGCCAGAAAGAAGGACCAATGATCAACCAAACAAGTCAAGAACTTATCTTCTGTTTCTATAGTAAGTAGTGAAATCTATTCATATAACTTCCTTTACCTCAGTTAAGGTCAAATGTTAGAATATCAGTGTCTGAAGGACAACCAGCACACTTCATCTGGATTACAATTTTATCCAATGTCTCATGTACGCTTGTGTCCTCGCTCCGTGCTTTGTCGAATGCAATGAATTCTTGATTTACACCGTTTATTTCAATCCAGCTAGATCCTGCACTCTTATATACACCCTTCTGTTTCATGTGTTTCCTTAACTGAGCCACTGCTTTCCAATTCCGAGTTGCAGCACATAAGTTCGCCAAAAGGGCATATCTACCACTATGATGGGGTTGTAGCTTAATTAGATGGTTTCCTATTATTTCACCAAGGTCGTAGGATTTGTGAATCATACAAGCACCAAATAGCGCACCCCAGACAGCGGGAGAGGGATCCATGGGCATATTTTCAATCAAAACAAGTGCTTCCTTTAGGCATCCTGCTCGACCTAGGAGATCAACCATGCAACCATAATGATCCAAGTTAGGCTCTATACCGTGTACTTTCTTCATTGATTTAAATATTCTACGACCCTCATCCACAAAGCCTCCATGAGAACAAGCATTAAGAATACCAACTAGAGTAACCTGATTGGGTTGAACCCCATTGCTCAACATTTGAGAAAATAGATATAATGAGCTTGCAGCATTTCCATGCAATGCCAACCCATTAATCATCACAGTCCAAATGTAGACATCCTTTACAGGGATCTTTTCAAAAACTGTATAGGCCTCATGGACACAACCACACTTCGTGTACATATCTATTAAAGCCGTGCAAACTGTAATATCCCCATTAAATTTACTCTTATCTATATATTCATGAATCCATTTCCCTTGATCTAGTGACCCTAGTTGAGCGCAAGCAGAAAGTACACTCGTCAAGGTTGATTGATTAGGTTTAACATCCTCTGCAAGCATGTCTTTGAACACATTCAACGCATCATTAAATCTATTGCAATGAACACAACCAGCTATCAAAGTAGTCCAACTAACAACATTCTTAAACGGCATATCTTCAAAAGCTTTTCGAGCATCATCACAATAACCACATTTAGAATACATATCAACAAGAGCACTACCAACATAAACATCGCAATAAACTCTCCCCGATTCTACATAAAACCCATGAACCCACTTTCCAAACCAAACATCACCCACCATTCCCACCGCACGAAGTACACTAACAACAGTCCTCTCATCCACCATAACACCAACCAATCTCATTTCCGCAAACAACCTCAACCCTTCTTCAGCACACTCATTCCTAAGATACCCATCAATCATCGCCGTCAACGAAATCACATTCCTCTCACTCATTTCATCAAACACTTTCCGTGCAGAATCAACAAACCCACAATTAGCAAAACCAGAAACCAAAGAATTCTCAACAAACTCATCACAATCCAACCCAACCTTCACAATATAACCATAAATCTGAAATGGGTTTTGATCCCCGGCCCGAGAAACCGCCTTAAGAACCGTTGGAAAGGTGTGTTTATCAGGAAAGACACCATCTTTACACATTCTTGAAAAATAAAAAATCGAAAAATGTGGCTTTACACTCAAAGAAAAGGCCTTGATAACTGCATTGTATAGAATGATATTGGGGTTATGAATGTGATTAAAGAGTGAAGAAATGTAGGAAAAAGAGGTGTGTGTAGAATTAGAAACAGAAGGAAGTGAATGAAGGAGTAATTTTTTGAAAATGAATGTGTCTTGTGGGTAGCCAAATGTAATGAGAAAAGAATGGATTTTTTTTAGATGAAGTAGAGAGATTGAGGGAGTGTTTTTAGATATTTGATGATGATTATATATTAGAGAGATTACTGTGTTGTATAAGGTGGAGATTGAGAGTTTTGTTTTTGTTGCTGCAATTGACATTGTTGGTCGCCTCAAGTTTAAACAAAATATCAGTGGCGCTTTAAACTTTAAATTAAATTGTGAGTAGAGTGCATTTGGCGTCTCCTCGCACTTCATGTGTCGGACAATTTTGGATACCACAGTTCTAAAAATATTATGAGTTATATCGAATTTTACTTTTCGTTACACTTTGCACTTTTTCGTCAAATTCCATTAACACCGTCTGTCAACTTGGGGGCAAAAAAGACATTTTACAAATGCAACGGCTAATTGGCTTATACACAGAAGCACCCCAATTCTTGTATGTCTATGTTTTGAAACCCTAAATTTAAAATCGTCTTCACCTAAACAGAAAAATGGCACAAAACATGGCTGAAGTTGATGTGGTATTTGACCTTATTTGTGATTGTGATGAAATGAGTGTGGTCAAGACTCGTTGGTACGTGAAGAATGCTGGTCGGATGTATAGGGTGTGTGGGTCTGATACTTGTGCATACCATAAGTGGATTGATCAACCACTCGAAGCTCGTGTTGTTGAGGCCATTACAGAGTTGCAAGATCGGTTGTTTGAGACGCATGAGAAGTACAGGCGCAAGTTGGATCGTATGATAGAGGGGCACAAAGCTTAAATGAATAATCTGAAAAATAAGCAAGCATTCACTGTGGTTGCAATGTTCATGGTCTTCGCTGTGATGATGAGTAGGGCACTCATTTCGGTTAGGCCAGACAATGTTCATGAGGATTACGACTCTGATGATCTTGCTTAAGTCGTTTTAGCTAGAAGATGTAGTTTGGTATTGTATGTGTATGCTTTATCTTTATTTATGTTATGTTTGTGTTTGATGTAATGTAGGTAAAACTACTGTATGCTTGAACGAATGGAATTGTGTTTATGTTTGTGAATTTATGTTTGTGAATGAATGTAATTGTGTTTATGTTTGTGAATTTATGTTATTGAGAATTTATGTATGTGTTTGATGTAATGTAGGTAAAATTACTATAGGATTACGATCCTAATGATCTTGCTTAAAATTGAAATTAGTTCATACTATCTTCATATAACACATGTCTTCATAACAAGAACACCCCATGTCTTTAACACAAAATAACTGAAGGAATTTAAGTACTAGGTCCACACTGGACAATAAACCAACTATTTGCATATGCCGGAAACCAAGTTGGCATTAACAAAAGTGTAGTCTTAACAAAACCAAAAGCACGAAGACATTTAGAAAGAACTTCTTAAATTTTCCAAACTGGATTTTTCTTGAGTTTATCCTGCATTTCCCTCCTTTTGGCCTCAATATTCTGTCTGCTTGTTGTAGTCCCTTTCCCTCCTTTCTGTGGTTGAATACCAAGTGGTGTGTTGACAACCTTTGTTTGATCTGCTTTCTTCTTCAGGACCCCACCATGTGTACCTTCATTAGGGTTAGTTGATCTTGCACCTTTAGCACTTGTAGCATTACCACTTGAGAGGTTTGCAGCTGAGGCTTTAACATTTGTAGTTTTAGCGCCTGAAGATCTACCAGTTGAAGCTTTAGAAGTGGAAGGTCTAACACTTGAGGGTTTACCAACTGAAACATTAGCAGTGGAAGGTGTAGCACTTGAGGCTTTACCATTTGAGGGATTTTCACCTGAGGGATTTGCACCTGAGGGATTTGCACATGAAGGTGTAACACTTGAAGCATTGTTGGTTTGAGATTGGTTTGCATCAGTTGTTGCATCAGAAGTTGGCTTAGTCTTTGGTTTAGGCCTAGTCTTCACTTGTTTCTCACACCCATTGGCTCTGTCAGCAGCCTATTGCAATCACCATATTAGTATGATTGGGAAGATAATTAACAAACAATAACAATAGAAGAAATAGTTAAGCTCACCCTTGCTGGACAAGTCCTAGTATTATGGCTGTACTCAGTGCAATAATCGCACTTGACTTTTGTGTTCTACCTCTTCAATCTTGTTGGATCTGTACTTCTTACAATATCATTGGACTTATTTCTCTTCTTCTTAGGTCTGCCTGTCTGGGCCTTAATCTCTGGAGGCAATGGTTTGGGATATCTTGTTTCTTCCCACTCTTCTTCACCACAAATTGGCTCTACAATGTACTGATAAGTTTCAAAAAATGTGTCCTTTCTGTAACACGGGTGGATAAAGGGTTCATATGTCTTCTTACTCCAAGCAATGTAATCACATGCATGGTAACAAGGGATGCCTGACATCTCCCATTTCCTACAGGCACACTTCATTACGTCAAGATCTACAACCATCTCATAGCCCCCTGCTGTCATTGTCACCAAATACCTTGCCCCTCCACTCCATACAACATGACATCTTTTACTTTGCTCAATTGCCCTATAGGATAGGTTTGTTGCATCATATATTTGGTCAAACATGTTTAAGTATATATGACAAACTAAATGTTAAGTAAAGATGACATACTTGTGAAGTCTCCTCATGACATTTGGACAGATAGGGTTAAGTGCATAGCTATTGTGCATTTTATCCCTCCTTTGCTGAATTCTTCTCATAACATCTTTATGGATAACTTTCAACATGAAAAGTATCTTTATGAGTGACTGAATATATGTAAATTATCCTGGATGCTGGCATCATCTCACACATGTCAACAACATCACCATCTGACTCTAAATTCCACAACCTTTTTTCCATATCAGTACCAGGGTGCTTGAAATAAAGGAATACAACACCCATATCCCCACACTCCTTACACATTGTCATCATCTCAATTAAATTCATGGTATCAACCTCACTCATGTCTATATAATCAACACTGCCCCCAACATATTTTTTAGGATTATCAATGAAGTTGCCTCCATGATGTAATTTAATAGTAAAAAGATCTGGGGTCGCTGCAATAACAAGAAGGAACAAAGCTAAACACATATATTTATGAATTACAAACAGTAGATCTAATGCAATTCACATAGCAGACATAAGGGACCACAACAACACTATGTTCGTTACTTTAAACAAACACAAAGGGACCACTGTTGAATATAGATAAACAAGCACACTCGAAGCAATTGAAAGAATATTTCTAATAGCTAACTTTCAAAATTGACAACATAAACAACCAATAAAGCTCGACTACAAACTCAGTGGAAAGTATGACACAACCAACTAATTTAAAACCGAATCTTTCAAATCCTAATTAAACCCTAATTACAGTGAAAACTCTAATGGATATTGCTTACCTCCATAATATGGATGTTCTCTAGGACGGTATACGTCTTTATCCTTGCGATCTCTTACAAACCAAACCATCAGAGCTCTGCTCGTCTTTGCCTTTACTTTGTTTCAAGGAATGCAATTTGGAGTTGTAATGTTATGAAAAGGGTAAAGTATCGATACATGTACTGCACAAGTGACACATCACATATTAAAAGTCTTTTTTGCCCCCAAGCTCACAGACGGTGTTAATGGGATTTGACGGAAAAGTGCAAAGTGTAACGAAAAGTGAAGTTCAATATAGCCCGTGGTACTTTCAGAATTGTGGTATCCAAAGTGATCCGACACATAGAATGCAAGTACACATAATGCATTTTATTGTTAAATTGTTAGAACAAAGTACATTTCTAACATAGAATATGGTGGGATTACTATGTAAATCTTGAAGTAAAATATAATGTTATGATAACCCCGGCTAATTATTGTCCCCGTATTACTGTCTTACTTACAATAAAAACGATTGATAACCATTTGGAGAAAAAATAAAGTTTTTACAACAAATTCTAGTATGTAAATTGCACAGTGGCTTCCATGAGAAATTTCGATGGCAATTCAAAAGTGAAATACTGAAATCACATAGACATAAAAGTCCTACTCAGTAAAAGCCTGACGACGATCCTGATTTGGAACCCAATGTAGATCCTCCAGACTAGAAGTTGAGTTTACGCAGAATAAAATGATCAAAACTACCATGAATGTGAGTTAGTAAATCCAAAATGATCAGAACTACTGTGAATGTGAGCTAGTAATCCAAACCTTGCGCTTTCAATATCAATATCTTCCGATTTTTCGCTTTTTACAATATCACTAACGGTAAACATCTCTCACCTTCTACATAGATACTTCTCACTAAATATCTCACCTCGGGATTTATGATGTTATTTCTCTCTTGACATCAATAATATAATCTAGCGCTAACATTTCCTACTTAAATTTGCTTGAACTTCTATACATTCTATGTCAACCAATGGTAATGCCCTTTTAGACACAACCTGTCTCCACTCTCCGGTTATTTGTAGTAATCCTATAACTTGTTCCATCCATGGTTATTAAACTGTTAGTTTGAAGGCCAAATCATTGCTACTTATAAGCAGGCCCTAACGAAGCGACTTTAGTATTACAAAACTTGCTCAGAGCTTCCTAACAACATAAGCTCATTCGTATAAGTTTAAGCTATAACTTGTTCAATTAAGAAGTAGCAAAAAGTACTATAAACCACAGAAATGTTAGACCATAAATGCATAACAAGCACTAACCAACAAGGTTCCACAGAAATACACCACAATGTGTAACGTAATAAGCCTGCTAATTGCTGGAATTTAAGCAAGAACTAATTGCTTAATGTGTTATTGTGAAATGACTGGCGTTGAACACCACCAACCAACATTATAAAGTATGAAAATCATATAAAACAACAGCTATCCCATCAAAATCCATTCGTCCCCATAGAATGTTTGCAAAAGTTCAATCATATGATATTGTAAGAATATCATGGCAAATGTCAAAGTTTCTGGGAATAAGATAAATCTACGCTAAAAAGAAAACCTTTTGTATGCAAATAGGAATGACATCAAGTAAATAATAGTTCAAGCTTTGCAATTCTTTTTGCCAACATGCCATCCTTTCTGCTTGCACTGACAAAGACTACAGGAACTCAATATTTTGCAGCACCAAGTTGTCCAATACATCAGTAACGGTACCTGTCCCTTTCTCGGTCACGATCAAGCCCATAATCTCGGTCTCTATCATTATCATAAACTCGGTCTCTGTCTCTTCCTCTGTCCCTCTCGCGACTTCTGCTCCTGCGTCTATGTCTGTCCTCACGATCCCTATATTTGTTCTCCTCTCTTTCCCTGCCTCTGTCTCTGCTTTTCTCTCTTCTATCTCTGTCACTCATACCTGCCACAAATGACATTTGCAGACAAACAAACAAAAAAAATTATTAGAGCAATGAATACAAGATAAGTCAAGCGCAAACATATACTTCGTTGCTACATAATCCAGAACCAATAAGGATAAGGTTTCAGAGGAGAGCTAAGTATCCTATTACATATACTGGAACTAGAAACATCTTTCCGATGTGCTCAAAAGTAAACTGCAAATTACCACAAAATAAAAGGAGGAGAAGAAGAAAAGCAAACTGTAATGCTAATCTAAAAAAAAAGGTAACCTGTAATATGTTATGCAGTAACAAATACGGAGATTCAGATCTCCACAAATATGCAAGTTGCAAATTCACAAACTGTCAAGGATCTCTATTCTTGACAAGGATCACTGACTGCTAGAAGGTTACCTAGTTCCTCAACCTCCCATCCTGCACGCCCAGTACCAGGGAGCACCTGACCAGTTTCAGCTTGCTGCATTTTAACACGATACTTCTTCTTCAGATTGCCAAACTCATCATACATTTCGCCATCATCCTGAAAATGGATAACATATTGTGTCAAATGGAAATAAGAGTACAACCAGGCCTACTGGCAGTTTAAGTAAATCTTACTTCTTCAGCTTCCCGCCTACGCCGTCTAGTTTCCTCTATTTCTTCTTCATCAAGCTCTTTGTAACCTCCAGCACGGCCTCCTCTGTGTATGTAAAAAGGGAAAAGGTATAGAAATCAGTCAACCAATGTCCTCATTCAATGATAAATTTGTGGTGAATATGCATCTAATTCTACAGATATACACCAACAAATCAAAACTACAATTTTACTGCATAGAATTCCAATGATTAACTACTTAAGAGCATAAGCTGAGATGTTGAGTCACTTAAAGCTTGCAAGGTCATAGTGCTGTTACAATATTTCTAATGTATGAATATTAACCCTTAAACAAGCTCTTAGAATTTCACAGCCTCAACTAGAGGTGGCCAAACGGGCGGTTTTGACCGGCTGACCCATACCCGGCACGCCGAAATAACCCGTATAACTCGGACTGGTACAGGGCGAGTCGAACCGGCACGAACCACTGGACTTAAACGGGGCGTTTACGGGTTTATGTTTCTTGAACCAGAACCGGCTCGGCACGGCCCGTATGACCCGCCAAAACCGCATCGAACCGTGTGGCCCGGCACGGCACACGGTTCCAACAGTCACTGCAACGGCCGAAATTTCCCAGATTTTTTCTGCACTTCTCCAACGGCAACCTGCAATTCTGCAAGCTCCCACCTGCCAGCAACGGCTCCATTCCTATAAATACCTCCATTCCCTCTCTAACTCTCTCCACCTTTTCTCAACTCTCTCTTTCTCCCTCACTGCTCTCACTCTCTCTTAGCTCTCACTCTCTCTTACTGATTGGTTTGGTTACATAGTCAAAAAGCTCGAATTTTTAAAAAAAAATAGTCGAAGCTTTACAAATTTTCCGACGAGGTTTTAAAAATTCCGGCTAAGATTTAAAAAAAATGGAAGAATGGGAACAATATCATCTCAAGCAACCTCGATGCGACCACCTCGATCTGTAGAAGCCGGTATTTATCTCGTTTTTAATTTTATTTTTATTGCGTTTTTAATTTTATTTTTTGTTTTTGAAAATATTCTATTCGTTTTTTATGTTTTTAAAAAGCATTCGGTTTTTATGTTTTTAAAAACATTCGATTTTTATGTTTTTAATAATATTCATTTTTTATGTTTTTAAAACCATTCGGCTTTTTGTATTTTTAAAAATATTCGATTTTCATGTTATTAAAAACATTCGGCTTTTTATGTTTTTAGATTCGGTTTTAATATTCGTTTTATATTTTATTTTTGTAGGTGGTTCCTCTAGTTCTACTAGACATTCGTCACATATTTGGAATTATTTTTCGAGAGATCCAACGGATGATCTAGAATGATTTTTCTTATAGTTACGAGTTAAATGAAGATTTTGAAATACTAACATGGTGGAAGAATCATGAGTTACAATTTCCGGTTTTAGCAAAAATTGTAAGGGATATTTTAGTAGTCTCCGCTTCTACAATTGCGTCCGAGTCCGCTTTTAGTGCAGGTAGAAGAGTGTTAGACGAGAAGAGAACAAGTCTTGCGCCGGACGTAGTAAAGATTTGTGTTTGTAAAAAAGATTGGGATCAAGCCGCGAAAAGACAACAAGGGAAAAAAGAAGATGACTCGGACGGCGAAGACGATCCGTGGATGACAATGGATACTTCGGATTTCGACGACCAACGTACAACAATAATCAAATAGTGGATAAGATTTTTTTGTTTGGTATTTTTAAAATTTGTTTGGTTTGTATTTGTTTTAATATGTTAATGCGGTTTGTTCCGTTTTTTTAAAGAGGAGTCCTCTCAAATTAATTGTAAAATATTTTTTTAATTAATAAAATTTATAGAGGTACCGTCCTCTTTTATTCCAAAAAAATTCGTATAATTTTAAATAATATTTAATCGAATTAAAAGTTAAAAAAAAATTGAACCGCAAACCCGCAACCCACCCGCGAACTCGCCCGAGCGGTTCACGAACCAGGCTTCAGCAAAACCGGCACAGCCCGGCACACCACCGGGGACGTGCCGGTCCCGTCCTCCTACGCCAACTCGGCACGTGCCAAAACCGGCCCGGCATGGCTCGGCCGCCCGTTTGGCCAGGTCTAGCCTCAACCAAACACATAAAGAAGGAAGACAAGAAACAATATCGAAGACAAGAAAAAATATCTAATGCCAGTACATATTCACTGCCCTGGCAAAAAGATTGAAAGTTGCAAAGTCACCCTGTGCAAAGCAAATAATAATATAGATCAGTATATCCATTGTATATTACCTAACACCACCCTCATTAGTGCCAGGTTTATTAGTGTTACAGATGTTGCATTTGTCACGCTTTGCCCAGTTAATGTTGGCACACCTGAAACAGAAACTTAAAACATAAGACACTAAAAAAAGTAATATAAACATTAAACTATTGCCTTTCAGTGAAAAATATGGAAACCATATTGCTGATTTCCAAATATACAACCATGTATGGTAAGTTGATGTTTAACTACCATGAAGAACATTAGGATGAGAAGTAAAGAATAATATACTTTTTATTAAATATTTGATATTTTCTGAACTAGAAAAATCTTACATTGGGCAAGACCAATCATTAGGACCAAAGAGACCCGTGGGAGCAGCACCTCCTCCACGTCCAGGGCCTCCAGGCTCAGAGCTGCGCCCCCTCCCTCTCCCACCACCTCCTGCATTACCACCTCCTGCCCCAGAAGGACGAGCACTTCCACAACGATTGCACACACCACGAAATGCAAAATTTACATTGGTACAACTGGTTTCGAAAAGCAACATGACACGTCATTCCAAAGACAAATTTATTAATTTAAGAAAAGAGATGAATTGCTGAAAGAAAGGGCAAGAAAAAGCTGGCTCACCAATGTCACATCACAGACCTTGTATTCGGGCACATCCAGTCTCCGTCTTGTTGCCAGGCTTTTGCTGCTGGAATGTCACCTCGCCCTCTACCTCTTCCAGCACCCCCATTCCCATCATTGACACTCTCCTCTTGACCACCAAATTCACCACCTATGATTGGCTCTTCAGCAGGAATAACAGCACTATACGAGTTATCATCTTTTTTTGACTCGGCCATGAAAACCCCAATAGTAGCACCATGAAATTCTTTGTTGTTAAACCATTCAACAGAAGCTGATGCAGCATACGGATCTTCATATGTAACTGTAGCATCACCCTTTGGCTCATTGGTGACCTTGTCTCGGTATAACCATATCTTTGGCTGACCAGTCCGTTTGTCTCTCTATTAACACACATCAATATAATACACAATTATGTGTAGTTTTTCCCGCTTTTTGACATATGAGTCAAAAATAAAAAGAAATGAGCTAGATAGAATACCTTAATCACCCCAATTGTGCTGAAACGTTCATCTAGCATTTTTTCAGTTGTCCCAGTAGGCAAATTACAAACATATACAGACCCATTTGAAGGGGCTCCTTTAGAATAATTTGCCATTTCGCTCCTATTTCATGAAACTATACCATAAAATAACCACTTAAACAAATGAGTAATTATTTTTGCAAAATAACCACTTCTCAACACAAAAATCATTACTTTAAATTAGTAATTTCTAAACGATTTCAAGTCCATTTCCCGACACGAGAAGATCACAACTAACACCGAGTCAAATTGAGCCATTTAGTAAGTTCTAAACAATTCAAAATCCAGTTCTAAGCACGAAAAACATTAAATTAAACACAATCAACTGATCAAAAACCTAATAATAATAATACGATATCTCGAAAAACAGTTAATTTTCAAAGTACCTAGAATTATCAAATGCCTACATTACAATCACATTGAATTCAAAGAAATGTAGTTTATTAATACGTCTAGTACTAATACAATTACAAAACTAGAACAAATTAAAACATAAATACACATATATACACAAACAGAGGGATATAAGCGTTTGAAATGCAACATCAGGAAAGATAAAAGGAGATATATACATACATATACATATATATATATGTGATGATGAAGAGCATAGACGGACCAGGAGGTGCGAGTATGCAAATCTTCAGGCTTGAGGATTTTGCTGATTAATCTGTTCTGTTTTAACCTTTATGTATGTACATCGGAGCTAAACATGCCAATGGACCAAGCCCAATTTACCCTATTCCCACGTATCTCCGAGGCTAAGGATAAAACTTAATACTCCCTCGTACTCCTCAATTCTTTACGGGACGATACAGAGGTTAAGAAAAAATATAAATTAATAGGAAAAAGTAAGAAAAATGAGTAAAATGATGGGATTAATCAATATTTAATGTATAAAGTGGGTATAAAGTAGATATAGTGGAGGAACGTAGTGAATGCGATTGGATTTTATATTATAAAATGTTATTATTTTTGGTACGTAAAGAAATGAGAGGGACGTACAAAAAAAGAAAGTGTAAAAAAATGAGAGAACATAGGGAGTACCATTTTATATAAAAGTCAATTTTCACTTAAGTCAACTTAGTTTTATAATCTTTTAATCATATTTTGTTGTTCCGCATGATACAGTATCTTTTCATAAATTATACGATACAATATTACTAAATATTTTTTTGGTTTAATTGTTTTATTACATTGTTATAAGAATGAAACACACATTACTTTTTGTAAGAAAATAATTAGTTTTTCTAAAAGTTAGTAGTATATAATTCAGGTAAATAAGCATTATATTATGTATTGCAAAATTATATTTTATAATTTTCAAAAATATAATAATTTTTTTTTCTTATGACAAAAAATGTAAATATATAAAACATGTTTTAGTCGAGGAAAGAGCATTGCGACCAGACTAGTGGTTATGTGACAGTGATTTAATATTCTTGTAGTTCATATTAAAATTAGCTAAAATTTTGGTTTGTATTCATGTTCATTATGATATATCGCTTTATTATCTAAACTTCTGATATTCGTAATATGCTTATGCAAAATATATTAGCAAGCTAATGTGAAAACATGTTTTATTAATAAATTAAAAATACTTAAAAAGATGATGTATCCGTTCACGTTCAATTTTAAAATTTACTTCCAAATTAAAATAATTTAAAATTTTATGTTATTTATTCGAATTTATATTGTTAATATAATTTTAAAAACGGCTTGAAAACATTTAGTTACGAATCCACTGACCCCACATATAATTTGAGTAAGATAGATTTAAATTATTTTTATATCGGTAAATTGGTTTTTTAATACTCTTTAACTTATATTGCACTAAATTTTATTTCTTTTACTTCTAAAATATAATTTCATTTAAATTCAAAAGATTCATACTTACGAAGATGATGTGTTTGTTTGCTAAATTTAATCATTGAATTTTGATTGATTAATCACATTGTATGGATAATTTAATCATCATTGGTTAATAAAACATAGGTTATGTCTGAAAATTTTACAATTCGAGTTTTTCAAATTTTGGGCTAGACTTGGTGAAAAATAGGAGACCTACTTAAGTTTCGAATGGGGCTAGGTATTTTTCGAATCGGGTTTTTAAGGTTTTCTTTTTAATATGTTCGGATTGAGTTTTGAGATATTAAATGTTTAGTGTTTTCTAGGAAAAATAAAAATGTAGTTTCTCTTAACTTATAGAAATATTTTTCTTTTTAATGTTAAAAAATTCAATTATTCTCAAATTTAGACACTTCCCTTAATTTTTTGAAATTTATTTAATTTTGATATTAGTAATATTTTGAGTTTAAACTTGAGAATACAGCTGTCAGGCGCGTCTCTCACGCGGTTTTTGGACATTACACAACAATCCTACCAGCGATGCAATTACTAAATTTCCTAAATCCTAGGGATGAGATTAGTATTAGAAAGCCTATATATACTTGAACATATACACTCTAAGGAAAAAAAAACAGAGTGAAGATGGCATTTAATTGGCAGTCTCCACCGAAAGGATATTTAAAGATGAACACCGATGCAAGTTGCAAGGGAAATCCTGGGAAAGCAAGCTATGGAGGAATTATTCGAGACGAATCGGGAGGGTGGGTGAAAGGTTTTCATGGAAAATTGCCTGGATTGTACACACCTCTTGAGGCCGAGGCATGGGCTATAATCCAAGGCTTGAATCTTGTTAAGAAATTTGGATTTAGGAAGGTTTTGGTTGAGACAGATAGTGTGGGTGCTATGCAGTTGTTTTCGTTTCGACATCTTCATCAAGATCATCCCATGAAAGATGTGATCGAAGAAGGTCTTGAAATATTGGTGGAATATGAGTGTGTAATTGTTCATACTAGACGAGAGGGGAATGAATGTGCGGATAAATTGGCGGAATTAGGAGGTCGACAGATGAGAGATTGTAATGTAATTCATACGCCTCCAACTGAGGTTGTCAAGTTGTTGCTTAAGGACAGGTTTGGAGATAATTGGAGGAGAGTTACGCGTTTGTCACAGCATCCTTTATGGGCTCTTCCCCTTAAGACTATTGAATCCTATGCTAATTCTGCTCCCAATCCCATCAAGTCTTTGCCACTGCATCACCATCCTCCTCCTGTTTGTGCGCCCTTGATGCCACCAATTGGATTTTTGCATCATCAGCCGAGCTCCAGAGGATACTTATTACAACCACCAAGCCTGGTCATCCTACATTAGCACTCCTCCAACAAGAGGCTGATTTCTCATTATAATGTAATGGAACTACGATGACCTGATCCTCCCATTTTTCTCCTAATTGTAAGGGAGGTACGTAGGCAACCCTTTGGGCCCGGTCTATTCAAATGTAAAATTTCATAGGAGGCATTTAGAGAAGTTGCATATGTATGTACTCAAGTTTCACTGTACCTGTTCTTTGTCCATGAAATAGATTATAAGATAACAGCAATCGTTTCTGGTAATTTAAGTGTATTCTCAAGACTTGCACTGCATTCTCTCGACTGTCCATTTTTCTTTTCTTCTTTATTGATTATGATAAAACTGCAAATCATGAGTAGAAAAATACTTAATTTCGTTTCCTCTTCTTTCCTATAAAGAAGAAGTTAAGTATAAATCTGTCCATTAATGACAACAGAAAATTTGAGTAAGCATCTTAAGCTTGTAGATTGGTCTAAATGAACTATAAAAACTATGGCTGCTTAAGTCCCCCATTTAAGCAAGTAGAGATTTATAAAAACTATTATCTTTTTTATGATGTTTAGTATTGGTATATTCATTCTTCAAGTTGCTGCTTTGAATTTGTGTTTTCTTGTTTTTTTGAATATACTGAACTTGGACTTGGACTTTGTGAATTTATGATAATTCCTTCTTGGGTAGTGTTTTGATTGATGATAGATTTAGTTTTAATAGGGAAATGGGGAAAATCTTTGGTGGGTTTTGGATTATTTGGTCAGTTAAGTTTACGATATTGTTTCGAGGTGTGATCTGATATCATGTTTTAGAAGAAATTGTAGGTAGTTTATGTTAATGTTAGTCATTTGTACGATGATGTACTTTTACCTTTAAAGCTTTAGATAGCCGTCTTTCTCCGTGAAGAAATGAATTATGATCAGAAGTACTTATGAGCTTAATTTATCTGCATAGTTCTCTTCGGTTAGCTTGTAAATTTGTGTTTTTTGTAGTCAATCGTGATCACGTTATCTGTTTATGAATTATGATATCCTCCATTGAATGATTATATATTAAGGGCTTTGGATTGATTGGTGAGTTAGGTTTTTGATATGACTGTGGAGGTGTGCTTTGTCTTCTTTTGTTGTTCTTGTAGTGTCAATGTGGTAGAGGGGATAATTTCATGCCTTCTTGTGAATAGTAATGGAAGCTAATGTCTGTGATGGTAATTATTTGGATGCTGATGTTCTTTTACTGCCTCGAAAGCGGCTCCTGGCCGGATTAAAGAAACAGAATTTTGATGGCAGATCACATCTGCCATCAACATCTGTAATTTCTGGTGAATTTGACACCCTGCTTAATAATTTGTTGGAGTCTCATATGAATAAATCTCCAGAGGAGATTATGGAGGACTCAAGGTCTGCAGTTGAAACTGCAAATAAGGTTGCGAAAGCTACAAGAGCTGTTGTGGAAAATAAGGCTGAGGTAGCAGCCAAAGCTATGGCTGCTGCTAAGAGTGCTCTGGATTTGCTTGAAACTATGTCTGAGATATCTAGCAGAGAAAAATATCTGAGGAAGAATAAGATAAAGAGGCAAGTCCCAGTTGATATGTTGTATAATAAGAAACAAAGGGTTGAGCATGATGCAGAATTAGCACGTGACTTGCACCAGGCAATTAATAGCTCCACAGGAACTGTAAAGACCTGTTCAATTTCTAATCTGAAGAGTGCTGAACAGAAGAGGCTTGTGAAGAGTTTGTCTTCGCAAAAGCTGAAGTACAATAATGGAGGACATAGCCCTCCTGCCAGCAATGGAAATGGTCAAACAGATAAGTTGTATGACTCCGCTCAGGGAGCTTATGATTATAGAATAGATGAAAAAAATATCAAAATTAGATAAAGCTGATCAGTCAAAGATGACAAATAGGGTTTTGAGTTTCTGTGGGGAGAAAAAGAAGGAAGCGGTGGAGGATCCCGTTACCTCTGGCAGAAAAAGGGGAATGATCAAGCAAAAAAAGTTGCCTTTAAGCGTTTGCAATTTTAGGGATCAAGAAAACCCCAAGGAACAGCTGAAACCTAGAAGCGAGGCGCTGTCTGATGTGAATGTGAATAAAGATACTGCAGGCAATGATCATCTGGTCTCTCTAGGTCCTGCTGGTGGTAGTGCGATGTCATTTGATAAGTCAGCAACATGGAAATGCAAGGAATTTAAGGGACCAGCTATAAATAAACAGAACAAAGTCGTACAGTTATAGTTTAAAGTTTATTTGCAACTACCAGTGGCTATCTAGACATCTTCAGCCACGGTAGTTTTTTTTCTGCTTTTTTATGTTGACTTTTGCTACATTAATCTGAGGTCATGCTAGGCATGATGGTCAAGTGTCTACTTGCTATCAGCTAGGACATGGTTTCGAACCCCTGGGAAGAGCCTCTTTATGAAAAGTAAGGGTAAGGCTACATGCATCGGGACCTTCTTCCCAAGTCCTACTGATGCGGGAGCCTTGTGCATTGGGTATGACCTTTTTTTATGGATCCCTTTATCTCTTTGCTTCTCAATGGAGCAACTATTTTTATCAAGTTGGTAGTGTTATATATCTGTAGTTGCGCACTTCCTCTCATTGAAACCCATGCAAGTCTTTATCTGGTAGCAGATTTTAAACTAATGGTATGCCACAGAGATGTTGTGTAAAATAGCATTCCCCAGCCTTATATCGTATAGAAAATTTTCCAATATGACACTTTAAGCTTTGTTGTTATATTATTCTACTTGTACTTTGTAAAATCCTCCTTCCAAAAAATGACAGTTTTTTTTTGTCCTGACTTTGTCACAGGTGAACATACTTTTCTCACAACTTTTTTTTGTTGCAACTAATTTCATGGTTTCATAATGCATCACTGGAATATTACTTTCTAGGTAGTTTGATCAGAAGACATCTATCAAATGACCTGCACTGTTTAGTTCATTTATCAAAGAAGTTAGTAGATGATACAGAAAAGTCATGTTTGTCAACTGTGTTAAGCTGTTAAAATATAGATTTCACCGTTACATTTCGGTTATGTAAAGTGTGGCTTGTTAAATGTTTGCTGCAGTGGTCTGATTTAGGTTAACGTTGACGGACCAGTTGCTTGGTGATTTACAAGTGGTTTAATTTTTGAAGGCTGCCCATGATTTGAAGGTTAGATGGATGCTCAAGTTGCAGTTCTGCCCTGCCTTGAACAACTCTGGGTCTTACAGTGTGTTTAATATGAATATGTAAAGACAACATTTATTATTCGCGTATAGAATGGTTACAGACTTCCTGTACTTTGATTAATCATTCTTGTTGTCATCGCAATTTTCACTGATGCATCACATTTATGCAAATGTATTAGCCTGTCAAATAAAGTTTAATATAAGATATCATTGATCCTACGAATTTGCCGCTAGTAAGAAGATACCTTGGTATCATGTGTATGTCATGTGAAAACTGAATTGCATATTTATAGATGACACTTTTTTTTATAGATCTTTGTCGGTAACTATATTATTTTAATTAAATTTTGATATCATGCTACAGTTTACGTTCTATATTATTTCATTTATCGTACAGGACTGGTTCTAATTTATGTTAGAGCTCTGCTAGACGACTACAAGATGGAGCTGATTAAGAAGTTGGGTTGTAACATGTTAACGGAGGAATTTGGTGATAACAAATTTCGGGGATTGCTGGAATAACGAAATTGTAATAATGAGGGATTTGGGATTTTTTGGATGTTTGGGTTTGGACTAAAAAGGTGTCTCGACTTGTTATATGTGTCGGATTCATGCATGCGTACTGATAAGTCGTTCTACCGTCGGGCTCTACTTCCTTAGTATTATGCTGGAACATGTGCTTGTTTGGGCTTGTAAAGCTTGTTTGGGCTTGTTGGGCTTGTAATGCTTGTTTGGCTCTGTCGACCTTGCTGGGCTTGTCCGACTTGCTGAGCTATGTTGGCCTTGCAGAGCTCCACCGGAATTGCCTCCGCGCTCCCTGAAACGGAAATGCCCGCGAGGGGTTATGTCCCCGTAAGCACCTCCGGCGTGAGAATAAGTATCCGGTGGACGAAAAACATAATACAGATATGTAGATATGTATTAATTTCTAGAGAGAGAAGGTAGAGCAAAACCTATCAGAATTTGAGTATAGTGAAAATGTAGTGAATGTTGTGAACCCCCTCCACTAAAGTGACTAGGGGGTATATATAGGCTCATGTCATGTGCATTGCACATGACTTAGTGTCCATGTGGGGGACATGAGCTGCAAGTTAGGGTCTTGGTCGGGTTTCAGTGTCCACCTTGCCTCTGTAACAGCCCCAAATCCGGGGTCAGGGATTTAGGGTTGTCACAATCCATGTACTCCTTGCCTTACCTGTATTACTCACACCATTCATAATTCACCTGCTCATGACCCCACAACATATGTCTCTCACACACACACACGCACACAGGTTAGAGTCTCAGAAACGACACAATACAACAACTGCGGAATAAATAACTTTTATTACAATACCCAAATGTCTTTTGAATCTGTTACTGATACAATTTTTAAGTATTGTTACATTACCAACTTAACCTTCTGATGCTCACAATCCCCTAATACCATTCATGTCTATACATAAGTTGAATGCCAAAAGCCGTAGCCTGATTCGATTGGTTCGTACTACTCCCGGGATCACTGCTAGAAACTGTTTAATGGAAACGCCTTGCGAGGTATGTGCCATCCCATTGGCATCCTGCTTCGCTGCTATATAATATATATAAAATAATAGCAAGAGTGAGCGATAGCTCAGCAAGGTAATGAAAGTATGGCATAATTCTGCCTTTTTATTCATCCCAAAAATAAAGCGGGTATAAGACAATAACTTGTCAAAATATCTTGATACTGAAATCATTTCCTTATCGGAATATATTCCAAAAATACCATTGTGGTATTTCAAATATCATCTCCATAATATTCTGCAAACTTTCGATATTCATACTATGAACAAAGTTCTAGTATAGTATAAAAGATGAAATAACAAGGTACCTCAGTATATCCTTTCTGTAAAATATCTGCTATATAAATATAAGCAGACTATCAACATATACTTGAAAGATGAAGTTATAAGAAAATTCAATATCATCTTTCATATCAAACATTTACCTCATATCATAATTTGGAAATAAATACAATGTAAATTTATTTCCAATTCATTTTCTAAACTCATCTGATCACGTATATCTTGTAGATAAAATCATATACTTTTCGTAAATTCATACTCTTTCTTATGAACTCATATACTGGAATATACTGGATTACTCTTGAGTAACCTTTCTGAAAACTTTCATGAAACTGAATATCTGGAATAAACTATCTTTCTTTGAAAACTTTCATGAAACTGAATAGCTGGAACAAACTTTCTTTTTCTGAAATCTTGCATGAAACATGCTCTTTCATGGATGCTGAACTGTAAATGGAGATTCTGGGCGCCAAGGATACCCCTACGATGATCAGTCGCAAGCTGTATCCCCCTGATCTTTTTCTACGTAGAAGGGAAGAATAGACAGTATCTGACTGACCTACCTCCCCGCCAATCGGTTGTAGGCAGGAAGTACAAACCCGTTTCACCAGTCCGTCGGCCTGTGACTCTCCTATGAGGAAGAACAGACCCGTTTCACCAGTCCGTCGGCCTGTTGCTCTCCTCTTTCCTACGGTCGGGCAATTTCTGATAAACTAAGGGAAGAACAGACCCGTTCACCAGTCCGTCGGCCATATTGTAATTCCCTTAGGGGACCGGCGCTACTCAGTCCCTTACATACTCTCCAAGTTCGAGTAAATCCATAACACTGAAACATGAAGTTCCTTTCCCTTTTTCCCCAAGAATACAACTCCACAAAGTAGTCATATCTGGTTGGAAAGGAAAATTCACCCATATTTCCCAAGCTGACGCTTGTTAATGGATGCAACTAATTCCACTGATCTTACCCCTCGAATCTTGAGAAAGTAATCAAAATCATTTTGATGGTAGTAAACCAGACTGATAAATTCATTGATTAAAAAAGGCTTAGGACCGGGTAGTCCACTGGAAACATACATAAAATCTTGAGAAAGGTCCCATGCATTTGTAGTTTGAGCGAACATTTAAGTCTTTCTGAATATAGACTTAAACGGGAAATAGATTTGGGAACCTTCTCTATTTATAATAAAAATTGACTGAAATATACTTTATTAGCTATCTAGGGTTTAAAATAGTTTTCATCAAATAATTCCTTAAGAAGTAGGGCTTTAAATAATTAATGCAAACTATATTTAATAAAGAATATTTATTTAGAAATAATTCTCAAGTACTTTCTTATCAAAAAGGGTAGATAACAACTATTCATCATATATTTAAAATATACCCTTAATAGATTACACTTCAAATGATCTTAAATTTGTAAACCACTTATCGAGATTAATTGTAATAACACAATAAAATAACCCTAGATAGCAACTGATACCATTCTTAGTATGTAAAATAAATATAGAGAATATATAATATATCTCTAGATAACAACTGATACCATTCCCGATCCAAAGTATAAATGCAGAGTATATTCCCCCTACTAAGGGTTTTGCTTAGCACATCAGCTCCAAAATATTACTATATCCATAGCTTATAAGTTCAACTGGTATCAATACTTTGATTTAGCATCATAGAAATCATTTCGAAATCATACACATATAGCATATATCTCAAATTCTTTAGTTATCACCACAACAGTTCTAAAAAGGTATAAGTTTGAAAACTTGCATCTAGTATATGCATACTTCAAAATATGGTTTTAGAAACTTGCACGATACTTGGAACAAAGAATATATATACATAGATATATTTCTGAATCAACAAGTATTAGACATTATAAAATATGCCCACTCTAACAATAGAGTAAGGGTTAGTAAACTTGCCTGATGCTCGAGAGGTGATAGGGCTCGTGACCATGTCGAACAATCTAGACAAAGTCAAACGAAAACACACGGTTAATCCCCTCGATAAACCACTTATAACTCAATGCTTAAACACGTAAGCGAAACACAACCAAGGCATTACTAACTCGTTATAGGCTCATACTAAGTCCATGTTAATCGACAATTACTTATATCATAAGTTTGGTTCGAAATCCATCCTCAAATCCAAGTTATACTTAACCATTTGCAACATCGGTTTCTAAGTCATGCTCTTAGTGGTTTTCACTTGCGCGACCTTGACTAAAACATTTTTATAAAATCGAAAAATAATCTTTTTAATCCGAATCTTTTTCGTGAGCCTTCCTAACTGTCTCTAGTATTATTCCTCAAAATTTCACATTTTAATATGGCTCCGAAGTGGTCCAAATATAGCCTCAAAGTTCCTGACCAGAGATGGGTCGTTCTTCCGAACGGCGATTACTAAAACTAGCATAACTCTTAAACCGTTCGGCCAAATTAGACGAACCCCATATCATTACGAAGATTATAACATAAAATACACAATCATGGGCAGTAGGACTCAAGGGTCGAGCTCTAACAGAGGAAAAACAGGGAACCAATCAGTAGGTAAAAATTTGGGCATTACGACGGCTATAACTCGGATATTCCCAAATTTCAAATCATCCAAAATGCATATCGATCACTCCACACAACACATACATCTTATATAACATAGAACTGAGGCCAAGCAATGCCTTTCCATTCATATAACTCATTATAACTTAAATCAAAGCCCAATCTTAACAACTAAGGCTATAAACATGCATAACACCATTAATCATCCATAAACCTCATAATACTTCAAGGGTTTCAAGATTTATACCTTCTCCAAGCTCTAGCAACACTAACCAGTGCTCACAATCAGTTAACAAGCCTTAGATACTCCTTACAAAGCTTAAACCTTAAGATCAAATCAAGAAAACAAGTTAACAACATTTCGGAGTTACTATTCATCATCACTTTGTAAAATCCATATAAAATCGAAAAACCAGAGTTTGGTTCTTAAATTTTTACCACACCTTATACTCTTCAAGGGCTTTCTTTTGAGTCCTATCTCATCACCAGGGGATGCTTGAAGCTCGACTTATTGGCTTTCTAAGGTGAGTAGTCGAAACTGGAAGAGGCAGGACAGTTGCGGTTCTCCGACTTGGGGAAGGGATTTGACTAGGCTACACCCCTTTGCTGGCCATGAAATTTTGATCGAATGTTACCCATGGAGTGGAGAAGCTATGGTTAAAATTTGGTGATTCAAGGATGGATAGAAATGGAGTTATGGATTTTTCTCTTCTCCTTGCTCAAGCTGTGCAGAAAATCTGGAAAATGGGGGAGAGTTTCTCTTCCTTTCTTTTTCTTCTTATCTTGTTTAATTATAAGAATGCTGATATTTTGTGGTATTTTAATGGTCAAAATGGTGAGTCATGGTCCTTGGTGCCTTCTTCTTGCGCCACTTGTCAAGCATGCACTGACTCCTTTAAAGTAACTTTACTGGTTCGTTTCCTTTCACATGGATGATCCAAATGTTGCATTCCTCGAACTAATCTTGTTACATGTTACTTCCATGTCTATATTTAATCCTGTAAATGTTGCCTTGTTCCTCTTGAAATGATTCGAAATATTTCCTAAAGAGCGAATAAAACTCTACGCGATTTTCGCAGTGAATAGTAACTATTCACTATTCACTTCAACAATCGAATCCTTAAATCGACTTTAATAATATAATAAAATTCCAAAATATTAAATCCTCAAATCCTCAATTTTAATATCTCATTTCTTGAATATAATAATATATAATTCGCTGCCCGGTCAAATACTACACCAAAATAAAATTTGGAATTTCTGAATTCCGATCGTCTTTGCATTCACTTATTTACTCAATAGATCACTAATATGATTTCGGAATATCCACACTACGTCTCGTACATAGGTGGCATGAAAAATTTTCTTAACCCTCAAAATCACTATTCATCCACCAATATCACTATTCACTGCTGCACTTAATCATAATAAGAAAAGTTTTAAATTATTCCAAAAATTCGGGTTATTACATTCTCCCCTCCTTAAAAGGATTCCGTCCCGGAATCAACTTAGGAGTAACTGGGGTACTTCTCTTCCATTGTACTTTCTAACTCCCTGGTGGATTCTTCCACCTCTTGATTCTCCACAAACCTCTCACTAGCTTGGCAATCTTGTCACTTAGCACTTGCTCTTTTCTATCCGTGATTTCCACAGGTTGCTCTTTGTAAGTCAAACCAAGTTGTATATCTACCTGCTCGTACTCTAACATATACCGGGCATCTATAGTATACTGGCGTAGCATTGACACATGAACCCCGTTATGACCATTCTACCAATTTGGGGGATAAGGCTGGCTCGTAGGCCACCTTCCTGAAGCGTTTTAAAATTTCAGATGGCCCAATGAATCTCGGGCTCAACTTCTCTTTCTTTTCAAATCTCATTAATACTTTCCATGGAGATACCTTTAGCATCACGAATCTCTAACATCATATTCTCTATCTTGTTTGTACAGAAAATACACCAACATAAACTTGCTTGTCATCCATCAACCTGCCCTTTAGCTTATCAATAGCAGTACTATCTCTATACTCGCGGGCTTAGTCCGCATGCTTTCTCTGTCTATCTTGGTTGTCACTAGCCGCTTGTTGGTGAAATCTTTTGTCCTTCTAGTTTGTTGGACTAACTTGGGTTTTGTGTAAAATCTCCTTCTTTAATTCCCGATCATTCGGAATCCCTCTCTGTCTCATTTTAATCGAGGGTATCGGCCACCACATTGGCCTTCCCCGGATGGTAGTGTATCTCGCAGTCATAATCCTAGGTCAATTTTAGCCATTTCTCCATCTCATGCTATCTACTATCACTGGTAACTCAAAACCAATTCATTTCATTCCATAAAATTTGTGGGTGCATTAGTCAACCCAAAATAACCTCGATGAAAACTCGAAGTGTCTATTCCTAGTACGAATCGCAGTCTCGGGTATATCCTCGGAGTTAACTTCCAACTGGTGATACCCAGTTCTTAAATAAATTGGAAATACACAGCGTTCTTTCGCTGATCAAACAATCATTTACAAGGGTACCTATTCTCCATGTCGAACTCATACAACTCTCGAGGTTCGATGCATAATCTTGTGTTAATATCTTTCTTTCTTACGAACAACACCGGGGTTCCCCACGGTGATACACTGGGCCTTATCATACCCTTATACAACAACTCTTGTAACTGAGTCTCTAACTCTTTCATTCCCACTATACCCTGAATACTCGGTATTCATTCTCATGTCATCCAAATCGATATCTGGTAGCTCATTAAAACTTTGTACAATCTCCCAAAACCATTGTAGTTCCCTTTATACTTGGTATCTCTTTTCTTGGCGTCAACCTTAAGAGCTAATTAAGCCTCATATCTCCGGCATAATAATTTCTTAGTCTGACTATATTCAAGAATCTCTGAACCTGTCTCCATTCTTTATTTATTACTCTCTATCCCTTACAATCAGTCTGGGCTCCATTGGGTGTCAACCAACCCATTCTTATTATAGCATCAACTTCTCCCAACTTGAAAGGAATCAGGTCTATCAAAAGTGTCGACCTCATATTTCTAGTTCACAACCTAGCTGTACCAGTCTTATGGGAAAATCCCTTGATTGACTATTTCTACTTGTAATTATTCCTCTAAAAACAACACGCTGCACCTCTCCCAAGTCACAATACTAGCTCCCTTCTGACTCCATCGTCAGTACTTATCTTGCTAACCCAGAGGTAGTGTCCATTCGTAAACAACTCGTCCAACATCTCAATCTCACCATAAGGCATCTATCTAACACCGTTGTCACTGGAGTTCACGGCACATCGCTATTCCTTTCACATATATCGATTGACACGCTTTCCATTATCATAATATCCCTGGGAGAATAAACCAATTTCATCAAGATGTCACTAACATTCTATTCGTCTTAGGGATTCGCTCCTGTCATAGGCGACTTCGTTGCGAATCTAATTCCTATCAGCGAATTTTGACCTATTTGACCTGGTTGGCCTCCCCTTGAAATTCAATAAGGATAACAAAATTTATGGGGCTTTGAAAGATAGCTCTCATATCAAAGAAAACGTCATACACTGGTTATGAGTTTTAAGGTAACCTTATTGGAGGTAAGAGAATTTACCGAGAGATCAACATGATCATAAGAACTCAACGTTGTGTGCCTCAATTGAGACATTACTAAAGGTAATTAGCCTTCTTGTATTTCACAACTTACAAGTGATGGCGTCCCATCCGACTTCTATCACACAGACAGATAGTCCTTGTAGCCCCTATAAGTATAGGGTTGTTCGTCTCAGTGGAAGTTGAAAAGTATGAAAGCAATTCGAGATCAATTTAATGATTATCGCCTTTCGACAATATTTCTCAAAGGAACACCTTGGATTAAAATTGAACAGATTCCAAAGGTGCGGTTTTCCAAAGAAAATACAAAGAAAAGAATACCCAAAAAGATACTGGTACTTAACAAACAAGTGGTGATGTATCACCATAGGGTCATTCATTATTTGAAGAAAAGTGAAAGCTGTAAGACCCCAGATTTTGGGTAGAATTAAAACTTTTATTATATGTTGATGTAAATGTGGATAGTGGCAATGACTTTGAGAATCAAGTTATGAAATGAATGTGAATTTCGGTTTTCAAACATTTTGAGAATAGTAAGAATGGACTGAACATATAAATAAGAACAATCAATCTGGAAGATAAGAATACAATACTCCAGGGAAGGAAAGTATTTTTATGTCATCCAAATCAATATCTGGAATACATCCGACAACTCCGTAAACAAGATAGCGTGTGCCCGAGAAAGCACTAGAACATTTCTAAGTGCAAGAAGTAAAGAGAAATAAACCAGGAATATTGGATCGGATATTGAACCAAAGGATTATAGAAAAACCACTGATGAATAGTAACTTTTGATGAATAGTAAATTTTTGTCGTTTAAAAAGTTTTTCAGACCACCCCATATGCGGAACGATATAATAAACTTTCAAGGGCGTATTAGTGATCTACGATGTAAATGAAGGAATGCAAAAGCTGTCAGAATCGGAAAAATAGCATTTCTGTTTTCTCCGAAATTTCACCAATAACGGACGGATTAATTATTATTTGAGAATAATTGAGGATTTAGATTATCACTTCCATGGATATGGATTAATAAAAGAATTAGAGATATCAAAAACACTTACAGGAAACTACTTCGATAGAACGCTTAAGAAACCCTGCGAACATTTTTTCGAGATTAAGCGATTAAGCGAACGAATCATGGATTAAGGATTGAAATTATGACAAGATTAAATGTATACATGGAAGTAACATGTAACAAGATTAATTCGAGAAATGCAACATTTGGATCATCCGTGTGAAAGGAAAGCGAACTGGTAAAGCTGCTTGCCACCATGATCTCCATTGCGTGACACGTGTCCCTGCTTTGCCACCATGAGGCTCCACTGATCGACACGTGTCCTGGGCATGCAATGACTCACCACTCTTTACACAAATATCAGCATTTCAAGCATTATTAACCAAAAACAAAAAGAAAGAAAAGAAGAAAAGCAAGAGAAACACAAATTTCTCTCAACTGATCTGTTAGAGCAACCCTCAAATAAAAATTCGTATCTCACAATACACCCATGATAAAATCACCAAAATTTAACCACAGCTTCTCCATTCTATGTATAACACTCGTTCAAAATTTCATGGCAATCCAAGGTGTTTAGCCTAGTCAAATATCCTCTCCAAGTTGAAGAAACCAAACTGTCCAGTCCATGACAGTTTCAACCTCTCACCTTAGAGAGCCAATAAGTCGAGATTCAAGCATCCCCTGGTGATGATCTGTAGCTCAAAATAAAGCTCTTGAAGAGTAGAAGGTGTGGTAAAGATTTGGAAACCAAACTCTCGATTTTATATGAGTTTTACAAAAGTGATGATGAATAGTAACCCTTAGAAACTAACTTCGTCTTTCTTGATTTCTTTGATGATCTAAGCTAGCTTAAGGCCATACAAGGACTATATAAGGATTATTAGCGCTGGTATACTCTCCAAGGAAGGTATAAACTTTAAGGACCTTAGACCTTACTTTGATTTTATGCTTGTTCTTGATGGATTTGAGCTTGGTGATGTTTATAGTATGATTATAAGCATGAAAGCATGATTATGTAGTGGTTGATTTGACTTGAGAAATTTGGGGTATAAACTGAAAAAGTAGGCTGATATTGATGAGTATTATGTTCATGAATTTTATGGATGCCCGGTGTGGCTTGGATTTGAGGTTGTGATTTTTGGAAAACGTTACGATTATAGCCGTCGTAATGCCCATTTGATTTAAGACTGTTTTGAGCATGAATTACGAACTGGTATTGGAATATTTTTGAACAACACTGACCAGTAACATGTAGGTCTTGTTTTAAGGTTTGTTTTGATATGAAGATCATGTCTATACGATTTACGGTTTAGGAGAAACGTGAGTTTTAGTAAACGCCATTCGGAAGAATGACCCATCTCTGTTCAGCAACTTTGAGTCTATATTTGGACCACTTAGGAGCCATATTAAAATGTGAAACTTGGAGGAATAATACTAGAGACAGTTAGGAAGGATCACGAAAAAGATTCGGATTAAAAAGATTATGTTTCGATTTTATAAAAATGTTTTAGTCGAGGTCGCGCAAGTGAAAACCACTAAGAGCATGACTTAGAAACCGATGTTGCAAATGGTTAAGTATAACTTGGATTTGAGGATGGATTTCGAACCCAACTTATGATATAAGTATTTTACGGATAACATGGACTTAGTATGAGCCTATAACGAGTTAGTAATTCCTTGGTTGTGTTTTGCTTACATGTTTAAGCATTGAGTACAAGTGGATTATCCAGGGGATTAACCGTGTGTTTTCGTTTGACTTTGTCTAGATTGTTCGACATGGTCACGAGCCCTATCACTTCTCGAGCATCAGGCAAGTTTCCTAAATCTATACTTGGAAGTATCGATTGTATATTACTGCTGTTGCCATGTGTGGAGTTATACAGTTTTGCGATACATGTTATATATCGTGTTAAATAGAATTTGACTTTTGGATATTATACGAGCCGTGAGATAATGTAATTATGAACCGGTATACCCTGTAGCTCTATAGATAAGAGAATGTTTATTGTTTCGACTCTAGACCGGGAGTCGATATTTGTGTTATATAGATAGTCGCGGAAACCCGGAGGGATTCCAGCGGCAGAGTACTATTCATCTTGAGGGATATTATTATTAAACATTAATTATATTTCTAGAAAGTATTAATTTCCTGAAAATGATTTGAGTAATGCTATTTGAATATTACCTCATTCGAAGGTTATTATTTGAAAATGATTTGGTAACGGGCTTATAAGCTAGATATGGATAGCGGTTATAAGCCAGGTTTTTATAAAGGCCCTAGGCTCAGAGGGCAGAGCATATATTGAGTTTATAACTTAGCCAGCGTATCGGGGATTATTTTTTTAGGTATATTTTCGAAAACCCGGACAGAGCTTTTTAGAAAGATTTTCGCAATAATTAGCCTAAAGGTAGCATCACCAATAAACCAGTCTTTATTTAATTAGTAAATACTTCTGGAAGCATTTACGGATTAAATAAGCCTTATTCGTCTAATTAAATTTGTTTAATTAGATGAATATCATTTTCAAAATGTTTTCTTAAAATCGCTTTGTTCCGGAATGATAACAAAGATACTCTAATGGTGATAGATTGGTATTTTCGGTTAAAAATATCTGGAGATCATTTAATTATTTAATGAATATTATCTATGAATATTCATTCGAGATTTTTTAATTAATGAATATTATTTCTGAATATTCATTTAATTATCTATTTAAGGATTAATTATTTGAGGATTATTTGCCTAATGAATATTACTTTTGAATATTCATTTGGGTTTTATTTATTTGATAAATATTATTTTAGAATATTCATTTAAGGATTTATTATTTAATGAATATTATTTCCGAATATTCATTTGAGGATTTATTATTTAATGAATATTATTTTAGAATATTCATTTGAGGATTTATTATTTAATGAATATTACTTTAGAATATTCATTTGAGGATTATTTATTTAATGAATATTATTTTCGAATATTCATTTGAGGGTTTACTTATTGAATAATATTATCAATGATTTTTAAAATCAAAGAGGTTCCCAAAACAATGTTTTTCCATTTAAATCTGTCTTTTAAAGAGGATTTAAATGCTCGCTCAACTATCAAAAATATGGGAAACCTGATTTAAGTAACTACTACTCTTTTTAAACTCTCAACTCAAAACTGTCAGGGGACAGATATTTTCTCGAAGCAATTTAGTTGCTGCAAGTCAAATATTGTGTTACCACCTCAACGATCGAGGGGTAAATTCCTGGAACAAGTCGATATCCATTAACAAGCATCGCTTGGGAAATATTGGAGAATCTTCCTTTCCAACCTAGATATGACTACTGAGTGGAGTCGTATCAACAAGTATTACACTTGGGGAAAGGGAGACGATCTTTACGTTTCAGAGTCATGGATTTCATCTGAACTAGGAGCATGTGTAAGAGGTCGAGTCGCGCCGATCCATCACCTTATTGCCCCAAATGGGCCGGGAGATCCAGAAAGGCGGTAGACAATGTCAGGCTGTCGTGATACTTCCATCTACATGTAGAAAACATATTTTGTTGTACAACCTGCTACTGATCATAGTAAGGTTGGTACGACGGGCGCGGAGAAGGCTCCAGTATTGGTTCATCATCCATTTTGGATAATTCTGCAACATGTACTGAAAGGGACCACGGATGGCTCCGTTGGTACAGGTTTACCGATCATGTTGGCAGAGGGGTTCTGCAACATGTATTGAAAGGGACCAAGGATGACACCGTGGTACAGGTTTACCGGTCATGTTGGCAGGGGGTCGAAAAGTGTTTGGAATTGAAGTGACAATAAATCCATGCAACTTCATCTTTTATTTTATGAGTTATGACTCTGTGGATACCTTACATAACATGAGTTATGGTAAGGGAGTTGTTTATACTGAATCACCTTATAACTTCATCTTTTAAGTTATATGTTGATATTCTGCATATATAGCAGATATTTTTCGGAAAGGTTATATTTGGTTTACTTTGAAACCTCATCGTTTATACTAGAACTTTGTTCATAATATAGCCAAAGTTTGCAGAAATATTATGAAATTGATATTTGAAATACAACAATGGTATTATTTTGGGATTACATTCCGATAAGGAGGTAATTTGAGTATCGAGATATTTTGACAAATTATTGTCTTATACCCGCTTTATTCTGGGTTGAATTAAAGGCATGATTATGCCATACTTTTATTACCTTGCTGAGCTATCGCTCACTCTTGCTATTGTTTTATATATATTATATAGCAGCGAAGCAGGATGCCAATGGGACGGCACATACCCCGCAAGGCGTTTCCGTAAACAGCTTCTAGCAGTGATTCCAAAAGTAGTACGAACCAATCGAATCAGGCTACAGCTTTTGGTATTCAACTTATGTATAGATAAGAATGGTATGAGAGGATTGTGAGCATCAGAAGCTAAGTTGGTAATGTAACGTTACTTAGAAATTGTATCAGTGACAGATTCAAAGACATTTGGGTATTGTAATAAAAGTTATTTATTCCGCAATGGTTGTATTTGTGTCGTTTCTGAGACTCTAACCTGTGTGTGTGTGTGTGTGAGACATATATTGTGGGGTCGTGAGCAGGTGAATTATGAATGTTGTGAGTAATACAGGTAAGGCAAGGAGTAAATGGATCGTGACTACTCTAAATCCCTGACCCCGGATTTGGGGTTGTTA
The DNA here is from genome assembly GCA_030848705.1 of Heracleum sosnowskyi. Taxonomy (NCBI): domain Eukaryota; kingdom Viridiplantae; phylum Streptophyta; class Magnoliopsida; order Apiales; family Apiaceae; genus Heracleum; species Heracleum sosnowskyi. The sequence goes on from CM061239.1 coordinate 117,443,307, forward strand.
CAGAAATGGTATCAGAGCGTTAGGTTACAGTCCTCAGAAATGATAGGAGATCGAGTCTTACAATACCCTTAAGAATGATAAGGACATCTAGAGCTCGAATTGAGTTCGTAGTCGGGTTAGAGGACATGACCCGGACTGTTTAAGATGAAGCCCGAGAGGGGACTTCTTCTGGGAAACCGTACTTAGGACTTCATGGTTAGTCACCTCGATTCGTATGAGTTATAGATTGATGGGATTCTGAGATACCAGACCCTGAGGCCTTCGAGTAGGCAATTGATGATGCGTTCCTTGAAATGGACGGAGACCCGATAAAGGAAGATCCATAGGAGGATCTAGAGGAAGACCCCATAGTGGGTCAAGGTAAGAATCTTGTAGAGAACGTGTTGATTGATAAAGATGTGGTATGTTACTTGAGGTCGTACAATAGGACCAGACGAACCTTCAAGGGACAAATAAGTGACGAGACAAGAATTTAAGGATCGTTTATGGCTCATCATGAGATATGACAGAAAATGGAGTAGAATCTCCAAAGCAGAAGAGGTAGAGGCAGTATAGCCAGTATCAGTGGATTGATTCGACTTGAACGAAACCTGTTACTCGTAGTTGGTTATAGTTGCCCATAAGGAGGCGGCATACGTAAGAACCAAGGTGTTCAGATTTTCACGAACGATTAAGGGTACTTAGTTGCCTAAGAATAGTGGAAGGAATTGCTTTGGTTGTGAGGTTTCAATCCCCCGCGACCAGCGATTCCACTAGAAATAGTGTCTATTACATCATTGAGGGATTTTATTATCTCAAGGAATATTGGGTATAAAGATGATTGAAATAGAGACCGGATTTAAGCTTGTAGTTTCTAACGAGCTTCCGAGGTACCGCCCAGTCGACATGTGGAACTGTCATTACTATGGGCGACAACGGTATCGAGGTCTTCTTAGAGAACAGAACGCTTACTTGAGACGTTTGCGCCTAGTCGAATAGAACTCCCTGCGATTGCAAATGTTGATGGTTGAATTCTTAGTGACTATTATAAGTCGGCAATGACGTAAGTATCAAACACCTTAGGGTGCGTGGAAAAGAAAAGCTTTGGAATTGAACGATTATCCATCAGAGGAGCCGACATAAAAGGCGTCCGTAGAGACCTTGGTAGTACCCTCCCCATTTGTAAATTATGTGGGATATTTCCCCAATCAATGATCTATCTTGACCTCTTTCCAAGAAAGAATTCTGATAAGGGTATATTCCCTCTTCGAAGTTATTTTATAACACTTGTGTTAAATCATAATTAATTTCAATTGTGTTAGAGGCTGTCACGATGCCTACTTTCAGGTTTTCGAAGCCCTGTCAAATGATTTTATTTAAGCTTTGACTTTTCCTCGAATAATGAATGACCCTATGGTGATACCTCACCACTTGGTTGTTAAGTACCAGTATCTTTTGGTTATTCTTTTCCTTGTATTTTCTTTGGAAACCGCACATTTGGAATCTGTTCAATTTCAATCCAAGGTGTTCCTTTAAGAAATATTGTCGAAAGACGATAATCATTAAATTGATCTCGAATTGCTTTCATACTTTTCAACTTCCACTGAGACGAACAACCCTATACTTATAGGGGCTACAAGGACTATCTGTCTATGTGATAGAAGTCTGATGGGACGCCATCACTTGTAAGTTGTGAAATACAAGAAGGCTAATTACCTTTAGTAATGTCTCAATCGAGGCACACAACGTGAGTTCTTATGATCATGTTGATCTCTCGGTAAATTCTTTTACCTCCAATAAGGTTACCTTAAAACTCATAACCTTATGATCACCAGTGTGTGACATTTTCCTTGATATGGGAGCTGTCTTTTCAAGACCCCATGATTTTTGTTATCCTCATTGAATTCTAAGGGGAGGCCAATCAGGTCAAATAAGTCAAAATTCGTCGATAGGAATTAGTTCGAAAAGAAATCGCCTATGACAGGAGCGAATCCCTAAGACAAATAGAATGTTAGTGACATATCAATGAATTGGTTTATTCTCCCAAGGATATTATGATAATAGAAAGCGTGTCGATCGATGTATGTGAAAGAAATAGCGATGTGCCGTGAGCTCCAGTGACAACGGTGTTAGAAAGATGCCCTATAGTGGAATTGAGATTTTGGAGGAGTTGTTTACGAATGTACACTACCTCTGGGTTAGCAAGATAAGTACTGACGATGGAGTCAGAGGGAGCTGGTATTGTGACTTGGGAGAGGTGCAGCGTGTGTGGTTCTAGAGGAATAATTTTCGGAAATATATGGAGACCCGGATGAAAATGAAAGTTAAAGAGTTAAAACCAGAAACCATGACTGTAACCGAGTATGAGGCCAAGTTTTCCGAATTATTGAGGTTTGTCCCGGAGTTTGTGAACACAGAAGAAAAGAAAGCCAGTAGGTTTCAACCAGGGCTACCTCCAACAAGCAGCCCACTGTCAGGACCTTTAAATAGCAGGTGCCCTTCTACACTGTTTAGACAGAGCTAATGCATTGTTGTATATCAAGATGTTGCATGACGATTAAACCTTAAGGCCGAGACGCTGAGGGAATAATTACAAGTAGAAATAGCCAATCGAGGGATTTTCCCATAAGACTGGTACATCCAGGTTGTGAACTAGAAATATGAGGCCGGCACTTTTGATAGACCTGATTCCTTTCAAGTTGGGAGGAGTTGATATTATAATAAGAATGAGTTGGTTGACACCCAATGAAGCCCAGACTGATTGTAGGGGATAGAGAGTAATAAATAAAGAATGGAGACAGATTCAGAGATTCTTGAATATAGTCAGCCTAAGAAATTATTATGCCGGAGATATGAGGCTTAATTAGCTCTTAAGGTTGACGCCAAGAAAAGAGATACCAAGTATAAAGGGAACTACAATGGTTTTGGGAGATTGTACAAGATCTTAATGCGCTACCAAATATCGATTGGGATGACATGAGAATGAATACCGAGTATTCAGAGTATAGTGGGAATGAAAGAGTTAGTGACTCAGTTACAAGAGTTGTTGTATAAAGATATGATAAGACCCAGTGTACCACCGTGGAGAGCCCGGTGTTGTTGTAAGAGAGAAAGATTTTAGCACAAGATTATATATCGAACCTCGAGAGTTGTATGAGTTTGACATGGAGAATAGGTACCCTTGTAAATGATTGTTTGATCAGCGGAAGAACGCTGTGTATTTCCAATTTACTTAAGAACTGGGTATCACCAGTTGGAAGTTAAATCCGAGGATATACCCAAGACTGCGATTCGTACCGGGAATAGACACTTCGAGTTTTCAGCGAGGTTATTTTGGGATTGACTATGCCCCCACAAATTTTATGGAATGTAATGAATTGGCTTTGAGTTACCCATGATAGTAGATAGCATGAGATGGAGAAATGGCTAGAATTGACCTAGGATTATGACCGTGAGATACACTACCATCCGGGGAAGGCCAATGTGGTGGCCGATACCCTTACTTTGAAATGAGACAGAGATGGATTCCGAATGATCGGGAATTAAAAGATGAGATTTTACACAACACCCAAGTTAGTCCAACAAACTAGACGGACAAAAGATTTCACCAACAAGCGGCTAGTGACAACCAAGACAGACAGAGAAAGTATGCGGACTAAGCCCGCGAGTATAGAGATAGTACTGCTACTGATAAGCTAAATGGCATGTTGATGGATGACAAGCAAGTTTATGTTGGTGTATTTTCTGTACAAACAAGATAGAGAATATGAGGTTAGAGATTCGTGATGCTAAAAGATATCCCCATTTGTTTTCAGAGTGATTCCGGGACGGAATCCTTTTAAGGAGGGGAGACTGTAAGACCCCAGATTTTGGGTAGAATTAAAAATTTTATTATATGTTGATGTAAATGTGGATAGTGGCAATGACTTTGAGAATCAAGTTATGAAATGAATGTGAATTTCGGTTTTCAAACATTTTGAGAATAGTAAGAATGGACTGAACATATAAATAAGAACAATCAATCTGGAAGATAAGAATACAATACTCCAGGGAAGGAAAGTATTTTTATGTCATCCAAATCAATATCTGGAATACATCCGACAACTCCGTAAACAAGATAGCGTGTGCCCGAGAAAGCACTAGAACATTTCTAAGTGCAAGAAGTAAAGAGAAATAAACCAGGAATATTGGATCGGATATTGAACCAAAGGATTATAGAAAAATCACTGATGAATAGTAACTTTTGATGAATAGTAAATTTTTGTCGTTTAAAAAGTTTTTCAGACCACCCCATATGCGGAACGATATAATAAACTTTCAAGGGCGTATTAGTGATCTACGATGTAAATGAAGGAATGCAAAAGCTGTCAGAATCGGAAAAATAGCATTTCTGTTTTCTCCGAAATTTCACCAATAACGGACGGATTAATTATTATTTGAGAATAATTGAGGATTTAGATTATCAATTCCATGGATATGGATTAATAAAAGAATTAGAGATATCAAAAACACTTACAGGAAACTACTTCGATAGAACGCTTAAGAAACCCTGCAAACATTTTTTCGAGATTAAGCGATTAAGCGAACGAATCATGGATTAAGGATTGAAATTATGACAAGATTAAATGTATACATGGAAGTAACATGTAACAAGATTAATTCGAGAAATGCAACATTTGGATCATCCGTGTGAAAGGAAAGCGAACTGGTAAAGCTGCTTGCCACCATGATCTCCATTGCGTGACACGTGTCCCTGCTTTGCCACCATGAGGCTCCACTGATCGACACGTGTCCTGGGCATGCAATGACTCACCACTCTTTACACAAATATCAGCATTTCAAGCATTATTAACCAAAAACAAAAAGAAAGAAAAGAAGAAAAGCAAGAGAAACACAAATTTCTCTCAACTGATCTGTTAGAGCAACCCTCAAATAAAAATTCGTATCTCACAATACACCCATGATAAAATCACCAAAATTTAACCACAGCTTCTCCATTCTATGTATAACACTCGTTCAAAATTTCATGGCAATCCAAGGTGTTTAGCCTAGTCAAATATCCTCTCCAAGTTGAAGAAACCAAACTGTCCAGTCCATGACAGTTTCAACCTCTCACCTTAGAGAGCCAATAAGTCGAGATTCAAGCATCCCCTGGTGATGATCTGTAGCTCAAAAGAAAGATCTTGAAGAGTAGAAGGTGTGGTAAAGATTTGAAAACCAAACTCTCAATTTTCGATTTTATATGAGTTTTACAAAAGTGATGATGAATAGTAACCCTTAGAAACTAACTTCGTCTTTCTTGATTTCTTTGATGATCTAAGCTAGCTTAAGGCCATACAAGGACTATATAAGGATTATTAGCGCTGGTATACTCTCCAAGGAAGGTATAAACTTTAAGGACCTTAGACCTTACTTTGATTTTATGCTTGTTCTTGATGGATTTGAGCTTGGTGATGTTTATAGTATGATTATAAGCATGAAAGCATGATTATGTAGTGGTTGATTTGACTTGAGAAATTTGGGGTATAAACTGAAAAAGTAGGCTGATATTGATGAGTATTATGTTCATGAATTTTATGGATGCCCGGTGTGGCTTGGATTTGAGGTTGTGATTTTTGGAAAACGTTACGATTATAGCCGTCGTAATGCCCATTTGATTTAAGACTGTTTTGAGCATGAATTACAAACTGGTATTGGAATATTTTTGAACAACACTGACCAGTAACATGTAGGTCTTGTTTTAAGGTTTGTTTTGATATGAAGATCATGTCTATACGATTTACGGTTTAGGAGAAACGTGAGTTTTAGTAAACGCCATTCGGAAGAATGACCCATCTCTGTTCAGCAACTTTGAGTCTATATTTGGACCACTTAGGAGCCATATTAAAATGTGAAACTTGGAGGAATAATACTAGAGACAGTTATGAAGGATCACGAAAAAGATTCGGATTAAAAAGATTATGTTTCGATTTTATAAAAATGTTTTAGTCGAGGTCGCGCAAGTGAAAACCACTAAGAGCATGACTTAGAAACCGATGTTGCAAATGGTTAAGTATAACTTGGATTTGAGGATGGATTTCGAACCCAACTTATGATATAAGTATTTTACGGATAACATGGACTTAGTATGAGCCTATAACGAGTTAGTAATTCCTTGGTTGTGTTTTGCTTACATGTTTAAGCATTGAGTACAAGTGGATTATCCAGGGGATTAACCGTGTGTTTTCGTTTGACTTTGTCTAGATTGTTCGACATGGTCACGAGCCCTATCACTTCTCGAGCATCAGGCAAGTTTCCTAAATCTATACTTGGAAGTATCGATTGTATATTACTGCTGTTGCCATGTGTGGAGTTATACAGTTTTGCGATACATGTTATATATCGTGTTAAATAGAATTTGACTTTTGGATATTATACGAGCCGTGAGATAATGTAATTATGAACCGGTATACCCTGTAGCTCTATAGATAAGAGAATGTTTATTGTTTCGACTCTAGACCGGGAGTCGATATTTGTGTTATATAGATAGTCGCGGAAACCCGGAGGGATTCCAGCGGCAGAGTACTATTCATCTTGAGGGATATTATTATTAAACATTAATTATATTTCTAGAAAGTATTAATTTCCTGGAAATGATTTGAGTAATGCTATTTGAATATTACCTCATTCGAAGGTTATTATTTGAAAATGATTTGGTAACGGGCTTATAAGCTAGATATGGATAGCGGTTATAAGCCAGGTTTTTATAAAGGCCCCTAGGCTCAGAGGGCAGAGCATATATTGAGTTTATAACTTAGCCAGCGTATCGGGGATTATTTTTTTAGGTATATTTTCGAAAACCCGGACAGAGCTTTTTAGAAAGATTTTCGCAATAATTAGCCTAAAGGTAGCATCACCAATAAACCAGTCTTTATTTAATTAGTAAATACTTCTGGAAGCATTTACGGATTAAATAAGCCTTATTCGTCTAATTAAATTTGTTTAATTAGATGAATATCATTTTCAAAATGTTTTCTTAAAATCGATTTGTTCCGGAATGATAACAAAGATACTCTAATGGTGATAGATTGGTATTTTCGGTTAAAAATATCTGGAGATCATTTAATTATTTAATGAATATTATCTATGAATATTCATTCGAGATTTTTTAATTAATGAATATTATTTCTGAATATTCATTTAATTATCTATTTAAGGATTAATTATTTGAGGATTATTTGCCTAATGAATATTACTTTTGAATATTCATTTGGGTTTTATTTATTTGATGAATATTATTTTAGAATATTCATTTGAGGATTTATTATTTAATGAATATTATTTCCGAATATTCATTTGAGGATTTATTATTTAATGAATATTATTTTAGAATATTCATTTGAGGATTTATTATTTAATGAATATTACTTTAGAATATTCATTTGAGGATTATTTATTTAATGAATATTATTTTCGAATATTCATTTGAGGGTTTACTTATTGAATAATATTATCAATGATTTTTAAAATCAAAGAGGTTCCCAAAACAATGTTTTTCCATTTAAATCTGTCTTTTAAAGAGGATTTAAATGCTCGCTCAACTATCAAAAATATGGGAAACCTGATTTAAGTAACTACTACTCTTTTTAAACTCTCAACTCAAAACTGTCAGGGGACAGATATTTTCTCGAAGCAATTTAGTTGCTGCAAGTCAAATATTGTGTTACCACCTCAACGATCGAGGGGTAAATTCCTGGAACAAGTCGATATCCATTAACAAGCATCGCTTGGGAAATATTGGAGAATCTTCCTTTCCAACCTAGATATGACTACTGAGTGGAGCCGTATCAACAAGTATTACACTTGGGGAAAGGGAGACGATCTTTACGTTTCAGAGTCATGGATTTCATCTGAACTAGGAGCATGTGTAAGAGGTCGAGTCGCGCCGATCCATCACCTTATTGCCCCAAATGGGCCGGGAGATCCAGAAAGGCGGTAGACAATGTCAGGCTGTCGTGATACTTCCATCTACATGTAGAAAACATATTTTGTTGTACAACCTGCTACTGATCATAGTAAGGTTGGTACGACGGGCGCGGAGAAGGCTCCAGTATTGGTTCATCATCCATTTTGGATAATTCTGCAACATGTACTGAAAGGGACCACGGATGGCTCCGTTGGTACAGGTTTACCGATCATGTTGGCAGAGGGGTTCTGCAACATGTATTGAAAGGGACCAAGGATGACACCGTGGTACAGGTTTACCGGTCATGTTGGCAGGGGGTCGAAAAGTGTTTGGAATTGAAGTGACAATAAATCCATGCAACTTCATCTTTTATTTTATGAGTTATGACTCTGTGGATACCTTACATAACATGAGTTATGGTAAGGGAGTTGTTTATACTGAATCACCTTATAACTTCATCTTTTAAGTTATATGTTGATATTCTGCATATATAGCAGATATTTTTCGGAAAGGTTATATTTGGTTTACTTTGAAACCTCATCGTTTATACTAGAACTTTGTTCATAATATAGCCAAAGTTTGCAGAAATATTATGAAATTGATATTTGAAATACAACAATGGTATTATTTTGGGATTACATTCCGATAAGGATGTAATTTGAGTATCGAGATATTTTGACAAATTATTGTCTTATACCCGCTTTATTCTGGGTTGAATTAAAGGCAGGATTATGCCATACTTTTATTACCTTGCTGAGCTATCGCTCACTCTTACTATTGTTTTATATATATTATATAGCAGCGAAGCAGGATGCCAATGGGACGGCACATACCCCGCAAGGTGTTTCCGTAAACAGCTTCTAGCAGTGATTCCAAAAGTAGTACGAACCAATCGAATCAGGCTACAGCTTTTGGTATTCAACTTATGTATAGATAAGAATGGTATGAGAGGATTGTGAGCATCAGAAGCTAAGTTGGTAATGTAACGTTACTTAGAAATTGTATCAGTGACAGATTCAAAGACATTTGGGTATTGTAATAAAAGTTATTTATTCCGCAATGGTTGTATTTGTGTCGTTTCTGAGACTCTAACCTGTGTGTGTATGTGTGTGTGAGACATATATTGTGGGGTCGTGAGCAGGTGAATTATGAATGTTGTGAGTAATACAGGTAAGGCAAGGAGTAAATGGATCGTGACTACTCTAAATCCCTGACCCCGGATTTGGGGTTGTTACAAAAGCTTAAATAACATCATTTGACAGGGCTTCGAAAGCCTGAAAGTAGGCATTGGACAGCTTCTGGCACAAGTGAAACTGAATATGGTTTAGCACAAGTGTTATAAAATAACTTCGAAAAGGGAATATACCCTTTATCAGAATTCTTTCTTAGAAAGAGGTCAAGATAGATCATAGATTGGGGAAATATCCCACATAATTTGCAAATGGGGAGGGTACTACCAAGGTCTCTACGGATGCCTTTTATGTCGGCTCCTCTAATGGATAATCGTTCCATTCCAAAGCTTTTCTTCCCCATGCACACCCTAAGGTGCTCGATACTTACGTTATTGCCGACTCATAATAGTCGCTAAGGATTCAACCATCAACATTTGCAATCGCAGGGAATTCTATTCGACTAGGCGCAAACATCTCAAGTAAGCGTTCTGTTCTATAAGAAGACTTCGATACCGTTGTCGCCCATAGCAATGACAATTCCACATGTCGACTGGGCGGTACTCCGGATGATCGTTAGAATCTATAGGCTTAAATCCGGTCTCTATTTCAATCATCCTTATACCCAATATTCCTTCTCCCATATCAATCCCGTGTGCTACATAAGCTTAACACTTTTGGCACAATAGCCTTTTCATTTAAGTCAACCCCGAAACTTCTCAGTCCGTCTTGGTTCTAAAATATATTTCGCCTTTACCGTCCAATCTCAACTTCATCATTTTATCTCTACAATCAATTATAGCAATCAGGGTCTGTCCACCAGCCCATATAACGGCTATCTTACCCAATCCACAGGGTTCACTCCAATATCCACTCTCTTTGGTGACATCCCCTGGTAATCAGAAAGACAAGGTTTGCCAAAATCTGCTGAATTTCTTTCCAAAATCAGGGAAACTTGATCAATCTATTTACCTACTAGTAATGCTCGGATCTGATTTCTGACCTTTCTGTTCTATCCTCATAAGTCCTTCCTGGTTTCCTGAGGGTGGCAAATCTCGTTCTCGATTCCGTCTTAGCGTGCTTGTCTTACAATAACATTTGCATGGTACATATACCCAAAATTTTCCTTGGGATAATAAAATCCCTCAATGATGTAATAGACACTCTTTCCAGTGGAATCGCTGGTCGTGGGGGATTGAAACCTCATAGCCCAAGCAATTCCTTACACTATACTAGGCAACTAAGTACCCTTGATCTTTCGTGAAAATCTGAACATCTTGGTTCTTACGTATGCCGCCTCCTTATGGGCAACTATAACTGACTACGAGTAACAGGTTTCGTTCAAGTCGAATCAATCCACTGATACTGGCTATACTGCCTCTACCTCTTCTGTCTTGGAGACTCTACTCCATTTTCTTTGTCATACCTCTTGATGAATCATGAACGATCCTTAACCTCTCGTCTCGTCCCTTGTTTATCCCTTGAAGGTTCGTCCGGTCTTATTATTAGACCTCAAGTAACACACCACATCTTTATCAATCAACACGTCCTCTACAAGATTCTTTCCTTGACCCACTATGGGGTCTTCCTCTAGATCCTCCTAGGGATCTTCCTTTATCGGGTCTCCGTCCATTTCAAGGAACGCATCATCAAATGCCTACTCAAAGGCCTCGGGATCTGGTATCTCAGAATCCCATCCATCTATAACTCACACGAATCGAGGTGACTAACCATGAAGTCCTAAGTACGGTTTCCCAAAAGAAGTCCCCTCTCGGGCTTCATCTTAAACAGTCAGGGTCATGTCCTCTAACCCGACTACGAACTCAATTTGAGCTCTAGATGCTCTTATCATTATTAAGGGTATTGTAAGACTCGATCCCCTATCGTTTCTGAGGACTGTAACCTAACGCTCTGATACCATCTCTGTAACAGCCCCAAATCCGGGGTCAGGGATTTAGGGTTGTCACAATCCATGTACTCCTTGCCTTACCTGTATTACTCACACCATTCATAATTCACCTGCTCATGACCCCACAACATATGTCTCTCACACACACACACGCACACAGGTTAGAGTCTCAGAAACGACACAATACAACAACTGCGGAATAAATAACTTTTATTACAATACCCAAATGTCTTTTGAATCTGTTACTGATACAATTTTTAAGTATTGTTACATTACCAACTTAACCTTCTGATGCTCACAATCCCCTAATACCATTCATGTCTATACATAAGTTGAATGCCAAAAGCCGTAGCCTGATTCGATTGGTCCGTACTACTCCCGGGATCACTGCTAGAAACTGTTTAATGGAAACGCCTTGCGAGGTATGTGCCGTCCCATTGGCATCCTGCTTCGCTGCTATATAATATATATAAAATAATAGCAAGAGTGAGCGATAGCTCAGCAAGGTAATGAAAGTATGGCATAATTCTGCCTTTTTATTCATCCCAAAAATAAAGCGGGTATAAGACAATAACTTGTCAAAATATCTTGATACTGAAATCATTTCCTTATCGGAATATATTCCAAAAATACCATTGTGGTATTTCAAATATCATCTCCATAATATTCTGCAAACTTTCGATATTCATACTATGAACAAAGTTCTAGTATAGTATAAAAGATGAAATAACAAGGTACCTCAGTATATCCTTTCTGTAAAATATCTGCTATATAAATATAAGCAGACTATCAACATATACTTGAAAGATGAAGTTATAAGAAAATTCAATATCATCTTTCATATCAAACATTTACCTCATATCATAATTTGGAAATAAATACAATGTAAATTTATTTCCAATTCATTTTCTAAACTCATCTGATCACGTATATCTTGTAGATAAAATCATATACTTTTCGTAAATTCATACTCTTTCTTATAAACTCATATACTGGAATATACTGGATTACTCTTGAGTAACCTTTCTGAAAACTTTCATGAAACTGAATATCTGGAATAAACTATCTTTCTTTGAAAACTTTCATGAAACTGAATAGCTGGAACAAACTTTCTTTTTCTGAAATCTTGCATGAAACATGCTCTTTCATGGATGCTGAACTGTAAATGGAGATTCTGGGCGCCAAGGATACCCCTACGATGATCAGTCGCAAGCTGTATCCCCCTGATCTTTTTCTACGTAGAAGGGAAGAATAGACAGTATCTGACTGACCTACCTCCCCGCCAATCGGTTGTAGGCAGGAAGTACAGACCCGTTTCACCAGTCCGTCGGCCTGTGACTCTCCTATGAGGAAGAACAGACCTGTTTCACCAGTCCGTCGGCCTGTTGCTCTCCTCTTTCCTACGGTCGGGCAATTTCTGATAAACTAAGGGAAGAACAGACCCGTTCACCAGTCCGTCGGCCATATTGTAATTCCCTTAGGGGACCGGCGCTACTCAGTCCCTTACATACTCTCCAAGTTCGAGTAAATCCATAACACTGAAACATGAAGTTCCTTTCCCTTTTTCCCCAAGAATACAACTCCACAAAGTAGTCATATCTGGTTGGAAAGGAAAATTCACCCATATTTCCCAAGCTGACGCTTGTTAATGGATGCAACTAATTCCACTGATCTTACCCCTCGAATCTTGAGAAAGTAATCAAAATCATTTTGATGGTAGTAAACCAGACTGATAAATTCATTGATTAAAAAAGGCTTAGGACCGGGTAGTCCACTGGAAACATACATAAAATCTTGAGAAATGTCCCATGCATTTGTAGTTTGAGCGAACATTTAAGTCTTTCTGAATATAGACTTAAACGGGAAATAGATTTGGGAACCTTCTCTATTTATAATAAAAATTGACTGAAATATACTTTATTAGCTATCTAGGGTTTAAAATAGTTTTCATCAAATAATTCCTTAAGAAGTAGGGCTTTAAATAATTAATGCAAACTATATTTAATAAAGAATATTTATTTAGAAATAATTCTCAAGTACTTTCTTATCAAAAAGGGTAGATAACAACTATTCATCATATATTTAAAATATACCCTTAATAGATTACACTTCAAATGATCTTAAATTTGTAAACCACTTATCGAGATTAATTGTAATAACACAATAAAATAACCCTAGATAGCAACTGATACCATTCTTAGTATGTAAAATAAATATAGAGAATATATAATATATCTCTAGATAACAACTGATACCATTCCCGATCCAAAGTATAAATGCAGAGTATATTCCCCCTACTAAGGGTTTTGCTTAGCACATCAGCTCCAAAATATTACTATATCCATAGCTTATAAGTTCAACTGGTATCAATACTTTGATTTAGCATCATAGAAATCATTTCGAAATCATACACATATAGCATATATCTCAAATTCTTTAGTTATCACCACAACAGTTCTAAAAAGGTATAAGTTTGAAAACTTGCATCTAGTATATGCATACTTCAAAATATGGTTTTAGAAACTTGCACGATACTTGGAACAAAGAATATATATACATAGATATATTTCTGAATCAACAAGTATTAGACATTATAAAATATGCCCACTCTAACAATAGAGTAAGGGTTAGTAAACTTGCCTGATGCTCGAGAGGTGATAGGGCTCGTGACCATGTCGAACAATCTAGACAAAGTCAAACGAAAACACACGGTTAATCCCCTCGATAAACCACTTATAACTCAATGCTTAAACACGTAAGCGAAACACAACCAAGGCATTACTAACTCGTTATAGGCTCATACTAAGTCCATGTTAATCGACAATTACTTATATCATAAGTTTGGTTCGAAATCCATCCTCAAATCCAAGTTATACTTAACCATTTGCAACATCGGTTTCTAAGTCATGCTCTTAGTGGTTTTCACTTGCGCGACCTTGACTAAAACATTTTTATAAAATCGAAAAATAATCTTTTTAATCCGAATCTTTTTCGTGAGCCTTCCTAACTGTCTCTAGTATTATTCCTCAAAATTTCACATTTTAATATGGCTCCGAAGTGGTCCAAATATAGCCTCAAAGTTCCTGACCAGAGATGGGTCGTTCTTCCGAACGGCGATTACTAAAACTAGCATAACTCTTAAACCGTTCGGCCAAATTAGACGAACCCCATATCATTACGAAGATTATAACATAAAATACACAATCATGGGCAGTAGGACTCAAGGGTCGAGCTCTAACAGAGGAAAAACAGGGAACCAATCAGTAGGTAAAAATTTGGGCATTACGACGGCTATAACTCGGATATTCCCAAATTTCAAATCATCCAAAATGCATATCGATCACTCCACACAACACATACATCTTATATAACATAGAACTGAGGCCAAGCAATGCCTTTCCATTCATATAACTCATTATAACTTAAATCAAAGCCCAATCTTAACAACTAAGGCTATAAACATGCATAACACCATTAATCATCCATAAACCTCATAATACTTCAAGGGTTTCAAGATTTATACCTTCTCCAAGCTCTAGCAACACTAACCAGTGCTCACAATCAGTTAACAAGCCTTAGATACTCCTTACAAAGCTTAAACCTTAAGATCAAATCAAGAAAACAAGTTAACAACATTTCGGAGTTACTATTCATCATCACTTTGTAAAATCCATATAAAATCGAAAAACCAGAGTTTGGTTCTTAAATTTTTACCACACCTTATACTCTTCAAGGGCTTTCTTTTGAGTCCTATCTCATCACCAGGGGATGCTTGAAGCTCGACTTATTGGCTTTCTAAGGTGAGTAGTCGAAACTGGAAGAGGCAGGACAGTTGCGGTTCTCCGACTTGGGGAAGGGATTTGACTAGGCTACACCCCTTTGCTGGCCATGAAATTTTGATCGAATGTTACCCATGGAGTGGAGAAGCTATGGTTAAAATTTGGTGATTCAAGGATGGATAGAAATGGAGTTATGGATTTTTCTCTTCTCCTTGCTCAAGCTGTGCAGAAAATCTGGAAAATGGGGGAGAGTTTCTCTTCCTTTCTTTTTCTTCTTATCTTGTTTAATTATAAGAATGCTGATATTTTGTGGTATTTTAATGGTCAAAATGGTGAGTCATGGTCCTTGGTGCCTTCTTCTTGCGCCACTTGTCAAGCATGCACTGACTCCTTTAAAGTAACTTTACTGGTTCGTTTCCTTTCACATGGATGATCCAAATGTTGCATTCCTCGAACTAATCTTGTTACATGTTACTTCCATGTCTATATTTAATCCTGTAAATGTTGCCTTGTTCCTCTTGAAATGATTCGAAATATTTCCTAAAGAGCGAATAAAACTCTACGCGATTTTCGTAGTGAATAGTAACTATTCACTATTCACTTCAACAATCGAATCCTTAAATCGACTTTAATAATATAATAAAATTCCAAAATATTAAATCCTCAAATCCTCAATTTTAATATCTCATTTCTTGAATATAATAATATATAATTCGCTGCCCGGTCAAATACTACACCAAAATAAAATTTGGAATTTCTGAATTCTGATCGTCTTTGCATTCACTTATTTACTCAATAGATCACTAATATGATTTCGGAATATCCACACTACGTCTCGTACATAGGTGGCATGAAAAATTTTCTTAACCCTCAAAATCACTATTCATCCACCAATATCACTATTCACTGCTGCACTTAATCATAATAAGAAAAGTTTTAAATTATTCCAAAAATTCGGGTTATTACACGTCAGTTGCATGTTGTCCTGACGTTTGGACCATGTACTTGTGTCAGCTTTGTTGCAGATGTCAGTTGTACTTGTGCCAGCTTTGCCTTGTTCGTACTTGTCTGTTGTGCAACGTGTCATGTCCAATCCTTATGGGCTTGGTGGACATTGTAGGCTTTGTGGACCTTGCAGACGTTGTGGCCTTGTATGCATTGTGGGCCTTGCAGGCATTGTGGCATTCTATGCGTTGTGGGCCTTGCAGGCATTGTGGGCCTTGGAGGTATTGTGGCCTTGCATGCCTTGTTTTAGACTCGGGCTTGACTTTAATAGGTGAATTAGACCTTTACGAATCACCTACTATCATTTGCCCCCCACTCTTTCATTCCTCTTTAGAGGGATGGAGGAGTAGAAAAAGATTTATGTTGGATTCGGGTAGGATGTTCGTTTGAGGAGAAAAGCAAATTCAAGGGGGATCTTGTTGAGCTGGAGGTGCTTTTGTAAAAAGTTTGTTGCCCCCCACTTAAGTTTGGATTGGTCCAAGGACTTAAGTAGGAGCTTTGTTCGAGAGAACAAGTCGATCCGAGAGGACCTTGCTGACCCGAGAGGGTCCTTGTAAAAAATTTGTTGCCCCCCACTTAAGTTTGGATAGGTCCAAGGACTTAAGTAAGAGTTTTCTCCGAGAGAACAAGTCGATCCGAGAGGACCGTGCTGACCCGAGAGAGTCTTTGTAATGAATTTTATGCCCCCCACTTAAGTTTGGATAGGTCCAAGGACTTTAAGTAGGAGCTTTGTTCGAGAGAAGAAGTCGATCTGAGAGGACCTTTGTTCACACAATATCACGCAAGTATACGCGGTCACAAGTAATATAAGAATAAGTAGAGTTCGTTCCCACAGAGACTGCTTTGGTTATTATAGTTATGCACTTATGCAACAATGTATGGCTATCGTTCAATGCTAAGACAAGTATCAAAGTTGTGTTTTGATTAACTAAATTATCTAACAAATTACCAAGACTATATTTAACTAAAGATTGCTGTTGATTTACTTATGAGAATAAAACATGGGATCCTAACTTCATTAAATACTTCATCTAGAGTCTTTTGTCTTTAATCAATGCATGTGACAGTTGTGATAACTAATCGGATAACACGAAATCAGTACACGCTACCTTTCAGTATACGTATATCAAACCACTCAAACATCCACAAAAGAGATACCTATGCAACAATGTATGGCTATTGTTCAATGCTAAGACAAGTATCAAAGATGTGTTTTTATCAACTAATTTAACTAAGCAAATTATCAAGACTAAGATTAACTAAAGAGTTTACTGTCGAATTACTTATGAGAATAAAACATGGGATCCTAACTTCATTAAATACTTCATCTAGAGTCTTATGTCTTTAATCAATGCATGTGACGGTTGTGACAACTAATCGGACAACACGAAATCAGTACACGCTACCTTTCAGTATACGTTTACCAAACCACTCAAACATCCACAAAAGAGATAGAAGTTGAGCAGACACCAATTATGATTAGACCCTATATGTCTATAAGATTTGAAAACATAACGGTTTAACGAGCAAGTTATCCATTCAGATTACATAGGGCAGGTAAGATGGTTAAAATTACCTACGAATCATGCATGACAAACATACATAAACCTATGCTAGCATGGCAAGTTCTAAACCTCTATATCCACTTTCGTATTCAATAGAGATTAACAAACAATCTTAGATGTTAGCTACGCATCCAAGAAGAATAAGCACAACCAAACTAGGATATCAATTAGCCATCACACACACATCTTTAAAACAATTAACTACTAAAATCCATAAATAAATCCGTTAGAATCCCACGACGATGATTAGTTCATAATCGAACCGTTCATCATCGTGGGTTCTGATGAAAACATGATAATAAGAAGTTTAGAATACTGAATAAAAGTGCTAGAGTTAAGAAAGAACAAACGAGAATCCAAAGTATCGCCTAATTAGAAGAATACAAAGATAATATGAAAAGTAGATCTTCGTAATCAGCCGTCTTCTTGTTCTCCTCACCGGTGGATAGATATGTATGATTGTATGTCAATGTATATGAATTATATCCTCTGAAAACGTCCACCAATTACTTATATAGGCCTTAGAGTTGACTGGTCTTCTGCTGGTTTCCAATTCTGACTTGAAATTGCCTTTTCCAGAATGTTTCAGGGGTGGCCGCGCCTGGAAGGGGGTGGGCGCGCTTGAATTGAATTGGAGTGGGCGCGGGCGCGCTTGGAAAGGGGAGGGGACCCTTGACTTTCTGTCCAGAATTCCTTTATCTTCGCGTGGACTGTTAAATCGTCCAATTCTGACTTCTAGATCTCAAGATATGGCCCAAACAGTGAATTATGTGCAGGTAGCCCAACAAATCCGAATTTCCTTCTAATAAATCTCCAAATTGAGCTCTTTATTCTCCAATCCTTCCAAGTTTAGGATTTCCTTGCGCTCTCTCGCTCCGCAACCACTTGGCCTTCACAGAAATGCTCAAAACACCATTGCAATCCACAAGAACTCCACTTCTCTGCTGACAACTCAACTCTGCAAATACTAATACAAAACACATTACAAACACAACAAACTTGAGAACAAAACAGCCAATTTAAGCCAATTTAGGACGATCCAAGTGGATATGAAATCCATTTATCACACCCCCAAACTTAAACCGATGCTTGTCCTCAAGCATAAACAGACTCTACTAACTATAATGCAATGCATGAATGCAACTAATATGCTAATGCAAGTGATCCCCTCAGACTAACCAAAACCAATCAACAAGCCAACATCTCAAGGAATGCAATCTTTCAAACAGAGTTCAACCAAATTCCCGTATACTAACCATACAAACACAGAAACGTGCATGTGTGCAATGCTCATCAATATACTCCCAAACTAAACCAAGACCATATCCTATTCTTCACCAAAACAACCACAAGCTTATAAACAGAATGAACTCTAGACACAAGAAACCACTTAAAGACGCCTCAAAATCCACTTGAGCTAGACAGGAATTCATGCTTTATTACGACACACATGCTTATTTGACCGTGCAATGGCTGATACCCCAAAAGGCTTATACAATAATACCCATGTAGCGAGCGTTAGGTTAGTGGATCCCAGACCGGAAAAGTCTTAGGTCACTAGGCACAAAGTCCCCTAGAACTTAATTGCTCGAGTATTAAAGAGCTCAACCTGATCAATTCTGCATAAAACAACTAAAACAACTCTTTCTTTTTTTCTTTTTTTCTTTTATTTTTTATTTTTTTTTATTTCGGAATGAGTGCACTTTGCTTTTTCTCATCCCACCCTAGACTACTCATCTTTTCAATGAGCCGGCTACTAGCCATTTGACGCCTAGCCTTTATTAACAACTAGCATGAAATCCCTGGTTTCCCCCAAACTTAGACTTAAGTGCTTCTTTCAATTTCAAGAGAATAGAAAACATTCTAAATATAAGCAAGTGGTTAAATTCTAACATCCAAACAAACATGGTCTGATCAAATTCAAAAGCAACCAATGAGACTTATGAAATTATTTTGTTTCTGGCATGCAAGTCAATTCATAGGAACTTAATCAGCCCTCTATCTATCATTACCACACTCCTATCAACATCAACTCATCAACAGAAATAGTCAAGTCCTACGGGATCATGAAATATGTATGCTATGCAAATGCAACTAAATGGACTCACATAATAGATAGATATAAACACATATGCAAAACAGAATGCTCTAAATGACAAATAATGCAAAGATATGAATGAAACTAACTAAATATGCAATATGAATCCTACATGACACACACACACTAACAATCCTCAATTATCACCCCCAAACTTACAATATTCAATGTCCTCATTGAAGGTAATAACAAGGAAAGTTGCAGAGAATACCTAATCATCAGCAGGACCACCCTCCTCGGGTGGTGTATCCGGTGGTGGATAAACAGAATCAGCTCCAAAGGTAGGCCAAGCGATATCAACTCCAGTGGCTCTGAATACAGTACTCAAAACTGCAAATAAAGAAATAAAAATAATACTAACTAATAGGACCACTACTTTCGTAGATGACACGATTGCATTGAGCATATGCAACAAGCCGTTAAACCCCTAGGCAGCCCTAGTAGGACGAGTTTTGTCTCGTGAGGGTTTATAGATGATATACCCATAAAATCAAATATTTTCAACCACCAAGTCTCTCAAACATGCAACATGTCATAATACTACATATTCGCATGGGTTGCCTCCCATGAAGCGCTTGTTTTACGTCAATAGCTTGACGTGAATCCGTTTTCATCCAGTCGCAAGAACAGTGAACGTCGAATCACGGTTCACCGTATTACCAACGTCATGCTTCAGCCACCGACCATTAACCTTGAACGTGTCGTCCGGAAACTTATGGAAAATCTCTACTGCATCATGCGGAAATGCTGATTTAACCGTTATAGGCTCCGACCACCTCGACTTACGCTTTCCTGGAAAAAATCTGAAACGAGACTTGAAACGCCGAACTAGCTGACTTGGCACAGATGAATGTTTCACCACCCCTCTTTCATTCCAGTCCTTAACCTTCTCCTTATATAGCCTGTTGCTCTCGTAGACTTTACCATACCTCAATTTATCCTGCAGTGGTTGGAGTTCAAGTGTAGGAGCTTCTTCCATAGATGGTTTAAGTCGCTCCTCAGAATTGTTCAGCTCTGCTAATCCAAGAGATTCGAATGACGCATCAAATTTTCTTTTCCACAGAGGTGAATTCAACAACTGAAGTTGCTCTGCTCTTTCTTCGACTTCAGTCTCAGAATCCCCTATCAAGACTCTCTCCACTGTATCTGACTTCAGCGGTTGTTCAATCTCTGTATTGACGACAGAATCGACCATCTCCAATTTAAAGCACTCTTCTTCCTCAGTTGGAAATTTCATTGCCTTGAACACGTTAAAAGTGACCTTCTGATTTTGAACCCTCATTGTAAGCTCTCCTTTCTACACATCGATCAAAGTTCGGCCTGTAGCCAAGAACGGTCTTCCCAAGATAATAGGAATCCTCTTGTCCTCCTCGAAATCCAGAATTACAAAATCCACAGGGAAGATAAACTTATCCACCTTAACCAAGACATCCTCTACTATACCTCTAGGATATGTGATTGACCTGTCCGCCGGCTGTAAGGACATAGTAGTAGGTTTAGGCTCCGGTACCCCAAGTTGCATGAAAACAGACAACGGCATCAGATTAATTCTAGCTCCCAAGTCACACAAACACTTGTTGAAAGATAGATTGCCGATTGTGCACGGTATGGTGAAACTTCCTGGATCCTTGAGCTTTGGAGGTAACTTCTGCTGTAGAATAGCACTGCATTCTTCTGTTAGAGCAACGGTCTCCAAGTCTTCGAGTTTCAATTTCCGTGATAGAATACCCTTCATAAACTTTGCGTAGCTCGGCATTTGTTCAAGAGCTTCCGCAAAAGGTATATTGATCTGCAACTTCTTGAAAACTTCGAGAAACTTGGCAAACTGCTTATCCAACTTTTGTTTTTGAAGACGTTTAGGGAATGGCGGAGGAGGATAGACCTCCTTGCTCTCTGTAGCTTGCTTAGGAATAGGTTTCTCAGAAGAATGGTCAACATTTTCCGCTTCGTTCACCCCCAAACTAGCTTTTTCAACTTTTTCTTCATTTTCTGGCAGAAGGGAAGGGGAGGGCGCGCTTGAGAGGGGGAGGGCGCGCTCCACCTTCTGGCCATTTTTCAAAATTTCTTCTTTTTCATCCGTTTCTGCATTCTGATCATTCGTAACCTTTCCAGATCGCAAGGTAACTGCTTTGACATGTTCCTTGACCTCCCGTTTGCCTGGATTAGCTTCTGTATCACTAGGGAGAGTTCCCTGTGGTCTATTCAACAATGCATTGGCAATCTGACCGATTTGATTCTCCAGAGTCTTGATGGAAACATCTTGGCTCTTGTACATTAGCCTCAATTCCTCCAATTCAGACTTTTCATTAGATGATTGACCAGCATTGCCATGAGATGGTTGTTGAAACCCTGGTGGTTGAAACGGTTGCCTTGGAGCATACTGTTGCTGATAACCAGAAGGGTTAAATGGCCTTGCTCCATACTGTTGTCCTTGATACTGCTGATACGGCAGCTGTGGTTGTTGCTGCTGACCACCCTGATTGTTACTCCAGCTGAAATTTGGATGGTTCCTGTTATTCGGATGATAGGTGTTAGGCACTGGCTGCTGTGGTCTCTGGAAATTACTCACGAACTGCGCCGATTCACTAGATATGGCACACTGAGTCGTGTCATGTGCACCTGCACATAGCTCACACACACTAGCCACCTGCTGAACTCCATAGTTAGACAAAGAATCAACCTTCATGGACAAAGCCTTTAACTGAGCTGCTATGGTTGTAGCTGCATCCACTTCCAGAACCCCGGCTACCTTGCCTTGTGATAACCTCTGAGTTGGATTCTGGTATTCATTAGCAGCCATCATCTCAATAAGTTCATAAGCTTCATCGTAGCTCTTAGCCCACAGAGCTCCACCTGATGCTGCATCAAGCATTGGTCGTGATTGACCTCCCAGTCCATTATAGAAGCAATTGATCACCATCCAATCAGGCATTCCATGATGAGGACACTTCTTGAGCATCTCCTTGTAGCGCTCCCAAGCTTCACATAAAGTTTCTCCAGAATGCTGAGCAAACTGAGTAAGAGCATTCCTGATTGCAGCTGTTTTAGCCATGGGGAAGAATTTAGTGAGAAACTTCTGAGCAAGATCCTCCCATATAGTAATAGAACCTGCTGGTAGAGAATGCAACCAGCCCTTAGCCTTATCCTTCAGAGAAAACGGGAAAAGTCTCAGCTTCACAGCATCTTCCGACACTCCGTTGAATTTGAAGGTGTCGCAGATCTCAATGAAATCCCTAATATGCATATTAGGATCTTCCGTTGGAGCACCCCCAAACTGAACTGAATTCTGCACCATCTGAATAGTGCCAGGCTTGATTTCAAAAGTATTAGCTGCAATAGCCGGCCTGACAATGCTAGATTGAATGTCATTGATCTTTGGCTGAGAATAGTCCTTCAAAGCCTTTGTTTCTGCTACTGGTTCTCCCATAACTAGATTCAATTCAAGTTCTTCTTTCCGAGATTGAGAACGTGTTCGCATACACGCTCGCTAGAATACCTGAAACTCACCAAACAAAGTAAAATTGATGAAAGAATAATCCGAGTCAGTGAACTTTAATGACCACTGATGACAAGCACATAAACTATATATATAACACCGAGTCCCCGGCAGCGGCGCCAAAAACTTGTTCACGCAAGTATACGCGGTCACAAGTAATATAAGAATAAGTAGAGTTCGTTCCCACAGAGACTGCTTTGGTTATTATAGTTATGCACTTATGCAACAATGTATGGCTATCGTTCAATGCTAAGACAAGTATCAAAGTTGTGTTTTGATTAACTAAATTATCTAACAAATTACCAAGACTATATTTAACTAAAGATTGCTGTTGATTTACTTATGAGAATAAAACATGGGATCCTAACTTCATTAAATACTTCATCTAGAGTCTTTTATCTTTAATCAATGCATGTGACAGTTGTGATAACTAATCGGATAACACGAAATCAGTACACGCTACCTTTCAGTATACGTATACCAAACCACTCAAACATCCACAAAAGAGATAGAAGTTGAGCAGACACCAATTATGCTTAGACCCTATATGTCTATAAGATTTGAAAACATAACGGTTTAACGAGCAAGTTATCCATTCAGATTACATAGGGCAGGTAAGATGGTTAAAATTACCTACGAATCATGCATGACAAACATACATAAACCTATGCTAGCATGGCAAGTTCTAAACCTCTATATCCACTTTCGTATTCAATAGAGATTAACAAACAATCTTAGATGTTAGCTACGCATCCAAGAAGAATAAGCACAACCAAACTAGGATATCAATTAGCCATCACACACACATCTTTAAAACAATTAACTACTAAAATCCATAAATAAATCCGTTAGAATCCCACGACGATGATTAGTTCATAATCGAACCATTCATCATCGTGGGTTCTGATGAAAACATGATAATAAGAAGTTTAGAATACTGAATAAAAGTGCTAGAGTTAAGAAAGAACAAACGAGAATCCAAATTATCACCTAATTAGAAGAATACAAAGATAATATGAAAAGTAGATCTTCGTAATCAGTCGTCTTCTTGTTCTCCTCATCGGTGGATAGATATGTATGATTGTATGTCAATGTATATGAATTATATCCTCTGAAAACGTCCACCAATTACTTATATAGGCCTTAGAGTTGACTGGTCTTCTGCTGGTTTCCAATTCTGACTTGAAATTGCCTTTTCCAGAATGTTTCAGGGGTGGCCGCGCCTGGAAGGGGGTGGGCGCGCTTGAATTGAATTGGAGTGGGCGCGGGCGCGCTTGGAAGGGGGAGGGGACCCTTGACTTTCTGTCCAGAATTACTTTATCTTCGCGTGGACTGTTAAATCGTCCAATTCTGACTTCTAGATCTCGAGATATGGCCCAAACAGTGAATTATGTGCAGGTAGCCCAACAAATCCGAATTTCCTTCTAATAAATCTCCAAATTGAGCTCTTTATTCTCCAATCCTTCCAAGTTTAGGATTTCCTTGCGCTCTCTCGCTCCGCAACCACTTGGCCTTCACAGAAATGCTCAAAACACCATTGCAATCCACAAGAACTCCACTTCTCTGCTGACAACTCAACTCTGCAAATACTAATACAAAACACATTACAAACACAACAAACTTGAGAACAAAACAGCCAATTTAGGACGATCCAAGTGGATATAAAATCCACTTATCAACCTTGCTGACCCGAGAGGGTCTTTGTAAAAATTTGTTGCCCCCACTTTAGTTGGGATAGGTCCAAGGACTTAAGTAGAAGTGTTGTCCGAGAGGACAGGTCGATCCGAGAGGACCTTGCTGACCCGAGAGGGTCTTTGTAAACATTTGTTGCCCCCCACTTAAGTTGGGATAGGTCCAAGGACTTAAGTAGGAGTGTTGTCCGAGAGGACAGGTCGATCCGAGAGGACCTTCCTGACCCGAGAGGGTCTTTGTAAAAAGTTTGTTGTCCCCCACTTAAGTTTGGATAGGTCCAATGACTTAAGTAGGAGTTTTGTTCGAGAGAACAAGCCGATCAGGACCTTGCGTAGGAGTTTTGTCCGAGAGGACAAGTCGATTCGAAATGACCTTGTAGGCGCGCGAGAGGCGTTATAATAATAATAATAATTAATAATTAAAAATAACTATATGTTACATATAATTATTCTTATTATTAATATTATTATTAAACATATTAATTTGATTGGGTGTATTAACACTCGGATGTCCGGACATACTATTATCCGAGCAAATTAATAGTAATTCGTTGAGTATATGAACTATCCCAGCTTGTCTTCATTTTCTTGACTACTCACGTGAAAGTGAAGTGACCAAGTCAGGAAAATGATTGTGGTACAGATTGTCCACCAAAACTAATGTCCATTTGCTTTAAAATGTTAAGTACATGACTTCATTCTTTTCTTGTTTGACTTGCCCACCCTTGAGCACATGTAAATCCAATCTGGCATGCCTTTATGAATTTTATCATGGCAACATATTAGTGCGCGTATACTCGTATCTGAGCTAATGTGCACGGATGCTCAGAGTAGGGGCTTGGCACTTGGGTATTTTCAAACCGTTCTTGTACTGTTTTCATCATGTGTGCCCGGATTTTCATCCTCTTGTCTTTTCGTACATATGCATGCATGCATAATACACACAATTGCATATAGTCCATACGTTAGTTCATCATCACTGTCTTGACTGCTCCTTGTGTAAGGCTGCTCTTTGTATCTGGGTCTTCTATCTTTGCAAGTGTTGTAAATGATTCGAGAGCAGCCTGGATCGTGGTTACATCTTTAATATCCAGGCTCAAGTCAATGGAAGGCTCATAAGTATCAGATAAGTGGTCGCGATTGCAACATTTCAGCTTGCTTACAAGACGGCCGCCAAAAACCTGTTTGACACAGTTGTTATTATTTGCAATCTCCTTTGACTTTTAATCATTGCGACAGCCCTCAAGTCTATCAAGAAAGCATTGCAGGAATTCATGTGCATCCTCTTGATGACATTTCATAGGAGCCTTATCATTTTTTACACTGCTGGCTCGGGTGCTCGGATATTTTGTTCGTTGTTTGACCATGTTTGCTCGGATGCCCGGATATTTTGTTGGTGTAACTGATGAGACCAGAAAAGAAATTATCTATAGGTGAAAACGATGCCAACTCCAAAAATCATTTAGAGTCAGAGCCTATTATATCATGGTTGGCTCGTTCTAATCGAGCCAAATCTTTGGCTGGTGTAAAGAAACAGAAAACATTCCATCCAAGTAGCTGGTGTAAAGATTTGGCTGGTGCTTTGTTTTTCATTTCTCCTTTTCTTCCTCTCTGACTTTTCTCCTTGCGCATGTTACATATATATGGAATTGGCAACTAGCCAATATATGGAATTGCCTTCACGTGACTATATCCAAGTAGCTGGTCATCGGAATCAAGTGATATAGTTCTATTCAGTGTATGTGTGTATCCACTGAGCGCTCGGATGCTCGGATGCATCTACTTGCTAGGTTGGTTCTATCTTCCGCGAATGTCATTTCTTCTTTCTTCCGCGAGCCCAGCTAGTACGTAGTTGTGTGTTGCCCAGCAGATGAATGTAATTTTTACAGTTTGTTTATTTGTTTAAAAATAAACGCGAGTTGTCCTGCCATTGTTTTTGTAGTTTTGACTAGTGATAGGATTCAGTTGTCACGTGGCTGCTTTGATTGGTCACTGTCTTCTGTTGCTTTTTATTCCCAATGCAAATTGCACTCCCGTGATCACTTTGCTAGTTTAATATTATAAATATATGTACGCTTTTCGTATATTAAACTCACGTATACTGATATGTCCGGTGTATCTCGTTGGCTGCACGTGAATATCTTGTTTTGTACATATAAAAGCTTACCGTCTTGTTCCCTTTCTCAAGCTGCTCCCCGCTTTCAGACATATTCATAGATTTATAAAGGTGTAGTTACCAAACTATGAAGCGTTCAAAATTGGCGAAGCTGGGTTTTGGCCTCCCTTCTTCAAAATCTAAGGTATTTTCGAACCTTAAATCCTCTTGTATGTTTCTTTCGAACCAACCTCTTCCTATTTGCATATGTACATATGTTAATGTGTGTTCAAAAACATTCTGCAGACTTGCTTTTGTTGACTTTGGGGCTGTTGGAGTTGAATTTCCACACACCTTCTTTCAATCGCTCAAGGTATTTTCCACTCTTTTCTTGCTTAGTTAATTCCGAGCTTGAAGGCTTGTATATATATGCGCATTTGACGTTTTTCTTTTTCGGCAAAGATATGTAGATTGGGTCTATTTGTTGTATGTATGAGCATGGTAATAAAAAATCTACTAGATTCTATATTGTTGTTGGTGATGGATATGCTGAATGAACAATATTTGCGCATGTTGACTAGTTGTCATAAGCGAGTTCATAAATTCTTTGCTTGTTGATATGGAATTTAGGTGTCTGTTTTGAGCGTTGGTTGTAAAAATGAGTTTTAGATTCTGTGGTTGGTCCTGGGAGTGGATTTGGTTGTTGTTTGGATAAATTTGGTTTTGGGTTTTGGGTTTTCGGTTTGTATGTGACTTAGAATTTTTTGCAAATTTTGCACTGTGTAGAGTCTGCGCGAGTTGAACCCTGTTTTTGACTCCGTTTACTCTCTTGCCATTATAGGTAGAGTGTGGGAGGATTCTCGAGCTTGGATGGCCAGGACCATGAGTTTACCACGAGGCCAGACACCGTATGATCGAGATCGTGGAGGGACCTCGACAGGTCTTGCAGGTCCGAGAGAGGTTTCTTTTTGTGACATTCCCGAGGGTCACAGTGAGTATTTCAGGGCTAAGCCCCGTCCTAGGGCATCTGATCGCCCGCCTCTTAGGGGTGTGATGGGGGGATGTAGTGAGACGGGGAGGCTGTTTCCTCCAGTTTCCGAGGATGAGATCACTGTTCGGCCGTCTTATTTCCAGACTTTTGAGAGAGAGTTACAGAGACAGGGTGTGTCTCCTCCTAGATATGATAGTGACCTCATGGATAGGAGGTTTGGACATTTGGAGTATGCCACAGTTCCTAGCCGATGTGCGCTGGGTCTTGATCAGATGCGGGCAGCTTTCAGTATTCCGTCTGAGTATGAGATTGAGCTTCCCGGACGTGATGACGTTCCATTTAGACCACGCGGAGAGGGTTATGTTCCTCTCCCTTTGGCCCACCTTCGTTTGGGGCTCCGGTTTCCTCTTCACAAGTTTGTGTATTATCTTCTTCGCAGAGATCTTCGTTGTGCCTTGTATCAGTTGGCACCCAACGCCTTGTGGTCTATATTATGTTTCATTGTGCGTTGCACAGAGCTTGGCATTGCTCCGTCTCGCCGACTGTTTTGGTCCTTGTTTCAGGCTAGTTGTAATAGCTCTCGTCCTATATTTAGTTTCACCTGGAGAGATAAGAGGTTTGGTGAGAGATGGACTGAGTTGGATAGCTCCCATAGGCTGTGGCATTGTGAGTGGATTTGGATACGGGGAGGGGACTTGGCCTGGTTGCCTTTGTTTGCCGAGGGTATTCACATTGCCACCCCCGATCTTGATTATAATGACACAATCTTGAGTTCGATACGGACGTTTACAAACGTCTACAAGGGGAGCAAATGGAAGCCCCGTCTTTTTCGTGACAACACATTCTTGTGCTACTATAACTGTGAGTGTCATATTTGCTTTGTTTAACTTGTGTGATTCTGCACACCTTATATGCTTTGCATTTCTTTCTCACCTTGCACGCCTTGTATGTTTTGCATCTCTGTCTCACCCTGCGCACCTTGTATACTTTGCATCTCTGTCTCACCCTGCGCACCTTGTATACTTTGCATCTCTGTCTCACCCTGTGCACCTTGTACGCTTTGCATGCCATATCTTGTTTCTTAAATAGATAGTCATCTTGAATAGTTCATGTATGACTTGCATTCATTGCGTAGCTTGCACCACTTGTAGGTCATAGATATTCATGGCTAGTGTATTGACAGTTGTTTTGCCTTGTTATTGCAGTGCTTCGTGAGGTGATACCCACTGATATGGATATTGACAGCTTGACTGCTTGTTTCGCCGGCCAGTCGGTTCGTGGCTCTAAGGCTGGTGGGGTTGTTAGTAAGAAGAGGCATGCTGAGTCTGGTACTTCTCGGGGAGTGAAGAAGGTGGCCAGGAAGAGATCCAATGTGGTGCAGACTAGCTCTGAAGATGTGGATACCAATGAGGATTATGTATCCCTTGAGCAGCATGTTAAGGTTGTGTCTGTGCCCGCAGGGTCATCGGTTGCTACTGAGTTAGGGGCCTGTGGACAGGTTGAGGCGATCGGGGGATCAGGTGTTGGTTCTGGTTCTGCTGATTCTGAGATTGCCCCGGGAGTGAAGTCTATCATTCGAGGACCAAGACCGCCTATTTCGTGGATGACTGAGCTTGAGGGGGATGTTGGTTTGTCTACTCTGGATATTCGGACTCGTGATGGCTGGACCGGGGAGGGCCGTAAGCCGTGGGATACATTGAAGGCGTTTCGAATTCCAGCGGATATGGAGCGTTACGCGAGCATGGAGGACACAGAGTTTGCAGAGGTATGACTTTGTAAAATGTTTGATATTATGTACATCGCGTATATTGCCCATATTGCACATATTGAACACATTGGACATATTGCATACATTGTGTACATTGGTTGCACTGCACACATTGCACATAATGCGCGCATTGCATACATTGTCGTGCCTTGGCTATGTCACGTAGTTTTTCATGCCTTGTCTTTGTTCACTTGTGTAGGCATTTTCCATCAGTTGTGCGGTGCCAAACATGCTCTCAAAGTACAAAGACCGTGCAGAAAAGGCGGAGGAGCTTGCTGAGGGTAGTGGGTAAAAAATAGCCCTACTAGAGAGTGATCTTGAGAAGGCAAAGGGTGATCATGATGGATTGCTTGCTTCTCTTCGACAGCTTGAGGGAGAGAAGGCCAAGTTGGCTGCGGAGCTTGCTACGGTTCGGGCGAACCATGCTAGGGAGTTAGAGGATGTTGAGTTGAAGAAGAAAGAGGTTGTTCAGTCCAGGGATGCAGAGATTGCCCGACTGATGCACATGGCTAAGGATGCCTACCGTAAGCATGTGGAGATTTTTCTTAACACCAAGGGGTGTTCTGCCTTTGTCACCAAGAAGGGTTCTCCTGCTTTCCGTCTCGGATATACTGCCTTAGAGGAGTTCATTGGGGAGGGTAATGTATACACTCCCGAGATGCACAACTTCATGGAGTTTGTAGCAGACCGACAGGCCAAGAAGGCCACGACTACTGATGGTGCCTTAGCTTCTGGGGGGACTAGTTCATCCCGGGAGATGGTTCCGTTTGATGGAGACGGAGAGTACGAGATCCCTTTGGATGACTTGCTTTCATATGATAGATCATTTGCTGGACAGAGTGTTGATCCAGTTGCCGAGGATGACGATGCGGGGGGTGTTTCCGATGAGGAGTAGCTGACCCGGGCTGCGTCATGTAGTATTTTATGTAGTAGACTAGCATGTTATGTTTAGACATTCAGTCGTTTATCCGGGCTGCGTCCCGTAGTATTTTATGTAGTATGATGTTATCCTTTCATATTCAGACACTCAGTGTTTGTACTTGACTCGCATTGGTTACAGACTTGCATGTCTTGTTGATCTTGTAGTATGATTCGCTTGGTACTACTTCTAAGCGCTTAGTCTTATCTTGTATGTGTATCTACTTATCACTTCATGCTTTTGTAGTGCAAGGCTTTGTTTGTGAAGTTGGCAAGGCCTTGCCTTGCTTTGCCTTGTGCATGAATATTATCGAATATTAACAAACATGTAAGTGAACGATGTAATAGACACAAGTATTAATAAAAGGAGACGAGGGTCTCAAATTTCATTAACAAAGCTGATTACAAGCATTCCAGGCGAGATCCCTTGTTCAGTTGGCATGTAGGGGACTTGGGTCCGCGAACAATAGAGATTTGACAAGTTCTTATTTTTATAATTCTAAAGGTACCCCGGGGCCTTATAAGTTCGACCGTGGGGAATCCTTTACAAAAGACGTGCTAAGTACGTGAGCCTAGATATAGAACTTACGGAGACGAAGTCCATGCCAAGTGTTGGCAATCTCCGCTCCGTCCATGGTGGATAGCTTGTAAGTTCCTGGTCGAACAACTTGGGTAACAATGTAGGGGCCTTCCCAGTTCGGGCTCAGCTTGCCTTGGTGCCCGGGATCAGTCACTTCAGTTGCCCTTAGGACAAGTTCTCCTTTAGAGTACTAACGCTGCTTGATCTTCTTCCCGAAATAGGCTGCAGTCTTTTGCTTATAGTTTGTCATGCGAAGCATAGCTCGGTCTCGAACTTCATCTAACAAGTCCAAATTGGTTCTTAGTCCTTCCGAGTTTGTTTGCTCATTGTAGTTGCTGATGCGGAAGGAAGGAGAACCCATCTCAATGGGCAAGACAGCTTCAGTGCCATAGCATAATTTGAAAGAAGACTCGCCGGTGGAAGTCCGGGGAGTGGTTCTGTAAGACCACAAGACGCTGGGTAACTCTTCTGCCCACTTCCCATTAGCGTCTTGGAGTCTTTTCTCGAGCCCGCGAAGTAAGCTTCGATTGGTAACTTCAACTTGGCCATTGGTTTGAGGATGAGCGACGGAAAACCGCTTGTGGACAATGCCAAAGTCATCAAGAAACTCCACAAAATCATTGCTCACAAATTGAGTCCCATTATCTGAGATCAAGGTGTGTGGGATTCCAAACCTACGAATGACTTGGCTGTGGAAGAACTTTATGCATTCTTTGTCTGTAATGTGCGCAAGTGCTTTGGCCTCTGCCCACTTTGTCATGAAGTCCACAGCCACGACCACATACTTGAGTCGTCCTGGGGCAAGCGGGAAAGGACCCATGAGATCAATGCCCCACGTAGCAAAGGGAATGGGGGAGAGAATTGAGGATGGAGGAGCCGGGGCTTGTTTTGGCACATTGCTGTAGAACTGGCACTGCTTGCATTTTTGCACATAGCTAAGGGAATCCTTGAAGAGAGTAGGCCAGTAATAGCCTTGCCTTAAAATTTTGTGCGCCAGCGCCTTGCCCCCCATATGGTCACCGCACATGCCTTCGTGCACTTCTTTCATACAATACTCAGCCTCGGATGGGGCAAGGCATTTAAGCAAGGGGTCATGAAATCCCTTGCGATACAAGGCTCCGTCAATCCAACTGAAACGAGTGGACTTTGCTTTCACAGATCTAGCTTCCTTGGAGTCAGATGGCAAGGTTCCATGTTGAAGGTAGCTGATGATAGGGGTTGCCCAACTTGACTCTGTGTTAATGTTGGAAACCAAAGGACCTTCTTCTATACTTGGTTTTTCAAGGTACTCGAGATAGACTGCTCCCTCTAACTTCTCCAAGTCGGAAGTTGCTAACTTGGAGAGGGCGTCAGCTACCGCATTGTCTCCTCGTTCAACTTGCTGAAGTTGGAAGTGTTCAAAAGTTTCAATGGCCTCTTTGGAAAGACATTGGTACTTGATCATGATGGGGTCTTTGGCTAAGTAATCCCCCTTAATTTGGCGTACCACTAGTTGAGAGTCACTATGAACGAGCACCCTTGAAACTTTTAGGTGTTGAGCCAACCTGAGACCCACAAGGAGGGCCTCGTATTTAGACTGGTTATTGGTAGCCTTAAACTTGAAACGTAGGGCTTGCTGGATTTGAAAACCATCAGGACTTGATAAAATGATTCATGTACCGCTCCTCTCTAAGGTAGCGGACCCATCTACGTAAAGCTCCCATGTATCAGGCATGAGCTCGACCATGTCTTGGTCTGAACTAGGTGCATTGTCAGATCTAGAGGATTGGCCTTCAAGAGGCGCAACCTGGTCAGGGAATGTGCATTCCATGATGAAATCGGCAAGGGCCTGACCCTTGATGGCTGTGCGAGGAATGAAATCAAGTTGAAATTGGCTTAACTCCATAGCCCAGTTTACAACACGGCCAGAGATTTCGGGTTTGTGAAGAATCTTCTTCAGTGGCTGGTCCGTGACAACTTTGATCTCACGGCCCTGAAAGTAATGTCTGAGCTTTCGACTAGCCATGACAAGGGCGAATGCAAATTTCTCCAAGTTAGGGTACCTTGTTTCTGCGTCTTTGAGAACTTGGCTTACATAGTACACGGGTTTTTGGATTCCGTCTTCCTCTCGAACAAGAGCCGCGCTAACCGCGAGGGGTCCCGCAGACAAGTATAGGTAGTAGGGCTGTACGTTCAATCCGCCCAACCGCATCAACCGCAATAACCGCCCGCAACCGACCCGCACATTGCGGATAACCGCGAAACGTGAATGGTCGTGGATGAAATTTTAGAGAACCGCTAATTTGCGGTTTGGTTGCGGATTCGATATTTTAAAAATCGCAAAAGTCAAACCGCAACCGCCAACCGCACATTATATAAATAAATATATTTTTATTTAATATATATAATTATAAATATATATATATATATATATATATATATATTTACCCACATAATATGAATTAAATTTCAAGGCCCAAAGGCTATGAACCAGGCCCAAGCCCAACTAAACATAATCCTGATCCATCCATTAAATTTTGAAACAAGTAAAATCCCTAATAGTTTAATACAGTCAATTTATTCCTCTTTACTCTTTAGTTCTTTCTAGCCGCACTGACGCACTCATTCTCTTCGAAAGCCTCTGTTCCTTTTCTCTCT
This sequence comes from Heracleum sosnowskyi, assembly GCA_030848705.1. Classification (NCBI taxonomy): domain Eukaryota; kingdom Viridiplantae; phylum Streptophyta; class Magnoliopsida; order Apiales; family Apiaceae; genus Heracleum; species Heracleum sosnowskyi. The sequence goes on from CM061239.1 coordinate 117,476,932, forward strand.
CAAAACAATATAGTACCATCCTTACATACTTGTTTCTAAGGTTAGTAAATTTCATGTTCTCTATTTAGTTCTTGTATTCTTACTTGTGTTTTTTCTAATTGATGTATGGTTAAATATTTGCAGTGTTGATTTTTCAATGGATATAGATGAACCAATGCAAGAGAGCGAGCAGGGAAACAATACAACTAATCAAACTGCTGCACATACGACTACGAGAAAGGAACAGACGAAGAAAGGTACACCAAAACCATCTACTGGTAGAAAAACATCTTATGTTTGGGATCATTTTACAGAAAATAAAGACCCCAAATTTCCAAAAGTTGTTTGTAACTATTGTGGTGTTTCTTATGTTTTTAAAGAGAAAAGGAACGGGACAAGTAATATGAGGGCTCATCTAGAAAATCAGTGCAAAAAATATCCTCTTAGAGTTAATCGAGAGAGACAATCTTTGTTGAATTTTAAGACTAAATCAGGTTCTGATAATACCAATCCTACTTCCTCTTTGAAGGCTCATGTCTACAATTACGATTCGTGCAGAAAATCTCTAGCAAAAATGATTATTCGTGATGAGTTACCATTTAGGTTTGTAGAAGGTGAAGGATTTATAGCCTATAGTAACACTTTAGAACCAAGATTCACTTTACCTTCACGAGTGACTGTTGCTAGAGATTGTATGCAGATTTATGCGGAAGAGAGAGCAAAGTTGAGTTTGATCTTAAAAAATCAGCGTGTTTGTTTAACAACGGATACATGGTCATCAATCCAAAATTTTAATTACATGTGCCTGACAGCTCATTGGGTAGATTCTGATTGGATATTGCAGAAAAGGATAATAAATTTTAGGCAAGTTGCTAATCATAAAGGTGAAACTATTGGCAGGTGTGTTGAGTCTTGGTTGTTAGAATGGGGAATTGAAAAAATATTTACCTTGATAGCCGATAATGCTAGTTCAAACAATACTGCAATTGAAGAATTGAAAAGGAAAACAAAAAGGTGGAAGCATATTATTCTAGATAATGAATTTTTACATGTACGATGTTGTGCTCACATATTAAATTTGGTTGTGCGAGATGGTTTGGATGAAGAAGTTTGTAGAATTACAAGAATAAGAAATGCAGTAAGGTACGTAAGGTCATCTCCTGCTAGACTTTTATCTTTTCAGAAGTGTGTTGAAAAAGAAAAATTAGAGACAAAGAAAAACTTGTGTCTTGACGTAGAAACTAGGTGGAATTCCACCTATTTAATGCTTGAGATTACTGAAAAATATGAGAAGGCTTTTGTTAGAATGGGTGAAGATGACTCTAAATATGCATCATACTTCAACGGTAGTTCTGACAATAAAGATCCACCAAGTGATTATGATTGGCTAAAAGCTAGGATATTCGTTAAGTTTCTTAAGATATTTTATCAAGTCACTTTAAAGTTTTCAGGCTCATTGTATGTAACTAGCAACATCTTTTTCCATGAGATAGTTGAAATTCATGCAAACTTATCTAATCTGATGTCAAGTGGGGATATGCTTTTGTCTAGAATGGCTGAGAGAATGAAACTTAAATTTGAGAAATATTGGGAAAATTATAAAAATATTAATTTTCTCTTGTACATTGCGGTGGTATTAGATCCAAGATTCAAGTTGCGATATGTACAATTTTGTTTTTCTCAACTTTATGACAATCGTAAGTGTACAGAGATGATTATGTATGTTGAGACTGCCCTTAACAAGTTGTTTGCTAACTATGAACAAGAACATAGTAAGGAGCAGGGAAATTTTAACCATTCTGATGTACAAGATAAAAATGTTGTTGGTTGCGAAAATTCGACAACAATGGCTGCCAAATTTTTAGAACAAATGAGAGAAGACGATCAACAAGATAGCAAATCAGATTTGTGTAAGTATTTGGCTGAACCATTAGTGAGGGAAGCGGGCACATTTGATATTCTCAATTGGTGGAAGGTAAATTCTTCCAAATATCCAGTTCTTTCCAAGATGGCTAGAGATGTATTGGCTGTTCCAGTTTCTACAGTTTCAAGTGAGTCTGCTTTTAGCACTAGTGGAAGAATTTTAAACTCATATCGAAGTTCTTTGAGGCCTAAAACTGTTGAGACACTTGTTTGCGCTCAAAATTGGATCAGATCTAATGAACGTACAATGGAACTACAAGATATCATTGATGACTTGGAGATAATTGAAGAGCTTGCTGGTGGTAAGTTAATTTTTTCCTTTTAAGCTTATTTTAATTTATTTTGTGATGCTTTATTGTTAACATTAATGCATTTTTTTCATATAATTACAGAGTTTGTTTGTTTGAATTTGGATGAAGACTTGGATGGTTGATGAAAACATAAAGTTTAAAGAGTTCTACGTCAACTTTTTATTCCAGGACTAGTATTTCTTTTGTGTAATATTGAGCTTTTGTAATCTGCTAACTATTTAGTTCATGTTTTAATTTGAATGTCTTTGTCACTTTTAAATCTGATTTTAATTTGAATGTCTTTGTCACTTTTAAATCTGATCAGACTCTTTAAAGTTAATTTTTTTTTGTAGAACTACTTTCGTGGTTGAACCGCGAATTTCAACCGCAAAAACCGCAAATACGCGGGTGGATATGGGTGGTTTTTTTACATTAGTGGTTTGGTTGCGGATGAAGATTTTGAATAACCGCATGTTGCGGTTTGGTTCGACTTTTACCCTCCAACCGAATCATATCCACCCGCGTACAGCCCTAATAGGTAGAGAGGTTCTTCCGGAAGTGCTTTGGTTAGGACCGGGGCTGAGACCAAGTAATGTTTGATTCCTTCAAATGCTTCTTGACACTCCGGCGTCCAAGTTAGGCCCTTAGAATTTTTTGCTCCCTTTAAAACTTCAAAGAAGGGTAGACAGCGCTCTGCAAGCTTGGAGATGAATCTTCTAAGAGCGGCAAGGCGCCCTGTAAGTTTTTGGACCTCCTTCTGAGTCCTAGGGGCTTTCATTTCTAGGACTGCCTTGATTTTATCTGGGTTGGCTTCGATTCCCCTGCTGCTAACAAGGAAACCAAGGAACTTTCCTGCGCTAAGTCCAAACGTGCACTTTGACGGGTTGAGTTTCATCTTGCATGCTCGGAGGTTCTCAAAGCATTCTTTAAGATCTTCAAGATGTGTTTCAGTAAGAAGTGACTTGACGATCATGTCATCTACGTAAACCTCCATGTTTCGGCCTAGTTGGCCTTTGAAGATTTTGTTCATAAGCCTTTGGTACGTTGCTCCCGCGTTGACAAGTCCGAAAGGCATAAATTTGTATGCATAGACGGCTCTGTGAGTGATGAATGCAGTTTTGGGAATGTCCTCCTTAGCCATGGGGACTTGGTTGTATCCTGCATATGAATCCATGAAGCTTAGCATAAGGTGACCGGATGTAGCATCGATGAGTTGATCAATGGTGGGGAGAGGGTAGGAGTCTTTTGGACATGCTTTGTTGAGGTCGGTGTAGTCGACGCATATCCTCCACTTGCCATTAGGTTTCTTAACCATGACAACATTGGCTAACCATTGCGGGTACTTGATCTCAAATATAATGTCTGCTGCTAAGAGTTTTTCAACCTCAGTGTCTATCGCCTCTTGTCTTTCCGGGGCGAATGTCCTACGCTTTTGTTTGACTGGCTCACGGTTGGGATCTACATCAAGGCGGTGCACAGCAACGGACTCGTCCAATCCGGGCATATCAGATGCACTACATGCGAAGATGTCTGCATATTCTCTTAACAGGTGAATGAGGCCTGCTCGCAAAGTCTCATTGAGTCCAGTGCCTATGCTGACTACTTTCTCAGCGTCTCCTTGGACAAGTTCAATTTGTCGGTCTCTTCCACAGGCGAGGGCCTTGCGTTTGGATGACCAGCAGGCTCTGGTGGATCCCTCATGCAGGGGTCTGTTTCTACTGCAAGTATTTGCCCAAACTTTCGTTTTTTCCTTTGTTCGGCTATGCGAGCTTGGTGTGCGGCTTGTCTTGCTGCTTTCTTGGTGGCACGCAATGGTGCAGATTCTTCTTGTTGCTTGATTGCAGCCCTCTTTTTGTTGGCTTTGTGGGTTTCTCCCATGGCGATGGCAGCCCCGTAGCATCGTTCTGCAACTTCGGGTTCTGCCTTGAGTATTCCTACCCCTACAACATTGTGTCCGAACCCATACAGTGATTGTTCACTTGGTTCCAGCTTGTAAGGCTCTATGTTCATTCTTTTGAGTGCATGGAGGAAGATAATGTCCACAGAGGATCCATTGTCCACCAATACTTTGCGAACATCATGATTGGCTACGTCTAGAGTAATGACGATGGCTTCATTGTGATTCGGGTCTACACCCTCGTAATCCTCGTCACTGAAAGAGATGACATTGCAAATTGATGGACTATGCTTAACCTCCATGACCTCGTCGTGCTCGGGTGTGTCATGTCCATGTGGTCATGGTGGAGAACCTTCGACCACTACATTGATCACAAGCTTCTTAGATCCTCCCGTCTCTGCTCTTTTCGCATTCTTTTGCGAGAGGTAGTTGTCTAATTTTCCGGCCTTAGCCTGTCTCTCGAGGAAGTACTTGAATGATACACAGTCGTTGGTCGCATGCCCAACATCTTCATGATAGTCACAAAACTTGGTTTGGTCTCTGCTTGTTATGGGGGCCGTCATGGGCCTTGGTTTTTCAAAGAACGGTTTGCCTTTAATTTCTTGGAGTATGACCGCAGTGCTCCGGTTGAACCTTGTCCATTCTTGATTTGGTTTCGGAGGCAACCTAGGTGCGTTCTGAGTTTGGGGCCGGACATTTCGATTGAGTTGTGCATCACGGTGTGGACCATGATCACGTGTAGCGTTGTTATAATGGCCGGAGCCATTAATTTTGTGCTTCTTATCTTTGTGATGGTTGCTGAACTCTTTAGGAGCATGGTGATCAACTTTTGTTTCGTAGTGCTCTCTTTGTCGGGTAAGCCTCATGGCTCGAAGCGCATTGTCTCCAGTAATATACTCGGATGCCATTGCGTAGACCTTGGCTAAGTCTTTAGGGTCTTTGCGAATGAGATCGAGGACATAGTCTTTGTATTCGAAGGAGTCTAGACCTCGTCTAAAGGCACTGATTGCTTCGCCTTGATCTACAGAAGTGACACGATTTACTCCTTCTTTGAAACGTAGGATGTAATCATCAAGGCTTTCACCCTTTTTCTGAACAATTCCTTCAAGAGAGACAGTGTGGATATCGTGCGGGCGGTTTGCCCGAAACCTTCGGAGAAAAGCAGCTCTGAATTCCATCCACGTATCGATGCTCCGTGGAGTTAGCAGGGAGAACCATTTTTGAGCATGGCCCTCGAGGGTGGAAGCGAATAACCGACACTTAGTTAGGTCATTATAGTCATGCAATGCCATTTGTTGATCGAAAAATTGGGTATGATCGCCCGGGTTCTTGTCCCCATTGTAGAACCTGAGTTGAGGGTGATTTGCCTTCTTGTCTCGAGGTTGTGCTTCCATCCTTAATATGAACGGAGACTCAATTATCTCAAAGTCGGGATCCCCATCGACTTTCTTATGGAGTTGGTCAAGTTGTTTTTGAAAACGAGCGTTCTGCTCCGCCAGTTCCTCAGCTGCGAGCCCATCCCTTGTGTCGTGAATTCGCTCCCGGGGGGGAGTTCTTTGTTCATTGCGTCTCTGTGGGATAGGGCCTCTTGGGGGACTTTGCTGCATGTCTCTTGGTTGCTCGGACTCTGCGCGTCTTTCTTGACGGCGATCGTCAAGTTGGTGTCTCAAATCGTACTCACGATTTCTCCTATAATGAGCCCATGTTACGTCTCTGTGGTGATCCCCATTGTGCCTTTCATGATCAGGATCACGGGAGGATCCGAGACGACTGTGAACGTTTGACCTTGATCTTTGTGGCAAGGGCGGAGCACGAGAGTGCCTTGAGTTTCCTTCGGATTCGCCTTCATTTGGATCGACCAGAGGCTGTATAACCGGGGCTGCCGGTTGCACCATAGACTGGAGGAAGGCGATGAGCGCATCCTTTTGTTGAGGGTTCATCTGTTGGACCTGTTGTTGTGTCAAGTGTTGAGGGTTCAGGGCCATAGGTGCGTCCGGGGTTGCTGGGGCAATGACAGGTTGAACTTGCTCTGGTTGTTGTTGGGCGTGAACCGCTCGGGCAGCCGGAACCTCTTGGTTTTGGTTGATCACATTCCTTAGGTCTCTAGGAGCTATGCGACTAGCATTGAGGGTTGAGTCGGTGTCGGCATTACGGACTCGGACGTAGTTTGGGTGGCTAGGGCCACCAACCTCCTGGATGACAGGGGGTTGTTGATTAGAACTACGTGTGACAGGTGCCATGTTTGCTGGTTTGGAGAGTGTGGGAAGTCCCCCTCCTTCTAGCGCCAAATGATAAGTCGTTCTACCGTCGGGCTCTACTTCCTTAGTATTATGCTGGAACAGGTGCTTGTTTGGGCTTGTTGGGCTTGTAAAGCTTGTTTGGCTTTGTCGACCTTGTTGGGCTTGTAATGCTTGTTTGGCTCTGTCGACCTTGCTGGGCTTGTCCGACTTGCTGAGCTATGTTGGCCTTGCAGAGCTCCACCGGAATTGCCTCCGCGCTCCCTGAAACGGAAATGCCCGCGGGGGGTTATGTCCCCGTAAGCACCTCCGGCGTGAGAATAAGTATCCGGTGGACGGAAAACATAATACAGATATGTAGATAGGTATTAATTTCTAGAGAGAAAAAGTAGAGAGAAGGTAGAGCAAAACCTATCAGAATTTGAGTATAGTGAAAATGTAGTGAATGTTGTGAACCCCCTCCACTGAAGTGACTAGGGGGTATATATAGGCTCATGTCATGTGCAGTGCACATGACTTAGTGTCCATGTGGAGGACATGAGCTGCAAGTTAGGGTCTTGGTCGGGTTTCAGTGTCCACCTTGCGTCAGTTGCATGTTGTCCTGACGTTTGGACCATGTACTTGTGTTAGCTTTGTTGCAGATGTCAGTTGTACTTATGCCAGCTTTGCCTTGTTCGTACTTGTCTGTTATGCAACGTGTCATGTCCAATCCTTATGGGCTTGGTGGACATTGTAGGCTTTGTGGACCTTGCAGACGTTGTGGCCTTGTATGCATTGTGGGCCTTGCAGGCATTGTGGCATTGTATGCGTTGTGGGCCTTGCAGGCATTGTGGCCTTGTATGCATTGTGGGCCTTGGAGGTATTGTGGCCTTGCATGCCTTGTTTTAGACTCGGTCTTGACTTTAATAGGTGAATTAGACCTTTACGAATCACCTACTATCACGTACCTTGTTTATATATAGGGATCAAGCCAACGCAGTTCTGTGATAAGATAGTGTTTTTAATCTCTGTGATTGTTAAAGGATATGTTGAGATAAATTGATTTTATCTTTTTAGAGTTATATTAGCGTTGTGATTCTTTCCTGATTTGAAAGAATCGTTTGGAGATATTTTCTATGATTAATATTGATTATTTCCTCGTTTCAGAGAGAGCATATTACTAACTTGGGAAATTAGGAGATAATTGAGTCAACCGAAAATATGGCATAACAACTACCCCCAGTTCTTCAGTACAGCTTGATGGACTGGAGAACTAAGCGTGTTTTGATCTTCCGAATTTCCCGAGTCAATGAAACAACTAGGAGTAGAAGATTAGTGAATAATATGAAGCACATAGGTACCCGTGATTTGCCTGTAGATGCGAGGGAGGCAACATGAGCATTATCCCGGAGGATCTTCTCCTTAAGAGGGAGGACTCTTCTCTCCATAAGAGGGATGACTCTTCTCACCTTAAGAGGGTGGACTCTCTTCACCTATAAGAGGGTGGACTCTATTCTCCATAAGAGGGAGGACTCTTTTCACCATAAGAGGGTGGACTCTCTTCACCTATAAGAGGGTGGACTCTCTTCACCATAAGAGGGTGGACTCTCTTCTTGGTGAGCTTTCCGGAAGTACATATAAGCACCCCGGAAGTACGGGTTTATCAAGGTATTCCAAGCAGTACCCTCATAGAAGGGCCTTCAAAAATAAATTTCAAGTAATAACCGAGGGGTCTTCAAAAATAAATTTAAAACAATTCCCTACTTAAAGAGGGGCCTTCCAAAATAATCACACAGAGACAACCACAGAATCTAAGAATGTCCAATGTTTACGAGTAAATGTATGATGCACATGATGATATGAATGAATGCATGATGTGAATGATGCACATGATGATTAATGAATGCATGATGCGAATGATGCAGGGCCTTCAAAACAAGATTATCCCGAAGGGTCTTCAGAAGACGATCACCCCGTAGGGACTTCAAACAAAATTATCATCTTCAAAATAGGGTCTTCTAAAATATTATCCTACTCGAAAGAGGGTCTTCAAAAATATTATCCTCTTCGAAAGAGAGTCTTCAAAAATATTATCGTTCTTGGAAGAGGGTCTTCAAAAATATTATCCTACTCGAAATAGGGTCTTCAAAAATATTATCCTTCTTGGAAGAGGGTCTTCAAAAATATTATTCTTTTCGAAAGAGGGTCTTCAAAAATATTATCCTCTTCAAAAGAGGGTCTTCAAAAATATTATCCTTCTTGGAAGAGAATCTTCAAAAATATTATCCTACTCGGAAAATAGAGCTTTCGAAAACATTACCCTTATCAGATAAGGACCTTCCACACTTATTTTTGTCCATGCACGAGCTAGTGAAGTAATCAAATCATGTGATACGAATATTGCATCACAATTCTTTAACATCTCCATCATTCAGATTCTGCCCAGATCTATTTTTTACCTTTTTGACCCTGTAAACGATGTTTTCTTGGAAAACACAAAACATGAAAGTTGTAGAAAACGAAAAGAGCTTTCCCATGATATATGGCTCGTCAGAAACGGACTTATAACGAATTGGGAATCAAAATAAAATGTCTGCTGATTAACTTCTCAATACTGAAAAACGGGATCTGATTATGTTTTGTGATTTCGAAAATATATCGAAACATAATCGGAGAAAACACCGAGAACGAAAATTGTAGAAAATCGCAAAAGCTTTCCAGATCATAAAAAATCATCAAAATCTGACATGTATTAAAATTACTACGAATTTTATAAGATAACTTATATGTACGGACAAAATCATAAGAAAACTTATCTTAATTTCGAATAGAACCACGAACGAACCACCGCATCCACCGTTCTGCTACTCCATTAAAGCCGCTCCAGATCCATAATAACCCCCATGTGTTGATTGTCCTCCACAATAAAAAATTATCCCCTCCTTCTAGCGCCAATTGTTAACGGAGGAATTTGGTGATAACAAATTTCGGGGATTGCTAGAATAATGAAATTGTGATCATGGGGGATTTTGGGTTTTTTGGATGTTTGGAGCTGGACTTGAAAGGTGTCTCGACTTGTTATCCCCAAACAAGTCGAGACACCTTTCAAGTCCAGCCCCAAACATCCAAAAATCCAAAATCCCTCATCATCACAATTTCGTTATTCCAGAAATCTCTGAAATTTGTTATCACCAAATTCCTCCGTTAACACAACACATAAATTTTTTCGGTAAGTTTGGAGTTCATGTTGATTGTTGAACACTTGAACTAGATGATTATGCAAAATATATTTAGTTATTGCTAGATTTAAGGATCAAAAAACAATTTTTAATGCTAAATAATACCATATCTCGCTTCAATAGTTTTGAAATTAACTAAATTTGTTTCAATTGACTAACTTGTTTTGATAGCAATTGATTTTCCTCATCTATTTATTTCTTTTTTTTTCACTTTTTTGGTGATGTGATAAATATAGCACCGTCTATATTTAGTTCAATATGTTGCACAAACTACATAATTTTATTGTATAATGTTTAGCATATTATTAGACGATTAAATTTATTTTTTTGTGTTAAATTATAGATATGACATCATATTTAACACACCATTGAACATGTTTGATGGATATAGGGGTATTGTCAGCAAAATGAAGAGTGTCAGGTCAGGCACATCTCTTTCAAACATGTAGAATATGCATGAACTTAGAATGTACATATAAAAAGATGTGTAATTTTAAAATCTAATACGAATTTCTCATATATTTTGTTGTTGCTTCGCGCTGTGATGATTTGTTTTAATATTTTGTATGAGACATTTTTAGAATTGAAATTAAAACGATTATGTTGGAATTGAGAATAATTACAAAATGCAACCAAACCCCAACTTTCAAATTTTAAAACTATAAAGATAAGAGTATCTTCAACGGGACAAGGCCTTTAGCAAAAAAAATTTATGTGTCACATTTTATACATAATTTGTATAAATAGTGGAGTTCCAATCATGCAAATCCCTTAGTTATAAATTATAATTATAGCTAACCTCCGCCAAATTTGTTGAATCTCAAAACCTGTAACAAAGTTGTACATATTAATTTTAAATCATTATAACCAACCCCATTGGAGCACATTATCGTACAGATTCAGTAAATTTTAGCCATTCGTTATTTTATATAATTTTAGCCATTCATTTTAGCTATCCCACTTATAACTTGAATATCGAAAAGAATAATAATTCCACTTATAATTCCAATTCAAACAATTTAGATGCCTAAAGTAACTCATAAAATCGGGTCTATAAAAGTACTATTATACATATTTTTCAGTTCATTATAGTTAATAGTAATAAATATTTGTCAAATGATTAAGATTGCAAAACAATGATCTACTTGGGTTATTGATATAATACACACTCATTTCATGTTTTCGAATTGAATAATGTTAGAGATATCGAATTTGGTATTAAAATAATTAGAAAATGATACATATCATTATTTGATTGACTAATATATTAATGAATTTCTTTGTATTGACATTATTTTCATTAAATAAATATGAGTAAATAGCAGTTTGCACCCCTTTACTTTGAGCGTTTTTTCGATTTGGTCCTCAATAATGTTCTGTAGCAGAATGCACCTTTATGTTTAATTGTCGCTTCGATTTGCACCCCTTTTACCAAATTCCGTTAATTTTAACTGTCACCGTTAATTAGAGCAGGGGTAAAATTGGAAAATATATACACTTCTCAAATCTCTTTCAACTCTCACAATTACAAACCAATCACTCTCCTAATTCTCTCTCTCTCTTTCTCCCCCAATTCTCAAACCCTGTGAATCCGTTCCGTGGCAACAACAACAACCATTCAGCTGAATTTGGAGGGGTTGAAGGTTTGGATTCTGATCGCTCACTTTCCTTATGGGCTCCTATTTTGCTTGGTATGATGAATAATCCTCGTCGTCGGCGTAGAATTGGGCGTTTACCTGAGGATGATGATGATGAGGAAGTACAAGGTGGAGATGAAGAACAGGAACACCATGATCGTCATCAGCATCATCATCCGGAAGGGGAGAGTGAACTAGATCGAGAATTGGAGTCTATTATTCGTAGGAGGAGGAGGAGCTCAGCTACTATTCTTCAACTCCAAGTAGTTCATGAGTTCAATTCCAAGTAGCAATTGTTCGCATTGTTGATGTACTTTTCATCAGAGTGTCAAGGATTGAGAGACAATAACCATACACAAGATTACGAATATAACTACCAGAAGAGAGGGGTTACTTGAGTTACCTTTGTTTTGCCTGAATACCTTGCCTTAGCAACATAGGCAGGTCACATATTCTCTTCTGCTGTCTTGTGCGTGTAAGGATCTACCCGGGGACTGACTGTTACCAGCATCTATTTTGAGCTATCAGCTGTTAAAATTTTAATATTTTTGAGTTTTGATTTGTAGATGCAGTATTACTGATTTCTATTGCAGTTGATACTAGTTCATGGGATACTGCGCATTGATCTTTTTTAATAATGCCTTTTTTTTATTGGTACAATTTATCTTTCAAGCTGATGCAAGATCATTGAATATGCCACTTCCACAGGAATAGCCTTGAGTGCTGAGCAGTGGGCATGCCTCAAGGAGAATGTACCTGCTATTGAAGAGGCCATCAAGAAAATTAGTTCAGGTTGAACTGAAAGTTATGCTTAACCCGGATATATGGAGCAGATGTGGTTATTAATGCGTACTAGGTATTTGGTATGTCTTAATTTTGTATGGACGCCTAGGATTATGTGAAGTTTTGAATCCTTTCGATGTAAGGAAGAAGACTCTGTGTCGCATTACATAACCAATGTAATGGAATCGAGAATCTGGCTTGAAGTTGTATTTCATGAATAGTGTTTCTGGAATATATTTTCCAATTTTACCCCTGCTCTAATTAACGGTAACAGTCAAAATTAACGGAATTTGGTCAAAGGGGTGCAAATCGAAGCGACAATTAAACATAAGGGTGCATTCTGCTACAGAACATTATTCAGGACCAAATCGAAAAAACGCCCAAAGTAAAGGGGTGCAAAATGCCATTTACTCAATAAATATTTCAAATTTACATATTATCAATGACACATTATTTTATACTTAAATTTACTTTTAGCATTATTTTTCCAAATTTTTTCTACTAGAAACGAGAAAAAATAAATAAAGATACAATTTTTCACTTCACCAGTGTGCCCAGAGGCGGATCCAAGGGGGAGGGGGCCAAGCCCCCCCCCCCCCCCGAGATTGGAATACAAGTCAGATATTACATAATTTAGATGCATTGTTATTGTATTATTGTAGTTCGTCTGGTTAGTGCTCTTGTTTTCCACACAGTAGACCAATGTTCGATCCTTTGCAAAGCTACTTTCTTATATTTTTTTTACTTCTTTTCTTTGTCTTCTGGTGATGTAGTACCTAGCATGGTCCGCCACTCTGTGGATGTATATTTTCTTCCTCTTTAAAGGGTTGGTAAAGCTCAAGCAAGAAAGACACAAATAAGAGAAAGTACAGTTAAACCTCGATAAGTTTTGATCCTCAACAAAACTATTTTCTAATTTTTTTTTACTTTTTTTCTTTGCCTTTTGGTAGTAGTAGTAATGTTGTACCTAGCATGCCATTATGTAAACAAAATTTGCCCCCCCCCCCCCCCCCGTCCGCCACTGAGTGTGTCTGGGTGGTTCGGAACGCTTCGATACCAGCGAAGTTCCTCGGGGGTATACTTTTGTAGAATACTAGCGTAATTACCGGATATTAGTATAAGTATTGATTTATTCGGGTTTTTTTTCTTTAGTTTTTAGATTAATCATAAGCTTGTTTGTTCTTTTTTATACAAGAATCAAATATTGAGAAATAATGAAATTAAAAAAGATCGGAAGCTAAATATTATGGTTCATATTTTTAGCACCAAAAATCATAATAAATGGTCAACCAATAAAATTCTCTCATTTCCAGTTAAGATAAATGTTTGATCTAAAAACAAATGACAACAAAACGTAATTGTTTAATAGAGATGAACTTAAATGTGATATTATTACTTAGTTTTATAACATATTATGATAAACTAGCATGATAGCTCGTGAAAAGAACGAGCATCATTTAAATTCATAAAATGTTGTTGTTTTGATTTTATTAGATAGACGATTTATAATTTTTGAAACACTATATGTCGTTAATGTGGTATTTTTTATGGACGTTGGCAATAGCTCAAATTTTTTACTTGAATTTCATATATGATCGTAACAATAGAATCACATCTAGCAATTTAAAAAACATAACTTAGAATGATTAAAAAATATGTAATTTAAAAGTCTAATCATGATCACATATTCAAATCTAATTTACATCTCAATTGGTTATCACCATATCCACTCGTATGCCCCTTCAATTATCGTCGAACTTACACACCATCACATACTTTACACCGCTGTTATCACCATCTCATTCCATTTGTCATCATCATTCATGATATACATACACATATATATAATGTGTCTGAGTGGGCGAGAGAGAGGGATTGTGTGTATAATAAACCATAATCACTCTACGATCTTTTGTTGTCACCAAATCGACCACCACTTCGAAAGTAACTTATGAACATGTTTGTCGCAAATTCCAGTCTCATTCCTGACCACACCTCTAGTAATTCATTCATCCTTCTCTCAACAGATCTGAATTTACCGATCGATGTCATTTTCACTCACTCTACTACCGTCAACACCATTACCAACAGCTTCGAACATTTACACAATTCCAAATTTGGAATATTCTTGTTATTTGCGTTCAAATTTTTTAGTGATTTACGTTTAAATTTTGATAATTTTAGTTGAATTTCTAGTGATTTGCTTTGATGATGGTAATTTTGGTGGTGTAAGTGGTGGTGTTCATGTGGTTAGTGGTGGCGGCGTGGTAGTGGTCATGTGACAGTGATTTAATATTCTTGTAGTTCATATTAAAATTAGCTAAAAATTTTGTTTGTATTCATGTTCATTGTGATATATTATCTACTAAGTAGCATATTTGAATAATACAGTTAGACGTTTTAAATTATTTTTAAGATAGTATCCATATTCTATTTTTTAATAAATATTTCTGAACTAACTATTTGTTTTATCTAAATATTCATCTAATAACTAATATGAATTCCATATCTCATCTAAAATAATTTTTTCCCCTTAAATTATCTTTTTATAGACTATTAAAATATTTTTCTAATAGCAGTGAGAGTGGGGGTGTAATCGAGTCGAACACTGCCGGACTCGAGTTCAAACTCGATAAAAAAATTCTGTCATGCTTGAACTCGAACTCAAGTTCAATTGGTCCTTCAATTTTAACATTGAAATTTGACTCATAAAGCTTGAAATCTTGAATCGATTTAACTTGTTTTGAAAAAAAGTTTGAATATAAACGGTTCGACTTGGGTTCAACTCGATAAAATATATGAATTATATAAAATATTGAATATTTACTTTGAAATATATTAATAATTATTAAAAAAATTAAATATTAAAAATTCGATTAGTCTCGCGAACCTCAAGAATCGAGTAATTTAAAACTTGAATTTTGCTCGGTAAAGTAGTTAAATAGCAAAAGCTCGAGCTCAGCGCGAATACTATCAAACTGAATTCGAAAATCTCATTAGCTGAGATTGAGTAACTCGAAAACTCGAATTGAACCTATTTAAAAAGAAGTTGAATATGAACAATTCGGCTCAGGTTTGACACGATAAAACATATGAATTAATAAAAATATTGAACAGTATAATAATAGCTAACTCGAGTTCAACTCGAATACTGTCAAAGTGAATTTGAAAATTTTATTAGCCGAGATCGAGTAACTCGAAAGCTCGAATTGAACCTATTTCAAAAAAAGTTTGAATATGAATAATTCAGCTCGGGTTTGACTCGATAAAATATATGAAAATAAAAATATAAACATTATAACAAATGAGTTCTTGGTGTATGTAGTTAATGATTCATAAAAATGTTCTAAGAATTTCTTTGGTGTAGTGGTTAGAGATGTGAATATAATTCATTTTTTTAATATTAATATGATGGAAGGGTGAATTAGTAAATTACTAAATAGTCTTGAAAGGACTTGTTGGGCTATAATATTATATAATATCAATACTATTATATAATAGACGAAACATTAAAAGTTTGGTTGGTCGGTATGGTACGATGTGATTTTACTTAATTAACCTTACTTTGGTTGGTCGGTATGGTACATTGTGATTTTACTTAATTGCCCTTAATTAACTGTACTTCATGTTTTTACTTAATTAACCTTACTTATTTATAGAAATATATTATTAAAAAATAATATTACCTATTTATAACCAATTACCTTTTTTAACTAAATATATCACGGGAAATTATCTTTTTTAACTAAAACATGTTAGTTTTTCTATTTTTCCTTACTAAAACTTCTCATTTTCCAAAAATATCACGGACAAACATTTAGTTATTTATTTTTAAACATATTTTAATATTATAATTATTTTTAAAAGTTTACAAAAGTTTGGTTGGTCGGTATGGTACGTTGTGATTTTACTTAATTAACCTTACTTTGGTTGGTCGGTATGGTACATTGTGATTTTACTTAATTGCCCTTAATTAACTGTACTTCATGTTTTTACTTAATTAACCTTACTTATTTATAGAAATATATTATTAAAAAATAATATTACATATTTATAACCGATTACCTTTTTTAACTAAATATATCACGGACAATTACCTTTTTTAACTAAAACATGTTAGTTTTTCTATTTTTCCTTACTAAAACTTCTCCTTTTCCAAAAATATCACAGACAAACATTTAGTTATTTATTTTTAAACATATTTTAATATTATAATTATTTTTAAAAGTTTACCTATTTTAACATGTCTACTTATTTTTCTTAACAATTGCAATTACTAAAAATATTAAAATATAAATAATCAAATACTTATTTATAATCAATTACATTTTCAGTTAAAACACATTATATATTTTTTCTAACAAAATATCACATTTTCTAAATATATCACAGGAAATTGTGTTTTACAATTTAATTTTTCTCACTAAAATTCATTCTTTTTTCAAAAATATCACCGAAAACTCTTTACTTATTTATTTTAAAACATATTTAAATACTTTTAATTATTAAATTTTAAAACCTTATTTTCCAAAAATATCACGGGCATTTACCTTTTTAAACTAAATAGATGTTACATTTTTTATTTTTTCTTAATAAAACCCCTCATTTTCAAAAAATATAACGGGCAAACCCATACGTATTTATTTTAAAATCTGTTTTAATGTTTTTAATTAATTAAAAGTGTTTACCTATTTTAACATGCCTACTTATTTTTTACACAATTACAATTAATAAAATTTAAAATAATAATAATAAAATAACAATTAACAATCCGTGCATCGCACGGGTTTTAAGCTAGTATATATATATATATATATATATATATATATATATATATATATATATATATATATATATATATATATATATAAAACATTATAACAATGAGTTATTGGTGTATGTAGTTAAGAGCATCTTCAACCTTACTTAACCCTTAGGTAAAAAGTACAACTGACAACTAAACAGTGTGATTTATAGCCAACTTCTGTGAAAAAGTACAGTGTGACTGTTGTTGTTCAAAATTATAGCCATCAAGATATGGTTGGCCATATTTGACCAAGGCTTACAGATCTGTAGAGACTTTCTCTACCTACTTTTTTTCTCCCTTGCTTTTTTATTTCTTTTTCTTTTCAGATGCAGCTTTAATTTGCATCGAAATTTTCAATATCCTTTTTAATATTTTTTGTGTGAAATTAAAAATTACGGAGGCAACACAAAAATTAGTTAGTGTTAATATTAAAAATAATTCTAGAGGTATTAAATTGGATATAAAAATAGAAATAAAATGACACGTTTCATTATTTGATTATTTATAAATAAATGTATAATGTCATTTACATCATTTTCACAAATTAAAATATTTCAAATTGACATATTAGCAACTCCACATTATCTTGTACCCAATTTCGGCACCTCTAGTATTGATATTAATATATATAAATAATACTTCATTGAAAAAGTATTGTTTAAAATTATAAATATACTATTTTCAAAATATAACCAACACATTGGAGTACAACGCCTTACAAATTCAGTAAATTTTAGCCAACCATTACTTTATATTATTTTAGCCAACCATTTTAGCTAACCCCATTGGAGATGCTCCAATGATTCATAAAAAGGTTCTCAAAATTTCTTTGGTGTAGTGGTTAAGAAAAAAGAAAAAATGTGTACAGCCACTTCGACAAAAGATATGTAACTTTGTAACCCATTCTGTTGTATTTTGACTTAATTTGTCAAAAGAGAATTAGGATGAAGATGATATATTTTTATTGTATATAATTATGTAAGTTACATTTCATGATATTTATTAATATTAATGTGTAATTAATGGGCGGTTACAATTTTAGAGTGGAGGTGGTGAAATAAATGACCTATATATAGTAGATTATAATCAAGGAAAAAGGCACTCAAGAATAGAAGAGGTAGCATGTTCAATTCACATCCGGAACTCCTAATATATATTATTTTTTATTTATTCTTATACTAATTTTAATATATATATTTTTCAGGTTGAATGTTTCACATTCTTTATATTTTTCTATCGACCATGCCTCTGATTGTGTGTATATGCTTGACTGCTAATTAATTTCTTTGTTTTGTGTTGTAGCTTGCATGTGTTAGTACTAATACATAGATTATATGTATTATTAGTTTCTGATTTCTCACACATGCATACAATTATGTAATCTAAATTTATACATTTTATATAATTTTTAAGGTATATTAAATTTTTGGGTCAGTTTGGGTATTTTGGGTAAACTTGGAATTGACTCGACTTTCGAATAAATTTTTACTCAATTTGAACCCGACCTAAAACTCAAAACACTCAACCCAATGTGACATTTCCAACCATTTAGAAAATGACGATTGAGTTCGGATTCGGGGATTGGGGCAGGATTGACATTCCCAGTCCTGAATTTACTCGATGCCTACCCTAGGCAAGCAATACAACATGAATTCATTCAGCGTCAAATTTGGACATCAAATATGATATACATTTATTGCAAAAACCTGTGTCTGAACTAATTACCAACAAAAAATATGTGCGTTAATTTTTTTATTAACTTAAACACAAATGAAAATATAACTTAATTTAATCAGTTGACAAATTTTAGATGAGTATAATTTGAAAGTTATCAAAAAACATAGTTTTAGCTCAATAACATTCGAAAGAGGTATACAAGTTTAATGTGTTAGAGGTGTGACAATTAACGATTTTATTATCATCATACATAATCAGCTCGTAACCACAATAACATTAATTTAATATAAATATGAAAATGCAGGTCAATGAGAGTTTATTAAAGATGAATGAGAGATGATCAGAGATGGAATGATGAGCAAATTTAAGATTGTTGAAGATGAACGAGAAGAGGTAATGGGAGATGAATGTGCATATAAGACATGATTAATTGGAGGGATGGGCAGATCTGAGAGGTATTGAGGTGGCTGAAAACTGATCGGAAAGAGACCGAAATGAAAAGGTAGGTGGTTGCTAATAAATTGAAGGAAATATGAGGCAGGCATATGAGTGGAAACGAAAATAGATATTAATATAATGTTGTGGCTAAGATTGAAAGTGGTTAAAAAATGTGGGATTGAGATTGGATCTCAATACTTATTTCAAGGTGAGTTCTTATTTGAACACATAATGTACATACAAGGTCTAAAATTTGTCAACTGATTGGTATTGAGTTCTAATCCGACCATGTGTTTTATCTAATTATTTATTCGATAACTAACATGAAGTCGAGTCTTATTATATATAATAGTATTATTCTTTTCCTAAAATTATCTTTTTTCCAGTGCAGTTAAATATATTCTTGATTGAACATTACAGTGAATATATCATGAAAGTCACTTGCGAATATAATCAATGAATTCCAAATCATAAAATAAATATTAAATAGAATATAGAAACTAAGTTCTCGGTGCATGTAGTTATTGATTTTTTAAAAATGTATCAAAAAAAATTGACGTAGTTTATTTCAATAATACTATTATATATGAGAAAAATTTTAAAAAATTTGATGTAGTTATTCATTTCAATCACGTAGGTCATGGTTATTTTGTAAAAGTCTTCTTAGCCTATAATAGATAGGTAAATAGATAATGAATAAATGTTAAATAAATATAATAAATGAGCTATTAGTGTATGGAGTTGATGAATTTTAGAAAGATACAAACAAAAATCTTTGGTGTAGTAGTTGTACTTGTGAACTTAAGTCATTCCTGATAGGAAGGTCATGGGTTCAATCCTTATAACTAACATTTTTTTTAACATTATATGATAAAAGGGTAATTATGTAATAAGTGTTGTTGGTGTATGGTAACAAATTTATCAATTATAGCGCTTTTTTATTATTTAATCTTTCTAGTAGTATAAAACATTTAATCTGTATTGATATAACGATTATAAGTAACGGAGATATTATTCAATACTAGGTTATAGCCCGTGCTGCGCACACGGATATTTAAATTTTTTATTTAATTATGATAAATTAAATAATTTAAAATTTAAAATCAAATAGTACAATAAATTTTTTGCTTTAAATGTTAAAATAAATTCGTTCAAAAAACATTTGTCTATATTTGACTGTATCTGTAACATATTTTTGTAAGATAATTTACATTAAATGCTTACCAAAAACTAAAAGATTATTTTAAATTTTAAATAATGAACTTATCATAAGTATTATTACGGATTAATGATATTCAAAATTGAATATAAAAAGTTTATATAATTAAAGATGGGTTATATGAATTTTCTACAAACCTAAATATGGATACCAAGTCTACTTCAGCCCCTCTTTAAAGACACGTATACAGGTCTTCAATGTCGAATCAAAGTCTACTTCTGCATTGCGGCATGTTCTCCCCTGTTCAAAAACAAGTCTCAACTGGCACAACATCTGGAGAGTTCGTTACTTTTCAGGGGTAATTGTTATGCTTCTACTAAGCCTATAGGTTCTGGTGTTACATCTGCATTGCGGTCAACTAAGTATGCTAATGTTGATAAACTGATATGCTCTGAAATCTCCCGATTTAATAGCTGCTGAATAATATATGACGCAAATGAGCTGGTTATTTAACATGATTTCGATTTAAGGAGGGGTCTCTAATCTCTAGTTTGAGTCCACTCACCCCCCATATTTAATTATAATTATGTGCGTGTTTGAGTAATTTTAAAAAAGTTGACTTATATCTTAAAATGAATAAATGTCATATAAGTGATAAGTGGATGAATTATTATAAGTTGTGTTGGTATTTGGATAAATTTACTTATAAGTTAGTTACAAGTTTGCTAATTTACATTTTAAAAAATAATTATTAAATACAATGAGCTAAACACATGTATTTTAAATTAAAAAAACATTTAAAAACACAAATGTAAAAATATTATGTATTGAAAGACAAAAAATCAAGTAACAAGTCAATACGTTAAGGAAAATGTACGTTGTTATTAACATTCAACTTATAAACATATAAGTTATAAGTTAATTTATAAGTTGGATTGACAAACACCCTCCATAAACTCTTACAAGTTCATAAGCTATAAGCTAACTTATACGAGCAAGTCCGTCGGCGGTGCTAAAAGTAGACCCGGCAATTCGTTCGTATCGTGGACTTTCGTGTTCCGTGTACCAAAATGCTAAACCCAAAATCACCCGTTTATGATTCGTGTGATTTCGTGTTCGTGTACCTTCGTGTCGTGTACTTTTCGTGTCGTGTTTTCGTGTAATTTTAATTAATAATAAAAATAAAAATAAATAAATAAATGTATTGAAATATTAAAATTTTCGGTAATATTTTTAAAAATATGTATTAAAAATATATATTTATATAGTATTTACCAATAATATTATAAATTTATACATAATCACATAAATAAATGTTAAATATCTAATAAAAATATTAAAATATCTAATATAAATATTTATTTCTAAATATTTATTTATTTATTTCGTGTACTTCGTGTCGTGTACTTGAAGGGTAAACCCAAAGCCGACACTAAATCTCGATCGTGTACTTTCGTTTCGTGTACTAAAAATACAAACTCAAACACTAAATTTCCGTATCGTTTCAATGCTAGAAGTCAACTTGGATGATTTTCAAGTAGTCTAGACCTGATTGCAGCCATTGCAGCCACAGGGATACAGATCCGCTACATAAATCTTGCAAACAGCTAAATCACAAGTAAGATGAAGTATAAGATTTTATTTGGAAGTGCGAGATGATAACTCCAAATCCCGATCTAGTCCTTCCCGGCCGATCCCACGCCTGGAAGCGGTGTCGCTGTGGTTGGGACTCTGCAAAACAACACCGGAGGGGGGTTTGGACCCTGGCGGCGCCTCCGGCGTGAGAATAAGTAATGGTTTTGGAAAGGAAGACAGGACTATAGAGAAATCTAAATATGGAGGGTGTGTGTATGGGTTGAGTGTGCAAAAGAGAATGTAACCCCTAAACCTTTCCTCCTTGGTCTATTTATAGGCCAAGGATTAGGGTTTTGGGGTTGTACCTGCAATCATGAGCGTTGAATCCTAGGTAGGTAGGACACCTGGGTGATGTTGATGGATTGCACGTGTCCAGGTGAAGGATTGTGGTATCGTGTGTCAGGCTCCTGCTGGCGTGTGGCTTAAGTAGGGAATGATTGTCCCAATCACCAGGTATCCTTATGTGTCACTATCAAGTGTGGCAATCAATGATGACCTAGGCACGTCACGTAATGAAGCATAGCTTTTCTCACACAAGATATTGCCTTGGTTGTCAGGAGAGTTAAACTTAGAGCTTGACAATGAGTCCGGACTAGCAAGTGAGTCATGGCTTGGATGGTAATCCAGGTTTCGGGTAAGCCTGGGCTATACATAGCCTATCACTGTGTAGTTTCTCACACAAGTTATTGTCTTTGTCGCCAGGAATGAGATGAACTTTGGGCCCGGACTCAAAACTGTGAGTTCGGACTTGTTGACGAAATAGGGTTCCGAGATGAGTTCGGATTACCAGCGGATTACCAGCTGAGCCATAACTCCCGTATGAGTTCGGACTTATGGATGAGCCATGACTTCAATATGGGCCAGGATTATAGAACATGACTCCAATATGAGTCCGGGTTATTTAGTAGTGATCCGGGGTCCAGGACGGGTTCGGGTTATATATAGCCTATCACGAGATATACAATTTTTCTTTATAAAAAGGACAAGATACCCAAACTAATGGTAGGTTCTCTTATTAACTAATTATAACAAATAAATATTCACACTCTCGAGCACACACATTATTCAAAAGTCGATGAAATCCATTTATGGATGCGCACACATGAGCACAATATCATGAATCAGTTGGAAAATTCAACTCTTCGTAGTTGGTTGTTACACAGGTAACTTTCTGAGTCGAACAAAAAAGTGCAACAGCCTGACAAGAGGGAACAAAACTTAATCACTGGCAAGTAAAAGCAATGCAATGACTGAAGGAAACAGCTTTCATGCACAGACTAACACACAAAATAGGTTCGTGATGAATTGAAAGGAGAAATGAAGCAAAAGTTCTTAGGAGTTACTTGATCAATCATAAGCCTATATTTTCATGAACTCTAATATTCATTAGGGATTGAATATATTTCCACCATCCATATTCATAGCAACAATCACCAAGATACTTGTGACCAAGGCAAGCCAAAATAAGGAAGAGCCTGCGCATAACAAATCCTTTTCAAAGAAAGGAAGACTTTTGCGTGCCAAAAATAACTTTTGTTTCATATAATCAGGAAAAAAAACCTTAAAGATATGTACCTATAAAAGTTTGATTGCCACTCTCAGAATTTGGTGGTACCGGTGCAGTTTTGGGACCATCTGAGCTCGATGTTGATACTGAAGTAGTGATATCATCCGAAGATCTTGTATTTCCTGTTTCAGATGCCACTATGCCTTGAAATTCCTCACTGACAAGTAGAGCTGCTAAAACATCCATAAATGTTTCTTTATCTGTTCCATTAGAAGACTCCCTCTCTGGCTGCTCATAAGTAGCATAAATGTCATCAGAATCAAACATTTCATCATCAGAAACATCAGTATCCAAAAGTTTTGCTGCCGTTGCTTCATCTTCATCATCCTCAACATATCCTTTATAGGTAAGTCGAAGTAATATTTCACCAGCATATCTATCTCCAAATGGTCTCCATCCTCCTTGCAGGGCTACAATCCTGTCTGTTGGCACTGTATCTTTTAGTGATCCAAGATCAACCTGGAGATTTTTTTTATGAGAGTTATACTGACGAAAAATACAGATTTCGATGAATATTACTTCAAAACTGTTAAAATGAGGGTCAGGTCTTTCAGATACATTTGTTATAAGCTCTATCTTAGATACATCTAATTACAACAAACAAAGGGTAAGCCACTCCTTGCTCTAATATGACTTAAGTTCAAAGCCATAGATGGTAACCAAAATTAAGTCTAAGGTAAGGTTATAGTTGTAATTGCCAATTAATTTATAAAATACTCTAAAATCGCATGTTCTCGTGTTCAGAAAGAAAGCTCCAATCTATATTGTAATTCCACACAAACTCTGGACGAAGATATATTTCGTCCCTAGAGCATAGTTTCAGCTAACAGATTCTAGGGGAAAATTGCATCAAAGAGAACATTTAAAATCTTCTCTAATCTAAGGCAAAGTGAAACAATATAAATGACCTCCTTAGATGATTTGTAAGCGATAAAATTCAATTTTAAAAAGAAGATTGATCAAATGAACTATGCTATTAGTAGACACTCTACATATTTCAATTTTTCAAAGATAAAACTACGGTGATCATAATATCCCCTTTTAAATAGATCCAGATGTACTAATATATCTTACAATTATGAAGTCAACTAGCAAGCACAAAAGTGTTTCGGTGAACTCTAAAGCATATATTTTTAACTATAAAAAAACCATATCTTTTTAACTATAAAAAAGCACCACACTTTATCAGCATTTAGCCCGTAGCCTATTCCCAAATTGAAGACTCATGGATTACCTAAGAGTCACATGAAGAGTTCAAACAAAAAATGTCAAATGATACTGCAGAAACAAAATCCCACTTTAACTATAACCATATTTTTAATTCTGGTCAATGGGAAGTTTTTACCTCTCCAGTTCCAGTAGTTGAATCTGCAAACCCGAGGGAGTCATTTACTTGAATATATAATCTTTGTTTCCTAGGATTTGTAACTAGCATATTAAAATCCTGTAAAAAGGAAATATGGACATAGTCAGTAGCTTTAGTTATATATGGACCTAGCGTCCTTGTACAGTACATAATATTAGCAAGTGTACAGAGTCAAACATTTAGGCTGATATAGCAACAAACTCACCTGATTCCAAATTGGCTTACCAGGAGATCCAATAACAGTCGTTTGACTATTCTTTTTGCTTCGTATAACTTGATCTCCCAGCCTTAGAATGACATATGGGTCCGTTTTACCTGAATGACAGAGACTAATGAATATATTACTGATACAGGACTTAAGTATTTGCCGTAGTTCTATTAATACATAGACTTCTCACTTCTGTGTGTAGGTTACTAGCTCTCTAGTGGTAAATCGATAGCTTCAGGTGTGTGTCAGCATTAAACTATATATATTTCGTGGTGGGAGCAACTGGTAAAAACTTGCAAGACTTGCAGGGAGTGCAACACCATAATAGGCATTAAACTATTGGAAATTTGGTAAGTTGAAAAAAGAGAGGATTTTTTCATAAGCTGTATGTATATACAAAACCGGGATATGAGGTAGAACTGTTACCAGAGATAAGATAGGACAGCTTTCTAGCATCTACAAGGGTTACCGATAATTCTCCGACATACTCTCTGTTCCCTTCTTGTAGTTCTTGTGTCTGAAAATCATTTGGAATTGGGCCAATTGATTTTCCTTTTTGAAAATCTAAGACAATCTTCTTTGGGCGAACAAATAGCCGCGGCAAATCCTCAGTCAGGAGCTTTGTCAAAAACCTATTAACAGCATTTTGAGTTTTATTATATAAAATTCGAGACACAATTAGCAAAAGAAACGTCCTTACTTGAGCAATTAGTGTTACTAATAATGAATGGCCCATGCATTAAAAATAAACGCTCCTCAACCCACAAAATGTTGAATTTGGTCTGTTCTCGTGCAATGGCATCATAAATTGAATATTTTACACAATATTGTCAAGTTTACTATCATAAATTTATTGACATGGGTTTGTGCCAAAAGATCCTAATATCGACCGGTGAGGGTACTGCACTTTCTGTTAAAACAGACGTGGTAGAATCAGTGGCGGAGCCAGGGTACGAGTCAAGTGGGGTCAAAATTTTATTCATAACATATATATGACAAAGTTTAAATAACATATAATCGATTGTAAAAACGAGTTTTTAAAGCAAGTCTTCTTAAGCCATCAAAACTAGTTTTAGATGATGGAGCACTCTGCGAGGCCTCTTCTGTCTACTAACTTTTGCAATTGACTTGTGTTTTCTTTTGCTTTGGTAAGATTAAGCTATTTGTTGACCAAGTTATTTGTTCATTAAAATGAATTTATTTTTCATTTCAGCTGACCCCAACTTTCTTACACTATGACCCCAACATATACAGATTTTATTATATAATGCATACACATATATAGGTAATATTTTTTTTAAAAATTCAAGTGGGGTCACATGACCCCACCTGACCCCTCTGCATCCGCCCCTGGGTAGAATATTTATCATCAAATGAAGAGAGAAATAGGAAAGTGGTAAGGAGTAAGTACTGATTTATGTTAACATAAAGGTAGAGGAAGGCATAATCTAATGATAATATATACATAAATATTTGGATACTGCAAAGATGATATGAAATTTGGTGAATATAAATACATAACTAACAAACAATATTTGTACTTACGCAAAAAGTTCTACCTTTTCAGCAATATCATTGAAACAAATACCACAAGGTAGTTGATTTACAAATGCCACTTGAATTTAGTTCTAAGCCTCTATTTTGGAATGTAACATACAAAGAGACGGCTGTATGTAGAAAATATACTGAATGTGTCTGTCACTCTGTGTGTGTGTACAGAAATATTATAATATTTCATTGCTTCAAGCAGTTATCACAATTCACAAGGCAGGAAGGTAAAGTTTACTTACTTTGATAGAACAGGAATTGCTAGTGTTACCCAACATGCAGGAAAAAAGAGATCATTAGTAAAAAAATATTAATTCCATCAATTGATTAGGTGCAGAAAAGTTTAACTTGAAAACACTAAATGAAAGTAAGGAAACCCTGCTCTTTGCTATATAAACTGTGGATATCAAATTTGAAATCTCATAGAATGCAAGGGATCATTAATCTATGTGTGTGAGCACAAGATTAATGAATGTTCTACAATAAACAGAGAAAATATATATACGGTCACATGCATTTAAGAAATATCAATCCCATATGCTGTATTTTCCTTACAAAAATTTCTACTGCAGTTTAGTGTATTACACATTCTTCTCTAAGTCCCACTGTCCCAGTCAATACGTCTCCTGGGTATCACATCATACTAAAGATCACTTCTAAGAAAAAAAGGAGGATTGCATTTAATCTGAATACCCATGGGCCCTGGTGAGTTAGCATACCTTTTTATATTCAATAAAACTTTAAACAGAAAATTGATTTACATCTTTGTCGAATACAACTGTGCTATAGCCAAAGCTGAATGTCTTCTTTACAGGAGAAGTTGTTAGAAAGAAAATACATATGAGATTTATTAAGACTTAGATAAGGGAAAAGATGAATGTTTTCCGATCAACGGATGCACTTATTTTAGCAAATTATGTCTGAATTGATATGTTTATATGTGTGCACAGAGGCAAACGACATGCTTCAGCTGACATTGGTTGGAAAGTTTATAATACCATCGATTTGGTGCCTACTCTGTGGAAGCTATTGTGACAGCCAATTGTCATGTTTGGGAACTTAGGTTTTATCAGGGTCTGTTTCATTTTGACTTTACTAGTGTGGCAACTGTGATTGAAAGAATTTCATGTTGGTTCAGAGTACAAGACTTGTAAAAGGCAAATGTGCACTTTTAATTAGGAAATTGTGACAGCCAATCGACTGGTTATTATGAGTGTGTATGTCTGTGTGTGTGTGTGTGTGTGTGTGTGTGAGAGAGAGAGAGAGAGAGAGAGAGAGAGCAGAGCTTTTATAAAGAAAGCAATTGCGAATTCAAAGCTTAAGGTAGTTTGATACTTTGATCAGAACGAAGATGCAACTAACTAGGTTATTATTTTCTTATCATTGCTGGTATTTTGTTGAGGCTATATGAGAACTAAGTGACTTATTTGCCAGGAATTTCACAAAGTAACAAGTTTAACTTTTTCACCATTTATAATTCTTAACTTTCTACCAAGAAATTACTCATAAATTCATAGTATATCTGATCCTAAATTATGCCTTCCCATAGCAGTACAAGATCGTTTCTTATCTTGTAACACATGTCCGAGCTAGCAATACTTGGTCAATTCCAGTTCGGTTAACTGATATAAGATCCATTTACTGCCAATAACCTATAGAGTAATCTAAGTGTTAGCTACTGTGTGTGAAGGTTTCATGTATTATAAATTGGGAATTGATAAATAAGCTCCAACTTTGACTATTTAACTCCAACTTTAATCTTTAAACATTTTAAATACATAACTACCCATGATTTTTCAATAGTGAAGTTGATTGATCTTGTTTTCATTATGGGTAATTATGTAATTCACATGTCATTTGGAGCTTAAATAGTAATCCATGGAGCTTATTTAACAATTCCCTATAAATTTTCCAACTCAAAATCAAGTCAGCAGATGCATAAAAACAAATAAATGGTATGAAGCTACAGCATACCCATTATATTGAATAAGCGGAATGGTGTCAAAACAACTTTAATCTTTGGAAGCGAAACAAAGGCCCATGAAACAGCACCCACCCAAGGCGCTGATTGAATCAGTCTCAGCTTCACCCAAAGTTCCCCATCAATGTCAAAATCTCGAACACCCACAGGCACAACGATGGGGATTATTCCAAACTTAAGTGATAGCCTTAACAACATACGAGCGCCACCAGTGTAACGGATACCTATTTGGTACCTTTATTGATCAAAGACAACTCAGTCAAATGCGATAAGAGATACAACTGCAGTAAAGACAAACTTATCTTAGTTTGCATCATATGCAACATGCTAATCGTGAACTGTGATGTCAGAAAAAATTATATTAACACAAACAATTTTTGAGAGTTAAGACACCTGATTTATTTTACAAATACAGTAATAGATTTTTATGATCTTATATAAGTCTTGTTGTTGCCAGACGCATGTATGCAAAGAGAGTTAATGCATACTTTTTCTTGCACTCTTGCATCCATCAGAAATCATAAGAACTTGACACTGCACATTGCATAATCCAGCTTCGGATGTCTAGACAAAAGATGGATATTCTTGAAATTTGCCTTTGATGATATAGCGAGCATGCTTCATATTGCCTTTGATCGATTAAGAAATTGTTAGAACCTTATATTATGACTAAATTAATTGCATATTTATGTATTATATACACTGTTATTTTGAACTTGATTATTATCTATATGTAATTATGGGACAACTTTTGTTCTTTTGTACATATGAAGAAAATTTTAAACACGACTTTAGATTGTAATATGCCACCAAAATGCTGTAGGCTTACACAAGGACAACAACTAGCAAATAAATTGGATCATATTTAAAGAAATGCAGCAAATAAGAGCAAGAACATACAAATCTCGTATGAAAATACTAGGAGAACAAACTTACTGGAGATCATTGACACTACGTGAAGTTCTGCGCTCTACATTTCTAACTAAAAACGGCTCATCTCCCAAGGAGAACTGCTGTATTTCAACTCTCTCCACATAAACCGGTTTCTTTAGATTATCAATGACCGGCTGAAGCAACCCAATAACCCAATTCTCAAGCCCAGGCTTATAAACCTTCCACAACTTCCCCAAAACCATATTCACCCATTCCACCGACTCTTTTCTCTGCAAATCCTTTTCGAGGAACAAAGAGAAGCTCGAGGGCACTTGCGGCCACATACCAGGCCCTCCTTCACTGCCAGACTTATTCCTCTTCCTCAAAGTCCAAAATTTTTCAAACACAACCCCCACAAAGAAGAAAAACACAAACAACCCTACAATATTCGAATTAAACGGAGGCGAGGGAATAGGATGAATGACTCCTAATTGTGTCCTAAGCTTATCAACTATAGGATCTTCTCTAAAATCAGTAATGCTAGAAGCACCAAATGCAACAGAGTCTTTCGACAAGTCCTTACCATCCAATTCATCATTGAGTCCATTTTTCGCAACCCGAGTCACCAAATTACTAACAAACACTTTCCTCTTCAGGGTAATCAATACTTTCCTATTATTAAAACAAACAAAACAAGAACATGCAACCCTTTTACATGGGCAACTCAATGGTGATACTAAAATAATCTGTGAAAAACTAGAGCTTTTAAAACTGGTTTGCATTTTTATTGAAGCATTAAAACAAACAGCTAAGACAAGAAGTACTTGACAACATAAAATATTTGTAGGAATAGGTAAGTAAAAGAAGTGAACTTGAGAGAACTTCAGCCTCCATGGAAATGGGAATTTGATGAGATTGTGAATGTGGGTGGTAATGTACTCGAGACCAACAAAACACGGCGGCCGGAGAGAGGAGAATCGACGGTGGACTGCCGGAGAAGGGTCCAACTGTAAATGTCAAGATTTTGTGTCAAGAGGCGTGGATAAATGATAATGAATCTCATGCACATGTTTTTTATTCGATAATTGAATTTTAAAAAAAAATGTTTGATATTAGATTATTTGTAGCATGTTTCGAAAAAAAAAATTGTAGCAAAACAAAATGGGAAAAAATGAATATTGTTTTTTCTTTAAATTATATTATTATATCCACTATATAATTGGTATTAAAATAAAAAAAAATTAAATGAGGCTAAAATAGTAAATCTAACTATTACTTAGAAGGAAAAGCAAACTTAATACAGTGCGTGTTTGGGTATCAGAAAAAAGTTGATTTATAACTTAAAATAAGTAAGTGTCATATAAGTGATAAGTTGATGAATTCTTATAATTTATACGGGTGTTTGGATAAATTTACTTATAAGTTAGTTAATAATTTGCTAAATTAAATTTGAAAAAATAATTTTTAAATACAACGATTTCAACACTTGTATTTTAAATTAAAAAAATATTTAAAAACACAAATGTAAAAATATAAAATATTAGAAAAATAAAAAAATCAAAGAATAAGTTGATAAGTTAAGTAAAATGATGGTGATTTCTAACATTCAACTTATTAACTTATAAGTTATAAGTTATCAAATAAGTTGAGTACACAAACATCCCCTCATAAGCTCTTATCCACTATATAATTGGTATTTAACATGAAATGAAAAAATTAGAAAAATATAGTATTTAAATAAACAGAGTGAGAAGTATAAAATTTTAATAACTTAATAATTTAGAAATTGGAAAACATAAATTTAATAAATTAAATTATTAAAAATCAATACTACTAGAAAAAGTATTATAAATTTCATTAATTATTATTAGAAGTTAACATATCACCCACTACTATCTTTTTTTTTTTTGAAAAGCGAAAGAAATATATTAATTTAGCTAGAACAAGCCTAGCAGAAGAAAAGTTCAAACAGGACAACCATTAGATTGAATGCATTGTCCAGGGAACACCACTACAGGGCTTACTGTTCTCTTGGAACCCTAAGAGAAGCTCTAGAAACCTCCACTTTAAATGTTTTCTCCACATTTACCAAAGCCACTAGCTACTGGATGACTGGAGTATAAGTGAACTACAATGTCTGTTTAGATTTCCACTCCGAAAAAGAATGTAATTAAATCTCTAAATACACTTTTATAAAAAAACTTCACTTAGAGAAATTTCTAGAATAGGACCAAAAAAAAAAAAAACCATTTCTCCCAAAGTGTTTAATTTGTTTCATAACAAGCCCACCATCAGCTCCTGTTTTAACACCACGAGACAATCATAGATGTTCTCATTGCCCCTCGTGTTGCTAGAGAGTCAGCATTATCATTAAGCATTCGAGGGATTTTAATAAGCTCAAAATTAATGGAACCCATCAAAGATAGTAAATCCTTACTTAGAAGCCAGTGGGAGTTGTTTGAGAACTTACTTTCTTGAATGATGTCGATCAGCTCTTGACAATCCGAGTGTATCTTCACTTTACTTAGGGACCAGGGGCTATTATTTATTTTGTCAAGTAGGAACCATAGTGCTTCCATTTCACTAACTAAAGCTGATGTCGTAGAAACTGGTCCTGAGAACATTAAAATCATATTGCCTTCTTTGTCATGTAAATGTCCTCCAATGCCAACAATGTCATCTTGATTTACTCTTTTTTTCCAGGAGCCATCAATAAAACCCATTAAACTTGAGTTTTCTGTCCAAAGATTCTTTTTGACAGTTTTACTGTTACTTAGAATAAGACCTGCAGGGTTACTTTCCCAAATGCTTGATTGACTTTGATCTAACAACTTAACACTTTCACACCAATGTAAAGTTCTGAGGAGAAGGAGATCCTCCAGAGCTTTACTTCCTAGCTTATTGTTCTCAAAAACAGTTTGATTCCTTAACAACCATATTGTCCAAAGTGTAGCAGCCAAAACAATACCCCAGGATGCCTTCACACTAGGACTTTTAAACTTGTGAAAAGAGCTCCAGAAGTTATTTTTTGACACTTTAACCTCCCACCAAACTTCCACAAAGTGCCAAGCCCAAGTAGCATACTCACAACCCCAAAAGATGTGATCTTGTGTCTCATCAGAATTATGACAAATTAGGCACTTACTGAGGATGAGATTTCCTTTAAACCTCTTTTGCAATAAGTGAGCTGTGGGGAGGGAGTCTGAAAGGAGACTCCAGAGAAAGTAATTGTAACGCCCCCAAATCCCGGGGTCAGTGGATTGGGTCGCCACGCTAAAATCTCAACTTAAAACAACCTGCTTAAGTAAAAACCAATACAAATGGAACACCTGTGACCCCAACACTACCAAGAATCTTTTAAGTTATAGTACTAGAAACAAGAAACCAAAACTTTACAAACTTAAACTTTCTTTTTATACAACAATCTCTTTATACATAAATCTAAAACATTGATATAACTTCGATGTGAAGTATACCAGGAAATACTAAATTATACATAATAATATTTACTGGAAATAAACTTATACAATACCCTCATACTAGATCCAAATGCTCTGCATCAACTCATCTACCCATCGTCATCTCGAATCATCTCGCTCCATAGCTATGCACTTAAATACTGGTACTTAACTTCTTCACTGGAGGGTCAAAGAATAAACAAGAGTGAGCAAAAGAATGCTCAGCAAGTTAACTAGTTACTAATATAAAGTTCTTCCAATAATATAAAATAGTACATAGTTTTCCATTGAAAGTATTCATACTTAATATGAAGTTTAGAATACTACCATACGAACGAGTTTAGTTCGTAATTTAGAAATACATTATCAGTGACTTAGCACGATTTTTAGAGATCAACAAGTACGTAGTTCCAGATGCTGCTAGATGAACAACACTGGATTCGATCATGAGACCATGGTAGTACTAACTTATTATCTCTCGTACTCTTATTATATAATATAGTATAAAATAAGGATTTAATAAGAGAAAGATTGTATAATTTGGTTGGTCGGTTAACATTTTTGTTAACACCTTTCAAAAAAGTAAAAAAATTCGTGGAAAGCACGAACGAATTTAACATTATTTTTAAACTTTAATATCAATTTTTTTTAATTTAATACTTCTGAAATTTGGTTGGTTGGTTAACATGTTCCTAAAAAATTGTTAACACCTTCCAAAAAAGTAAAAATCAAAAAATAAATTAAAATTCATATAAGAATAATGATTTTCTTTTATTATACTTTTATATTTATAATTTGGTTGGTTGGTTAAAATTTCAAATCACATACCATGAATAAGAATTATAAAGAATGTGTAAGAAATTTACACTCCAATGGTACATTACCCTTAAGATAAAATTATAGCCAACCCCTTGGTATTGGCTACATTTGTCGAACTTCTAGGGACAAATCGTGAAACTCCGCATTATCTGTTATCTTATTAAAATAATATATACTATTTATAATAAGTTGAAATAATAATAACATAGCATTTTTAAAATATTGTCAATCATTATGGGCTTATGGCTACCTACATTGGAGCACAACAACTTACAGATTCAACAAATTTTACATAATCATTTTTTATATTATTTTAGCCAATCATTTTAGGCAACACCAATTGAGATGCTCTTACTAAACTACTAAACTTTTATAAATTTATAAGTTCTTTAAAATTTGAAAAATTCATTTAATTTTATTAAAAATTAAATCAAATCACATATATTACATAACTACAAACTTTTTCAATTTATAGAATTCAAAAACTCGATTTATTTATAAAAACGCTTTTATTTATATTTAAATTATTATCATAAAATATATCGATAATTTGATGCTTACATTAACTAACATGCTACTAAATTAATAAACTTTAATAAAATTTATAAATTCTTTTAAATTTTAAGTATTTAAGTATTGATTTTTTATCAAAAAAATCGCATTTTCTAAAACACCGTACTTTGCACGAGTTATAACCTAGTACAAATAATTAGGAAAAATATAAATTCGAGGAATTTGTAACAAGTCGACATTTCTAATTCGATAAAAATTGCATGTCACATATGGTATGCGAAAAGAAATATGATTTGAAGCACGTAAAATCAATTAATCAATATCTATCTATACTATATTATTAAAACTTATTTGTTTTCACTAAAATCTCTCTTTTTCAAAAATATCAGATGCAACCCTTACTTATTTATTTTAATACCCATTTTAATGTTTTTAATTATTAAAAAAAGCTTACCTATTTTTACGTGTCAACGTATTTTTTTAACTTTCTAACAAAATTTACTCTTTTTTCCAAAAATATCACGGACAATAACCTTTAAATTAAAACATATTACCTTTTATAATTGTTCTCACCAAAATCTCTATTTTCCAAAAATATTATGTGCAACTCTTACTTATTTATTTTAAAACCTATTTTAATGCTTTTAATTATTTAAAAAAGCTTACCTTTTTTTACCATACCAACGTATTTTTTTAACAAGTTCTTACAAAATGCCAAATAATACACTAAATGAATAAACTTCAAGAACAAGTGTATGTTTGTAACAAATTGCAAGTATGCTTAAACAAAGTGTATAAATGGATAGATCTAACAATAACACCAACAAATATATAATATTTAAGAAAAATAACTAACTTATGACCATTGACCTTAAAAGGCTCACGAACCTTGTTAGGCTCAAGACATGTCTGAATACCACTATTAACAAGCCTACACTATGTGACTATGTCACATTACATGACCTAGTGATTTCTATCACTGGGATATAGTATAGGTCTCTAAATGTACTTGTCTTGGTCTCATGAACATTAGCTTGATCATGTATGCTCAAATTTATAATGAGCTTAGTAAAGTTTCTTGCATCTAGATTGTATATAGGCCATTGAATAATTATCCTGGTAGAAGTTCAGAAGTGTTCATGCAGCAGGATAGAGTTGAATAAGGCTATGAAGAAATAAGTTGCAGGAATTTGTCTAAGGCATTATATAGCAAAGTCAAAAGAAAGCTATGTCGTGAAGTCACCAATATCCATGTCGTGAAGTACTATATCGCATAGTCCATTTTGCACTATGTCGAGAAGTCCTCAAGACACATGTCGTGAAGTGTTGAAGTCAGCAAAGTCAAAAGAGCCTAGATCGTGAAGTCCTCAAATGACCTATGTCGCATAGTCATCAAATGACCTATGTCGCATAGTCATCAAATGACCTATGTCGCATAGTCATCAAATGACCTATGTCGCATAGTCATCAAATGACCTATGTCGAATAGTCATCAAATGACCTATGTCGCATAGTCATCAAATGACCTATGTCGCATAGTCATCAAATGACCTATGTCGCATAGTCATCAAATGACCTATGTCGCAAAGTCTTCAAAGGCTATATCGCGTAGTCCTCACAAGGGAGATCGTGAAGTCAGGGATAAAGTGGAGTTCACGATATCAACACTTAGCCGTTTATAACAAGACAAATCAAGGTACAGAACCAAGAATCAAAGGAGACAAATACTGAAGCATTTGTTCTGGCAAGGTGGTCCAAAGAACAGATGGCAAATCTACAGCTAAACTTGGAGAGAAAGATAAGAGACAAGCAGCTACAGAAACGGGAAAGACTCCGAAAAGCAGGTGGTCCTTCCTGACACAGTGAACTTCTTATGGCAGGACAAGTTGGACTTTCAGAAGGGGTAGCTGTGTAATATTGTGTGTGCCTAGTTTGTATAGGTGAATATATATATCGTGCACACACAACTGTAAGCTGCAAGAGAGATACACATAGTTATTTTGCTAAGCTCTTTTCTCTGTAAGCAAGCAAGTTCAAACTGTTCTTGTTTAGAAGCCAGAAATTCGATTGAGAATTTCTTGGAAAGCTGTAGTATTTAATTTGCTTATACAAAGTGGATTAAAGTGATTGTGTGTGTTATTTACATTCTGCATATTACATATCATAATCATATACGGCTTATACTTAGTTTCAAGAACCGATAAATATATCAAACTATCCATTCACCCCCCCCCCTCTGTCTAGTTTCTAGTAGTATTCATTTCTAACAAGTGGTATCAGAGCGGGCTGTTAACATACAAACAGTAAAAGATCAAGAATGAGCTCACAGAAACTAAGCAGTATCAAGATTCCTCCCTTTAACAAGGAGCACTACAGCTTATGGAAGAAGAAGATGTTGCTTTTCATCAAAGCTTCAAACCCCATGTATTTAGACATTCTAAAGCATGGTCCCTTTGTTCCATTGATTGAGATTGGTGAAACTACAGTAGGCACTGAGATAGTACCAGCAAGGCACGTTCCTAAAGACCCTTCAAAATACACTGATCCTGAAAAGGAGAAAGTAGCACTGGATGGACATCTTCAACTTATCATCTGTGAATCTATGGATTTCAACATGTATGGCACTGTCGCTCACTGCAGTAGTGCAAAGAAGATGTGGGATCTCATAGAAGTGCTATGTGAAGGAACTCCTGAGGTAAGGAAGAACAAAAAGCAGATTTTAGTCTCACAGTATGAAGCATTCATGGCTCAACCAAAGGAGGGAATCACAGAAGTATTTGAGAGGTTCAACAAGCTGATAAATGAGCTCAAACTCTATGACAAACACTATGAGACAGAAGAGCTTAACATGAAATTCTTACTAACTCTTCCAGATCATTTGGAACCAAGAATCTCTTCCCTCAAAGAAAGAGATCTAACAAAAATTGGTTTTGATGTGCTGTATGGTGTATTGAAAACATATGAGCTAGAGCTGTTTCAGAAAAGATCTATTCAAGCAAAGCAAGGATTAATGGCCAATACCTCCTGTGCCCTTATTGCTGATAATCTAGGTCAAAGAATGGAATCTCTGAAAATCAGCCAAGTCAAGATTGAGGAACTAGAAGATAATGATGATGCTGGTGATGAAGCTCAGGTTGTTTATGATTTGCCTGAGGAGGATGAGTTCTACAGCATAGATGAGCTGGACAAGATGGAAAATAAATCTTTTGCTTACATGGCTAGGAGATATCCTAACATTAGGTTCAAGAGGAAGCAGCCATTCAAGTCCAGGTTCAATGGTGGGAATGCTGGTGGTTTAGGTAGCTCAAACTCCTTCAACAAGGGAAAAGGGATTGCTGGTGCAGTTAAAGGAGGATACAAATCTGGGAGTGTGGATAGGTCCAAAATAAGATGCTATAACTGCAATGAACTTGGGCACTTTGCAACAGAGTGCAAGAAGCCCAAACAGATCAAGAAGGATAAAGCATACTTAGAGCTTGAGGCAAAGTATGAGGCTCTACTCAAGAAACAACAGGGTAAGGCTTTTATTGCTGAGGGAAAATGCTGGGATGACTCTGATGAAGAAGAAGAACAAGAGTATTCAAACTATGCCTTGATGGCATTTTCTGATGAAGGTGATTCAAGTCAGGTACCTATTCTTACTTCTCTTGATATGACTCCCCTTCAATATAAGCAAACTGTTGAAGATATGAGCACTGAGATGTTTAATATTCATACTAGCATGTTAGTAGCTAATGAAGAAATTGACAGACTAACTGCTAAGAATGTTGAGCTTACAGAAAAGAATGAGCAACTTGAGTTAATGGTTGTGAACCTTGATGGTTTGAAAAAGGAGGTTGAGTATCTTAAAAACAAAGTGATTTGTGCTGAGCAGATAGAGAAAGCCCTTAGAGAACAAATTGCTGAAACTGAACTGAAACTAAGAAGCTTCAAAAACTCCTCTGAACTTATTCAAACCTACCACAAGGAACACACTGAAGACTGCAAGGTTGGAGTTGGTTTTGACTATGATAATGACAAGGGAAGGAAGAAGGTCAAGGGCAAAGGAAAGGAAACTTTTACAAACAAAAATGCCCCAACCATACTGTCAAGTGTTGAACTGCCCATCTTCAGAAAGAGTGTTGTTGAGTTTGATGAGGAACTACTGATCATCAAGCAACAACTACTTGAAGAAGATGAGGCTGCTAAGAACACTTCTTCCGTTCCTGAACTTGTCAATCAGAAAGAGACCAAAGACAATCTTGTCAAGAGTCCTAAAGCAAAGAAAGAAGTTGTTAAGAAAAGGAAACAAAACAGAAATGGTAAAGTTGGTGTTAACAAAGGAAACAACTATGCTTATGTGCCAAATGCTCCCAGGAAACAATGTCAAAAATGCCTATCTGTTAATCATTTGACTCATAAGTGTAGTAAGCCTGAAATTGTTGAAGTTGACAACCTAAGTAACCTTTCTGCAAGCATAAATTCTAGTCATGATTCTTTCTGTGGTAAGCCAAACTGCATGACATGCTATGTGACTGTGATTGCTAACTGTTTATCTCTTAAACATAAACTTGACTCTGCACAATCTGGTGAATCACACACACACATACATTCTCATAGGACAGGGTCCCCAATCAGGGTTGAGAGGGTGAAAACTTCATGTAAGCCTAAGAGTGTAAACTCCAAAGCCACAGAAAAAGTGAAGTCTCCTACTATGAGAAATGCAATTTATGACAGAAGAATTATTAATCAAAATGTTTCTAAATCATCTGGACCCTACCAAGTGTGGGTACCAAAAATAACTTAGTCACTTTGTGAATGCAGGGCAACAGGAATAAAAGAGTCATATGGATCTTGGACAGTGGATGCTCAAGTCACATGACTGGTGATATGGCCCTGCTATCACATTTTGAGGAAAAGGCTGGCCCATCAGTAACCTTTGGAAATGACAACATTGGTTATACAATGGGATATGGCAGTGTTAAATCTGGAAATGTCATTATTGAAGATGTAGCATTTGTTGAAGGACTGAAGCATAATCTCTTGAGTATTGGACAGTTTACCAACAGAGGCTTCAAAGTGGAATTTGATGAAGACCTTTGTTCAATCTCAAAAAGGGAAAGTGGTGAAGTTGTTCTAACTGGTGTGAAGAAAGGAAGCTTGTTTGTAGCTAATCTTAAGGCTGCAGATAAGGGAGAAATTTGTTGTTTCTACACAAAAGCCACAAATGAGGAATTCTGGCTGTGGCACAAGAAACTGTCTCACTTGAATGTTCAGGCAATGAACTCTCTAACCAAGAGAGAACTCATCAGGGATTTGCCTGCCTTGGAGTTTGTGCAAGATGGAGCATGTGAAGCTTGTCAGAAAGGGAAGATTAAAAGATCAAGTCACAAGAACAAGTTGCTCAATACAAACTCAAAACCTCTGCAACTAATTCACATGGACTTATTTGGCCCTGTGAATGTAATGTCCCTTTCCAAAAAGAAATATGCTCTAGTGATGGTTGATGATTATTCAAGATATACTTGGGTGGAATTCCTATTCTCCAAGGATGAAGCACCTCAAGTCATAATAGAGCATATCAAGAGAGTTGATAGAGAAGCACAAAACACTGGTTCCTCTGTAGTTGCTTTGAGAAGTGATAATGGGACTGAGTTCAGAAATTCAACATTGTATGAGTTTTGCAAAGATAAAGGAATTTCTCAACAATTCTCAGCTCCTAGGACACCTCAACAAAATGGAGTAGTTGAGAGAAAGAATAGAACTCTCATTGAAGCTGCAAGGACAATGCTGTTGGATGCAAAGCTACCTACTAGCTTTTGGGCTGATGCTGTTAACACAGCATGCTATGTGCAGAATAGAACATTGATCAATAAGAAGTCTGGCAAAACTCCTTACTCATTAATGACTGGAAAAAGAGCATCCTTCAAGCATCTGCATGTGTTTGGAAGCAAGTGTTTTGTGATGAAAGATACCTCTGAGCATGTTGGAAAGTTTGATGCTAAAGCATTTGAAGGTATCTTCATTGGATACTCTCTGGAAAGGACAGCATACAGAGTGTTTGTACCTGAGCAACACAAAGTCATGGAAAGCATGGATGTTACCTTTGATGACAAGAAGACTCCTGGACTTAAAACAAGTGATCAAGACAGTGTGCCATTAAGATTTGAAAATCAGGGTTATCTTGAGGATTCTGAAAGTGAAGACGAACCACCTGTTCAAACTGTTCTAGAAAATGAAATTCTTGAAGTTGACAATCTTCTTCAAACACCTGTGCAAAGATTCACAAACACAGGGGGAGAAGAAGAGAATGCAACTGTCAACCAAAATGAGATTGGAACAGATCAAGGAAATGAACAGGGGCACACAAGGAAATGGGACAGAGCCCACACTAGGGATCAAATCATTGGAGATCCTAGTGAGGGAGTTAGAACAAGAAGGGCAACATTGAATACATGTCTGTATAGCTGCTTTCTGTCACAAGAGGAACCTAAACTTATTGAAGAAGCTTTGAAGAATTCTGATTGGATTGTTGCCATGCAAGAAGAGTTGAATCAATTTGAGAAAAACAAGGTATGGGAACTAGTGCCACCTCCAAAAGGAAAGAATGTTATTGACACCAAATGGGTGTTCAGGAACAAGATGGATGAAGAAGGAGTGGTAGTTAGAAACAAAGCAAGGCTGGTTGCCAAAGGATATTGTCAGCAAGAAGGCATTGACTATGATGAGACATTTGCACCTGTAGCTAGACTGGAAGCCATAAGAATCTTCCTGGCTTTTGCAGCTCACTCAGATTTTAAGGTGTATCAAATGGATGTGAAAAGTGCATTTCTCAATGGTGATCTTGCTGAGGAAGTTTATGTGTCTCAACCACCTGGCTTTGAAAGTGAAGACTTCCCAAACTTTGTGTATAGACTGCTCAAGGCACTCTATGGACTCAAACAGGCACCAAGAGCCTGGTATGAAACTCTATCTCAATTCCTTCTTGAACATCAATTCACCAGGGGTACAATTGACAAAACCCTATTCTTCAAGAAGCATGGAAATGATATCATTCTTGTTCAAATCTATGTGGATGATATCATCTTTGGCTCTTCAAATGAAAAACTCTGTGAAAGGTTCTCTAAGTTGATGCAAAGTAAATATGAGATGAGTATGATGGGAGAGTTAACCTACTTCCTAGGCCTGCAAGTACATCAAAGGGAGGATGGAATCTTTATAAACCAATCTAAGTATGTCAAGGATCTTTTAAAGAAATATGGTTTAGAAGAGTCATCCCCAGCTAAAACTCCTATGTCTACTGCAATCAAGCTGGATGAAGACAAGAAAGGCAAGAGGGTTGATATCAAGGTCTATAGAGGAATGGTTGGATCCCTACTCTATCTCACAGCTAGCAGGCCAGACATCATGTTTGCCACATGCCTTTGTGCAAGGTTCCAGTCTGATCCCAAGGAATCTCACATGATGGCCATCAAAAGAATTTTCAAATATCTAAAGGGGACTCCTAATCTTGGGCTATGGTATCCAAAGGGCACTGGGTTCAACCTGGTTGGTTACACAGATTCTGATTATGCTGGATGCAGAATTGACAGGAAGAGCACCTCTGGAAGCTGTCAATTCCTAGGTCAAAGGTTAGTGTCCTGGTTTAGTAAGAAACAACAGTCCACAGCAACATCCACAGCTGAGGCTGAATATATTGCTGCTGGAAGTTGCTGTGCTCAATTGCTTTGGATTAGAAATCAACTCATGGATTATGGGCTAGTGTTAGAACACATTCCTCTCATGTGTGATAATACTAGTGCAATATCCATAGTGGCCAATCCTGTTAATCATTCTACTACAAAGCACATTGAGATCAGGTACCATTTCATTAGGGAACATGCTGCAAATGGTACCATAGAAGTCTCTTATGTTCCAACTGAGAAACAACTAGCTGACATATTTACTAAACCTCTGAATGAAGCAGTCTTCAACAGACTTGTGAGTGAAATTGGAATGCTCAATCCTTCATTCAGTTGTTCTAAGTAAATATGCTGGTTAATAGTTGCAGCAGTAAATTTTCACTGTATTTAAATGATCTATTTGTTTGGAGTGAAAATTGGCTGAGATATGATTTATAAATATTTCAGTATTTTACTGCATATTTTTCAAAATCATATTTGTTGGTGGAGTTGTGAGCTTTTGAGACATCTCTATATAGATGATTTTAAGAGTTCACGACATAGTTCAAATCAAACAGACTTATATCGCAAACTGTTGAGATTGTGAGACTTCGCGACATAGTTCATTTCATGAGTTTGCGACATAGTTAATTTTATGACTTCGCGACTTAGAATAACTATATCGACAAGTCTCCACATTTGACAGAATTTTGATTTAAATTAATTTTATTTCAAAATTTGATAAAAGTCTGACAAATTGCTCAAAATTCCTACAAGAGAGTTTTAGACAGGGTATTTCTACTATATCGCAAAGTCTCCCCGATTCTTTAATTTTGAAGACTTTGCGACATAGTTCATTGTTGAGACTATGCGATATATTTTGCAAGACTTTGCGGTACAGGCTATTATTGACTTCGCGACATACACATAGACTGTACATATTCATAACTCCATATCGCAGTGTCTCTATCATATAAATACCTTTTTCTAACCGTTCACAACTTTTCATCTTGTCTATTGCTCTCAAATTCTCAAACCTAAGCACAAATTCTCTACTCTCTTTCTTACTCTCTCTTTTGAAATGGCACCCAAATCTCAAACCGTATCATCCTCTATTCCTTTAACCATACCCAAAGAAACCAATCTTCTCACCATTCCCTCTGAGGCTGAGGCTAAACCAAGGTACAAGTGTTTTGTACGGTTCTTGAACACCTCCTACCTCAGCCAAGCCCTAACCTTGAACCCTACACTGTATGTCGATGTGTTGGAAGGATTTTGGCGAACGGCGTTGGTATCAACAATGGCTAGAGAAGATGGAACTTCATTCCAAGAGGTTGCTTGTTCAATTGGAGGCAAACACTTCCAGTTTGGTGAAAAGGAAATCAATGAAGCATTGGGGTTCAAGGTGGAGGGTCATGACCCAGAAGCTACTGATGCTCAAATAGTAGACTTCATGACCCTCATTCGGTATGCAGATGAGATAGATACCGGAAAGCTGAACAAGAAATTTGTAAGAAGGGAGTGGTCATTCCTATTTGATGCACTCCAGAAGGTGTTCCTTTGCAGAAAGACAGGATGGGACCATATCAGTCACATTGCTGTGAAGCTGGCCTATTCCCTAGCCTACAATCAGGAAATCAATGTTGGAGCAATGATCCTCAAAGAATTGGCTCAAAGGCTAGGGAGGACAGTCCGTGGAAGAGGTAATGACATCTTTTACCCTCGCTTTCTTCAAGTTATTTTAAATTATCTTGATGCTAATGTCCATGACTTGGAGGGTATAGATAAATCAAAGATGGCTTATTCCAAGTCCATGTCCAAAATTCTATTTGGTTCATTGGATACGCGGAATCAAGTGGATGTGGTCTTGAGTGTGACCAAGCATATGCAGGACACATTCGAGTCTTATTGTTGACACAAAAACACGCAAGCGTACGTGGTCACAAGTAATATAGAGATAAGTAGAGTTCGTTCCCACAGAGACTGCTTGGTTATTATAGTTTTGTACCTATGCAACAATGTATGGTTTTTATTCACTGCTAAGACAATTAACAAAATAGGGTTTTGAATAACTAAGATTAACTATGAAGCAATTTAATAAACTAAGGATTAATTAACTAATAAGAATTTGAATCGAATTACTTATGGAGAGAAAACATGGGATCCTAACTTCATTAAATACTTTGCTTAGAACTGAAACCTTTAATCACTATATGCAATTGTTATGATATCTGATCGGATAACACGAATCAAATACACGCTACCTGTCGGCATACGTATATCAAACTACCCATACATCCACAAAAGAGATAGAAGATGAATAGACACCAATTATGTTTAGACCCTATATGTCTATAGAATTTGAAAACATAACGGTTGAGGAACTA
Organism: Heracleum sosnowskyi; assembly: GCA_030848705.1. Lineage (NCBI taxonomy): Eukaryota > Viridiplantae > Streptophyta > Magnoliopsida > Apiales > Apiaceae > Heracleum > Heracleum sosnowskyi. The sequence continues at coordinate 117,520,972 of CM061239.1, forward strand.
GTTATCCATAAAGATCACACAGGGCAATATAAGTATTTTCATCTTATACTACGAATCATATTGATAAACGAATATGAACCTATGCTAGCATGGCAAGTTCTAAATCTCAAGATCCACTTTTGCTTCACAAGAGATTAACAAATTAGATGTTCGCGACGCATCTATCAATTAAGCTTAACCATACGAGGATATCAACTATACATCACACACAGATCTTTAAAGCATCAAGATACTAAACTACATAAATAAATCCGTTAGAATCCCACGACGACGATTAGTTCATAATCGAACCGTTCATCATCGTGGGTTCTGATGATAACATGATAGTAATAAGTCTGTAAAACTGAATAGAATAATTAGGGTTTAGAAAGAACAAACGAGAATTCAAGTATCGCCTAATTTAGAAGAATACAAAGATTGGATGTAAAACTAGGCGCGGGCGCGCGGGGATTTCTGTCAAGTGTGGCGCGGGCGCGCGGGAAATGGCGCGGGCGCGCGGGGATTTCTGTCCAGAATTCCTTTCTCTTCGCGTGAGCTGTAAGATCGTCAGAATCGGACTTGTAGAACTCCAGATATGGCCAAAACAGTGAAGACTGCGCAACCTACCCGGAAAATCCGAATTTTAATCAAATTAACCTCCAACTCTTAGTTCTGCAAAACTTAATGAAAACACATTAAACACACCACATACTTGAGTTCAAGTCATCAATTTAAGCCGATATGAAGCGTTCCAAGTGGATATAAAATTCACTTATCACACCCCCAAACTTAAACCGATGCTTGTCCTCAAGCATAAACAAACATAACTATATACAACTAACTAGTACCACTTCCGTAGGTGATCACGGTTGCATTTGGCATATGCAACAAGCCCTTTAAACCCCTAGGCAGCCCTAGTGGACGAGTAAGGTCTCGTGAGGGCCTATAGCGAATGTACCCACAAAATCCATCTACTCATGCAACTAACAATGCAATGCATGTATGCAACTAATATGAAAATGCAACGATCCCTTCAAACCAACCAAAACAAATTAACAAGCCAACATCTCAAAGAACACAGTCTTCCAAACAGAGTTCGACCAAATTCCCATCGACCAACAAGACAAACACAGAAACGTGCGTGTGTGCAATGCTCACCAATATACTCCCAAACTAAATCAAGACCATATCATATTCTTCACCAAAACAACCACAAGCTTATAAATAGAATGAACTCTAGACACAAGAAACCACTTAAAGACACCTCAACCTTGACTTGAGTTAAACAGGAAATCATGCTTTATTATTTAAAAACATGCTTATTTGACCGTGCAATGGCTGAGACCCCTAAAGGCTTATACAATAATACCCATGTAGCGAGCTTTAGGTTAGTGGATCCCAGACCGGAAAAGTCTTAGGTCACTAGGCACAAAGTCCCCTAGAACTTAATTGCTCGAGTATTAAAGAGCTCAACCTGATCAATTCTGCATAAACACAACTAAAACAACTCTTTTTTTTTTTTTTCAACTTTCCTCTTTTTTTTTTCTTTTCTTTTTTTCGGAATGAGTGCACTTTGCCTTTTTCTCATCCCACCCTAGACTACTCATCTTTTCAATGAGCCGGCTACTAGCCATTTGACGCCTAGCCTTTATTGACAACTATCATGAAATCCTTGTGTTCCCCCAAACTTAGACTTAAGTGCTTCTTTCAATTTCAAGAGAATAGAAAACATTCTAAATATAAGCAAGTGGTTAAATTCTAACATCAAAACAAGCATGGTCTGATCAAATTCAAAAGCAACCAATGAGACTTGTGAATTTACAATTGTTTCTGGCATGCAAGTCAATTTCTTAGAAACTTAATCAGCCCTCTATTCATCACAACCACACTCCAATCAACATCGACTCACCAACGGAAAAAGTCAAGTCCTAAGGGATCATGAAATATGCATGCCATGCAACTAAAATGACACATATAATAAAAACATAAACAAAATGTCCTACATGAAACAAACATGCAAAATACAAACAAAACATGAATGAATTACCACAATATGCAAAATATGATTTCCTACATGAACACATAACACCACAACACTACTTATCCCCAAATCACCCCCAAACTTAGAATATTCAATGCCCTCATTGAAGGTAATAAGAAAGATAGTAGAAACATACCTAACACATGGGTTGCCTCCCACGAAGCGCTGTCGTTAACGTCATTTAGCCGGACTCGACTAACCAGAATCACATTATACTGCCACCCTGAGTGGTTGGTGGCCCAAACGGAGGATCCTGATGGTGCTCTCCAAATTCACTTCCTGAGAGTTCAAGAGCTCTGTCAAACCAAGCGACTCGTTTGGCATATCAAATTTCCTCTTCCAAGGAACTGAATTTAACATCTGCACATGCTCTGCTTTTACCTCCTCACTACGAGGCTTGCTTAATACACAAACATCGAATATATCCGACTTCAACAACTGATCAAACGGTTTATTCTGACCAGTATCAACCCCTTCCACTCTAAAACACTTTTCATTATCCTCCGGAACATTGATGGCCTTAAACACATTAAAGGAGACAGTCTGATCTTGCACTCTCATTGTGAGCTCTCCTTTTTGGACATCGATCATCGTTTTGCCCGTGGCTAAAAATGGTCTTCCCAAGATGATGGGAATCCTCTTGTCTTCCTCAAAGTCGAGAATAACAAAATCAGCAGGAAAGATGAGCTTACCCACTTTTACTAGGACATCTTCCACCACACCTCTTGGATATGTAATTGAACGATCAGCCAGCTGCAATGTCATGTTCGTTGGTTTCGGATCAGGCAGACCAAGCTGCTCAAAAACAGACAATGGCATCAAGTTGATACTAGCTCCCAAGTCACATAAGCATTTGTCAAAAGACAATTTCCCGATAGTGCAAGGTATTGTAAAGCTCCCAGGATCCTTGAGTTTCGGAGGCAATTTCTGTTGCAGCACAGCACTGCATTCCTCAGTCAACGCCACAGTTTCCAAATCCTCAAGCTTCAATTTCCTGGATAAAATACCTTTCATGAACTTGGCATAGCTCGGCATCTGTTCTAGAGCTTCTGCAAAAGGTATATTAATTTGTAACTTCCTGAACACCTCCAGAAACCTGTCCAATTTCTTGTCGATCGCTTGCCTGGAGGCTTTTCTTGGATATGGGGGAGGTGGAAAAATCTGTTCGCTCTCTCTAGTCTGCTCCTGAGAAGATTTCTCAACAGACCTCTTGTTATTGTCCCCTTCTTCAACCAACTGCTCAGCTGCCAGCTTAGGAATTACCTCTTCTTTTTCTGGGGAAGGCACAAGTAGTTGTTCATGGAAATCTTCGTCTTCCTTGGCTGCTAATGCTGGATTGCTTGTGACTCTACCAGACCTGAGTGTTATGGCATTCACCTGCTCTTTAACTTCCCTCTTGCCTGGATTAACTTCTGGCTCATTAGAAAGAATTCCCTGAGATATTTTCAGCATCGCACTGGTAAGTTGTCCCATCTGATTCTCCACGGTCTTGAGCGAGACCGCCTGACTTTTAACCATCAACCTCAACTCTTCCAATTCAGATTGTTCTTTAAAAATTTGACCAGAATTTCCATGAGCTTGTTGAAATCCTGGTGGCTGAAACTGCTGCTGAAAATTCTACCCCTGCTGCTGAAAACCTGCAGAGTTGTATGGCCTAGCTTGAAATTGCTGATGCGGTTGTTGTGATTGCTGTATGCCACCCTGATTATTGCTCCAACTGAAATTCGGATGATTCCTGTTGCTCGGATGATAAGTATTCGGGGCTGGCTGTTGCTGATTCGGAAAGTTGCTCACAAACTGCACTGATTCATTGGAAATGGCACACTGCTTCGTCTCATGTGCACCTGCACATAGCTCACAAACACTAGCTACCTGACGAATCCCATGATTTGCCAAAGAATCAATCTTCATATTCAATGCCTCTAGCTGAGCCGCTAAAGCTGTAGCTGCACTAACATCAAGAATTCCCGCCACCTTTTGCTGTGGCATTCTCTGCGTTGGACTCTGATATTCATTTTCTGCCATCATCTCAATCAGATCATATGCTTCCTCGTAGCTTTTAGCCCATAGAGCTCCACCTGATGCTGCATCCACCATCGGTCTCGACTGCCACCCCAATCCATTATAAAAACAATTAATGATCATCTAGTCCGGCATTCCATGATGGGGGCATTTTCTGAGCATCTCTTTATAACGCTCCCAAGCTTCACACAATGACTCTCCCTGTGCCTGGGCAAACTGAGCAATAGCATTCCTTATGGCAGCTGTTTTCGCCATAGGAAAGAATTTGGAGAGAAATTTTTGTGCAAGCTCTTCCCAAGTAGTGATAGAACCAGCTGGTAGAGAATGCAACCAGCCTTTAGCCTTATCCCTCAGAGAAAATGGGAAAAGTCTCAGCTTCACAGCATCTTCTGACACTCCGTTGAACTTGAAGGTGTCACAGATCTCGATGAAATCCCTAATATGCATATTAGGATCTTCTGTTGGAGCACCCCCAAACTGAACTGAATTCTGCACCATCTGAATCGTGCCAGGCTTGATTTCAAAGGTATTGGCTGCAATAGCCGGCCTGACAATGCTCGACTGAATGTCATTGATCTTTGGCTGAGAATAGTCCTTCAAAGCCTTAGCTGCAGGTGCTACTCCTTCTGGTACGTCTCCCATCTTTACTAACTTTAATCTTTCTTCTTCCAATTTACGAGTCTGAGAACGTGTTCGCATACACGTTCAAGTACCTGAAACACACAGAACAAACAACTACAATCCGAGTCAGTGAACTCTAACGACCACTGATGACAAGCACATAAACTATATAAATAACACCGAGTCCCCGGCAGCGGCGCCAAAAACTTGTTGACACAAAAACACGCAAGCGTACGTGGTCACAAGTAATATAGAGATAAGTAGAGTTCGTTCCCACAGAGACTGCTTGGTTATTATAGTTTTGTACCTATGCAACAATGTATGGTTTTTATTCACTGCTAAGACAATTAACAAAATAGGGTTTTGAATAACTAAGATTAACTATGAAGCAATTTAATAAACTAAGGATTAATTAACTAATAAGAATTTGAATCGAATTACTTATGGAGAGAAAACATGGGATCCTAACTTCATTAAATACTTTGCTTAGAACTGAAACCTTTAATCACTATATGCAATTGTTATGATATCTGATCGGATAACACGAATCAAATACACGCTACCTGTCGGCATACGTATATCAAACTACCCATACATCCACAAAAGAGATAGAAGATGAATAGACACCAATTATGTTTAGACCCTATATGTCTATAGAATTTGAAAACATAACGGTTGAGGAACTAGTTATCCATAAAGATCACACAGGGCAATATAAGTATTTTCATCTTATACTACGAATCATATTGATAAACGAATATGAACCTATGCTAGCATGGCAAGTTCTAAATCTCAAGATCCACTTTCGCTTCACAAGAGATTAACAAATTAGATGTTCGCGACGCATCTATCAATTAAGCTTAACCATACGAGGATATCAACTATACATCACACACAGATCTTTAAAGCATCAAGATACTAAACTACATAAATAAATCCGTTAGAATCCCACGACGACGATTAGTTCATAATCGAACCGTTCATCATCGTGGGTTCTGATGATAACATGATAGTAATAAGTCTGTAAAACTGAATAGAATAATTAGGGTTTAGAAAGAACAAACGAGAATTCAAGTATCGCCTAATTTAGAAGAATACAAAGATTGGATGTAAAACTAGGTCTTCTTAAATCAGCCGTCTTCTCCTTCTCTTCACCGTGGACGTATATATATATGAATCTTGATATATCTCTGTATATCCCCTAGAAAACGTCCACCAAATACTTATAAAGTCTTAAGGCTAACAAATATGGCATGTTTCCTTTTCTGATCACAAAACAGCAAATTTCAGTATGGCGCGCGGAGCTTTCTGTCAAGTGTGGCGCGGGCGCGCGGGAAATGGCGCGGGCGCGCGGAGATTTCTGTCCAGAATTCCTTTCTCTTCGCGTGAGCTGTAAGATCGTCAGAATCGGACTTGTAGAACTCCAGATATGGCCAAAACAGTGAAGACTGCGCAACCTACCCGGAAAATCCGAATTTTAATCAAATTAACCTCCAACTCTTAGTTCTGCAAAACTTAATGAAAACACATTAAACACACCACATACTTGAGTTCAAGTCATCAATTTAAGCCGATATGAAGCGTTCCAAGTGGATATAAAATTCACTTATCACTTATCCACTTGATAAGCCCATATACCATGCTCTTTCCTGGACAGGGGAGGCTGAGACTGAAGGAGCTTCACAGTCTAACCCAATCCTCCCTATCCCATCCAGCAACCCCACTGTAAACACCACTGTAGAGGTTAGTCAGCCAAGTGCATCAATCTCTCAAAAGGTTGATGTCACTAAAAAGAAGAAGAAGAGAACCCTAGCTATTATCCATGAATCTGTAGAGTTAGCAAGTGAGATTCCTGAGTCACCTCTCACCAGACCAAAGAAGAAATCAAAATCTGTAGCCACCACTGCATCCTCTCAACAGGATTCAGATGTGGAAAAAGGGGTACACCTGCTACTGTCTATGGCCTCTCAACAGGTCATGGGCATTGAAAAGAGCAGCCTCCCCACTGCAAGTTGTAACGAGTCTGCACAGGGTCAAGACCTCACTCTTGACCCTAGGAGTGATAAGGGTGATCAAACACTAAGTGGAGAGCACATCAATGTTGAAACTCCTCCTATTTCTCAGGGGGAGTTGCCAAAATCTAATCTGAACCCCACTTCTCTCTCAGATTCTTCCACTAAAATTTCTTCTGAACAAGAGAGTCATTCTCATGACAATCTTGCCCTTGATCAATCACAATCCAGCCCTGTGATTGAGCCAACTTCAAGTGACATGGTGCTTGACACTGTGCTCACCACTCAGGACCCCCATTCAGTTGGTCAGGGAATGCATGCTGAGGCATATCCTAATGACACCAACACAAACATGGAGGATTCACCAGTTTTCACTGGAGACTCTGTGCCAAATTCTCCCATCCTTAGGGATGTGGAAATGTCTTCACAGACAAATAGGGCTGATGTTGTAACACATCCCATTTCAATGGAGACAACATCAGACCCTACAGCCATTCCAAGGCTGGAGGAGACTCAAACTCACACATCTCATGAAGTGCCTAGCACTAGCTCTCACTTGGCTCAGGCCACAATGTCAGAATGGCTGAAGCCTGTGCACCATGACAGGCCTTCATGATCATCATCTGTGCCCTCACACTTGACAGAGGAAGCCATTCAAAATCTTAATGTGGCACAGATTGATGAGTTCTCAAAGATAGCTCAACATCTCCTCACCTCCAACCTTCCAAATGCTGATTATGAAGCTATCCTGCTATGCCATAAGGAGGACGTTGAAGCTCAACAGGAGAAGATTGTGAATGCAGCTGAACCAGAGGGAAATGTGGATGCCTGGTTGGATTCTAAGAGGACTGTAAATCTCAAGGATGCCCTAGCTTTTGTGAGAGAAGAATACCTCACTTCCCTGGGCTCCAATGCTAAGGATCTTTCTCCTGTTGCAATCTATGAGGCTGTAAATGATGTGTACAAGAACCAGTTGAAGGCTCTGCATTATCTTGGGAAAGGGCTTCAATCAGAGATTTCTTCAATTCAGGAGGAGACAGACAGATCCCTCACAAAGCTCAGAAACTCTTATCTCTCTGATTTTCCCAAGGTGGATGGTATCCTCAAAGAAGTCCAGAAAACCTCCACTAATGTGTCCATGATGGATGTGACTCTTGCCATGGTCACAGACAACATCAAGAAACTGGCTTCTACACTGGAAAATCAAGCTAAGACTACCATCACCACCAATGCTATGTTGAATGTCATGTGGAAAAATCAGTATGGTGATAAGCTGGTGGATGAAGTCCCTCTGTCAGACATCTCAAAATATGACTTTGCCAGGGTCAAAGATCAATCTCTAAACTCCTTCAAGTCTCACCAATTATTCTCCAAGGTGGATGGCTTGGAAAAGGAAGTGGCCTCTCTCAAGGATGAAAACAGAATGCTATCTACATCTCTAAGCCAACTAAATGACAAGCTCGATGCTCAAGGCAACAGCACAACAAACATCCTGCTGGTGCAACAACAGATGATGACCTCATTGATGAGATCCATGAACCTGCCTATCCCTGGTGAAGCTCAAGACTTTTTGTCTGATCCCAAGCCTAAGGGGGAGAAAGTTAAGGAGGTCATTGTGAAACAGAAAGGGGGAGTACCTGCCAAGCAGTCAAAACTTAAGGGCAAGCTCATTGAAGAGACAATAAAGCCAATCAATCTTCCCCCTGTAGAGGTTATCAATGCACAAGGTCAGAAAAGCACAGTCACCACAACATTCTATCCATCCACAATGCCTAAAGACATCTCAACCCCTCAACCTGCTATACCTACTCCAATTGCTAAACCTACCCAAGCTACACTTATCACTGAGGCCAAGCTACAGGAAGTTGCCAACTCTAACATCTATCATGATGAGGCATTCCTGGAGTTTCTGAAAGCCACCTACAAGAATGCTCAAGGAGATGCACAAGTGTACAGAAAGAAGCTCAGGGAAAGTATCAAGTACTTCACAGTTGCAGTAAAGAAAATCAGGGATGTTTATCTGAGAGAAATAATCATGGTGTGCAAGGACAACTGCTTGTGGCACTTAGCATTTCAAACTCTAGAGAAACTGAGGTTTACTGAAGTGTCAATAATTCTGGAGTTGATTGAAAAGAGTGGGGCTAACAATGAAAGTCTTTATAATGACTTGGAGATGGATCAAAATCAAAGACTGCCTGAGGTCATACCCAAGCCAAGGACAGTAATTTTTCAAAGTCTATCCAAAGTCAGAAGTATTGACCAACTAGTCATTCCCAAAGATCTGCAAATGAAGAATAATACAAAGATCAATCAGGTGCTGCAAATGCTGAGAGCAAAGAAAGGAGTCAAGACAGTAGAGGAATTAGAGATGATTAACATTCTACAATCTTTTCTGATTCATGGTGTTTTGCCAGAATCTGTCAAAGAAAAGAACAAGAAGAAGGATGGGGAGGATGATGATGAGGAGAAAACCCACAGGAGGAGATCTCATGACACAAAGGGGGCAAAGGAGACAATGAAGAGATCTAGGAGTGGAACTCAGCAAGTCAAGGACATTGCTGGCAGTACTTTAACCAAAACACAAGACTCTGAGTCTAGGGTGAGTACTGTTAGTAATGATCCTCCAAAATCAGTATCTAAGACTTCTGAACCTGAGTTGCCACAGAAGAAGGGTGAAGCCACAAAAGAAAAATCAAGAAAACACCTCCACAAGGTCACAGCCAGTGGAGTGTTGCAGTGGATTAAGGGCAAAGGAATGAAGCTTCTTCCAAATGATGTGGCAGTAAAGACAAAGTCACCTTGTTCCAGAAAGGTACCTCTTGTGAGGCATATGAAGATCAAGAGTGTACCCAAAAGAATAAGGATAACAAAGAAAACTGGAAAACTCACAAATGTTGTTGGCATCCATGTGTTTCCACTTGATGAAGACTATGATGAAGATGCCCTAGCATTTTTGAGAGCTCAAAGGATCTTTGAAGTCAAACTGAAGCTAGATCATCTAGAGATTAAGTACACTGATGGAAGAGAGAAGATAATGAAGCAAGGAGGCTGGCAACTTTTCTATAAATATGAGCTTGAAAGGATAAATGCCTTGCTGAACTTTGAAGAAAAGGAAGAAAGGACATGGAAGATAGATATTTCCAGGTTCTTGAAAATGCATGCTGATCATGAAGAAGACCTGAGGAGAGAGAATGAAGAAAGGAGATGTAAGAAAGAGAAGGAGTTGGTCGAGATAGAAGAAAGAGCAAGGGAGCTAAGAAAGAAAGGGCTGTGCAGGGTAAAACAAAATCCTTATACTGTGGAGTACAAAAATCATTATGGAGGAAAAAGCAAGATAAGGATGGAGTTTATACACTCATATGTGGAGAGTGCCCTCAGAACAGCAGCTGAAGATCTAAAGGACTCTCCTCTCATTGAAGAAATGACTGCTAGAGATGATATTCTAATGGCCATCTCTGAGATAAAGAAGAATGAAGAAATGAGGAAGAAGAAGATCTATGATGACTTCTTAGAGAAACAATTGGAAACAGAAGCTATGTAGCTCAAGGAAGAATTCTGTAAGCTTAAATTTTCAAGTTGTTATCAAATTCTGTGCTTAACTGTATCTTCCTTATATCTATTCTTTTTTATGTTAGTTAGGCTTGTTATCAGACATGAAATTGTGCCTAAGGGTCTTACTCACAATTTGGGGGAGATTGTTAGGCTCAAGACATGTCTGAATACCACTATTAACAAGCCTACACTATGTGACTATGTCACATTACATGACCTAGTGATTTCTATCACTGGGATATAGTATAGGTCTCTAAATGTACTTGTCTTGGTCTCATGAACATTAGCTTGATCATGTATGCTCAAATTTATAATGAGCTTAGTAAAGTTTCTTGCATCTAGATTGTATATAGGCCATTGAATAATTATCCTGGTAGAAGTTCAGAAGTGTTCATGCAGCAGGATAGAGTTGAATAAGGCTATGAAGAAATAAGTTGCAGGAATTTGTCTAAGGCATTATATAGCAAAGTCAAAAGAAAGCTATGTCGTGAAGTCACCAATATCCATGTCGTGAAGTACTATATCGCATAGTCCATTTTGCACTATGTCGAGAAGTCCTCAAGACACATGTCGTGAAGTGTTGAAGTCAGCAAAGTCAAAAGAGCCTAGATCGTGAAGTCCTCAAATGACCTATGTCGCATAGTCATCAAATGACCTATGTCGCATAGTCATCAAATGACCTATGTCGCATAGTCATCAAATGACCTATGTCGCATAGTCATCAAATGACCTATGTCGCATAGTCATCAAATGACCTATGTCGAATAGTCATCAAATGACCTATGTCGCATAGTCATCAAATGACCTATGTCGCATAGTCATCAAATGACCTATGTCGCAAAGTCTTCAAAGGCTATATCGCGTAGTCCTCACAAGGGAGATCGTGAAGTCAGGGATAAAGTGGAGTTCACGATATCAACACTTAGCCGTTTATAACAAGACAAATCAAGGTACAGAACCAAGAATCAAAGGAGACAAATACTGAAGCATTTGTTCTGGCAAGGTGGTCCAAAGAACAGATGGCAAATCTACAGCTAAACTTGGAGAGAAAGATAAGAGACAAGCAGCTACAGAAACGGGAAAGACTCCGAAAAGCAGGTGGTCCTTCCTGACACAGTGAACTTCTTATGGCAGGACAAGTTGGACTTTCAGAAGGGGTAGCTGTGTAATATTGTGTGTGCCTAGTTTGTATAGGTGAATATATATATCGTGCACACACAACTGTAAGCTGCAAGAGAGATACACATAGTTATTTTGCTAAGCTCTTTTCTCTGTAAGCAAGCAAGTTCAAACTGTTCTTGTTTAGAAGCCAGAAATTCGATTGAGAATTTCTTGGAAAGCTGTAGTATTTAATTTGCTTATACAAAGTAGATTAAAGTGATTGTGTGTGTTATTTACATTCCGCATATTACATATCATAATCATATACAGCTTATACTTAGTTTCAAGAATCGATAAATATATCAAACTATCCATTCACCCCCCCTCTGTCTAGTTTCTAGTAGTATTCATTTCTAACAAACCTCTTAAAAAGGTAACTTCAAGGGATACGAGTTAGGATCGAAGCCGAAAATATACAAAAATAGTCGTCGGAAAAATCACCGAAAAATGGCCGGAATATGGGGTTCAAAGGTGACTTTCCTAACATCCTAAAATCACTTATAGGCTGCCAAAGAAGGGTGTAGGGGCTGCCTAAAAGATGAGGGCCCAATGCGTGTGTGGAATAGCAAGTTTGGAGAAGAAAACAAGTCAAAATGATGAACAAGCTATGAAATAAAAATAGCTTGAGCTATAGAAACGTTTTTACAACTTTGGGGCAGTAGAGAGAGTGTTTCTAATGCTATTTCTTCAGCACTTTGTTGGCTCAAAAAGACTTGAGGAAATGAGAGGAAATGGGGGGCTTTTATAAGCAAAAAAATAGGGTTTTTGGCTTCCAAAAAGGGAACAAGTTTCCTTAAATTAAGGAGACATGTTTGGGGGTGTTTCCTAGGCACCAACAACTGTCATGTACTTCAAATAAGCATGGAAAAATGTGCCCATGCGTTTTTAACAATTTACGGAGAATTAAAACGCGAAAAAATCCATAAAGAAAAGCCATAAATGCGATTTATGAAATAAATCGAAAAATGTTCCAAAAATTATGAAATTTTGGCTAGTCACTTGAAATGTTTCCAGAGGATGATGGTAAAAATTTCATCTTGAAATTCAATTCTCATATATGACTTTGAAGCGACCATTAAATCAATTACATATCGATTTTAAGGGTCCCCGAACAAAGTCATCCAAAATTCATAAAACTTAAACCAATTACAATTAGAGAGATAATAATGATAAATCTCAAGTTTTAAGTGAAAAATATATGTGGAAGTATTATTTCGGATTTTTCGAAAGTTAAAATAGTCTTCCGGAGCAACCGAAAAATTCATTTGTCTTTACCGACGACTTGGACAAATGTTTTGACTTGATAAATATTCAAGCATAATATTCCATGTAAAATAAATGACTATGAAGTCCAAGAAATATTTAAGTTTGAATTTAAAATGATTTTATCCCGATAAATAAGGATTTTTGGGTATTTTGAAATAAAATCTATTTTGGGTCTTTTGGCATGGAAATTTGATTATAAATAATAAATAGATATATCAAATATATTCGAGGGTAAAACATTTAAGAACAACACTCTTTTAAATAATTTGAACAATTTTGACTCGTAAAAGCAGTGTTTAAAAATCCTCGATTTTCGTGCCTTTAGCCAATACCTATATTTCTTTGACAGAAAAATAACCTAGCAGAGAAAATACCATATGATTGATATTACTATCTAAGTAAATGTCAAAAGTGTGTCGGAAAGTATTTTGGTTCGGTTTGACCAATTTGACTTGATTCTCGATAAATGTCAAAAAAAAAAAAAAGTAATCCTAAGGGAGGATTTACTAAGTGACCTAGTAACTTCCTAAATCTAATTTAATTTTCACTTTTATTTTGACAAATTCCAAAACCTAAAGGTAAAAAGGCTGACTCTGTCATAATTAAAAAAACTTCTAAAAATATCACGGACAGTTACTTTTTTTAATTAAAACATGTTGGTTTTTTTGTTTTTATTATTTGCCTATTATAATTAAAACACTTTTTTCTAACAAAAAGTACTCATTTTCCAAAAATATCACGGACAATCAACTTTAAATTAAAACATATTACCTTTTATATTTGTTTTAACTAAAATCTCTCTTTTTCAAAAAAATCAGGTGCAACCATTACTTATTTATTTTAAAATCTATTTTAATATTTTTAATTACTTAAAAATCTTAAATATTTTAACATGTCAACGTATTTTTTTAACAAATACAATTAATATAATCAAAACACTTCTAAAAATATCACGGGAATTTAATTTTTTTTAATTAAAATATGTTAGCTTTTCTATTTGTCTTTATTATTTGCTTTTTATAATTAAAATATTTTTTTCCAACAAAATCTACGTCTTTAAAAAAAATATCACGGACAATTACCTTTAAATTAAAACGTATTACCTTTTATATTTGTTCTCACTAAAATATCTATTTTCCAAAAATGTCAGGTGCAACCATTATTTATTTATTTTAAAATCTATTTCAATGCTTTTAATTATTTAAAAAGCTTATCTATTTTAACATGCCAACGCATTTTTTTAACAAATATAATTAATATATTTAAAACACTTCTAAAAATATCACGAACAGTTAATTTTTTTAATTAAAACATGTTAGCTTTTCTATTTGTCCTTATTATTAATATTATTTTAATGAATAAAAAAAATAATATTAGTGGAAAAAGAATATTAATATTAATGATGTCCCATTTATCTTCCTCAGTCTCATTTGTATTCTTAATTTTTTTAATGTTCCAATTAATATTTAAGTTTCTCATTTTAAAATTTATCATATTGATTTTTGTTTTTAATTAATATTTTCTGTTTCTATTTTTTTTTAATTTGTCATTTTTTAATCTTCTTTGATGTCCCGTGCTTTGCACAGGTTATAGGCTAGTACTATATTATTACAGCCGAAACATTAAAAGTTTTGGTTTTCGGTTTTCGATCATTTATTCTATTTAATATATAATAAAATAATATAAAAATAGTAACTAGATGATTGCCTTTTATAACTGAAACACTTTTTTCTAGCAAAATCTACTTATTTTCTAAAAATATCACGTACAATTAACTGTAAATTAAAATTAAAAATATTAACTAGCTGATTGCATTTGTTCTCACTAAAATCTCTCTTTTCCAAAAATATCACGGTCATAATTAAAAAATAATTTAATAATATAAAAATAGTAACTAGCTAATTGTCTTTAATAATATAGTACTTCCTCGGTCCCACTAGATTATATACATTGGAAGACGGGGTTCGACACACATTTTAACGCTCCTATAAAGTATACTTCTATAAAAAAAAATTAATATTTTTTTCTTCTGAATTAAAATTTAACATTTAATTTTTTATTAAAAAGAAAAAATATTTTAAAAATAAGTTATATACCTATACTTTATATACACCTTAAAATGCATGCTTTGAGAAAAAAACTGTATAGAAATGAGTGGGACGGATGGAGTATAAATTTGGAAAAATCTACTCTTTGTCCAAAAATATCACAGACAATTAATTTTTAGAATTTGGAAAAATCTACTCCTTTCTAAAATCTCTCATTTTCTAAAAACATCACATGAACACTTACTAATTTATTTCAAAACCTATTTTAATGATTTTAGTTATTAATTTTTTTTTACCTATTTTAACATTCCTACTTATTTTTTTAACAAATACAATTAATAAACTATTAAAAGTAAATTAAAAAATAATTTAATAATATAAAAATGGTTACTAGCTAATTGTCTTTTATAATTAAAGCACATTTTTCTATTTTTTTCCTAAAAAAATCCACTCTTTTTTCAAAAAAATAGATATGACTACCTTTTTCAATTTTTTAAAAAAGATTAATTGAGCAGAAAAGGGAATTGTATAATAAATTAATCTTATTAAAAGATTAATATATTTTATTCGCATTTTAAATTTTTTTCTAACAAAATTCACTCCTTTTTCCAAAAATATCATGTACTACATTTTTCAATTCTTTTGAGCAAAAAAGGGGTATAATAAATTAATTTTTTTAAAGATTAATTTAATTTAATTGATTTAATAAATAATAAAATAATATAAAGTATACTAATTAGCTGATTATCTTTCATAATTAAAACACATTACCTTTTAATGATAATATATTACCTTTTATAAACACGTCTAAAACTAAAAATTAGTACGATATATCTTTCAATCATTAATATTGCCTTTTTTTAATTATATATCTTCTTAATATTATATATCTTTAAATTATTAATACATTCCAAAAATATCAAACACTATATGACTATATCTTCTTAATAAAAATGTCAATTATACTATATTCTATATATTTCTATTATTAATACAAAAATAATATAAAAAATATATTATATTATATTAAAAGAAAACCGTGCTTCGCACGTATAAGCTAGTCTTTTATATATATAAAGGAAAACCTCCAGGAGTTCTAGAATCGCTCGATTCATATTTATCTAATTTTCTAGAGCTTCTCAAGACATTCCTTATTTACACTCAAATTTTCAGGAAAGATGATGAATATATAAAAGTCAATCCTATTTAAAATTTAATTAAACAAATATCACCATTTTTTTCTCAACTAACTTGAATCTTAATATTACCTTTTTTCCTCGACTAACTTAAATCATACTTAAGTTTTAATATATTTTTCTAGAGTTTCACTATTTTAATTCAATTCAAATATTTAGGGAAGACAATAAATATAGAATCGCTCCATTCATATTTATCTATTTTTCTAGAGCTCTTCTATTTTAAATATTTAAAATCAAAACTTCCTTATTTATGTCCTATTTTTTAGAGGAAAAAAATTGAAACCTTTTAATATTTATTTTTATAACTCCTATTATAAAAGACAAGTCTTTTTAAAATCTTTACTAACGGGGAAACTAAATATAATATTTTAATATTAACCTAAATTTTTTATTAGAAAATATCTCCTTTACAAATAGAGGAAACTAAATATACAATTTTAATATTTTTCTAAATATTTTATTGATAAATATACTTACTAACATAACAAACTAAATATATTATCTTAATATTCTCCTGAAAGTCAATGTTTAAAATTTTAAAAAATATTAAATATTAAAATATAATAATTTCCTTTCTACTATCTTCTAATTAAGAACATTGAATATATTATATTCATATTTTCCTAAACTTCTTCTACAAGTTTAATTTATTTACTATTTCACAGAACATTAACTTTTTTAAATCGATTTATGTATTATATAAATTCTTCCTTTTGCAGATTCTCTCTTATGACTTATTCTATTCGCTTTTGTTGTGCTAATTTTTTTTGTTCTTCTAATTTTACTGTACAAACTATATTGCTTTTTTCTCTCCGTGATGTCTTCTCTTGGGTTTTTGTAGATTCAAACAATATATGCACGTGATGCACCAAACCAGGTAATACCACACCTTCCAGATACATAAAATTCCACACCATGAAATTTTATGTGTGTCTTTTTATCATAAACGTTTATTTAGTATTAGATGAAATAGGGTTCTAGATTTGTTAATATTTTAATAATTTGATTTTACATGTCTCTTTTGAAAAAAATAATACATATTAAGAAAAAAGTTGGTTGGATAAAGTTTTCCGACTAATACTCTTAATAAATATATTGAAAAAGGGACAGTGTTAAGTTTGGAAAAAGTCAAATCTACCAAACAATAACAATAAATATAGGGATAGTTTTGTAAAACTATCCTTAAATTTGTATTGAAAGAAGTGAGGAACATGTAAAATGGGACAATTTTTTTTCTTTTATAATGGGACGGAAGGATAGTTTAGTATTTGGTTATGTAGGATGAAGCCGACAATGGGCTCGGGCTCGGCTCATCTTCAAGGATTGAAGCCGTATTAATTTTTTTATTCTTTTTTCAGCTAAGCTCGTGGATAGTTCCTATGGACTTATTAGTGAACAAATAAAATCAAACACGTGATATGAGTTGTGGATCATTAGAAACATGATCAAGGTAATTCTATGTTATTGTTTAGACTTATGCTAAAGGTTGTACATATCTTATTTGAAACATAAATTTCAAATTTGTTTAATTAATTTTACAAGTTGATTAAAATTGAGTTTACTAATTTTGCAAGTTGAACTAATAAGAATACGGTGAGGTCTCTCGGATTGCTATGATTTATTAATATTTTTCTGATCTTTGGAATATATAAATTAGATTTTATAATATAATAAAATAACTTAATAGATATTAGAATTTGTTAAAAGGACGTTGATGTTGAATTTGGGAAACAAGAAAACGACTTATCGGAAGGAAACATGTTCAACGAGGCGGTGACTCCCATTTTTCTATGTCAAAACTAATATTAATATTATTAATATTATTAATATTAGTACTAGTTTTCTCATTTCTCAAATTTACTTTTCTTATTTTCCCAAAATTTTCTTATTTGTTTGATTTACTTTTCTTATTTTCTCAAATTTTGAATTAATAATACCAAAAATTAGAAAAAGTCTCAATTGCCGTTTAAATCTATACAATACCAACAGAGAATACTAAATATACAATTTGCCTTTAAAACTTTACTAATAGAAGAAAGTAAATATACAATTTTAATATTATTGTCTTTAAAATCTTCACTGATGGCGGAAAGTAAGTATACAATTTAATCTATTTTTTGAGAGCACCTCAATCTTAAATATTAAAAAGTGAAATTTTCCTTTTTTATTCCTAATGTGTAAAAACGGTAGTACTTATAAAAGACAAGTATTCTAAAAATTATAAATCAATATACTTATATAAAGGAGAAGACGGAGGCGGTGAGGTGGCGTCTCTAGAATCGCTCCGTTCTATTTTAATTTTCTCAATTTTTCACAATTTTTTAATTTTAATAATGACAACTTCCTTTGTTATTTTCGATTTTGTAGGAAGGAAATTGAAAATAACACTTTTATTATTTTCAAACTTGATAAAACTTTCTTTTAGTATTTTCAAACTTGATAAAACTTTCTTTGATTTAGAAAATTACAACTTCTTTATTGTTTTCGAATTTGTAGGACTTGATAGAACTTTCTTTGATTTAGAAAATTACAACTTCCTTATTATTTTCGAATTTTTAGGACTTGATAGAACTTTCTTTTATTTAGAAAATTACAACTTCCCTATTATTTTCGAATTTGTAGGCTCTTATGTTAATAATTGCAATTTTCTTTTTTATTATTTTCAATCTTAATAGAACTTTCTTTTATTATTTTCAAACTTGATAGAACTTTCTTTGATTTAGAAAATTACAACTTCCTTATTATTTTCGAATTTTTAGGATCTTATGTTAATAATTGCAATTTTCTCTTTTATTATTTTCAATCTTGACAGAACTTTCTTTTATTATTTTCAAACTTGATAAAACTTTCTTTTATTATTTTCAAACTTGATAAAACTTTCTTTTATTATTTTCAAACTTTATAGAACTTTTCTTTTATAATACTTCTTGACTTTTAAACATAATGGATTTCCATGTTAATCACCTTACAAACACCTATAAATTAAAGGTCATTCATAAAAAAAAATCTACACCGAAACTTTTTTACATAGCTTCAAATTTTTACAACCATATTTACAATCAATACAACTATGGCATACACCATGTTGGATGCTTTGAACGACAACAACTATACATGGATGATAAGAGTACGAGTGTGTAGAATGTGGGAATCTGTCAATCCAAATACTGAAGAACTGATCAGTCTTGACATGATTTTGATCAATGAAAAGGTTAATAAATCAATATACTTATAACTTATTAGTTTGTCAAATTGTATGATGTTATTAACTTTTCTAAGATATGTTGTATGACAGGAAAATTTGATTCATGCTACGATCCCAAAGATTCTGGTCTCTCGGTTCAAAAATCTTTTAGAGGAAGGCTCCATGTACAACATCAAAAATTTGAAAGTTGTTTCAAGTACAGGGAAATATAGACCACTATCACATAGGTCTAAATTGCTCTTCATACGCATAACGTTGTCTTAGAGATTGGAAGAAGGCATCGTCAACATATCACTGCATGGATTTCAGTTCATATGTCCGGATATGATTGATGCACGTATTAATGACACCAACATACTCTCAGGTTTTTGATGCAGTAATATATTAGAGTAATATATAAGTAATACTATTATATAAGTTATAATTCAAACTATCATGTTCTAATATTATTTTTTCTATGTTGATTTAGATGTTGTAAGCTGCTTGACCTACTTAGGTGGCATTGAAGTTGTCAAAGGCGGTTGGAAAAAAAAGAGATCTCAAAATTGTCACAAATTAGTAAGTTATGCATTATATTAATTTTAATATAACTGTTAATTGTTTTTTATTGTTCTTGTAATTTTATATTACTTCTTTGATTACCCCAATTTATTTGTTTACTTATTTAATTTGTTCTAGTTTTTTTCTTAAACAGCTCCATCACCAGTACCATAACTTTGTGGGAAAATTTGGCCGAGATGGTTGATACAAATTTATACAAGGAGGATGGTGGATCCTATATAATAATTGTCACATCTACCCAGATTAAAAATTTAAAAATAATTATCTTTATTAATGTTTTTATAATATATAGTTTTAGAAATTACACATATATTAATCTATCTTATCTCGATTGAACGAATATCATTAGATATTATACAAATATTTGTTTCACTGATATTTTTGATTTAATTCTTATATTAGTTTTTAAACCATTTATTTACTCTTATATCCAGATACAATTAGCTTTTCTACCACAAAAAATAGTAAACTTTATACAAATCTGGATACACCGTATATGTCATCCCTGAGAAAATAGTAATATTATATTTTTATATTGATTTTTATCAATATAATTTTTTTAATATATATATGGCAATGATATCGGTCCAAGAAAATAAAAAATCAAACTCTATAAACAAAAAGAATATGTAAATAATTTATAATATTAGTTACCAAAATGCAAATTTTACAGAATATATTTTATTTGATAATTTATATAATTTTATAGATATTTATTTCACAATTTTTATTCTAATATTCTTTTTCTTAATAAATATATTCTAATGCCGCTGCGAAGCGCGGCTCAGTAACCTAGTATACCTATATAAAAGGAGAAGACGATGGTTGTGAGGTGTTGGCTCTCATATCGCTTCGATCCATTTTTCTAATTTTCTCAAAATTTTGAATTAATAATATCAAAGCTTAGAAAAATTCTCATTTGCTTTTTAAATCTTTACTAATTGAGGAAACTAAATATACAATTTTAATATAATTGTCTTTAAAATCTTAACAAATGGAGGAAAGTTAATATATAATTTAAATATCCTACTAAATTTTCGATTAAAAAAAATCTCATTTGTCTTTTAAATCTTTACTAATGGAGTAAACTAAATATACAAATTTAATATTATTGTCTTTAAAATTTTTACAAATGGAGAAAAATAAATATACAGTTTAAAAATTCTACTAAATTTTTTATTAGAAAATATCTCACTTATATAAAGGAGAAGACGCGAGTTGTGAGGTGGCGGCTCTCATATCACTTCGATCAATTTTTTGAATTTTCTCAAATGTTTGAATTAATAATATCAAAACTTAAAAAAAATCTCATTTATCTTTTAAATTTTTACTAATCGAGGAAACTAAATATACGATTTTAATCTTACTGTCTTTAAAATCTTGACAAATGGAGGAAAATAAATTTATAATTTAAATATCCTACTAAATTTTCGATTAGAAAAAATCTCATTTGTCTTTTAAATCTTTACTAATGGAGGAAACTAAATATACAATTTTAATATTATTGTCTTTAAAATCTTTACAAATGGAGGAAAATAAATATACAATTTAAATATTCTACTAAATTTTCGATTAGAAAATATCTCAATTGTCTTTTAAATCTATCTCAATGGAGGAAAACTAAATATACAATTTCAACATTCTTGTCTTTAAATCTTTAGTAATGGAGAAAATTAAATATACAATTTTTATATTTTCGTAAATTTTTTATTTATTAATATACTTGCTAATCAATATCATTACCTTTATTATTATTTTATTATTTTTATATTTTATCTTTATATAAGAGAAAATCTCATAGCGCTCTCAAATCGTCTATATTCTATTTATTTATTTTTCTAGAGCACCTCTATTTAAAATAATAAATTATTAATTTTCTTTTTAAACTCATAATTCAAAAATATTTGAAATAATAAAAATTATTATTTTTAACTTATAATTCATAAAAAGGGGAACTTATAACAGATAAATTATACATAAATTATGAATCTAATCAAATTTCATAATCAATTGACTATATCTATAATTCTATAATTATAAATTTTATTAAATTCTATAATTTATATAAATAAATTATAAAAATCAAGAAAATGTCAACTATAAAGATATAGGAACAGAAGTCAAAGTTCTGTTATACTACAAAGAAAGAATAGGAATTTGACGACATTAGAAAGAAAGAGAATGCATGTATTATGACATTTTGCACATATCAATTCTCATTCACACAAATCTCTGCTCAGAATATACTATAAATTATAAGGTGGAGATTTCAAGCCATCAAATTTAGTTTTTATATTATTTCGATAAAAATTTTGGTATTTATTCTCTCTTTTTGTATGTTTTTTTTCAAATTTTCTTTAATTCTTCAATATAGTACATCTCATCGTTATTGAATGTAGTTTCTCGTCCAAAATTCCTCAAAAAAATTTAAAACAATTTATCTTCAAAACTATAAAGGTAAGTTTTTGTAACTATTGTATTCTATATCATGAAAATAAAACAAATTTGACAATCATGTAATTTATACATTAGAGTAATGTTAATGTGTTATCTTTCAAATTTCTTAATAACGAGAGAACGACTCATTGTGAGAAAACATTTTTAAAGGGAGGGCAATTCATTAAGAGCATCGTATTATATGCTAGAATTAAATATTGGTGTTATATTATGTATTTAAAATTTAAGTTGGGATTTAAATTTTGAAAAAAATATAAAAGCTAATCAGTATAATAATATTCGATATAATATTAAAATAATAAAAATATTAAAAAATTGCATTTTTATATTTATTCAAAACTTTCGTCAATGATTAAGACAACACGGAAAATTAAAAAAAAACTTATGTTAGAAATATTATTTAAAAACATATTTCGTATAATGTTTTTAAAAAATTTAGAGAAATTATTATAAGACCGCTGCGAAGCGCGACTTAGTAACTAGTCTACTTATATAAGTGAGAAGACGGCTAATTTTCTCAAAATTTTGAATTAATAATAACAAAGATTAGAAAAATTCTCAATTGCCTTTTAAATCTTTATTAACAGAAGAAACTAAATATACAGTTTTAATATTCTTTCCCTAAAATCTTTACTAATGGAGGAAGTAAATACACAGTTTAATCTATTTTTGTAGCTCGCCTCTATTTTAAATTTTAAAAATTGAAATTTCTCTTTTTAGTTCCTAATTTGTAGAAAATGTAGTACTTATAAAAGACAAGTATTCTAGAAATTGTAAATATATTCAAATTCTACAATTAATTGACTATATCTATCATTCTATAATTATAAACTTAATTACGTTCTATAATGATTTATATAAAGAAATTATAAAAATCAAGAATATGTCAACTTTCTTTTATTAATAATTCAAACGATTATATAAACAAATTTAAGTTTTTGCTCCTTGTTTCATCCAACTCATATTTGTGTTTGCTTTTAAAATATTTACATTCTCATACCTGAACTTTTGCTCACTTACTTTTAGTTTTGATTGTTTTTGTTTAAAGGAAGATAAGGAACTAAGGCTAAAATTTTGTTGTACTACAAAGAAGAGATTTTGATGACATTAGTCGTATTATCAAAGTAAGATAATGGATGCATGTATGACGTATCAATTGTGATTCAGACGAATTAATCTCCTCACCTCCCTACTGGGCTACTAAAATCTTTGGTATATTTATTTTATCTTTTTTTTTTTGTGTGTTTTTCCGAATTTTCTCTGGTTTTTCAATATGGTAAATCTCATCGTTATTAAATGTAGGTTTTGGTCCAAAATTCTTAAAAAAGAATTTTTTAAAACTATCTTCA
Source organism: Heracleum sosnowskyi (assembly GCA_030848705.1). Lineage (NCBI taxonomy): Eukaryota > Viridiplantae > Streptophyta > Magnoliopsida > Apiales > Apiaceae > Heracleum > Heracleum sosnowskyi. Next base: position 117,544,445 of record CM061239.1, read on the forward strand.
AGACTATAAATGTGAGATTTTTAACTATTGTATTATATGTTAATAGTACAAAACAAATTTGAAAATTATGTAATTTATTAAGTAGATTAATGTATTATCTTTTAGATTTGGTAATAATAAGAGATCGGCTCACTGAGAGTAAATATCTTTAAAAGGAGGGCTGTAAAATCCCGTTATTTTTTTATTAGATATTAGATTATTTTTATTTACTTTAGTTAGAAAATGCTAGAATTTCTTTTTTGCTAATTTGAATGAAGATAAGATTTGATTTTATGGAAAGAAGTGTGAAAAGATTTAGAAAATTTATATCATTTAATTTAGAATGTTTGTATTAATTAGAATAACTTTAATTTAGAGTGATTGAACAGTTTTTAGGAGAAGATTCTAGGCTTGCCTAAATTAATTTAGGGTTTTTGTGTATCTATATAATGACACCTTCAGAACAATAAAAGTTGTACAGCCGCTCGTCAATCAAAGGTGCGTATATTTGCTTTGTTTTTTTTTAATAATAGTTTGATAATTGTCTGGACAAATGCTTTGAATGTTAATTCTCTTCCTGGCAAGCATGTACGTGCATATGTTATCAAGTTATTTTATTAAGTTTTTCGTGTGCGTATGTACTAAATGAAAAGGACGATGCCGCCATGTCTTATGCAAAGTATATGCATCACTTGCTTTGATTGTTAAACTGTAGAATTTTTCTATTTTTTTTTTTATAAATCATGATTCATGTAATGTTTGTCCATAAATTAATATTATGTGTTAGTTGTGTAATTTTAATTATTTATTCTTCGTATAAGTGATCCAAAATCAAAGGTAATTTTCATGTTAATTATAATTGTTAAACTTGAGTTGTAGTTATAAATGTCCAGGTTTAGTGTTTTAGTTATAATTAATTATGTTCTCATGTCAATATGTCTACCTATTTCAATTGCTTTTCTGCCTAATTGTTTAATGGCCAGAGTCCTCATGTGTAAGTTAGATTACTTAGTCAGTTAATGTGCCAATTATCATATGACATTCTGATGCATCATGTTAACTGTACTCTAGCGCTCACTGTGTTAAATGAAATAATTTATTAGTTTGTATGTTAGTTAAGGTATTAATTAAGAAAATTTTATTTTCTTTGTATTATGTTATGTTTGTTTTTCTTGATCCATTTGTTTTTATATGGCTAAGATTGTTTTTAGTTGAAGTAACAAGCATGCGTTTAGTTTCTGGACACTGTCACTTGCTTTTAAATGATTGTCGAATTGCATTTCCTGTACAGATACATCATACATGTATTAAATAAATGATTAATAGTTTTGTCTTTTATTAATTAATTTTAGGATTTGCTCGTGTTTAATATTCGGTGTGTGGTCGCTTTTGAGGTAAGTACTTTTTGACTTACTTTTATTTTCGGAAAAGATATTTTGATTCTGTTTTGAGTTTCGTATAAGATATAAGAAATTGTTTTGAACTGTATAAGATATAAGTATTTGATTTTAGAACACAGTCTCTACGTTTCGAACCCGTTCGTAATTTACGCTATAGTTCCGGAACTAGCCTTAGATACCCTTAGTAGGCGCACAAGTGTGCAACTCTAGATACCTATTAAGGGCGCGTAATTATTGAACTTTAGATGCCGGTCACTGGCAAAGTGTGGCGAATAAGAATAAGAATAAGATCCCGACTACTGGGAAAGTGTGGCCGTAGAGCAAGACTGTGGTATTTCGATTTTCGTTCTGTTTCTATTTCTGCTTCTGTATCTGCTTTAAATTCTGTATCTGTTTTAAATTCTAAAATTTTAAAATGTAAACTTTGGGCCGGGTCAATTTTGCAACTTATTATATTTTGACCAAATCTGTTTTAATAAAACCGCCCATTGATTTTAAAAATATATGTTTGTCAATTTGTACTTGCTGAGCTGTGTAGCTCATCCATTTCCCTATATTTCAGGTTCATTGTGGAAGCTTAGTAAGAATAAGGATGTGGACTTTGGATTTCGTGCAATTTGATTTTGTTTAAAGACCATTTGAATAAATTTGATTATTTGTTAGACATTGAATATTGGTTTATGGAGCCGCGTCTCCGTTTTTATGATTTTGGATTATCGTTAAGTTTGACCGCTGCGTTTGACTTTCGTAAATTTTGGTTTATCAAATAAAGTATTAAGTTTTATTTAAGTTTTGATTTAGATTTAATAGTCCGAAAAGTCGGGCTGTTACAGTTGGTATCAAGAGCAGGCTTTCCTTCGGAATGTACTAGGTATGGGACTAGTGTATTCCCTAGGGCGCGATCCTTTAGACTGTCATATAGGATTTGACCTTTGGATTAGTGAATTAAGTTTGACATGTGAGCTTGGGCTTATGTTTTATGATATAATGTTATTTTGTTATATCGGAATTTTGTAGATGTCAGGAAACGATTCGTTTAGCAAGAAGGTATCTTATAGTACCGAGGAGGACCCTAGCGAGCATGGCTACGAGAGTGACGATTCTGTGAACCAACCTCACCCCGATGAAGCCGTTGATGAGTCCTTAGAGGAAGATCCAAGAGACGCCGAAATTCAATATTTGAGGAAGCTGATCGAGCTCTACGAGGATAGGATGGTGCTCGATGATAAAAATATAAATGACGTATTAGATACGTTGCAAGCCCGAACAACAACGGTGGAAAGGGTCGTCCACAAGGTCTGCAGAATGTCATTGAGGAGGTGGTGTCGCCCATGACAAGAAAAGGCAATGAAGAGTATTTTTATGGAGACCCGAAGATGGGTCAAGAAGACGCAGAAGGACGTGGAGAAGAAGCTAGAACACTTCTATGCTTGATTTTATTGCAATGTCGTTAGTTACGAGAGCGTGAGAGATAGTTTTTGAATAAGACCTTAGCTACTATGAATGCTTAGCTATGAGAAACCTTGTGATTTGGTGTTATTTTGATATTTGAATTTTGTTGGAATAAATTAAGTATTTGATTTAAGATTGTGTTTTACCTCTTTACATATCGTTTTAAGTTTAGTATTTGAGTTTAAGAAGAATTAATTTATTGTTTTAGAAAATATGGATGGAGAGAATAGCAATCAGAACAACAATGGAAACACGGGCGATCATGGTGGCAATAACAATGGAGGTGGCAACAACAATGAAGATGGGAACGTCTTTGATCAACTAGCTAAAACTCTCGCTGTGCTTGTAAATCAGCAGCCAAGGCAGCAAAGTATCGTCTCTCAGTTTAAGCGTTTGAACCCATCGACTTTCGATGGAGCAACTGATCCGGCCATAGTCAAGATGTGGATACAAGAGATGGAAAAAGATTTTGGACTTCTCGGCAGCAATGAGGAGCAAAAGGTTACCTTAGCGGTGTATCAACTACAAGGAAGCGCTTACGACTGGTGGCTCATGGAGAAGAGAAAGAACGAGAATGCAACCACTGAAGAAGAACCCGAACCGTATACATGGGCAAAGTTCAAGAAGGCGCTAGAAGACAAGTACTTTCCTAGAACCATTCGTCTGCAGAAAGAGAGGGACTTCATTCGGCTCGAGCAAGGTAGGAAGACCGTCATCGAATATGAAGCAGAGTTCGCGAAACTTTCAAAGTATGCACCTACTTTGATCTCGGATGAAACCAGCAAAGCAAGGAGATTGGAAGAGGGACTTCGAAGCGACATCAGAAATGCTGTAGCGTCGTTTGAACTTCAGACGTACGAGACTGTCCTCAACAAGGCTTTAGTGATCGAGAGGGGCTTGGCAGAATCTGAGAAAGCAATGGACAATTGGAACAAGAAGAGGTTCGCTCAAAGTAGTGGATTTTCGTCTCAAAGAGGACCCTTCAAGAAGCAACACGAGTACGATCGAATTGGAGGACAGGGTGATCGAGAGAAGTGTTCGAGGTGCGGTAAGAACCATCCAGACAAGGACTGCCGATGGAACACATGTGCCTGCTTTCACTGCGGAGAAGTAGGACACAAAATTTCCGAGTGCCCACACAATCCACCACCAAGGAAGGGAGCAGATAAAAACACCGGTCCTCAACGTGTATTTATGCTCACGGGAAGTCGCACCAATAATCATAACTAAGGTACCATTTTTTTTCCCTTCACGTGTGACTTATTTTCTTTTAAATTTTGAGAATTTGGGGACCAAATTCTTTTAAGGAGGGAAGAATGTAAAATCCCGTTATTTTTTTTATTAGATATTAGATTATTTTTATTTACTTTAGTTAGAAAATGCTAGAATTTCTTTTTTGCTAATTTGAATGAAGATAAGATTTAATTTTATGGAAAGAAGTGTGAAAAGATTTAGAAAATTTATATCATTTAATTTAGAATGTTTGTATTAATTAGAATAATTTTAATTTAGAGTGATTGAACAATTTTTAGGAGAAGATTCCAGGCTTGCCTAAATTAATTTAGGGTTTTTGTGTATCTATATAATGACACCTTCAGAACAATAAAAGTTGTACAGCCGCTCGTCAATCAAAGGTGCGTATATTTGCTTTGTTTTTTTTTTTTAATAATAGTTTGATAATTGTCTGGACAAATGCTTTGAATGTTAATTCTCTTCCTGGCAAGCATGTACGTGCATATGTTATCAAGTTATTTTATTAAGTTATTTTATTAAGGTAATTTTCATGTTAATTATAATTGTTAAACTTGAGTTGTAGTTATAAATGTCCAGGTTTAGTGTTTTAGTTATAAATTAATTATGTTCTCATGTCAATATGTCTGCCTATTTCAATTGCTTTTCTGCCTAATTGTTTAATGGCCAGAGTCCTCATGTGTAAGTTAGATTACTTAGTCAGTTAATGTGCCAATTATCATATGACATTCTGATGCATCATGTTAACTGTACTCTAGCGCTCACTGTGTTAAATGAAATAATTTATTAGTTTGTATGTTAGTTAAGGTATTAATTAAGAAAATTTTATTTTCTTTGTATTATGTTATGTTTGTTTTTCTTGATCCATTTGTTTTTATATGGCTAAGATTGTTTTTAGTTGAAGTAACAAGCATGCGTTTAGTTTCTGGACACTGTCACTTGCTTTTAAATGATTGTCGAATTGCATTTCCTGTACAGATACATCATACATGTATTAAATAAATGATTAATAGTTTTGTCTTTTATTAATTAATTTTAGGATTTGCTCGTGTTTAATATTCGGTGTGTGGTCGCTTTTGAGGTAAGTACTTTTTGACTTACTTTTATTTTCGGAAAAGATATTTTGATTCTGTTTTGAGTTTCGTATAAGATATAAGAAATTGTTTTGAACTGTATAAGATATAAGTATTTGATTTTAGAACACAGTCTCTACGTTTCGAACCCGTTCGTAATTTACGCTATAGTTCCGGAACTAGCCTTAGATACCCTTAGTAGGCGCACAAGTGTGCAACTTTAGATAACTATTAAGGGCGCGTAATTATTGAACTTTAGATGCCGGTCACTGGCAAAGTGTGGCATATAAGAATAAGAATAAGATCCCGGCTACTGGGAAAGTGTGGCCGTAGAGCAAGACTGTGGTATTTCGATTTTCGTTCTGTTTCTATTTCTGCTTCTGTATCTGCTTTAAATTCTGTATCTGTTTTAAATTCTAAAATTTTAAAATGTAAACTTTGGGCCGGGTCAATTTTGTAACTTATTATATTTTGACCAAATCTGTTTTAATAAAACCGCCCATTGATTTTAAAAATATATGTTTGTCAATTTGTACTTGCTGAGCTGTGTAGCTTATCCCTTTCCCTATATTTCAGGTTCATTGTGGAAGCTTAGTAAGAATAAGGATGTGGACTTTGGATTTCGTGCAATTTGATTTTGTTTAAAGACCATTTGAATAAATTTGATTATTTGTTAGACATTGAATATTGGTTTATGGAGCTGCGTCTCCGTTTTTATGATTTTGGATTATCGTTAAGTTTGACCGTTGCGTTTGACTTTCGTAAATTTTGGTTTATCAAATAAAGTATTAAGTTTTATTTAAGTTTTGATTTAGATTTAATAGTCCGAAAAGTCGGGCTGTTACAAGGGCGGTTCATTAGAAGCAACGTATTATATGTAAGAATTAAATATTAATATTATGTTATGTATAATCAAATTCAACAGTCAATTGACTATCTATAATCCTATGATTATAAACTTTATTAAATTATATAATATATAAATAAATTATAAAGATCAAGAAGATGTCAACTTGCTTTTACGAATTTAGACGATTATATAAACAAATTTATAGAGTCCAAAGTTTTTGCTCTCTATTTCATCGAGCTCGTATTTGTGTTTACTTTTAGAATATTTATATTCTCATATCAACTTTTCCTCACCTACTTTTGGTTTTGATTATTTATTGTTTTTATAAGGATACAGGAAGCGATGTCAAAGTTCTGTTATATTACAAAGAATATAAATTTAATGATATTAGTTGCATTATCAAAGAAAGAAAGTGGATGCATGTGTTATGACATTTTGCACATATTAATTCTAATTCACACAAATCTACACAAATCTACTCAGACTCTACTATAGACTAAAAGATGGAGATTTCACGCAATCTAATTTAGTTTTTATATTATTTTGATAAAAGTTTTGGTATTTACTTTCTCTTTTTGTATGTTTTTTCTCTTATTCTTCAATGTAGTACATTTCATCGTTCTTGAATATAGTTTCTAGTCCAAAACTTCTCAAAAGAATTTATAAATTTATCTTCAGACAATAAAGACAAATATTTGTAACTATTGTATTATATGTCAAGAATAAAAACCAAATAATTTATTGAGTAGAGTAATTTTAATGTGCTATATGTTAAATTTCTTAACAACGAGAGAATGACTCATTAGGAGTAAACAGTTTTAAAGGGAGGTTGGTTCATTAAGAGCATCATATTATATGTAACAATAAAATTTTGATGTCATATTATTTATTTAAAATTTAAGCTGGGATTTAAATTTTGAAAAAATAAAATAAAAGGTAGTCAATATAATATTATTTGATATAATATTAAAATAATGAAAATATTAAACAATGAATGATCAAGATGAGACGGAAAATAAATAAAAAAACCTTATGTTAGAATTATTATTATTTATTTCATTTAAAATCATATTTCATAGAATATTTTTTAAAAATTTAGAAAAATTATTATAAGGCCGCTGCGAAGCACAACTTAGTAAACTAGTAACATACCAAAATACAGTAAAAAAGAAAAATTATCAAGAATAGTACGTTTTCTAAACTTAATTCTGACTTTATTATTTTCCATTTTTTTATGAAAATTGGTATTTACAACAAAAATCAATTATACAACATTTTCTATAATAACCTGATATGTAATCAAAAGTAATTAATGTAATTTTTTAATGTTTTTGTAAATAATTTTCAATTTATTTAGTTTATAATTGAGATTAATGTTGATTACATTTGATTGTAAAATCGTTTTTCATATTATTTTTTGAAAATATTGTCTTTTCAATAAAATAAATTAATAAAAAATTAGAAAAAGATGGAAGTTTTGAAAACAACCTCAAAGAAGAGAAAGGAAGGACACAGAAATAAAATTGATCCAGCGTTTGAAGTTGCAACCAAAACGTGAAGCATAATTTACAGAGACCACCTCCGACCATGAAATCGCACTCAACATGGAGTGCTTCCAAGAACCCTGTTAAGTTCAGAATGTATGTATACCCCCCCCCCCCAATCTTTCTTTCTTTCTTTTACACTGTTTTTAACTTAATTCAGCATACCAATTTAATTACTTACATGTTTATGTTTGCAGGCCAACTGCTGAGAATTTAGTTCCAATCCGTCTTGATATTGAAATTGATGGTCAGAGATTCAGAGATGCTTTTACTTGGAACCCTTCTGGTATTATTAATTCTTTGTTATATGGTGTTGTTCATCAAATATTAGTAGTTGAATGAGTGATTGTTGCTCATATATGTATCCCTGATGTTGATTTTTTAAGTTTGAGTAAATGTCCCTAATTCCAGGATTTGTTAGAATCGTTTTTATTTCGTTTTCAAATAGGAGTACATTTTTCACAAATGTTTGTTGTGTTCAACAAATTTTAGTCCTGCTTAAACCTTTTAATTGTTGTGTTAAATATGATTTTGTCTAATGCTCCCGTCAACCTTGATGACTTCTTGAATATTAAGGTATATAAATTTAACGGATAAAAATAATAGGTTGATGCTCTTTATGAAAGTCTTCACATGCTGTTTTGTATACCGGGGTTTGTTTGATTTTAAGAAATCTAATAATTTTAGGTTTGTGCTGCATATTACTTGATGGTATTGATACTGGACATACTAGATTTTGCAGTAGAATTGGATCTCTGATGTGTCTCCTAATGTTGTTGCTAACGTTGTTGCTTGAAACTCTTTTTTTTTTTTTTTTTGCTAAATGATGTTGTTACTTAAACTTTGATTGTTCCTGCTTTTTGTGGCTTAAAGTAAGTTTTAATGATACTGTTCTATTAGATTCTCTGACCCCCCGTCTTTACTTCTGTTGCTTTTCATATTATCAAGATACAAATCTGAAAATCTCTTCTGTAACATTATGATCAACGCGATTTAGAATGTATTGCTACAAGTTACCTGTTCAAGTCATAGTTCAGCGTAGATTGGAAGAAAGTTCTCATTTATACATATGCACAAAAAGCATGCCTGTGAACTTCCATTTTCTACTAATTTGATATGCTTGTCAGTACACAAAATTGCCTGATTATTACTTCACAGGTCACAACACTGACATATTTTTCCTCATTGTTACAAACACATTATCTTGTTGATTATATGACCCAGTGAAATATTTTTTTCCTGATATAGATCCTGATTCAGAGGTAGTGGTGTTTGCAAAAAGAACTGTAAGAGACTTAAAGCTTACACCCGCATTTGTAACGCAGATTGCTCAATCCATACAAGTAAGCAAACCATCTTCTTTTTTTGAGGTGCTCAATCATCACTTGGTTCTTCAAACACAAACACTCATGCGCACGGACATGAACACACACTCTTGGACAGTCCTCCCCTTCCAAATTGTCGTGATATTGGATTAAACAGGAGTCATTTTTTAACTCTGTTCACTGGTAAAAGTATTAGATATTTCATTTGTGGTAAAGTTACTCCTCAGTATAGTTGAGGTAAGTTCATTGAGTTTGCTATCTGATGCTGGTGGTTCTACCTGTTCCTTTTGGCACGTGAGTTACTTCATCTTATATATTGGACATTTTACCTAGTTCCTTAAATAGCTAGACATTTTTAAGTACCCAAGAACTCTGTATCAGAAGCATGCTTAGAAATACTAACTAAACGAAATCATTAGTGCAACTACATCCTTTGTGACTGCATTTAATTATGTATGGTCTTTTTTACATTGGTGATGCTGATGCTAACCAAAAAATTGGATGTTGCAGTCGCAGCTGGGTGATTTTCGATCATATGAAGGGCAAGATATGTACACCGGTGAAAAAATTGTTCCAATCAAGGTTGGCCTTGGTTTTGACATGAAGACTTTCTTTTTTCAACATAATTAGCTTGCCAATTTTTTATTTTCCATTAATAATAATAAATGCAGGTTGATCTTCGAGTGAATCATACCCTAATAAAGGACCAGTTCTTGTGGGTAAGTTTTATTTTCACAATTTTGCCAGCTTATACTGTATTTAATAATGTATGCCTTATGCTTCTAGTTTCACTCTACTGAATATGTTTAGTGCAACAAAGATTAATATGCTATAGATCTCAGGATTTGAACAACTTTGAGAGTGACCCTGAAGAATTTGCCAGAACCTTCTGCAAAGATTTGGGTATTGATGATCCAGAAGTTGGAGTAAGCTAACTTTAATTTTCCTATTTTAATAAAAACAACTTGAATTTTTCCTGCATTTGTGGTACTGTATGTTTTAGTAATTTAGTCTATCCCTGGTTAATAACTAGCTGACAAATTTGAGCATACCTAGTTAGTTTTCTCCTCAAAGCCAAATAAAAATCGTCCTTGTATGTTAATGGTTACACATATCCTGCTGACAACATATTGACTAGGTAATTAGTTGCGAAAAAATTCTTTACAGTATGCACATTTCAGTATATTCATGCTGAAAGATAACCACTTCTAGTTGGTAGGATACTTTTACTAGCCATCTTTCATCAGCAAAATAGGATAACTAACTGTATTCACTAAATCATTCTAAAATTTATAAAGCTAGAATTTTTTATGAGTCATAATTTTTTTTAATTTTAATTTCAAAAATGACGTGGAGAACACATCTACATGGTCCTCGATGACTCCAAACATCAAAAATACAACTAAGACTTGTATAAATGAATAAAAAACAAGTAAAATATACAAAAAAAACCTGAACTACTAGATTGGCGCCAAGCGCATAATTAAGGAATTAATTATATAATATTAAATATATAAATATAAATTAGTTGGAATTAATCTAATTGATTAGATATATATGATAAGACATTATTCGAGCCAAACAGGGAGATTGAAACTTATTATAGATAATGAATCATGTCCAGGAACATAACCGTCAATAGTACTGGTAACCATAACTATGTGGGAAATAGTAGCATAATCTTTTGGAAGCACTTGTTGCTCGAATAGCTTTCATCCAAACTTGTTGTACGATGCAACTTTTGAGATTTCATGTTGCATAATGACAATGTATTCAAGTTTACCAAAGTGCACAAATTGAGAAACTCACATGTAAGAGGTGTGTATGATGGCTCATATTCATCAAATAGCTCCCAATCAATTATATCCAATGCTTTCTCAAATTTTTTTTAATCCAAGAATATTCAACATCCTTGTTGGGTATATTAAGCTTAGATGATACCTTTTAAAGAGTCTAACGTGTATCCCTTACTGGTTGATCTTTGGATTCCTAAACTAGACATACTTTCATTTAAGTTGTGCTTTTGCTTCTTTTGGGGCGGCAACTTGGTTGTCGATGTATGAGTCATGGAAGATGAACACATAATTAATGTAAACACTTTGAAGGTGACAAACTAACACGTTGATCGAGAACATCTTTGAAATTTTTAACAATAATAACTCTCATGTAAGTTGCTTTGATAGTCACCAATGTGATAGCTCCTTATTATATCCTATATATAATTAACATAAGGGATTTATTATGGTTTGGTTATCAGGGACACATATGTCATTTTAGGAGTATTATTAGTAATTATATTTTTAAATAATATTAAATTAAAATTAAAAATATTGTTAAATTCATCTTATTACAAAAATTGTGAATCATGTCCTAGATATAATTAGCCTAAATGAGTTAATGTGGTTTGGTCGTAAGGGGTAAAGTAGTTATTTCAGAATTACTATTATTAACTATTAAGTAAAAGGATCAAGGTTCGATTTCTCACGAGTACAAACATTAACTAAATATTACATTTAAAGGAAATCAATATGATTTGGTAGTCAAAAAATCGACATATCCAAAAAGTTAAAATTAGTAAACGACTTATTTTGAATTTAATTATTATTACAATTTATAAAATTGGAATTAAATTAGATTGATATTTTAGGGGAAAATAAAAAAAAATTGAAAAAATAAATAAAATTGGGAAAAAAAAATATTTATATAAATATTTATAAAACATCACGTGCAATGCACGGGTATAGAGCTAGTAATGATTAGAATGCCACTTCTTTTGTGAGGCGACTTGGTTGTTGATGTACGTGTCATGACATGAAAATGCCAAAAATTAGCCTTAACCAAGGAATGATCTATATATATATATATATATATATATATATATATATATATATATATATATATATATATATATATCCACGGTACGTATTGTAAAATCTCGTTAATTTTTATTTTATTTTAATATTAGATATTAGATAAGTTTTTTTATTTATTTTAATTAATTAGAAGATTCTAGAATCCTTTGTGTGCAAATTATTTAAAGATTGTTATTGTTATTATCGGAAAGAAGTGTGAGAAGATTTTAGAAAATCGAAAGCATTTAATTTAGAATATTTGTGTGAATTAGAATATTTTAATTTAGGTATTTACATGGAGAGGTTACAACTAATTTAGAATTAAATTTTAGAATTACCTAAATTATTTTAGGATTTTAGTGAGCTTATATAAGAAACCCTTAGGACAAAGAGAGAACTCGTATAGTTTTCTTAAATCGCCGCCTCAGAGGTAAATCTCCTTGTTAATCACCTTAAACTAAGTATAAGCATGCCAATTCAGTTGTAACAATCACTATGATATTCTCCGTTTTAACACTAATTTATGATCTTTGCATCAATTATATTATTATTCCAGACCCATAAATCAACCACCAGGAACATGATCATGCAAGAAAACATAGTATAGGCATGTAAATTAACAGTACGGCGCAAACCACATATTTGACAAATTAACATGATAATAACAAAACAAGCTCACAAATATAACCAGGGGCATAACCCCTTTTTCTGTCACTTTCATGCCACTAAATATACATTATCATTAAATAACCCGTCCATCTAAAGTTTAAACATGTATTTCACTTGGCCACATAAATCGAGTAACAAATCGAGTAACAGACTAAAAAATTATTAATACCCTAATCATACATTTCAATTAACAAACAGACACATACAAACATGTAGGTCACGAAGCAAAATAATAAATCGAAAAGAACAGGGAGATGTACCTCTGAGGCGGCGATTGAAGAAAACTATACGAGTTCTCTCTTTATCCGAAGGGTTTCTTATATAAGCTCACTAAAACCCTAAAATAATTTAGGTAATTCTAAAATTTAATTTTAAAATAATTGTAACCTCTCCAAGTAAATACCTAAATTAAAATATTCTAATTCACACAAATATTCTAAATAAATGTTTCTGATTTTCTAAAATCTTCTCGCACTTCTTTTCGATAATAACAATAACAATCTTTTAATAATTTGCACACAAAGGATTCTAGAATCTTCTAATTAATTAAAATAAATAAAAACTTATCTAATATCTAATATTAAAATAAACAAAATTAACGGGATTTTACATTCTTCCATCCTTAGAAGAATTTGGTCCCCAAATTCACACAAACACTAAAACAAAGTAAAACATAGTTGAAAAGAAATCATACCTTAATTGCGGTAGTTGTCACGAATTGTGATGAGATGAAATACACGTCCTTTGCCTGGTTTGTTGTCTGCTCCCTTCCTTGGAGGTGGATTGTGTGGGCACTCAGAAATCTTGTGTCCTACTTCTCCGCAGTGAAAACATGCACTTGTGTTCCATCAGCAGTCCTTGTGTGGATGGTTCATACCGCATCTCGATCACCTTGGCCTCCAATCTGATCGTACAAGTTTGGCTTCTTGAAGGGTCCTCTTTGAGACGAAAATCTACCTGTTGGAGTGAACCTCTTGTTGTTCCAGCTGTCTGTTGCCTTCTCAGATTCTGCCAAGCCTCTCTCGATCACACTAGAACCTTATTGAGGACAACCTCATACGTCTGAAGTTCAAACGATGCCACAGAATTCCTGATGTCGCTCCGAAGTCCCTCTTCCAATCTTCTTGCTCGGCTGGTTTCATCAGAAATCAAAGTAGGCGCATACTTTGCAAGCTTCGCGAATTCTGCTTCATATTCAATGACAGTCTTCCCACCTTGCTCGATCCGAAGGAAGTCCCTCTCGAATGGTTCTCGGAAAGTACTTGTTCTAGAGCCTTTTTGAACTTTTCCCATGTATACAGGATCTCCTTCAGTGGTTGGAGACTAGTTCTTTCTTTTCTCCATGAGCCACCACCAGTCATAAGCGCTTCCTTGCAGTTGATACACAACTAAAGTGACCTTCTGCTCCTCATTGTTGTCGAGAAGTCCAAAAGCTTTTTCCATCTCCGGTATCCACATCTCGACTATGGCCGGATCAGTTGCCCCATTGAAAGTTGGTGGGTTTAAGCGCTTGAACTGAGATACGATGTTTTGTTGCGTTGGTTGCTGATTCACAAGCACACCTGGAGTTTCAACTAATTGGTCAAATACGTTTCCTCCTTCACCATTGTTGCCACCTTGCCCGCCATTGTTGTTTTCTCCGTCCATTTTTTCTAAAACAATAAAACTATTCCCCTTACACACAAATAATAAACTTAGAACAATATGTAAAGAGACAAAACACAATATTAAATCATACTTAATTTATTCCAAAATCCAAATATCAAAACGAAACCAAATCATAGGGTTTTCATAACTTAACACTCATAGTAACTAAGGTTTTATTCCAAAAATACCTCTCACACTCTCGTAAATAATAACATTGCAATTAAATCAATCATATAAGCGTTCTAGCTTCTCCTCCACGTCCCTCCGAGTCTCTCTGATCCATCTTCGGGTCTCCATAAAAATGCTTTTCATTGCCTTATTTTGTCTAGGACGGCACCACCTCTTTAATGACATTCCACAGACCTTGGAGATGACCCTTTCCACCGTTCTTGTTCGAATCTTCAACGTCTTTATTGCGTCATCCATCTTTTTATCGTCGAGCGCCATCCTTTCCTTGTAGATCTCATTCAACTCCTTCAAAAATTGAATTTTTGCGTCTTTTGGATCTTCCTCTAGGGGCTCATCAACAGCTTCCTCGGGCCGAGGACCTCGGCCCACAGAATCGTCACTTTCGTAACCACTCTCGCTAGGGTCCTCTTCGGTACTATAGGATATCTTCTCGCTAAACGAATCGTTTCCTGACATCTACAAAATTTCGAGATAACAAAATAACATTATATCACAAAACATAAGGCCCAAGCTCATAGGTCAAACCTAAAAGATAGTCTACAGGGGTTCGAACCTAGGCTCTAATGCCAACTGTGACAACCCGGGTCAAATCCCGAGCCTTTTTCGAAAATCGGATCAAGTCCTTGCATAGTCCACAAGCCCACCACAGGCCCCAAAAATGATCATAATTTGTTGGTGCATTTGGTAGTAAGACTTTGCCTTATAAACTGAACTAAAGTCCCAAATCTCTTCGATGTGGGATTGGGGTGTTACACGTATAAATGATGGGTCCCCATGTATGCACACCTAAAACCCTCCTATACACATACCACGAAAATTTTCCGCGGTACGGTGTGTTGTAGACCGGCCCCCTATATATGGTTTTGTTATATGTAAATTAAACTTGGGACTAAAAGTAGACCATGAATTTTTATATATGTACTATAGTGTGTGAGGTGCACATATTATTTACACATCTTGCAGTTACATGGTCTACATTTAGTCATAAGTTTAAAGGTCTACAGTGAACTTTTGCCTATATATATAATAAGATTGTAATGGAAAATGTAACACATAACTTTATTTTTTTTATTGTTAACTAGATAGATAATGGTCACACTTACTTAATATACTATCTCAGTTAATGTTTAAGATTCCTTATTCTCTCCTACCCTACTCTCATCTTTAAAATTGATACCAAATTTCTGGTGAATGAGACTTGACGAAGATGTTTCTTTTTGCAGCCTGCAATAGCCTTTGCAATTAGGGAACAGCTCTATGAGGTTAGAATTGGTAGAAATTCAAGCACTGTTATAACGATTAATTAGGTGGAACATCATGAGCACAAAAAGTTTTCAGTTCATTATCTTTAAATTATTGCTTTCAGATTGCTATTCAAAATGTATCGTCCGCAAGGGAAAGTAGAATAAGCAAAAAGGGTCGTAGAGGGTTTGAGCATTCTCTACCCAGGTTTGGAAATTATGTATCGAGTATCTAAGTCTCTACTCTTTGTTTTATTTTCCCATGTGAAAAGACTTGCGCATAATTTTGCATTCAAGTAACACCTCTCACTTTATTTATATATCAGTAAAGCTGGTGGCACTGGATTGGATTTGATGAAGTTGTATGGTTTCAGATCAAGTGTTGTTCGGTAAGACCGATGTTCGTCTTTCAATATGCCATATATGACCAGAATAACCTATCGAATTCTTGTACTTTACCGTGCTCAGCAATCTGGTAATAAGTAGCAGATCTTTAGGGCTGATATAATCGTCCAAAACCTTGATAATTTTTATATTTTAATCATTACTATGCAGCCGGCACCAAATCTTTTACTTGTGTTCTATTGTCATAATTATTATCTGTCCATCTGGGTAATATCACAGTTGATGTCCTGAGGTACCTTGATGTGTAAACAGATTGAAAACTTATATGCCTGCAATCTTTTTCAGGAAGAGAAAGGAATGGGATGTGTATGAGCCCATCGTTGATAAGCTATCAAATGAGGAAGTGGGTGCCCTTGAAGCAAAAGAAGAGAGAAATGCTCAATGAAGATGGACTGACACCTAACTGGGAGAAATGATTCTAATGTTTGGATAGGTAACTCGGCAGAAGTTCTAGTAAATTCAGATTTAGAAGAACTTTTATAAATGAGATATACTTGTGTTCGCAATTCTTTATCTCCTTTGTCGATTCATTGCATATGTTTTGCATACAAAGTGTTGGAAAACAAATCATCCAGGAAGTAACAGTATGCAAGTTCCAATAAAACAAATATTTGAATAAAATAATATCATATTAACAATGCTATGATGTATATTTCTTAAGAAGTCAATTGTACCGTCTTGTTTTTTCGCTAGACTGTACATCTTGTTTATGACTATTGTTCCTCTAAAACATTGGTTCAGTGACATAGTCTCTTTAGAGTCATGCCTCTTTTCACTGCTAAAAGTCTTTTAAACCATTTACTTCCCAGTAAAAGAATCAAGATATCGCCCGTGATTATCCGATTAGTGTAATTTGAATTCCTGTAGAAAGTTATTTGGTCGTAATCGTTTGATTAGAAGAACTAAGGCTAGAAGGTTTTAATCCGGATTCCTCTAGAAAGTTAATTGGTCGTAATCGTTTGATTAGAAGAAATAGAAGGTTTTATCTTTGTATATAATTAAGTTTTCTTCCTGTAAAAAAGAAAGGGTTTTTGTATTGATAGGTGGTCTTTTGCTCCATTCTTATAGGCATAAATGGGCTCAAATTTTTTGTTTTGGAAGTTCAAGAATCCTGTGTGTGCTTGTACAAAAACAAGTAAATAAAGTTATAGGGCTTGAACCATATTTTGTGTTTGCTAAAAGTCAAAAGATATGAAACAGCTGGGACTTGAAAACTAATCAAAACATTGGATACAAAAAGTAGTTGCCATGAAAGACACAGAGTAGATGAAATCTTTTCTAAAATCTGTAGGCTGAATCCTATAGACGGAGGATCACCTTATCCTCATCTTATTGCAGGACCTTATCTATTGAAGAATAACCAGCAACTGTTTATATATGGTTGTCTTTAGGACTATATATTAAGTTCACTTCCTCTTCAAGTTTTGACCAGTTCTACCGAGCTGTTGCTAATAGATGAAGGGTTGAGGATTAATATATATACATATAGAGCTCTTTTTCTAGCATGTCTGTAAATATATAATACTAGTTTTGCCTGTAAATATATGTTTTACCAATCTACCTTTATACCGAATGGTACTCTCCTTAATCTCTTTCTTTCCATAAAAGAAACTGTTTATATGATTCACATCCCTATCCCTGACCGTATTGATAGCAAATAGACATTTGATTATCGCGTCAAAGATCTAAACTTTCCCTCTTCGTTCTGATCAACTTCTAACTTTACTGATCAGCACCCACTATAATGTAATATGCAGATTACTCAAAGTAATGGCGTCTGAGATGTAAAAGCAAGTAATCCATTAATATAGTGAAAAATCTCACCATGATTCTCTTATTCATCACGGGGATTCCTATAGGTAGGAGGTGTGAAAATTATCAGAACATAGAAAAATTTACAAAGCACATCAATCATCAAAGTTTAGGAATGAAGACACTTGATTCAGCTTTGATAATTGCACACCCTCTGTATGTTTCCCCTGTTGCCCTTTTTCTTGTTTAGGGGTCTTCTTTCTTCTTAGGGAAGATAGCTTCTCTCTCTGTCACCATTAGATCAGGAGCTTCAACAAGGAACATACTCTCTACACATATAAAATATAAACTACCTACTTGATATATAATACTATTGGGTAGAGGCAAAGGCTCTTGAATAATGATAGATCATGAATTAACATTGCAGAGTGATGATCTGGGCTTATTGTTGGCTTTGTCTAGAATGGACCACATGACTTGAACATCCTCATAAGTGCATGCCATAACTTCTCCTTCAAGTTGAAGATCTATCATCTTCTTATCATCATCTTGCCCTGCACCACCACTAAATTGTTCCATTACCCCAACTACATAAATATATATACATATATGCATACATATTTTTCCGATATGTCACTAGGTTATCCCTGAATCCTTACACACACATATTTATATACTGTAATGTAATGTACCTTGAGGCTGGCAGGACTTGGTGCGTTTATGAGCTTTAGTGGTAGTGGCAGCCGCGGAGGCATGGTGGTTTGGATTATTATTGAAGAGAGTACGAGCTTTTCTGAATGGAGACTTGATTGTTCTTACCCAAGAAGTATTGGAAGGAGAAGAAGTCATTCTGTTGGCAGTAGAATTTAGAAAGAAAGTACTAAAAAATATGATTGGTTATACTTCCTTAGTTCCTTGAAGTACAGCGTACCCTATATCTATATATACATAGAGCACCCTTAAAATTTGGAAGAAGAATATATAAAGAAGTAAAGGGGGGGTAGACACAAAATGTTGTGGCATGTGGTTGGGGTCAGAAGGAGGGCAACTGGGCAAGATCCGTGAGATGAGCTTTGATGGGTTAGCATTCCTTTTCTTATCTACATGATTATAACCACCATAAATTTAATATTACCAAGATTACATACCATATATTTTTATGTAGTATATATTTTCTCTGCACAATTCTCTTAGGCAACTTACTTATAAATACCGTAAAAGTTGAAATCCGAAAGCCAATTTATAAATGCCGTAAAATGCTAACATAGAGTTGAAATTGATTCACCACGTAAAATCAAGTTTACGATATGTCTCAAAGAAGTTAGACTTGTAAACTTCTCGTAATCTAGCTAATAGTAAGTAGACACTTTCGGAGGGCAGCTGAATTAGGAAATATCCGAATATGAAACCACAAGTTTCTGTACCTTTTCTGCATTCAAAAGTTAGAACTGTGTTTCTTTATTTCTTAGCTAGGCTACCCAATTGGACTCCCTCCTCCTTGAATATGGAGTGACACTAACACGTGAACCTATTATTTTTTCTTTCATTTCCTTTAACGTGATTGGATGTTGACAGTTATATTTTACTCAAGCAGTTAAGCTTTACCCTTACGTCCCAGTCCATTTGTTTCCAAGATCAATTTTTTTTTTTTGTGTTAATAGATACACCGATTAAATTCTACGTTCAACGGAATGATATGTATATTCGGGGCACAAATTTTACGTATGTATGTTGATAATTACTAACGGATTGCTAACGTATATCACAATGTCGAAAATACAATGATATAACAACAGATGGCCAAAGATTCACCACCAGGGCTTATTCCATGCTTACAATATATGGGTGTGTGTGGTACTCCCTCTGTCCCATCCAATTATATACATTGGGGTTGTGTACGTAGATCAAGAAAATATTTAAAAAATGAGTAAAATTAGATGAAAAGTGATAAGAACTATCAATATTTAATAATAGATTTGAGATAGTGGAGAATAGTGGATAAAGTAGCGGGTGTAATAATGTTTTATATTATTAAAAATTACTATTTTTGGAATGTATAGAAATGAGAGGGATATCTCAGAATGGAAACTATATATAGTGCCTGTTTGGCTGAGTCAACTTATATATTATAAGTTGATAAGAATTTATGAGGGGTGTTTGTGTACCCGGCTTATTTGATAACTTATAACTTCTAAATTGATAAGTTGAATGTTAGAAATCATTAACATTTTACTTAACTTATCAACTTATTCTTTGATTTCTTTATTTTTCTAATATTTTATATTTTTACATTTGTGTTTTTAAATATTTTTTTTAATTTAAAATACAAGTGTTGAAATCATTGTATTTAAAAATTATTTTTTCAAATTTAATTTAGAAAATTATTCACTAACTTATAAATAAATTTATCCAAACACCCGTGTAACTTATAAGAATTCATAATTTATCACTTATATAACACTTACTCATTTTAAGATATAAATCAACTTTTTGGTGATAACCCAAACAGGCACATAAATGAATGAGACGGAAAGAGTATACAGTAACTGCAGTGATATCGACTGACCCGAAAATATAACAAGAGTACAGAACCACACAATAACAGAAAATAGACGGAATAGGCCTTTTAATTTGTCTTTTGCTTGTTTTGAAGTTTGAAGTGGAGCGTAAAAGGACAGAAAAACTGTAGGGATGCTTCTGTTTTGTCCGATGCTTACTTGTTCGTTATTATGGTTTGCTTTACCCGAAAATCATTTCTTTTAATTTATCACTTAATTATAGAATTAATTTTATGTCTAAAACGATATCGCTCCTGCAGTTACAAAATTCTAGTTCCGTCACTGCTTATTTAATTGTGTGTGTGTGTGTTAAACATACATGCAGGATGCAGCAAGCCACCTTGTGCTGTCCAATTTCACTTCATTAGATACTCCAGAACGATACAATTGAATTATGATCACTAATTCACTGTTTTAAAATACGAGTACAACGCATTTAAATATATAATAGATAGGTTAAGACTTAAGACCTTATTATTAGTATCAGGGTAATTAAGGTGTGAGATGCAGGATAACCATTTTGATCATTAAATTAATAATCTCAGATTTGCTGGCCGGGGTTTTGTATTAAGGCTTTCAGATTTTATTGGAAATGCATAGTTGAGGAATATTCTGGAATCCACTGAATGGGACAATGGGTCAAGAGGACCTCAAGAACTAATATCTGTTAATGAGTTAATTAAACAATAGTTTAAGGGACATAATCATAATTTACTTACGTTTACTAAACATTTACAGACACACACAAATAATGACAATAAAGTGTAGGTAAATAGTATTCCCTCCGTCCCAAAATAAATGAGTCACTTCTTTTTGCACGTATTTCAATGAACTTGGTTGATGTACTTGTAAATGTAATTTTTCTGATTTTCTTATTTTGTATAAAAATATAGACTCTATATTTTTGTATAAATAAAAAAAATTAAAAAAAAATTATTTACAAGTATTTCAACCGAACACGTGAAAAAATTAACGAAGGTAGTATAAGAAATAAGCAACCGGGGAGTGGGGACTGACTAAAACATGTGCAAATTCACATGCAAATATGACATATAGGAAGCTTTGCCAGAAGCAATGAGAGAATATAAAGCATGTCCTCCCTTATACCATCTCCAATACATAACACTAAATAACGTAGCTTTTACATTATTTTGATGTAAAAATAACACCATTCATAAAAACAATTCCAATCCATTAACACTATATCTTACACTAAAAGTCTAAAAGAAGATATGGTGTTTTCACATTTTCAAAGTAAGTATCTTGTTTGGGTTATAATAGAATATAAATAGGGCATGAATGGAATATATTTGTTTTTGTTAACTAATATGAGGGCATAGTGGGAATTATGAAAGACGTCAAAATGGTGTAAAAATTACACCAAATGTACTTTTGACACCAAATTTGGTGTCACACTATTCATTTGGTGTAATTTTTACACTATTATAGTGTTGCATTGGAGGGAACTTTACATTAAAAATTATATCATTTAATGTTATAGTGTTGCATTGAAGTTGCTCTAAATGTATACTCTTCTGTTAACGTAACCATTGCTATGTATTCTCTTTTATGTGCGGGGTTTATACACAAATATTTTCTGTAATACTCATGTTCTAAATATTATAATATATTGCAAGTTCGGCACAAATTTAATGCGTTCAATCATTCCGTCGTATGTATTCCATCACAAAACATCACCCTTTTTTTTTGCGTACGAAATATTCTGATTTTAGGAAATTTCCTGAGATAAATCCGGGAGGCTTTTTTCTCATTTACTAATATGAAAGTATAATTAATTAAGTTGTGGTCGGCAACCTAAAATATTACACTTGGAATATAAGGTGCATGTGCAATTACTAACATATATATTAGGACTCAATATCTAGCTACAAACATCGCTAGACATTATTTGATGTTCTTAACTGGCGATGCCCACACATTAATTTAGTATATCAATGTCATTATTATGTTAACTTATTAATAATTAAGTACATAAAAAAAAATATAGTACGGAAGGAGTAAAAAAACATAAGTAATTTACTTTCTATATCTATATCAAGTCGGCTTTGTTACGACAAGGCATAAGTACTTGATCTGTCGGTCTTAAAATAAAATGAATGACAGTTTAGAAGATGAATGATTGACTGAACAGTGGGAATAAAATTTGAAAAATGATAGAGAATCTAAAATATTATTCCAAAAAATTTCTCATATGTCATTTATTTGGTAATCTTTCTAATATAAATTGGGAATTCCGCATGCATATATCTGCTCACTAATAAAAAAAAAAATCACGTGTCTTCCATGTAATTTTATATAACTTTTGGGACATATTTTTGGATTACCTAGGTCTTGTTTGTTTCAATGTAATCAAATTATGTAACTAGAAATTTCTTGGACTAAAAATGAGTTACAATGTTTAGTTAATTGTGTTTTAAATTTGACAAGAGAATTCAAAGTTCCAAGGTTTTAATAGTTACCCCACAATATAAAATTTTAATTACCAAGGTTCTCCATAATCACTCTAAGTTACATAGCTATCTAATATAAAATTATTAATTACTTACCAAAATAAACAACTTAATTTCTAGTTACATAATAATCATCTAAACACAAAATTTTGAATTATCTTGGAATCCTTTTTTATAATACCTGAGTCTACCAATTAGAGTTCACCCCTAAATTTTAGATCAATCATATTATATTAAGAGTTTTCCTTATTTAACATTCTCATCCTATTTTACTAACCATGGTTAGTTCAACAATTCTAACTTAAATACAATAATGATTTTATTTAACATATCCATATATACATTTTTTTATATCAAAAAATAATAATTAAATTGGTGTTAATGTAATAATAATTATTATTAGAATTTAGATACTCAGTTTACTAATTGGACTTTATCTTGAGTTCTAAAAATCAGATTTCGATGATTTTACAGCCCACGCGAAGCTAACAAAATTATCTTTAATTTAATGATGGTTTAACAAACTTTTTCTAATTGAAACTATCTATAAATGTAAGAGAAGAGAGAGTTACGAATTTTTACTTAGAGAATTTTATTCAATATAGAAAACCTATTTATATTTGGTTTAAATTATCACAATACAATTCTTAGTATTTGTTATAATCCTACTATTAATCATATACACTTTTTAATTTAATGATGGTTTAACAAACTTTTTCTAATTGAGACTATCTATCGATGGAAGAGAAAAGAGAGTTACGAATTTTTACTTAGAGAATTCTATTCAATATAGAAAACTTATTTATATTTGGTTTAAATTATCACTATTCACTTCTTGGTATTTGTTATAATCCTACTATTAAGCATATACATTTTTTAATATTAGATCTAACGGTTCTCATCTATCTATTTAAGATCTAACATTCTTTATTAATTTGGTCGTCTAATGACGTAAACTCTTAATTTAATGAATTCATATATTACATGGTTCTTAATTTCAAATTTCTTTAATTATAAACCGTAAATAAAGTTTCTAAATATGTATATATCAGTAGATTACACATGATTATATATTATTATTATTATTTATTATAATACCTGAGTTTACCACATATCAATTTATCAATGGGAAAATTGTGAATTATTCTAGCACCAAGCCACCAACCAAAGTCCACTACTAAATTTTAGGCTAATCAAATTAAACATAACATATTTCTTTATTTAATTTAGATTCTACCTTCTAATCAAGTTTAAACTAACTCAAATTAAACTCATTATCAACTGAATTTTATTTTTTTATATCAATTAACTAAACATAATAACTATTTTTTTTTTATTTTGATGATTAACTAATTAAAAAATCATTACAACAAATCTAAGCAACTTTACCCCCACTTTCTATCAAACCTAGCCAATTTCGATGAACTAAGTGTTTGCATCAATTTTTCTTCGTGCTAAATCATATCAGTTTTAGTTAATATAACATTATGTATCACTTTATTATCTAGCTTAGTATACTTGGATGAATTATCTTTGTATTTCAATTATATACATGTATCATCTTTTTATGTTTTAATTGTCAACAACTGAAAAATGATTCTAACAAAAAATAAAAAAACAACTTAGGTTTTTATCGTCCCCACCCCGAATTCTCTCAAAATTATTTCTCATACGTATATTCAGTGGTCAGCTCCAATAATTATGCGACTTACTCAACTGTTATCATCAATCCTTCGCACATTATACCGATTTGTCAACATAAATGATATTTTTTACAATGTTGGGTTGCCAATTTTATTATTCATAAATTACCTGCATTATAACAAATATTTTATCATTATCCATACATTTTAAAGTACGATATAGTTTTCCTCACATGACCTTTCTAGAGTGGTTAATACCCTTATAAGATTCATTTCTTAAATGCTCGGAAACAGAACTTTCATAGATCCGTAGAAGTTGATTATTGAGTTAACGTTGTATAAATTTTTACTTTTTCAACTTAATTCTCAAAGATATATCATTAATGATTAGAACCCTTTATGAAGCATCTTGACTCCACAAAATGAATGAATGACATAAGGTACACAATAAATCTAAAAACCATTAATTATCATTCATTTTGAACCAATTTTTATATAATTATCATTTAGAATCAAACTCACTCATTTTTCTATAATTATCATTGTGATTATTTCCCTGAAATTTGTGGTTTCCTATTTATTAAAAAATCTAGAAATGTAAACACAGTTAACTAGAAAGTCTGTATTAAAATTAATATTAAATTAGATATACAAATAGTTAAATATTCAGTTCATAATTATCTTTTAAAATCGGAACCATTCAATTTTTTTCCCATTATTAGCATTTTAAATATTTGTCCTTCAATTTTATTTGTGGTTTATTATTAATTAAAAGATCCAAGATTGTAAAGAAAATTATTTAGTAGGTCCACATTAAATTTGATTTAGATTAGATGTACAATTAGTTAAGTATATATAAATTTGATGTGGTAAATGTGTACACAAAATTTTGATTTCATAGATATATTAATTTTTTTATTTTAAAGTTTTTATAAATTTTTATATTCTTTTACGTCTCATATTCCTCTCCAATTCTAACTTTTTACATTGGTTCCACGATTACCTCCATCTTTTACAAACTAATCAGATTGATGTATATGAAACATATATGGGAAATTGACAAATTATAGTAAGAATGAAGATATTTCATTGTAAATTTTGTTGATGACCCGTTGCATGGACACCAAAATCGTTACAAAAAAAAAATCATTTTCTCTACTTTTTTGAGAATATAGATCCCGTTTCGGTTAGCTTAAAATAATGGTTTATGACTTAAAGTTACTTAAAGTGAAAAGCAAAAATTTTAAGTAAATATATGTTTGTGTAATTTTGTATTATGTATAACTTATGAGTTATTAAAATTATAAAAATAAAAGTACAATTTTTAAGTTGAACATGTGAACGATGATATAATTTTTTACCAAATAAAATTATAGAAGTAAAATAAATAGTTCAAAAACTACATCCTTCCAACTTTTAACTGTAAACTATTTTTTCAATTTTAAGTCACTTTTTACCTTATTACACAAACAAACTTACATTTTTAAACTCAAAGTTTAAAATGACTTTAAGCTCCTACCTTTATGAAAAGCCAAACGAGATCTATACCGCACACCCTAATGAACATCCTCATACGTCCCCTAAATTAACCATGTCTGCCGTATTTGCGTAATTACGACGTATTTATATTTGATAAATTAAATTATTAGATAGAGAAAAATCGATTTTTGTGAGTCATGCCGTTTTTCGATAAGAGTTGATCACTTTTGGTCTCTACTTTTGGTTTTTCTACTGATAAAATACATACACACACATATATGTACCACACACCCCAATGAACATCATTATACATTCCCAAAACTAACCATGATTATCGTATTTACGTAATTATGAAGTATTTATATTTGGAAAATTAAATTATTAGATAAGGAAAAAAGCGATGTTTGTGAGTCATTCTTTTTTTTTTTTGAGAGAGTTGATCACTTTCTGTCTTTACTTTGATTTTTTACTGACAAAAATACATACACACACGGGATCTGTACCACACACCCCAATGAACATCCTTACATTCCCCAAACTAACCATGACTATCGTATTTGCATAATTAAGATGTATTTATATTTGGCAAATTATATTATTAGATGAGGAAAAATTTGATGGTTGTGAGTCATGCTATTTTTTTTGTAAGAGTTGATCAATTTCTCTATCTACTTTTGATTTTTTTTACTGACAAAAATACATACATAGTTATTTACGCACTCATGCATGCTCCAAATAGAAGCATATACTTTTTCAACTTAATAAATACTTAGGTTATATATATATATTTGTTCGTGTGTTGAATACATATCCCGGGACAATTTTTTGTTGTCAAATAGTTGTAAGAAACACCTATTTATATTCTACAAAATCATTTCTATATTTTGATAGTCAACTTTGAATAGGTACTTTATAAGCTCAAGTCAATAAATTATGTAACCTAAGGGAGTAAAATTCTACTGTGCTTACTTCTCCAAAGATGTTTAGTTTTAGCCTTTTCTTATATTTGAAGGATCTATATAATATTTGGTAGATCTTAAATGTGAGTGAATTTCATACCAGAGTTAATGATAGTCACTTCCAACCCGAGAATATAAGGTGAATTTCGTTTTTAATTTTTTCAAAATAAATTTTCCACTTTGTTTTATTGGATGGTCACTAGAAAATACGCAGAAAAAAGACATCTCACTAAAGACATATGTACTCTCTATGAAGTATTTTATAGTTTGGCTATAAACATTTATTGTCATTGTTGAATTCGAAATGCAAGAAATATATGACAAGCTCACTATTTGACATGTGTCGTTATCAGTATTTGTAATATTTTTCTAACCCCTAAGATCAAATGTAGTTTTCTTTCAAAGTAGTTTAAAGATTACTGAATTATATGTATATATATATATATATATATATATATATATATATATCTAATTTTTATTTTGATTAATATCTATAATTTAGTCTCTTCATATTGATTAGTGACATAGAAAACATCTCTACGAGCGTAAATGTCATATCTATGTTGATATCTGACATATTATGAGATAAACTTAACTAATAATGTGAATGTTTTATAGGATCTTGAAGGTCTTACAAATACATTGAGTCAGCAAGCTAAAATTTATATGTAACAAAATTGATCGGTTTACATGTGAAGGTCACTAACAACGAGATGATTCAATACGGTGAAACTCTCACTTTAATTGACTTGAGAATATTCATTTGCCATGAATTTAAATGCTTCCATATTATGCCTTGAGATTTACTATGTCAATCGCTCAATCAGTTAGGTAATTTGTATGCAGCTAAGCATGACCATTTAGCAGTCTCCAAAGACATTAAACACATTCAACAACATAAGAGGTTCAATTAACAATATAACTTGGTCATTCAGTAGTCACCAAAGAATTTGTCACTTAATGTTTGCTTGCATTAATAAAATGCAAATGTGTACTTGCGTTATTTTTATTTTAATAATTATGCTTTTATTATTTTGCCGGGTCTTCAAGATAGGACCACATTGAACCGAACTTTCCGTAAAAGTAACATCGTTAAATTATTTGGGAAAAACAAAAAATAATTTTTTTTTTAAACATTTATATATGTTTTTGTAACTATTTTAAATTGTTTGAGATTGTGGTTTCGGTGCGTAGCACGGGTAAAATGCTAGTCTATAATTATAACTAAGTTACAAGAAAATATAAGTTCATGTGTAATTATAAAATTGACAAAACAAACGAGATCTTAGTATTACTCATAAAATTTATACCGAATGCTGGGAGAAAATGAATCTAAGAAATTTTTTTGTGATGATCGGTCTGTTTCATTTTGTTTTGACATGAGGGTCGTGTTGTCAACCTTTTCAGTTGTATGGTCTTTTTCGATTGTTTTCAGTGTCGTACACATATTTTACTACTTCACCACCAAGTGGATAAAATACTTGGTTATAAAAAAAATATAGATCGATCTCCGAACAAGTAGGGTTGCAAATTCAGCAAGAGGAATATTATTTTTTAAAATTTCGAGTACAATCAGTTGGTTTACTTCACCAACAAGTGGATAAAATTCTTGGTTATAAAAATATTTAGATCGATCCTACAACAAGTAGGGTTCCGAGCAGGGGCGGGGCAAAAAATATGGGAGTTCTATGCCAAATTTCAAAAATTGAGCCGTTTATTTATATTTCAAAATAAATTTAAATAAAATAAACTATCTAAAGGTATTGTAAATAAAAAAAAATAGATTCTGATAAATTCACTAAAAGAGAGTCGTTAGTCTTAAACATTTTGTTAAATTTCAAAAAGTACATATAGAAAAGTTATAAATTTGGGGGTCCTAAATTTTCGGGGACCTGTGTGATAGCTCGCCGGTCATCCCGGCGCCGGAACCGGAATTCAGCAAGAGGATATAATTTTTTAGAATTTGGAGTACAATCGGTTGGTTTAGAATATTAAGGCTTCATGTACAGTTTTACTGTATCTCTGTTTTACTGCATCATTATATAATGTATACTCTTTTTGTTTTAATTATAAAAGATAATCGGCTAGTTACTATATTTTATATTATTATATAATTTGCTATTTTTATATTGTTTATTTAATAGAATAAATGATCTAAAATCATAACTTTCAATGTTTTGATTATTTTTGGAAAATGAGAGATTTTAGTAAGAACAAATAAAAAAGGTAACATGTTGAATTATAGATATTTTTAGAAAATATAGATTTTAGTGACAACAAATATAAAAGTTAATATATTTTAATTTAAAAATAATTGTCCGTGATATTTTTGGAAAAAAATAGATTTTGTTAGAAAAAAGTGTTTTAATTATAAAAGGTAATCAACTAGTTATTATTTTTATATATAAATATTTTTGGAAAAAAGAGATTTTAGTGACAACATATATAAAAGATAATATGTTTTAATTTAAAGATAATTGTCTGTGATGTTGAAAAAGAATAGATTTAGTTAAGAAAAAATGTTTTAATATAAAAGGCAATCAGCTAAACTATTTTTATATTATTTATTAAGTAGAATAAATGACCGAAAACCGAAAACCGAAACTTTCAATGTTTCGGCTTTAATAATATAGTAAGTATATATTTTTTATTATTTTATTATTTATTTAATAGAATAAATGACAGAAAATTTCAATGTTTGGGTTGTTTTTGGAAAAATAGAGATTTTCAATTTTTTGGTTGTTTTTGAAAAATGAGAGATTTTAGTAAGAACAAATAGAAAATGTAACATGTTGAAGTATAGATATTTTTGAAAAATAGGGATTTTAGTGACAACAAATATAAAAGGTAATATGTTTTAATTTAAAGGTAATTACAAACGTAATATTTTTGGAAAAAGAGTAGATTTTGTTAGAAAAAAGTGTTTTAATTGTAAAAGGTAATCAGTTGTTAATATTTTTATATATAAATATTTTTGGAAAAGAGATATTTTAGTGACAACAAATATAAAAGGTAATATGTTTTAATTTAAAGATAATTGTCCGTGATATTTTTGGGAAAAAAATAGATTTTTTTAATGAAAAAGTGTTTTAATATAAAAGACAATCAGCTAGTTTCTATTTTTATATTATTTTATTATTTATTAAATAAAATAAATGACCGAAAAGCGAAAATCAAAATTTTCAATGTTCCATCTTTAATAATATAGTATAGAGATTGTTTCCGAGATTCAAAATAAAAAAGGTACAGGCAACAAATATTATACTTTATAAAAAATGAGAAATATGATAATTTTAACAATACAGTCGTTATACTTTGAAAAAGTTCAACGCAATGATAAAATGTCTTCGAGGATAAGATCAAAATAATCCCTTTATAAAGACATTAGTGAAAGTTTAGGAGTATAATTTAACACCATTTTGCTGCTAGTTTAATTAGCTTTCTACATAATAGTTGCATTCTGACATATTTTTAATTAGTAGTATTACATCTCCTGCATTTTTATATCTTCTCACTGCTCTCTTTTCACCCCTATATCCTCTTCTTTCTTCTTTGTTATGTCTTTCATCATTTTTGAAGTGTATCCAAGATTTATGTGTTCTTTTTAATATAAATGTGCTTGTGTTTGTGTGTTCTGCTGGAAATCTGTAACCCCATGACCTGCTTGGTAGAGTTAAAAATTCTGGTAATTTCGGTCCCGATATCATACTTCAAAAATAAAAGAATGCTTTTACAGATTCAAATATATTGGATACTTCATAAATGGAATTAGAATTCATTACAGGAAAAGAATCCTTTTACAAAATCATTCATGTAACTCGTATTTTAATCAAAATACATTCAACATTCGAATTTTTGACTTATGATATCATTGAGTTTCTTAGTAAAGTCCAGAAAATCATGTAGATTAGTGAAAATGTTCAGTTGAGATTAGTGAAAATGTTCAAATGAGTTAGTTTGTTACATTTTAAAATATTAATGTAAAAAAGTGTAAACAATGTGTTGAAACAAAGAAGTAGTAGACAACCTTATACACATTTTTATGAAATTTTTACATTAATATTTTAAAATGTAACCATGCAATAATCAAAGATGAATTAAGTTGAGACTAGTGAAAATGTTTGTTAAAGTGATTTAAGATGATAGCTAAGATGATAGCAAGTAGAGAATATAGTTGTAACTATGGTTCTCTCTCTTTATGTTATGCCACATTATTGCAAACATGAACATGTGAGCGGTAACATGGGAAACCCACAACAACATAAACATGATACACTTCAATTGTTAAAAAAACCCCACCCACTAATTATTTTACAACTGTTCCAACTCCCCTTGATAAAATAGAGGTAAACAATAACCGGACAATCATTTCCTTAATTTTATATTATTATTTGTCTTTCACCCTGCACAACAAAATAAAAGAGTACCAACATGTACAATCTAATTACCAGATTAAATACGGAAATTGAACAGTACAATACAAGTGCAAAACTAAAATACGGACTAGATTGTGATGAAATAAGAATCCAATGTCTTTTAGGTAAAAAACTAAAATGCAACCCTACCGAAATAATTCAAAACTCGGCAGAATTTGAGTTAATTTCTTGTCCACAAAAATTGACTAATAAAAACTGGGCCTACCTTGAGAACTTTTCATTCAAGGCTCCAAAATTAAATGTCATAGAGTGGTCCAACATATATAATACGGCTCATTTAGTCATTTTTGGCTTCACCTGTCAACTGTAGTAGTCTATTCTCATATGTCCAATCTTCATTATTTGTGTGTCGGATTTTCTTCTTCCAACTCTTTATCCTCGCATTTGTAATTTCTTTTATAATCAATTCACAACAACAACCAAAAATAAATAATAAATAAATAAATTATATATATATGTTAAAGTAGAAATTAATTTTATTATTTGATCTATTTTAGTCAAGTTACGAAATTAGTAAGTTTCTTCTTCCTGCACCTGCAAATGTCTTGTAAAGATATTTCAACACAAGACACACTTGACATTTTTCCTTGAATCTGCTCCACTTTTATAGCTTGGCTTGAATGTACATGGTGCTGCCAACTGCCAAGTGCTAACTCAAATTGAAATTTTGGGGCTTCATCAGTTTTGTGAAAGGGTAAACCCACAAACTACAGCCTGAAAATCTGCAATTGTTGTTATGGACTTCAGTTTCTGAATTGGATCAAATAGCAACTGCCCATTACGAAATTTATTGATTGCATAGCAATCCAACAGCCACCCCAGTCGCCCACTGACTCATTCCATCTCATTTTAGCAGTCTCTTTTCAAAATATATTTACATATATTAAAAATATTAGTTACATAGTATTTTAAAAATATTAGACCAGTATTGTAAAAGTCGGTCGACTAATTGATTACTTACCGATTAATCGGTAGTCGGACGGGTCCCGTCTCGATTAAATAAAAATCGGATCAAAGAGCGGGTTTTCAAAAAATCGGTCAAAAGTAGACCGAGAAGGAATTAATCGGTCGAATCGGTCAAAAATCAGTCAAAGTTCAAAAAAAATTAAAAAAAAATACTTTTAAAAAAAATTAATTCTTTTTAAAAAAAGTTAATAAACATACATGACTGTAATATGAGTATGTGTTATTAATTTATTGACTAAATATTTTACTAAACTAAATCCTTAACACACCGATTATTTTCTAAAATTGAATTACTCTATTCGTTCATACTAGTTATACACTAATGATATATTGATAAATGGTTTATTTTTGTAAATTTGAATACTTAAATATCAACATCAGACTATTGATATATTATCTTTTTTGTAAATTTTTTGACTAATTTGATGGTACTAATATAAAATAGTATTTATTTAATTAAAATATATCTGATTAATGCTCTGATTAATCACTAGAAGGTACCTCTACCGACTATTACCGATTCCCGTCTTTTAGAACACTGCAAAAGACTTATAAATATAACAACATATATCAAATATACATTTATAGGTCCCCTTCTAGAGAGAATAAGTTAGAGAGAGAATTGGAGAGAACCACAATCTAAGCCATTAATTTAAGTTTTATATATTTAACGATCAGGATTTAATTAAAATTTTAATTAAAAAAAATGACACCCCCATTACATGAACGGTTAGGGACATAAATGCTCACCGAACCACCTATACACACAGTCACACACAATTACGCACAGAAATAGCAAGTGTAGAGAGAGAAACAGAAATCGAGCTTCCTGTCTGCGATTACAGCTTCAGATTCGACGATTACATCTGAAAAAGGTAAACAATCTTTGTTATTATATCAAATTTGATACTACTATTAAATTCGTATATTTATTGTTTGATTCATCATAATAAGCTTTTGATTCGTTCTTCAATTCGTTTTTTCAGGTTAATTTTAGCTTGATTTGTCATTTAACGATGTTCCACCGCATAGGTAAGCAATATTTTGGTTTTTTTAGTAAATTTTATACTCACTAGATCTCCTTTTGTGCTTTTTGTTTTTATCTTCTACGGTAGAAGCATATTATATGTTTTTATTGATTGTAGTATGTGATTCTACTGTAGAAGCATGATTTTAATAGTTAGAAGCATAATATTATATGATTTTTTGTCTGTAGTATGTGATTCTACTGTGGAAGCATGAATTTATGAGTTAGAAGCATAATTTTATATGTTTTTCTTGTTTGCAGGTTATGGTTCTGCAGTAGAAGCATAATTTTATATGTTTTCCTTGTTTGTAGTATGTGATTCTATTGTAGAAACATGAATTTATGAATTTAAAGCATAATTTTATATGTTTTCATTGTTTGTAGTATGTGATTCTACTGTAGAAGCATGAATTTATGAGTTAGAAGCATAATATTATATGTTTTTTTGTTTGTAGTATGTGATTCTACTGTAGAAGCATGAATTTATGAGTTAGAAGCATAATTTTATATGTTTTTTTGTTTGTAGTATGTGATTCTACTGTAGGTTGTGGTTCTGCAGTAGAAGCATAATATTATATGTTTTTTTTGTTTGTAGTATGTGATTCTACTGTAGAAGCATGAATTTATGAGTTAGAAGCATAATTTTATATGTTTTTTTGTTTGTAGTATGTGATTCTACTGTAGGTTGTGGTTCTGCAGTAGAAGCATAATTTTATGTGTTTTTAATTCTTCTATAGAAGCAAATTTATGTTTGTGAAATATATAAGCCACGACTAAGGTGAAATTTGGAACATGTATTCATATGTGCTATTGTGTTATGTGATTCTACAAAACTGTTTTTTGTTTTTGATCAATAAAGATTAAGAATTAGACATATTTGACGAAAGACATGCTAGTATTTTCATCGTATTCTTGATTGCTCTGTGCATTACCATTATGTTGTATTTTTACTGGTCTTCGTATTTTTAAAATGTTTTAGGGAAACGATCGAGCAATAGATTGAGGAATAGACCAAAAACATCTGCTTCAAAAGGTTCTACAGTGAGGAGAAGACAAAAATCACAAACAGAAAACAAGAATTGTGATGCAGAAGAACAATTGACCACAAAAGATTTTGATGAGTATCGGAGGTAATTAAAAAACAAATTATGTATTGTTTTAAGAAAAGTCATTTTATATGTATAAGTGATTGAATTACTGACTTGCATTGAATCTACTTATTCACTGATGGCTTTTAAGAAACTTGACTTAAAAGCATTATAGAAACTTGAATTGTTATTTGTTATCGTGTGTGAGATGTTTTTATGTGCAAGTATTGATTTTCTTTTATCTTCACAATTCAGTATACTCAACTACTAGTATCCCCCTACACGTTTAAAGGAAATGGCTAGTCACACATTTTATGTGTAAACACTTTGATTCGACAATAGAATGTAATGCTACTATAGAAACATAAATTTATGAGTTAAAAGAATAATTTTATGCTTTAGAATCATAATTTCATCCTATAGTAGACACACTATCTGTATAGTTTTTGTTGTAGATTTTTAATTTCATTTTCTTTATTCTACTCTAGAAAAATACGTCTATTTGTATTTGTATGTTTGATTCCACTGTAGAAGGTTCATTACTATAAAAGCATATGTTACTAGAACAAATATAACCATGACCATGTAGTCCTCGTTCATACTAAGCTTCAATTACTAGAACAGAAGCACATATATATTAGAAATGAAAAATAGTTGTTGTCCTTGTGGGAGAAACTGTCCAAAGTTGTTATTAATGCTATAAAGCTGGTTAAAGGAAAAAGACCATATAAAGTTGCTATTTACTGGTTTACTAGACAAATTATTTTGAATTGCTAATATATTTGTTTCTTCTAGGGCCTTCTGGAAAACACTACTCCGTGGTAAAACAAAAGGATGTGAATGTATAGACCCTTTATGGTTCGTTGCTTACAAAAACAATTCAAAAGCTACAGCAATGAAATGGATCTCACGTGATAATGTTTTTAAAAACCAATATCTCTTCATTCCAATGTGTCAATCGTAAGTTAACATTTAAGAATATTTTGTTTTTATTATATTTTATTTGCATTTCATAATTCTGAAAAAGTTGAATTTTGTCTAATCATAGGAGCCATTGGAATCTGCTAGTATTGTGCAACTTGGGACATAAATTGGAAAGTGAAAGAAGTCCTTGTATATTACTACTTGACTCACTTCATGCAGCAGACCCTAAAAGACTTGAACCAGAAATTAGAGAGTATGTTTTTTTATAATTAAAAAGTAATTATGTGTTTGTTAGGTAAAGTTTGTGGCAGTTGACAATTAAATTATATGTTCTACAGCTTTGTCAAGGATATATACAAAAGCCAAAAGATAAAAGAATTTGATGTAGTGTCTGACTTCCCGTTCAAGGTCCCAAAAGTCCCCCAACAAAAAGATGGTGTACGATGTGGGCACTACGTTCTATATTACATCTACAAATTCATTATGTCATGTCCAGAGAACTTCAATGTTAATAAAGATTATCCAAGCTTTGTAAGTTGAAAATGATTATTATTTCCATTTATTTTTATTGTTTTTCTATGTCATTCTGATTTTGTTTCTTATTTTGTTCATAACAGCTGGATAAAAATTGGTTCACAGGTAGCGAATTTGAAACATTTTGTGAAAGTCTACCATCCTTGGTTGCACAGATGCTTCCAGAAGCAGAATATATAAGTGACAAAGAAGTTGACAATGAAGAAGAATTCGTAAAGGGTATGACTAATTCATGCATAAAACATGAATGATTAAACCAAAAACTTTTTATACTTTGATTGTTCACCAAAACCTTTTTTAATCTCATCTTCTGTTTTGGTTAATTTACAATCTTTTACAACAATACTGATTTGTGTAAAGGAATATTAATGACTTGTTGCAATTTTGTAGGTGAAAAAACTGGCTTCGTCAAAAATGTTGAAAGCGAAAATGATTCATTACAATTTCCACCAGTGTTTGAACCATTTGATGCTCTCCGAGCACTAGTTTTATACAGCCTAGACAGCTCCCAAGAGAAACCAAATACAGTTCTGCCATTAGTTTCATGTAAGCATTCATACCACATTATTATTAATGGAACTTGCTTATTTTTAACCAAATGAAAGTATTATTTCTTATAAATTTGTTATGTTAAAGGTGCAAACAATGACACCCCTGAAGCAGTTGAAGAAATTCCGATTGAAAAGAAAAATGATAAGGAAAACTCTGTGAGTGTAATTACCAAATCGGATTTCCAGTGCCAGGAAAAGACAACGAAAAGGAAACTGAAAATAAAGGTCAGAAAAGAAAGAAGTTCTTTCATAATTGAAACAAATGATAGAGCAGTTGAAGAACGAACAAATGATGAACCACAGGTCTAGTCTACTAGTCCACTTTCTGATAAATATAGAATGAAACATATTTAAATACGTGGGAGACTGTCTTTATGTATATGAGTGTTCGAGTTTCTGTTGTTTGTTTATATACTAAATCTTGTTATATATTTTTCTTTTTCGGCTTCTATCAGGCTCAAGAAGTTCGAAGACAGAAAAAGAGAGACCACAAAAAGTTGGAGGAAAAACGAAAATCTCCAAGACTCATGACTGTGAATGCCAAGTCAAATGATGAGGTAAAAAACCTACTTTCATGAAACAGATTGTTTAAGATGCTATAACATGTATATCTGATTCTGCTATAGAATAATAGATTAATCTAGTAGTTCCTTCATTTTCAATTTGGGGAACCAAAAATAGGGGTTCCACAATAGTTATTTCTGATGTAACAGTGTAATTAGACATATACATCATTTATCTACTAAAAATCTTTTTTTTTTTTGGTTTCTATCAGACTACAACAAATGCAAATGGAGGAAAGAATAAGAAAGCTTCATTCACCATAAATGATGACAGTGACAGCGATTTCGAGGAGACTCTTCCAAGAAAAAGATGTACAACTGTGGGAGAAAAATCTCAAGGGAAAAAAAGAAAAAATTCGGTCAAGGTATTAAAACTATACATTCGTGTAATTCTATAGTAGGATCATAAACAAAAATTTGTAATCTTACTTCATAAATCTTTTTTTTTCTGACCTCTTTCAGGCTGAACAGAAAAATGGAAAGAAACAAAAGATTGACAAACCAAAGAATGAATCTGAAAAAGTTCCTGGAATGCCAAAGAAATTGCTAATTAGAGCTTACCCATCAACTTTCTCAAAGGTTATAGATGGGTTGTCAAATGCTCAAAAAGAGTGGGTGAGTAAAGTAGGTTTTGGGTCTCTCTTGTCTTTTTCTTTAAGGGCAATTCCACATGAAATTGGAATTAATGTCGTATGGTGGTTCGACCACTTGAATTATGAGATGAGCTTTGGTAACGACAGAAAAATTAAAATTACTGAAGAAGATGTGAATGATATATTGGGTCTACCAAGAGGTAAAAAAGAAGTTGAATATAAGACGGAGAAGAAAAAGGATGATG
The DNA here is from genome assembly GCA_030848705.1 of Heracleum sosnowskyi. NCBI lineage: Eukaryota > Viridiplantae > Streptophyta > Magnoliopsida > Apiales > Apiaceae > Heracleum > Heracleum sosnowskyi. Next base: position 117,582,111 of record CM061239.1, read on the forward strand.
AAAAAGTGCAAGAATGGAGGGAAAGGTTTCCAATGAGGAAAGATGATTCAAAAATCACGGAGAAGATGATCTGTGATGCAATTGGACGATCCGAAGATGCAGATTTATTCTTCAAACAGAATTTTATGGTCCTAATGACCAATCTGTTTGTAAGAACGATTAAATCGAGCTTTGTTGATCAGTATGCAATGAGTTTCAAGGGAGATTTTGACAAAGCAGAAGAATACAACTGGTGCAAGGAAGTCCTTAAAAATCTGAAGGAGGCACATGAGCTTTGGTTTGAAAATCCACTTACGCAATACTATACTGGTTCCCTCGTGTTTCTACTTGTAAGTAAACAAAAAACCTTTTATTTTGTGATTTTCAAGATAATTATCCTTCCCTCTATGATACACTAATATGAGTTTTAATTTTTGTGTTAAATTTCAGTTTCTCTACCTTGATCGAACTACAAATGATCAAATCAAAGTAGAAAGGACTAGACCAGTTTACAATGCTTGGAAGACATCACTTATTGCAAAGAGAAGTGAAGTTGAGATGTATGATGAGAGTTTTGGGAAAGGGCAAATAGTAAGTGTATATAATCTAGTTGAAAATATTAATATTTTGCTGACTCAAACCTTTACAAAAGACTATATCATCACTGTATATAGTGCAAGTTTTAATATTTAGGTGAATAAGTTTCTTATGAATATCTGTTTGCACTCATTTTTACAAATGCAGCTTAAAAATTTTAACATCGGAAAAAAAGAGGAAGAGATGCAGAAAAAAGGGGAGGAAAAGAACATTAATAATATTCCAGATCCAGATCCAGCTCAAGTCAATGATGAAAACGACACTGATCATATTGCTCCCCATGATCATATTGCTCCCCATTTTTCGAAGATGATCCAGCTCAGTGTATTCAAAGATGTTGATGGCAATGTTACTGAAGAAAATGAAGAAAATGTGGACCAGGTAAATTTAGTCTTATATAGGAGATGCTTTCCAAATAAAATTGAACCTGAGCAAGATTATTAGTGGTTTAATTGATAATTTTTGTTTTTCTGTTCTATTTTGCTTTTTAAACTGTTCAATACAGGCATTACATCTCAATGACAACTGGAGCACTCCAGAAGAAACATTGAAAGGAGTAGAATCATATGGAATGGTTTCTGAATCAGATGGGGTGGGCAGTGGTATCATATCAATTGCAAGGGAAATACAAAAGGACCATTCCACTGATGATGTAATGACGGAGCAGGTACAGAGTTGTTTAAATTTCTTTTGTTATTTGTAGTTTTTTTTATTGAAATGTGAAATCATATTCTTATATACATGGCTCTTTTCTTATATACCTACTTGCCTATTTCTCATTATTTTGTATTAATTTATTTTTTTCTCTTATGAAACTAGGAAATGATATCCCAACTAAACATTAAAATTAATCAGTTGGAGACCATGCATAAAAAGTTGAAATTCAGCTTCAAGCATGCAAATGAGCTTTTCCCAAACAATGAAAATTTGAATGAGGTGGAAGAAAGATTGGTGAAGATATGTCAATTATCAAGTCCAAGCCAGAGCGTAGGAGAAAGGTATTTTTATTCTTGATTGCATATACAAGTACAAGTGGTGATGGACCATTTTTGTAGATTGTTTTTTAATTGCAAAAAGTTTTTATTTTTCACGTAAGCAGAATTGAACTGCACTGGCCTGAATGTCCTGAATTGTTGGCCATGGAATGTCAAAAATTTCCTGATTTGTCAGCCAATGACCAGCCAGAATGTCAAGAATTATTGTCCAAAGGCTGGACCAAATGTCCGTTGGACAAGGACTGGCTTGAATGTCCTGAATTTTCAGCCAAGGACTCGAAAATAATTGATATCTTAGGACTAAACGAAATGGACAGAGCTTACAATAAACTTCATGATTTTGACGATTTTCTTGGAGAACTAACTATAGGTGGGCAAACTGTTGATTTTCTTAGATCTACAAGACAAAATTCAGAGAAAAGCATAACAGGAGTAGACATCGTTGTCACCAAACCAAAGAGGGAGCAGAAGCTGGGGGAATTCCATAAATCACCTTTCCTTAATCGAGCGATTGATTTCAACAAGCCGAAACTTTCAAAGGCGGAAGAGGAAGTTTGGATCTGGATTAATGGAAAGCGAGAAAAGCCAATGTAAGAATAATTTAAATTACAAGTGTATTTGTATTTTATTGTTGTGTGTCTTTTATTATAGAACAATGTGTGTTTATGTTTTATAATGAAATCTAAGTTGATTATATTTTTTTGCAGGGAAGAGATTTTTTTCTGGAATAATTCTATATGCTTGAAACATCAAATCCAAAGTTTGAAGATTGGTGAAAAAATATACACTAATGTTGTTGATGTTTTTACAACTATTTTAAACGAGGAGGAAATGTATAGGTCACCTGACTCCCCGCATAGATTCTTTTGCAACACCATGACAACGGTATACTTGTTCTAACAACTTATTTTAAATTACAATCAAGTTTAGTTATAAAATTAAGTTTTTTTTACAAAGTATTATTTTACTAATAACTATTTTGTACTTGTATTGTTATAGATGGGAACTCTAACGGTAACGAATCCTGTCCGATCAGATTCAATGGACAAGACCATGAAGTTTGTAAGATTCTGTTCAAATTTGGATTTTGTTCTTCACAGACATAATGTCAATATCAATGATGTTGATCTGGTAAATGATATATATCATCTACATTTCAATTTTTTGTTGATGTGCCATTTTCATATTTATTTTGACATCTATGTTTTATGTGTAGATATTTTTTCCAATACATTACGTAGAACACTTCTACGTGGTGTGTTTCAATCTGAAAAATATTGCAGTTGAGATTATAGATAATAACAAAATTGGTGAAGCTGGTACTTCAATTTATGATAGTGTGCCAGAGAGTTTGGTAATGTTCTGTACTTACTTTATGAATACTTAAACCTATATATTTCATGTTATTTAAAAAGTACGATCAATATGTTACTGCAGAAAGACAATTTTGTGGACTACATGGCAAAATTTAACGAAAGAAAGAGCAGGCAGTTAAGAAATGCACGAATTGTACGTCTGCAAATGAAATGGCGCACAAATGGAAATAACAAAGATTGTGGAGTTTTTGCTATGAATCATATGGAGACATATATGGGGAATGGTCTTCGTAACTGGGACTGCAAATTTACCAGCGAAGAGGTAAGTAAAAATAATACTACTTTTCATCTCATTGCTTTATCAGCATGCTACCTCATCTCTTCGTATTTACCTAAAATATTTGTTTCATTAACCAAACTGTATGAATGCTCTGCCTTATCTCAAAAAACATTGGTTCATATCACGCTACGTATTTCTATGTACTAGAGTGGTGTCGTTATTTCAAAAACATGCCTATAAATGTAGTAATGTAAAAACGTAAAAATATGTTGTAAAATATGTTGTAAAATAGGTAAAAAATTATTAAAACCAATACTGCACAACATCACAATGCTAGTAATGCCTCCGGTTATGATGTTTTATTTAAATTTCTGCAATTGAGCTGTGTTAGGTGAGCATGTATGTATTTAATTAGAAAAAGAAATTATGATATTATTTCTCCTTCATTTTGATGATAATCTAGGCCTAAAATTTGTTGGATCAAACCTAAATGTAATATTGTAATATCAATTTAATACATTTGCTAATAATAAGATCATCTATTGTTGGTGCAGGGTAACGAGCAGAAAAAGCAACTAGAGAAAGCCCGTCAAATTTATGCTGCAAAGATCATATACTCCCGTATCAATTATTTGAAAGACAGAATGTTGATTGAGATAAAGTCTGAATGTGAAAAATGACAAAACAGTATCTGAAAGTGGATGTTCTTGATCTTACATTTGCAATCTTGATCTAAATATTGGGTGGTACTTTGTTCTTGTCAGCTGTGGTATATATCTGGCCATGTTCTTTTGTAAGAGGGTTTTCAAAAATTATTCTTGACTTGAATCATTTGAACTTTAGAATCATTTTTATGAATGTAAATAGTACTTTCTGTTATAATATTCTTTTTATATGATTTGATTATACTGTTGAATCAAGATCACCAAAACAATTCATTAAAATCCATGGTAGATAACAAAGATGTTCATTCTACTATAGAATAAAAAATTAAGTATTAATGTTCAACTATAGAATGGAAAGTTATGTTGAACAACCATTAAAGGGAAATGTCTAAAATGTACAATTAATTCTACAGTAGAATCAAAATTACAATTTTTTACAACCCTAAACCTTAAGTGTGTATACGACTTATTCGTCATTTCGAATATTTCTAAAACCCAAAATGAAACATTGAACCCTTAACTGTTGAACCCAAAGGGAACGGATAAATTAAAAAAAACTTATTCTACAATTAAAACAACTTATAGTACTTATAGAATAAAAAATTATGTATTTCAACTATAGAATGGAAAATTATGCTAAACAACCATCAAGGGGAAATGACTAGATGTTCATTTGGTTCTCTAGTAGAGTAAAAAAAATTATTTCTTTTATAGAATCAAAAATTATATTAAATAATCATAAAGGGGAATTTACTAAAAGTACAACTGGTTCTACAGTTGAATGAGTAGGGGACCTTGGTGAACATTATGCTGAAAAGTGAAAATGATGGACTTCATTTTTATTTAATGGATAAATAATTTCTCTTGATTCCATTGTAGAACCAAATTAGTATGGGAGAGTACAATTAAGGAAATTAGATAAAATTTATATTGCTTCTACAGTAGAAGGGGGAAGTCATTGGACATTAGAGTAAACAAAGTAAAAGACTAAAACATGAAAACGAAGAAGTAATATTTGTTACTTATGAAGAAATTATCATTGTTTTACTACATTTAAAAATTCATCATTGATCGATTTATTTGAATAGATAATCAGTGATTTACTTGTTCAAATGTTTAATTTAACAGTTCTAATACAAAAATCATATTGGACAAAAAAGGAACTTGATTGATAATATCATTAAAACATAAAAGAAAAATACAATTAAAGAAGAATCATATTGCAGAAAAATCAAATTTCATTCATAAATATCATTACAATGGAAAAGGAAAGGACATTTTTTTTTGAATCCCAAAATGAAAAGACAAAAAAATTAATCCTAAGCTAAACTGCTTTTGATGCAGCGCTTGCAGGGTTGCCCTTGGCCTTCTCCTCCTCTTCCTCCACTATCCATTGCAAAAATAGTTCATTTCCTTCTTTTCTCTCAGTCTCTGCTTGTGCTCGTACTCTGGCAGCAAAAGCTTTTCTCACCTCTTCTTTGCGCTGATCAAGAAGAGCCTCATCCATACTTGCCCAGATATGAGCATTCTCATCCTCTGGTTTTTGCTCCTCTGTTTCAGCCTCCACTCTTTGCCAGTGAAGATTGCATATCTCATACCATGACAAAGTTCTAGCTTCCTCGGGCGTGACTCTCATCTTATCTCCTGACATTTCTTCTTTAAAAGTGTTGAATAAAAGAACTTTAAGTAAAAAATGAGATTATGTGATGAGATTATACTTTAAGGAATTTCAGTTTATATAGGCAGACTAAAAGGAAACTGAGGAGGCACAATTAAAAAATGAAGAGTTCAAATGCATGTAATGCATTGGTCACGACTCACGAGTCACGACTATAATTAGTTTCATACTTCCAAGATAGAATTTAATGACTGTGTCAAACGTGTGCAGCGGAAGGTTGATAAAGTGATGTGTTTAAATGCATTTACAATTTTATTTTTAAAAATATGAACCTCGTAAATTCATCAAAATACAAAATCATCCATATAAATTTACAAGCTTTTAACCAACTTAAAATTTTTGCATCTTCATTTTATTTTCTCCTTTTTCTTTCTTTTTTTTTATATAAAAAAGTGAAAGAAAATAAAAACACAACTAAATCAATAATCAAAAGTATTCTTAAAAATTACAAAAAATTAAAGTATTCTTAAAAATTACAAAAACCCAAAGTATCAAATTATCAATTTTATTTAAAGAAAAAAAATGCATTTCCAATTTAGTGTAATTTCTATAGTAGAATCAAAATTTTAGTTTAAAACCATGCTATACAAATGCTAAATACCCTAAAAAGGAAGAAAACAAAATTCTCTCACAGAATCAAAATTTATGTAGTGATATTCTACTATAGAATGGAAAATTATGTTGAACAACCACCAAGGGAAAATGACTAAAAGGTGCACCTGGTTCTACAATAGAATCAAAGATTATATTTGATTTTCCTTAATGAATACATAATTTCTGTAAAATCTGAGAAGCTCAAAACTATAAACAGTGCAGCTCTAAAACATAAATCATAGAAACATAATGGTGTGGGAATAGCATTTAACATAAAATTTCAACTATAGCAATAAAAGTTTATCATAATATCAATCCAAAAACCTGTGCACTACTGTAACCATATTACAATCATAATGAAAAACACAAACTCAAGTTCACAAGGTAGGGATATGATCTAAAATTGTTTTAAAATTGTTCCAAAGCATAAAATTGTTTTACAAACTAAAGTACTTGGCGAAAGCGGGCGCTGCCAATAAAAGTGCCCACGTCAAATCATTAGACCAAGAAAACTATGTTAGAAACAAGATGCATTATGTTAGTGAGCATATACTCATGTGTTAGCCTCTGCTTTCTTTTCGGATGGTTACTGCTTTAGTTTTCTCGCCAATCTTTTCATTGACTTCGCCTTATGGTTTTGAAGCTTCTTGAACTGCAAAGAAAAAGAGAGCACTATTATAAAAAATACTCATCAGCCAAAAGAACGTACTAACTGCATAAGAGAAGTCCACCAGTCATGTTAAAACATGAAAGCCTATCATTTCAAGGAACACAATCTCGACTCCATAGTCGACATATAACCAGCGAACAATTTTAAGAAAACTTCATTCAAGAAATTATTAAAATCAGTAATTACTTGGTACTTATATGCTAAAAATCAGTTGATTACAAAGTTTAAAACAAGAAAACATACCATCAGTTAGTATAATCATAAAATGGTGTTTTGTTATACAACATAGATTATAAAAGTATAACGTAGCAACTCAGATATTCAAAACCAATTCAATCAAATTCTGCAACCCAAACACCTACTATAGTAGTCCGACTAGAACTACCTAATCAAAAAACGCAGCTAGAAATAATAACTACCATCAGTTATCACACCATGCAACATGAAAGTAACCGAGCAAAACATAAGATGAGATACCTGTTTGTATTTCAATATTAGAATTGAGGGTTCCGTTTCCATGAACATTCTGACCATGAACAGTTTGAGATTCCATTCCCTGATTTAATGTACTCTGAACATTCTGAAGTAAAGAGTTTTGTTGAACCTGTTTACCCTTTTGCGGACAATTACGTGAATCATGAAACGCTAATGCCTTACAATTTCTACAGTTCTTCATTTTTCTCTTTTTTCCATCACAACTTATCTCTGCAGGACCGAGAATCCTTTTTCGGCTTCCTTTGTTATTACTTTGTAGAGGCGGAAGAACACTACTTGCACCTGAAGGCCTAACACCAAAATGTTCTTCAAGCATATCATCTTTTGTTACAGCAGATTTATGGAATTTTTGTTCTATCCTGATGTTCAAACATTTCATCTCCTCCAACATAAAATTCAATCCCTCGATATGATTTGAAACCTTGCCATAACAGTTTTGGAACTCGGTCAATATTTTCTTGGAAGTATCTTTAACTATATGGCCATTGCTGCTTTGTAAGTCATCAGGAAACTTTAGAGTGCAAAATCTCTCCTTCGCATTTCTCAACCAACGTCTAGACAAGAACTGATTTGGAATTCTTTCCACACCCCAAAGTCCTAGAATATAAAAACAATGTCTACAAAGATAACCTACTCGCACAAAAAGCTTACAAGAGCAGCAAACATCATTTTTCGAGAAACAAAATTCAACCTCAAACAGTTTATCATTCAAACTTCTATCTCGAACAACATATTTATTCACCCCATCAACAACAATCGGCTGGTTTGCCAAGCTCATGTGAAAACAGCTAACCTTAATCTGTTTCTGAACCTTATAGAACATAGTACGAGTGTAAAGGTGAGCTGCATGCTTTTCAATTTCCTTCTCAGTTATAGATTGCGGTACACATGTGTCTCCATTAGTGAGTTTCTTGTTTTCATGGATTTGTTTGTCAATGGCACTCTCATAACACATATAGAATTCAGAGAGTGTGTCTCCTTTCTGGACAAAGTGATTAAAGTAAAAATTACTACTTTCCGACCTGGATGTTGTTCTAAGTAACGCTCCCATTGGTTTGTCTCTGAAAAATGCCGGAATCCATGATTTCCTCATACCATAGATCTCATTCAACCATACATGGTTGCTCAAACCAAATTCATTCAACATAGCATTCCATCCTTCTTCGAATTCAGCTACTGTCAGATGTGATGACCAAACAAATTTGTTTAGTTTTTCCATAAAACCAGATTCCGCACAAAAGACAGGACCAATCTATATAAAACAAGCATAATTAAAAGTTAGAATACATGAAAAATGGAAAAACAAATTACACCTGATCGATGTTTAATTTAAATTTAAAAATGTAACCAAATTAAAATTTGTTTTACAGTAAAAAAAGAAATTATAGAATTTTAAGCATAAGAACAATGCACCATGATTTATGGAAAATGACTTAATATAATCTGAGTTCTGTAGTAGAATCAAATGTTCTAAAACAGAGTCAAAGGGTATTTTTACAATCAAGTAGATATTTAAAATTCTACTCAAGAATCAAAATTTCTTTTTGCAGTACAATTAAAAGAAAGAATCTGAAAAATATTTTGGTTATACTATGGAATCAAAATAAAGAGAAATTATTAATCAATTATCATAGGTCAATAAAATGTGTTGAAGTACAGTATCGAGTATAATTACCTTGGCCGGAAACTTCTGCATTATATGCCACATACAGTATCGATGAATGGAATCTGGAAACGTCTTTTGAATTGCAACTTTCATTGCAAGGCACTGGTCAGTTATTATGCATTTTGGAGGTCGACAAAAGACTTTTAAAAACATCTCACAGGCCCATGTAAAATTTGTTTCATTCTCATGGTCAAGCAAGGCTGAAGCGAACGTAACACTCTTCCAATGATTGTTGACACCAATGAATGGCACAAAAACCATACCATACCTGTAGTAGAAATAAAAATTGATGTGAGGACTAGCTTAAGCTCAGTTAAAAGAAGGATCTTATAATTACTTTCAAACTTGATAGATCATTACTAATATTAACAAACAAGTTAAAAATTTTAGGGATTTAGAAGTAGAAAATTTCATGATTTGGAAAATTTAGAACTTTTACAACGGAAAAAACGCAAAAACGAAGACATATAATAAGATGAAAGCTTTTGACAAACTTACTTGTTGGTACGGTAAGTAGCATCAAAAGAAACCACATCACCAAAAACATCATAATTTTTTCGACCTCGAACATCAGCCCAAAAAAGACGAGTTAGGTGTCCATCTGAATCTGTCTGATACTCGTAACAAAATCCTCCATCTGATGTCTCATTCTTGTCTCTGAATTTCTGAAGTAGCATATCAGCATCATGCTTTCCTATGTATAACTTGATATCCCTCATCCAATTTTGAAAATCCACGGCAGTGGGACCGACATCAGAGTACAAACCAAAACAGGACTTATAAATGCCATGAGCTCTATAAGCGCCGAGGTTTGACTTTGAAGCATCCAAAAGAAAATGTCGCTGAAGTGCAGTCATAGATCGATTTGCACGGAGGAATTCCTTTCCTGATTCAGAAGCTAATGGATGGTTATGAACCTCTATAAAACAGGACACAACATATGGATCTGAATCCAAGGGACCCAAGGACTTGAGAATTACTTTTGCACTGCATCCACACTTTTTTGTAATGGTATTCCTCCTTCTAACTTGGTCACCAACAACACTAGATGCATGTGATGATTCAGACATAGCATCATCAGAATGTTTTGACAGTTTTGAAATTGAAGTCTCATGATGTCCTCCATGCGAACAAATAATGTACTTTGTGACTATTTTTTTATTCTTCACCTTTTGCGTTGACTTACGAACATTAAAGCCACCTTGCAATCCATATTGGGTATAGAACTGAAAACATGATTCAATATCCTTAAACCACTGACCGGAGTAGGGTTTTAAATTGGGATCAGAGACTTTAGGCTTCCAAAGATTAGTGGTCCTACTGAAAGAATCATCAAACACATCCACAAAATTTTCAATCACACTAGTTGCAGTTGAATCACAAACACCTTCTGTTAGGCCGAATACACAATATATAATCAAGTAGGTATGAGAATAACAATTAAGAACACAGGTTTGTAAATCAACAAACTGAATTATATTAAATAATTCTCTCTTAGTGATGTTAATGAATCACAAAGAGCTTCTAGGTTACAAGAATAAAATATTCAATGATCGCATCCCTTCTAGGGATAACCTATCTGTGTTTATATAGTACACAGTTACACAATCCTTATCTAATTGATATTCCTACAAATTAGCTATACAATTGTTATCAATTAAGGATTGCTTCTTATCTTCTATTCCGTTTCCTTAGCTGTATCAATATATTCTGCTTCTTTCCATCTTCAGAATATATTGCTTCTATAATCTTCAATTCAGCACCGACAGCTAATTCAACTATCACCTTGTCAGACTTTAAATAAACTCTGACCGGCTTCCTTTAAACTCTTCACCCTGTCAGAGTTTAATTAAACTCTGACCGGCTTCTGATAAACTCTGGTCAGTACCTGTTGCTTAAACACTGATAAACAAACGTCAGCAATTATATCTAACAATCTCCCCCAACTTGTTCATAATAAAATGTACAAGTTAAACATATAATTGATGATGTCAAAAACATTTAACAAATGCAGTGTTTAACATATAACAGAGTTTAATTTAAAACAGAGTTTAAATTTGACTTAAAATAGAAAATATATTAAAAACTTACAGTCAGACTTTACTTGATTTCTTGAATATCAGGCACAGTCCTGATATAATCTAACAGTAGTTTCTTCTCCGCTCTATTCAATTCAGCAATCATAATCTTCTTTAGCTCCTTCATTTCTGGTTCATCTTCACCAATTTGATAAATGGCAGCCCTCAAAGAATATATGCTGTTTTTGTTCATTTCATTGCCAAGTCTGATATAAAAAGGTTTATCAGACTCTAGATTGAACTCAAGAACCTTTTTATTTAGTGCAGTTCTGAACCTAGCACTATTCCTTTTCATTTCTACCAACTTTCCATGTGCATCTCTGTATTTAGGAATGTATGCACTTGATACTCCAACTCCACTCAAAACTTTGGATTTCATCATCCTTTCCTTCAAAACTCGAGCAGCATCATAAGTACTTCTATTCTTTACTTCAAGTAGATATAGAACATACTCTAGCTCTTCCCAAAGTTTTAACTGGATATCAAATTCACCAAATCTATACACTCTACCATCAGCCATAAAATATAACAAGAATTCCTTTTTGATTCCTTTGTGAAAAATCATCTGTACAGATTCTAGTTTGTCAAGGCCTTCTTGAGTAATTCCAACTCCAAATTCTGCCAATGAAAACTTGTCTTGAGATCTGTTATTAGTTCTTCTCTCTCTGTGTGAACCCAGTCCAGATTTGTCAAAGGCTTCTTTTCCCAATACTGTTCTGGTTTCTGAGAAATTCACAGCTTCAAGCTTTAAGTCTTCAAGAATTTTTGGTTTGCTGAATCCTGGAAGTAGTGTAGATTTCTGTACAACTTGAGCAACGTCAGAGGTTGTCATATCTTCAATAGAAACATCAACTTGAGCAGCGTCAGAGGTTGATTTATCTAATCTTGTTTCAACTTGAGCAATGTCAGAGGTTGATTTAAACTTCTTATTCAGGTTAGGCTCTTCAATCATTATGCCTTTACCCTTATCAGTGTTTCCAATCACAGGTCTCCTTGTATATTGTATACTCTGTTGTGTATTCTCTTTGATAGAAATACCAACTTCTTTATTTCTAGGAGCCTTGATTTCCTTTTTCTTGTAGATTCCAGCTTCAAGATTTTTCTTGTGTTCCTCAGCAAGCATCTGCTCTTCAGCCTGGATATCTTCAATAGTTACATTCTTTCCATGTTCTTTTATGAATATCTTAGCAGCAATCTCTTCATCAGTAGATGGATTAGTTGAAACAACTAAACGCTTGAGATTTGAAGTAGATTGGCCACCAGAAGTAGATTGGCCACCAGAGTTTATCTTTTCAGAGTTTACTCTTGTCCTGCTTTGCCTTGGAGCAAAAATCTTTCTTTTATTTCCTTTGCTTCCCCCATCAGTAGAATCATCCTTCCGTCTCAGAGCTCGAGTGTCGTTGCATTTGTCTTTAGGTACACTCTCCCCCTTTTTGACATCATCAGAAAGTAGTACTGATGTCTAAAGTAGTAAAAACTGGTTGCCTAAACTCTCATGTATAACATACAATCTGATTTTATATCTAAACTCTGTATACTGATATCCTTTCATTTGGATATGTCTTTTATTTTTCACCCCCTTTATATATTTATATATATATATATATATATATATATATATATATATATATTTTCCAGTAATCAGTGGTTGGCACTAGTCACCAAAAATCAAAGATTTTAGCCCTTATTTCATACAATAAGTTCCTGGTTCTTCCTAGGCACAACATGATCTCAAAGGAATTTGTGCTCTGTTTGGCATCTTTTGATTTGAGGGTGAATTATTTTCAATTAAGAATCAGAGTTTAGACTTTTCATCAGTAGATATAATTAACTTATGAGAGAAAATGCAAACAGCTAATACAGACTCAGTGTATAGGATCAATAAACTAAGAGATGGTATAAATACAGAGACAGTATCATGCTGTGTTAACTTACTGCACATGTTTGAGATCAGAATCTATACAACTCTTAAGGATTCATAATTACTTACTGAGAATTATGCTTCATACAAATTTCTTCATTGGTCCATATGTTTCAGACAGAATTACAATTAGAGAATAGCATCAAACTGTAACTACCAGAGTATGACCAACAGAGTTTAGCATCAGAGTTTACTTTCAGAGTATGACTGACACTTCACAGAGTTTATTATCAGAGTTTAACATGCTGGTTCACATAACAGTTAACACATGTAAGAGATCATGAACATAAAAAGTGAGTCTAACCCGTATCTCTAGTCAGAACCAGAGATCATTCCAAGTTCATTTACCAATCTTGTAAAAGTAGCTTCACTCAAAGGTTTGGTGAAGATATCTGCAAGTTGTTGGTCTGTAGACACAAAATGAAGCTCAATGTTTCCTTCTTCCACATGTTCTCTGATAAAATGATACCTTATGCTGATGTGCTTGGTCATGGAATGCTGTACTGGATTACCTGTCATAGCAATAGCACTTTGGTTATCACAGAAAATAGGTATTCTAGAGTACCTTAACCCATAATCCAGCAATTGATTCTTCATCCATAAAATCTGTGCACAACAGCTACCAGCTGCTATATACTCTGCTTCTGCAGTGGATGTAGAAATTGATTTCTATTTCTTACTGTACCAAGAAACCAATCTGTCACCTAAAAATTGACAGCTTCCACTTGTACTTTTTCTGTCTATCTTACAGCCTGCAAAATCTGCATCAGAGTAACCAATTAACTTAAACTCTGATTCCCTAGGATACCACAAACCCAAGGTTATGGTTCCTTTAAGATATTTGAAGATCCTTTTTACAGCTGTTAGATGAGGCTCTCTGGGATCTGCTTGAAATCTTGCACAAAGACATGTTGCATACATGATATCAGGTCTACTTGCAGTAAGATACAGTAGAGACCCTATCATTCCTCTGTAGTTAGTCATATCTACTGAGGCTCCTGTGTCTTTGTCAAGCTTCGTTGCTGTAGCCATAGGAGTTGTAGCAGATGAACTATCAAGCATACCAAATTTCTTTAGAAGATTTCTGGTATACTTTGCTTGATTGATAAAAATCCCATCATCTGTTTGCTTGACCTGTAAGCCTAGAAAATAACTAAGCTCTCCCATCATGCTCATTTGGTACCTGGATTGCATAAGCTTTGCAAACTTCTTACAGAGTTTGTCATTAGTAGATCCAAAAATAATATCATCTACATAAATTTGAACTAAAAGCAAATCATCACCAGAATTGAAATAAAACAAGGTTTTATCAATTGTACCTCTTGTGAACCCACTTTCTAAAAGAAATTGAGCAAGAGTTTCATACCATGCTCTTGGTGCTTGCTTTAGTCCATATAATGCCTTGTCAAGCCTGTAGACATAATCTGGATGCTTGGAATCTACAAATCCTGGTGGTTGTTCAACAAACACTTCTTCTTCAAGCTTCCCATTGAGAAAAGCACTCTTTACATCCATCTGAAAGACTTTAAACTTCTTGTGTGCAGCATAGGCCAGAAAAATTCTTATGGCCTCCAATCTTGCAACTGGAGCAAAGGTTTCATCATAGTCAATTCCTTCCTGTTGTGAATAACCTTTCGCCACAAGTCTAGCCTTGTTTCTTGTAATCACACCTTCACTGTCAGTCTTGTTTCTGAAAACCCACTTTGTACCTACTATTGATCTATTCTTTGGTCTAGGTACAAGTGTCCAGACTTCATTTCTTTCAAACTCATTTAACTCTTCTTGCATTGCTGTAATCCAATTTGCATCTTGAAGAGCTTCTTCCACTTTCTTTGGTTCTGTTTGAGACAAGAAAGCATGATACAGACACTCATTATTTGTTGCACTTCTAGTTCTCACACTAGCATCAGGATCTCCAATTATGAGATCAGGTGTGTGTGCCTGTGTCCACTTTCTTGCTGTTGGTAAGTGGTTTCTTGCATCATTATTTGATCCTCCCCCTTGATCCATGCTCTCCTGATTCATATGTTGACTTTCTGCAGCATCTGAGGCTCCCCCTGAATTGGATGGCTCAGAGTTTGAACTGTCAGAGTTTGAATCAGTTTCCTCAACTGACTCATTTGCTGTGTCTTGTTGAGCTTCTTCACGCTCCCCCTCAACTGGTTCTCTATTTTGTTCAATTTGAGAATTTCCAGTTTCTCCAGTATTTACCAGTAGAGGTTCAGAGTATGCTTCGTCAGAGTTTGTCAACTCTGCTTCATCAGAGTTTATATCATCAGAAAATAGATCTTCATTTTCAAAACGCAGTTGATCATATCCATCCTTGTCTTCAAGTCCAATTATTTTCTTGTCATCAAATGACACATGTATAGATTCCATGATCACCTTAGTTCTTAGATTATAAACTCTGAATGCTTTTGTTGACAATGGATAGCCAACAAAGATTCCTTCATCAGCTTTTAACTCGAACTTTGTCAACTGTTCAGGATGAGTCTTCAACACAAAGCATTTGCATCCAAATATATGAAAATATTTCAAATTTGGCTTCTTATTTTTCACCATCTCATATGGTGTTTTCCCATGCTTGTTGATCAAAGTTACATTTTGAGTAAAACAAGCAGTTTGAACAGCTTCTGCCCAGAAGTATGTTGGTAATTTTGCTTCATCAAGCATAGTTCTGGCTGCTTCAATTAAAGTTCTGTTCTTCCTTTCAACTACACCATTTTGCTGTGGAGTTCCAGGTGCAGAAAATTCTTGTTTCACTCCTCTTTCCTTGCAGAAAGCTTCTATAATTGAGTTTCTGAATTCAGTTCCATTATCACTCCTTATAATTTTGACTTTGTGCTGTGATCCTTTGTCCAGTAGATTTACATGATCCATCAGAGTTTGAGCAGTTTCATCCTTCTTTGACAAGAAATACACCCATGTATATCTAGTATATTCATCAACAATTACTAGAGCATATTTCTTTCTTCCCATGGACATCACATTCACTGGTCCAAAGAGATCAACATGTAGAAGATGATAAGGTTCCACTACTGAAGATTCAGATTTGCTCTTGAAAGATGACTTCCTTTGCTTGGCTTTTTGACAAGAATCACACAAGCCATCTAGACTGAGTATAGATTTTGGAAGTCCCCTTACAAGATCCTTTCTTATTAGCTCATTGATGTTGTTCAAATTGAGATGAGAGAGCTTCTTGTGCCAGTTCCAACTCTCTTCATTTGACATTCTGGCTGTCAGACACACTGTTTTTCCATCAGAGTTTGTTACCAAACTTGCTTCATAAATGTTGTTGCGCCTGTGTCCAACTAGAACAACTTTTCCAGTAGATTTACTGATAACTTCACAGTATTCACTATGAAAATCTACATGGTTTCCTCTGTCACAGATTTGACTCACAGATAGCAGATTATGCTTGAGTCCTGAGACTAGAGCTACATTTGTAATGATGACACTTCCAAGATTGATATTGCCATATCCCAGAGTGTGTCCTATGTTGCCATCTCCATAGGAAACCTTTGGGCCAGCCTTCTCCTTAAAGTCTGATAGCAGGGCTTTATTTCCAGTCATATGTCCTGAGCATCCACTGTCCAAGATAAGTGTGCTCTCTATTATACCCTGCAATCACAAACAAATACTAAGTATTAGTTTTAAGGACCCAGACTTGCTTGGATCCTTTGTCTTTCTTAACAGTGTTAGCTTTTGCAGCGGAATTACTATCAACAGAGTTTAAGCTAACATTGTCAGACTTTACACTTGCAGAGTTTGCTTTAACCCATTTCAGATTTGGTTTTAGCTCATAATAGTTATGATAAATAGCATGATAACTCTTGCAAGTATAAATGGAATGCCAAGTGCTCCCACAGTGTGTGCATAAAGTTTGTGGTTTAACCCTTACATAATCATTCTTTACTCCTGATGTAGAAGATAAAGAATTAATATGTTTGTTCTTAGTGCAAAATCTAGCAAGATGATTAGAACTACCACAATTATAACATGTTTTCCTTGGAGCAGCACCAGTAGGCAAATGATTATTTCTATTATTTATGCCTATCTTTCCATTCCTATTCTTCTTGGACCCTTTTGGTTTCATGGCAGATTTTATCTCTTTCAGCTTATGATTAAACTGTTTCCCTGTCATCAAACCAACATTAACCTGTTTTTCACAAGTTTTTACTGGCTTTCTAACAGTTTCTCTTTCCTTAAGTTTTTCTGTTTTAATATTTTCCTGTCTTTCACAGGCTTCACCTGATTCCATATCAGCTTCTCTTATTACAACAGATTTTAACTTACTGGCTTCTGGAACAAATTTCACAGGTTTAAGTTGTGGTTTTACCTTAACCTTGTCTTTAAACCTAAGTTCATCATTTTCACAATAACCTAAACCTACAGAATCATTCTGAAACACTTGATGAGTGTCTCTTCCAGAATCTGTCCAAGTCTTGATTATTTTTCTTTCTTTTTCTAAATCAGATTCTAGTTGCCTATACCTTTTAAGCAACTCCTGTTCAACATAAACAGCATCATCTCTTTCTTTTTGAATCTGCTTCATTCTTTCAAGTTCTCCTTCAAGAAACTTGTTTCTATCTTTAAGACTAAGATTCTCAGCTTTAATTCTCTCATTCTCTAAGGTCTGATCCCTATAGCTAACATGAACACTTTTCAGATATACTCTTAACTCAGATATATTATCAGTATCATAAGCATAAGTAGTTAGGGGTACCTTATTTTCAGATGATTCAGTCTCATCTCTGACAGTTGCCATAAGAGCATAATTTTCTCCATCATCAGAGTCTAAAGTATCTGCCCAGTCTTTGCCTTTAGAGATGAGTGCTTTCTCAGATTTGCCTTTCTTGCACTCTGGGGCATAATGACCCATCTCTTTGCACTTGTAGCACTGGATCTCAGATTTGTCCTTCTTTCCAGACTTGGTATCCCTTCCATCAGACTTTCTGAAATTCTTCTTCTCAGAATTTGAATCTCTCCTTGAGAATCTCTTTCCCTTCTTGAAGTTCTTGAATCCCATCTTCTTGAAGGTCTTCACCATCAATGCAGCCATTTGCATCATCTGTTCTTCATCATCATCAGAGTCAGAAGCTTCACCAGAGTTTGAATCATCATCAGAGTTTGATGACTCACTCTCAGATTTAATGACTAAAGCCTTTCCCTTGGCTTTCTTCCTTGATGATTCCTTCTTAATGGGCTTCTCCTCGACTTTGAGAGCAACAGATTTTGTCTTCTTGCTGGATCTCCTGTTTCTTTGTTCTATCTCAAGTTCATGAGTCTTTAACAATCCATAGATCTCATCAAGATCTGTATCAGCAAGATCATAATTATCTCTGATTGTTGTTGCCTTTAAATCCCACTTTTCAGGTAGAGATAACAGAAACTTGAGATTAGACTCTTCAAGTTCATATTCTTTATCAACCAGAGACAGATCGTTCAACAGTTTGCAAAATCTGTCATAAGTCTCAGTCAAGGTTTCATTAGTTCTTGAATCAAAGTGCTCATACTCCTGTGTGAGTATTGTTTTTCTGTTCTTCTTAATAGCACATGTTCCCTGACATCTGACTTCTAAAGCATCCCATATCTCTTTGGCAGTTTTGCAGCCAATTACTCTGTTAGACATAACATTATCTAAAGCACTGTGGAGAAGATGTCTAACCTTTGCATCCTTTGCAATTGATGAGATGTCCTCAGGAGTCATATCTTTCTTTTCCTTTGGAACAGTCTTTTGTTCTTGACCATCAACAACAGGGGACAATTTAGTTGGCATATGAGGACCATCATTGATTCTGTCAAGGTATTCTGGATCTGTAGCCTCCAGAAACATGGTCATCTTAACCTTCCAAATCGGATACTCTACTGGCCTGAGAATTGGAACCCTGATTGTTTCATATCGACTCACAGAATTGGGCTTAACCTGTTCAGCCTTAGGAGCAGTTTGATTTTCTTCAGACATGATTAATACTGTGTTTGAATCGTAAAACTGTATATATTAAACAACCTTGGCTCTGATACCAATTGTTAGGCCGAATACACAATATATAATCAAGTAGGTATGAGAATAACAATTAAGAACACATGTTTGTAAATCAACAAACTGAATTATATTAAATAATTCTCTCTTAGTGATGTTAATGAATCACAAAGAGCTTCTAGGTTACAAGAATAAAATATTCAATGATCGCATCCCTTCTAGGGATAACCTATCTGTGTTTATATAGTACACAGTTACACAATCCTTATCTAATTGATATTCCTACAAATTAGCTATGCAATTGTTATCAATTAAGGATTGCTTCTTATCTTATATTCCGTTTCCTTAGCTATATCAATATATTCTGCTTCTTTCCATCTTCAGAATATATTGCTTCTATAATCTTCAATTCAGCACCGACAGCTAATTCAACTATCACCTTGTCAGACTTTAAATAAACTCTGACCGGCTTCCTTTAAACTCTTCACCCTGTCAGAGTTTAATTAAACTCTGACCGGCTTCTGATAAACTCTGGTCAGTACCTGTTGCTTAAACACTGATAAACAAACGTCAGCAATTATATCTAACAATCTCCCCCAACTTGTTCATAATAAAATGTACAAGTTAAACATATAATTGATGATGTCAAAAACATTTAACAAATGCAGTGTTTAACATATAACAGAGTTTAATTTAAAACAGAGTTTAAATTTGACTTAAAATAGAAAATATATTAAAAACTTACAGTCAGACTTTACTTGATTTCTTGAATATCAGGCACAGTCCTGATATAATCTAACAGTAGTTTCTTCTCAGCTCTATTCAATTCAGCAATCATAATCTTCTTCAGCTCCTTCATTTCTGGTTCATCTTCACCAATTTGATAAATGGCAGCCCTCAAAGAATATATGCTGTTTTTGTTCATTTCATTGCCAAGTCTGATATAAAAAGGTTTATCAGACTCTAGATTGAACTCAAGAACCTTTTTATTTAGTGCAGTTCTAAACCTAGCACTATTCCTTTTCATTTCTACCAACTTTCCATGTGCATCTCTGTATTTAGGAATGTATGCACTTGATACTCCAGCTCCACTCAAAACTTTGGATTTCATCATCCTTTCCTTCAAAACTCGAGCAGCATCATAAGTACTTCTATTCTTTACTTCAAGTAGATATAGAACATACTCTAGCTCTTCCCAAAGTTTTAACTGGATATCAAATTCACCAAATCTATACACTCTGCCATCAGCCATAAAATATAACAAGAATTCCTTTTTGATTCCTTTGTGAAAAATCATCTGTACAGATTCTAGTTTGTCAAGGCCTTCTTGAGTAATTCCAACTCCAAATTCTGCCAATGAAAACTTGTCTTGAGATCTGTTATTAGTTCTTCTCTCTCTGTGTGAACCCAGTCCAGATTTGTCAAAGGCTTCTTTTCCCAATACTGTTCTGGTTTCTGAGAAATTCACAGCTTCAAGCTTTAAGTCTTCAAGAATTTTTGGTTTGCTGAATCCTGGAAGTAGTGTAGATTTCTGTACAACTTGAGCAACGTCAGAGGTTGTCATATCTTCAATAGAAACATCAACTTGAGCAGCGTCAGAGGTTGATTTATCTAATCTTGTTTCAACTTGAGCAATGTCAGAGGTTGATTTAAACTTCTTAATCAGGTTAGGCTCTTCAATCATTATGCCTTTACCCTTATCAGTGTTTCCAATCACAGGTCTCCTTGTATATTGTATACTCTGTTGTGTATTCTCTTTGATAGAAATACCAACTTCTTTCTTTCTAGGAGCCTTGATTTCCTTTTTCTTGTAGATTCCAGCTTCAAGATTTTTCTTGTGTTCCTCAGCAAGCATCTGCTCTTCAGCCTGGATATCTTCAATAGTTACATTCTTTCCATGTTCTTTTATGAATATCTTAGCAGCAATCTCTTCATCAGTAGATGGATTAGTTGAAACAACTAAACGCTTGAGATTTGAAGTAGATTGGCCACCAGAAGTAGATTGGCCACCAGAGTTTATCTTTTCAGAGTTTACTCTTGTCCTGCTTTGCCTTGGAGCAAAAATCTTTCTTTTATTTCCTTTGCTTCCCCCATCAGTAGAATCATCCTTCCGTCTCAGAGCTCGAGTGTCGTTGCATTTGTCTTTAGGTACACTCTCCCCCTTTTTGACATCATCAGAAAGTAGTACTGATGTTTTGGAACGAACTCTAACCCAAACAAAACGAAAGCTGTGGTTGCCATTAGAAGATTTTGAAGAAATAACAGAGTTTATGTGTAGAAAGGTGTTTGTGAATATGTGTGTGTGATAATAGATGTAAATGAGTAAGATGTGAAAAGTTTAACTGAAGATGTGTGTATTGTATTTAAAAGAAAATTAAAGATGAAAAACTGAAGAGTTTTTAATCATTAATACATAACTGTCGTACTCCTATAATCATGTGAGTGGGACACATGGCAAACGTACAGACGCTGACAGCTGTATTGAACAACTTCCAATACATACGTGCAAACGAGAAGACACCTTGCATCACATATCCGCTTATTAAAAAAAAATCAATAATAATAAAATTATCGATTTGAATATCTCAGAAACATAATAATAAAGTACGAAGGAGCTCAACAGTCAGAAGAATAATGACTGTCTTGGAACTCCGCACTTTCATGTTCCCAAGCTTTGAACCACGCAAAAACCTTTCAGTTGCCCTGTTGGATGCTATAAAAGCTAGAGCATTTTAACAACAGGCAATTCTCATATTAAAACAAATACCATATATCAAATGGCAGGAACCTTTGAATTCATGGATGTAGAATCATTCTTGGATTTGAACTGGCGTCAACAAGCAAACTATATCATCGATGAGTTTCTTGTGTTGTCATTTCTGAATGATGAAGGGCTCATCGCTGATGATGAAATAGCAGAAGGACCTATCTCCAACCCCTATGTGCACATCATCCGTCCTGGACCATATGATGTGCCCATCCTTGCAGATGATGAGGCTGTGGAGATCTGTATGATGCTCTTCTATCAGAGCTACTTGAAGGGTTCGAAAAAGAATGTCTTCTTGGAATCCTGCAAGCTGCAAACCAGAAAGAGAAGTCGAGAGGATGATGATGATGATTCAACATCAGGGGGTTGTCAAGCCTTGGAAATCCCAGATGTTATAGTAGCCTGTTAATCGAACAGTAGCTAGACAAGAGTATAAAGTTGTCTGAATGTAAACAAAGTTTGAATCATTTAATGAGAAAAATCCATTGTTTTGTTTTATATATCAGTATCTCATAGTAATTTTAAAGTGAAAGAGATGATATCACTTTAAACAGTAAACTAACATACTCATCAGCGCTACTAATCACCATCAGGACTTATCAAACACACTCTTTCTTTTCTCTGTTTAATGCAAAATATATTCGTTACCAATCATACTGTTTCGAAAAACAAATGTCTAACCTCAAAATTATAGAATGTCTGAAACAAAGAAATTATTTTAACCATTAGAGATTAAAACAAAGTTACCTCGGCATATGTCACACAATACATCAGTGTTTACCATTTGTCCTTCTTTGTCAATAAACTCTTTTCTCAAACTGTACAGGTGTGAAAATATGTGTGTGCAATAGCAGAGTTTACCGTAATCAATATTTAGATCATCTCAAAGTGCATAAAATCCACAAACTAAAGTAGTAAAAACTGGTTGCCTAAACTCTCATGTATAACATACAATCTGATTTTATATCTAAACTCTGTATACTGATATCCTTTCATTTGGATATGTCTTTTATTTTTCACCCCCTTTATATATTTTTATATATATATATATATATATATATATATATATATATTTTTTTTTCCCAGTAATCAGTGGTTGGCACTAGTCACCAAAAATCAAAGATTTTAGCCCTTATTTCATACAATAAGTTCCTGGTTCTTCCTAGGCACAACATGATCTCAAAGGAATTTGTGCTCTGTTTGGCATCTTTTGATTTGAGGGTGAATTTGTTAGGAATATGTTGATTCTTGATGATAATTGTAAAAACACTTAGTAGATTTTGTATTAAGTTATTTTGTAACTGTCAACGAAATGGCATGCTTTGCAGTGTTTCGTTGACAGGAAGCTCATCAACGGAATGAGTGTTGTAGCAATTGCACTGTACAATACTTCACAGTTTGATATGCATTTGATGTATGTATTAGATAGGTTTCCTAAGTCATGTTGACTAAGTACTAGATAGGCAAAATAGGTTGGTTAATTGTAAGTATATCATGCCTTGTAATTTTACCTAAGTGAAGACATGTCAACGGTATGAAGATTACTCTATCAACGGAATAAGGATACACCATCAACGGAATGAAGTTTACTCATCAACGAAATGAAGTTTACTCATCAACGAAATGGAGAATAAAGCTATCAACGAAACACATCTCCCTGCTATCAACGAATCATTATTGCTTTTCTGAATAGTTGACAAAGTGATAGTGACAGTTTACTGAACAGATCTAAAGGTGATGTGGAAGTGTACTTTGCATTGGAAACCATTAAAATGGACATGGGGAATAAGGAAACATCCCAGTTTCCAATTGGGCTCTTGGGAGTGATCATAATAAGCATGAAGACAAAATCAAGGATCTCCAAGGACCATTGGACAAAGGGATGAAAAGCAAACTATTGGCGGTTATCTTTAGTGTACTTTAGAGTAGCCAAAAATAGTATTGTAAACTTGGGAATATATAACCAAGTGTAGCAGTTAGAAAGAAAGTAAGAGAAGAAAAACAAATAGTTTGTATTAGCTATCTTTGAGAGCATTCTTCTCTACAACTCTGTAACTGAGCAGCTGTGTACTTTTGTATCACAGATTATTTCCGCAATAAAAACACTTCAGTTGGATCATCAAACAATCCAACTGAATTATTGATATCTTGTGTTTTTGTTTATTCAGTTCAGTTTTATTTTATCATTGTTTTAAGTTTAAGAAAATATCAAGAATTGTATTCAACCCCCCCTTCTACAATTCTGTTAGGTCATTTGGGAATAACAATTGGTATCAGAGCAAGCTTCTAACATACAAGAAGTTTAAAGATCAAGACCAAAACAGAAACCATGGTGAAGAAGGATGTAGGTGTGAAGATACCAGTTCTTGATAAGGACAATTACTTTCACTGGAAAGTAAAGATGCATTTACATCTCATGTCTATGGATGAGAGATATGTAGACTGCATTGAGAAAGGTCCACACGTTCCCATGAAGTTTGCATCTAGAATTGGAGTGCCAGATGATGCTCCTGACGTAGAAATTCCAAAACTTGTCTCAGAATGGACTATTGAAGATCTTGCAGAAATCCATAAAGATAAGAGAACCATGAACATTCTGTTTAATGGTTTGGAGCAAGAGATGTTTGATAATGTCATAAACTGTACAACCTCCAAAGAAGTATGGGACACTGTCAGAACACTATGTGAAGGAACTGAGCAAGTAAGGGAGAACAAAATGCAACTCCTTATACAACAATATGAGCACTTTCACTTTAAAGCTGGTGAAACCCTAAATGACACGTTTAGTAGGTTTCAAAAGCTTCTGAATGGATTAAAGTTGTATGGGAGAATCTACCAAACTAAGGACTCAAACCTTAAATTTCTAAGAGCTCTTCCAAAAGAATGGAAGCCTATGACTGTTTCTCTAAGAAACACTCAAGAGTACAAAGATTACACTCTTGAAAGGCTGTATGGAACATTGAAGACTTATGAGCTGGAAATGGAGCAAGATGAGGAAATTGAAAAGGTACAGAAGAAGGGTGGATCCATTGCATTGATTGCATCTGTGAACCAACTGGAAGATGACAATGAAGAAGCTGCAAAGGCCACAACTAGTCGATCTAGTTGTAGGAGTGATGTTAGCAAGGGTAAAGACAAGATGACAGAAGAAGAAGAATCAGAACCAGCCAACTTGGATGACTTAGATGAGATTGATGAACACATTGCTTTTCTGTCAAGAAAATTCTCTAAGTTCAAGTTCAAAAGAAACTCAGAAGCAAGGCCACCAAGAAGAGACTTTCAACCTAGCAAAACAAACTGGATTGAAAAGTCTAAATCTAAATGTTTCAATTGTGGAATGCTTGGTCACTTTGCTGGAGACTGCAGAAAGCCCAAGATTGAGAAGAGCAACAGGAAATTTGAGCCTGTTGATTATAAAAAGAAATACTTTGAACTTCTCAAGCAAAAGGAAAAGGCTTTCATGTCTCAGGAGTATGATTGGGCTGGTAATGGTGAAGATTCTGATGATGATGTTGAGTATGTCAACTTGGCTCTTATGGCTGACAATCATGAGCAGGAAGCAAGTTCCTCAAGCAACCAGGTAACAATTACTAATCTTTCTGAGCTTTCTAAAGAGGAATGCGATAGTGCAGTAAATGAAATGTCTACTGTATTATATAATTTGCGTGTTACTCTTAAATCACTTACCAAAGAGAATTCAAGAATTAAAGAGACTAATTTGCTCTTAAGTGATAGGAATGCAATGTTAGAAGCACAGCTCATTGAATTTGAGAAAATGAGATGTGTTAGTAGGGATGCTAAGAAGGAACTTGAGAACGTGTTACAAAGGGAAGAAATTCTTAAGACACAACTAGAAATAGAACAGAGTGTGATTGCTAAATGGAAAGATGCCAGGAATGTTGCTACCAACATCATTAATGTTCAAGGTATGGAATCTTTCTGTGAACAATCATGGAAAAAGAACAAAGAGAAACTAGGGTATGCTTGTGAAGCCTTAGATTCAGAAACAGAGTCAACAAACAACAATGATCATTTGTTGAAGGTTGATATGTCAACGGAATGCGATGTTCCGTTGACACATGAACCATCAACCGATCAGGGTGTTTCGTTGACAGAGAAAAGAAAAGATGAACTCACTAGACTTAATAATAAGTATGGTCCTGTCACCAAGAACTTTGTTCAAGGTGAGTCTAGTAAATCAAAGAAAGTTGAGAAGCCTGTTGAGAGAGCTAATGTAGGTCACTTGTCCAACAAGCAATTGAAAGATAAAATAGAGAATGTTCAAATTGAGGCTAAGGGAAATAAAAGGAATAACAGGAATGGCAAAGTAGGAATTAACAAACACAACAATTACACACCTGATAAATATGCTCCTAGAAAGACTTGTGTCAATTGTGGAAGTGTTAGTCATCTATCTACTAACTGCAAATCTGTTAAGAAAACTGCTAATGTGAAAATTCCCAAGCCTGCAATGAATAATCTTATGCCTACAATGCCTGTTATGCCTAACATGTTTGCTCCATGTGCACAATTTCAGAATCCATATGCTAACATATCATTTGTGCTTAATCCATACATGAATATGTTTAGTATGCCACAAATGCCATGGAATATGAATAATATGTGTGTTCCTTCAAATATGCATGCTGTAAATGAAAATGTGAGCAACAATCAGAAATCAACACCAAGAGTAAAAGTTGATTTAAATCAATCTGAGCCCAAGGTGAAAAATGATGTAAAAAGAAAAGCAAAGGCTAACAAAACAGGACCCAAGGAAACTTGGGTACCAAAATCGACTTGATTTGGTTCTATTGTGTGCAGGGAGACAAAAAGAATCTTTGGTACTTGGATAGTGGTTGTTCAAGACACATGACTGGTGATTCTACCCTGCTCACAGAGTTTCAGGAAAGAGCTGGCCCTTGTATTGCTTTTGGAGATGACAGCAAAGGCTACACAAAGGGATATGGCTTGATTTCAAAAGAGAATGTCATCATAGATGAGGTTGCATTGGTGGATGGTCTCAAGCACAATTTGCTTAGTATCAGTCAACTTTGTGACAAAGGATTTTTAGTTACTTTTTCTAAAGAAGCCTGTGTTGTTTCTAAAGGAGGAAACAACAATGTGGTAATGACTGGATTCAGAAGAGGGAATGTGTACATTGCTGACTTTAGTAGCACAAGTCCAGACACCATCACTTGTCTTTTCAGCAAAGCAAGCAAGGATGAAAGTTGGCTATGGCACAAGAAATTATCTCATCTGAATTTCAAGGTTATGAATGATTTGGTAAGGAAGGATCTTGCTAGAGGAATTCCACAGGTGGAGTTTTCCAAGGATGGTTTGTGTGATGCCTGTCAAAAAGGGAAACAAAAGAAGGCATCATTCAAAAGCAAGACAGAGTCATCAATTGTCCATCAGCTTGAGTTACTTCATATGGATCTGTTTGGCCCTGTAAATGTCATGTCTATTTCAAAGAAGATATATTGTCTTGTGATTGTTGATGATTTTTCTAGATTTACTTGGACCTTCTTTTTACATTCTAAAGATGAGGCAAGTGAAATCATTATCAATCACATCAAGATGGTAAACAATCATCCTGACTTGAAAGTAAGAAGGATCAGGAGTGACAATGGGACAGAATTCAAGAATTCAAGCATGAAGATGTTCTGTGAAGAAAATGGTATTATGCATGAGTTTTCAGCAGCAAGGACACCACAGCAAAATGGTGTAGTTGAAAGGAAAAATAGAACACTTATTGAAGCTGCCAGGACAATGCTAGATGAATCAAAGTTACCAACTTATTTTTGGGCTGAGGCAGTTAACACAGCTTGCTTCACTCAGAATATTTCTTTGATTAATCAGGCCAAGGGAATGACCCCTTATCAACTACTCAAAAGAAAGAAGCCACTATTGGATTTTCTTCATGTCTTTGGATGCAAGTGCTTTGTTCTGAGAAATCAAGCTGAGCATTTGGGGAAATTTGAAGCAAAGGCAGATGAAGCAATATTTGTGGGATATGCAGCAGGGAAAGCTTACAGAGTCTATAATCTCAGAACCAACATTGTTATGGAATCTGTACATGTTGTTTTTGATGATCTCAAAATTCAAGGTCTCTGTGATGAAGGTTTCCATGAAAGTCTCTCTTTTGAGAATGAGGAAGGAGATCGAATGAATCATGTTAAGACTACTGAGAAACAGCCTAAAGTTGTTGTATCTAGCACAGATGAGAGCAGCAGTGAAGATGAAATTGCTGCATTAAGATTGAAAAGAATAGCTGCTAGTAGACCAAATGGTCATTTCGTTGACAGTCAAGATGGTGGTTTCGTTGACAGTCAAAATGAGCGTTTCGTTGACAGCCAAAACAGTCATACCGTTGAAGGTCATAGAAATGTCTCAAGAAGTGATCATTTAGGGACAACAAACTCAGGGGGAGTTTCTCAAGAAGTGATCATGAAGCTACCTCGTCAAGAGCAAATCTACCTCCCTCAAGAAAATGGACTAAAGATCATCCCTTTGAACTTATTATAGGTGATGTTTCTTCAAAAGTCCAAACTAGAAGAGCAACTCAAGAAGAATGTCTATATAGCAGCTTTCTGTCTCAAGATGAGCCAAAGAAAGTTGAGGATGCACTTCTAGATCCAGATTGGGTTTTGGCTATGCAAGAAGAGCTAAACCAATTTGAAAGGAACAATGTTTGGAAGCTGGTGCCCAAGCCTAAGGACAGGAGTATAATAGGCACAAAATGGGTGTTCAGAAACAAGATGGATGAAAATGGCATAGTCACAAGGAACAAAGCAAGACTAGTTGCAAAAGGCTACTCACAGGAAGAAGGAATTGATTTTGATGAAACATTTGCTCCTGTTGCAAGACTAGAAGCAATAAGGATTTTCCTAGCCTATGCAGCCCATGCCAATTTCAAAGTCTATCAAATGGATGTGAAAAGTGCTTTTCTGAATGGGGAATTGGAAGAGGAGGTCTATGTAAGTCAACCTCCTGGTTTTGAAGATGATGATTTTCCAGAATATGTATACTTCCTCCTCAAAGCACTCTATGGTTTGAAACAAGCACCTAGAGCCTGGTATGACACACTCTCACAGTTTCTTCTTGAGAATCATTTCACTAGAGGTACTGTAGATAAAACTCTTTTTCACAGGATTGTGAATGGCTCTACTATACTTGTTCAAATTTATGTAGATGACATAATCTTTGGGTCTACAGATGTGAAACTTTGTCAAAAGTTTGCCAAGCTTATGCAAAGTAAATATGAAATGAGCATGATGGGAGAATTAACTTACTTTCTTGGTCTTCAAGTGAAGCAAGTTAATGAAGGCATTTTCATTAGTCAAACAAAATATATTCATGATTTATTAAAGAAATTTAACTTAATGGAATGCTCTCCTGCCAAAACTCCCATGCCCACTGCCACCAAACTTGAATTGAATACTAAGGAAAAATCTGTGGACATTTCAAGTTACAGAGGCATGGTAGGCTCACTTTTGTATTTAACAGCTAGTAGACCTGATATTATGTTTGCTACATGTCTATGTGCTAGATTTCAGGCTGATCCTAGAGAATCCCATTTAGTTGCTATTAAAAGGATTTTCAGATATCTCAAGGGAACACCAAACCTTGGCATTTGGTATCCTAGAGAATCTGGTTTTGAACTAATTGGTTATTCAGATGCAGATTATGCAGGATGTAAAATTGACAGGAAAAGCACAACAGGCACCTGTCAATTCTTAGGAAACAAGCTCGTGTCATGGTTCAGCAAGAAACAAAACTCAGTTTCCACCTCCACAGCTGAGGCTGAGTATATTGCAGCTGGAAGTTGTTGTGCACAGATTTTATGGATGAAAAATCAATTACTTGATTATGGATTAAGAGTTGAGAAAATTCCTATTTTCTGTGACAACACTAGTGCCATTGCCATTACTGAGAATCCAGTGCAGCATTCAAGAACCAAGCACATTGACATCAAGTACCATTTCATTAGAGAACATGTTATGAATGGTACTGTGGAGTTACATTTTGTTCCAAGTGAACAACAACTTGCAGACATCTTTACCAAGCCACTTGATGAATCAACATTCTCAAGATTAGTAAGTGAGCTAGGTATGCTAAATTTCTCTTAATTATTTTTGAGATATTTGCAAGTCATAATGCAGCCAGGAACTTGCCATAATTTTTCTGTGAATTGATTTTCTCAGGAAAAGGTGAAATTTTGTCTAAGTCAAAATTACTATGTCAACGAAACGCACCATTTCGTTGACAGTCTTAGCATTTTTCTGGGTGTTTCGTTGATAGCTCTTTTATATCAACGAAACGCAGCTTTATCAACGAAATAAGACTGGACTTTAACCGCCCAATCCTGATTCGTTGATGTAGCGCTTTTTAATCTGAGCCGTTGAAATTTCACGTTCTTTATCACGATCTATACATACACCCCTGTAAGCATAAATCGTGGTAATATTTAATTCTAACGGTTACTTTTTAAGCCAATCAGGTAATTTAGATTAATTATTGGACTTAATTTCTGAGAACTTTTGGGGAAGTATTTAAGAAATTTTAATTTCTTTATTTCATTTCTACCTATTCTCAAAAATTCCAAAAGTTTTTCTAGCTTCTTCTCTCTAACAAGCAATACAGCTCGAAGCTTTTCCTCACTCAACAATGGCACCCATAGTCAAGCTTATGTCTGCTGGTGGGTTCATCTATGAGAAGAACAATTCCATTCCATTTGTCGTTAAGGAGAGTCCGAACATCATCTTTTTCAAAATGATGGATTTCATGAGGAACTGTAAGTTGAGCTATGCGATGTTTCACTCTACACCACTCTACAATGAAGTAATCGAGGAGATTTGGACCTCATGTGAGTATAGTGGAACAAACGGCACACTGCAATTCACTCTTCAAGGTAATGAGTACATAGTTAATTCTGATGTTTTGCAAGCATGTTTACATATTCCTGATAATAACTGTGATGCTTTGCCTACTAACACTGAAATAACTACCATGCTAAATTCTATAAACTACTCTTTGCCTACTGATAATCTGGGTAGAATAATTAGGAGAGGTTTGGTTAGGGAATACAGTTATTTAGCTGATGCATTCATTAAGGTCTTTTCTGGAAAGATTAGTAATTTTGATGCATTAACTAATTCTATGTTAATTCTCCTAACCATGCTTCTAAATGATAGATATTACAACTTTAGCACCCAACTTATTTATGAAATTGGTGCTAAGTTGGGTGATAGGGCAAATAGGAAGAAAAATATCTATTATGCAAGGTTTCTGATGATGCTGGCTAATCATGTTAGTCCAGCACCATTAGTTATCTCTAACCCTAATGCCAGGTTTGAGTGCTTTGTACAAGAAAAGAGAGTATTGACAGACATACTGAGGCTGAACTACAATGGTGATGTTCCAGTGGTGTATCTGCCAATCATTGAGGTAACTACTACTATCCCTATTAGTATAGTTGTTACTTCTATTGTCTCCTCCAACCTTGTTGCTATGGAGTCTGTAGCTGTGACCCAACAGGCTCCTGCCCCAGCAACTAAATCAAAATCAAAGAAATCCTCCAAGCCAACCTCAGGTGCTTCTCAAAAGGCACCTGTTGTAAAAACTACCACACAACCTAAGGGGAGTGAGTCTGGAGTTGTGAGAGGTGAGGGGAGGGGTGAAAATCAAAGAAACCCCAAGAATAAGGAAGGTGAGGTAAGTGTTTCCCAGCCTAGCCCCATTGTGTCTTCCCAACAAGGCACAATGAGTAAAATGGATTTAAACACAAGTCTAATTGCATCCTCCCAAAAGGATGTGATTATTGAAACAAGCTCTCCACCTAGAGCACAGTCCAAAAGGGTAAGGGACACTTCAAGCCCACAGTCTACATTTTCCCAATACCAAAGGAGAGTGAAGCAAAAGACCAAGGGTTCACAGGGTGCACACACACTGGAAGCAACACTTCCAGTTTCTCAAATTCAGGTTGATGTAACCCCTATTATTTCTCTGGGGTTACAGTCCCACTCTCTAAACATTAATCTTGATTTATCTCCATCCAATTCACCAACTCAATCTTTAGATGTGGACATGATCCATACATCTTTTCCTGATTCTCCAACTCTAATCTTGGAGAAGCCCCACTCTGAAGCTGGTGGCCATCACTTGTTAAGTGATTTGTTGGGCCATCAACCAATTTTTTCTGAAGTTGCAAGAGGATCTGTGGACCAATCTCTAAAATCAATCACCACAGATTCTACTGTAATTTCACTTTCTCAAAGTGCTTTATTGACTTCATCAACGAAACAGCTTCTTTCGTTGACAAGTGTTTCTCCATCAACGGTATCCATACCGTTGACAGTTCAAACTACCATTCCGTTGATAGGTCAATCTACACCCCTTATTGAAAATCCAGTTGTTTCCACAACTAGTGTAGATGACCTGGTGGTAGTTGAGACACTTTTAGGTTTGAGAGGGAGTGAAATTGAGAGGCTGGCTTGCAGCCAGGCAAAAGGAGAGAATGAGAGTGAGAGGCTGGCTATTTCTTCCAGCCAGGCAAAAGGAGAGTTTGAGAGTACCACCTTAGTAGGTGAAGGTGAGGGTGTGAGAGGTGTGAGCCATGGGGAGCCCATGATGCAAGAAAAGAGTGGAGAGAGAGAAGGGACTACAGGAGCAATAAGGGTGGAAGCAGCCATTGCTAATGAGTTAATGGAGGTCAGTGAGGGAGAAAGGGAACTTACTTTCCAAGAGCTTTATCAACAAACTCTGGATAGTATTTCCCTGGATCCTGAGACCTTTACTCATCCTGTGGCAGCCTATCAAGTTATGGCTCAACAGGGCAATGTGGAGGCAGAAAGGTCACTCAACTTAATTCATACTACTGGATCAATGCAAAGAGCAAAGGATGCCTTGACCAATCTACCTCCAGGAGCTGCAGCAAGTGGAGACTTTGAGTTTTCTGATGATGAGGACAGCTATGGTGATAATCTACAGGTGGCCACCACTTCACAGACTGGGACTTCTGTGGTGCCTCCTACACCAGGCTGGCTTTCTCAGGGTATGCATGGAAGAGTCACTCTAGATGCTGCTATCTCAAGGCAGTACAATGAGGCCTATCTAGCTCATGAGTCTGCAAATGCAAGGGACAAGAAATTCTACAAGGCCATCATGGATTCTCTGGAAATTCAAAGGCTACAAATGATGCAG
Organism: Heracleum sosnowskyi; assembly: GCA_030848705.1. Classification (NCBI taxonomy): domain Eukaryota; kingdom Viridiplantae; phylum Streptophyta; class Magnoliopsida; order Apiales; family Apiaceae; genus Heracleum; species Heracleum sosnowskyi. The sequence continues at coordinate 117,614,997 of CM061239.1, forward strand.
ACAAGGATTGAGGCTACAGAAATCAAGGACTCCATTAGCAATCTCAGGGATGCTAACTACAGGATGATCGATGAAAAGCTCCCTCTTCTCACTGTGTCCAAGATGACCAGGTTTTTCTCTAAGGAACCTGAGGTGGCTACATCCTTGAAAACTCTCTCTACAAGAGTGGACAAGGTGGAAGCTACACTTTCTCAAATGCAGAAGGAACAGGAGAAGCAAACTCAGCTACTCACTCAGCTAGTGGCAGCTCAAGGACTCCCAGTCATCTCTCTTGATGCTAACAAAAAGGGGGAGAAATCTAAGGAGCTAAACATTCAAATCACAAAGGTGTTGGTCCCAGCCATTTCACTGCCACAGGAGCCACTAGCAATGGGGGAGTTTGGGAAGAAGAAGAAGGATAGTATTGACCTGATCCAGGAAGCTTCTATGAGGATGAAACTTGCAGAACAAATCAAAGATCACTGGTCCAACATAGAAGCAAGGTTCAAGAACATTACTGAATCTTCAAAGACAGATCAGCCATCAACAAATGCAATGGTGATTGTACAAATGGAGCCACAGTTCAAGAGCTCTTATGCTATAGAGCCCCTTCAGCATGGAATCTTTCAAGATTCAAGAAATGAGAAGGGTCAATCTTCATGCTTTAAGAATGTGGATGCAAGAGGGATGTCTCCAATATCACCTGCCAAACCCAAAGGCAAGAACATTGAAAGGATATTTTATCCTGCTCCAAAGCCAGATGAGTTCAAAGTCCTAGGGAAGCTGATCATTGAGAGCAAGGAAAGCAATCATCCAAGCATAAGAAATCAAAGGGCCATCATCTACAGGGACAGCAAGGAAATCTGCATTTGGGTTGGTCACCCAAATTTTGCAAAGGCCAAGGCTGAAGAATCTGAAAGGGCAGCAATGCAAGCATTGGCAGTTGCTCAAGCACTTGAAGATGAAGAGACCTTTCAGGAAGAAAAAGCCAAGGATGGAGCTAATGAAGCTGAACCAGCAAGGAAAAGTGTAAGGCAACCAAAGGCTAGAGCTAAGAGGAATCTGAACTTTGAAAAAGAGGACTCTCTGGACACTGCTCAAGCCCCTTCCACAACAAGTGCACATCAAATTCCTATTGACCTACCTATTGGAGGAAAGTTGGCCTGTGACCCTGCACACCCTGTCAACTTTCATGATCAACCAATCATGCCAAAGGAGGAGCCTATTGAATTTGATGAAGCCTATTTTCCAAAGTTCCTATTTGAAAAGGATCAACCAATGAAGACAAAGAAAAGGGCTGTCAAGGCAAAGCCAGTATTTGTGAGGAAGCCACAATCTCAGAAACCCCCTACAAATCCAGAGGACTGCATGTACATTGCTGACATCAGGGAAGAATCCAGCTTACATCTTGATTTAGACAACCTGGTGGAAGTAAGGGGCATTGCAGCTTCTCAAAAGTTACCTGAAAGATTGGTTTTCACATATAAGGGTGGTAGAGAACAAATATGGCCTCTCTACAGAATTTTAGGAGAAGACTACCAAACACTACTCACAGTGTTTAGATGCTTGAAGAAAGACTTTGGCTTCACCAAAACAACCAAGTCTGAGGTGGTCTCCAAGATATGTCAAATAAAGGCTAGCTGGAACAAGCCTGAGGCTCTTCCCAGGATGCTAAGAGTGCCCTCAACAGGAAAGAAGATCCATCTTCAACCTTACTGGATGATGGAATTTAAGGACAAGGACAACTGCAGAAGGTTCTTCAGGATGGAAGACCAGCTGGATAAGGCATCTAATCAAACTCTAAGGTTCATGCAATCCAAGCTTGGTGATCAAGATGAAGAAGAGAAGATCTTTTACAGAAGGCTACAGGTCCAGATTGAGGAGAACAACTCTAGGAGAGGGAAGAAGACTATGCCTCAAAGAAGACCAAGATGAATCATTTGCTCAATCTAGAGGAGCACATTTGGGCATTAGTCTTGTAAGTCTTGTTTATGTCTAAAACTTTATGAAGCTAAATGCAATTTTTACTTTTAATCATGGGTAATATGTCTGAGTGTTTTTGTTATCATCAAGGCTCTTGATTTATGGCTGTTATTCTATCAGTCATAAATTGGGGGAGATTGTTAGGAATATGTTGATTCTTGATGATAATTGTAAAAACACTTAGTAGATTTTGTATTAAGTTATTTTGTAACTGTCAACGAAATGGCATGCTTTGCAGTGTTTCGTTGACAGGAAGCTCATCAACGGAATGAGTGTTGTAGCAATTGCACTGTACAATACTTCACAGTTTGATATGCATTTGATGTATGTATTAGATAGGTTTCCTAAGTCATGTTGACTAAGTACTAGATAGGCAAAATAGGTTGGTTAATTGTAAGTATATCATGCCTTGTAATTTTGCCTAAGTGAAGACATGTCAACGGTATGAAGATTACTCTATCAACGGAACAAGGATACACCATCAACGGAATGAAGTTTACTCATCAACGAAATGAAGTTTACTCATCAACGAAATGGAGAATAAAGCTATCAACGAAACACATCTCCCTGCTATCAACGAATCATTATTGCTTTTCTGAATAGTTGACAAAGTGATAGTGACAGTTTACTGAACAGATCTAAAGGTGATGTGGAAGTGTACTTTGCATTGGAAACCATTAAAATGGACATGGGGAATAAGGAAACATCCCAGTTTCCAATTGGGCTCTTGGGAGTGATCATAATAAGCATGAAGACAAAAGCAAGGATCTCCAAGGACCACTGGACAAAGGGATGAAAAGCAAACTATTGGCGGTTATCTTTAGTGTACTTTAGAGTAGCCAAAAATAGTATTGTAAACTTGGGAATATATAACCAAGTGTAGCAGTTAGAAAGAAAGTAAGAGAAGAAAAACAAATAGTTTGTATTAGCTATCTTTGAGAGCATTCTTCTCTACAACTCTGTAACTGAGCAGCTGTGTACTTTTGTATCACAGATTATTTCCGCAATAAAAACACTTCAGTTGGATCATCAAACAATCCAACTGAATTATTGATATCTTGTGTTTTTGTTTATTCAGTTCAGTTTTATTTTATCATTGTTTTAAGTTTAAGAAAATATCAAGAATTGTATTCAACCCCCCCTTCTACAATTCTGTTAGGTCATTTGGGAATAACAGAATTATTTTCAATTAAGAATCAGAGTTTAGACTTTTCATCAGTAGATATAATTAACTTATGAGAGAAAATGCAAACAGCTAATACAGACTCAGTGTATAGGATCAATAAACTAAGAGATGGTATAAATACAGAGACAGTATCATGCTGTGTTAACTTACTACACATGTTTGAGATCAGAATCTATACAACTCTTAAGGATTCATAATTACTTACTGAGAATTATGCTTCATACAAATTTCTTCATTGGTCCATATGTTTCAGACAGAATTACAATTAGAGAATAGCATCAAACTGTAACTACCAGAGTATGACCAACAGAGTTTAGCATCAGAGTTTACTTTCAGAGTATGACTGACACTTCACAGAGTTTATTATCAGAGTTTAACATGCTGGTTCACATAACAGTTAACACATGTAAGAGATCATGAACATAAAAAGTGAGTCTAACCCGTATCTCTAGTCAGAACCAGAGATCATTCCAAGTTCATTTACCAATCTTGTAAAAGTAGCTTCACTCAAAGGTTTGGTGAAGATATCTGCAAGTTGTTGGTCTGTAGACACAAAATGAAGCTCAATGTTTCCTTCTTCCACATGTTCTCTGATAAAATGATACCTTATGCTGATGTGCTTGGTCATGGAATGCTGTACTGGATTACCTGTCATAGCAATAGCACTTTGGTTATCACAGAAAATAGGTATTCTAGAGTACCTTAACCCATAATCCAGCAATTGATTCTTTATCCATAAAATCTGTGCACAACAGCTACCAGCTGCTATATACTCTGCTTCTGCAGTGGATGTAGAAATTGATTTCTGTTTCTTACTGTACCAAGAAACCAATCTGTCACCTAAAAATTGACAGCTTCCAATTGTACTTTTTCTGTCTATCTTACAGCCTGCAAAATCTGCATCAGAGTAACCAATTAACTTAAACTCTGATTCCCTAGGATACCACAAACCCAAGGTTATGGTTCCTTTAAGATATTTGAAGATCCTTTTTACAGCTGTTAGATGAGGCTCTCTGGGATCTGCTTGAAATCTTGCACAAAGACATGTTGCATACATGATATCAGGTCTACTTGCAGTAAGATACAGTAGAGACCCTATCATTCCTCTGTAGTTAGTCATATCTACTGAGGCTCCTGTGTCTTTGTCAAGCTTCGTTGCTGTAGCCATGGGAGTTGTAGCAGATGAACTATCAAGCATACCAAATTTCTTTAGAAGATTTCTGGTATACTTTGCTTGATTGATAAAAATCCCATCATCTGTTTGCTTGACCTGTAAGCCTAGAAAATAACTAAGCTCTCCCATCATGCTCATTTGGTACCTGGATTGCATAAGCTTTGCAAACTTCTTACAGAGTTTGTCATTAGTAGATCCAAAAATAATATCATCTACATAAATTTGAACTAAAAGCAAATCATCACCAGAATTGAAATAAAACAAGGTTTTATCAATTGTACCTCTTGTGAACCCACTTTCTAAAAGAAATTGAGCAAGAGTTTCATACCATGCTCTTGGTGCTTGCTTTAGTCCATATAATGCCTTGTCAAGCCTGTAGACATAATCTGGATGCTTGGAATCTACAAATCCTGGTGGTTGTTCAACAAACACTTCTTCTTCAAGCTTCCCATTGAGAAAAGCACTCTTTACATCCATCTGAAAGACTTTAAACTTCTTGTGTGCAGCATAGGCCAGAAAAATTCTTATGGCCTCCAATCTTGCAACTGGAGCAAAGGTTTCATCATAGTCAATTCCTTCCTGTTGTGAATAACCTTTCGCCACAAGTCTAGCCTTGTTTCTTGTAATCACACCTTCACTGTCAGTCTTGTTTCTGAAAACCCACTTTGTACCTACTATTGATCTATTCTTTGGTCTAGGTACAAGTGTCCAGACTTCATTTCTTTCAAACTCATTTAACTCTTCTTGCATTGCTGTAATCCAATTTGCATCTTGAAGAGCTTCTTCCACTTTCTTTGGTTCTGTTTGAGACAAGAAAGCATGATACAGACACTCATTATTTGTTGCACTTCTAGTTCTCACACTAGCATCAGGATCTCCAATTATGAGATCAGGTGTGTGTGCCTGTGTCCACTTTCTTGCTGTTGGTAAGTGGTTTCTTGCATCATTATTTGATCCTCCCCCTTGATCCATGCTCTCCTGATTCATATGTTGACTTTCTGCAGCATCTGAGGCTCCCCCTGAATTGGATGGCTCAGAGTTTGAACTGTCAGAGTTTGAATCAGTTTCCTCAACTGACTCATTTGCTGTGTCTTGTTGAGCTTCTTCACGCTCCCCCTCAACTGGTTCTCTATTTTGTTCAATTTGAGAATTTCCAGTTTCTCCAGTATTTACCAGTAGAGGTTCAGAGTATGCTTCGTCAGAGTTTGTCAACTCTGCTTCATCAGAGTTTATATCATCAGAAAATAGATCTTCATTTTCAAAACGCAGTTGATCATATCCATCCTTGTCTTCAAGTCCAATTATTTTCTTGTCATCAAATGACACATGTATAGATTCCATGATCACCTTAGTTCTTAGATTATAAACTCTGAATGCTTTTGTTGACAATGGATAGCCAACAAAGATTCCTTCATCAGCTTTTAACTCGAACTTTGTTAACTGTTCAGGATGAGTCTTCAACACAAAGCATTTGCATCCAAATATATGAAAATATTTCAAATTTGGCTTCTTATTTTTCACCATCTCATATGGTGTTTTCCCATGCTTGTTGATCAAAGTTGCATTTTGAGTAAAACAAGCAGTTTGAACAGCTTCTGCCCAGAAGTATGTTGGTAATTTTGCTTCATCAAGCATAGTTCTGGCTGCTTCAATTAAAGTTCTGTTCTTCCTTTCAACTACACCATTTTGCTGTGGAGTTCCAGGTGCAGAAAATTCTTGTTTCACTCCTCTTTTCTTGCAGAAAGCTTCTATAATTGAGTTTCTGAATTCAGTTCCATTATCACTCCTTATAATTTTGACTTTGTGCTGTGATCCTTTGTCCAGTAGATTTACATGATCCATCAGAGTTTGAGCAGTTTCATCCTTCTTTGACAAGAAATACACCCATGTATATCTAGTATATTCATCAACAATTACTAGAGCATATTTCTTTCTTCCCATGGACATCACATTCACTGGTCCAAAGAGATCAACATGTAGAAGATGATAAGGTTCCACTACTGAAGATTCAGATTTGCTCTTGAAAGATGACTTCCTTTGCTTGGCTTTTTGACAAGAATCACACAAGCCATCTAGACTGAGTATAGATTTTGGAAGTCCCCTTACAAGATCCTTTCTTATTAGCTCATTGATGTTGTTCAAATTGAGATGAGAGAGCTTCTTGTGCCAGTTCCAACTCTCTTCATTTGACATTCTGGCTGTCAGGCACACTGTTTTTCCATCAGAGTTTGTTACCAAACTTGCTTCATAAATGTTGTTGCGCCTGTGTCCAACTAGAACAACTTTTCCAGTAGATTTACTGATAACTTCACAGTATTCACTATGAAAATCTACATGGTTTCCTCTGTCACAGATTTGACTCACAGATAGCAGATTATGCTTGAGTCCTGAGACTAGAGCTACATTTGTAATGATGACACTTCCAAGATTGATATTGCTATATCCCAGAGTGTGTCCTATGTTGCCATCTCCATAGGAAACCTTTGGGCCAGCCTTCTCCTTAAAGTCTGATAGCAGGGCTTTATTTCCAGTCATATGTCCTGAGCATCCACTGTCCAAGATAAGTGTGCTCTCTATTATACCCTGCAATCACAAACAAATACTAAGTATTAGTTTTAAGGATCCAGACTTGCTTGGATCCTTTGTCTTTCTTAACAGTGTTAGCTTTTGCAGCGGAATTACTATCAACAGAGTTTAAGCTAACATTGTCAGACTTTACACTTGCAGAGTTTGCTTTAACCCATTTCAGATTTGGTTTTAGCTCATAATAGTTATGATAAATAGCATGATAACTCTTGCAAGTATAAATGGAATGCCAAGTGCTCCCACAGTGTGTGCATAAAGTTTGTGGTTTAACCCTTACATAATCATTCTTTACTCCTGATGTAGAAGATAAAGAATTAATATGTTTGTTCTTAGTGCAAAATCTAGCAAGATGATTAGAACTACCACAATTATAACATGTTTTCCTTGGAGCAGCACCAGTAGGCAAATGATTATTTCTATTATTTATGCCTATCTTTCCATTCCTATTCTTCTTGGACCCTTTTGGTTTCATGGCAGATTTTATCTCTTTCAGCTTATGATTAAACTGTTTCCCTGTCATCAAACCAACATTAACCTGTTTTTCACAAGTTTTTACTGGCTTTCTAACAGTTTCTCTTTCCTTAAGTTTTTCTGTTTTAATATTTTCCTGTCTTTCACAGGCTTCACCTGATTCCATATCAGCTTCTCTTATTACAACAGATTTTAACTTACTGGCTTCTGGAACAAATTTCACAGGTTTAAGTTGTGGTTTTACCTTAACCTTGTCTTTAAACCTAAGTTCATCATTTTCACAATAACCTAAACCTACAGAATCATTCTGAAACACTTGATGAGTGTCTCTTCCAGAATCTGTCCAAGTCTTGATTATTTTTCTTTCTTTTTCTAAATCAGATTCTAGTTGCCTATACCTTTTAAGCAACTCCTGTTCAACATAAACAGCATCATCTCTTTCTTTTTGAATCTGCTTCATTCTTTCAAGTTCTCCTTCAAGAAACTTGTTTCTATCTTTAAGACTAAGATTCTCAGCTTTAATTCTCTCATTCTCTAAGGTCTGATCCCTATAGCTAACATGAACACTTTTCAGATATACTCTTAACTCAGATATATTATCAGTATCATAAGCATAAGTAGTTAGGGGTACCTTATTTTCAGATGATTCAGTCTCATCTCTGACAGTTGCCATAAGAGCATAATTTTCTCCATCATCAGAGTCTGAAGTATCTGCCCAGTCTTTGCCTTTAGAGATGAGTGCTTTCTCAGATTTGCCTTTCTTGCACTCTGGGGCATAATGACCCATCTCTTTGCACTTGTAGCACTGGATCTCAGATTTGTCCTTCTTTCCAGACTTGGTATCCCTTCCATCAGACTTTCTGAAATTCTTCTTCTCAGAATTTGAATCTCTCCTTGAGAATCTCTTTCCCTTCTTGAAGTTCTTGAATCCCATCTTCTTGAAGGTCTTCACCATCAATGCAGCCATTTGCATCATCTGTTCTTCATCATCATCAGAGTCAGAAGCTTCACCAGAGTTTGAATCATCATCAGAGTTTGATGACTCACTCTCAGATTTAATGACTAAAGCCTTTCCCTTGGCTTTCTTCCTTGATGATTCCTTCTTAATGGGCTTCTCCTCGACTTTGAGAGCAACAGATTTTGTCTTCTTGCTGGATCTCCTGTTTCTTTGTTCTATCTCAAGTTCATGAGTCTTTAACAATCCATAGATCTCATCAAGATCTGTATCAGCAAGATCATAATTATCTCTGATTTTGTTGCCTTTAAATCCCACTTTTCAGGTAGAGATAACAGAAACTTGAGATTAGACTCTTCAAGTTCATATTCTTTATCAACCAGAGACAGATCGTTCAACAGTTTGCAAAATCTGTCATAAGTCTCAGTCAAGGTTTCATTAGTTCTTGAATCAAAGTGCTCATACTCCTGTGTGAGTATTGTTTTTCTGTTCTTCTTAATAGCACATGTTCCCTGACATCTGACTTCTAAAGCATCCCATATCTCTTTGGCAGTTTTGCAGCCAATTACTCTGTTAGACATAACATTATCTAAAGCACTGTGGAGAAGATGTCTAACCTTTGCATCCTTTGCAATTGATGAGATGTCCTCAGGAGTCATATCTTTCTTTTCCTTTGGAACAGTCTTTTGTTCTTGACCATCAACAACAGGGGACAATTTAGTTGGCATATGAGGACCATCATTGATTCTGTCAAGGTATTCTGGATCTGTAGCCTCCAGAAACATGGTCATCTTAACCTTCCAAATCGGATACTCTACTGGCCTGAGAATTGGAACCCTGATTGTTTCATATCGACTCACAGAATTGGGCTTAACCTGTTCAGCCTTAGGAGCAGTTTGATTTTCTTCAGACATGATTAATACTGTGTTTGAATCGTAAAACTGTATATATTAAACAGCCTTGGCTCTGATACCAATTGTTAGGCCGAATACACAATATATAATCAAGTAGGTATGAGAATAACAATTAAGAACACAGGTTTGTAAATCAACAAACTGAATTATATTAAATAATTCTCTCTTAGTGATGTTAATGAATCACAAAGAGCTTCTAGGTTACAAGAATAAAATATTCAATGATCGCATCCCTTCTAGGGATAACCTATCTGTGTTTATATAGTACACAGTTACACAATCCTTATCTAATTGATATTCCTACAAATTAGCTATACAATTGTTATCAATTAAGGATTGCTTCTTATCTTCTATCCCGTTTCCTTAGCTGTATCAATATATTCTGCTTCTTTCCATCTTCAGAATATATTGCTTCTATAATCTTCAATTCAGCACCGACAGCTAATTCAACTATCACCTTGTCAGACTTTAAATAAACTCTGACCGGCTTCCTTTAAACTCTTCACCCTGTCAGAGTTTAATTAAACTCTGACCGGCTTCTGATAAACTCTGGTCAGTACCTGTTGCTTAAACACTGATAAACAAACGTCAGCAATTATATCTAACACCTTCGATGAAAACATTGTTTTGATTATTCAGAATGTTCCCTGAAACAAATAGATAGACATCCAATTACATTCAATTGGATCAACAAACAATTGCATCGACATATAATTCCAAATACAAAATATTTTAGAACTAATATTTATAACACACTACATCTATTATGATTCAACTGTAGAATAAAAAATTAGAATTCTAATTCTATTTTAGAATCAAAAGCTGTAGAATATAATCAAAAGCATATAGTTCAATTATCTGACAGAATTTTAAAAAATTAGATAAACTGAAAACTTATAGAACCGGAATCCTAAAAAAAATTATACAGAGACACAATATAAAAATTGAAAACTACAAGGCAAATACATTCTAGTCAATTAAAACTTCTATACCATAATCACAAAAAATACACAAATTATTCACTAAACTGATAGTTCAATTCTATGACAGAATTTTAAAAAACAAAAAGTTTACACCTTGAACACTAAAAGTCAAATACATTCAAATCCAGGTAAAAATTTCTATACTAGAATCACAAAATGTAGAAATTACTGAATTACTTAATAAGCATATTGTGCGATTCTACTGCAGAATTTACTTATAACTTCTGGAATCGAAAGTTTAAGAACAAATTTACAACGACAAGTCAATTACAAATAAAACATGTGAAGATTATAACGAAGTAGAATTCAACAAAAATTAAGATAAAATAAAGAAGGATGAAAAAGTAAACCTGATGAAGACTCAATATTAACAGTATAATCAAAGTTTTGAGCTTGATTTGAAGAAGACGCCATTTTTTCCGTCGAAAACCGCAGATATTTTGAGACAAATCGATGAGATACAGTGAAAACACAGTGAAGAATTAACGAGAGAGAGACGATGTAAGGAAAGATATACAGTGAAGAGATTAACGGAGAGAAATCAGGTCGGTAGAGATTGCAGGAGAGATTGATGATGCAGAGAGAATGTCGGACAGAGAAGAAGTAACAGATTGTATTTCAACGACTGCCACGTAAACATACCAACGACTAGTTTATTTTATAAATATTGTAATTGCTGAAGTTATATTGACCGTTGGATTAATTTTAATCCTAAGGTTGAGATTAATGCAGATGGTTCTCCCCAATTCTCTCTCTAAGATGGTTCTCCCTGGAACAATTGCCTACATTTATATAAGTCTGAATAATTGAAATTATGAGCCTGTAAAATCCACTAGCTAAGAAAGATAGATATTGGACAGGTGATGAGTATATTTATAAACCCTAATTAAGAAATTGACATATTCTTTTATGTTTTTATGTCTGTATCCGAAATAGCATAACAGAAAGTTCAATGGCCACTACCGTAAAACCAGAGTCTTATCAAAGAAAATACTTTAGAAAAGGTAAAACAGCATAAAAATGAAATTTTGGACAGCAGTGTGAAAATAGAAAATTCTCACATTATATTAATTTTCAAAAAACACAGCATAAAATATATATACTAGTTCGGGTCCAGAGGTGTTGCTTCTAGACCCGACAATTTCGTACACGACACGAAAATGACACGATAATAACGAGTTTGGTTTTACCTTTTAGGTACACGAACACGAAAATACACGAACACGAAATTAAACGAGTGAATTTCGTGTCGGTTTTGGATTTGCCCTTGGTACACGACACGAAACGAAAGTACACGAAATAATTAAATAATTAAATAAATATATTAAAATTATATAGATACATATTATCATAAATATTGTATATATAATTTTTACAAAAATAAAATAGAAAATATTTTCAAATTTAAGTTTAACAAGATTTGATTGCACTTGGAACATTACGGCTTATTGACTTAATACTCAAATAGTAAAATTTTAACTGAAACTTTTAAAATTTAATTTTTTTTATTTGATTTATCATATTTTTAATTTTATTTAAAATTACACGAAACACGACACGCAGATACACGAACACGAAACGACACGAATCCTTAACGGGTCGAATTTGGGTTAGCATTTATATACACGAAACATACACGAAACACGAAAATATACGACACAAAAGTATACGAAACGAACGAATTGCCAACTCTAGTTGCTTCCTTGTTTATTGATTGATACCTTGGATAAATATTTCAGTTGATTTGATTAAGAAAATAAAATTATTCCCGGTCGATGTTATATTATTGGTATGCAATTTTATTGGCAGGGCTTTACTTCAACTTGCATATTCTTTTACTAACAAAAATTGAACATATTGAGTGTACATTTTTTGTTTTCCCGCTCTTGGTTAAATTCCTTTCTCTTTAATATTTAAGCATATAAACAAAAATGTAATTATACAACGTGTTATCCATGTCTTACATACTTACATGAATGCGCATTATTAGTTAGTTCATAATTATATAATTACTAGATTATATCTCGTGCGATGTGCGATTTTTTTTAATATTTTATTATTTTTATTTAGATTTTTGTAATTATATCGTTTTTGATAAAATTTTAATATATATTTATATGTGTATATAATAAATTGGATTTATATATCTAACAATATAAGTATTTTAATTTAATAAATTGTTGACGTAATCTTTAGTATTATTTTAGATATTAAAATAGAAAAATATTTTTAAATAATAGATCTAACGGTTCGTATTTATTTGCTCTTAAAAAAATCTAAGAATGACTAAAGTGCAAATAATAAAATATGTGCCGAGTTTCTTTTAACATATGCTATTACTTTTATTTTTTATTAATTATCTTATTTAAATTGAATATTATAAAAAATTATATTAAACATGGATTTTATAAGTTTAATATAATAATATTGTCATTATTTCTATATTTTTCCCGTGTTATTTTTAATTCGAATATGAGTTGTTTCAATTAAAAAATATAAAACAGACAATGTCCTTAAAAAGACAGTTAGTTACTTATTAATAATTATATAAAATTATATTACATATATATATTTCTATATTTTTCCCGTGTTACTTTTAGAAAATTAGTTGTTTAAATTAGAAAATAGAAAATTATATTAACTTTCTATATATATGTTACTCGTGTTACTTTTATAAAAATTTGTTGTTTAAGTTAAAATAAAATAAAAAAGATTATATGTTTAGCTGAAAAGGATAAGTGGTTATTTATTAATAATTATATATAACAGTATTAACATTACATATTTATTTTGCATGTGTCATGTTTAGAAGACGAGTTGTTTTAGTTAGAAAATATAAAACATATAATGTGTTTTAGCTGAAAAAGGTAATCAGTTATAAATATGTAATAATATTACATATATCTTACCATTTTATATATATGTTACCTATTTTATTTTTAGAAAATGAGTTGCTTTAGTTAGAAAAATAGATAAAATAGGTAATGTATTTTAGTTGAAAAAAGTAATTGGTTATAAATAAATTGGTTATAGATAGGCCCGACCCAAATACCGACCGACAACCAAAATTTTTAATGTTTCGTCTTTAATAATATAGTTGTTGTGGAATAAAAATTAGGTCTTTAAATCGCGGCTAGGTTTCGTGAATTTAATGCTAGGTTTGATGATATTCGAGCTTTAATGATGTGTCTGCTCTTGTTGTCGGGGACTAACTCGATCCTAACAAGATGCCTACGTACCTTGATGAATATCAAGAATCAAGCCAAGACGTAGTTCTTGTTGTGCCCTCGCGGCTTGTTGTGCCCTCGCGGCATGGTGACGTATGAAGCTGTGTCCAAAACGTTCTTTTTAGAATGAAGGGTGAAGTCCTTTATATAGATGTTGAGATTCTATGATTTAGACTAGGTTTGGGAGACTTGGAGGCCAAGTCTCCTTCTTGACGGAGGACAAGGACTGTGTCTAGATCTTTCTTTGTAGGAGGCTGACTCAATACTTCAAATGCCTCTCGAAGGTGCTTAATATGATCGGCCTTATCGAGGCTCTTGACTAAAATGTGTCATCCACATAAACCTCTATGGTTTTTCCAATCAGATTCTTAAAAATCTTGGGATTTCATCCTTGTGCATCTTGATTTGGTTGTATCCGTCTATGAAACCTTGGGATTTTATCCTTGTGCATCTTGTGCCCATCAGTGACATCGATAAATGTGTCAATTCTTGGTATAGGGGAAAACAATCCTTAGGACATGCATCGTGCAAGTCATTGAAGTCTACACATATCCTTCATTTTCCATTGACTTTTTTGACCATCAAGGGGTTAGCTAACCATTGAGTTTCCTCAGTAAACCCAGCTTTTAAGAGCTTGTCCACTTCTTGATTTATGGCTTCTTGCCTTTCGGGAACAAAATTCCATTTCTTTTATTTCACCGTCTTGTTATCCAAATCCACATTCAACTTCTGTAAAATGAGTTTGGGGATCAATCCCTGGAATATAAGCTGCTATCTAAGCAAGCACACCACTATTCTCTTGTAGGAGCCTAGTCAATTTTCTCTTCAAGGATTCATTTAATGGTGCCCCAATGTATGTTTGCTTGTTGGGTTCTCAAAGAACTAAGGGAATGGGGATCAAGTCCTCAGCGGGTTTCTCCTGTCGTTCCTCATCTTCTCTAACATTCATGACTTTAATTAGGAGAACCTACCCCCGACTCCATTAGGCCGTAGCGCGGCTACTGAAAGGCATATGTATAGGCCTATTTGTTAACATCGAGGATTTAACTCAACTTAAACAAGTTTGTATTAAGTAAGTAATAATTCAGATTGTCACAGGAATCTCAGAATATCATATCAGTCAAAAGAATGAAGATAAAAGTCATCTACAGACTTGAAGTTATTCTACATTGAAAGAAGTTCATTAATTTGATCAAGCCTCAGTGAAGTTTTCAAGTAAGTAGATTTATTAAATTGACAGAGATTTCAGGAGTGTGACAGCAAGGGTACATGTTACAGTGATTAATTAAAGGGATTTAAAGAGAAGAGAATCACAGCTTTAAAGTCAGAGATGAAGAACAACCATTAAAGTTAGTCGCTCATGAATCAGACAGTATATCGAGTGTCAACAACAGTCAGTGGAAGTTCGTCATTATTTAAAGTGGTTCTCAGGACAATTTCTTTGAACAAAAAATTAGTTTTTATTCTCCTTTAATTATCTATTTTATTTATTTAATTTAACTAATAAATTAATTCTTTGATAAATTAATTAAGTAGGTAATTAATTTAGAATTAATTCTAACTTCTAAATTCAGAAAGAGTAAAAGTAAAGCCAGTAAGACTATCCTTGATAGTCTTATCGAAAGTCTTACTGACTTTACTTAATAATTCAGAAAGTATTTCTAAATATAAATAGTCTTTCCGAAAGTCTTTTTAGACTTGAGGATAGTCTTTCTGAAATTAGAAATAGTCTTTCTATTATCAAGATAGTTTTTCTGATAAAAGAAATAGTATTTCTGCCTTTTCAACCAATGCACGTGCAGATTAACAAAAATGTCAAGTGGATTAGATATACAAAAGTAGATCAAGACAGAAGATTACAACTGATCAAAAAAACATTACATTCTTCAAACTTTCTGTCAAGAACAAGCTTACTGCCGTGGACATTTTCTGATCAAAGAAATAATTTCTAGAAATCTGTTGTTACATTCAAACCACTAGAAATCATTTACTTGTATTGTATTTACTATCTAGTGGATCTTTATCCCTAAAACGAATCTCGAACTATCGTTTATCGTTATATCTTTTTATTACAAAAATAGATAAATTCATGTCGAATTTATTTTAGATTTGTTTTAATTAGTTTGAGATTTAGTTTTGTAATCAGTACCAATATTTGTAACACCTTTCAAGTTTAATATAAGTTATATTTAACTTGAATTCTGTTTCATTTAATTCCGCAATAATTTTTTCATCAATTGTTTAATATTAAAATGGACAAATTCGATAAAACGGTATAGTTTGTATTCAACCCCCTTCTACAAACTTATCGGGACCTAACAGCTACATAGCAACTTCTTTCCATTTTTGTCTCATCTCACTTTACCCACTTCGTTCATTGTAGGGAATTTGAAATTTATGTGATAAGTTGAGGCAACCGCCTTAAAGGCATGAAAGCTTGTCCTCTCAAAGATCTTGTTGAAAGTGGAGGCTGATTTGATCACCGAATATATCAACATCTGAGTGGCCTCCTTAGGCTCTTGTCCAATCGTTATGGGTAATTAAATCATATCCTCTACCTTCGACTAAATCTTTATTGAATCCATATATATATATATATGCATACTTGAGGGGGTTAGATGAGAGTCGTTGTTTCCACAAAAAATATCCACGGAAGCTCTATTGTCCATTAGGACTTGCTTCACTTCAGAGTTTCCTATCACAGGTATAAAGACCAATGGATCGTCATGGAGGAACTTCACCCCTTTCAAATCTGAATCAACAAAGGCTATGGCTACTTCAGTTTTTGCATACTTGGTGTTTCTCCAATAACTTAAATAAATTATCAGGAATAAGCCTATCTAGAGTTCCTTGAAGTCCCGACCACTGTTGGGCCTCCAGACATCATATTTATAACTGGTCCTCGAGGTTGAGGATGAGCATTATCCAATGTGGAAGAAGAAGATGCTTCTGTTTCTTCAAGTGGCTAATGTTAAATATCTTGGAGTGTTGAAAAATGGTCCAAAACTTCCTATGATTGTTGAGGAAGAGCAGATAGAGAACAATTATATTACTAGAGCTGCTAGGATGTACCCCAAGGATCCCAAGGACTACACAGTTGATGAGAAAGAGGATGCTTCCCTGGATGCCTGTTTACAGTTGATTCTGGTTGATTGTCTTGATCCTATTATGCATAATCATGTTCTAAACTGTGTTACTTCCAAACACATTTGGGACACAATTGAGATAATCAATGAGGGGACAGAGGAAGTCAGAGAGAATACGATGGAAATTCTCACCTCTTCATATGAACATTTCAGATCAAACCCTGGTGAAGGTATCTCTGAGGTTTTTGAGAGATACAATAAATTGATAAATGATCTGAATCTCCATGGAAAACACTATACTATCAAGGAGATTAACAAGAAGTTCCCCCTGACACTTCCATCTCATCTGGAGCACAGAATATCTGCTATTAGAGAAGCAAGATATCTTGGAGAGATTTCTTTGGAAAGACTCTATGGTGTTCTGAAGACCTATTATAAGTTGGAGTAGATTCAGCAGAAGGAGATTTATGGAACAGGGAAGATAGTCAGTACTTCTACTGCACTGGTGGCAGAAATCCCACAACAACTGGAAGTGAAGGTTGTTCAACCTTCCAGTTCTGACATGGATGTTACTGTGGCTGAATATGACTTAACATCCACAAATCAATTTGGTGGTGACTTCTATTCTATGGAAGAACTTGAACAGCTGGAGGATGAGTCGATGACAATGATAGTGAAGAAGTTTGGGAACTTCAGGTTCAGAAGAAACCCTAATATTAAGTTCAAGCCCAGGTTTCAGAGAGGTGGTTCTTCTTCTTCAAATATCACAAGGGGTAGCTATAAAACTGGAACCGTGGACAGAAGCACAATCAGGTGCTACAATTGTAATGAGTTGGGTCACTTTGCTATAGAATGCAGAAAGCCAAAGTAAGTGAGAAGGAACTCATATGATTCTAGCAAGAAGAACAAGATTGGGAAAGCTTATCTTGCCGAGGGAAAGAGTTGGGATGATACAGATAGTGATGAAGAAGCTGGTGAAGTTGGAAATCTAGCTTTAATGGCTAATGAAGGCAGCACTTCATCATTCATGTCAGAGGGTGTGGCATAGGTAAACCGTGTTGTGTGGATTCTGGACAGTGGATGTTCAAGGCATATGACCGGAGATAGATCCTTGCTATCAAATGTGGTTGAGAAAGCTGGCCCATGAGTTACCTTTGGAGATAACAACAAGGGTATAACTAGAGGATATGACTGTTTGGAATCAGGAAATGTTATCATTCAAGATGTATCCATTGTGGAAGGTCTGAAGCACAATCTTCTCAACATCAGTCAATTCTGTGACAGAGGATATGCTGTTTCCTTTGAGAAAGAGAAGTGCCAGATCCTTCACAAGAAGAATGGAAAGCCTACTCTTCAAGGAGTAAGGAAAGGTGACTTGTTCATTGCTGATCTGTACTCTGGATCCAAAGATGAAGTTAATTGTTTTTATGCCAAAACTTCATCAGATGAGAGTTGGCTATGGCACAAGAAGATGTCTCACCTGAACTTCAAGACAATGAACTCCCTAGTCAAGAGGGAATTGGTGAGAGGTCTGCCTCAAATGGAATTTACACAGGAAGGACTGTGTGAGGCTTGTCAGAAAGGAAAGTCAAAGAAAGCTTCTCACAAGGGCACTGACACATCTTCAATAACTGAACCACATCAGCTACTACGCATGGATTTGTTTGGTCATGTTAATGTGATGTCTATGTCAAAGAAACAATATGAACTTGTGATTGTTGATGACTATTCCAAATATACTTGGGTTTTATTCCTACATTCCAAGGATGTGACCCCACATATGGTGATTGATCATATAAAGTTGATTGAGCTGGATTCTAGATTCCCTGTTAGAGCTATAAGGTCAAATAATGGAACTAAATTCAAAAATACAGTCCTAAATGACTTTTGTGCAGATAAAGGAATAACAAGACAATATTCAGCCCCTAGAACTCCTCAAAAGAATGGAGTGGTAGAAAGCAAGAATCATACATTGATTGAAGATGCAAGGACTATGTTAAGTGAATCAAAACTTCCAATGTACTTCTGGGCTGAAGCTGTAAATACTACTTGTTATACTCAGAATCGAACTTTAATCAACAAGGACTTAATGAATACTCCTTATGAGATCATGAACAACAAGGAACCAACTCTCAAATACTTTCATGTATTTGGTGCAAAATGCTTTGTGCTTAAGGATGGAGATGTTAAACGTGGCAAGTTTGAGGCCAAGGCATATGAAGCTATATTTGTTGGTTACTCCAGAAGATCTTACAGGGTGTACTTGATTGACAGTCACCAAGTGAAGGAAAGTGTCAATGTTACATTTGATGACACTAAGCTCACTAGTATCCAAACAGAAGATTCATTTGAAGAACTGAAGTTTGATAACTTGCCAGACTCAGAATCAGATGATGAATCTCCACCTGAGATTGTTGCTGGTAATAATAATAACAATGATGATAATGATCATGGTGGTGGTGGTGGAAACATTGGTAATAATGGAGATACCACCAACACTGAAGAAGAATCATCAAGGCAATTGTTAGGAATATGTTGTTCTTGATGATAATTATAAAAACACTTAGTAGATTTTGTATTAAGTTATTTTGTAACTGTCAACGGAATAGCATGCTTTGCAGTGTTTCGTTGACAGGAAGCTCATCAACGAAATGAGTGATGTAGCAATTGCACTGTACATTACTTCATAGTTTGATATGCAGTTTGTTGAGTACTAGATAGGTTTTCTAAGTCATGTTGACTAAATGGTTAGATAGGCAAAATAGGTTGGTTAATTGTAAATATTTAGTGCCTTGTACTTTTGCCTAAGTGAAGACATGTCAACGGAATGAAGATTACTCTATCAACGAAACAAGGAAGCTCATCAACGAAACAAAGAATAAAGCTATCAACGAAACACATCTCTATGCCATCAACGAATCATTATTGCTTTTCTATACAATTGACAAAGTGATAGTGACAGGTTCCTGACAGATCAAAAAGAAGATGTGGAAGTGTACTTTGCATTGGAAACCATTAAAATGGACATGGGGAATAAGGAAACATCCCAGTTTCCAATTGGGCTCTTGGGAGTGATCATAATAAGCATGAAGTCAAAAGCAAGGATCTCCAAGGACCACTGGACAAAGGGATGAAAAGCAAACTATTGGCGGTTACTCATTGTACTATTAGTGTAGCCAAAAATAGGGTTGTAAACTTGGGTTTATATAACCAAGTGTAGCAGTTACTTTATTAAGTGTGAAGAAAAACAAAGAGTTTGTATTAGCTATCTTTGAGAGCATTTTTCTTCTCTACAACCTTGTAACTGAGCAGCTGTGTACTTTTGTATCACAGATTATTTCCGCAATAAAAACACTTCAGTTGGATCATCAAACAATCCAACTGAATTATTTATATCTTGTGTTTTTATTTATTCAGTTCAGTTTTATTTTATAAAGTGTTTTAGTTTTAAGAAAATATCAAGAATTGTATTCAACCCCCCCCTTCTACAATTCTGTTAGGTCATTTGGGAATAACAATTGGTATCAGAGCAAGCTTCTAACATACAAGAAGTTTAAAGATCAAGACCAAAAACAGAAACCATGGTGAAGAAGGATGCAGGTGTGAAGATACCAGTTCTTGATAAAGACAATTACTTTCACTGGAAAGTAAAGATGCATTTACATCTCATGTCTATGGATGAGAGGTATGTAGACTGTATTGAGAAAGGTCCACACGTTCCCATGAAGCTTGATTCTAGGGTTGGACTGCCAGATGATGCACCTGATGTAGAGATTCCAAAAACTGTCTCAGAATGGACTGTTGAAGATATTGCAGAAGTCCATAAAGACAAAAGGACCATGAACATTCTGTTTAATGGTTTGGAGCAAGAGATGTTTGACAATGTTATCAACTGTACAACCTCTAAGGAAGTATGGGATACTGTTAGAACTCTCTGTGAAGGAACTGAGCAAGTCAGGGAAAATAAAATGCAACTCCTTATACAACAATATGAGCATTTTCATTTTAAAGCTGGTGAAACCCTAAATGACACGTTTAGTAGGTTTCAAAAGCTTTTGAATGGATTAAAGTTGTATGGGAGGATCTATCAAACCAAGGATTCAAACCTTAAATTTCTTAGAGCTCTTCCAAAAGAATGGAAGCCTATGACTGTTTCTCTCAGAAACACTCAAGAGTACAAAGACTACACTCTTGAAAGGCTTTATGGAACCTTGAAGACTTATGAGCTGGAAATGGAGCAAGATGAGGAAATTGAAAAGGTACAAAAGAAGGGTGGATCTATTGCATTGATTGCATCTGTGAACCAACTTGAAGATGACAATAAAGAAACTGCCAAGGCCACAACTAGTCGATCTAGTTGTAGGAGTGATGTTAGCAAGGGTAAAGACAAGATGACAGAAGAAGAAGAATCAGAACCAGCCAACTTGGAGGACTTAGATGAGATTGATGAACACATTGCTTTTCTGTCTAGAAAATTCTCTAAGTTCAAGTTCAAAAGAAACTCAGAAGCAAGGCCACCAAGAAGAGACTTTCAACCTAGCAAAACAAACTGGATTGAAAAGTCTAAGTCAAAATGTTTCAATTGTGGAATGATTGGTCACTTTGCTGGAGACTGCAGAAAGCCCAAGGTTGAGAAGGGCAACAGGAAATTTGAGCCTGTTGATTATAAAAAGAAATACTTTGAACTTCTCAAACAAAAAGAAAAGGCTTTCATGTCTCAGGAGTATGATTGGGCTGGTAATGGTGAAGATTCTGATGATGATGTTGAGTATGTCAACTTGGCTCTTATGGCTGACAATCATGAGCAGGAAGCAAGTTCCTCAAGCAACCAGGTAACAATTACTAATCTTTCTGAGCTTTCTAAAGAGGAATGCGACAGTGCAGTAAATGAAATGTCTACTGTATTATATAATTTGCGTGTTACTCTTAAATCACTTACTAAAGAGAATTCTAGAATAAAAGAGACCAATCTGCTCTTAAGTGATAGGAATGCAATGTTAGAAGCACAGCTCATTGAATTTGAGAAAATGAGATGTGTTAGTAGGGATGCTAAGAAGGAACTTGAGAACGTGTTACAAAGGGAAGAAATTCTTAAAACACAACTTGAGATAGAACAAGGTGTGATTGCAAAATGGAAGGATGCCAGGAATGTTGCTGCCAACATAATTAATGTTCAAGGCGTGGAATCCTTCTGTGAGCAATCATGGAAAAGGAACAAAGAGAAGCTAGGGTATGTTGGTGAAACCTTAGAATCAGAAACTGAGTCAACAAACAACAAGGATCATTTGTTGAAGGTTGATATGTCAACGGAATGCAATGTTTCGTTGACAGATGAACCATCAACCGATCAGGCTGTTTCGTTGACAGAGAAAAGAAAAGATAAACTCACTAGACTTAATGACAAGTATGGTCCGGTCACCAAGAACTTTGTTCAAGGTGAGTCTAGTAAATCAAAGAAAGTTGAGAAGCCTGTTGAGAGAGCTAATGTAGGTAACTTGTCTAACAAGCAATTGAAAGACAAGTTAGAGAAAGTTCAGGTTGAGGCTAAGGGAAATAAAAAGAATAACAGAAATGGCAAGGTAGGAATTAACAAACACAACAATTACACACCTGATAAATATGCACCTAGAAAGACATGTGTCAATTGTGGAAGTGTTAATCATTTATCTACTAACTGCAAATCTGTTAAGAAATCTGTTAATGTGAAAATGCCCAAGCCTGCAATGAACAGTTCCATGCCTAAAATGCCTGTTATGCCTAACATGTTTGCTCCATATGCACAATTTCAGAATCCATATGCTAGCATGCCATTTGTGCCTAATCCTTACATGAATATGTTTAACATGCCACAAATGCCATGGAACATGAATAACATGATTGTTCCTCCAACTATGCATGCTATGAATGAAAATATGAGCAACCCTCAGAAATCAACACCAAGGGTAAAGATTGATTTGAATCAATCTGAACCCAAAGTGAAAAATGGTACAAAAGGGAATACAAAGGCTAACAAGACAGGACCCAAGGAAACTTGGGTACCAAAATCGACTTGATTTGGTTTTATTGTGTGCAGGGAGACAAAAGGAATCTTTGGTACTTGGATAGTGGTTGTTCAAGACACATGACTGGTGATTCTACCCTGCTCACAGAGTTTCAGGAAAGAGCTGGCCCTTGTATTGCTTTTGGAGATGACAGCAAAGGCTACACAAAGGGATATGGCTTGATTTCAAAAGAGAATGTCATCATAGATGAGGTTGCACTGGTGGATGGTCTTAAGCACAACTTGCTTAGTATCAGCCAACTTTGTGACAAAGGATTTTTAGTTACTTTTTCAAGAGAAGCCTGTGTTGTTTCTAAAGGAGGAAACAACAATGTGGTAATGACTGGATTCAGAAGGGGGAATGTGTACATTGCTGACTTTAGTAGCACAAGTTCAGACACCATCACTTGTCTCTTCAGCAAGGCAAGCAAGGATGAAAGTTGGTTATGGCACAAGAAGTTATCCCATCTGAATTTCAAAGTTATGAATGATTTGGTGAGGAAAGATCTTGCTAGAGGAATTCCACAGGTGGAGTTCTCCAAGGATGGTTTGTGTGATGCCTGTCAAAAGGGAAAACAGAAGAAGGCATCATTCAAAAGCAAGACAGAGTCATCAATTGTCCAGCAGCTTGAATTGCTTCATATGGACCTATTTGGCCCTGTAAATGTTATGTCAATCTCAAAGAAGAAATACTGTCTTGTGATTGTTGATGATTTTTCTAGATTTACATGGACTTTCTTTTTGCACTCTAAAGATGAGGCAAGTGAAATCATTATCAATCACATCAAGATGGTAAGCAATCATCCTGATTTCAAAGTAAGAAGGATTAGGAGTGACAATGGGACAGAATTCAAGAATTCAAGCATGAAGGTGTTCTGTGAAGAAAATGGTATTTTGCATGAGTTTTCAGCAGCAAGAACACCACAGCAAAATGGTGTAGTTGAAAGGAAAAACAGAACACTTATTGAAGCTGCAAGGACAATGCTAGATGAATCAAAGTTACCTACATATTTTTGGGCTGAGGCAGTTAACACAGCTTGCTTTACTCAAAATATTTCTTTGATTAATCAGGCCAAAGGAATGACCCCTTATCAGTTACTCAAAAGAAAGAAGCCACTATTAGATTTTCTTCATGTCTTTGGATGCAAGTGCTTTGTTCTGAGAAATCAAGCTGAGCATTTGGGGAAATTTGAAGCAAAGGCAGATGAAGCAATATTTGTGGGATATGCAGCAGGGAAAGCTTACAGAGTCTATAATCTCAGAATCAACATTGTTATGGAATCTGTACATGTTGTTTTTGATGATCTCAAAATCCAAGGTCTCTGTGATGAAGGTTTCCATGAAAGTCTTTCTTTTGAAAATGAGGAAGGAGATCAAGTGAATCATGATAAGGCTACTGAGAAACAGCCTAAAGTTGTTGTATCTAGCACAGATGAAAGCAGCAGTGAGGATGAAATTGCTGCATTGAGATTAAAAAGGATAGCTGCTAGCAGACCAACTGGTCATTTCGTTGACAGTCATGATGGTGGATTCGTTGACAGTCAGAATGAGCGTTTCGTTGACAGCCAAAGCGGTCATACCGTTGATAGTCATAGGAATGCTTCTAGAAGTGATCAATTAGGGACAACAAACTCAGGGGGAGTTTCTCAAGGACAAATATCCAATCAAGGCAATCATGATCATGAAGCTACGTCTTCAAGAGCAAATCTACCTCCCTCAAGGAAATGGACTAAAGATCATCCCTTTGAACTTATTATAGGTGATGTTTCTTCAAAAGTCCAAACTAGAAGAGCAACTCAAGAAGAATGTCTATATAGTAGCTTTCTGTCTCAAGATGAGCCAAAGAAAGTTGAGGATGCACTTCTAGATCCAGATTGGGTTTTAGCCATGCAAGAAGAGCTAAACCAATTTGAGAGAAACAACGTTTGGAAGCTGGTGCCCAGGCCTAATGACAGGAGTGTTATAGGCACAAAGTGGGTGTTCAGAAACAAGATGGATGAAAATGGCATAGTCACAAGGAACAAAGCTAGACTGGTTGCAAAAGGCTACTCACAGGAAGAGGGAATTGATTTTGATGAAACCTTTGCTCCTGTTGCAAGACTAGAAGCAATAAGGATTTTCCTAGCCTATGCAGCCCATGCCAATTTCAAAGTCTATCAAATGGATGTGAAGAGTGCTTTTCTGAATGGGGAATTGGAAGAGGAGGTGTATGTAAGTCAACCTCCTGGTTTTGAAGACGATGATTTTCCAGACTATGTGTACTTCCTTCTCAAAGCACTCTATGGTTTGAAACAAGCACCTAGAGCCTGGTATGACACTCTCTCACAGTTCCTCCTTGAGAATCATTTCACTAGAGGTACTGTAGATAAAACTCTTTTTCACAGGGTTGTAAATGGCTCTACTTTACTTGTTCAAATTTATGTAGATGATATAATCTTTGGGTCTACAGATGTGAAACTTTGTCAAAAGTTTGCCAAGCTTATGCAAAGTAAATATGAAATGAGCATGATGGGAGAATTAACTTACTTTCTTGGTCTCCAAGTAAAGCAAGTTAATGAAGGCATTTTCATTAGTCAAACAAAATACATTCATGATTTATTAAAGAAGTTTAACCTAATGGAATGCTCTCCTGCCAAAACTCCCATGCCTACTGCCACCAAACTTGAATTGAATACTAAGGAAAAATCTGTGGACATTTCAAGTTACAGAGGCATGGTAGGCTCACTTTTATATTTAACAGCTAGTAGACCTGATATTATGTTTGCTACATGTCTATGTGCTAGATTTCAGGCTGACCCTAGAGAATCCCATTTAGTTGCTATTAAAAGAATTTTCAGGTATCTCAAAGGAACACCAAACCTTGGCATTTGGTATCCTAGAGAATCTGGTTTTGAACTAATTGGTTATTCAGATGCAGACTTTGCAGGATGTAAAATTGACAGGAAAAGTACAACTGGAACCTGTCAATTCCTAGGAAACAAGCTTGTGTCATGGTTCAGCAAGAAACAAAACTCAGTTTCTACCTCCACAGCTGAGGCTGAGTATATTGCAGCTGGAAGTTGTTGTGCACAGATTTTATGGATGAAAAACCAACTACTTGATTATGGATTAAGAGTTGAGAAAATTCCTATTTTCTGTGACAACACTAGTGCCATTGCCATTACTGAGAATCCAGTGCAGCATTCAAGGACCAAGCACATTGACATCAAGTACCATTTCATTAGAGAACATGTTATGAATGGTACTGTGGAGTTACATTTTGTTCCAAGTGAACAACAACTTGCAGACATCTTTACCAAGCCACTTGATGAATCAACATTCTCAAGATTAGTAAGTGAGCTAGGTATGCTAAATTTCTCTTAATTATTTTTGAGATATTTGCAAGTTAAAATGCAGCCAGAAACTTGCTATGTTTTTCTGTGAATTAATTTTCTTAAGAAAAAGTGAAATTTTGTCTAAGTCAAAATTACTATGTCAACGAAACGAACCATTTCGTTGACAGTCTTAGCAGTTTTCTGGGTGTTTCGTTGATAGATCTTTTATATCAACGAAACGCAGCTTTATCAACGAAATAAGACGGGACTTTAACCGCCCAATCCTGATTCGTTGATTTAGCGCTTTTAATCTGAACCGTTGTAATTTGACACGTCTTTTACCACGATCTATGCATACACCCCTGTAAGTATAAATCATGGTAATACTTTAAGAGTAACGGTTATATTTTTAAGCCAATCAAGTAATTTACATTTATTATTGGATTCATTTTCTGAGAATTTTTGGGGGAGTATTTAAGAAATTTTATTTTCATTATTTCTTTTTACCTGTTCTCAAAAATTCCAAAGGCTTTTTCTCTCTTCTTCTCTCTAACAAGCAATTCAGTTCGAAGCTTTCCTTTAATCAACAATGGCACCTATAGTCAAGCTTATGTCTGCTGGAGGGTTCATCTATGAGAAGAACAACTCCATCCCTTTTGTTGTCAAGGAAAACCCGAACAGCCTGTTCTTCAAAATGATGGATTTCATGAAGAATTGCAAGTTGAGCTATGCAATGTTTCACTCTACACCACTCTACAATGAGATAATCGAGGAAATTTGGACCTCATGTGAGTATAGTGGAACAAACTGCACACTACAATTCACCCTTCAAGGTAATGAGTACATAGTTAATTCTGATGTTTTGCAAGCATGTTTACATATTCCTGATAATAACTGTGATGCTTTGCCTACTAACACTGAAATAACTACCATGCTAAATTCTATAAACTACTCTTTGCCTACTGATAATCTGGGTAGAATAATTAGGAGAGGTTTGGTTAGGGAATACAGTTATTTAGCTGATGCATTCATTAAGGTCTTTTCTGGAAAGATTAGTAATTTTGATGCATTAACTAACTCTATGTTAATTCTCCTAACCATGCTTCTAAATGATAGATATCACAACTTTAGCACCCAACTTATGTATGAAATTGGTGCTAAGTTGGGTGACAAAGCAAATAGGAAGAAAAATATCTATTATGCTAGGTTTCTGATGATGTTGGCTAACCATGTTAGTCCAGCACCATTAGTTATCTCTAACCCTAATGCCAGGTTCGAGTGCTTTGTGCAAGAAAAGAGAGTATTGACAGACATACTGAGGCTGAACCACAATGGTGATGTTCCAGTGGTGTATCTGCCAATCATTGAGGTAACTACTACTATCCCTGTTAGTGTAGCTAACTCCTCTACTGTTTTACCTTCCAATGTTGCTATGGAGTCTGTAGCTGTGACCCAACAGGCTCCTACCCTAGCAACAAAACCTAAATCAAAGAAATCCTCCAAGCCAACCTCAGGTGCTTCTCAAAAGGCACCTGTTGTAAAAACTACCACACAACCTAAGGGGAGTGAGTCTGGAGTTGTAAGAGGTGAGGGTAGGGGTGAACATCAAAGAAACCCCAAGGATAAGGAAGGACAGGTTAGTGTGTACCAGCCAAGCCCCATTGTGTCTTCCCAACAAGGCACAATGAGTAAAATGGATTTAACCACAAGTCTAATTGCATCCTCCCAAAAGGATGTGATTATTGAAACAAGCTCTCCACCAAGAGCACAGTCCAAGAGGGTAAGGGACACTTCAAGCCCAAAGTCTACATTTTCCCAATACCAAAGGAGAGTGAAGCAAAAGTCCAAGGGTACACAGGGTGCACACACACTGGAAGCAACACTTCCAGTTTCTCAAATTCAGTTTGATGTAACCCCTATCATTTCTCTGGGGTTACAGTCCCATTCTCTAAACATCAATCTTGAATTATCTCCATCAAATTCACCAACTCAATCTTTAGATGTGGACATGATCCATACATCTATTCCTGATTCTCCAACTCTAATCTTGGAGAAGCCCCACTCTGAAGCTGGTGGCCATCACTTGTTAAGTGATTTGTTGGGCCATCAACCAATTTTTCCTGAAGTTGCAAGGGGATCTGTGGACCAATCTTTAAAATCAATCACCACAGACTCTACTGTAATTTCTCATTCTCAAAGTGCTTTCTTGACTTCATCAACGAAACAGTCTATTTCGTTGACAAGTGTTTCTCCATCAACGGTATCCATACCGTTGACAGTTCAAACTACCATTCCGTTGATAGTTCACTCTGCACCTTTAATTGAAAATCAAGTTGTTCCCACAACTAGTGCAGATGATCTAGTGGTAGTTGAGACACTTCTAGGACTGAGAGGGAGTGAAACTGAGAGGCTGGCTTGCAGCCAGGCAAAAGGAGAGAATGTGAGTGAGAGGCTGGCTATTTCTTCCAGCCAGGCAAAAGGAGAGATTGAGAGTTCCACCTTAGAAGGTGAAGGTGAGGGTGTGAGAGGTGTGAGCCATGGGGAGCCCATGATGCAAGAACAGAGTGGAGAGAGAGAAGGGACTACAGGCGAAATAAGGATGGAAGCAGCCATTGCTAATGAGTTAATGGAGGTCAGTGAGGGAGAAAGGGAACCTACTTTCCAAGAGGTTTATCAACAAACTCTGGATAGTATTTCCCTGGATCCTGAGACCTTTACTCATCCTGTGCCAGCCTATCAAATTATGGCTCAGCAGGGCAATGTGGAGGCAGAAAGGTCACTAAATCTAATTCATACAACTGCATCAATGCAAAGAGCAAAGGATGCCCTGACCAATCTACCTTCAGGAGCTGCAGCAAGTGGAGAATTTGAGTTTTCTGATGCTGAGGACAGCTATGGTGATAATCTACAGGTGGCCACCACTTCACAGACTGGGACTTCTGTGGTGCCTCCTACACCAGGCTGGCTTTCTCAAGGTATGCATGGTAGAGCCACTCTAGATGCTGCTATCTCCAGGCAGTACAATGAAGCCTACTTAGCTCATGAGTCTGCAAATGCAAGAGACAAGAAATTCTACAAGGCCATCATGGATTCTCTGGAAATTCAAAGGCTACAAATGATGCAGACAAGGATTGAGGCTACAGAAATCAAGGACTCTATTAGCAATTTCAGGGATGCTAACTACAGGATGATGGATGAAAAGCTCCCTCTTCTCACTATGTCCAAAATGAACAGGTTTCTCTCTAAGGAACCTGAAGTGGCTACCTCCTTGAAGACTCTCTCTTCTAGAGTGGACAAGGTGGAAGCTACTTTATCTCAAATGCAAAAGGAACAGGAGAAGCAGACTCAACTTTTGGCCCAGCTAGTGGCAGCTCAAGGACTCCCAGTTGTCTCTCTTGATGATAACAAAAAGGGGGAGAAATCTCAGGAGCTAACCATTCAAATCACAAAGGTGCTGGTCCCAACCATCACATTACCACAGGAGCCACTAGCAATGGGGGAGTTTGGAAAGAAGAATAAGGATAGCATTGACTTGATCCAGGAAGCCTCTATGAGGATACAACTTGCAGCACAGATCAAAGATCATTGGTCCAACATAGAAGCAAGGTTCAAGAAAATTACTGAATCTTCAAAGACAGATCAGCCATCAACAAATGCAATGGTGACTGCACAAGTGGAGCCACAGTTCAAGAGCTCTTATGCTATAGAGCCCCTTCTACATGGAGTCATTCAAGGACCAAGAAAGGAGAAAGGACAAACTTCATGCATTAGGGATGTGGAAGAAGCTACATTACAAAGAAGCTTATCTCCCAAGTCTCCTGCTAAACCAAAAGGCAAAAACATAGCAAGGACTTTCTATCCTGCACCTTATCCAGATGAGCTCAAACTACTTGGACTTCTCATCACAAAAAGCAAGGAAAGTAATAATCATGAGATAAGGAAACAAAGGGCAATTGTCTACAGGAATGGACAACAAATCTGTGTTTGGGCTGGTCATCCAAACTTTGCTGAAGCCAAGGCTGAGGAATCAGAAAGAGCAGCTATGCAAGCTCTTGCAGTAGCTCAAGCTCTAGATGAAGAAGAAAGACAGCAAGAAGAAAAAGCCCAAAAGGAAAGGAGTGAAAAGAAGAGTACAAGGCAACCAAAGGCAAGGGCTAGAAGAAACATAACCTTTGAAAATGATGACTCTCAGAGTATTGCATCAGACTCTTCTGTACCTCCAACAATTCCTGATCCATCTTTAAAGTTAGCCTGTGATCCCAAACATCTTGTTAATTATCATGATCAGCCAATTGAGCCAAAGGAAGAGCCAATTGAGTTTGATGAGGCTAACTTTCCTAAATTCCTTTTTGAGATGGATCCAAAGAAGAAATTGAAGCAAAGGGCTGTCAAGACAAAGCCAGTATTTGTGAGAAAGCCACAACCTCAAAAACCCCCTTCAAATCCAGAGGACTGCATGTACATTGCTGACATCAGGGAAGAATCCAGCTTGCATCTTGAGTTAGACAACCTGGTGGAAGTAAGGGGCATTGCAGCTTCTCAGAAGCTACCTGAAAGATTGGTTTTCACATACAAGGGTGGTAGAGAACAAATTTGGCCTCTCTACAGAATTCTAGGAGAAGACTACCAAACACTACTCACAGTGTTTAGATGCTTGAAGAAAGACTTTGGCTTCACCAAAACAGCCAAGTCTGAGGTGGTCTCCAGAATATGTCAAATAAAGGCTAGCTGGAACAAGCCTGAGGCTCTTCCCAGGATGCTAAGAGTGCCCTCAACAGGAAAGAAGATCCATCTTCAACCTTTCTGGATGATGGAATTCAAGGACAAGGACAACTGCAGAAGGTTCTTCAGGATGGAAGACCAGCTGGACAAGGCATCTAATCAAACTCTAAGGTTTATGCAATCCAAGCTTGGTGATCAAGATGAAGAAGAGAAGATCTTTTACAGAAGGCTACAGGTCCAGATTGAGGAGAACAACTCTAGGAGAGGGAAGAAGACTATGCCCCAAAGAAGACAAAGATGAATTATTTGCTCAGTCTGGAGGAGCACATTTGGGCATTAGTTTTGTAAGTCTTGCATTATTTCTAAAAACTTTATGAAGCTCAATACAACTTTTACTTTTATCATGTGTAATATGCCTGAGTGTTTTTGTTATCATCAAGGCTCTTGATTTATGGCTGTTATTCTATCAGTCATAAATTGGGGGAGATTGTTAGGAATATGTTGTTCTTGATGATAATTATAAAAACACTTAGTAGATTTTGTATTAAGTTATTTTGTAACTGTCAACGGAATAGCATGCTTTGCAGTGTTTCGTTGACAGGAAGCTCATCAACGAAATGAGTGATGTAGCAATTGCACTGTACATTACTTCATAGTTTGATATGCAGTTTGTTGAGTACTAGATAGGTTTTCTAAGTCATGTTGACTAAATGGTTAGATAGGCAAAATAGGTTGGTTAATTGTAAATATTTAGTGCCTTGTACTTTTGCCTAAGTGAAGACATGTCAACGGAATGAAGATTACTCTATCAATGAAACAAGGAAGCTCATCAACGAAACAAAGAATAAAGCTATCAACGAAACACATCTCTATGCCATCAACGAATCATTATTGCTTTTCTATACAATTGACAAAGTGATAGTGACAGGTTCCTGACAGATCAAAAAGAAGATGTGGAAGTGTACTTTGCATTGGAAACCATTAAAATGGACATGGGGAATAAGGAAACATCCCAGTTTCCAATTGGGCTCTTGGGAGTGATCATAATAAGCATGAAGTCAAAAGCAAGGATCTCCAAGGACCACTGGACAAAGGGATGAAAAGCAAACTATTGGCGGTTACTCATTGTACTATTAGTGTAGCCAAAAATAGGGTTGTAAACTTGGGTTTATATAACCAAGTGTAGCAGTTACTTTATTAAGTGTGAAGAAAAACAAAGAGTTTGTATTAGCTATCTTTGAGAGCATTTTTCTTCTCTACAACCTTGTAACTGAGCAGCTGTGTACTTTTGTATCACAGATTATTTCCGCAATAAAAACACTTCAGTTGGATCATCAAACAATCCAACTGAATTATTTATATCTTGTGTTTTTATTTATTCAGTTCAGTTTTATTTTATAAAGTGTTTTAGTTTTAAGAAAATATCAAGAATTGTATTCAACCCCCCCCTTCTACAATTCTGTTAGGTCATTTGGGAATAACAGCAATCAAGCAACAACTCAGGGGGAGGAAATGAAGGGTCAACTAGTCATTCACAAAACCAGAATGAATTTCAAGGCGAATCATCAAGATCAAATCTTCCAAGTCAAACTGTTTGGAATAAAGCTCATCCTTTTAAGTTGATCATTGGTGATCCAGGTGTTGGAGTTAGAACTAGAAGTGCTACTCAGAATGAATGTCATTATTCAGGATTTCTTTCTGAGATGGAACCAAAGAAGACTGAGGAAGCACTGAGTGATCCAGATTGGGTGATTGCTATGCAAGATGAACTCAATCAATTTGAACAACAGCAAGTCTGGAAGCTGGTACCCAGACCAAAGAACAGGAAAGTAGTTGGTACAAGATGGGTATTCACGAACAAGTTAGATGAGGATGGCATAGTAACAAGGAATAAAGCAAGACTGGTTGCTTACGGGTATTCACAAGCTGAAGGCATTGATTATGATGAAACCTATGCACCAGTGGCTAGGCTTGAGGCTATCAGGATGTTCTTAGCATTTGCAGCATACTCCAATTTTAAAGTATATCAAATGGATGTTAAGAGTGCATTTCTGAATGGTGAGCTGGATGAAGAAGTGTATGTGGAACAGCCCCTGGCTTTGAAAATCAGAAGTTGCTGGACTTTGTGTACTTTCTCTTCAAGGCTATTTATGGTCTCAAACAAGCCCCAAGAAAATGGTATGACACTCTCTCTGGTTTTCTTTTAGAAAATGGTTTTGTAAGAGGTATCATAGACAAAACTCTTTTTTCTAAGAAACACAAAAATGATATGATTTTAGTCCAAGTCTATGTGGATGACATCATATTTGGGTCTACTAATGATGATCTCTGTAAGAGATTTGCTAAGCTAATGTAGAGTAAGTTTGAGATGAGTTGGATGGGTGAGATGAAGTTCTTTCTTGGATTACAAGTAAATCAAAGGTTAAATGGTATATTTATTTGTCAATCCAAGTATCTTAAAGAACTCCTCAAGAAATATCACATAGAGGATTCGGCATCATCAAGGACTCCATCATCTACAACTGTCAAACTTGGAGCCTGTGATAATTCTATCAAGGTTGATATTACAAGCTACAGAGGTATGATTGGCTCATTACTCTATCTTACTGCAAGTAGACATGACATTATGCATGTTACATGCTTATGTGCAAGGTTCCAAACGGATCCTAGAGTTTTACATCTCGTTGCTGTTAAAAGAATCTTGAGATATCTTAAGGGTACACCTAATTTAGGTATCTAGTACCCTAAAGATTCTGGTTTTAATCTTGTTGGATATACAAATTCTGATTATGCAGGTAGTGTTGTGGATAGAAAGAGTACCTCTGGGAGTTGTCAATTCCTAGGAGGTAGATTGATTTCTTGGTACAGCAAAGAAACAACAAACAATTTCCAATTCAACAGCAGAAGCTGAATATATTACTGCTGGAAGCTGCTGTGCTCAGATCTTACGGATAAGGAATCAATTGAAGGACTATGACTTTTTATTAGACAAAATTCCAATTTTATGTGATAATACAAGTGCCATAGCAATCTCCAACAACCCTGTTCAGTATTCGAGAACCAAGCACATTGACATAAGGTATCATTTTATCAGAGATCATGTCATGAATGGTACTGTGGAGTTACATTTTGTACCCACAGAGGAACAAACAACATATATTTTCACTAATTCTCTTGATGAATCCACTTTTACCAGGTTAGTTGGTAAATTGGTATGTTAAATAGTTTTAGTGATTAGTATTGATAATTGTTTAATGTTTGTTCTTGGTTAGAATACAAGTGACCTGTGTTGTATATTTTCTTAAAATTCACTTGTATTTTAGTTTATCAAAACATTTTCTTAGTTGCTGTATAAATTTACTGATCTTAAATGCCATGCTTTTATCTAGTTTATTAAGCTTTCTAGTTAAGTATTTTTAAATAATTTATTTGCTCTAAAAATATTTTTCTCAGATTTTTCTATGGAGAAATTTATTTTTTCTGCAAATTTATGAATTTAAGAATATTTAAATAGTTATTCAAACTGTTTATATATTTTTTATTGCATTTTTAGAATATTTTCTTGCATTTTTCTGATTTTATTTCAATTTTCTGCTATTTATTTCAGTTTTCTTTGTGTTAATTAGTTTTCTAAAAACAGTTTTAATACCTTTTATTTTCAAAAAGACTATCGGAAAGACTATTCATAGTCTTTCTGATAGTATTTTGGTTTTTCAGTATTTATTTTGTTTTGTTTTGTTTTCTATTTTATTTCTTTTCTTTTTAGACTTTAACCTTAATTGTTATAGTCTTTCTAGTTTTTAAACTAGAAAGACTATCGGTAAGACTATCCCTGATAGTCTTACTGATAGTTTTTCTAATTTTCTTTTATTTATTTTAATAGTTTTAGTTAACAGTTTTTCGTTTTTTCTTTTGTTTTTAGTCTTTAATCCAGAAAGACTACCGGTAAGACTATCCTTGATAGTCTTTCCGATAGTCTTTCCCAGAAATCTATAAATACTGATCTGTTTTTCTCATAAATTCATCTTAGTCTTTCTAGCTCAAGTTTTTACTTAGCTTATTTTTCTCTTTGGTTCTTTTAATCATTTTTCTAAAAGAAGTGCTGCTGATTTTTTTGTTAAATCTTTTAAAGAAATTCTTTTGTGATTTTATCTGAACCAAATTTCTGTCTTCTATCATACATCTTGATTTGAATTTTGTGGATTCTTTGTTTTTAATACTTAAAATCCTTAAAATTCTTATTAATTTTTATTAATTGTTTGCTTTTTCAATATGGCCTTTGAGATTGTCAAAAACAATTCTGTTGGTTATTTTGATCCACTAAAATGTTCCTTTGAACGTTTTAGGCCTTGGATTCAGTTTTTAAATGAGCATTCTATTATTAGACATGCAATCTGTCTGAATGCTGATTTAAAACATGAACTGTTGGGATTTATGGGTGATAGCATAGAAACAACTTAACTTTGATAGTACTTAATTTTTTTAAAATTAAGTAGAACATACTGTCATAGCCAAAGTATGTTCTTGTAATCAGTATGTAATGTTATTCTAGTTGTATTATTTGGAAGAAGTTCACTTGTGTGTTCAAGCCTCAAAGAATGCTTTTTGGATGACAACATGAATAAAGGTTACTGTCCTAAAGCTGTGACAGTAAGATTACAAGAAGACAGAATGTTGCAAGTCACGACAGCATATTCACTCTGACAGCAACATTGGCGGAAGACTACGCGACAGCAACTATTGCCCTCGACAGCAAGTTTGGGATCCTCGACAGCACTCTATGCGGGGAACTCATACTGTCACCAAAAGATCATTCCTGTGACAGCAAGCTTTGCGGCAAAAGTAACTGTCTCAATAAAGATCCTTATGCTAGGTATCTTTCTCAGTCAAATCCCGTGACAGTTTAAATGTTCAAGAAACAGGCGTGATGCAGCATCCCTAAGCTGCACCAAGTCTGCAAGACTACGACAGAAGCTTCAAGGCACTACAAATCAAAAGCGAATCAATTCAAGAGCAAGGTCAAGTCTTTATCTGCTGAATTGGTTTAGCTGGAAATAGAATGAATCTAGGTTGCTTTCTTTGTAATGTATATCTGACATGTTAGCAATTTAGGAAAGTCACATGGGTAAGACAATTTGTAAGAAGCTGCCACTTGACAGTGACAGCAGCTTTACAAACCCGTGACTGATAGTGATAGGGTTAGTAATATACCTACTATCAACTCATTCTAGAAATGTAACGAACACAAGCAAGTGTCTGTGAAGAAAACCCGAAGCTCGAGAATTCTTTCTTGAGGTTGTAGCAACACTTTGCAAAATAAATAAAACATTTATTTTGTGAATCTTGTTCTTACTAAATACTGTTCGTGATTGTATATATTGCTGATAACGTTTAATCTTGATTTTAGTTGTTGAAATTTAGATTGAATTTTATCAGTATTGCATTCATCCCCCCCCCCTTCTGCAATACACAAGGACTAACAACTGGTATCAAAGCTTTCAGATTAACATACATATCTGAGATCCCGGAGAAAATGCAGAAATCAAACAGTATCAAGATCCCAGCTTTTGATAAAGAGAACTACAGCATTTGGAAAAGAAAAATCTTGTTGTTTATCAAAGCTGCAAATCCACTATACCCAGGTATACTCGAGAATGGTCCTTTCATTCCAAGAAAGGAAATTGAAGCCACAACAGTGAATGGTGAGATTATTCCTGCACATTGGGTTCCCAAAGATCCCTCAGAATTCTTGGAACCTGAAAAGGAGAAAATGGTGCTAGATGATCATTTGCAACTTATCTTGCTCGATTCTCTCACACTGGATAAAGCCATGTGTGGAAGTGTAATAAGCTGCACATCAGCCAAGGAGATGTGGATCAGGTTAGCCTTACTCTGTGAAGGAAGTGAAGAGGTTAAGGGCAACCAAAGGCAAATTCTAATATCTCAATATGAGGCATTCATGGCCAAGCCTGGTGAAGACTTAACCTCCATGTTCGAAAGGTTCAGTAAGCTCTTAACTGAATTACAGATACATGGCAAGTACTATGACAGAAAAGAATTAAACGTCAAGTTCCTGCTCACACTGCCTGATCACCTTGAACACAAGACAACAGCCATACGAGAAGGAAGAGATCTCAACACTATAACCTTTGAGACACTTTATGGTATTCTAAAATCCTATGAACTCGAACTCTTTCAAAAGAGAGCCATACAAAGTGGAACAAGGAACAAGATGGCTAATATGTCAAGTGCCCTAGTAGCACATGTGCCAAGGATCACACAGCCAAGTGAAGTACCACAGATCACACAATCAACCCCAACACAGACCTTGAAGATAGAAGAGGTGGTTGAAGATGATGAGAAAGTGGTACTACAGATTAAAGATGTGGAAGATGAAGACTTCTACACAATGGAGGAACTGGAAAGCATGGACAACCCTACTATGGCTTACATGGCCAAGAAGTTCAAGAACTTTAGGTTCAAGAAGGATAGGTCATACAAGCCTCAAGGCCAAGCATCCAAGTTCAGCAAAGGAAGCTCATCAAAGGCTGCTGTGGGAAGTTCAACCAAAGGAGGATACAAAACTGGATTTGTGGATAGATCAAAGTTCAAATGTTACAACTGTGGAGAACCTGGTCATTTTGCTACTGAATGCAAAAGACCCAAACAGGTTCAAAGATATGAGAAAGGAACTGGTGGATACTCTAAGAAAAATCAAGGTAGAGCCTATGTGGCTGAAGGAAAGTGTTGGGATGATTCTGATGATGAAGAAGAGGAAGAATATGTTAACCTAGCTCTCATGGCTAGCACTGATGAGGTAGCATCAACTCCTTCAAGTCAGGTACCTTCACTTGTCTTACTTGATATGTCTACTGATGAGTATAAGAAAACCATTAAAGACTTAAGTGCTGAAATGTTCAATGTATATTCTAGCTTGTCTGCTGCTAATGAGGAAATCTCTAGAGTAAGTAAGCTAAATGAAACACTTCAGTCTGAAAATGATTCTCTTTTTCTCAAAACCAGTTCTCTAGGCTCCTTAGCTCAAGAGAATGCCAAACTTAAAAATGAATTAAAATGTGCTAAGGAGGTTGAGGAATTCCTGAGGAATGAGATTGCTGAAAATGAATTTAAGATTAAGGCCTACAGAAACTCATCAAAGATACTTCAGGATTACAATGATAAGCATACAGAAAATCAGTCTGTTGGTATAGGTTTTTCTTATGGTAGAAGACCTGGAAAGGAAACTGTGATTCAAGATTGTCCTGGAATAGCTGCTGTCAAACCCACCATTCTCAAGAAAGTTAAAACTCCTATTTTCAAAGCTGCTGAAATTGAGTTTGATGAAGAAGCCATGCTCATCAAACAAGAAATTCTTGATGAGGATGAAGGTGTTGACAGCACATTCAAGGAAGGAAAGGATACTGTCACAATCCCCAAGACAGTAAACTTACCAAGCGATCAGACAGTAAGTTCAAAGGATGCTGTCACGATTGGCAAGACAGAATCTTTCAAAGATACTGTCAAGAATGATTCCAAGACAGTAACTCTCAAACCTTCTGTCAAGACAGTAGGATTAAAAGATACTGTCAAGGATAGTTCGACAGCAACTTCTGAACATACTGTCAATCCAGTGACTCCCAAGTCTAGGAACAGGAATGGTAAGGTAGGTGTCAACAAAGGAAATGGATACACTAATGTTGGAGGTGCTTCTAGGAAACTATGCAATAACTGTGGATCTACACATCACTTAACACATGTTTGTAAGAAACCAATTGAGGATAAGATCAATGCAACTGAACTCAATGGTAACTTACACAGAACCCCCCTTATGCATAGAACTATGAGTGTCTGTAATAACATTGATTGTATGCCATGCAAAATCACTGCCATGAGTACATGCTTTAACTTACCTGTTCTCTCTACTGAAAAATGCTCATACCTAAACACTGTTGAGACTTCTGAGCCTGCTGGCAACAGCAAGAAGGCTTCATCCACTAAGAAAAGGACCAAGTCCAATTCTAAACCTAAGTGGGTGAAAAGAGAAGTCAAACAGGAAGTCTTTGATAATGCTTGTGATGTTGTGACTGGAAGAAACTCAGGGAACACTGAAACTGCAGGACCCAACAAAGATTGGGTACCATATGCAACTTAGAAACATTCTGTTTTGCAGGGTATGAAGAAAAATCAGGTCATGTGGATAATTGACAGTGGTTGCTCAAGACACATGACAGGTGATAAAGCCCTGCTATCACATTATGTAGAGAAAGCTGGCCCAATCATAACCTTTGGAGACAACAGCAAGGGTTACACAGTGGGATATGGCTGTCTGGAAATTGGAAATGTTGTCATTGAAGATATTGCTCTTGTGGATGGATTGAAGCACAACCTACTCAGTGTCAGCCAATTCAGTGACAGAGGATTTAAGGTTGATTTTGACATGATGGTTTGCAACATCTATCACAAGAAGGATGGAAGCCTCTCTCTAAAAGGGGTCAGAAAAGGAAGCTTGTTTGTTGCTGATCTAAGCTCAACAAAGAAGGATAAAGTTTACTGTTTTTACAGTAAGGCTACTGTTGGTGACAGTATGCTTTGGCACAGGAAGCTCTCACATCTCAACTTCAAGACAATGAATATTCTGATGAAGAAGGAGTTAGTGAGAGGTTTGCCCCAACAGGAATTCTGTCAAGAAGGACTGTGTGAAGATTGTCAAATGGGCAAACTGAGAAGAGCTGTGCACAAGTCCAAACAAGTAAACACCAACACAGAAGCACTCAAGTTGATTCACATGGACCTCTTTGGACCAGTCAATGTACCATCTATGGCCAGAAAGAGGTATGCCTTGGTAATGGTGGATGATTACTCAAGGTACACTTGGGTGAAATTTCTTGAATCCAAAGATGAAGCTGCTCAAGTGATTATTGATCAAGTCAGAGTTCTTGATAGAACCCCAAACTCAAAAGTTCAAATCTTGAGGAGTGACAATGGTACAGAATTCAGAAATGCCACTCTTGGAAATTTCTGTAAAGATGAAGGAATTGTACAACAATTCTCTGCTGCAAGAACTCCACAGCAGAATGGAGTTGTAGAAAGAAAGAACAGGACTCTCATTGAAGCAGCTAGAACTATGTTGCATGATGCTAAGTTGCCAACATATTTCTGGGCTGAAGCTATCAACACAGCCAGTTATACTCAGAACAGAACCATGATCAACAAAACTCATGCAAGTACTCCTTACTGTCTGCTAACTGGAAAGAAACCTACTGTCAAATATTTTCATGTGTTTGGGAGCAAATGCTTTATGATGAAAGACAACCATGAGAAGAAAGGAAAATTTGACACCAAGGCTTTTGAAGGATTATTCATGGGTTACAGCACAGAAAGGACTGCCTACAGAGTTTATGTCATAGAACACAGGATTATTGAAGAAAGTGTTAATGTCACATTTGATGAAACCAAGTTTCCAGGACTGCATGAAGAAGGAAAGATGCAGACATTTAGATTTGAGAATCAAGGATACCTGGAAGCTGAGGAGATTGTAGATGAAGAACCTAGCTTCACTCAAATTGTTGAAGTTGACAAAGATGCTGTCAACACCACTACTGTCATTCAAACTCCAGCTCAATCACACACCATAACATCTAACATTCAGAACAGTGTTGACTCTGGAGAAAATGAAGAACATGGTGGAGACAATGAAACTGATGAGCATTCAACTCAACAAGCTGAAGCAAGTGTTCCTGTTCAATCAAGCAGCTTGCCCAGAATCACCAGGTGGACCAAGGACCACACAAATGACCTTATAATTGGTGATCCCAATTCTGGTGTGAGGACAAGGAACAAAGTCTCTGCTGACAGCATGTTCTCATGCTTCCTATCACAAATGGAACCCAAGACAATTGATGAAGCATTGTTGGATTCTGACTGGGTGATAGCCATGCAAGAAGAGCTAAATCAGTTTGAAAGAAACAATGTATGGAGATTGGTTCCAAGACCTAAGGGAAAGTCAGTTATTGAGACCAAGTGGGTTTTCAGAAACAAACTTGATGAAAATGGATTGGTGACAAGGAACAAAGCAAGGCTAGTGGCTAAAGGTTACTGTCAACAGGAGGGAATAGATTATGATGAGACATTTGCTCCTGTTGCCAGACTTGAAGCTATAAGAATCTTTCTAGCTTATGCTGCACACTGCAACTTCAAAGTATTTCAGATGGATGTCAAAAGTGCCTTTCTAAATGGAGAACTGGAAGAAGAAGTGTATGTGGAACAGCCACCAGGGTTTGAGGATGCTGACATGCATAACTTTGTGTACAAACTCTTCAAAGCTTTGTATGGACTAAAGCAAGCACCCAGGGCATGGTATGACACACTTTCCACCTTTCTTCTGGAAAACCAGTTTACCAGAGGAGTTGTGGACAAGACACTTTTCTACAAGCATCATGGCAAGGACATCATTCTGGTACAAATCTATGTGGATGATATCATTTTTGGTTCTACAAATGAGAAGCTGTGTGAGAAGTTTTCTCATCTCATGAGCAACAAATATGAGATGAGCATGATGGGAGAATTGTCATTCTTTCTAGGGTTACAAATTCTTCAACAAACTGATGGAATCTTCATAAGTCAAGCTAAGTATATCAAGGAACTTCTCAAAAAGTTCAACTTGGAAGATTCATCTCCTGCAAGGACACCAATGTCCACAGCAACTAGTCTGGATCTTGATCCTAAAGGAAAGAAAGTTG
Organism: Heracleum sosnowskyi; assembly: GCA_030848705.1. Taxonomy (NCBI): domain Eukaryota; kingdom Viridiplantae; phylum Streptophyta; class Magnoliopsida; order Apiales; family Apiaceae; genus Heracleum; species Heracleum sosnowskyi. The sequence goes on from CM061239.1 coordinate 117,656,356, forward strand.
ACTCAAGCACTTATAGAGGCATGGTAGGATCCCTCCTATACCTAACAGCTAGCAGACCTGACATCATGTTTGCTACATGTCTTTGTGCAAGGTTTCAAAGTGATCCAAAGGAGTCACACTTGGTAGCCATCAAGAGAATCTTTAGATACTTAAAAGGCACTCCTAACCTAGGCCTTTGGTATCCTAAGAATACTGGATTTGATCTAATTGGCTACTCAGACTCAGACTATGCTGGATGCAAGATTGACAGAAAAAGTACTACTGGTAGCTGTCAATTTCTTGGTGGAAGATTGGTATCATGGTTTAGCAAGAAGCAGCATTCAGTTTCTACCTCAACAGCAGAAGCTGAGTACATTGCTGCAGGCAGTTGCTGTGCACAAATTCTATGGATGAAAAGTCAACTTCTAGATTATGGTCTAGTGTTAAGAGATATTCCTATTTACTGTGACAACACTAGTGCCATAGCCATCTCAGACAATCCAGTTCAACACTCTAGGACAAAGCACATTGATATAAGACATCACTTTATCAGAGAGCATGTTGAACAAGGAACTGTGAAGCTGATTTATGTCCCAACTGACAAGCAACTTGCTGACATCTTCACTAAGCCATTGGATGAAGCAACCTTCAACAGGTTGGTAAGTGAATTGGGAATGCTGAATCTGGTATGTTAATTTACTAAGGTTTCTAAATTTTCAATTTTTTTGAAGCTCATGACAGCAACTTCAAACCTGCTGTCAAGAGAAGTTACTGTCTACTTGGTTTATGTCTGTTATGTGACAGCATGTGTTGATTTGACTACTCATGTCAGTATTTTTGTGCCAGTCTCATATATTTAAACCGTGTATGACTTTAATGTGGTTATCTGTTAAGTTTGAGAGTTAAAAATCTGTTCCATTGGACTTTCACACTCTTTTGCATCAATCTGTAGGATTAAAGGAGGACACGACCATTAATTACTTTTGTGGTAGTTGTATGGGTACTCTAACTGTTGACCATTAGACTTTAATCCTTAGACGGTTTTGCCTATAAATTAACCTTAGGTTTCACCAGTCTGCTCTCAGTTTTAAAGTAAATAATGGAAAACAAAGTAGGAATTGAAGTTGGTCTAAAGAAGTGTGATAGTGAACCAGACAATGAAGAGATCGACGAGCTCTTTGAATTGTTGTTGGACGCCATGGATGAGATTGATGAGGAAAAGGAGGCCAAGGCTAAGGAAGAAGAAGCCAAGGCTGTGGAAGAAGAGAAGGAGCTTCAGGCCCTTCTTGAAAAAGAAGGCCGCTCTGAAGAAGAGATTAAGGAAGAAGTCTTAGAACTAGTTAATAAAATCATAGAATAATGTACTAAATGTTCAATTTTCATGATTTTATTAATAATAAAAGTTCCTGTTTATGTGGTTATTGAGTTTATGATTTGTCTGTGTTAATTGCTTAATATCTGTGTTCAAAAGATTACATTGCTAAATCCATAATTTGTCAATATTAAGTTAAGTATATGAATCAAGCATTCTAATAAGTTCATGACAGAACCATTTCCTAATCGAAGTTACTGTCGTTAAGAAGGATACTGTCATGTGTTTCTTGACAGCAACCTTCTTGACAGCAGGAAAAGACTTTCTGTCAAGACTTGTAAAGGATACTGTCATTCATAGGCTTAACGGTGACAGCAAGTTTTTGCGCAATAGTTACTGTCGCGCAAAACCTACTGTCACCACCTCCTCTTACTGACAGATTGTTTCTAGCGCACAGGTTACTGTCAACAATAGTGGACCGTTGTAATTGGACTTTCACCCCACGATTGACAGTGAATAACGGGCAGTAACTCACGTGTTAAGAGAGTGGATTAAGACACGTCCTTTAACTCCACTTTTTGAGCAAACGTTTGAGTAACCCATATTTATTCTCCAGTTACTCAGACATATCACTCTCACAAAACTCAAGGCAAAATACTTTTCTTCAAGCAAAAAGCTACTTTCTCACTTTCTTCTTTTCTTGAAATCTCCATGGCCCCCAAACAGACTCTCTCTCAAACAAACTTTGCTGGCATCTTTTCCCCAAATGATGCTGGCGAAGATTTCAAAGGACTGGTGTTTTTCTTGAACAAGTCCTATCTTCGTTCAGCCATTACCTCCACTCCAATTCTCGACCTAGACAAACTTGAGGAATTTTGGCGCACTGCTGTTGCTCAAACTGAGGGTGAAATCCCAGCTATTCCATTCACAATTAATGGGCAACAATACATTCTCACAGCTGAGGTCATCAATACAGCTCTTGGAATTACACTGGAAGCAGGCCAAAACTTTGCTCCACTTGCTAATGATGACACTCTGAAGAAGCTCTTCTTGAAGATTGGGTATGCAGGCCCTATTCTCGAAGAGGGGACAACCAAGTGGTACCCGTCTGGTGAAATGGACAGGAAGTATCTAAGGAAGGAGTGGAGCATGATATTTGATGCAATGGTCAAGGTGTTCTCTACCAAGTCCACAGGCTGGAATGGGATACCCTCTTACATCAAGAAACTGACACATTCTCTTGTCCATGGATACAAGGTGAATGTTGGTGCTCTCCTCATGGCACAACTCAAAGCTGCCATAGGTAAGAAGGTATCACACTACCCTCGCTTTCTTATGATGTGTATCAATACTTTCTGTGACTTTAATAATGATGCCCCTCGTCTAGAGGTTTGTTCTGTCTTGAAAAAGAACACACACACACTGTTATCTTCACAGGATCTAAATGCACATATTCCACTTTGCTTCACTCAGCACATGGTTAATCAAGTGACCAACCTTGATTATCCATTACCTACTGGTTATGATTCTTTTTCTCTTGAGGATGAAGCTGGATTAGACCCAAATTCAGTTAACCCCCATTCAACACCATACACTCAGCCTAGGCCCTCTAGACTTCCCAAAGCCCAAAGAGAAGCCTTGCAAGAATCCAGAAAAAGATCCTTAGAAGCTGATGTTGGTGGTAGCTCTGTTAGTCAAGAGGGAGACACTGCACCTAGTGCAGCAAATAAGGAAGGTAGTCAAGAAAGACCCACAGTGGTTCCCCCTGAGCCTAAGAAGAAGAGAGCTAGGAGGACCAAAACCACTGTCAGCCACCCTGCAGTCTCCCAAAAGACTGTGGAGGGAACCAGGGCAATAAACTCCTCCCTAGATGTGCCTTCTCAACAAGGTGCTTCTATAGAATTTGGCCTGTCTCCCAAGGCACCCTGTACAGAGTCTGCACAAACTCATGGTTCCCAACCTGAGAAACTCCCACTTGAAGAAACACACAGTGAGTTAGGGCACAGTGAGGATTTCTCTACTCCTATTGATGGTTCACATGTTTCATCTGTGAATCAGCCCCCACTCTCTACTACACTTTCACCTTCTTCCTTCCCTACACATTCTTTTGTTTCTTCTCCACAACCTAGAGAAGGGGACAGTCCCAACCCTTCAGGTTTTGATCATCCATCTCCAATCATGGATGAGCCCCCCTCTAGTGGTCCACAAGAACCCATTTCTCAAAGTGAGATGGACACCACTCCTCCAAACACTGAGCTAGGGCAAAGTGGTATTTTGTCAGAAACTGAAACAGCCAACACTTTGTCTGACCTCCAAGGAGCATCTTACCTTCAGGAAGATGCTGTCACAGCCTCTGTTGCTGTCAAAGACACTGGGGATGCTACTGTCCTGGGCACAGCTACTGTCAAAGGTGGAGAGAAAGATGCTGTCACTACAGAACATACTGTCACTCCACCTCCCAAAGATGCTGTCATGCCAGAACCTGCTGTCCCGACTACAACTGACAGTAACATTCCTCCCAAAGATGCTGTCAAGTCCTCCCAGCCTAATTTTGATGCTGTACTTGTTGAGGATGCCTCTGATGATGACCTACCTCTTGCCAAACTCCTAAAGGTACATTCTAAATCTTCTCCTTCCATGCATGTTAGTACTGCTCATACCCATGCATCTAGGTTGAGTGAGGGTGTGCAAAAGAAAAGAGAGATAAAAGAAAAGAGAGGTGAGCATAAAAATGAGAGGCAGCCAAATGAGCTGGCAAAAGGAGAGGGACTTGAGCATGTCCAGAGAGATATTGAGGGAGCCCACACTATTCAGGCACTAGGCCTTGAGAGTCAAACTGTGAGGGGTGATGAGATCACTCAAAAACACCCTGAGAGTGTGAGAACCCCCATAGCCTCCAAGCCCCTGTCTTTTCCTTCCCCTCCAAGAAGGTTAAGGTCTGGTGGCCCCTCTGCTACTTTTGGTAACAGGATTGCAGCTCTTGAAGGACAGTGTGCTACTTTGGACTCCAAGCTGGACTCTCTCTCTCAGCTGGTGGTTGATGGTTTTGCTGCTACTCAACTCTCTATTCAGTTCCTTACTGACCTGGTAGCTGCCAACTCAACTAAGGGGGAGAAGGTAGCAAGATCAGAATCAATGCCTATTCAAGAATCAGGTGGAACTCAGGGGGAGCCTGTAGCTGTGAAGACCAGAGGGGGAGCTAAAAGGAAAGCAATGTCTAAGGGGGAGCAAGTCAAACCAAGCAGTGGACAACCAAAGGATAAAGCTGAAGAGCTTGTTGAAGTTGACTTGGATGGAGAAAGAGTGTTGATGTCTAAGGCAACTCAAGATGCAATGCAAAGAAGACCTGCATCTAGACATCCAATTCTACCTCCTGTGACAATCAGAGAGCCAACTCCAGCAACTCAAGAATCTGCTCTACAAAGAAGATGGAGAGAAATGGAGGAACAAAACAAACTTGGGAAAGGTAAAGGGAAACTGCCTGAATCCATCCATAAAGGAACTACTTGGTCCAATGGTACTGAGTATGATCAAGAGGAAGCCAATGTCTTGATGGTGGATTACAGGGAGAGCACATTACACAACCATGACAGTGAGTTTAGCAGTATGGTGGAAGAAGCAATGAATGCTCCTAGCAACCGTCCAACCAACACCACAACTCTGTTAAAGGAACAAATTATCAGTGTCAGTGTAATGGTGAATGATGAGAAAAGATGGGCTGTAAGTATTTATCTAACTTCTGGCATATCTTATTTCATCACAATGCAACTATTGCAGAGTCTGCCAGCAAAGGTGTTGTGTGCTTTGAAGGGAAAGATCAGGGCAACTCAAACACCATTCAATGAAATATTGGATATGCAAATCCAGAACCTGATCATACAGAAGCTACCTGAAGTCTACTCAAATCCACCAAGTGTTTTCTACAGGTCTGAAACTAAGGATGGCACAAGAAGGAACAGCTTCATGAATATTGGTAGCCCATCCAGAATGGAAACCAAGTCAATTCTGAAGGTACTAGATGGAATACTCAGTTCAAATGCCAATCCAGGAAGAGTTCATGCTGTTCAAGAAATCTACAAAATGCTGGTGTTGAGAGACAAGGCACTGGGAGCTAAAATGAAGGAGCTAATCACTAGAGCCAATGCCAAAAGAAATGATCAAGGTGGAAGCTGCTTCTATAACATTCCTCCCCATGATGATGATGATGATGATGATGAAGATGGTGAGGATGGAGGTGGTGAAGCTTCTGGAAATGCTGGAAATGCTGGTGGAAGTAATTCTGGGAATACTGGTATTCAATCTCAGAATGAAGGCAATGAAGAAACTCCTAGCCAGGAAAAGAAAGATGCTGGTGCAACAGATGAAGAGGAGTCAAGAATACTGGAAGCTTTGGAGGCAAGCATTCTTAGATGTGCTATTGACTGCATAAATGCTGAAAAAGATGCTGTCACCAAAGGTACTGTCGACAAAGATACTGTCATAGAAGATGCTATCTTGAAAGATGCTGTCGACAAGGATACTGTCAAGGAAGGTTCTGTCAAGGATGAAACCAAGGCTACTGTCAAGTCCAAAAGACTGAAAGCTAAAGCTAAGGCATGGTTTACTAGACAGAAGCCAACAGGGAAGCACAAGTACTCAGGAAAGGAAAAGGCCACTGGATTTGGCAGGAATCTCAAAAAGCCAATTCAATCAATTCCTCCCAACAGTCTCAAGATTCAACAAATGCAATCAAGAGAAATCAAGAGCGTTGAGGTTAAGCTGGATGCAAATCAAGAGGCCACTGAGTACATTCTGTGGTGGGCAGAATCAAGGTCAGCCAAGATTGACAAGGACTTCAATCTGGTAGCCACATCAACCAAGAACAGCACATCAACCATAGATAAAAGAAGAATTGATTTCTTCTACCTGGAAAGAATGGTAGAGTTGCTGGAGAGCTATGATGATGTTTCAGAGGCTGTCATGGAACATGTTCTAAAATATCAGGCAGATAGGGATGCTGAATTTTATCAGAAATTTGGCTATAACTTTGCAGATTTTGATGATGCTGATATTCTTACTGATCTCCCAGCCTCTCCTATACCATACCACTGGTACTATGAGTTTGATGACTTACCCACAGAAGAAGGGCAAGCCCAACCAACTCAGGAAGGGCAACCCAAGCCAAGCAAAGGACCTGAATCTTCTACTAAATCTCAAGCTCAGACAGAACTTGATAAGAAGGAAGCTGAATTACTAGAAATTCACAAGGCCTCTAACAAGGCAGAAAGTGAAGCTCCAAATTATCAACCATGTATGCTGGAAAATCCCCTAAGAGTCAAGTTCCTAAAAGAAGAAATCTATGTTTGCAGCTTGCATAAGCTCAAAACATCCATTCTGAAGGATTTACAGTATATGGTAGCTGGTTCAGTTCACCCCTTGGAACAGATTTGTTCCTATGAGATAGAGAAGTTATTGGAAGGGAGAAAAGGAGAAGACTCAAAGCTGGACAAGCAAAGAAGGAAGTCTCTCAATGCTTATCCTGGAAGAAGATTCAAGCTCATTAATGAAAAACTTCATTTCAGAACTTATCCATATGATATAGAGCAATGGCTGAATCTCAGGGATGTTAGCTCTCTCATATCTCCCTCCATAAAGAAGATCATTGATGAAGTAGAGGATGATGCAGTGTCTGCTGCTGAAATTTCTCTTGTAGAAAGTCTAAGAAGCTGCTTGGCCGAAGCTCTCAAAAGAGAGGATGCAGCAAGACAGAAGAGGAAATCTCAAGCTAAGTGAAAATTCTTGAATTCTGATCTTGTTAGTTAAGTTGTCAGCACATATTGTAAATTTGCTGTTATTTTCCATAAAAACAAATTGGGGGAGATTGTTGGGATTTATGGGTGATAGCATAGAAACAACTTAACTTTGATAGTACTTAATTTTTTTAAAATTAAGTAGAACATACTGTCATAGCCAAAGTATGTTCTTGTAATCAGTATGTAATGTTATTCTAGTTGTATTATTTGGAAGAAGTTCACTTGTGTGTTCAAGCCTCAAAGAATGCTTTTTGGATGACAACATGAATAAAGGTTACTGTCCTAAAGCTGTGACAGTAAGATTACAAGAAGACAGAATGTTGCAAGTCACGACAGCATATTCACTCTGACAGCAACATTGGCGGAAGACTACGCGACAGCAACTATTGCCCTCGACAGCAAGTTTGGGATCCTCGACAGCACTCTATGCGGGGAACTCATACTGTCACCAAAAGATCATTCCTGTGACAGCAAGCTTTGCGGCAAAAGTAACTGTCTCAATAAAGATCCTTATGCTAGGTATCTTTCTCAGTCAAATCCCGTGACAGTTTAAATGTTCAAGAAACAGGCGTGATGCAGCATCCCTAAGCTGCACCAAGTCTGCAAGACTACGACAGAAGCTTCAAGGCACTACAAATCAAAAGCGAATCAATTCAAGAGCAAGGTCAAGTCTTTATCTGCTGAATTGGTTTAGCTGGAAATAGAATGAATCTAGGTTGCTTTCTTTGTAATGTATATCTGACATGTTAGCAATTTAGGAAAGTCACATGGGTAAGACAATTTGTAAGAAGCTGCCACTTGACAGTGACAGCAGCTTTACAAACCCGTGACTGATAGTGATAGGGTTAGTAATATACCTACTATCAACTCATTCTAGAAATGTAACGAACACAAGCAAGTGTCTGTGAAGAAAACCCGAAGCTCGAGAATTCTTTCTTGAGGTTGTAGCAACACTTTGCAAAATAAATAAAACATTTATTTTGTGAATCTTGTTCTTACTAAATACTGTTCGTGATTGCATATATTGCTGATAACGTTTAATCTTGATTTTAGTTGTTGAAATTTAGATTGAATTTTATCAGTATTGCATTCATCCCCCCCCTTCTGCAATACACAAGGACTAACATGAACCTTTGAGGCTTTTGTGTTCTACTATTGTTGTGTCCACTGATCTATCTTCTTTCACATTCACTATCAGTGACACTCAATACACACTAAACAGAGATATTCTTTGTGATGCTTTGCAACTTCCCAGAGATAACTTTGCTAATTTACCTACTAAAGCGGACCTAATTCAATTTTTCACCAACATCAATTATCAAGGTTCGGTAGATTTAGTAAAGTTATCTAAAAGCAATCTAGTCAGTGAGTGAGACTTATTGTTTGACACCCTGGCTAAAGTCTTCAGCAACTGCACCAAAACTAATTTTCATAATATTCCTTCTCTTCTTCAGAATATTGGTTTTGCAGTTGCTCACAATCTTTGTATCAATTTTGGCCATCTTGTCTGGAATCATTTGGTCAGACGAGTCCTAGTGGCCAAGAGTGATCATTCTCGTGGAAGGAAAGTCAAATGATTTTATCCTCGTTTCCTCACTTTAATGATCAACCATATTCTTTCTGATGCTCACAAACAGATGTTTAGTCATAGTATTTCTGAAAATTCTCAGAGTACTCATGTCAAATTTTACCAAAGACTAAACACATCTTTCAAATATCTATTTGTTCCAGTGGTCATCACACCTTATATGACCCAATTAATTCCTCTTCCTGCTTTTGGATTGCCAGTTCCTGAGCAACAACCTCCAGTGGATCAATCCACCCCGACTGGAACTTCAGATGCAACTCCAATACAGGTAGTATTTCCTAACCTTGGCTCTTCTTCTGGTAATGTTGTTGAAACCCAAGAGGTTCTTAGGGCTGACCATGAGTTTGTAGAACCACAAACTCTATCCCCGGTCATAGAGCCAAACACTGAGTCAACTCCTATAACCACTCAACCTGAACTTAATGTATATGTCAGACACAGAAGTGGTAGTGGAGAAGATACACTGAGAGAACCCACAGCTCTGTCTCCATCTCCAAAGAAGAGAAGAACATATAGGGAGACAACTGTTAGCCCATCTGTATCCTCCCAACAGGATATGGATTTTGATATGGCCAATGAACAATATCTAGAGACACCCTCTCAACAGGGTGAATCTATTGAACAAAGCCATAGGGCCATGACAACATGTAATGAGTCAAGAACACTCCCACTACTCACAATGGGAGAAAACATTCAATTAGATGATACTCAGGACACCTTGTCAGGAGAGCACACAGGTTTTGTTACAGTGCCAACGATAGTTATGGTAGAAGTGCCTTCACATGCATCATAGGGAAAATCTGATTCTTTGCCATCTATAATAGAATCATTTTCTCCCCTCCCAGAGGGAACATCTCTGGCTCCCCAAAGGGATTTTACACTCGCAGTTTATACTAGAGAAGGTGGAAGGCAACCTAGTGAATCCAACTCTGAAGCAATTCAGTTTCAAAATCAAAATGACTTCTTGGACTTCACTAGGGATTGGGATTTGCAAACTCCCATTGCACCACCACTGACCTCTCTAGAAGGGGTTAGGGTGATTTTTACTGCAGGTACATCATTAGACAATCTGGATAGACAGCTAGTGATTAGAAATTAGGATCAAACACAGAGTAATACACAAGCACATGAGATGAGTGAAACACCACTGAGAGAAATTGAGGTGAGTGCACACACTAACACAAACACTGCTTTGTTGTTAGCTCAGATAGCTGATCTGCAGAAACTACTCTTGGAAACCCAGGCTGAAAAAGATTTTCTCAAAGCACAAGTGGTTGAACGGTCTTCTTCTTCCACCTCTGTAACAAATCAGTTGGGTACTGTCAAAGATGATATTGAAGCTCTGAAGATGACTCTCCTACCCAAGGTCAATGTCATCCAACAATCTCAAGTACTTGTAGCTTCGGACATCTCTGATCTTACAACTTCAAATGCTCAGATAACAGAGAGTGTCAAGCAGATTGCTTCTATTTCTACTCAAGTGGACTACATTCAGCAAACTGTTGATGAAAATCATTGGTTTAATGATCAAAAGTTTGCAAAGATTGAAGGAGGGATGGAGCATCTGAATGAAGGGATGAAGCATCTGTACTACATGATCAAGAATTCACATCAACCCAATGCTGAATAGAAGAAATTCTTTGAGGGTGATGATGATGATGATAAGGATGGTGCTGACAAGGATGAAGGAGGAGATGGAGGAGATGTAGGAGATATAAGGGGAAAAAGTGAGGCTAATCCTGATGCTACAAAGTCTAAATCTGTAGAGGATTCCTCAACTAAGGGGGAGAATAAGGAGAAACAAGGAGGAGATCAAGGAGGAGAAGCTGGAGGTTCAAGTAAGGACAAAGGAAAGTAGAAGTTAACTTTTTCTGATGCTGACTACTATCAAGGTGAACATGGTGATTTTGACTATGTTAAATCTGAAGAAGCCCCTGAAGATATCTTTGGTGATGTGGAGGTTGAAGAAGAAGCTGACTATGCTGACTGGGAAGAAGAACCTCAAGTTGATCCTGCCTTTGAAGCTGAGTTGTTAAGACAGAAAGCTGATCTCAAAAGAAAAGAGGAGGAGAATGCAAAAGTATATGTTATCATTTCTAAGCATCTTGTTATCCAAAAGGCTGAACATCAAGAAAAACAACGGCTTCACAATCTAAAGGTCAAGGACATAAAGTTGAATGTGAGGTTGAAGCTTGGAGAAGAATGGGATAAGGCAAGGGAGATGTTTGCTCATCAGACAGGAACAAACAATGATGGAAATTTCTTAATATACTAGAAAGATACAAGAAGGTCAATCCAGACAACTCTATATATATATGAAAGCTCTTCATGCAGAGATTTCAAGGGTCACTACTGGATTTGACAGAGTTAGAGAGGAATTGAATATCTACATCTATACACAATGAAGGAACCTTCATAGTGTCTCTCAATCTTCTTGAAAGTAGAACTCTTTCTGAGCTCTGGGTCTTCATGAGCAAAGTTAAAAGAACTTCTCCATTGGCTGAGCTGCTGCATGACCAGCTAAGAGATTTTGCTATGAAAGCCAGTCCTCAAGTGGTAGAAGTGCCTTATGAAGTCAAATTCTATAAAGGAAGGGCACTTCAGACTTGTAATGTAGATCCTATCTCTTTGAAAGATTATCCTGCCAAGCATCTTGTCTACTTGGAGAATATGTTAAAGACTTCAGGGTTTGCTACGCAAGAGAAGACAGAAGTTGCTGACTTGATTCAAGACTATTGCATAGCCAATATCACAAGATATCATCAAATGAAGAATAGGCTGAAGAAAGTCACAACTCAACCTGTCAGACCAAATGGCATTACATATGAATCTGATCGTGTACTGGACAAGGATTTGCTTGAAGCACTGGAAGAAGGAGAGATGATGGATGAAGACAACTGAAGAAGCTCTGTTATGTAAATGTTAAATGTTTAGAGCTTAGGTGAATCAAGATAGGATAAATGTATTCATATGTTCAGTCTAGAAGAACATCTATCTTGTATTTACCTTTAATGTTTGAATCTTGAAAATGTTTAATGAAATCCAGAACTTTGTGTTATTATTTACTTAGCTTTTAAAGTCTTATTTCTACGTGTTTAGTTAGTTGAGTTATCCTCTAGGTATTTGCTTGTTATTCTCTAACAAACAAATAGGGGGAGATTGAAAGGCATATGTATATGCCTATTTGTTAACATCGAGGATTTAACTCAACTTAAACAAGTTTGTATTAAGTAAGTAATAAATCAAATTGTCACAGGAATCTCAGAAGATCATATCAGTCAAAAGAATGAAGATAAAAGTCATCTACAAACTTGAAGTTATTCTACATTGAAAGAAGTTCATTAATTTCATCAAGCCTCAGTGAATTTTTCAAGTAAGTGGATTTATTAAATTGACAGAAATTTCAGGAGTGTGACAGCAAGGGTACATGTTACAGTGATTAATTAAAGGGATTTAAAGAGAAGAGAATCACAGCTTTAAAGTCAGAGATGAAGAACAACCATTGAAGTTAGTCGCTCATGAATCAGACAGTACATCGAGTGTCAACAACAGTCAGTGGAAGTTTGTCATTATTTAAAGTGGTTCTCAGGACAATTTCTTTGAACAAAAAATTAGTTTTATTCTCCTTTAATTATCTATTTTATTTATTTAATTTAACTAATAAATTAATTAAGTAGGTAATTAATTTAGAAATAATTCTAACTTCTAAATTCAGAAAGACTAAAAGTAAAGCTAGTAAGACTATCCTTGATAGTCTTACCGAAAGTCTTACCGACTATACTTAATAATTCAGAAAGTATTTATAAATATAAAATAGTCTTTCCGAAAATCTTTTTAGACTTAAGGATAGTCTTTCTGAAATTAGAAATATTCTTTCTATTATCAAGATAGTTTTTCTGATAAAAGAAATAGTCTTTCTACTTTAATTAGATAGTCTTTCTACCTTTTAAACCAATGCACGTGCAGATTAACAAAAATGTCAAGTGGATTAGATATACAAAAGCAGATAAAGACAGAAGATTACAACTAATCAAAAAAACATTACATTCTTCAAACTTTCTGTCAAGAACAAGCTCACTGCCGTGGACATTTTCTGATCAAGGAAATAATTTCTAGAAATCTATTGTTACATTCAAACCACTATAAATCATTTGCTTGTATTGTATTGACTATCTAGCGGATCTTTATCCCTAGAACGAATCTCAAACTATCGTTTATCGTTATATCTTTTTATTACAAAAATAGATAAATGCATGTCGAATTTATTCTAGATTTGTTTTAATTAGTTTGAGATTTATTTTTGTAATCAGTACCAATATTTGTAACACCTTTCAAGTTTAATATAAGTTATATTTAACTTGAATTCTGTTTCATTTAATTCCGCAATAATTTGTTCATCAATTGTTTAATCTTAAAACGAACAAATTCGATAAAACGGTATAGTTTGTATTCAACCCCCCTTCTACAAACTTATCGGGACCTAACAACTACATAGCAACTTTTTTCCATTTTAGTCTCATCTCGCTTTACCCACTTCGTTCATTGTAGGGAATTTGAAATTTATGTGATAAGTTGAGGCAACCGCCTTAAAGGCATGAAATCTTGTCCTCTAAAAGATCTTGTTGAAAGTGGAGGCTGATTTGATCACCGAAAATATCAACATCTGAGTAGCCTCCTTAGGCTCTTGTCCAATCGTTATGGGTAATTCAATCATATCCTCTACCTTCGACTCAATCTTTATTGAATCCATATATATATATGCATACTTGAGGGGGTTAGATGAGAGTCGTTGTTTCCACAAAAAATATCCACGGAAGCTCTATTGTCCATTAGGACTTGCTTCACTTCAGAGTTGCCTATCACAGGTATAAAGACCAATGGATCGTCATGGAGGAACTTCACCCCTTCCAAATCTGAATCAATAAAGGCTATGGCCACTTCAGTTTTTGCATACTTGGTGGTTCTCCAATAACTTACATAAATTATCAGGCATAAGAATATCTAGAGTTCCTTGAAGTCCCGACCACTGTTGGGCCTCCGAACATCATATTTATAACTGGTCCTCGAGGTTGAGGGTTTTTGTAATCCCCTATCTCGATTTTCATAATTTTTTTAGTGTTCTTGTCATCATCCTTCGTGAATTTGTTAGTAGCTTCGGCCATCGAAGATCAGTCCTTATCACTGACTCTTGTTTCGCTTCTCGAGATCAGTCCTTAGTGGCTTCAACCATCGAAGATCTTTATCCATCTCAAAATTCTCCAGGATCTGACTCCTTGGCATATTCAACCTTTCCACTACGTAAACCTTTGCCATTGGGCGTTCTTTTTAGGAGGGGGATCATAGTCCTTGCTTAGTCGAGAAAACTTATCATTAGAATTGTACTTCTGATCTCTTTTCCCTGTTGTATTGCCTCATACAGGGGTTGTGTTCCTCTTCCTATTCTCTTCAACCTTGATATACTTGTCAGCCCTCTCTCGCAACTTATGCATGCTTTCAGGGTTTTTTTTTGCCAAAGACATCCATGATTTCTTATTGAAGGGCTATCATAGCTTCTTTATCATATCTAAGTCTCAGACCTTCAAATCTCCTTTGATGAGTCGATCCAAGTAGTCCCTTACATTCTCATTTTTCACTTTATTCACGCTCTTCAAAGGGCGGGGCTGAGCTTTTCATGAATTTTTCCATTAATGAAGTGGCTTATGAATGCCTACTCAGATCGTTGAAAGAACCGATCTTTGGGAGGCAGATGACTATACCATGATTGTGACATCCCCCCTAGGGTTTTAGTACACATCCTACTTGATAGCGCTCGTGACTGGTTACAACAACAATGTTTTGCGGTCCTGCTTTATACCATCATAGGTATTGATCGTGGACATCTTGAATTTCCTGAGATAAAAACATCCATTTTCTCATTGATGAATGGAAGGGTTGGATCATCGTGATATGTTAGAGGCCTCAAGTCATTGGGATCAGCCCCTTGGGTATCAAACGTTGTCCTCCTAGGGATCTCATCCAAGTTAATAATAGATGCTGCATATTCTGTTGCCTTTCTAGATCTTGCTTCAAATTTTGAATACGCGTTTTATGAGCCAATCTCTTCTATACATTGTCGGTTCGTTCCCTTAGCCCCTTGGGTTTGGGGACGCCCATCTCTGCCCGTAGGCTATTTGCCTGGATGCCTCATTTTAGGATTCTTATCATAATTAGTCGAGGTTTCATCATCCGTAGTATAAGTCCAGAAAAGTCACAATTCCTTTCGTGAAGAGGACCCAAGCCTTTAATGTAATGAGACACATACTCCTCATGAGGTTGATGAGAGTGAATGCTTCTTTCAGAAGTTGGAAACAGAGAAAAACCTTAAGCGGGGTTTTGAATTGCTTGTGGAGCAATACGATGATAGAAAATTGCAGCCCTTGTGGTGCACTAGCAACTAGGGGCGAAAACACCATGTAAAGTTGGGGATCTGTCCCTCAAATTTGGGGATCTTGAATCATCCCTTAAGTTCGAGGGTTAGAACCTTGAGTGCATCTCTTGGGGAGTCGTCCCTTGAGGATTCGAACCTTGAATGTTCGTCCCTTGGGGAATCGTCCCTTGAACAGAGGTTCCGTGGATTGGTTGAGTCCCAATAGTGGCGGGTGCAACTTGACTAGTTGTAGGCGGATCATCGTGACTTTTAATCCCTGTTCTTATCGTGATTGATGTCTTTTCTTGAGTTCCTTGAGGAGCCAGGAACAGTTGGCCCTCCAAATATCGTGTCGGCCCTCGGGGCTGAGATTTTCTATTATCATAGTTTCTCTTATCATTGTTCATCTCATCGTCCTTGGTGAATTTTTTTAATTTTCCTCTTCGTATTGAGAATTATATCTCATTCTTCCGATGTCTATAATCATCAGTGTCATGTTCATATCCTTGAGAAATCGATATTATCGACTCTTGTCTTTTCTTTCAGGGTCACCCTTAAGTGGTCTCAATTCCTGATCTTTCTCGATCTCCATCAAGATTTTGACTCCTGAGAGTGTTCAACCTTGAATACTCAGTAAACCTTTGTCTTTGAGGTTTCTTGGTAGAGGAATCAAAATCCTTGTATAGTCTAGGCCACATGACGTAGTACTCTTGACTACCCTCTACAGTAGTTGCTGATTTCTTCATACTTTCCTCGGCCTTAATGTACTTACCATCCCTTTCTTGGAAATCGTGCATGTTTATGAGTCTATTTTAGCCAACGATATTTTAAAGTAGGGATTCATCATCATTCGTTGTAAGGCCACCGTGGCTACTCTCTGGCCTAAGTCCGCGACCTTTAAAAATTCTCAGGTATACTTATTGATGTAGTCCCTTAGATATTCGTTCTTTCCTTGTTGAATAGATATCCACGAAGTAGAACTCTTCACATAAGTTTTGCGTCCTTCCAAGGTTTGAGGGAACACCCTACACTTGATAATGCTAGTAATAGGTTGCAGCAACAATGCATTAGTAAAAAGTTCTCATATGATTGGCTGGATCTCCCGAGCTGTTAAAAGCCTGGATGATCGACATCTTTAAATTTCCTAGAGATATACGCATTCATGATCTCGTTCGTAAAAGGAGGGACTGGATCATCAGGATCTCCCAGCAACAATAGTTCAATAATGCTTCTCGTTGGTGCTTTAGTCCTCTCAGTTCTCGGGTTAGCATCCAAACTTATCACCGGGGGTGGTGTTTTGAGGTTTTGGTTAATGTTGGGCACGCTTGCCTTGATGTTTTTTCCATGTATTTTTCAATTCTTGGATTTGCGCCTCATGGGCTAAGATCCTCTCTTCAATAGTCTGTTCATTCATTCCTTTTGACCCTTGGGGCTGTGGATGACAATCCCCTGTAGTTGTATCCCTTCTAGAGCGTCTCCTTCTTTCGGAGTGAACATTCTCATCAGTGGATTTGTCTGTATTAGTAGTATACCAACCAGAAAAATCATTGTTTCTTGTCTTTGGGGCTCCAAGCCAGACATAATGGGCTTTATAGCTTCTATTGCTTTAAGGAGGAGGAGGAAGGATATTGCCACTTCCTCTAAGTATGGGCATCCATATATACCGGATCTCAGGTTTGAGTAATTCAAGGGGGTTGCATTAGTGATAAAAGGCGCAGTTATGCCATGTAGTTGAGAATTCTTTTTCTAGGAAGTGGGATCCGTCCCTAGAGGCATGCTTGTTAGGTGTTTTAGCGACCGGCCCCTGGTGGACTCAATCCTTGATGTTGGAGTTGGGATTCATCCCTTTGGGATTCAATATTTGAGTAGTGGTTGTTGGGGAATATGTTCCCTATGCAGAAGTTGAAGGGGGCTGGTTCTCAACGACAAATGTCGAAACCTGAGTTGTTCGAGGTGGTTCGTCACCACGATTAATTCTCCGTGTATTCATCATGGTTGATATCCATTTTCCCATAGACGACACCAAATGGTGTGGAATAAAAACTAGGTCTTTAAATCGCGGCTAGGGTTTCGTGAATTTAATGCTAGGGTTGATGAGTTTCGAGCTTTAATGGTGTGGCTGCTCTTGTTGTCGAGGACTAACTCGATCCTAACAAGATGCCTACGTAACTTGATGAATATCAAGAATCAAGCCAAGACGTAGTTCTAGAGATGCCTACGCAGCTTGTTGTGCACTCGCGGCATGGTGACGTATGGAGCTGTGTCCAAAAAGTTATTTTTAGAATGAAGGGTGAAGTCCTTTATATAGAGGTTGAGAGTCTATGATTTAGACTAGGTTTAGGAGACTTGGAGGTCAAGTCTCCTTCTTGACGGAGGACAAGGACTGTGTCTAGATCTTTCTTTGTAGGAGGCTGACTTCTTTTAGGTTTTGGTGTCTTGGAGGCTACTCCTTGTTCCTTGTAAGAGTTGACTTCAACTAGGACACATTTAATGAGCTGTACAACTTGCCTTTTTATTAATTACGAATTTAATAAGTAATTAGGGTTATGGGCCTCATTAATTGGGCTTAACTTGTGGACAAAGCTAGGTCTAATTAATGTATCATTAATTATGTCTTTTGGGTTATTTTCAGCCCATATCAGTAGTATAGATAGATATTATGATAAAAGTTCATATCCTTACACTTGAAACTAATTGTACATCAGATAATTTTTATATAATGCAATGTATATTGTAAATTGTGTAAATAATATGTGTAGTACATATATAAAAGTATTTGGTCTATAATTAGTACCAAATTTAAGGATTTACATATAACAAAATCTATTATATTATTATATTACCTCAGAGGGATTCAAAACAATCGATTGTTATATCATTTCATGTCACAAATTTTTTCACAATACATATAAATGATAAATCTTGTATACATGTACATCAAAAATCTACTGGACATGTATTATAAAATTTTTTGACGATACAATACGTTCTAATAAGATTATTCTTGACCGGACCACCCCTCATATATACCAAAATTTTACTGTACATATTTTACTATAATGTTTGTAATAATAAATCGGCAGGATATTCGTTTGATAAATACAAATATAATTATCAAATTGTTATTCAAGAAGGGGAAAAATGTGAAGGAGGAGAGCCAATAGAAAATAAAACGATAATCTGAATTTTGAATCTGGCTGATAGTTTTTCTTTGTTATATTCTGGAGGAAAAATAAAAGGTAGAATTAATCCTGACCATCACTACTCTGAAAGGACGTAATGCTATAAAGTATAACCAGCAAAGTTAAGACCAAAACAAACGAAAGTACCGAGGACTCCGAATTATTATCCGGGATAAATAATTTCATCAATTAAAATATTAGAAATTATAATTTTTTAAATTATGTTATCCCATGTTTTGAAGTATTAAGTTGAGAATTGGAATATAATCCTTTAAAATTTAATCTCTTGTTTGTTTTGAGGGATAATCATGAGATTGGACTATTATCCTTTAAATTTTCCAATCCTATGTTTGTTTTGCATAGAATTATAGTGAGGAATTATAATCCTTTAAAAAATGACTTGTTATAGGGATTAAATAATACATCCTTCAACCAAGTATTAGGGGATTATAATCTTATCCCCTATTCCAATAAAACAAACATTAGATAGGAAAATTTAAAGGATTATAATCTTTGGCTTAATCCTAAATAAGTTTTTCAACGACAAACATGAGATAGAAAAATTTTAAAAATTATTATTCTATCATATACTTAATACCAAGAAACAAAACATGCATGACCTAAGTTACTTGGTAAAAATTAAGTGTCCTGAGTTTTTCAGGTAATTTAATTATTTTTCACAAACTGCACGAAGCGTTTAATTAACTTCTTATATATAATAAGCATAAGGGAGATCTTATCCAAAACTTTGGTTGATCACTGTACTACCAAAAGTATATGATCCGTTGGATTATAAAACTATAAATATTCAAATAGATGAGGACCGTTAGATATAATATTAAAAATTGTATTTGATTAATAATAGGATAGTATTTAAATACTAAAAGGTGTATTTTGATAATTTAAACCAATTATAAATAGGTTTTCTATATTGAATAGAAATCTTTATGTAAAAAATCGTAATTATCTTTTCTCTTTAGTTTATGGATAGTTACAGTTAGATAATAATTATTAAACCATCATTAAATTAAAGATAATTTTTTTAGCTTCGCGTGGGCTGTAAAATTGTTAAAATTTGTTGTCTAAAACTAGAGATAGAGCCCAAACAGTAAAGTAATTATCTAAATTTTAATAATTTTTTTTTTTAATTTAAACCAATTATAAATAGGTTTTCTATATTGAATAGAAATCTTTATGTAAAAAATCGTAATTATCTTTTCTATTTAGTTTATGGATAGTTCCAGTTAGATAATAATTATTAAACCATCATTAAATTAAAGATAATTTTGTTAGCTTCGCGTGAGCTGTAAAATTGTTAAAATCTATTGTCTAAAACTCAAGATAGAGCCCAAATAGTAAAGTGATTATCTAAATTTAATAATTTTTATTATTATTGTGGCACCAATTTAATTTTTTTCCTAATTCTTTTAAATTTATAAATTCTATGTTTATTTCAATAAAATATTAAAATCAATTTAAGAAAAAATTAAAATCGATTTGGTCAGTGTACGACCACTATACGACCAAATTAATTATTACAGTTATATCTTAAATAGATCGATGAGAATTGTTAGATCTAATATTAAAAAGTGTATCTGATTAATAATAGAATTATATTTAAATACTAAAAAGTATATTTTGATAATTTAAAAATTTTTTATGTAAAAATTCTTAAATATCTTTTTTCTTTAATTTATGTATAGTTCGAGCTAGATAATAATTATTAAACCAAATATCAGATAACAATTCATATCGATTACAATATTAAAAATTATCAATATAATGCTCATGTATATCATATAACAATGATATATGTGGACCCGCATTATAAGAGACTTAGGAGAACTCCTGTACATTAATAAATTTAAACATTTTTTTTCTGAAGGAACATAACAATTTGATTAATCCAAATTATAATTATATTATTTTACATATAACAAACATAAAATGATAATATCAAAATATTATTAAAATATTGAGGGTTTCATATTCATAAACAATAATTTTGAATATAATACTTAACCATCTTTTCTTTTCGGTTTATGGGTAGGTCAACTGGTCAAGTTAGATAATAATTATTAAATCATCATTAAATTAAAGATAATTTCGTTAGTTTCACATAGGTTGTAAAATCGTCAAAATTCAATTTCTAAAACTCAGGATAGAACCCAAATAGTAAAGTGAGTATCTAAATTTTAATAAATATTTTTTTTATAATTGTAGCACCAATTTATTTATTTTTCCATTAATTCTTTTAAATATTGAAATTTTATCTTTTTTTCAATAAAGTATTAAAATAAATTAAGAACAAATTCAAATCGATAAAGACTATAATAATATGAGAATAAAATTTTATATAATCATAACATAATTTTTATTATGTTTAATAATTTTAAAGTAATAAAGTATTTTAAAATTTTATATACACTATAAATAAAACCGAAACATTAAAAGTAAAAGCAGTTAGTAAGATACTTATATCAGTATGTACTTAATATCCTTATTATATTAAACTATTTTATATAATAAACATAATATATATTAAAAAAGTGTATTTTATTATAATAGGATTATATTTAAATTCTAAAAAGTGTATTTTGATAATTTAAACCAAATATACCAAATATAAATAAGTTTTCTATATTGAATAGAATTCTCCATGTAAAAAATTCGTGACTTTCACAATTCCAGTTAGATAAAAATTGTTAAACCATATTTTAATTAAAAATAATTTAATTATCTTCACGTGGGGTGTAAAATCGTATTTTTAAAACACAAGATAAAGTCCAAATCAGTAAAGTGAGTATTTAAATTCTAATAATGATTGTTATGTCATCATTATTTTAACGCTAATTTAATTACTTTTTTCTAACTATTTTAAATTTAGAAATCTATGTTCAAAAATTAAAATCAATCTAATAAAATTCAAATCAACAAAGAATATAATAATACGAGGATAAAATTTTATAAAAATTTTGCATATTTTTTATCCTATTTTATTAAGTTATAGATCATAACTAATCAAATATAATTTATTATTAAATAATAAATTATACGCAAATGGTGATTTTGTTTTATAAGCACTGACCTAATTTCATTGTTAGCAGCACTATATTCATATTAAAAAAAACTTTAGTATAGTACTTTTCTGAAAAATCGTACTTTACAAAAAATATTATCAAATAACCTATGTTTGAAAGAAAAAAATGAAAAAAATTCTTTTTTTTTTCAAAAAAAAAACCTGTAAATTTTAATATGTTGTTGGTACATTCAAATCTTAGATCATTCTACATGATAATTTTACTGTTATATGTAACGTTTCTCAACAATTTAATTTGAAAGATACAATGATTATGGATTGAGTGATCAAACAAAGCGAACACACTTATAAGAAACTTTCATTATTTAGTCTTTAATATAATAACATAGATATTTACGGGATATACTATAAAAAAATGACTTTTATACAGAATTTTGATCGTCACAGTGTACTACTTTAAAAGAAGAACTATTACAAAATAAAATAAAATTTAATTGATAATTTATTTTCTCAAAAGTTCAAAGTTCCCGCATCATTAACATATTACAAAAAAGAGTATATTATATTTTAGCAATAAATATTTAAAAAAAAATTAAAATAAAAAAATTATAAATATTAAGAAAAATTAATGATGTTATTGTGGTACTTTGGTCCTAAATACCGCCAAAACATTCTCAACCGTTAGATCCAATACTTTTAAAAATAGATGATCAAGATTATATCATATAAAAAGAAATTATTATCTAAAAATGATATAAGTTAAAAGATATTATATTAGGATTGGATTTTCCAAAAAGTTAAAACATAAAAATAGTTGTAATTAAATAAGGAAACCCATTTATAACCAAAATAATAAAAATCGTTTAATCTTAAATAGATAGGTGAAAACCGTTAGATTTAACATTAAAACCTGTATTTGTTTAATAAAGGTTATTCTAATAATCTAAACTATATATAAGTTAGATAGATTTCCTAAATCGAATAGAATTCTCAACATTAAATTTCGTCACTTTATTCTCTTTTTAGTTTTAGAATAGTTTTTAATTGAAAATGAACTATTAAACCACAACTAAATTAAAGATTATTTTGTGAATTTCATGTGAACCGTAAAATTGGTCAAATCTAACTTTTATAACTCAATATAAACAAATATTAAATTGAGCGTGTAAAATATAATAAATATCAAATTTTTAACTATAATTTTTTTGGATAAATCTTTTTTAACAATAATTTAATCATGTAAACTAATAACTTTTAAATATTAAAATATTCATAAATAAATATAATTATAAATATTAAAAAAACAATCGTGTGTTGCATCGTAATAAAAATATAATTATAAACAAAATAATTATAAATAAAATTTAAGTAATCGCACGGCTATAAGCTAGTATATAATCTATACTATATTATTAAAGACGAAACATTAAAAGTTTTGGTCGGTCGGTCGGTCGGTCGGTATTTGGGCCGATTCACGGGCCTATCTATAATCAATTTATTAATAACCAATTACCTTTTTTCACTACATTACCTATTTTATATTTATTTTTTAAACCAAGCCAACTCATCTTCTAAAAATAAAACGAGCAACATATATATAATATGGTAATATTATTATATATTTATAACTGATTACCTTTTTCAGCTAAAACACATTATTTTTATATTTTTTACCTAAAACAACTCATCTTATAAATATGACACATATATGGAAACCAAATTATTGATAACCAATTACCTTTTTCACCTAAATTATATTACCTATTTCATATATTTATTTAACTAAAACAAATCATTTTCTAAAAATAAGATGGACAATATATATATATAATGATAATATTATTCTATATTTATAACCGACAGCTAAAACACATTATGTGTTTTATATTTTCTAACTAAAACAACTTATCTTCTAAATATAATACATGCAAAATAAATATACAATGGTAATATTGTTTTATATAAATATTAATAAATAACAAGTTATTCTTTTCGGCTAAAACAAATTACCTCTTTTATATTTTCTAACTTAAACAACTAATTTTCTAAAAGTAATGCAGACGTATATATAAAAAAATTAATATAATTTTATATAATTGTTAATAAGTAACTAATTGTCTTTTTAAGGATATTACCTGTTTATATTTTTTAACTGAAACAACTCATGTTCAAATTAAAAATAACACGGACAAAATATAGATATATTGGTAATATTATTATATTAAATTTATGAAATTCATGTTTATTATAATTTTTTTAACATTCAATTTAAACGAGATAATTAATTCAAATAAAAGTAATAGTATATTCAAATAAACTCGGTATATTGAACAAGCACATATTTTGATATTTGCACTTGAGTCCCTTTTTAGATTTTTAAGAGTAAAAAAATCTGAATCATTAGATATGTTATTTTAAAATATTTTATATTTTAATATCTAAAATACTACTATTGATTACGTCAATAATATATTAAATTTAAATATTATATTGTTAGATTTATAAATCCAATATATATATATATATATATATATATATATATATATATTAAAATTTTATCAAATTATATATAATAACTAAAATCTAAATAAAAAATAAGAAAATATTAAAGAAGACCGTGCATCGCACGGGATATAAGCTAGTAATAGATAATAGATAGATAGATTCTAATGACTAAAATATACCAGCTGCGTTTTCAACAATAAGATGAATAACTTACTTTCGAACATAAAGCATTGAGAATATATACGCACACATAAACACACATTTGTAAAGAAAGAATATATAATTTTTTAAGTACAGGCATGTTCGATTGCAGTGTTCTTGAAAGGCAGAACATTTTACTTTTTAAAATATTGAAAGATTTCTAGATGGGATAAAGACAAAAGAATTACTATTGCTGCTCTTCGAATATTTCCACGCAAAAAATGTGTTAATTAAAACAATTAAAAAATTAGAAAGTACTATTGATTATGATTTATGACTCAAAATCATAAGCATGCAAATAAATATACCATGGTCGTAGATTTTGGAAATTGGAAAAATCGGTTGAGGTATTTAACAACAATTTATCGGTAAATCGGAGATTTATTGGATTGATAAATCGGAACAAAATTTGAACAAATTTTAATATTTTAAATATATTTATTATATTATTCCTGTTTATAATAAAATATATGATAAATCGGATTTCAAAAATCGAATTGGTTAAATATTTTTAAACAATAAATCAAAAATTTATCGACCAATTTTAAAAAATTAAACGATTTTTAGAATTAAACGATTTTTAGAACACTGAAAAATACACATAAATATATTTGTCTGAACATGTATTAAGAAATCCAACCATCACTGGGAATTGATCTTTGTACATATCTTTATTGCAACAAACAACAAATTACAATTGAAACAAATGGCATAGAGAGATATGAGTTTTAACAACTAATTAAGTGCTATATCCAGTTTAAATTTTAACCAGAAATCATGTAGAATAATGCTATGTCTTGATTCTTCAACTCCCGGAGACTGTTTGTTCATATCAAAATCACCTGTTTCACTTTGTGTTGCATCTCCACTCCCGTTTCATGTATTGCTGTCACAATTAAAGTTGAGGAGTAGTGATTTTATAGTGTGGCAACTTTGCATGAACTGGTGCAGAAAACGTAACACAAATTGACGCATGAGTGATCTGATACACGGTCCTAGTGTTGTATGGGTGATCAAACAGCATGCTGCTCAGGATCGAAAACACGAGACTCGTGGAATCTGGCAATGAAAGCCGTGGCTTTGCTATCAATGCGACGATCCCCAACCCACCGTCCTTTGTCTTCGTCACTTGGACATATTCTCCCTGCATCATCCCAGCTGTAGTATTGATCATGGTTACTCCCACCCGAACAACACCCCAAAAATATCGAAAAGAACGAGGACGATCTCTTCTCGCGCCTTCTGCAACTCCCCATGATTTAACTAGTCTCGTTTCAACAATAGAAAATTATCGAAGAATCAGAGATAATTAATAAAAAACAAAGGGAGAGGGAAGCGCATGCACTAGGGCTTTGATATGTAACTTGTTTGTACCAAATGACATGAAATATTTGTGTAGGCAAGTGCATGTATATATACTTGAATTAGGGGGTATCTAGCTAGCTGTACACATATAAAAAATGCAGTGAATAAAATTAGGGTTAAGCAAAATGAGAAGGCTAGTTAAGTTGGGGTGAAATAGTGAAATGACAATGACAAGAAAATACATTAAAGTTTATAATTGGTGGTAAAACCACAGACAGAGCACAACTGTTATTGTCCTCTGCTTTTACTTCTTGACTTAAACAGTCAGTCTCCGTTCTTTGAAGCTTCACCGAACTGCTCCTTTTTCTCCTTTGGCCCCTACTTGTTTTTTTTTAATATTACCTAGAGAGGCAACTGCATTTTTTTAATTTAATGCAATAGAATTTTAAGTTTATTCGACGGAGAAAAAATCACGACGAGAGGAGGAGAAGGCAGCTGCTTTCACACTAGACTTTTTGTAAATTTACTAGCAACCGACTTGATTTAAAATTTTAAGAAATATCAGGTTTGCTTCGCGATCATTAGACGGATTAAGTTGTTAAGTAGAATCCCTAATATAAAACTAACATTAGATACTAATTCATTATAGCATAGCCCTGTTTGGAAAAATTAAAAGAAGATTTCGGTTCCTGATAAACGATTGGACAGTTTTGGACCACGGCACCTATCAGCGCTTTAGACAATCGATTTAGATTTTTTTACCTATCAATGGTTATTGATAGCTGATAATTGATCGACAACAAAGGCTAGCCATAAAAGAAAACGAAGAACATTTTTGTACAGCAAGCTGTACAACAGTACTAAGGAAGGGCTTTATGTTGTTGGTGTTGTCTTCAGTCTTCACTTTGAATTGTAACTTTAGATGAGCATCTCTGGGTGTACGGGTAATATCAAAAGATGTGGCTAGGGTACAAATACAATATATTTTTGCTAGCAGTGCATGCAAGCTGTTTAATTTCCTTTGGGACAATCTTTAGTTTATAAAAGTATTAGTTAAAAAGAAAGGGCAAAATATCTTCTATCAAGTAGAGTTGGGAGATTTCATATTGTACTTTATGTTAATAGAATAGTTTGGCTGATTATGAATAGATGTTTTTGGTCTAAATCATGCATAAATGATTATTACAATATTTATTTGGAGAATAAAATATCGTTGGAGGAAAAGGGCTTAATTTGTGTTAGGCAAATCAAGAAAAGGTCTAAACAATCAGCACCTTCCAATGGCAAACCAACCGTGTTTCATGAGTTTCTTGATCAATTGTACGTCCACTTACTTGACGAATTATGCAGATAGAAAAAGAGAGAGGAAAAAGGCTTGCCACAGTGGTATGTGGGACCAACACTCATAAAATTGGAATTTTGTAACTGACTATCAGGTCATAAATGAACATCATTTGTGATTGTTGTGTTAAAAGCGATCATACTTTTTATGATCAAATAAGTTGGTCGGTCTTCAGTCGATTTTGACTACATTTGCGATCGTCCGTCAAGGATCAATTGTGACAAGAAATTGGGGGTAGTTGTTATAGCCAAAATTTGATATCGAGCCTTTAGGGTGAATTCGGGTCAAGTAATAATTAATTGGGGATATCCAAGATGCAATTAGGGATTGAATTGATACAAGGGAAGCTCAGGGCTCGTCCTTATAGGGAAGAGGGTGCATCCCCTTTGGTCGTCTAACCCCTGAGGACGCGTCCTATTGGTGTGGACTGCCAAATTGACATGAATGGATGACGTGACAAAAAATAATAGTTACATTGATATGAGATTGGCATAAGGAAGACTTAGGGCTTGTCCATCCCTTGAAGGCGTGCCCTCTAGGTTGTCCACCCCTTGAAGGCGCGTCCTCTTGGTTTAAAGTAGCTGCTTGTTGGTGAAGGATGACTCCATTGGCTTGATAATGGCAAGATATTGAAGACTTCTCCCTTAGGATGTTACCTAAGGGAGGGATGTCCGTGATTGAAGGCCTCCAGGGGTTTGCCTGATGACGATGTCCGTGATTGAAGGCCTCCAGGGGTTTGCCTGATGATTGAAGGCCTCCTCCTGTATTCAATGGGTGCGTGCTCATTGGGGATGTGGGGTGAACTTTGGTGTGTGCTTTGGGAGCTTTGTTCCTGTACTCAATGGGCGCGTCCTCATTGGGGAACTTTGGAGTAATCTTGCACTTTACACCCAAACGCTTGGGATCACTTGTCCTGCAATCTGGTGGGTGCTTCTCATTCGGGGGACAAGTGTTGCCCAGTAATAATCTATTGTAGAAGGGGGGCTGAATACAATAGTATAAGATAATCGACTTCTTAATGTATATATCACAAATATGAAAGAAAGATAACAGCTTTATTAAATCTGATATAAAACTGTTACAAACTCTCTCAAGAAATTTTGATGTTCTTGAGAGCTGCTAGCTTACAAAAACTCTCTCAAGAAATTCTATGTTCTTGAGAGCTTCTAACTTGATTCACAAATATTCGATTATGTTCTCGTCCATAAATCGAAACCAAAACTGTGTTTATATACTACACAACTTCTCTATCAATGATAATTCCTAATCAATTACAAAGATTGAAACCTATCCATAATTGATAGCTACATACTACAAACCAGGAACCGACAGAATAAACTTCCATGTTTAACTAGACTCCAAATATAACTCGAAGTAGGAATCCTGATCAGCTTCCAGTCCTGATGATCAATCATGATCCCAGTCCTGATATGTATCTTGATCCTGACGACCATGTAATCCTGATGACGTCAGCAATCCTGATCAGTTGAGTCTAGCTCCTGACGATCATTGAATTCTGATCTAACAATCTCCCCCAATCTCATACTTTGTGAAATAAAGTATAGATTTCTAAGATTCAATGATGTCAAAAACATATATACAAAATGTACAGTATCTGCAGCAACAACTTATCTGTTTAACTTCTTTGATATAACAGATTCATCTTCAAGAAGTTGGATAACAAATTTTCTTCTTTTTCTTCAAGAATTTGAATCAGTCTTTCCTTAAGATTTCTGAGTTCTTCATCTTCCTCATTAATCTGGTAGATAGCTGCTCTGAGATTCAATATGGAGCTTTTCTGAAGACTATGCTCTTCAAGCAAAAGATAAGCAATTTCCTTCCCATCAGGATTGAGAGTAAGTTGTGTCATGCCAAAAGTGACTTCTTTAACAGCAGTACCCCTTTGCATTTCCACATCCTGACCTCGTTGATTTAAGTACATGGGAGTATCATTACCATTGAAATTACTGTTTCCATCCAGTCTTCTTCTTATTGTTGACAAAATCATGTCACTCCATTCCTTGCACATTTGATTCTTCGATCTCAAAAGATAATGAACATATTTCAGTTCCTGTGTAGTTTTCATCAGCAGATCTTGAATAGATAGAATCTTCACACTACCATCTTTCATAAAGTACAGAAGCTTTTCTTTCTTGTCAAAACCATCATGACAATCTATAACTATATCAACAGCTAGTAAATTGTTCAGGTTTTCAGAAGTTAAAGTACCTCCAATTTCAGTTAAGGAGTAAGGATCAACATATGACATATTTAGATATTCAGCATCCCTGTGTCCAATACCTCCTCTTGAATTACTTGTCAATTGCTTCAGATTTGAAAACATCTTTAACCAGAGTGCTTTTGATCTAACCATCTCAGATAAATCAACAACACTTGAAGCGCTTGTAATAATTCCTCCAGACTGAAAATTGATAAGTGTATCACACCTCAGTGTACTAATATGTTTCCACTTCTTATCCTTTTCCTTTTCAAAGTCATAGCTTCTTTCCAGTGAAGATTCTTGTCTGCTTGGGTTCCTCCACTTTCTTCTGTTTGAGAGTTTAAGCCTTTGTACATAGAGATTTAAATCTCTATTTGTTGATCTTGTAATTTCTCTTCTTCTGGCTTCTTCTTCTTCATCTACTTCCTTGTTGTGAGAATCAACCACAGTAGATAAAATTATCAAATCAATCTCTTGCATAATTTCATAATCATCAGGATCTTGAATATTATCAGGAACAACATCAGGATTAGATTCTTCAATTTGATTTGTATTGCAGAGAGTTGATTTTCTTGATTTTCTTCTCAATTCAGGTTCTTCTTCAATATTTCCATCATCGCCAAAAGTAGATCTGTCAGGAACTACTAGAGTTTGAATAGGTTCAGGAATTTCTTCAATTCTTAACCCTCTAGACCTTGTACTTCTTCTAGCTCTTCTACTTCTTCTAGCTCCTCTCCTACCTCTATTTCCTCTACCTCTAGCAGGAACAGGGTTATTAAAGCTTTCCATCATTTATCTCTGTTGTCTTAAGAATTCTTCATGTGAGAGATCAGGATATTCTTCACTTGCTGTAGAGAGTGCTTTTCTTGCAAATAATTGTTGAACTCTTTTATCAGTGTGATATAGAGTCACAATTCTGCCATCTTTTGTAGAAAACTTCTGGAATAAATTTGATGCATCTTCAGGATTATCAATAAAAATATCTTCATCACCTTCAGGAATTGTAGCAAGAGTATGTCCATGACCAGGTGTCAGGATTTGTTCTTCCGTCAGGATCTGAGATTGCACCAAAGTTCTTACTGTCTTAACTCCAGAATCAGAAATATGAGTTGACTGCGTTGTTTGACTTTGTGAAGTTTGAATTGTAGACTTCATAATAGCAGCATCAGAGGTTTCTCCTTGTATCACTTTGTCACTGCCATCATCTCCAGTATCATCATCATTATTCCTTAATACTAGATCAGGTGTGCATTTTGTCTGACTAACCTTCTCCCCCTTTTTGACATCAGGATTTGACAATAAATTCAAAATTAAGGAAAGAGAGGCTTGAATGTCAGTTACCTTAGTATCCAGAGAATCAATCCTTCTATTGATAGAGGTTTGTTCAGAAATGACAGATTTCACTTGGGATTCTACTACCCTTAGCTGAAAAGCAGTAGGCACCTTTGTAAAACTTTGAGAAATATCATTCCTCACCAACTCAGTTGAGTTCTTGATAGAATCAATCTCACTTTTTAGGCTTTTGGATAACAGAGTTGTAGCCTTCAGATGATTCTTCAAGTCTTGATTCTCTATAGATTTCACTGCATCATAGGCATGTTCCAAAGCAGAAGAATAACTTACAGATTCAGCAGATCTGTGCCATGAATTGTTCCATTCATTCTGTCTAAGTGCCTCAGCAGGATTAAAGGAAGGAATAGAAAAATCTTGTCTCTGATCTTTCCCAGTGGAAGCTTTTCCAGCCATATATGTACTTGATGAACCAAAATTAGTTCCAAGACTAATTTTGAGTGCTGTAGCAAGCTGTTCCTTCTCTTTTCGATTCTCATCATTATCACTATCATCAGAGTCATCATCATCAGTACTATGAGTATCATCAGGATCAGGAATAGCTATACCTTTCATTTTATCCTGTGAATCTGTGATAGAATGATCCATTAGTCTTGAACTAAGTGGCTGTATCAGGATAGGTTCAACATCAGGAGCACCACTAGCGTCAGGATGAACACCGTCAGGATTTGATATGCTTGCATCAGTATTTGCTACCAATGGTTCTTGTGGAGCTTGAGGTTCAGAAGCTTCTTCAACACTTTGAGTCAAAGGTTCTTGTGTGCTTCCCTCATTGACAGTGTCCTCGACCAATCTTTGAACTTCATCTGCACCAGAAATCCCTTGAGCATTGTCAGGAAATTTCTCAGAAACTGTAGCTTGGCTTGCATCTTCACTTTGAGAAGATGGTTCTTGTGTAGCTGGAATGTTGATGTCTGCATTCTCCCTTTGAGAAAATGCTTCTTGTGGGACCATTCCACTAGCTAAGCCTTCACCCAAACTTTGATTGAATGGTTCTTGTGTGGCTGGATCATCAGAAAGAGCTGCTGAACCACTTTGAGGTTCAGGTTCTTGTAGGCTTGATCCTTTCAGTTTCTTCTGTCTCTGATAGACTAACTCTTCTGCCTTCCTTAGCTTTTCCATTGGATGTTTTATCCCAAGATTGGAAGCAGCAGCACCATACTTCTCCCATAAAATATCAAGATGTCTTTTTGTTGGAGAGTCCTGTGCTGGAGAGTCTGAAATATTAACCACTTGACTTGGTGCAGCATCAGGAATACTAACATCAGGATTTGCTTGAGCAGTTGAAATTGATTGCTCATTCAGAATAGAAGTGTCCTGTACATCCGTATCCTGCTTCTTTTCTAAAGGAATATGATACCTGCTTTTTGATAACTTCATTTTCTTCTGTGGTGTAGACAATGGAACCACAGCTGTAGTAGAAGTATCAGCAACTTCCTTATTCACATTCATCACAGAGGAATATAGGTAAATCATCCTCTAAGTCAGTCTCATCCCTGAGCACTAACTTTCTTTTAACAGAAACAACCTCACCTCCCTTTGCAGCTTTCTTCACCAGGACCCCTTGTACACCCCCTTGTAACTTCTTTTTAGTGAGTGGTGTAGAGGAAAAATCCTTTGAACCTGATTGCCTTCCTGACACATCAGTTCTAGCTGACTTCTTTGCTTTTACAACTAAAGTCTTTTGAGAGACATTAGAGGTGGCAATTGACTGTTTAGACTGTTTAGGATGAATGCTTGGGTTAGGAACAAGGTGTGATTGGCCTTGTCCCATAGAATTAGAAATTAAACCATAACGAGTAGGCATTTTACTATGTAAGAAAAACCTAACCTCATCAGGAATAAAAGCATTTCCTATGAAACCATTTGCCTTATCAGGATTTAAAAAATTTAATATGAAGTAAAATAAAATTTTATTTAGGAAAACAAAATTTATTTTGACAATCTTGATAAATGCTGTTTTTGAAAAAAAAATGATTACAAAATATATAACATAATACCGATGTAACCATTCTTACAAATTAACGAGGCAACGTAATTATGAGAAAACTGAACAGTCGCCTCGATATTGAGAAAATGACCTGCATCCTTAACACACATTCTCTATAAAATAGAACTGTTAAACATAACATCATATATCTATTAAAACACAAACCCTCTCCATAGAAAAACTTACGAAAACCTTTTACCTTCTTTGTTTTTCAATGGCTGCCAACCAACAACAAAACAACTTACTAGACGAAGAAGTCGAAAATCTCGATGAAATCTGGCAAGAGATGTTCGATGCACTGGATGAGATCGTAGAAGATGAAGAGCCTCAACCAGTTCCTGATCCTCAGGAACATGAAGCCTTTGTTAACGCAATGGCTGAAGTACTTCTTCATAACTTCCATCAGGAAAATCCTGATTGGAACCCTCTTGACAATCTCATCTTTGTCAATGAAGAGGATGAAGACGATGAGGATGATGAAGAGGCTGAGGATCTCGTCCAAGAGCTTGAGAGAAGAAGGAAGAGAATCTGTGATGCTTGTATGTCATGCAAGCTGGAAGCACGGAAGGGTTCCGATGGACACGGTGACGATCCGCCTTCAAGTGAATCAGCTCCTCTTCTCGTCCTTTAAGGATGGAACAAGAGACCTTCCAATCCTGATGGACTGTGAAGCTGCTCAGGAGCATTCATGCTAATTTGCAGGGCACGTGTTCCTGAGTAGAAAAATAGACTAGGAAAAAAATATGCAATTTCCATTTTCATTTGTAATGAATCTTCAAGAATTAATGAAATTTGTCTATTTTCTCAACTGTTTTTCTTTCTGTACTTACCTGCAAAATTTGTTAGTAACACTGATATTGACATATAAAATGACGAATAGTAAACTCTGATAGAAATATAATTGAAATTGAGAATTAAGACTGAAAACTTAATCAAAGACTAAGTAAAAATCTTATTTTCCAGAGTTTACCAGAAGTGTTAATGACAAAGTAGCATAGAACCTCTGGTTTTCATACCAGCTTCAATATCTGAGCATCAGGATTTGACCAGTTGACTTCCTGTCAGGATTGCATCCTATCAGGATTTGATCAAAGAAAACATACCTTTCTGAATAACCATCAGGATTTGACAGTTATCAGGATTTCCTCTCTGTAGCTTTCCTCAGAAATTCTCAAAGTTCATCATTCCAAGTTCATTCACCAATTTATTGAAAGTAGCTCCAGGTAGTGGCTTGGTGAATATATCAGCTAGTTGTTGATCAGTAGGAACAAAGTGAAGTTCAATTGTTCCTTCCAGAACTTGTTCTCTTATGAAGTGATATCGAATACTGATGTGTTTAGTAAGAGAATGTTGAACTGGATTTCCTGTCATTGCAATAGCACTTTGGTTATCACAATAAATAGGGATTTTTTAGTATGACAGGCCATAATCTAACAACTGATTTCTCATCCACATTATCTGAGCACAACAACTTTTTGCAGCAATGTACTCAGCTTCTGCAGTTGAAGTGGAAATGGATTTTTGCTTTTTACTAAACCATGAAACTAGTCTTCCACCCAAAAACTGACAGCTTCCTGAAGTACTTTTCCTGTCTATTTTGCATCCTGCAAAATCAGCATCTGAATAACCACACAACCCAAAATCTGATTCCCTTGCATACCAAAGGCCAAGTAAAGAAGTGCCTTTGAGATATCTGAAAATTTTTTTGACTGCAATCAGATGGGGTTCTCTAGGTTTTGCTTGAAATCTTGCACACAGACAGGTTGCAAACATGATATCTGGTCTACTTGCAGTGAGATACAATAAAGAGCCAATCATTCCTCTGTAGTGAGTTACATCTACCTCAGCACCTTGATCAGGATCAAGTTTGGTAGTTGTAGCTATGAGAGTTGTAGCAGGAGAACTATCTTGCATGTTAAACCTTGTCAATAAATTCCTTGTATATTTAGACTGATTGATAAAAATCCCTTCATCAGTCTGTTTAACTTGAAGACCAATAAAGTAACTCATTTCTCCCATCATGCTCATTTGATATCTTGACTGCATAAGCTTGGAAAACTTTTCACATAGCTTATTGTTTGTTGACCCAAAAATGATATCATCAACATAAATCTGAACTAACAACAAGTCCTTACCTTGATTCAAATAAAATAGAGTTTTATCAATAACACCTCTTTTGAATCCACTTTCCAGTAAGAATAGAGCTAAAGTTTCATATCATGCTCTTGGAGCTTGCTTTAGTCCATAAAGTGCCTTATCCAATTTGTAGACATGATCTGGATATTTAGGATCAATGAAACCAGGAGGTTGCTCAACATAGACTTCTTCCTCCAGTTCTCCATTTAAGAAAGCACTTTTAACATCCATCTGGAAAACCTTGAATTTCTTATGTGCTGCATAAGCAATAAATATCCTGATGGCTTCTAGTCTTGCAACAGGAGCAAAAGTTTCATCATAATCAATTCCCTCTTGTTGAGAATACCCCTTTGCAACTAGTCTTGCTTTGTTTCTGATTATTACTCCATCAGAATCAGTCTTGTTCTTGAAAATCCACTTTGTACCAACAATTGATCTATTCTTTGGTCTTGGTACTAGTTTCCAGACTTCATTTCTTTCAAATTCATTCAGTTCCTCTTGCATTGCAGTAACCCAATCAACATCTCTAAGTGCATCTTCAACTTTCTTTGGCTCCTCCTTGGATAGAAAGTTATTGTATAGACATTCATTTTGAGTTGCACTTCTTGTTTGAACACCTGCATCAGGATCCCCAATGATCAAATCAGGAGTATGACTTGCAGTCCATTTCCTTGCTGGTGTTAAATTGTTTCTTGAAGTAGATGCTCCCCCTGGATTGGTGTTATCTTGACTTGAAGAACTTGCTTGATTTGAAGCTCTCCCTGAATTATTGTTATGTCCTCCTGATAAGCTATCAGGATCATCACTTGAATCAGCATCTGAAGAATTCTGTCCTGATGATTGAGTTGTTTCTGAACTTGTAGTAGAATGATGTTGCTCCCCCTCAACATTAGCACTACTAGAAGTATCACTATTGATTGCATCATCAGCATTTGCACCATCAGCATCTGGTTTGACATCAGGATATGGTGACTCATCAGGATCTGATGTATTGACAGGATCTGATTCACTTTCTTCAGGTTCCTTGGTAGCTTCATTTTCAAAAATCAATCTATCATGAGAGTCTTCATTGATTCCAGTTATCTTCTTGTCATCAAAAGATACATGTATTGACTCCATGACAGTCCTTGTCCTCAAATTAAAAACTCTGAAGGCTCTTGATGCAGGATAGCCTATGAAAATTCCTTCATCAGCCTTTGTTTCAAATTTCCCTAGCTGTTCAGGATGAGTTCTGAGAACAAAACATTTACAGCCAAACACATGCAGATGCTTCAGACTTGGTTTCTTCTCCTTGAGTGACTGATAAGGAGTAACACCGTGCCTGTTTATTAATGTGAGATTTTGAGTATAGCATGCTGTGTTGACTGATTCTGCCCAGAAATATGTAGGTAATCTTGCTTCTTCCAACATAGTTCTGCCAGCTTCAATAAGAGTTCTATTTTTCTTTTCAACTACACCATTTTGCTGAGGTGTGCCAGGAGCAGAGAATTGTTGAATGATTCCTTTGTATTTGCAGAACTCTTCCATCTTTGAATTCTTAAATTCAGTACCATTATCACTTCTCAGTATCTTGACTTTGTACTTTGTGGTTGTCTCAATCATTCTCACATGATCCAACAGAACTTCAGGAGTCTCATCTTTTCTGTGCAGAAAATACACCCAGGTGAATCTAGAATATGTTGGGTTTCGGGGCAACAAACGCAGCGAAAAACAGTCGTAAAACAATAAAAATTCCGAAACCCTAACCCTAGGATCCGTGTACAAGACATGGCTGATTATGGAGAAACGAAATCATACCTTAAAGAGCTTTAAAGTTCGGAAAGATGGAGGTCCTTGTTGTAATCACCACACAGCCCTTGTCCAAGATCTGCGTCGCCAAAGTCGTCCACACGAACGCTCGATCGTCCAACGATCAACGGAGTTCGGTACTAGCCGAAAAACTGCCCCTCTCTCTCTCTCTCTCTAGCCTCTCTTAATGCAGAGCTGCTAGGGTTTTCTTTAATTCGAAATTGCAGAAAAAAATCATCCCTCAATAATACATCATAATGTATTTATATGAGATAGAGGATTGGGCCAAAACCCTAAATCCGTTTTTGGGCTTCTTAAAACCCAATCTGATTTTGGTTTTAGTATTAAATTTGAAATTCTATTTAATTAAGACCGTCTCAATTAAATGACTAATTTCGAAAATAATCAGTTAATATTAAATTCGAATTCTGATTTAATTAAGACCAGCTCAATTAAATAACTAATTTCAAATTTAATCATTTAATTTAAATTCATAATTTAAATTAAAACTCCATTTAAAACGTTCTAAGTGTGTGACCCTTTAGGTTATTATTTCGTTGGCAATAATTTTATTCTTAAATAAAATTATAAACAATGAGCGGCATCTAGTAATACATCATTGCTCCCCAAGAAATAATAATAAATGGTGATCCAATTAAACCTTTCGTGACTAATGTTTCCGTGTAATATAATCCCTTTAACCAAATATTATAGATTAAACTCGAGGCATGTTATTAGTCATCCTCTTCAACATTTAATCCAGGTTTCCTTGATCAGTGAGTAGACTATTAAAATAAATCAATATTTGAGCATGGCCATGCATTTTCATAGTCTCACTCAATCAAGAGGCCAATAATATCTCTCCTAATAATAGGAGGGTTAAATCCTATATCTATCATTCATATTTCTCATACGACTCATAATATACCTGATGTCCACTTTTATCATCACCCGGTCAAAGGTAACTTTTAATGTAATCAAAGTATATTAATCCTCGTATAGAAATATAATGATCTCAAGTTTAAGGATCATTACACCATTATCACTGTGAGCTATTCTAATGACTTTATTACCATGTAGAATATCACTGTGGGTCAATCCGGTGCCATGTAGAATATTACATGCACCTATGTTCTTGACTTTAGTATCACTATACCTATGACCAATGAGATGTGGTCATTTAGTCAACGATCATACTAATCTTTATGCATCATAATTGTCCCAATTCATAATGCTTAATTAGGGATATTTTAGGAATATAAACACTATTCATATAATCTCATTTTTAAGTCACATACTTAAATATATAGAATACGTGTTCAATATTCCAAGGACATTTATTACTCTAACATTAATATCGCAGTAAATAAAGACATAATAATTGTTGTCGAATAATCAATAGAACATAATCATTATTAAATAACAAAATAGTGTTTCCCAGAAGTATAATTGTATTGTCTCTAGGGCACTAACACTAACAGAATATTCATCAACAATTACAAGAGTGTACCTTTTCTTACTGATGGACATGATGTTGACTGGACCAAATAGATCAAGATGTAGCATGTGATATGGTTCTTCAATAGAGGATTCTGATTTACTCTGGAATGATGTCCTTCTTTGTTTTGCTTTCTGACATGCATCACAGAGTCCATCAGGTGTATATAATACTTTTGGTAATCCTCTCACCAAATCTTTCTTAACCAATTCATTGATATTGCTGAAGTTGAGATGAGAAAACTTCTTGTGCCATTTCCAACTTTCATCTACTGATGCTTTACTGATCAGACAGGTAGGGGAGTTATCAGTATTTGCTTGAATGTTGGCTTCATATATGTTACCATGCCTGTAGCCAGTCAGTGCTATCTTTCCTGTTGCTTTACTGACTACTTCACAATGTGTGGAATAGAAGTTGACATGATAACCTCTGTCAGTGATTTGACTAATACTCAACAAGTTGTGTTTTAGTCCTTTCACTAGAGCTACTTTTTCAATGATGACATTTCCAATGATTATATTGCCATATCCCAAGGTTTGTCCAATGTTGCCATCTCCATAAGACACAGTTGGGCCAGCTTTTTCCTCATATTCTGATAACAGGGCTTTGTTTCCAGTCATGTGCACAGAACATCCACTATCCATGACTAACACATTTTTCTTTTTACCCTGCAATCAGAATAGAAACACACTAGTTAGAACATTTAGGAACCCATACTTGTTGGGTTCCTTTTCCATGCAATTTATTAACTTTCACAGCAGAAGACTTTCTGACTTTAGCAGTCCTGACAGGATTTATTCCATCAGGATTTGCTTTGTCAGTATCAGTATTAACAAAAGCATGCTTCATAATGACATTATCAACTCTATCAGACTTTGTACTATTATCAATCTTAGGCAGTGGATCATAAAAGTTATAGTATAAATCATGATAATCTTTACAAGTATAAATAGAATGCCATATACTACCACAATGAAAACAGAACTTCTGCGGTTTATAAAATACTGACCTATTCCTAACATCAGACTTAGAAATATCAGCATTCTTCTTCTTACTCTTCTTACAATCAATAGCAAGATGATTAGAGTTACCACAGTTAAAACAACACTTTCTAGGTGCATTTGGGATATATTTATAACCATTCTCTTTATTGATCCCAACTTTACCATTCCTGTTTCTCTTAACAGTAGCTTCCTCTTTCTTATCTGTCACCTCACAGAATTTATCCTTAAGCTGTTTCTGAGACAATAGACCTACATTCTTAATGGCTTTATTCATGACAGGTTTAGACTTTATAATTTTAATTCCTTGAGTAGAAGTAGATCCCTTTTCAAAAGTAGAATTGGAATCCTTACCAAAAACAAAATTAACAGGAGTAATCTTAGATTTGGTTGCGTCTATAACATGTCTATAGGTCTTTGGACTAACTGTCTCATCAATGACAATTTTCTCTTTC
This sequence comes from Heracleum sosnowskyi, assembly GCA_030848705.1. Taxonomy (NCBI): domain Eukaryota; kingdom Viridiplantae; phylum Streptophyta; class Magnoliopsida; order Apiales; family Apiaceae; genus Heracleum; species Heracleum sosnowskyi. Next base: position 117,695,447 of record CM061239.1, read on the forward strand.
AATTTCTTATCCTCATCTGACTTATATCCTAGACACTCTTTCCAATTCTTAGAGGTATTAATCTCATGAAATTTCCTACCAGAGTCTGTCCAGGTTCTGATTTTCTCATTAGCAAATTCAAGTTCCTTTTCAAGAGAAGTACATTTAGATTTAATCTCTATGTACATGTGTTTAGCATTATCACATTCTTTTTGTACTTCTTGCATACGAGAAAATTCAGCTTCTAATATATCATTCCTTTTTCTAAGTTCAGACATCTCAGATAATATCCTACTATTTTCAGCAGTTTGACTTCTAAAGCTAATATGTAATGACTTTAGAAAACGTCTTAACTCAGAAGCATTATCAGTATCAAAATCAAAGATAGTATTTAGTACCTTATCATCAGGAGCAGCAGTTACATCAGCATTGGCCATTAGAGCATAGTTGACCACCTCAGTATCAGATTCTGAGGAAGAGTCCATCCAATCCTTGCTTGATGTGATAAGTGCCTTTGTCTTCTTGCACTCAGAAGCAAAGTGACCCATACCATTGCACTTGTAGCATCTAACCTTTGACTTGTCAAATTTGCTACCCTTGCTGTCCTTTTTGATATACTTATCTTTGTTTGGATTGAAGGCCTTTTTCTGAAAGTTGCCTTGTCTTTTACTCTTCCTGATCTTCATCCTTCTGAAGTTTCTGACAATCATAGCAACCATCTCTTCCATGTCTGAGTCAGAAGAATCATCATCAGTATTGGCATCAGGATTGCCATCAGTATCTGATGAAGAGTCATCAGGATCTGACTCAACTATTCTTGTTTTACTTCTAGAGACCTCCATAGCTTTTCCTTTTGATTTAGCCTCTGCTTTCAAAGCAATTGATTTTGCCTTGCTGCTCTTCTTGTTCTTTCTCTGTTGAACTTCAAGATCATGAGTTCTTAGCATCCCATAGACTTCATCAAGAGACATAGTGTTAAGATCATACTGATGTCTAATGATCGAGGTCTGAGTGTCCCATTCTTCAGGTAAAGCTCTTAGAAACTTGGTGTTTGAATCTTCAGTTTCATATTCCTTGTTAACTAAAGATAAACTATTCAATAGTGTCAGAAATCTATCATAGAGATCAGTTAGGCTCTCATCAGGTCTTGCATCAAATTGTTCATATTCTTGAATCAAAAGAGCCCTTCTGTTTTTCTTGACAGATGCAGATCCCTGGCACTGAGTTTCCAAAGTATCCCAGATTTCTTTTGAAGACTTGCATGCAATCACTCTATTTGACATGACAGCATCAAGACTACTGTGTAAGATATTCTTTATCTTTGGTTCCCTGAGTACATGAGCTTTTTCTTCTTGAGTCCATTCACTTTTAGCTTTGACCACATAATGTTCAGGTACTGTATCTGTTCGTTCTACAATCCTTGTAGGAATATATGGTCCATCACGAATCATGTCCAAATAGTCAGGATCCATAGACTCCAGGTACATAAGCATCTTTACCCTCCATGTTGGATATTCTGATTTCTTTAAGATGGGAATCTTCATGCTTTCATACTTGGTTGTCGACATCTTTAGATCGTATCTGATTCAGAATTAAATCAGTTTGCTCTGATACCAATTGTTGCCCAGTAATAATCTATTGTAGAAGGGGGGTTGAATACAATAGTATAAGATAATCGACTTCTTAATGTATATATCACAAATATGAAAGAAAGATAACAGCTTTATTAAATCTGATATAAAACTGTTACAAACTCTCTCAAGAAATTCTGATGTTCTTGAGAGCTGCTAGCTTACAAAAACTCTCTCAAGAAATTCTATGTTCTTGAGAGCTTCTAACTTGAGCCCCTTTGTCGTCTCTCAAGTGTGTCCTTCCTTCAGGGCGCGCACTCCGAAGATACTCTGATGTTCAGACAAATTCCAACGAGTACATGGAGAGCTGATTGACTTGTACGGCTTCCGGGCCTTTCAGGACGCGTCCTTCCTCCGTGGCGTGCCCTCAGGAAAAAGAGCTACTGCTCAACATGAACTCCAACGATTTTTAGAGGAAGGTAATAGGGAGGCGAGGCCCCATGATCCAAAGAGAGTGCCCCCTGGTTATAGGTTGAGGCCCCATGGACATGAGTGAGCCCCCTCATGTGACAACTCAATTGATAATATTGGAGAGCGGCCCCGTGATCCACAGAGTGCGCCCCCTGATTCTTGAAAGAATTTCAGGTCGAGGCCCCGTGGAAATGAGCGAGCCCCTCCGTGTGAAGAATTCATTACTTGAATTTCAGAGGAAATGAAGCTATTGGAAGCAGAGGCCCCGTACTCCACAATGAGAGCCCCCTGATTACAGGTAGAGGCCCCATGGATATGAGTGAGCCCCTTCACATGATAATTCAATGGATGATATAGGAGAGAGGCCCCTGGTCCACAGTGAGTGCCCCCTACTTACAGGTCGAGGCCCCATGGACATGAGTGAGCCCCTACGAAAAGACAAGACTTTTATCTTCAGAGAACGCATCGTCGCATCCTCAATAATAGAAGACATGCCCTTCAAGGCGCACCACAAGTGTATCAGCCTCATATGCCAAGTCTTCGACTTTAAGCATGATTGTACAATCCCTCAGGTTGCAGCAAGAAGAAAAATATTTAGAGAAGAGGCCCCATGGACCTTAGGATGCGCCCCCTGACCAGCAGGATGCGGCCCCGAGGTCATGAGTGTGCCACTCCTCGGAAGAATGCTATTATAAAATGGATTAGAATATTGGAAGGGACTTCGACGCTGCCCTCATCCACTTAGGCCGCCCTACGTATGAGGATGCGCCTTCACGACGCTGGGGGTAGTACTGATGCATCTCCCGGCTCTTCCTATGAACAGAGTATCTTTACAAGTTGAGGCCCCCGAATAGTTATCCAAGCGTTTGATGAAATATTTTCAATAAGGTGATGATTTGGTTGGTTGAAGACGGGTAAAGCCTAAATAGTAGACTACAAGGTAAATTAATTACCTCCTAGTCTAGGGGGTAGTCCATATACACTTTCCCTAGTCCTAGCTGAGGTGTCAAAATTTTTAAAGCTTTCGGGAGTTTGTTGATAGGGCACGACCTAAAGGACGACGCACATCTCAGTTAAGTGATAAAATGCGGAACTCTTCCTAGTATGACAAGCAAGATAATGCAACAAAAGGTGCAATATAGGAAGATTAAGTAAAAAGCAAGCTAATTGAGTTTCAATGAGCATCTAAATAGGTCAAATAAATTAAGTCTACAAGTGCGAGGCAAATAAATGGAGTGCCCGCATCTCCATTAAGTCTGGAAGATAAAAGCTAAGGCGAATAAAAATGAGATCATGGGGCTTCTTGTGCTGCTCCCTCATCCATCTCCTTCTGAAGGTTATCAACATATTTACCGGTTTCTTCTCCTAATCGGTACCAATCAAAGTCATCTACCTTTTGAAGGAACTGAATTATGAAGTCATAAGACCCCTTGGTCTCAGCCTCATCAATGATAGTGGGGAGAGCATCAGCGGCATCTTTAGCTTCCTTCTCTAGCTTAGCCATCTAGTCTGTAAAATTCTTGACCTGGGAGTCTGACTTCTCCTTATCAACGGTATGATCTAGTTTAAGCTTCTCTTTAGCCGACTTTTCCTCCTGAAGCTCTTTCTTAAGCTTCTCAGTCGCATCCTCAAACTTCTTCTTCCAAGTATCTTCCGAGCCCTCTGCATCGGATTGAGTTTGTGCAAGTGTGGATTTGAGAGTCTCTATCTCTTTTCTCATTTTATGGTTGGAAGAAGCCAAAGCTCGTATCTCCTTGTGATGATTGGTCTGATGAAGAAAAAGCTCAGCTATACATCTAGTCATGGAAGCATTGGACTCCTCCATAGATTGTTGAGACCAGGCATACATTTCAGCTTCCGAAACATGAGCATATGCCAAATCACCATATGTCTTCCTGACTAGTCCAGTAGGAGGAATGATTGGAAGATTCTTATCTTCCTTGTTCTTCTTCGGTGGTGGTTCTTCAAGTGGAGATGTTATCTCAGATGGCCTTTTCCTACCTGATTGGTGGATAGAAGAAGGATTACGAAGGTACTCAGTGAGAGTTATTTGCGTAGAAGGAGGTATGACCATAGTAGACCTGGTAGCTGAACCCTTAACAAGGGAGGAATGATGAGCCTGGTCACGGGAACGGTTAAGAGAGGCACTCGTAGTTTTGTCCTTCTTCATGAAAGGGATCTTGGAAGGTTTCTTGGAGGCCATGCCTATAGAATAAATAGAAGAAAACGCATCAATACAAGACAAAATAAGTAAATAAAAATATGCAGGCATACTGGTATGATGTCTGTGATATGTAATGCAACAGATTAACATGAGCCGCCATGCAATGCATATGAAGTAAAATTTATAGCCTCGAGTTGTGTTTTCTAATAATACTACCAGCTGGTCTCTTACGATGTTTGGCAACACTCTTTTCTCGGGCTATCTTCGCCCCTTGCCTTAAAAACCCACACCGGATTAAATTCTCTTCAGTAAGCAAGATCTGGATGTTTCTTTTCTTGGCAGGAAGTTTAAGAATGTTGTCTGCATTCTCCTTGTCCTCACCTTTGAGCTCAGGACGCGGTAGTGCATCTATGAAAAACAGAAAGGTACAAAAATGATTAGTGCCAAGACATGCGATACAAGTGGAATCATAAAAAAATGCTACATTAGGAGAAACTTACCAGGCTTAACATTAAAGGCGGTATGTACGCGAGGCACATCATAGATGTAGAAGTAAGGCATCTTCCAGTCTCCAGAGTTGCTTGAGCCTCCGAAAGTTAAGTTCTTGCCATAAAAATCTGGCCAAACAGAGAAGTAAACATAGCCAAACTCCTTCGACCCAGAATGTCTTATAGAAACGAAGTAGTTGAGTTGCTCAGCACTCAATTTGGGGTATCCTTCAATATTATACATGATATAGAGTGCGATCATAACCCTGTACCCGTTTGGATTAATCTGGATGGGAGCAACTTTGAAACGCTCGCACACCTCACGAATGAAAGGATGAAGAGGCGAAGAAACACCAAGTTCAAGAATTGAAGTAGTTAAAACCATGCGGGGTGGCCTACCCCCATTCTCCTTATGATTGAAGCGGTAACATCGCATATGCTCTTAAGGAAGGATAATGCGACCTTTTACTTGATATTGTTCAACAGCCTTTGCCAAAGTGTCTTTTTTGAGGCTGGTTGGAAGATCTTTACAACAAAGGGTAGCTCCTTCCCTTGTTTTGTTCCTCCTTTTGAGATACATGACTCCTTCAAGCATTGGTTGACTACGAGGGTTGTAAGCTTCTCCATCAGAAAGTTCAGGAATGTAATCATAATTACAAAGGTCAACCAAACGGCTGACGTCCTCTAAGTCTTTTATGGCAAGGGACTCGTCCTCATCTGTTTCCCATAGTGAACGGGAACTTGCATCACCAGGTACCTTAATTTGTACCTCATCGGATAGTGACGGAGAGGCCTGAGAAGGAGGACGAGCACTCCTCTTCGGATGAGGTCTCTGGAGTTCCTCTAGAGCTTTTTCTCTACTCAAAGCTCGCGTCACTATGGGATGGCGAGTGGAACTAGAGCTTGGGAGAGTCATCTTTTTCAATCTCCAAGCGTATGGATGGGTATCTCTGGTAAAGTTTTCGTTAGGAAGGAGAGGATTGTGAGCTATGCCAATGGAGTGAAGATTGTGAGCTATGCCAATGGAGTGAGGATTATCCTGCATCAATCTCTCTATACCGATAATAATTTTAGTCCTTATGGGCTGCATACGTGAATGGGCATGCTCATTGTCACTTTTATTCAACACAAAGATCTATTCATGAATGTATATGCATGATTATGCAAGTAAGGATGAGAAACTAAAGCAAATTAACAGATCGGGGTTACAAACCTTGTTCAAAATCGAGTGAAGAAGATGAGTATCCAGATGAACACGAAGAACTCAAAAGGCGGGTACACTGAATAATTCGCATGAAAAAAGCACCGTAGATCTTGGAGCAAACTTGGTGTAAAGTTATTTGTGTTCTTGAGAAAAGGTGAATAATGATTTCATGGAGGATATATTTATAGGTGTGATGAAGAGGCTCAATATTATATTTGATGTGGGATTTAAATTTCTATGGGCCAAGATTTTTTGATTCCTAGTTTGATTCAAAAAATTGAATTACGGGCTCACATAAAAATTCAAGTCAAGTTCGTATTTGAAATAAGATTGGATTTTTAAAAAGAATAAAGATTGAGAGCAGCACTGCCTGATCACATGCGAAGAAAATATTAGCGAGAATGTATGCGAGGTGGGTTGGCCTATCACTTGGTCACCTCGCGTTAAAAGAAAATTTACTAGCGAGGAGTCCTCTCGTGGTACGAGCCTACAACGGGGAGTAACGAAGCAAATAGGAAAAAAAGGAGCAATGCACAGTTGCGAGGACACGGCTCTCGTTCGGGCCCACGTGTGGACTAATGTTAAAAACAAGCCAATATCGTCCTCGATTAACATGGGCTATACATTAATACAACATTTGGAATGGGGACCCGAGGTGGTTTAAGTTTTAAAAGAAACTAATGTACAAGGTACATAATCAAGCTCCAAAAGAAATATTAAAGGTGGGGCCCATGTGGTCAAAATCTAAATCAAGAATGGCATACACAATTTTTATACACCGGATGGAATTACAGTGGAGCCCGCATGTTTTAAAAGCAAAAAATAATTGGAGAAAACCAAACCTGAAGATGGGGCCCGCACATGGAATTAAAAACTAATGTAATTCAAGCTCACGTGGACGTACGTGAAGTATATGTCCTTGTTTAATTTAAATTTCAATTCAAATTTGTGGGGCCCATATGATCATAAGAAAAAATGTACCCTGCTTCAATGTTGTCCTCGCTGAAGACCGAGAAAGCGGAGCTCGCTTTATTAAAAAAAGTGATAAGAAGTGAGACAGCAAGGACTCCATTTCGCTTTAAAATATTTTTGAAGACGACTCCTCTCAAGATAATAAAGATGGGGATTTCAAAATTTTAATTAAATTATTTTGATTTTATTTGGACAAGTTCCGAATAATTTTAAAATATATTAAAAGAAGAGTCAAACGAGGGAAGGGGACTCCTCTCCTCATATTAAAAAGAAGAGTCAGGCGACAGAAGAGGACTCCACTCCTTATATTAACAAGCAGGCAAGCAAAAGGAGAGGACGCGTCCTATAGATATGATGAGTTAATTTTGGGTAGAATGTTAAGAAAATTCAATGTATTATTTTCAACTTCACACTGAATTGGGGGGTAGTTGTTATAGCCAAAATTTGATATCGAGCCTTTAGAGTGAATTCGGGTCAAGTAATAATTAATTGGGGATATCCAAGATGCAATTAGGGATTGAATTGATACAAGGGAAGCTCAGGGCTCGTCCTTATAGGGAAGAGGGTGCATCCCCTTTGGTCGTCTAACCCCTGAGGATGCGTCCTATTGGTGTGGACTGACAAATTGACATGAATGGATGACGTGACTAAAAATAATAGTTATATTGATATGAGATTGGCATAAGGAAGACTTAGGGCTTGCCCTCATAAGGGTAAGGGCGTGCCCTCTAGGCTGTCCACCCCTTGAAGGCGCGTCCTATTGGTTTAAAGTAGCTGTTTGGTGGTGAAGGATGGCTCCATTGGCTTGATAATGGCAAGATATTGAAGACTTCTCCCTTAGGATGTTTCCAGGGGTTTGCCTGATGACGATGTCTGTGATTGAAGGCCTCCAGGGGTTTGCCTGATGACGATGTCCGTGATTGAAGGCCTCCAGGGGTTTGCCTGATGATTGAAGGCCTCCTCCTGTATTCAATGGACGCGTCCTCATTGGGGATGTGGGGTGAACTTTGGTGTGTGCTTTGGGAGCTTTGTTCCTGTACTCAATGAGCGCGTCCTCATTGGAGAACTTTGGAGTAATCCTGCACTTTGCACCCAAACGCTTGGGATCACTTGTCATGCAATCTGGTGGGTGCTTCTCATTCAGGGGACAAGGATGCGTCTGGCATTTGGGGTAAGTCATGGCTATACATGCGTCTATGAATTAAGGAAATAGCTGGTAACTGATGGGACTAGTCCTCGACGGGGGAAGTTTTATTTTTCGTGAAGTCCTGATGTCATAGACGAGCCTTGGGCCTTTGTGACTAGGCCTCATCGCCAGACATTCCTAAAGCGAGTCAGAGTATAATTATGGAAGGCGGTGGAAGACTTCTTATGGGCTTCGGAAATCAGAGACCAAGCCCATGGAGGTAACTTGCTCTCCAAGAACTACGTAGGGCTTGATCCCCTATAAATTGTTGGAAATTACTCTAAACTTGTTTTATTTGTTTGGGCTTTTGTTAAGTTGATGGGCTTATGTTTATGTTTAATGTTGAGAATAAATTAGAATGTTATTGTCAGGCCCGTATTAAAAGCATTAGAATAGGTCTATGTTTCTGCTCAGAGAGTCATGCGTCCGTGGGAGTAGTGGAGTAGTATTAGGATGTTAGTTCCTATTTTCCAGGCACCACCCTCTGTGTGCTTAGTCTATTTAATATGCATGTAAACGTTCTATTTTGTATAACAATACAATGTAGTCCTCAAATCATTTTCAGTTTGTACATATTCTTGTTGAAATATTAGTTCTTTTTCTACACTTGGTATCAGAGCTAACGATCTTTGGAGGCATAACAGATGGTTTCCAAGAAGGTGGTGGTTCATTTTTCAGCAGGGTAGCAGCACAGCAGCTACGGTGAAGGAAGAGGCGGAGCCTTGGTGGTTCCGTTAAATTTATTTTTGTGGGCTTTTCTTTTGTGTGTGCAAAGAGACCACCGAGACAGATGGAAAAGAGATAGAGAGGTGCTGCAATTTGTGTTTGTGCAGGTGCAGTTGTGTGTGTATTATTTATGGTGCTGCTATACGAGCAGTAAATTCCAAACGGGAAGAAAGTCATACGGGCTTAGCCATACGGGCTCAGTTGATAGCCATACGGGCTAAGTTTAAAAGCCATACGGGCTTAGTTAATAGCCATACGGGCTCAGTTTAAAAGCTATACGGGCTAGAAGGATTGCATGAGACAAGTTTAGATTAAGGGGGAGATTGTTGGAAATTACTCTAAACTTGTTTTGTTTGTTTGGGCTTTTGTTAAGTTGATGGGCTTATGTTTATGTTTAATGTTGAGAATAAATTAGGATGTTACTGTCAGGCCCGTATTAAAAGCATTAGAATAGGTCTTTGTTTCTGCTCAGAGAGTCATGCGTTCGTGGGAGTAGTGGAGTAGTATTAGGATGTTAGTTCCTATTTTCCAGGCACCACCCTCTGTGTGCTTAGTCTATTTAATATGCATGTAAACGTTCTATTTTGTATAACAATACAATGTAGTCCTCAAAGCATTTTCAGTTTGTACATATTCTTGTTGAAATATTAGTTCTTTTTCTACATAAATACGGGGTACGTAGGCACATTGTAAGGGGTTGGAAGTGAAGAGCTCAGCGAGACACCACCAAGAAAACCCTTACAAGCCCCCAATTCATCACAACCACCGCACTCTGACGACTTTCCGGTGAAGAACCACCGTCATGGATCTTGATTCCGGCGACAAACCTCGAACTTTGTTGATACCAAATTCCTCCGTTAACATGTAGCAACCAGATACATCAGTGTAAGCCAACATTTTGCCTTTAACAACAACCTGAGATGGAAGAAATTACAAAGAACACCAAATAACTTATCAAACAAATAAAGGAAGGTAAAATCAAACAACAATACAGATTATGTAGGACTACCATATTTGAAGAAATTAAGAATAAAATGTTGGCTACTAATATCATGACTGGTGCTTCAGAACCAAAATAATGTATTACTCTATTAGCTAAAGATGTTAGATTTATTTATTTGTTTAATGTTATTTAGGATTTGACTATTTTAGATTGCAGTTAATTAGTATTTCCCTATTTGTTAGGAGTCAGTCAACCAAGTTCTTAGGTGTACATCGTGGCTAGTTATTCCCATGTTCTGCTAGTCTTTGTTAGGCTTTATAAGTCCATGTTATGTTTCCAGTTTTCACTAAAGTTATTATCCTTCCCATTTATCAAGCAAATATCTATTTGGTTAGTAACAAATTTGGTTTCAGAGCCTTATGCAAAGGACTGATGAAGTGAGAAACTGCAGTTTCTAAAGTGAAAGAAAGATGACAAGTGAAGGGAGTAGTTTTGCACAGCCAGCCATACCCAAGTTTGAGAGTATTGGGATTTGGTGGAAACAGGAGTTCCGATGATGAAGGAAGACAAGGAATCTGGAGAGAAGCAGAAAAAGGTGATAGACAAAGAATCGGAAGAGGAAAGGAAGGTAATTGATGATCTAATTTTAATATTATTCCAAAACTTTTATTTATGAATATAATTACTAACACGGGAAACTAAAAATATTATGGGGTTTTTTAGAAGTACCTTGCTTATAATTTGTTATTCAAATATACGGTGCTTGCTTATAATTTGTTTTTCAAATATATGGTGATTTTAAAAATAAATTATAAAAATAAATTTTTTTTAAAATTATTTTCAAAAATACGGTTTACAACTCCTGCAACCTAAAATGCAACTTTTATCTCATTATTTTGTAAAGTTAATTTTATAGTTGATTTTAAAGTTGATTGATTTTGCATTTGTTTTTGCAATTTTGCAACTTCGAGTGCAACTTCTTCTTTTGTTTTCGTATTGCAAAAGTTGTTTTCCTAAATCAATTTTTTAATCAACCAAATCATTTAACTCATAGTTCTGCACCAGTTACATTTTTATGTAAATCCGAGTTGCATAAATGTAACTTTTACGATGAACTAAAAATAAATTAATTATAATTATCACCATCACCAATCAATTTGACCCAACTCATACTTACCAAGAGTAAATGCCTCTGCGAGGCCATTAAAATCAACCAAATCGACGAGAACGGGAAAGTGTCAGTTCATCTCAACGCCGCCACAGAGCGGGGAAGGGTCGATTCTCCGAATTTTATGTCGGTGGTGATGATTGGACGACAGTGTGAGGTGATGGATTGCGGTGATTGAAACTATAAAAGCAGACTTGTGTATAGATTTTGATACGTGTGTATGTACAAGAGGTAATATGGGAGGAATTTGGGGGAATAAGGAGGTTACAGTTCTAGAATGGGGGAGATCGAAGAATTATAAGGAAAGCAGAGGAAAAAATAGAGGTCGTATTTTATAAAAAAAAAAAGTATATAAGTAAAAAAGATTTGGAGGGTAGTAAAATTAGAAATAAGATTATAAAAAGTAACAGAGAAAGAAATTTTTTAAAATATTATCTTAATATTCTCTTAAATTTTCTATGTAAGTAAATGTTTAAAACTTTGAAAAATAATATGGAGAAGACTAAAAATATTATCTTAGGCCTCGTTTGGTTCAGTGTAACCCAACGTTGTAACATATACTTCCTTGGAACTTCCAGAAATTATAGTGTTTGGTTGTATAATTTTTTTGTTAGGTTCAGGAACTCACAGAATCACAATTACATGGTACTTGCAGTTACAGAAAAACAGCGGAACCTTGTTACTTAGGTCATTCGTGGTCACCAAGAGTTACACAGATGTCTATTATTTTTTATTCATTAAACACTTTACAATATTATATGTATAATTTTATTAAATCCTAAATTATAAAAATATACATTAAAATCTATATTAAAAATATTAAATTTGAATCAAATATTTTAATATAGTTTTTGTTTTTCTTGTGTCAACATATATAATGCATTTGTTATATATTTATTTCATAAACATTGATTATGCAATTATTTAAAAATTTAAATGCATAAATTATTATTTATTTAACTGTTAAATTATATATGTTGCTATTACTTAAAATGGTTTATATTTTAATTATATATTTATTCTTATTTAAAATGCATAATTAATTTTATTTGTACTATTATTTTATTTAGCGTAAGTAATAACAAATTGGTATATTGACTCATCTAATTAATCATTCTTTTTTTAAAAAAAATCTCAATAATATATCTTCTTTTATTTTAGTATTGTTTTTCCATAATTTAATTTATTTATTATTATTTAAATCAATTACTTTATTATTGTACAAAATAATTAAAAATAGGCAATTTGTGGTACATACTCAAAAACCAAACTCGTGATTTTGATTTTTCCAAGAACTAAATATATTGTAACCTACTTCCAAGGAACCTTTAATTAATGTGTAACCATAAAATCTGTGAAACAAACGAGGCCTTAATATTCTTAAAATTTGAATTTTGAGAATATTTTAGATAATACTAAAATAATAAAAATACTTAACAATTTTCATTTTATATATTTATATAGCCTACTCAGTTTTCAAATTTGAGCCGCGATATATAAATATTAAAAAGAAACTCTACCGGATTGGATTTTCTATTACCAAGTAGATTTTTAAAGATATTATATATGTGCGGGGTTTTTTCAGAAAGGAAATATTATATTTAATTTTTTTTTGGTTTTAATCATAAATAATTTTATTTTCTATCATTTACACAAGTTAAAAGTTGGGCAAGTAAAGAATTACCCAGTTTTAAGATAAACATTCCTACTTTCTGACAAGGCATGTCTTAGAGCAACTCTAATGGCACTCATTCCTTACCTATAAACGGTCAAGGTGGACAAATATAAGAGGTTTTAACTTAAAAATGTTCCTCCAACGCACCTCTCCATCCCCTTTAATTTTTAGGAGAGAAATTAGCTCCCCTATATTCTCCACGTCATCTCCCGCTCTCATTTCTTTCTGAATTCCCTCGCCCGCCTATCTCAGTTGTTTTTCTTCTTCTTCAATCTTTGCATCAATTCAGACCCCTCTCTCTGCTTAAGGTAAATCCCAATTTACAGTAATTTAAGATATTCTTGGTCTTTTTAATTAAAGAGTTGATTTTTGTTTCTGTGAACTAAATGGGTTGTGTTGTAGAGGTGATTTTGTGTTATAATTGATGATATATGTTGCTATTAGTTTGGTTTGATATATTTTATTTATCATTTCATTGTCGTGGGAATTTGTGTAGCATTTTTTTTCAATTAGTTTCTTGATTGTGTTCTTTTTATTTGCATCTTCTTTTGATTGTTATTGTCCTGTCTTGCCTGTTCTCGATTGCTTGTAAGAAAGTACTTGAATTAGGTGGGTAGAGAAATATGATGGAGGCATAAATTTTGGAAAATTTTGCTAGTTAATGCAACTATGTCTAGTGTATCACCATGTTGTGTCATCATCCAGAAAACCACAAGCTCATTTTAGTTGCAATATCGAGGTTAATTGTTTTACTTGTTTCGGCTTGGTGAAATATAAGCAGGGATCCAATACAAAAAATTAATCAAACACATCAAATTTATTTCAAATTTCAAAATACTAATTAAATATTGTTTTTGAAAATATAGAGAATCAATATAGGGGATACTATTGAAGTAAAATAGCTTTTTAATTTCCTATATTTTAAATAATCATTATTTTTGTTATGAATATCTTGAATATGAGTGGATGTCCTTTAAATATCTAGACTCTTGGCTTTTCAATTACTTGTAACTCTTAAGACCTTTGGCTTTTCATTGTACTTATAACTCTCATATATAGCCTAGAAATAATTAATGATATATTAATTAGACCTAGTTTGGTCCAAGAATTAGGCCCGACAAAAGGCCCGAAACCCTAACTATTTATTAATTTCGTAATTAATAAATAAAGGAAAATATGCAGCTCATAAAAGAGTCCAAATATGATAATATCTTCATAGAAGGATCCAGAATCCCAATCAAATATTATGATGAGTCACAGCACTTATCAGATGAGGATAATACTTGCCTGCCAAGCAAAACACTCCTTATCAGTTATCAATAATGAGACTTATCAGTTAAGACTCCTAAACTTACTCTAAATACAAGGCTCCTGACGCCTATATAAGGACCCTCGTCCTTCATTCTAGAACTACATTTTATTGACTTGATTCTCTATACAGCAGAGATATGTAGGCATCTTGTGAGGACCGATTTAGTCCCGAAACACAAGAACAGTCATTAAAGCTTGAACGCTCACAAACCCTAGCCTTTAATTCACAAGGTACGTTTTTTGATCCATAACATTTGGCGCCGTCTGTGGGAACTTCAACATCAACCATGGCAAACACGCGAAGAACAACTCGAGCTTCTGAAGAACTTCCTATCACCTCCGGGGCTGATACTCACGGAAGTCAACCACCACCAATCACCAGCACTGAAGGGACGAATATCCCCACCAACACTCAAGGATCAGATATCCCAATTGAAGGGATGAATCCCCTGCAGGTGGTCATTCATGGATCTAATCCACAAGAGATCACTCACCAGCAAGCAATCACAACCTCCCCACTACTCATGAGTGCCCCGAGGGGCCTTCAACTACATACTACCGATCTCCCTCAATATGTGAATCAGACCCTTGGGATGCCTACCCATACCAGGCCCCCTCGACCCCCGGTGGGCGGTAGTGGTACCACTCTGGTACACCATGAGGCCTACGTGCCCCCTTACATCCAAGGTTTAGAACCCCTGAATCGACAAACCCAAACTCTTCAAATGTTTCGAGACGATTTCTCTGGGCCTTACACTGAGGATGAAAATTATAATACTGATGATGACTATCCCCCGCGAAGGAGACGATCTGCAAACAAGGAGCCGACCACTCTGGAAAGGATTGCAGCCCATGAGGCAGAGGTTGCAAAACTCAAAAAGAAGTTAGAGGAGGAAGAGGCTGCAAGAGCAGCCGGGAAGACTCCGGTAATTAATCTGGATCCTACTCCTCCGAGATCCAGAAGGGTTGAAATCCCAAGAGGAGATCCTACTGTATTATTGCCCCTAGGAGATCCTGACGATCCTACACCACCCTTCACACAAGAGATAATGAAAGCCACTATATCCAGGAAGTTTAAAATGCCAACCATCAAAGCTTATGATGGAACGGGTGATCCCGCAAATCATGTAAGAACCTTCTCAAACGCACTGCTGTTGCAGCCTACCAACGACGCTGCAAAGTGTAGGGCGTTCCCACAAACTCTAGCAGGAATGGCTCAACGTTGGTATAGTCGCCTTCCGCCCAATTCTATTGGATCCTTCAAAGAGCTGAGTAAGGCATTCATCAATCAATTTGTTAGTGGGAAGATACATGAGAAAAGTTTTGCCTCTCTTATGGCGATTCGACAAGGCAAGAATGAAACGTTGAGAGAATACTTGAGTAGATTCACTAAGGAGGCTATAAAAGTCCCAGATTTGGAAGATAAAGTGGCTATGATAGCCCTACAGCAAGGAACCACCGATGACCACTTCAGGAGGTCTTTGGCCAAACATCCCCCCGAAAACATGTTGTCACTACAAGATAGAGCTGGGAAATATATCAAAGCTGAGGAGAGCATGAGAAAGTACGAACCCATTGCTACTGGCAATGGAAATTCAAAAAAGAGAAAGGATGCTCCAGAATATGATGCAAGAGAGAAGTATCCTAGGACATCAAAGGATTCAGATTCACCACCCAAGAAAAGCAATTTTGGGCCAAAGTTCACAGAATATGCAAGATTAAACACTCCCAGGAGTCAAATTCTGATGGAGATAGCAAAGGAAGAAGATATCAAATGGCCGAAGCCTATGAGGGCCGATGTGTCAAAAAGAAATCAAAACCAATACTGTCGGTTTCACAAAGAAGTTGGCCATGAGACAGATGACTGCAGGCAGCTGAAAGATGAAATTGAGTTCTTGATTCGAAGAGGAAAGCTTGGTAAGTACACCAAAGATGGAAACCAGAGAAATCAGAGAGGAAATTATGAAAGGAAAGACTACGATAGGCGGGACAATGATCAAGACCGAAATCCCAAGCCCCGAGGGCCTGTCATCAATATGATATTTGGAGGGCCAACTGCGGCTGGACCTTCCAGAAACTCCAGAAAAGCTTATGCCCGTGAGGTGATGACTGTGATTGGAGAAGCACCGAAGCGTGCCAAGACTGAAGTATCTTTGAATTTTGACGATTCAGACCTTGAGGGAGTAAAATTTCCCCATGATGACCCTCTGGTCATAGTACCTGTGATTGGGAACTCAGAAACGAAGAGAGTTCTTGTTGACAATGGAGCTTCAGTGGACATCTTGTTCCATGATGCTTTCATCAAGATGGGTTACACTGACTCTCAGCTAACACCCTCAAACATGCCCATACATGGGTTCAATGGAGTATAATCGAAGGTAGAAGGCACGATTCAACTCCCAATGACAATGGGACAAGGTTCGAAGACGTCTACTCAAATGCTGAATTTCATAGTTATTAAGGCGACTTCAACCTACAATGCAATTCTGGGAAGAACGGGACTTCATGCATTCAAGGCTGTTGCCTCGTCTTATCATTTGAAGATCAAATTCCCTACAAGGAATGGGATTGGTGAAGAAAAAGGTGATCAGAAAATGGCTAGAAGCTGTTATGTAGCCGCGTTAAGGCCAGATGGAGTCGGGGGGCAAGTTCTCCCAATTGAGGACATGGACATCAGAAACGATGAAGAAAAAAGAGGAAAGCCAGCTGAGGATCTTGTTCACATCCCCTTGATTCCAGGAGAACCAGACAAGGTCACCTACATTGGAGCTTTACTACATGAATCTATGAAAAGTAAGTTGACATTCTTTCTTCAAGAAAACAGTGATGTATTTGCTTGGACAGCAGCTGATATGCCAGGGATTGATCCCCAATTGATAACCCACAAATTGAATGTGGATCCTGAAAGGAAGACAGTGAAACAAAAGAAAAGAAATTTTGCCCCGGAAAGGCAAGAAGCTATCAAGCAAGAGGTAGAAAAACTCTTGGAGGCAGGCTTCATTGAAGAAATTCAGTTCCCTGAATGGTTGGCTAACCCAGGATGGTCAAGAAGGCTAATGGAAAGTGGAGAATGTGTGTAGACTTCACCGACTTGAATGATGCATGTCCCAAGGATTGTTTTCCCTTACCGGGGATTGATGCTTTGATAGATGCCACGGCTGGGCACGAGATGTTAAGTTTCATGGATGGCTTCAGTGGATACAACCAAATCAAGATGCACAAGGACGACATCTCCAAGGTATCGTTCATCACCGACTTTGGTGTTTTCTGTTATTTGGTAATGGCATTTGGACTTAAGAATGCAGGGGCAACATACCAAAGGTTGGTGAACAAGATTTTTGAACCACTGATTGGTAAAACAATGGAAGTTTATGTGGACGACATGCTAGTCAAAAGCCTCGACAAGGCAGACCATATAAAGCATCTTCGAGAAGCATTTGAAGTGTTGAGGCACCACAAGATGATGTTAAACCCAGCGAAGTGTGCCTTCGGGGTTGGCTCAGGAAAGTTTTTAGGTCTGATGGTCTCCAAGAGGGGAATCGAAGCTAACCCCGACAAGATCAAGGCAATCCTAGATATGGAACCACCCAAGTCTGTTAAGGATGTGCAGAAATTGACAGGAAGAGTTGCAGCTTTGGGAAGATTCATCTCCAAGTCAGGAGAAAAATGCTTACCTTTTTTCAAAGCACTCAAGAATGTGAGAAATTTCGAATGGACACCTGAAAGCCAAGAAGCCTTTGAGGCCCTGAAGAAATACATGGCTGAAGCACCACTATTGGCAAAACCAAAGCCAGGAGAAATCCTCTATCTGTACTTGGCAGTATCCGACACTGCCCTTGGAGCTGTTTTGGTAAAGGAGGAATTGAAGGTTCAGAAACCCATTTACTATGTGAGTAAGATCCTGCATGGGGTAGAAATAAACTACTCTACCATAGAGAAGTTTGCCTTAGCCTTGATAATGGCCTCAAGAAAGCTACGTCCGTACTTCCAGGCGCACAAGATAGAGGTTTTGACTAATCAACCTCTAAGGAACATTCTGCACAGCCCTCAGGTTAGTGGAAGGTTGATCAAATGGGCTATTGAGTTAGGAGAATTTGATATCAAGTATAAGCCTCGTACGGCCATTAAAGCTCAAGCACTCGCTGACTTCATGGTTGAATGTACCATTGACAACCAAGAAGTCGGGGGGCAGGAGGTAGTAGTGGAAGACAGCAAAGATGATGACATGGTGTCCAAGGAATGTTGGGTGCTCTATTTTGATGGAGCATCAAAAACAAAATCAAGTGGAGCTGGTTTAGTGCTGCAAAGTCCTGATGGATTCATAATAGAGTATGCACTAAAACTTGACTTCCCAACGACAAACAATGAGGCTGAGTATGAAGCTTTGATTGCTGGCTTAGGGCTAGCTGGAGCCCTGAGGGTTAAAACTTTGAAAGTCTGTGGAGACTCAAGGTTAGTTGTTTCTCAAGTAAATGGAGAGTTCGAAGCCAGAGATGAAGTCATGGCTAAGTATCTGAAACTTGTCAAAGCCATCATGACTCAGTTCGATGAATGCTATGTGGAGCACATTCCAAGGGAGGAAAATATGAAGGCTGATGCATTGTCTAAGTTTGCCTCTTCTGAAATTGAAAACTATGCCGGGAGTGTATACTTCCAAGTCTTGAAGACCCCAAGCATCAATGGAAAGTTGGTAGCCCCCATTGGTATCACCAGTTGTTGGATTGATCCCATCAAAGCTCATCTGGAAACTGGGTGGCTGCCCAACGACACTTCAGAAGCACGAAAGCTATACGTCAGAGCACTAAGGTATGCCCTAATTGAGGGAATCCTATACAAGAAATCTTTTGTTATTCCATATTTGAAGTGCTTGAGACCTCAAGAGGCAGAATTGGCCCTAAAGGAAGTGCATGAAGGGATTTGTGGACAACACTTGGGGGGCAGAGCTTTGGCCCATAAAGTTACTCGTCTAGGTTTCTATTGGCCAAGTATGCTTGCTGATGCAAAAAGTTATGTGAAGAAATGTGAACGGTGCCAGAAGCATGCACCAGTGGTTAGACAACCACCTGAGATGTTGACATCCGTAAACTCACCTATCCCTTTTGCTATGTGGGGAATGGATATACTTGGTCCATTTCCAATGGCAAGTGCACAGAGAAAATTTCTGATAGTAGCAATTGATTATTTCACTAAGTGGATTGAGGCTAAACCTTTGGCCAAGATAACCACCAAGCAAGTGATGCACTTCTTTTGGGAGAATGTGATATGCAGATATGGAATTCCACGAATCCTGGTAACGGACAATGGAACTCAATTCAACAATGACGAGTTCAAGAAGTATTGTGACGAGAATGATATCAAGTTGCGTTTCACTTCCGTTGCCCATCCTCAAGCAAATGGGCAAGCTGAGGTTGCAAATCGAATTATCCTAGATGGACTGAAGAAAAGAGTTGAACGCTCCAGAAATACTTGGGTAGATGAATTGCTTCCCATACTATGGGCTTATCGTACTACTTGTAAAGTCACCACTGGATCTACCCCCTTCTTGCTAGCGTATGGGGCTGAGGCAGTGGTTCCAGTGGAGATTACTCACACATCTCCAAGAGTTGAGGCTTATGAGCCAGAAGTAAATGAAGAAGGCTTGAGGCTAGCCTTGGATCTAATTGACGAAATTAGAGATGAGGCGAATGCCAAGATAGTTGAACATCAGAAACGAGCATCTTTCTACTACAACCTAAGGGTTAAAGAGAGATTCTTTCGTCAAGGGGACTTGGTCCTTAGAAAAATCGAAGCATCTGGAGTTGGACAAAAGGGAAAGTTAGCCCCAAACTGGGAAGGGCCCTATCGGGTCAAGAATGTGTATGGACGAGGCTCATACAAGCTGGAAACTATGGAAGGGATTGAAGTGCCTAGAACTTGGCACGCTGCAAACTTGAAAGTTTATTATGTTTAAGTGTGTCCTAATTGGACTCACTATCAGGATAAGTAGAAATAAGGTCGATGAAACCAATCCAAGTTTTTAAACTTGAGGTAGAAGTAACATACTATGTAAGGGTTATGCCCATTTCTTCAATTTAAATATTCATTCAGCAATTTCAAGAATATTCTACAAAGCATGGCATCTTGATGTTTATATGGTTCAAAGTACTAATTAAGTACGCAAACATAAAACATTAAAAGACATGAAGAAAATAAATGACTTTCAATAAAGTTAAAAGTTATGCCCAAAGGCAGAATTACATAAAATAAATAAAAGCTACAGATAGCTATGGTTGAGCACCATTCCCTCCTTGCTCATCCTCAGAAGCCTCCTCCTCACCGGACTCTTCCTCTCCAGAATCCTCCTCCTCTTCACCAGACTCCTCCTCACCGGAGCTGGATTCCTCTTCACCAGGCTGAGAGGCATGTTCAGGATTGAGAATCATGTCGTCCTCATCCATATCATCCCCTCCGGCCAAGGCCTTCTCCAACTGATTAGGAGCATGGGGGCTGGGGAAGTCAGAAATAGTAAGAGACCCAGGAAGTCTCCTCGAGACCTCAGCCAAAGCCTCATCCCATCCTTTAGTAAACTGGACGGGGAAAAGGAGATCATCATGCTGAGTAATAATCTCCTGGTACTCGGCAGAGTCAAAATACTCGTCAATAATGCGATCTTTCCCCTTCCTGAACTCCACCAGCTCCGCTTGAGCATCCAACAGCTCCTTCTCCCTCTGGTCCAAAGAAGCCCTAAGCGAACCCACCTCCAGCTGGGCCTTATCAAACTTAGCCTTGTTGGCCTCTGAAGATGCACACCAAGCTTTGGCTTGGAATAAAGCCCCTTGAAAGCTGGCATTAGCTTGCAAACAGATCACAAGTTAGTATGATAACTTAATATTATACTAAGTACTACAAATAAAAAGGGAATAAAGACTTACAGCAGCAAAAGCTTGAGAGCCCGCGCTTTCAGCACCCTCAATGGTCGAGTTGGCCACAAAATCCTTGTAGTCACAAGGAGTTAAGGAATGATGTGACCACTCAACGGCGTGCTGGGCCACCCCAACTATGGTGTCCTTCTTCATAATTCCCCAGTTGGGGCGCCAAACTGAGCTCTTAACTGAGGAAGAGCCCTCGACTTCTTCAATCTCGGCCACATGAGGCCTCAGAATAGAAGGGCCTTTAGCAGCCAGCCTGGGGTCCTTCAAGCAAGCCCTTTTGATTCTGGCTGTCTCCCCGCCTTCCGGCTCATTCTGCTTGTTAATAAACTCAGCAGCTGCAAACAAAAGTCAAGGAAAACAATTGGTATAAGGCAATCTTAATACAACTATAAGAAAATAAAAGAAACGGAATTACCCTGATCAGAAACTTTTGAAAGTTTCAAAGACTTAAGAACAAATTCGTCCAAGAGCTCCCAAGCCATGGTGGCATAATCATCTTTGATAAGTTCAGCATAAGCATGAGTCTCCTCCTCAGTCAAGATTATGTCATCTGGGCTACCATCTGACACTCTACTGAACGAGCTCTGAAAAAGGGTGCCCCAATCCCCTTCGTCCCACATCAAATACATAAACTCATCCTTCCACTTAGGATTGTTGTCAGGAATGGATTTTGGGTGAAAAATAGGGGGTATCGAAGAACGGTGACTAATGTACACCCAACCCAAGGCTTGAGAAGAGCTATTCTTAAATTGAAATATCTTTCTAAAAAGGGCGACAGAAAGAGGGAATTTGTTTTTTAAACACAAAACAATAAAACACATAATCAACCTCCAAGCGTTTGGAGGTAGCTGACAGGGGTTAATTCCTACATCGGCTAAAAGTAGGGGAATGAAAGGATGGAATGGGAATCGAACTCCTGCAGCAAGGACCCCCTTATAAATGCAAAGAGCATTTGGGCGCCAATGGCAGGAACGATCCCCAGGACCATCTACGACTAACCTATAAGGTGGCCTAATTTTATACATATTCTTATAATTAGCAATTGCATCAGCATCATGAAATCTATTGCTATGGTTATAAGAATCTAAATGCGATACAGAGGGATATTCTTCACTACGTTCTAGAATCATATCTTGTAAAGACATAGCAGAAGAACGGATAGTGATACCTCTTTTCGACGCTTGGTTCAATTTCTGCAAACGTTGAGCAGAACGATCGGCCATCTCAGAAATCTTCAAAGAAATTGGAAATAGATCTTCAAATCTTCAACCGAAACCCAGAAACCTTCTTGGGAAGGAGATTGAAACCCAGAAATCTTCTTGGGAAGGAGATTGAAACCCAGAAATCTTCTTGGGAAGGAGATGAAAACCCAGAAAAAACTGATAGATTCCAGAAAGACAAGGACACCACCGCAAAAAAAACTCGCCGGAAATCGTTTAACCACGGAGAAAAAGAGAGAAAAGAAAGAAAAATTTAAGGAAATAAATTTTTGGAAAGATTCAAGTGAAGAGTAAGAAGTGAAATCTCACTCTTTTATAGGCGAAATGACTGGAAACTCAACCGGTTAAGGAAGTCTAACCGGTTACAGCCAGTCAAAAGCCCATGATTATTCTTTGGGTTACTGGAATTAAGACCCCAAAGAATTAGGCCCAGTAGAAATCAAGGCCCCATTTATTAAAGTGAAGATCCAGGAAATGAACTTGAAAAGGTTCAAAGCCCAAAACAAACAAAGCCCAGAAAGTAAGCCCAAGAGGGTTCAAGGGCCGACATAAAAAGACCCAATATAAAATGGAGTCCAAGAAAAAGCTAAGGCTCGAGGTAGCTAAGGCCAAAAATATTTTCAAAATCAAGGCCCAAAAGATAGGCTCAGGACAAAGCCCATTAATAAGAATTAGGCCCACAGAAGATTCTAAATCAAATTTAGAATTCAAGGTCGGAAAAAATGAGATCGAAAACAAACTAAAAGGTCACAATGGTTTGAGGTCGAAATTATGATAAAAATTTAAGGTCGAAAAGACACTAATATGAGTTCGACCAATCCTGATCGAAAAATAGCTCTGAAACCAAGTCGAGCTATACGACTTCGCAACAAAATGAAGTCGAAATTGACCTGTGTTTTCTGGTCGAAACCATCGACCTCACTATCATTCGAGGTCGACATATGAAGTCGAATTCACACTAATTCTGGTCGAAGATCCTATTCGAAAGAACACAGATCGAGCTCGAAAAGCTGAGAAGAATTTTTAGTCGAAATAATACATGGACTTTCTAGTCGAAAACGAACAGATATGAGGTCGAACGATCCTGTTCGAAATTGAACTGAGGATTCTAATCGACGCTGTCGACCTCGTCTCCGTTTCTGTTCGAAAATGGCCTGAGAAGTTCTGGTCGAAAATCCTGGTCGAGTTCATAAGAAATTCATGTTCGAACGATCCTGTTCGAAATTGAGCTATAGATCCTGGTCGACGTCGTCGACCTCAACACCTATTTCTAATCAAACTTCGACCTCAGATTCTGGTCGAAAAAAGCTTGCATTTTCTGTTCGAAAAAACCAGTTCGAAATTGAACTGAAATGTCTGGTCGACACTGTCGACCTCAGCACTTGATCCTGGTCGAACTCGACCTGGATTCCTGGTCGAAATTGACTTGGAATCTTGGTCGAAAATGATCTGGATTTCCATCCAAAAAATGACCTAATTTTGGTCGATTTTGGGTCAAAAAATGCCTCGAAAAATGGAAAAATTCAGGGAAAAATACGAAGTAACTCCTGCCAAAATCCTGAGGAATTTTCCCAGGAGTTGGGGGGCAAATGATATGGGCTGAAATATAACCCTAGAGATAATTAATGATATATTAATTAGACCTAGTTTGGTCCAAGAATTAGGCCCGACAAAAGGCCCGAAACCCTAACTATTTATTAATTTCGTAATTAATAAATAAAGGAAAATATGCAGCTCATAAAAGAGTCCAAATATGATAATATCTTCATAGAAGGATCCAGAATCCCAATCAAATATTATGATGAGTCACAGCACTTATCAGATGAGGATAATACTTGCCTGCCAAGCAAAACACTCCTTATCAGTTATCAATAATGAGACTTATCAGTTAAGACTCCTAAACTTACTCTAAATACAAGGCTCCTGACGCCTATATAAGGACCCTCGTCCTTCATTCTAGAACTACGTTTTATTGACTTGATTCTCTATACAGCAGAGATACGTAGGCATCTTGTGAGGACCGATTTAGTCCCGAAACACAAGAACAGTCATTAAAGCTTGAACGCTCACAAACCCTAGCCTTTAATTCACAAGGTACGTTTTTTGATCCATAACATGTGGCTAGCTTTTAAAGATTATTAGATTATTTAATCATCACGTTATTAAGTCTAGTACTAGTTATTATGCATGCCTTATATTTATATTGTTTTGTTTGTTTATTAATTATGCGTAGCTAAATCTCTTGTCCTAGGATGAAGATGAAGTTAATTTGATTATTGTTGATATCTTCTTGTTCCTATTAATTGGTTCTCATAATTTTTCTTGGTGCTTAATTGTTCAATTGACAAAGTGATTTTGATATATTATTGTTACAGGATTTATTTTTCATAGCCTATGCTTGCTCCATGAAGTTTTGATAGGTTATTGTTAGATAACAAGTTTCATAGTATATGCTTGTCTCGTTAATTGATATATCTTATTTGTGAAGGAAAGAGAATTGATTTTAGGGCGAGTTGATATTAATTGTGATTGATTAATGGATTCGGATTCCTAGGTTTTCCTTATCTGATTTTAATTGTTAATTAGGTTAAACAAATCTCATCTCAAATCTTATTTGTCTAGTTCGCCTGAGTTGATTGTTAGGGTTTCAAAAATTCATAGTCTCTCATTTGCATACATTGAGGACAATGCATGATTTAGGTATGGGGGAGGGGTTTAGTAGTATTATTAAAAAAACAAATTCCAAAAAAATTGAAAAATGAAAAATCCCAAAAAGAATTTTAGTCTTGTAAATTGTAGAATTCTAGCCTTGTAAAATGATTTCTTGTTGCTTGATGCAAGAACATGCTATAGTAATCTTGTGTTTCTGATACTTTTGATTAAGAAGTGATTTGCTAAGTTCTTGTCCACACACATACACTGGCAAGGTGAAACTAGTAGACTTATTGAATGTTGCAAGTAATTAGAAGGACATGAATATGTGCAAAATGATTTGGTTTCCATGCTTTGAGTACAAATTGGTGCATTGAAGAGATTTTTACTTGGGATTGATTATGTTTTACCACCATGTGAGTTTTTGAGCCTATATGCATATCTTTTGCATTTTATATTCGTTTGCTTGAGTGTCCACATGTTGTTTGCATTGCTAGCACTTGTTTGAGACCTTTCTTGAAACGCATGACATTATTTGTTGATAAGATGATAAAGGCATTTAGGAATAACCTATCTTTTCCAAATTACCACACCATTTTTATATGATCAATTAGTTACCCTCTTGAGCTTAATCCTATTTTTTCGGTGACACACCACATTATGTGCCTAGACCTTTTTCTTGTTTAGCCTTACTTATGCTTGATCCCAAATTGTCAATGGCTAGTAGGAACTTGAGGGAGTAATAAGGTGTGTAAGATGAGTTTACTTTTGTTCATTACTTTTGAGGAAATATTTGGTTTGATTGCTTACATGATAGTCGTTGTTCAAGAAATTTTTGAAGGAGGATTGTGGTTGCTTATATCTATCTCTTAGCTCTCAAAAAAAAGTATATATAAAAATTATATATATATATAAAAGAAAAAGCAAAAAGAAAGATTATCATGAGAGCATACCTATGTTTGTGTGATCCTTCTTCATTCGACTAATCAAGCATTTTGTTGGAACAAAATCAGAAAATTCAGTTGTGGGGAGGATGTTTGGTGATGTGTATGATTAATTATGGTGCCTACTAGTTTTTGACACTTCACCTTATTTGGCCTTACTTGACATACCTTGTCCCTAGCCCCGTTACAAACCAAATAAAGACCTTTTGATTATCATCATTGATGTATGTTGTGTTAAAGTTAGATTGATACCAAATGTCAAGCATGTTTATGATTTTGCTGGAATAGAGTGATACACTTACCCTTGTTTTTGAGTGAATATTCTTTTGTGAGTGAAAGGTGAGTTATTGCTTGTTTCTACATTTGAGATCCCAATTTTTGACTCAAAGGTGTACTCTTGTGGGTTTAGCATGGTTACCAACTTATTCTTACACTTGACATGGACTTTTGAGCACTTATGCATATTTCTTTGAGTAGACTATGTGAATCCTTGCATCTTCCACGACAAGACATTGCAAAGTCATTTTTGATTCATAAGTTGATGTAGTATGAGAGGACTTGTATGTGTGGCGTTGCATTGCCATGCGATCTTTTACATGAGGTAGATGGATTTTGTGGGTACATTCACTATAAACCCTCACGAGACCTTACTCGTCCACTAGGGCTGCCTAGGGGTTTAAAGGGCTTGTTGCATATGCCAAATGCAACCGTGATCACCTACGGAAGTGGTATTATCTATTAGTTAGTAATTCATATTATATTAGTTTTTCTCGAGGACGAGCAAAAGATAGGTATGGGGGCATTTGATAGGTCCATAATTAATACATTTTTAATACCTATTTTATGTCTGTTTTCGTAATTTTATTATTTAATAAATTGTTTTCTTTTGTTTTGTAGGAAAATAAATAAAATCATATTTCAAGCAGAAAAAGGTGAAAAAAGGCAAGGAGATGGAAATACTTGAAGTCAAAAGGAAATTGGAGAAAAAATGGAAAACTTATCGGAGAAGAAAAAGGAATTGAGGAAATATTTCTACAATCCGATTTGTAGTCAAAGAGCCCAAGCCCGTTATTTTTCCTATATATATAGATCTCCTCTCTTGTATTTGAGACACCCATAATTTGATAGCTTTTGTTTGCGTTTCTCAAAGATTTTATGTACTTAATTTTTATATTATATTCTAGCAGATTATTTATATTCCGGCAATTTGTCTTTAATTTTTGCTTCAGTGTAATTTGTTGTTTCGCCTGAGCATGTTCAATATTCGGTGTTCATTGTTTTGCCCACGGTTTGTTTAGTTAAGTTTTATATATTGTCTTTGTTTACTACAGAACACGCGCCCTTGATTGTGTACTAGTGTGGCTAGCTTTTAAAGATTATTAGATTATTTAATCATCACGTTATTAAGTCTAGTACTAGTTATTATGCATGCCTTATATTTATATTGTTTTGTTTGTTTATTAATTATGCGTAGCTAAATCTCTTGTCCTAGGATGAAGATGAAGTTAATTTGATTATTGTTGATATCTTCTCGTTCCTATTAATTGGTTCTCATAATTTTTCTTGGTGCTTAATTGTTCAATTGACAAAGTGATTTTGATATATTATTGTTACCGGATTTATTTTCCATAGCTTATGCTTGCTCCATGAAGTTTTGATAGGTTATTGTTAGATAACAAGTTTCATAGTATATGCTTGTCTCGTTAATTGATATATCTTATTTGTGAAGGAAAGAGAATTGATTTTAGGGCGAGTTGATATTAATTGTGATTGATTAATGGATTCGGATTCCTAGGTTTTCCTTATCTGATTTTAATTGTTAATTAGGTTAAACAAATCTCATCTCAAATCTTATTTGTCTAGTTCGCCTGAGTTGATTGTTAGGGTTTCAAAAATTCATAGTCTCTGTGGATCGATCTGTGATTGCTACAACTGAACACTGTGCGCTTGCAGTTTACATTATTTTTACACATCAGTCTACCTTCATGACCGGTCAAATCTGATTTTGTTCATGTACATTGTGTTATATTTGGAGTAAGATAATGTTTAATCTTCTTGGTAAATGCAATTATGTTGATATGTTAGTAGTGTTAAGATTTTCACGTTTACATGTGTTTTTAACATGATTATAAATTGTTTAGATGTGCACTTGTACTTGTGTGTATCTTATTATGCCTTTAGTAAACTCACACAAAAATTATAGCTATTGTGATATGATTTCAGTGAATATATATTTAGTGATGAAATGCTACATTGATGCAATAAAAATTGATGATTATGATTTGAAATTGTACAAGAAAAAAGAGGGTATTGAGAACCGAATAAGTATTAATAAGTAAAAGTAAGACATCTTGTGACTAAACTATGCACGTAATATTTTAATTCTACTTTGAGGCTTTATCCACATATTAGAATGTTTTATGCTTGCTTCGAATAAATGATAATTTAATTTTTATAAAATTTTTTGTGAAGTCTTGCTTATGATATATATAATACATGGTAGTCTTGTACTATCATTATATGATTTATAAATTTGATTTTAATTGATATTACATGATGAATTTATTGAAAACTTGAATTTAATTTGTGTTTTCATTAGGACTCGAACTCCTGACTTTCCTTTAGTAAGTCCATAACTTAACCAAAAGTTGTGTGCATAATAATGACCACAATTCAAAAATGAACAAAAAATTTCTATATGACACATTTTTTTATGTGGTTGATCCTATAGAATCCATGAAGGATATCTTTTATATATATGACACTTAGGAATATCGATAAAGAAAAATATTATGTGTTTAAACACTTTTTATGAATTTTGATTTTACATTGAGTGAATAGTGAAATTCTTTTTTTTTATATATATAATAAAATTCTTTTAGACGATGAAATGTATCCTGAAGAAATAATATCTTGGAAAAGATTATTATTAATGAAATTATAAGTTGATATATTGGTCCTTGAGGTTGATTACTATAAAAATTTATGAACTTCCCCAAGTAGATAGTATCCACTCAATTCCCTGAAGTGAATGCGATAGTATCAAAATATTAAAATTCTTACCCTTAGCAATTGTTATGATCTCCTAAATATGAATACATTTGATTGTATTCTTACTATATGCATAAGAAATATTTTCTTGTTTAATATGAAATTGACTTGTGTCAATATATACATCAAATATGAGTCATCCAAAGGGGGAGTATTGTATATATTGGATGTCTCATTATATTTTCTAATTTAAAGGCTCCAAAAGAGCATGTATACTATTATCATGATATTTTCTACAAAACAAGGGGGAGAAGAAATATAATGTTGTTTATGCAATTATACTCTCTCAAGTGACATAAAATTTTTGGCTGATTTAGAATCGACCGTGTGGTTCCAATATTCTATATCACATAGAAAAATTGTTGAGATATATATTTAAGTAAACCAGAAGTCTATTGATAACTTTCGAGTTGGAATAATCAACTAAGGTATGTCGATTTTATAAGGATTCGAATATTAATTGAAATTTTATTTGGAAGTTCATTGAAGAACCATCATATTCTTCTCAATTATATATGTTCTTTGTTTATAAGGCAAATGGTCGCCAACAAAATTATATAATAAATCTATCATCTTCAATAATAAATAATAAATCTCCAAATGTGGGCCATTAAGATATTTTATGATTTATGATTGATACATGGTTACATGCCTAGTTGTTATATACTCGCAACCTGAAGTTTCTGAGTTTGATTGTTTAGTTAATCATATTATCAATAATATGCATTTATATGATGTTGATGAGTCTACTACTCAAATGTTCAATGAGAATTATTGTGCATTGAAAATTTTCGAATATCTTATGGCATTTATTGATGCACATCTAGCCATCTAGTTATCATATTGTCTCCCTATCATAAATTAAATTTTGGTCAGCTGTAATTGTTCTACCATAACAATAAGATAGAGTTTGATATACATTATAAAATGAGTGGTTATCAATCATAATATATTTGGAGCCATCTTTGTGTATTTGGCTATGACTCAATTTATTGAGTTTGTTTTCTCAAAATCAGGGGAGAAAATGAATAGCTGGTGATATTTAGTAGGAATGTGCCTCGTATTGATCCTCATAGTAAAGAATATGAACCAAAAGTTCATAAGATAATTCATTTATATGTTTCAATTATTGTCAGATAGATATGCTGATCTGACAGAGTGGCTATATCACATGTACCAGCTACAAAAGCTCCAAATGAATATGTCCCGGAAGGACAACCTCAAGATGCAATGCGTCTAAAGAACGCCTGAAGCGTGATGGACCAGTAGGTTCCATAACAAAATTATATGTATTCTTAAAAGTAAAAAGGAGCAGTGATTGATGATGGCTAAATCGAGGAGTTAATAATTTTTGAATGATCTCCAGAAGAGACTGTAGACATGACAAAAGAAAGAAAAATGAAGGTACCTGAAAAATGGTGAGATCTCGATAAATTGTGTCATGTTCTTGAATAAAATGGAACCATTAATCAAATCGACGTCGACAACATGAAATATAACACTTGAGGTTATAAACGAGGATCGTAAAATGAAATCTTGTGAATGTAGACGAAATTGGCCAAAGATATAAGAAAATGATTAAATCGAGGCAAAATCTCTTGAAAGAGAAAATATTTGGAACAGAAATCTGCACACCTGAAGTTGTAAAGTTAACGCGCTATAAAAAATATTATCTCTTACGAATAAAGAAATATCTGGAACTGCAGTTCGCACACCTAAGATGTAATGGCAGTGGCATGTAAATGGATATGTGTGTGAAAGCAAAAGAATTTTGTTTACAAAGGATAAAACTCACATAGTTGTGCAATGACCTTGTATTGGTTACAAAAAGGTAGATTATCTTATAGTGGATATGATTATTTGATTTATAAATTGTCTGACAATATGAGATTGAGTTAATGTACATTTATATGACCCGCTTGACAACATTTAATTTTAATCCCTGAAGGATCTAAACTGTTGGAAGCAGTGAATTAAATTCTCGAGAACTAGTCCTATCAGATTATGAATGGATACGAATCAGAAGTTCAACATTAAATTATTCCGGAATGGAATACTTCTTGTATTCTCAAATTATAGGTGACAACTCATTAAAATCTCTGGCCAGAGTTGATGAAAATTAGAATGTGTTTCTAATTGACATCGAATGAGTTTCACCTTATAATTAAATTACCTTTGGATATTGAGCTTATTTTTATAAGCTGCAAAGTGTTCTTGTTGCTAAAGTACACATAGAAATTTTTATT
The DNA here is from genome assembly GCA_030848705.1 of Heracleum sosnowskyi. NCBI lineage: Eukaryota > Viridiplantae > Streptophyta > Magnoliopsida > Apiales > Apiaceae > Heracleum > Heracleum sosnowskyi. The sequence continues at coordinate 117,726,329 of CM061239.1, forward strand.
TAATACCTCCACTAACCTAATCGAAAAAGATTTAAATTGATTTTGCAGGTGCAAAGTGTTCACTCTGATTTTCATAATTTAGGTCTCATATTGAATATGTACTAACATATGGTGGAGATGTTATTATGCTATGAAATTCACGATTACAGGCACTTTATGAAATAGTATTGTGATGAGGATGGTCGTATTGGAGATTCAATATAGCTCAACACTATGGGTTTATTCAGGATTAAAACTCTACAAATTTTAGAATGTGCTGGCAACACAACTCAACGAAGAATACACTATGGATTTATTTATCAAGGCGTTGTGAACAACTACATTTGAGAAGTTTTACAACAACAAACCTCATCAACTCAAAGATGTTATGCGGTATTACCATGAGGGGGAGTATGTGCGTTGCACTCTTTTTCCCTTAACCATGGTTTTTCCCACAGAGTTTTCCTGGTAAGGTTTTTAACGAGGCAGCTTCATGTGCGCATCACAAAAGTAATGTGCTTGTTCCTTTACTTGGTTTTTCTCCTACGGGGTTTTTTCGAGTAAAGCCGTAACAATACAGTGTTTCATAATAACGGACATCCAAGGGGGAGTGTTATGAATATCTTGAATATGAGTGGATGTCCTTTAAATATCTAGACTCTTGGCTTTTCAATTACTTGTAACTCTTAAGACCTTTGACTTTTCATTGTACTTATAACTCTCATATATAGCCTATATAAAGGCTTTGTGTATAGTTGAGAAGTGGACATCAATAAGAAGCAAAATGTTATCTCTCGCTCAAACTCTCCACTTTATACTATATTATATAATATATTTATAACAATTTTATTATTTTTTAGGGGTTCAAAATGGAAAACCTCGTAGGAATTGCTCTTCTGCCATTGGTGTTTCAACTTAGCCAGCCAGCTTTTCTATTTTAAATAGGTGTTGTATTTACTCCTGTCTAAATCGTAAATTAATTAAATGAATTTTACGTTTTAGGTCTGTTGGTTCTTCCTACGTCCTAACTATCAAATTCATAAAGAGAATTGGAAGTATAAATGTACAGTGTCACAATAATTACAAATATTACCCCCAGAATCAATTCACCCACCAGGCACCAGCAAACAATTTATACATATAATTAGGGCGTATACGGTTCAGGTTGGACGGGTTAAGAAATTTTAACAACCCAGCCCAATTAAATCGAGTTTACAAATCTTCAACCTAACCCATAAAAATTAAATTCGTAATCCAACCCCTTTAATACCTTGGTTTGGATCGGTTCGGGTCAAAATGATCGGTTTAATAAAACACTGAAAAACTTCCAGTATGATGGCAAGGAGATTGTGATCAAGTAAATGCCAACAGAGCCAATATTATGTGTTATTAGGATATGCGGATGTCAAGCACTAAAGATATAAAATGTATAATACTACGCAAGTCTCTGTATTGTAACTCAGCATGTATAACATTGTTCTGGAAAAAAAAATATTGCACAAATTAAAAAATCATGCCTTTATACAAAGGAATTTTACTACAATTAACTCGATTGAGACCAAATTAAGTATATGCTAAATGAGTCATGTTTTTATATATTTTAATTAAACTCTATTATTTTTAATCTGGTTGGTTTGGATCGGCTTAAAAAAAATCAAAACCCATATCCAACTCATTTAAATCAGGTTTACATCTTTTCAATCCAAAAATGTATCCGTTTATAAAAAATTGGTTTGAATCGGGCAAAATGAAATCAATTTTACCAACCCGTGTACACCCTTACATATAATGACAGTTAAAAAGCTCTACAATTATTTGTGGTTCTAAAGAATGTTCTTTCAAAAATCATGATCTCCTTAATAAACTTGACGGGTGATGGAGAAGTGAGCTAAAATGGCAAGATTGTAAAGAAAAATTATGTTCTAAAAGATAATGGAAAAAAGTTCACGTAAAGAGTAGAAGACAATGTTGCACAAAAGCATATAATACTGGCCAAACAGGAGAATCTTCATATTTCTGATGTTCAGACTTCCAAGCGTTTGTTCAGAGAGATGCAGGAAAATAAATCTTGCATTATACAGATCAACATTCTGTAAAATAAATTTTCAAACTAACAAGAATGTCATCCCAGATCGACTTTTTTTTTCCCTTTTAAAAGTTGAACAGGATACTTGCTTGTATGAGGTCGGACTCTAAATCACTTCAGTAGCTCCTCCCCCAATAGCTCCACTTCTTTGCTGGCTTGCCCGAGGCAAAGCAAACAGTGCCTGCAATAAAAGATTTGCAGTAATGAGTTGCTACATCATTATGATATATTTGTGCATGTGTCGATGCACCAACTTGAATTTCTGTCTACGAATCTTTTAAAACAGTTTATGACTGCAAAAAAACAGCATCAATGAAATTTAAAATAATAAAACATCCTACATCCTATTTAATGACATTATGTCGAGAATTAACGACTATTGTTAATTTCACAACTTGCATCTAACTTAATACTCAACAGTCTTAGCAATCTTCATGTTGAGGCCTAGACTTGACATCTTGATCAAACCATGAGCTATTGAGAAAGCTTAACAAAGGATGTAGGATAGGAGTTCCCAAAACTTGTCATAGCTAGAATTGTTGTGCGCTTAATTAGTAATTTCTAACTTTTGCAATAAACTCTCGTCTGTGTTGAATGCAATACTGTTTCATGCCTACTTGCTAATCTGGGTGGTTATCAGTACAGCACAAACATGAACTACTGTACCACTAAATTTTATGATGGGGGTCTTTAAAAAAAACTCTAGTCTTTTTAATTCCAAGTATAAATCGATAAAATATCAAACTAATTTAAAAGAAGTCCTTTTGTATGTGGTGCTGAAGTATTCAACAGAGTAGAAAAGGTCTCTAATCAGCCTTAATCATGTATGATGCTAAGCAGAAATCACCACAATAATAAACTTATAGAAGAATGGAGAACACATTATAATATAAATACCAAAGACAACAATATACCTGAGGGAATATCAGGCTGATCAAGTGGAGAGCACAGTGTTTTAGCAGCTCCCATCTCACCCTTTGTTCGTGTTTTAACATCTTTTTCTACTTCCTGCACCAGCATATGGAAAAAACAAACAGAATGTTAAAACTGATACTTGTATTTGCTATATTCATAAACCAGTTGTTAAAATGGAAGAACAAGCAAAGATCAAGTATTTATAACAAATTGCTAAATAACCAATAACATTTGCTTTAAGACGTCAATGCTGATTGAGAAGGTAAATCTTAAAGGAATAGAGCTCGGATGTCAAAATCACCACCATCTCAAGCATATCTACGTATTCCAAAAGTCATTGTAGAAGGCACTATACAAGCACATACCTCTTCATCACACCAAGGAGCTAGGATCATTTTCTTTTTGCCTAGTGCTTCAATAAATTGATCCCACGTTGCTACTTTCTCAATACAAGCATCTCGTTTTTCCTTGGCAGAATCAAATAAACTTTTTTGAATATCATCCATCAAGTCTTTTACTTGCTCCGCCAAGTTAGCCATGGGAATATCCACCTTTTTGAAATTGTCGCGTCTAACAGCACGCACCTATCAAGAAACTATATTAATATCTCCACACTTGTTTTGCATTTATGCTTGAGTAATTGAAGTTTGAACATTACAATGCACTAACAGGTTAAAAAGAACCGAACTAGCAAGAAATTTAGCATTTAGATTTTTTAGAAACTGCAATCAAATTCCTGAAGTAACAGTTTAAAACAAATTCCATGACCGACTAGGATCTTTAGTCAGACGCATAAAGGATTAGAGCAGTTCTCGTTTAAAAAATTGAGCATTTAGAACACTAATATGCACCACCACGTTCAAAAAACCTAAAACCTTTAAAATAAATTTCAGAAAATAGGCATTATAAAAAGTACATATATTTTCTTAACTGACTGATACTAGCCAATACACAGAAAGTGAGAGACTTAAAGCTCTTAATAAATTCCAAGACCAGGATGATTATAGCCGTACTTATGGGAACAGTTGTGCCTTCAAATTCTCAAAAGAAAACCTTTCATTTCAGAAGAACTTACCTGATTATTAGCCAAATCTTTTGGTCCAATTTCAATCCTCAAAGGAACACCTTTCATTTCCCAATGTGAGTACTTCCAACCAGGCGAATAATTATCTCTAAGATCAGCTTTGGCCCTTAAACCAGCTTCAGTCAGTGTCTTCACAGCATCCGAACAGGCATCTAAAATGGCTTGTGTATCCGCATCTTTGTAGGGGACTGGAACCACTATGACTTGGGATGACGCCACTTTAGGTGGCACCACCAGTCCTTTGTCATCCCCGTGAACCATCACCATAACCCCAATCTATATAATAGCATTGGACAATAATTTAGAATATATACATTTAACATGAATCATAAAACTTCTATAGGTGGATTTCGACTAAAAATCAAGATATTCTTTCTAGGTCAATTACTTTTTCAAAAGAAATGTGAGCTAAATCTTCAGCAAGGTCATAGACTATTTATAAAGCAAAAAACTGTGGCACATAGCTAGAATTTGTTAACAAAAAAAACTAATTCCTACATGTATAGAGAAGTACAAGGACTCGAACAGGAAATAAGAAAAATTACTGTTCGGGTGGAGTATCCCCATGAGTTTTGCCAGACCATGCGTTTATTGCCCTTCTCATCCTCGAATTTTATATCGAACATGTTGGCAAAATTTTGACCAAGGCAGTGAGAAGTAGCTCCTTGTATACCACGGCCCGTATTAGGAATAAAAGCCTGTGATTCAAAATTTCAAATGTTACAGAACATGCCACAATAGAGAAAAAAATGTATCTACTGAACATATCAAAATGTAAGAAAACTTAGTTTTTGCCACAAAAGCCACATCTTTTACCTCCACAGATGTTGTGTAAAGGCCACCAGCAAACTTCTCCATTTCACTCTTTTTACCTTTCACAACTGGTATTGCCAAGTACTCTTCGTATATCCTTCTATATAATTCCAATATCTGAAGTACCTATGATAATAATGAAATTACACTGATAAGAAAAATCCAGATTAAAAAAATAGGTGATTCCAATTTGCATCCGCAGTCAAGAAAAGCTTAATCCAGAACCTATTAATTGAAGCAGAGGATTTTTAAAATCAACTCCAAAAAATCTTTAAAATTATATAATGATGCAGAGCATAAATTAATTAAATTACTTGTTAATTACTTTAAATTATTATATAGATAAAAGTATGTTCTTAGTTGGTAATTATATTATCTAGCTAGGATTATTCTAGAAAATAAATATATGATAATTAGATCTACGGTAGTAGATAACTAATAGGTATGAGTTTATATTGAAAGGATTTGTTTCCTTTTATCTTTGATTTTACTTGGTCTCCAAGTTACTTGGTGACCAAGTCTTAGGAGTTCTATATAAACATTTGTAATCTTCTTTACTGGATAGAGATGATTATTATGGATTGAATTTATTGGATGAATCTGCGGATTTATTTGCGACTCCACCGATTCTCTGCACGATAGGTAATTTATCCCCCATTTAACCCTTTTCCCAAACCCTGTCCTACATATATAACAGCGGGAATATGCATTTATCCATATGCGGGAATGGTCAAGAAACACAAAATGCAAAACTTAATGTCAATCTGGACAAATCAGTACCTCGACATCTGCTTCTTCCTTTGTTGCAAATGCTGTGTGACCTTCTTGCCAGTGGAACTCTCGACTCCTACAGTTAGAATAAGAAGAAAAAGAAAGTAAATACTTTGAGATTAGAGATTATCACTTAGACGGCTAGATGGTATTTTGGACGTGTTTACTTAATATAATTAATGTAACTTTTTACAGAGATATATTATGATCAGGTTTGTCTGCCGCCTTGCAATTATCATAAAAGTCACTTTTCTAGTCAAAAATAGGTGAACGAATATAGTTCACTTACAAGAGGATGACAAATATACTTTTTGCATGATTCTGCCAACTCTAAAGAATAAAGTGATGTTAAATGAAAAGAACAGCCAACTCAGAGCTCCAAAACTTTGTGTTAACCTGAGCATGTCAGCTTATGTTTAAAATTTACTAAATGGGGTTAAAGATGATATATGTTGAACTGGTGCTTATTTCTTCTGCTCTCAAAGAACTATAGCATAATTTCTCTATTAGTCTTCCCTAATGAAAAGACTAAGACTAACACTGCATCTCTTGTCTACAGCGCTTGCTTAACAAATCAACAGTAGCAGAAACTAAAGGTGCCAACTAATAACATAGTTCTCTAAAAACGAACCTATGGTAAAAAAAAAATGTTTTTGGTAATGATGTGCAAGTATACTTTATTCCCAACCGATATATCAACCATGACAAATGAAAGTTATAGTACAAGAAGAAAACCTAATAAATGGAGTAGGATTGCTGAACTCCCAACGGACAACATTGTTCCACTGATTCAGCTTCAGAGGCAAGTCCCTGTGTCCTCTTATCCACTTTGGGAAATATGGATACATCACCGTTTCACTGGTCGGGCGGATTGCAATAGGTATCTCTAGGTCGGATTCTCCAGATTTTGTAACCCATGCAACCTAACAGGTAAAACAGTCTGTAAGTTGAGTGCATAATACCTCTTAACTACTTTACAGAATAAAAAAGTGCATACAAAGTACAACATCTACACATAATTGATAATACAATAAGTTTGAGGAAAAATCAGTGTTCAGCCACCTAATGACTAAGCAACTACAGCAACAGCAAGATAAAACACCACAAATTATAATACAACTTATAGCTAAAACCTACCACACTGTGGAAATTAGAAAACTAATACACTACTCACCTCTGGAGCAAACCCCTCGATATGATCTGTTTCACGTTGCAGTGCAGCAGGAGATACAAAAAGTGGGAAAGAGCAATCCTCGATCTCCATATTTTCAATCTCTTTTTCAAAAAATTCCTTGCATTAAAATAAAAACAAGAAAAAAAAAAATTAGGCGCCCTGCTAGTTCGACAAAGGATGATTTACAGCATGAATTCATCTTGAGCTCAACACAAGAAGATTATAATAAATCTTACTAAAAAACAATTATACAGCAAATATAACAACACTAGCAACAGACAAAATTACACACTTTCATGAGCTTCCAGATTTTCCAGGCCCATGGCCTTATGATGTAGCAGCCTGATATATCATAGTACTCGATCATCTCAGCGCTAACAACCACCTGAAAGGATTAATAAAGAACCAAAGGGTAAGATAAGGCACTTCATTCCCAAATATAGGGACTCGCATATTCGAAGTTTAGCAAGAAGAAAATAAATGATAGTCAATTCAGCAGAGATGTTTAAGAGTCAAAACAATATATTTTCTAATAGCCTTCACAAATAATTCATAGTGTCTAGCATGTTTGACAACTATAAGGAAATCTCAGAAGAAACATGTCAGTATTACCTGAGAGTACCATTCACCAAAGTTTTCGTCCTTTTTGAAGGAGAGACTGAGTCCAGTTTCCTTCTTGACTTCCTTCTTCTTACCACCTGAAACATTACACGTTTGTAACCCACACACATCACATAATGAAAACCAGAGACTGAAACAATGCATAAAACATGCAATCATTATAATCATAAATTAACAACACAAAGGCAAACTAACCTCCACCTCCACCCTTGGCATTAGGTTTCTTCTTAGCTTCATTGGTAGCCATGTCCTCCAATACTAATTGCAGATACTAAACACAAAATTCCCACTATATTAATACCAATACAACTAAACCATTAAACAGAAAAAAGTTCATGTAACTGACATATATGCATATGCTAATATTTAATCAAATATACACTCACATCCTAGCTAAACATAATACAACATAATGTAATATAGACTATAGCAAACAAATTCCACCATTAACAAACAGATCAAGTACAACAATTCAAGAAATAGGTTGATGTTGAAGACAAATTAGATTAACTTCTTTACTTTTACATTGCTTTACATAGAGTTCATGTGGGATATGTCCTTGTTTGAACATATTATTTACAAGTTCATATCATTCTGATGTGGTAGCTAGCTAAAGGTTGAATCTATAGCAGGTCACGGAGGTGAGATGGGACCCAGAACATGGAGGTCAAACTATAGAGCTAAGGTTGGTAGAATAGGTTGATTTTAATGTAATTTTTTAAACGTTTATGAACAATATGTTGAAGAATTAATTAGGACTGACAAAAAAGAATATATTAAAGGGATTTTGGTTTCAAATGTTTAGGTGCAGGTTTTTACTACCTTCCTTGTAGCACTAACATTCTCACTTTAGCAGCCATTTCAGTTTTACCTTACTAAGTACTCTGCATTCAGCAGTGATACCAAATAGGTTGTTTATATAATTATATCAGATTAACTTGCTAATTCACTGATCTCTATAAATTCTGCACTCTTTTCTTATGCAGCTGGACCAGGTAATTAGTTTATTATTACTGTAGATTCAAGAAATTCGTTCTGTCAAAAAAAATTAAAAAAAACATTCGACTGTTTAAAAGTGGTAAGAGCAGGAACTTACCAATTTGAGTTGAGCAAAAACCTAAAATTATCTGATTCTTCTTGCTATGTCAATTCACTTGTAGTTGCAAACCCAATAGTATCATATTTCTCCATATCGTCTTAATCTGTGTATTTCCAAAGTTTTCACGTTTTATGGTTTGAATAATAATTTTTTAACGATAAAAAAAATCAATGAGTTTTCCTTGAGGCGTTAATTCTCTCAGAATATTTTGATCCTTACCGATATGTCAGGCTAAGCTTCAGGAATTTCTTGGTAGGAATTTCTTGGGGTATGTCACGAGTTGGGCCAGTTGGGTCGCAAAAGACTCTATTGGGCATGGGTTGCTAACCTATTCCACTAAAATCAAATACAAAGCCCAATACTTATTCTCAAGTCCTATCCAGCTCTACTGTATATAGCTTCTTTATGTGTCTTGACAAATGAAATGAAATATTTAGTTTTAATCTTTATCTTTCTTGCGTTTTCCTTCTTGTTCTTACTTTCGGTTCTTAGTTTAATTTCACAAAAAACCCAAAAAAGTGTCAAGATCATGACACAGCAAATCTAAGTACAAAAACTACTAAAATCATATCTCGCACATACAATACGACTCATATAAATTAATACACAAAAACAAGATATGCTTACAATAGATACATGTACATACATTTGAGAAGAGGATAAACAAGTGGACTAATCAAGGTAAATAAGCTTTAATCAAAGGAATTGATGTTGTAATACAGCGATAATACATATAAATTGATGTATGTATAGATATACCTGTGTAATTGATGATGAATTGAGAAGCTTAGAGCCGCCGATGAAGAGATGAGAAGCGCCGATACTGCTTGTGTGTGTGTGTCAACTGTGTTTATATTCTTCAGACAAAACCCTAGCGCTGTTATTGTATTGTATGTATAGTCTATCTGCTGACTTCTATTTATTAAAAACTTTAATTAATTAATAATTAAGAAATGGGTATATCTTCTATTTACGAAAAAATATACTACATTTATTAAGAATGCATAGAATTTTGTATTTTTTTACTATGGAAATTTCCTTTCAATTTTGTAAAAGTTTAAACGTATTCCAAATTAAATAATTTTTTGACTTTTTCACATATCTATCATTTGATCGAGGTATTTCTAAATAATATTTCTTCAATTTGTTTTTATTTGTATAAAATATATATGATCTATATTTTGTTACGTCATATTTTCGGTTGTCTCAATTATCTCCTAATTTCCCAATATTAATCTAATAATAATTAGTTGTTTAACCACTAAGTAATATCTTCTCTCTTGATATGGGCTGAAATATAACCCTAGAAGTAATTAATGATATATTAATTAGACCTAGTCTGGTCCAAGAATTAGGCCCGACAAAAGACCCAAAACCCTAATTATTTATTAATTTCGTAATTAATAAATTAGGGAAAAACACAGCTCATAATTAGAGACCAAATCAAAGTAGTATCTTCGTAGAAGGATCCAGAATCCCAATCAAATAATATGATGAGTCATAACACTTATCAGATAAGGATAATACTTGCTTGCCAAGTAAAACACTCCTTATCAGTTATCAATAACAAGACTTATCCATTAAGTCTCCTAAACCTACCTTAATTACAAGGCTCCAGATGCCTATATAAGGACCCCTGATCCTACAATCAGAACTACGTTTTATTGGCTTGATTCTCTATACAGCAGAGATACGTAGGCATCTTGTGAGGGCCGATTTAGTCTCGAAACACAAGAGCAGTCATCAGATGTTTCGAGACGATTTCTCTGGTCCTTACACTGAGGATGAAAATTACAATACTGATGATGACTATCCCCCACGAAGAAGATGTTCTGCAAACAAGGAGCAAACTACTCAGGAAAGGATTGCAGCCCATGAGGCAGAGGTTGCAAAACTCAAAAAGAAGTTAGAGGAAGAAGAGGCTGCAAGAGCAGCCGGGAGGCCTCCGGTAATTAATCTAGATCCTACTCCTCCGAGATCCAGAAGGGTTGAAACCCCAAGAGGAGATCCTACTGTATTGTTACCCCTAGGAGATCCTGACGATCCTACACCACCCTTCACTCAAGAGATAATGAAGGCCACTATATCCAAGAAGTTTAAAATGCCAACCATCAAAGCTTATGATGGAACAGGAGATCCCGCAAATCATGTAAGAACTTTCTCAAATGCACTGCTGTTGCAACCTGCCAATGACGCTGCAAAGTGTAGGGCGTTTCCACAAACCCTGGCGGGCATGGCTCAACGTTGGTATAGTCGCCTTCCGCCCAATTCTATTGGATCCTTCAAAGAGCTGAGTAAGACATTCATCAATCAATTTGTTAGTGGGAAGATACATGAGAAAAGTTCCGCCTCTCTTATGGGGATTCGACAAGGCAAGAATGAAACATTGAGAGAATACTTGAGTAGATTCACTAAGGAGGCTATAAAAGTCCCAGATTTTTAAGATAAAGTGGCTATGATAGCCCTACAGCAAGGAACTACCGATGACCACTTCAGGAGGTCTTTGGCTAAGCATCCCCCCGAAAACATGTTGTCACTACAAGATAGAGCTGGAAAATACATCAAGGCTGAGGAGAGCATGAGAAAGTATGAACCCATTGCTACTAGCAATGGAAATTCAAAGAAGAGAAAGGATACTTCAGAATATGATGCAAGAGAGAAGTATCCTAGGACATCAAAGGATTCTGATTCACCACCCAAGAAGAACAATTTTGGGCCTAAGTTTACGGAGTATGCAAGATTGAATGCTCCTAGGAGCCAAATTCTGATGGAGATTGCAAAGGAAGAAGACCTTAAATGGCCGAAGCCTATGAGGGCCGATGTGTCAAAAAGAAATCAAAACCAATACTGTCGGTTTCACAAAGAAGTTGGCCACGATACAGATGACTGCAGGCAACTGAAAGATGAAATTGAGTTCTTGATTCGAAGAGGAAAGCTTGGTAAGTTTACGAAGGATGGAAATCAAGGAAGCCAGAAAGGGAACCATGAAAGGAGAGACTATGATAGACGGGACAATGATCAAGACCGAAATCCAAAGCCCCGAGGGCCTGTCATCAATATGATATTTGGAGGGCCAACTGCTGCCGGACCTTCCAGAAACTCGAGAAAAGCTTATGCCCGTGAGGTAATGACTGTGGTTGGAGAAGCACCAAAGCGTGCCAAGACTGAAGTATCTTTGAATTTTGATGATTCTGATCTTGAGGGAGTGAAATTTCCCCATGATGACCCTCTGGTCATAGTACCTGTGATAGGCAACTCTGAAACAAAGAGAGTTCTTGTTGACAATGGAGTTTCAGTGGACATCTTGTTCCATGATGCTTTCATCAAGATGGGTTACACTGACTCTCAGCTAACACCCTCAAACATGCCCATATATGGGTTCAATGGAGTGGAATCGAAGGTAGAAGGCACAATTCAACTCCCCATGACAATGGGACAAGGTTCAAAGACGTCTACTCAAATGCTGAACTTCATAGTTATCAAAGCGACTTCAACCTACAATGCAATTTTGGGAAGAACGGGTCTTCATGCATTCAAGGCTTTTGCCTCATCTTATCATTTGAAGATCAAGTTCCCTACCAGGAATGGAATTGGCGAAGAGAAAGGCGATCAGAAAATGGCTAGAAGCTGTTATGTAGCCGCGTTGAGGCCTGATGGAGTTGGGGGGCAGGTTCTCCCAATTGAAGACATGGACATCAGAAACGATGAAGAAAGAAGAGGAAAGCCAGCTGAGGATCTTGTTCCCATCCCCCTGATTCCAGGAGAACTAGACAAGGTCACCTACATTGGAGCTCTACTACCTGAATCTATGAAAAGCAAGTTGACATCCTTTCTTCAAGAAAACAGTTATGTATTTGCTTGGACAACAGCTGATATGCCAGGGATTGATCCCCAATTGATAACCCACAAATTGAATGTGGATCCTGAAAGAAAGACAGTGAAACAAAAGAAAAGAAATTTTGCTCCAGAAAGGCAAGAAGCCATCAAGCAGGAGGTAGAAAAACTCTTGGAAGCAGGATTCATTGAAGAAATTCAGTTCCCTGAATGGTTAGCTAACCCAGTAATTGTCAAAAAGGCTAATGGAAAGTGGAGAATGTGTGTGGACTTCACCGACTTGAATGATGCATGTCCTAAGGATTGTTTTCCCTTACCGAGGATTGATGCTTTGATAGATGCCACTGTTGGGCACGAGATGCTAAGTTTCATGGATGGCTTCAGTGGATACAACCAAATCAAGATGCACAAGGACGACATCTCCAAGGTATCATTCATCACCGACTTTGGTGTTTTCTGTTATTTAGTCATGGCATTCGGACTTAAGAATGCAGGGGCAACATACCAAAGATTGGTGAACAAGATTTTTGAACCACTGATTGGTAAAACAATGGAAGTTTATGTGGATGACATGCTAGTCAAGAGCCTCGACAAGGCAGGCCATATAAAACATCTTCGTGAAGCGTTTGAAGTGCTGAGGCACCACAAGATGATGTTAAATCCAGCAAAATGTGCCTTTGGGGTAGGCTCAGGAAAGTTTTTAGGCCTGATGGTCTCCAAGAGAGGAATCGAAGCTAACCCCGACAAGATCAAGGCAATCTTAGACATGGAACCACCCAAGTCTGTTAAGGATGTGCAGAAATTGACAGGAAGAGTTGCAGCTTTGGGAAGGTTCATCTCCAAGTCAGGAGAAAAGTGCTTACCTTTCTTCAAGGCACTCAAAAATGTGAAAAATTTCGAGTGGACACCTGAAAGCCAAGAAGCCTTTGAGGCCCTGAAGAAATACATGGCTGAAGCACCACTGTTGGTAAAACCAAAGCCAGGAGAGATTCTCTATCTGTACTTGGAAGTCTCCGACATTGCCCTTGGAGCTGTTTTGGTAAAGGAAGAATTGAAGGTTCAGAAACCCATCTACTATGTGAGTAAGATTCTGCATGGGGCAGAAATAAACTACTCTATCATAGAGAAGTTTGCCTTGGCCTTGATAATGGCCTCAAGAAAGCAACGTCCATACTTCCAGGCGCACAAGATAGAAGTTTTGACTAATCAACCTCTAAGGAACATTCTGCACAGCCCTCAAATTAGTGGAAGATTGATCAAATGGGCTATTGAGTTGGGGGAATTTGATATCAAGTATAAGCCTCGTACGGCCATAAAAGCTCAAGTACTCACTGACTTCATGGTTGAATGTACCATTGACAACCAAGAAGTCGGGGGGCAGGAAGTAGTAGTGGAAGACAACAAAGATGAAGACACGGTGTCCAAGGAATGTTGGGTGCTCTATTTTGATGGGGCATCAAAAACAAAATCAAGTGGAGCGGGTTTGGTGCTACAAAGTCCTGATGGATTTCTCATAGAGTATGCACTAAAGCTAGACTTCCCGACAACAAACAATGAGGCTGAGTATGAAGCTTTGATTGCTGGCTTAGGACTAGCTGGGGCCCTGTGAGTTAAGACTCTCAAAGTATGTGGGGACTCAAGGTTGGTCGTTTCTCAAGTAAATGGAGAGTTCGAAGCCAGAGATGAAGTCATGGCTAAGTATCTGAAACTTGTCAAAGTCATCATGACTCAGTTCGATGAATGCTATGTGGAGCACATTCCAAGGGAAGAAAACACGAAGGCAGATGCTCTGTCTAAGTTTGCCTCTTCTGAAATCGAGAATTATGCAGGAAGTGTATACTTCCAAGTCTTGAAGACCCCGAGCATCAATGGAAAACTGATAGCACCTATTGATGTTGCTAGTTGCTGGATGGACCCCATCAAAGCTCATTTGGAAACTGGGTGGCTGCCCAATGACACTTTAGAAGCACGAAAGCTATACGTCAGAGCACTAAGGTATGCCCTAATTGAGGGAATCCTATACAAGAAATCTTTTGTTATTCCATACTTGAAGTGCTTGAGACCTCAAGAGGCAGAATTGGCCCTAAAGGAAGTACATGAAGGAATCTGTGGGCAACATTTGGGGGGCAGAGCCCTAGCACATAAAGTCACCCGTCTAGGTTTCTATTGGTCAAGCATGCTTGCTGATGCTAAAAGCTATGTGAAGAAATGTGAACGGTGCCAAAAGCATGCACCAGTGGTTAGGAAACCACCTGAGATGTTGACATCCGTAAACTCACCCATCCCCTTTGCTATGTGGGGAATGGATATACTTGGGCCATTTCCAATGGCAAGTGCACAAAAAAAGTTCCTGATAGTGGCAATCGACTACTTCACCAAGTGGATTGAGGCTAAACCCCTAGCCAAGATAACCACCAAGCAAGTAATGAGTTTCTTCTGGGAGAATGTGATATGCAGATACGGATTCCACGTATCCTGGTCACGGATAATGGAACTCAATTCAACAATGATGATTTCAAGAAGTACTGTGAAGAAAACGATATCGATCTGCGATTTACTTCAGTTGCTCACCCTCAAGCCAATGGGCAAGCTGAAGTAGCAAATCGAATCATCCTGGATGGACTAAAGAAAAGAGTTGAACGCTCCAGAAACACTTGGGTAGACGAATTACTCCCCATACTTTGGGCTTACCGTACCACTTACAAAGTCACTACGGGGGCAACTCCATTTCTACTAGCTTACGGAGCAGAAGCAGTGGTTCCTGTAGAAATCACTCATGCATCTCCTAGAGTTGAAGCTTATGAACCAGAGGCGAATGAAGAAGGCTTGAGGCTAGCTTTAGATCTAATTGACGAAGTTAGAGATGAGGCGAATGCCAAGATAGTTGAACATCAGAAACGAACATCTTTGTACTACAACCTAAGGGTTAAAGAGAGATTCTTTCGTCAAGGGGACTTGGTCCTCAGAAAAATTGAAGCATCTGGAGTTGGACAAAAGGGAAAGTTAGCCCCAAACTGGGAAGGGCCCTATCGGGTCAAGAAGGTGTATGGACGAGGCTCATACAAGCTGGAAACTCTGGAAGGGATTGAAGTGCCTAGAACTTGGTATGCTGCAAACTTGAAAGTCTATTATGTTTAAGTATGTCCTAACTGGACTTACTAGTAGGAAAAGTAGAAATAAGGTCGACGAAACCAATCCAAGTTTTTTTAAACTTGAGGTAGCAAGTAGAGTATTATGTAAGGGTTGAACCCATTTTACAAAGTTATGAACTATTCATATTTCTGTAAAGCATTACTTATTGAAATATAAGTGCAAGGAATGATAAATAAGCGCGAAAGACAAGAATATGAAGAACTGCAAATAAATAAAATTAAACTTACAATGAGTTTAAGTTAAAGCCCGAAGGCTGGAAATACATAAATAAAAGCCACATATGACAACAAAAAACAACAACAACTAAGGAAAGTAAAACTAAGGCTGCTGCTCCTTTTCTTGACTCCCGGAAGTAGTCTCCTCCTCAGAACTAGAACTAGAGCTAGAACTGGAACGGGTAGCCTCAGACTCCCCACCTTCGGCATCCTTCCCAGGAGGAGTGGCATGCCCAGGACTCGGAATCCTCTCATCCTCCTCCATGGCATCCTTCCCTGCTAGAGTCTTCTCTAACGGAGTTGGAGGGAAAGGACTGGGAAAGAGAGATGGATCAAAAGCACCTGGATGCTTGTCTAGGACAACATTAAGAGCCTCGTCCCATCCAGCAGAATACTGGACTAGGAACAGAAAATCGTCATGCTTCCCTATCAAGTCATAGTACTCTTGCGAGTCCATATACTCATCGATCATGACATCTTTCCCCTTCCTTAGCTCCACCAACTCAGCATGAGCATCCCCCAGCTCCTTCTCTTTCCTAGCCAAAGCCTCCTTCAAGGCAGCTACCTCCTCTTCAGCCTTGTCCAGCTTAGCCTTGTTGGCCTCGGAAGAA
This sequence comes from Heracleum sosnowskyi, assembly GCA_030848705.1. Lineage (NCBI taxonomy): Eukaryota > Viridiplantae > Streptophyta > Magnoliopsida > Apiales > Apiaceae > Heracleum > Heracleum sosnowskyi. Next base: position 117,742,684 of record CM061239.1, read on the forward strand.
GTACGCCAAGATTTGGCTTGAAACAGGGCCCCTTGGAGGTTAGCATTCACCTACAGAAAGTTGAGTATAAGACGAGAACAAATAACAAATGAATAAAAGTTGAGGTAAAAAAGCTTACCGCAGCCAAAACCTGACACCCAAGGGTCTCAGCCCCTTCGATAGTAGACCCAGAAACAAAGTCTTTATAATCGCAAGGGGTCAGAGAGTGGTAAGACCAGTCAATAGCATGCTTAGACACCCCGGTAATGGTGTCTTTCTTCCTAATACCCCAATTAGGGCGCCATACCGAGGATTTCGTCGAAGGAGGAGCCTCAGCTTGAACCTCAACCCCTCCAGTGACCTCCCCAGTAAGGTCCACATGGGGCATCAGAAAGGCCGGAGCGTCAAGCCTATTCCGAGGGTCAAACCCTAGGCGAGCCCTCTTCATCCTGGTCGTCTCGCCATCCTTTGGCTCATTTGTTGAGTTGATAAAGGCAGCAGCTGCAAAACAAACATAAAAATAAATACTAGAAGATATTCGAAAAATTGCGAACAAAAAGGTCAAGACAAGAGATTTACCCTTGTCAGAAACCTTAGAAAGGCCCACGGACTTGAGAACAAACTCGTCCAAGAGCTCCCAAGCCACGGTAGTGCCATCATCCTTGGTCAACTCAGCGTAGGCATGAGCCTCTTCTTCATTCAGGACTATGTCTGCAGCACTACCGTCCGTAACCCTTCCGAATGATTTACGGAATAAAGACCCCAAGTCCCCACCTTCCCAGACAAGGTACACGAACTCGTCCTTCCATTTGGGATTGTTGTCAGGAATGGACTTGGGGTGAAAAATTGGGGGAACACCAATACGATGGTTAATATAAACCCATCCTAAATTATTGGACGCGCTATTCTTAAACTGAAAGATTTTCCTAAATAAAGGAATGGAAAGGGGGAATTTGTTTTGAAGACATCTAACCATAAAACAGTTTATAATCCTCCAAGCATTAGGGGGCAATTGGCAAGGATTTATCTGAACATCTGCCAAAAGCCTAGGAATAAAAACGTGAAAAGGGAACCTAACACCAGCTACAATGGTATCCCTATAAACACATAAAGCGTCAGAACGCCAGTGACAAGAACAATCACCGGCGTCTGCGAGAACTAGCTTCAAAGGAGGTTTAATCCTATACATTTTGTGATAATCTTTAAGTTTATCTGCCTCATGGAACTTATTACTATGGTCTTATGAGTCTAAGGTAGACACAGATGGGTACTCATCCCCACGTTCGTTAATCATATCATGCAACGACATGTATTTAGAATGAATAGGTATGGGGGTACCTCGTTTAGATGCGGTTGACATCTTCAGAAGGCGAGCGTTAGTGCGATCAGCCATTTGAAAACCCAGAAAATCTTCAAATCTTCAAAAGAAACCCAGAAATCTTCAAATCTTCAAAAGAAACCCAGAAATCTTCAAATCTTCAAAGAATAAAACCCAGAAACCGTTGAAGATGGACGAAAAGGCTCGCCGGAAATCGCCTTACCGCAGAACCCTAGCAGAGAAAATTTTTAGAAATATTTTGGCAGAGTGACACTTTAGAAATGAGAAGTGTTGAGTGACAAATAAAGAGGAAATTACACTCTTTTATAGCCAACACAGGCGGTCACCCAACCGGTAAAAGGAAGGGCAACCGCCAATGGCCGGTTAAAAGCCCATAATGATGAGATGGGCAAAAAAGCCAAAGCCCAAAGGCTAAGGCCCAAGTAACGGTATAAAACCACTAAAAAGCCAGGGCCCAAGTAACGGTATAAAACCGGTAAAAGGCTAAAGGCCCAAAGGGTTAAAACCCACAAGATTAAAAGCCCAAAAGACTTGAGACCCAAAGTAAGAAAGTCCAGAAGCCAAAATGGCCAAAATATTCGACTAGAATCCTAGTCGAAGGAATTCTGGTCGAAATCATTCGACTAGAAGCCAAAATGGCCAAAATATTCGACTAGAATCCTAGTCCAAGGAATTCTGGTCGAAATCATTCGACTAGAAGCCAAAATGGCCAAAATATTCGACTAGAATCCTAGTCGAAGGAATTCTGGTCGAAATCATTCGACTAGAAGCCAAAATGGCCAAAATATTCGACTAGAATCCTAGTCGAAGGAATTCTGGTCGAAATCATTCGACTAGAAGCCAAAATGGCCAAAATATTCGACTAGAATCCTAGTCTAAGGAATTTTGGTCGAAATCAATCGACTAGAAGCGAAAATGGCCAAAATATTCGACTAGAATCCTAGTCGAAGGAATTCTGGTCGAAATCATTCGACTAGAAGCCAAAATGGCCAAAATATTCGACTAGAATCCTAGTCGAAGGAATTCTGGTCGAAATCATTCGACTAGAAGCCAAAATGGTCAGAATGTTCGAACAAAATCCTAGTCGAAGGGATCCTGGTCGAAACCATTCGACCAGAAGCTGAAATTGCCAAATTGTTCGACCAGAAATCCTAGTCGAAAGGATCCTGGTCGAAACTGTTCGACTAGAAGCTAAGGTGCCCCTACTTTTCGACCAGAATCCTGGTCGAAAGAATTCTGGTCGAAATTTTGCAGAGTTAAAAAAAAAATTATTAAATGGAATAAATCTTCGAAACCCCAGTGAGATAACTTCTATGAAAATCCCGAAAGGTTTTCCCAGAAGTTGGGGGGCAAATGATATGGGCTGAAATATAACCCTAGAAGTAATTAATGATATATTAATTAGACCTAGTCTGGTCCAAGAATTAGGCCCGACAAAAGGCCCAAAACCCTAATTATTTATTAATTTCGTAATTAATAAATGAGGGAAAAACACAGCTCATAATTAAAGACCAAATCAAAGTAGTATCTTCATAGAAGGATCCAGAATTCCAATCAAATAATATGATGAGTCATAACACTTATCAGATAAGGATAATACTTGCCTGCCAAGTAAAACACTCCTTATCAGTTATCAATAACAAGACTTATCCATTAAGTCTCCTAAACCTACCTTAATTACAAGGCTCCAGATGCCTATATAAGAACCCCTGATCCTACAATCAGAACTACGTTTTATTGGCTTGATTCTCTATACAGCAGAGATACGTAGGCATCTTGTGAGGACCGATTTAGTCTCGAAACACAAGAGCAGCCATTAAAGCTTGAACGCTCACAAACCCTAGCATTTAATTCACAAAGCACGTTTTTTAATCCATAACATCTCTGAAACGAGGAAATAATCAATCTAAATCAATCAATTACTAAAAAAATATCTCCAAACGATTCTTTCAAATCAGGAAATAATCATAATGCTAATATAACTCTAAAAAGATAAAATCAACTTATCTCAATATATTCCTTAACAATCACAAGAATTAAAAACATTATCATATCACATAACTGCGTTAGCTTGATCCCTATATATAAACAGGGTACGCATGCATCTTGGAAAAGGATCCGATACATCTAACAAATCAAGACACCTTTCAAGTCCAGCCCCAAACATCCAAAAATCCAAAATCTCCCTATTTTCATAATTCGTTATTCCAGCAATCCCCGAAATTTGTTATCACCAAATTCCTCCGTTAACAATTGGCGCTAGAAGGAGGGGACTATTTTTTGAGTATGGAGCACAATCAAATCATTTACGTCATATGCAAGGGGGGTTATTATGGATCTGGAGCAGCTTTAATGGAGGAGCTGAACGGTGGAGGAGGTGGTTCGTTCGTGTTTCTATTCAAAATTAAGATAAGTTTTCTTATAATTTTGTCCATACAAATAAGTTATCTTATAAAATTCGTAGTAAATTTAATATATGTCAGATTTTGATGATTTTTTATGATCAGGAAAGCTTTTGCGATTTCCTACAACTTTCGTTCTTGATGTTTCTTGATATTATGTTTTGATCTATTCTCGAAATCACAAAACATAATCAGATCCCGTTTTTCAGTATTGAGAAGTTAATCAGCAAACGTTTTATTCGATTCTCGATTCGTTATAAGTCCGTTTCTGACGAGCCATATATCATCGGAAATCTCTTTTCGTTTCCTACAACTTTCATGTTTTGTGTTTTGCAAGAAAACATCGTTTACAGGGTCAAAACGGTAAAACAGATCTGGGCAGAATTTGAATCATGAAGATGTTAAAGAATTGTGATACGATATTCGTAACACATGATTTGATTACTTAACTAGCTCGTGCATGGACAAAAATAAGTGTGGAAGGTCCTTATCTGAGAAGGGTAATGTTTTCGAAAGCTCTCTTTTCCAGGAGGATAATATTTTTGAAGATCCTATTTCGAATAGGATAATATTTTTGAAGACCCTCTTCCAAGAAGGATAACATTTTTGAAGACCCTCTTCCAAGAAGGATAATACTTTTGAAGACCATCTTTCGAGAAAGATAATATTTTAGAAAATCTTGTATTGAAGATGATAATATTTTTGAAAATCCTACGGGTTAATCGTCTTCTGAAGGTCTTTCAGGGTAATTTTGTTTGAAGACTCTACATGGTGATCGACTTTTGAAGATCCTTCGGGGTAATCTTGTTCTGAAGGCCCTGCATCATTCACATCATGTATTCATTAGTCATCATGTGCATCATTCGCATCATGCATTCATTAATCATCATGTGCATCATTCGCATCATGCATTCATTCATATCATCATGTGAATCATACATTTACTCGTAAACATTGGACATTCTTAGATTCTGTGGTTGTCTCTGTGTGATATTTTTGAAGGCCCTTCTTTGATAAAGGTGTTGCTTGAAATTATTTTTGAAGGCCCTTCTTTAAGGTGTTGTTTGGAAATTATTTTTGAAGGCCCTTCTTTAAGGTGTTGCTTGGAAATTATTTTTTGAAGGCCCTTCTTTGCGCAATGTGTTGCTTGGAATACCTTGGTAAACCCGTACTTCCGGGGTGATTATCCGTACTTCCGGAAAGCTCACCAAGAAGATGCGTAGGAATACGACTTTCTCAGGAAGCGTAAGTCCACTAAACGCATGGAGCAGCTTGAAGTCCTTCCTTTATGGAAGAAGATGTGTAGGAATACGACTTCCTCAGGAAGCGTAAGTCCACTAAACGTATGGAGCAGCTTGGAGTCCTTCCTCTATGGAAGAAAATGCGTAGGAATATGACTTTCTCAGGAAGCGTAAGTCCACTAAACGCATGGAGCAGCTGGAGTGCTTTCCCTTGCAGAAGAAGATGCGTAGGAATACGACTTTCTCAAGAAGCGTAAGTCCACTAAACGCACGGAGCAGCTTGGAGTCCTTCCTCTAAAGAAGAAGATGCGTAGGAATACGACTTCCCCAGGAAGCGTAAGTCCACTAAACGCATGGAGCATCTTGGAGTCCTTCCTCTATGGAAGAAGATGCGTAGGAATACGACTTCCTCATGAAGCGTAAGTCCACTAAACGCATGGAGCAACTTGGCGTCCTTCCCTCATGGAAGAAGATGCGTAGGAATACGACTTTCTCAGGAAGCGTAAATCCACTAAACGCATGGAGCAGCTTGGAGTGGAGTCCTTCCCTCATGGAAGAAGATACGTAGGAATACGACTTTCTCAAGAAGCGTAAGTCCACTAAATGCATGGAGCAGCTTGGAGTCCTTCCTCTATGGAAGAAGATGCGTAGGAATACGACTTCCCCAAGAAGCGCAAGTCCACTAAACGCATGGAGCTGGAGTCTGTCCCCTGTGGAAAAATTTGCATAGGAATACGACTTCCTTAGGGAGCGTAAGTCCACTAAATGCATACGCTGGAATCCTTCTCAACACATACATTCTCTCCTTATTTCAACATACAAGGACATCACTGCTGCTACTACATTATGCTACTTCTATCTCTTGAATAGTGGATTCACAAACCTAACTTTACAAGGGAAAGCGCAACAATATCTACATAAAGCCGCTCATTCTCCTACACTTGCAAAACTACTCGCAGATTACGGGCACATTATGTTGTCTCCCTAGCATCTACAGGCATATTACGAGCACATCATGTCGTCTCCCTCGCATCTACAGACATATTACGGGTACCTCTGTACTTCATATTATTTTCTAATCTTCTACTCCTAGTTGTTTAAATGACTCGGGAAATTCAGAAGATCAAAGCACGCTTAGTTCTCCAATCCATCAAGCTGCACTGAAGAACTGGGGGTAGTTGTTACGCCATATTTTCGGTTGCTTCAATTATCTCCTAATTTCCCAATATTAATCTAATAATAATTAATTGTTTAACCACTAAATAATATCATCTCTCTGAAACGAGGAAACAATCAATCTAAATCAATCAATTACTAAAAAATATCTACAAACGATTCTTTCAAATTAGGAAAGAATCATAACGCTAATATAACTCTAAAAAGATAAAAATCAACTTATCTCAATATATCCCTTAACAATCACAGGGATTAAAAACATTATCCTATCACAGAACTGCGTTGCCTTGATCCCTATATATAAACAGGGTACGCAGACATCTTGGAAAATGATCCGACACATCTAACAAATCGAGACACCTTTCAAGTCCAGCCCAAACATCCAAAAATCCCAAATCCCCCTATTTTCATAATTCATTATTCCAGCAATCCCCGAAATTTGAAATTTGTTATCACCAAATTCCTCCGTTAACAATTTTTATAAAGAAGAAGAAAATCAAAAAAATATTTATTTATAAGTACCTTAATCGAGTTTATTAACATGCGTGTAAAAATAATTTTGGGACGGAAAATTTATTATTTTTTTCAAAATTTTAGTTAGGTATGTAAGAGCATCTATAAAAGGGATTCCTTCCCAATAATTATGCCACATAATCAAATATAAGGATCCATCTCGAAAAAACCATCTTCAACCTTTACAGTCATTGCCTAAAATTTTTAGGCGAGAGAAAATGCATTCCTATATGTTCTCTATTTTGGTTACTTATCTTTGTGGTATCGTTGGTGGTATGCTTTGGATCGAGTTTATTCTTACCTAAAATTTGTAGGTGAACTATTTTGCTTCCATATCTTGATTATTTGTCTTTGTGGTATCGTTTTGAATCGAGTTTATTCGTAAGCTCGATTCAAAAACTAATAAATTTGATTCAATATTTCATTTATATATTTTTAAAATTATTTAATACTTTTTTATATTTAACTAAATACATTTCATTAATGTTTTATAGATATTTTTTATAAATTAAATTTTTCCTTATAAAATATTATCTATTGATAAAAATTATTAAGTTAGACTATTTTGATTAATGTTTTTTTGAAGAAGCTATTTTGATTAATGTTAAATTAATAAATTACTAATAAAATAATGATAATATATCACATCTGAAGATATAGGTAATGAATATATATAACATTATTGGAGCAAAATTATTTTTTAATTCCTTGTATTTTAGGTAATTATTTTTTTGCTATATTTTAGTAGATAATAATTATAGAGAAGATGATTGGAGATACTTTAAGAGAGTAGAAGCAAAGTCAACGTACAATTTATTTTAGGGTCTCCAAAGTCAAAATGAATATGATTACTAGTGCCTACTAGGTAGGTTAGACGTAAGAAATTTTACCATTTAAGGAGTACGATTGCACGCATTGTTTTAATAATTGTTATTTTATTTTATTTTTAAGTTTTAATATTTTATTAATTGTATTTGTTAAAAATAATAAGCATGCTAAAATATGTAAACTTTTTATATAATTAAAAGCATTAAAATAGGTTTTCAAATAAATAATTAAGGGTTTACCCGTGATATTTTTTGAAAATGAGGGTTTTAGTAAGAAAAAATATAAAATATAACATATTTTAGTTGAATAAGATAACTGTCCTTGATATTTTTGCAAAAGTAGGGGATTTTATTAGAAAAAATAGAAATTACATTTTAATATTATATTAATTATATTTGTTAAATAAATAAGTAGGCAGGTTAAGATATGCAAATATTTTTAAATAATTAAAAGCATTAAAATAGGTTTTCAAATAAATAAGTGGCTTGCTCGTGATATTTTTGGAAAAGTAGAGGTTTTAGTAAGAAAAATAGAAAAAATAAAATGTTTTAGTTAAAAAAGGTAACTACCCGTGATATTTTTTGCAAAAGGAGAAGATTTTACTGGGAAAATAGAAAAAGTAATGTGTTTTAGTTGAAAAAGGTAATTGGTTATAAATAGGTATTGTTTTTATTTAAGATTATTTTTTATAAATAATTAAGGGTAATTAAGTAAAAATACTTTGGTACCGACTGACCGTAAGATGTACGGATTGTTTTCAATATTTTTTATTTAATTATTTATGTTATACTATTTTATTAATTGCATTTGTTAAAAAAATAAGTAAACATGTTAAAATAGATCAACTTTTTAAGAAATTAAAAGCATTAAAATAGGTTTTAAAAATAAATAATTAAGGCCTTACCCGTGATATTTTTGGAAATGTAGGGGTTTTATTAAGTAAAAATAGAAAAGTTAACATGTTTTAGTTAAAAAAAAGTAATTGTCCATGATATTTTTGTGATATATTTGAAAAATGAGGAGATTTTGTTAGAAAAAATAGAAAAGATAATATGTTTTAGCTGAAAAAGTTAATCGATTATAAATATGATATTTTCGGAAAAAAAGAGGTTTTAGTAAGTAAAAATAGAATTCATTACATATTTTAAATAAATAATTAAGGGTTTACACTTTAAATTTTAGAAAACGAGGGGTTTTAGTAAGTAAAATAGAAAATGTAACATGTTTTAGTTAAAAAAGGTAATTGTTCGTGATATTTTTGTTATATTTTTGGAAAAGGAGATATTTGATTATAAAAAATAGAAAAGATTATGTATTTTAGCTGAAGGTAACAATTTATTAATTGCATTTGTTACAAAAATAAGTAGACACATTAAAATTGATAAATTTTTTAAATAATTAAAAGCAGTAAAATAGATTTTAAAATAAATAGGTAAGAGTTTGTATGTGATAATTTTGGAAAAAGAGTGGTTTTAGTAAGGAAAAAAGAAAAAGAAAATGTAACATATTTTAGTTGAAAAAGGAAATTGTCCGTGATATTTTTGGAAAAGAGGGGATTTTGTTAGGAAAAATATAAAATTAATGTGGTTTAGCTGAAAAGGGTAATTAATATTTAATGTAATTATTATTTTAAATAATTAAAAGCATTAAAAGAGATTTTAAAATAAATAAGTAAGGTTAAATAATTAAAATCATTAAAAGAGGTTTTAAAATAAATAAGTAAGGTTTTGCGCGTGATATTTTTAGAAAAAGAGGGGTTTTAGTAAGCAAAAATAGAAAAAATAACATATTTTAGTTGAAAATGATAATTGTCCGTGATAATTTTAGAAAAGGATGGGATTTTGCTAGGAAAAAATAGAAAAGTAATGTATTTTAGATGAAAAAGGTAAATAATATTTAATGTAATAAATATTTTTAAATAATTAAAAGCGTTAAAAGATATTTTAAAATAAATAAGTAAGGTTTTGCCCGTAATATTTTTGGAAAAGAAGATGTTTTGGTAAAAAAAATAAAAAATGTAACATTTTTAAGTTGAAGTTGAAAAAGGTAATTGCATATTTTGGAAAAGAAGGGGATTTTGTTTTCTTAAAAATATATCTATACTATATTATTAAAGACGAAACATTAAAAGTTTTGGTCGGTCGGTCGGTATTTGGACCGGGCCTATATATAATTAGGGTCGGGCCTATATATAACCAATTGCTTTTTTCAGCTAAAATACATTACATATTTTATCTATTTTTCTAACTAAAACAACTCATCTTATAAAAATAAAATAGGTAACATGTATATAAAATTGTAATATTATTACATATTTATAACTGATTATCTTTTTCAGTTAAAACACATTATATGTTTTACATTTTCTAACTAAAACAACTCATGCTCTGAACGTAACACATGAAAAATAAATATGTAAAGGTAATATTGTTATATATAATTATTAATAAGTAACTAATTGTCTTTTTAAGGACATTGTATGTTTTTATTTTTTAATTGAAACAACTCATATTCGAATTAAAAATAACACGGGCAATATATAGAAATAATGAAAATATTATTATATTAAACTTATAAAATCTATGTTTAATATAATTTTTTATAATATTCAATTTAAATAAGATAATTAATAAAAAATAAAATTAATAGCATATGTTAAAAGAAGCTCGGCACATTAATTTGCACTTTAGTCACTCTTAGATTTTTTAAGAGAAAATAAATATGAACCGTTAGATCTATTATTTAAAAAATATTTTTATATTTTAATATCTAGAATACTACTAAAGATTACGTCAACAATTTATTAAATTAAAATACTTATATTGTTAGATATATAAATCCAATTTATTATATACACATATAAATATATATTAAAATTTCATCAAAAAAAATATAATTACAAAAATTTAAATAAAAATAATAAAATATCAAAGAAAACCGTGCATCGCACGGGATATAAGCTAGTAAGTATAAGTAAGAGTAATTAGGTAAAATCATGAAGTACCAAAAAAACAGGTACCGTACTGAACAAAATTTTAATATTGCGTCTTTAATAATATAGTACTAGCTTAAAACTAGTGCAATGCACAGATTGTTTTTAATAGTTGTTATTTAATTATTTACGTTATAATATTTTATTAATTGCATTTGTTAAAAATATAAGTAGCCATGTTAAAATAGGTAAATTTTTAAAAAAAATTAAAAGCATTAGAATAGTTTTAATTAAGGGTTTACCCGTGATATTTTCAGAAAAAGAGGGGTTTTAGTAAGTAAAAATAGAAAATGTGACATGTTTTAGTTAAAAAATGTAATTACCCGTGATATTTTTTAAAAAGGATGTGATTTTGTTATAAATAATAAAAAGTAATGTGTGTTTAACTGAAAAAGGTAATTGGTTTTAAATATGTCTTATTTTTTATAAAATAAGTAAGGGTAATTAAATAAAATCACGAATTGCCAAAAATTAGGTACCAAAAAACAGGTACCGTACCGACCAAACTTTTAATGTTTCGTCTTTAATAATATAGTGTAGATATATAAAATTAAATAGACATGTTAAAATAGGTAAACTTTTTTAAATAATTGAAAGTATGAAAATAGGTTTTAAAATAAATAATTAAGGGTTACCCGTGATATTTTGGAAAAGGGAGAGGCTTTAGTAAGTAAAAATTGAAAACATAACATGTTTTAGTTAAAAATGTAATTGTCTGTGATATTTTTAAGAAATGAGCAAATTTTGTTAGAAAAAATAGAAAATATAATGTGTTTTAGCTGAAAAGGTAATTGATTATTAATATATCTTATTATTTAATAATCTTTTTTATAGATAAGTAACAGTAATTAAGTAAAAGCACGAAATATCAAAAAATAGGTACCAAAAAACTGGTACTGTACCGACCAAACTTTTAATGTTTCGTCTTTAATAATAATAGCCTATAACCCGTGCAATGCACGGATGAATTTTAGAATTTTTTATCTTACTATCTATATTTTGATTATATGATTTTATCAGAATAAAATAAATTTTTAAAAATTAATAATGTATGTATGATGTTACTGTAAGCATTTGTTTGTATTTTGATGATAATTTTTTTAATATCTTGAACTTCTGAATGTAGCTTAAAAAATAGGTAATATAAATATTTAATAATAATATGTTGTTGACGAGATTCGAACCTTGAACCCGTGGAGCATTTTGAATATCAAGAAAAAAAAATATTTTTTTAACATTACATCCAACGGTTCTCCTTTTATCTATTTTTCAATCTAACAGTTGTTATTTAAAGTACGAACAATGAACGACCAACCAACCAAATAGAGGCTAGTTTGCTTATAATAATATAGTATAGATTTATGTTCTTTTGTCAAAAAAAAAATCAATATGTTCCACTTTTCGAATTAAAAGTGTCCCACTTTTTTCAGTAACCTATTTAAACAAATTGTGTCTTTTGTGGGACACCATTTAGGACTGATCAAAAGTGAAAGATCATTAATAATTAAAATTAATTTAAAAGTCTGAAAGATTGGTGCTATTTCAAAATTGTTTAGATGAGAAGGGGTGGCAAAATCAGACCCGAGCCGACAACCTGAATTCGGGTTCGGGTTGACCCAAAAAATTCGGGTCATTTTCGGGTTAATTTCGAGTTACCCGAAATAATATTTATATAATATAAAATGAAATATATTCTGAAAATACCTATATTTTATATTATTTTTATATTATTTGTTATTTAAATTAATATATATTCTAATTCAATAATATTAAAATTAATTTATATGATCAAAATATAATTTGTTTATTATTTATAATATATAATTTTCGGGTTACTCATAAATTTTCGGGTTGGGTTCGAGTTGAGTATTCTGACCCATTAAAATTTTAGATCGGGTTCGGGTTGGGTCAAATTTGTGACCCGAGTCTGTCAACCTGACCCGAACCCGATCCAGAACCCGAAATTGCCAGCCCTTCGTGAGATTGAGTTCTTTCTACCATAATTTATCAACTTGTATGATTTCTTTTGTCACTCTATTTACTTGAGTCGAATAACCAAGATCGAAAAGATAGAAGTCAATAAGTATCAATGTATCAAGTCAAATGATCAACAATAGAAAAGTATAAATGTAACAGTCCGACTTTTCGGACTATTAAATCTAAATACGAAACTTAAATAAAACTTAATTTATTTATTCGAAATGCAAATATTCCATAAAAGTCAAACGCAGCGGTCAAAGTTAACAATAATCCAAAATCACAAAAGCGGAGACGCAGCTCCATAAACCAATATCCAATGTATATCAAATAATCAAATTTATTTCTTAACGAAACAATAAGTCTTTAAGCAAAATCTAAAAGCAGGAACACAAGTCCACATCTTTATTCTTACTTAGCTTCCACAATGAACCTGAAATATAGGGAAAGGGATGAGCCACACAGCTCAGCAAGTACAAATTGACAAACAGATATTCTTTAAAATCAATGGGCGGTTTTAATAAAACAGATCTGGTCAAAATATAATAAGTTACAAAACCTTTGCAAAATTGAACCGGCCCAAAGTTTACATTTTTAAAAATTCAGAATTTAAAACAGATACAGATTTTAAAGCAGATACAGAAGCAGAAACAGAAACAGAACGAAAATCGAAAGTACCACAGTCTTGTTCTACAACCACACTTTCCCAGTAGCCGGGATCTTTTTCTTATTCTTATACGCCACACTTTGCCAGTGACCGGCATCTAAAGTTCAATAATTACGCCCCCTTAATAGGTATCTAAAGTTGTACACTTGTGCGCCTACTAAGGGTATCTAAGGCTAGTTCCGAAACTATGGCGTAAATTACGAACGAGTTCAAAACGTAGAGACTGAGGGATTCAAAAGATTCTCGTATCGTATATCTTATATAGTTCGAAACAATTTCTTATATATTATACGAAAATTGCAGAATCAAAATATCTTTTCTGAAAATAAAAATAAGTCAAAAAGTACTTATCTCAAAGTCGACACTAAATACTGAAATTGACTGCTCGAACAAATCCTAAAATTATAATTAATAAAACACAAAACCTTTAATCATTTAAACACCATGTATTTCTATTAATGCATAGAAACATGTTGACTGTATAAACCATAAACTGAAGCCCGTATATGCAAAAGAGTACAGAGAGAATTATGCATGCATGGAATTAACACAACATGGTGATGGAGCTATAAAACTACTACACATGAGTAAATGATTCCACGTAACACTTAAATGTACATATTTAATAAAATTTAATTAGTAACAAAGTACCACATTAAACAGCACATCAAAGTTATATAACATTAAAAATTTGGGTTTGACCACTTATTAATCGAGCATGGCAAAATTTAATTACAAAGCTCATAAAACATAATTACAATATTATCATTTTCTCGGGAATTACTAAATAACTAATAATAACAATCAGAAAAGAAGACATGACACATAACAAGAATTAAACTACAAGAAACATCAATTTTCATCTTTCTATTTTCAAATCAAATTTGTTTAAAAGTTTAATGATTATCATATATAAAACAACTATGTCAAATTAAAATTAAAAACTATGTCTATAGAGATTTTAAATCTAACGTTGCACTACTATAATATATTTTGACACATTCATGTAAGCATGGTGACACACCGGAATCAAAATAGCATGATTTTGTGTTTCTACCTATATTTTTGCCAACTAATTTCACATAATCTCATGAATCACAACATGGGGCTATAATCATAATTCATTAAATTGACTGACCAAACTATCACACAAGTAGTCAAGCACAACCAATTAACGAGTCACGAAAATAAAATAAAGATAATTCAATTAGCATAGGGAGGCACAAACGCACAAATTAACTAAATTAAATGGGAAGCAAATGTACCTTCTTTCTGAGCCAATTCTCAGTACCGGTTTTCGTATTCTAAACGGCTGATAAATAACCACACAAAACCTAAATTTTAATAAGCTATTTCTAAAACTTGGTCCTAAAGTTTCTACGATCTCTCCAAGTAATTTCCAAATATAACACATAAAATCAATTAAAAATAAAAGATATTATTTCTCAAATATATTCACGCTTCTTTCCACTAATAACACAATCTTATTCTAAATCGAATCAATTATAAATTAAAGAATATGAAGTGGACATTTATCCTCAAACACGGCCTTCCATTCCTTCCAAAATTTTGTTCTATTTTCCCTGATGCACTTTTTTAGACTATGGAGTTCCAGTGTTGCCTCATTACTAGTAACATTTTAAGACTCCTTAATCCTCACTATAGCTCCAGCAATCGCCATGCGTTGCTTCTTCCCCCCAGACATATGAGTTCCCCTCTCACTTACACCTGTATCATACCCCTGCTGCCCTTTAATAGTGTATCATACTTTCGTAAAATTAATATACTAGTGGACTTGGTGTATAGTTTGTACAGTGCATAATGTAGAGTTATTTAATAATATAGGGTTGATTATCGCCTGTACTATGTATATAGCACCTATCATAAGCCTGTAAGGACTATTGAAATTTTGAGCATGTTGGGTTTTAATCTTAACTAATGGGCCTTGTTAGCTGTTGGACTTGTGCTCATATTTATGTTTATATTTTATTTATTCCATACGTGTTTTGTTTTAAATAAGTTCAGAAGATCTGGTCTTGAGGAAGTTGAGTATTAGTAGGAGTAGTGGAATAAGTCTGAGAAATATTAGGAGATAATTGCTGGTTTTCTGGTGCACGTTAGGTGTCTATATTAGCTTATTTAAATCGATGTAATGTTCCTTTGTAAGTTGGATCTCAGAACATCAAGTATTGTAATTTCGTTTGTTTCATATATATAAAACTGAGCTTGTCTCAACACATCTGGTCACATGTATATATAGTTTGTTTGTTCTAGTTTCTACACTTGGTATCAGAGCTCATGATCTAGGGCTTGTGAGTTGATATTTTATATATACACCTATATATATATATATTAAGTATTTATCTTTCATATTCAATGGCATCAAACAATTTCTCCATCTCTATTCCATTGTTCAAAGGTGATAACTATCATTCACGGGCCATCAAAATGAAAGCATACATGAAAGCTCTTAGTTTATGGGACGTTATTGAGAGTGACACTGAGCCTACTCCACTTCCAGGAAATCCAACATCAGCCCAAATCAAGAAACATGAAGAAGAAATGGCACGAAAGCCAAAGGCACTTTCATGTATCCATTCAGCGGTGTCTGAAGAAATTTTCACAACAATCATGGGTTGTGAGTCTCCTAAAGAAGCATGGGAAAAAATCAAAGAGGAGTTCGAAGGCAACCAACAAACCAAACTTATGAAAATTCTCAACCTCAAAAGGGAGTTTGAGATGATGGGGATGAAAAGAAACGAAGGTGTCAAAGAATATGGGAGTAGGTTGATGTCCATTGTCAATCAAATCAAATTACTTGGTGGAGAATTTTCAAGTCAAAGAGTTGTGGACAAGCTTTTGGTAACTCTTCCGGAGAGATATGGGACTAAAATCTCTTCACTTGAAGATACTAAAGATCTCTCAAAGCTAACAGTCTCAGAATTAATCAATTATCTCCATGCTGTAGACCAAAGGAGATCAATGAGGGAGGAAGAAAATGGAGGAAAAACTGAGGGACTCCTATTAGCTAAAACTTCAGTCTCAAAAGGCACATGCAGTAAAGTTCAATGCAACCACTGTCATAAGATCGGTCATGAAGAAAAGGATTGTTGGCACAAAGGAAAACCACAATGCTTCAAATGCAAAAGGTATGGGCATCTGGCAAAGAATTGTAGATTCCAAACTGATGAAGAAGTCATGGCACAATTGGTCGAGGCAGAACCCCTCCTTTAGAATTATAGGTGATTATGTGTACCATGGAGAGAAGTGCTCCAAAGTCTGTTTTTGATGAGATGTGCATCAAAATTGATGGTGGTGAGAAGTGCATCACAGATGAAGAGAAGTGCTTCGTAAATTCTGTTCAGACAAGTTTAGATAGGGGGTGAATTTTGGGTTTTAATCTAAACTAATGGGCCTTGTTAGCTGTTGGACTTGTGCTCATGTTTATGTTTGTATTTTATTTATTCCCTACGTGTTTTGTTTTAAATAAGTTCAGAAGATCTGGTCTTGAGGAAGTTGAGTATTAGTAGGAGTAGTGGAATAAGTCTGAGAAATATTAGGAGATAGTTGCTGGTTTTCTGGTGCACGTTAGGTGTCTAGATTAGCTTATTTAAATCGATGTAATGTTCCTTTGTAAGTTGGATCTCAGAACATCCAGTATTGTAATTTCGTTTGTTTCATATATATAAAACTGAGCTTGTCTCAACACATCTGGTCACATGTATTTATAGTTTGTTTGTTCTAGTTTCTA
The DNA here is from genome assembly GCA_030848705.1 of Heracleum sosnowskyi. Lineage (NCBI taxonomy): Eukaryota > Viridiplantae > Streptophyta > Magnoliopsida > Apiales > Apiaceae > Heracleum > Heracleum sosnowskyi. Next base: position 117,759,549 of record CM061239.1, read on the forward strand.
CAGAGCAATGTCCAACTCGGCTGCAACTACAACTTCAGACTCAATAGAAATTTCTTCCTTTTCGAGGGCAATTGGCTCAGATTGAATCGATAAACAAGACAAGCTCTGAGCTCACTAGAGCCATCATATGCCTTAAAAAGTGTAATTTACATTTTGAACCTAGATGATATATATCATGATGTTATGTGGCGATCGTAAGATTTTGACTAGGCTATCATTGTATGGACAAGATTTTGAATAGGTTATCACTGTATTGTCCACTCCCACCATCTCCAACTAGAGAAATGGTATGTTTTAGAAGAATTTTATTGGAAATATAATTTGTGTTGTATAATGCTATGAGATTAGTTGAATGCTCTAACGTACATGGGAAGATAAACAGTTGTATACCTTGATACATGGAATGACAGTAGACATATGTAAAGCATAATGTAACATAAGATGTAAAAGAGATAACTACAACTCAACAAAGGACAAGACATACAATAGTATTAATAGAAGCACAGGAATCCAGAATCAGAGAAGAAAAGGTAAACTCAAAAAATCAAAATACGTTATGTATTCTTGAAGTCCGTAAACAGGTCACGGAAAGAAGTTCATGAAAATGTTCAAGCCTCAGTGACAGCAATAGAAACAAGACTTTGAAGACGACAGAAGTATGTGAATGATTTAGGGTTCAGTACCACGGGATTCCAGTGATGAAGCAACCAGAACGACAAGGGACGTATCAGCAGCTTTATAATTGAAGTCATAAAATAAGAATTGATCAAGTGTTATTCATCTGTGAACCAGACCAGTTGCACTAGGTGACGGCACTGAAAAGATCAAGTTGTTTTATCGTCTCAGAAGAAATTGATACAGTCCAAAACTTAAACACCCAGGAGCTCAGGAGTAATTACTAAAGGACAAAAGACAAGAAAAAGTATTCGATAGTTTTTCTTTTGAAAAAACTATCGAATGGTGGTTGAAGTGATTCATTGAATAACCAAGTGAATTAATTTGGCATTCGATAGTTTTGATTTAAAAACCATCGAATGGCAAATTGATTTATTCCATTCTATGGTTTTTTAATCCATTCGATGGTTTTTCAATTCATGGAGCAGGTGAAAAGTTGTGCTTGTCTGACAGGTTGATGAAGATCCAACGGCCAAGAATATTCTATTCTAAATGGTTCGATGGTTTTCAATTTAAGTCTGCAGTTAATATAGAGTGAAGAATGTGTCTTCTTAAGTTAAGGATTTCAACACAGAGACATTACTGAGAGAGAGAAGAGCCGGAGAAAATTATCAGAGAAATTAATAGTGCTCAGAACTTGATCATTGTTTTGTATTTGTGTAACCTTAAACTCATTGACGCTAATCTACGGATTAGAAATTGTAGCACCCCTCGAGGTTTATATTTATAAAAAGATATATTCCCCGAAACTTGATTTGGTTTGGTGTGTTTGATTTCGTTATAGAACTGAAAGATTAATCCGCGAACGAAATTAAATTATTTGTGAGTATCGTATTCAACCCCCCCCTTCTACGATACTTTGGACCTAACAATTGGTATCAGAGCTACTTGATTGATATACAAATCAGATCCAGTGAATGAGACCAAAATCAAACGTAGCGTGAAAATACGAAGCAAATTTTTTAACTTTCAAATTTTTTCATTTAATTGGAATTTCTTGAATTTTAAACAATTTGAAATTTTCAGAAACCATGAGTGCTCCAAAGACAACCGCTGGTATTAAAGTTCCCCCGTTTACTAGAGATGATTTCGGTTTGTGGAAGATGAAGATGCTGTTATTTATCAAGGCATCTAATCCGTTGTATATTGGCATATTAGAAAACGGACCGTTTGTACCAATGAAACCAGTTAGTGAATCTACAGCTCCTGATGGTAGCAGGATTCCTTCAGGCACCCAACCTAAGGAGATAAGTGAATTTACAGATTCTGACAAAGAACTGATTCGATTGGACACCGGTTTAATGTTGATATTGGCGGACTCCGCGGACAAGGAAATGAGTTATCAGTTGATGAACTGTACAAGCGGGAAACATATGTGGGATACCATTAACCTAATAATGGAAGGAACTGAAGACGTGCAGGAAAACAGATTGGACATTCTGACTTCTCAATATGAAGCGTTTAGGTCCCTGCCAGGAGAAAGTATAACTCAGGTCTTTGAGAAGTATACTAAGCTCCTCAATGAATTGACAATGAAAGGAAAGACCTATCCACTGAGAGAATCGAACAGGAAGTTCATGATGACGCTGCCCCATCATGTAGAACACAAGTCATCATCCATTAGGGAAAGAATTGACTTCACAAAGATGCCACTAGAGATGATCTATGGCAAGTTGAAGACCTATGAGATGGAACAGGAACAAAGGGTGATAATCTACGGATCAGGGACAGTGGACAACAAGCACAATGCACTTGTGAGATCAGCAGCACTTGTAGTGGATGAACCAATAACTTATGAGATTCAGGTTCAAACCCCTAGAGCTGGAAAGGAGGTGATAATAGAAGCAGAAATGGATTCTGTGAATCTGGGTGTTGATGAAAGTGATTACTACACCCTAGAAGAGCTTGAGCAAATGGAAGACAAAACCATGGCGTACTTAGCTGCAAAGTTTAGTCATATTCGTTTCAAGAGAAACCCTAAGTACAAGTTCAAGGGCTCAACCAACAGATTCCAGAAGAGCAATTATACACCTAGTACAGGCTTTAAGGGAGGCTACAAGACTGGCATGATTGATAGAAGCAAATCAAGATGCTATAACTGCAATGAGTTAGGGCATTTCGCCACTGAATGCCGGAAGCCTCGTCAAGCAAGAGACATGAAAGATGTCTATGGAAAGAAGGATTCTTATGATGAGTTGAAGAAGGAGAATGCCAAGCTTAAACAGCAGTTGGAGGCATTCTCTGGAAAGCAGAAAGGGAAGGCTTACATAGCAGAGGGAAAGTACTGGGATGATACTGATTCGGATGAAGAGGAGGAATATGTAAATGTTGCTCTAATGGCTGACTCTTCAGAGGAATCACCTCAATCATCTCAGGTACCTATCTTAACTACAATTGATATGTCTAATTCTGAGTACAAGAAAACTGTGCAAGATCTTAGTGTAGAATTGTTTAATGTACACACAAGCATGCTAGCATCAGAAATGGAAAATGCTAAACTAGTTCTTAAGATTAAAAAACTAGAATCTAAAAATGAAGAACTAGAGCTTGTAGCTGTAACATTAGAAGATCTTAAGCAAAAGAATGCGTACTTAGAGAACAAGGTCAAGTGTAATGATGAGATAGAGACTATCCTCAGGAAGCAGATTTCAGATCTAGATTTGAAGCTGAATGCTTTTAAGAATTCCGCTCTAGTGGCTAAGGAAATCATTGATACTCAGGCCGTAGAGAATAAAACTGCTATAGGATTTGACTATAACAAGAAAGCTGGTAAGAAGATTGTGGAATTCCCTGTGACACCTTCAGTTATCAAAAGGAATACTCCACATGTTCTTAAGAATGTTGATTGTCCAGTTTTTGTTAAGCCGTTTCCACCTCTCTTTTATGAGGATGATCTTTTCATAGCACAAGAATTGCTTGAGGAGGATTTATTGAAGGAAAAAGAGGTAAAGACTAAGTTGCCTAGGAAATCAGTAAAGAATGTTTTACCTAAACCTGATTTACCTAAAACTGAAGTAGGTTCCTTAGTTAGTAATGTTAAAAAGAACAGGAATGGGAGGAAAAAGATTGTTAATCAGGAATTGGTTCCATCTTCTCCCATTGCATCTAGGAAGTTATGTTCTATTTGTAATTCTGCTGGACACCTTACACATGCATGTAAAAAGGTTAAAGTAGAAACTGCTAATGCTTCTGAAATGCATAACATGTCTGACATGCCTGATAATCATGAACCCTGTGGAAAGAAAGAGTGTTTGCTATGTAAGTACAACATCATGCATGCTTATTTTAAGTTGATGTCTGATAGTAGCAATAGCTCTAGTAATGTTAAATCCACAGATACTATGAATATCAAACAGGGTAAGACTAAATTGAATGTTACTCCTGTTAAATCATCTAAACCTTCAGGACCCAAACAATTTTGGGTACCAAAGTCCGCTTAATCAATCTGTGATTGCAGGGTAAGGTTAAAAGCTCAAAGGTTGTGTGGATTCTGGATAGTGGCTGTTCTAGACGCATGACAGGTGAAGAGTCCCTGCTTACAGAGGTGGTTAAGAAGACCGGCCCGATTGTAACCTTTGGAGATGACAGCAAAGGATTCACTACGGGATATGGTAAATTGAAAGCTGGAAATGTCATCATTGAAAACATCTCTCTTGTTGAAGGATTAAAGCACAATCTATTAAGTATCAGTCAATTCTGTGATAAAGGCTACAATGTAGATTTCAGAAAGGACAAGTGCTTGATCACCAACAGGAAGGATGAGAAGCTTACTCTACTGGGAGTGAGAAAAGGAAATTTGTTTATAGCTGACTTAAGTTCTACCAGTGAAGGAGAAGTTACATGTTTCTATGCAAAGGCATCTTCAGAACAAAGTTGGCTATGGCACAAGAAGCTCTCACATCTGAACTTCAAAACTATGAACTCTTTGGTAAAGAGAGAGTTAGTGAGAGGGTTGCCCCTGATGGAATTCAATCAGGAGGGACTATGTGAAGCATGTGAAAAGGGGAAGTCGAAGAAAGCATCACATGGAAGCAAAGGAATGACAAGCATTACTGAACCATTACAGCTGATTCATATGGATTTATTTGGTCCAGTTAATGTTATGTCACTTTCAAGAAACAGATATGCATTGGTGATGGTGGATGACTACTCCAAGTACACGTGGGTGTTGTTCATACAAACAAAGGATGAAGCAACACAACTAATCATTGATCACATCAAGAAGATAGAAGTGGAAGCTAAGCTACCCGTGCGGACAATCAGATCAGATAATGGAACTGAATTCAAGAATGCAGTTCTAAATGATTTCTGCTCAGAGAAAGGAATTCTAAGACAGTTTTCAGCACCAAGAACTCCTCAACAGAATGGAGTAGTGGAAAGGAAGAACATGACCTTGGTTGAAGCAGCAAGGACCATGTTGAGTGAATCAAAACTTCCCACTTACTTTTGGGCTGAAGCAGTGAATACAGCTTGCTACACTCAGAATCGAACCCTGATCAACAAAGATCATGAAAAGACTCCGTATGAGTTAATGGCCAACAAGAAGCCAACACTGAAGTACTTTCATGTGTTTGGTGCAAAGTGCTTTGTACTTAAAGATGGAGAACATCTTGGCAAGTTTGATGCCAAAGCAGATGAAGGCATTTTTCTGGGCTATTCTCTGGAATCTAAGGCTTTCAGGGTATATGTGATTGAAGATAAGAAGGTGTTGGAAAGCTTTAATGTAACATTTGACGACACTAAAAGACCAGGCCTGCAAACTGGAGAGAACTCTGAATCCTTGGTATTTGAAAATCTATCAGGAGATCTCTCTGACAATGAAGAAGTACCTGAAGTTGTTACAGTCATTAATAATAATCATAATGATAATGATTCTGGACCAAGTGGTGACCAAAGTGGAAATCCTCAACATACAGGATCCACTAGTCAGTCTTCAGAATCAACAGATCAAACCGTCAACAACTCAGGGGGAGCAGGAGAAGGATCAACTAGTCACACTCCACAACATCTAGAAAAAGGAGAATCATCAAGATCGCATCTGCCAAGACAAAGGGTATGGAATAGAGATCATCCCTTTCACTTGATCATTGGTGATCCGAACACAGGAGTGAGAACTAGGAGAACATCACAAAATGAATGTCACTATTCTGGGTTTCTTTCAGAAACAGAACCTAAGAAAGTTGAAGATGCTCTAGATGATCCAGATTGGGTGATTGCTATGCAAGAAGAACTCAATCAGTTTGAAAGGCAGAAAGTTTGGAAGCTGGTACCCAGGCCTAAGGGAAAATCTGTTATTGGAACACGATGGGTATTCAGAAATAAGTTGGACGAAGATGGCATTGTAACGAGAAACAAAGCCAGACTGGTTGCTAAAGGTTACTCTCAAGAAGAGGGTATAGATTATGATGAAACCTATGCACCAGTAGCAAGACTTGAGGCCATCAGAATGTTTCTGGCATTTGCTGCACATTCCAATTACAAGGTATATCAAATGGATGTGAAGAGTGCTTTTCTGAACGGGGAGTTAGAAGAAGAAGTGTATGTGGAACAACCTCCAGGTTTTGAGGATTCAAAACTGGTAGACTTTGTGTACTTTCTATTCAAAGCTCTCTATGGACTCAAACAAGCTCCAAGGACATGGTATGACACTCTCTCTGAATTCTTACTTGAAAATGATTTTACAAGAGGTGTTGTAGACAAAACTCTCTTTGTCAAAAAGCATAAAAATGATTTGATATTGGTGCAAGTATATGTTGATGACATAATATTTGGTTCTACTAATGATGATCTATGCAAGAGATTTGCTAAGTTAATGCAGAGTCGTTATGAAATGAGCATGATGGGTGAATTGTCATTCTTTCTTGGATTGCAAGTATACCAGAAACAAGATGGTATATTCATTTGTCAGTCTAAGTACATCAAGGATCTTCTTAAGAAGTATCAAATGGAAGACTCATCTACAGCAAAGACTCATATGCCAACTGCCACTAAGCTTGATAAGGATGAAACTGGTAAGAAGGTTGACATCACAGGCTACAGAGGTATGATAGGCTCATTACTTTATCTCACTGCAAGTAGACCAGATATAATATTTGCAACATGCTTGTGTGCTAGATTTCAGTCTGATCCTAAAGAATCTCATCTAATAGCTGTTAAGCGAATATTTAGATATCTTAAGGGGACCCCAAATCTTGGAATTTGGTACCCTAAAGATACAGGATTTGATCTTATTGGATACACAGACTCTGATTTTGCAGGTTGTAAGATTGATCGGAAGAGTACTTCAGGAAGCTGTCAGTTTCTTGGAAGAAGATTGGTTTCCTGGCATAGCAAGAAGCAGCATTCAGTGTCCACATCAACAGCTGAGGCTGAATACATTGCTGCTGCTGTTGTGCTCAGATATTGTGGATGAGAAACCAACTCCGTGACTATGGACTTCTGTTGACAAAGATTCCTATATTTTGCGACAACACAAGTGTCATAGCAATCTCAAACAACCCAGTGCAACACTCGAGGACGAAGCACATCGACATCAGGTATCATTTTATCCGAGATCATGTCATGAATGGAACTGTGGAGTTACACTTTGTACCCACAGAGGATCAAATTGCAGACATCTTTACTAAACCGCTTGATGAATCCACTTTCAATAAGCTGGTTGGTGAACTTGGGATGTTAAATCTTTCTAATTGATTTTGATTAGAAGTCAGTAACTGCAGAGAGTCCTGGTGAATACATGAGTTTAAGAATTCCTATATCCTTAGGACTCATGAATTTATTTTCTGGAGCAATTCTCGTAGTTAGGATTTTTATACTAATTTTATGTCATAATTATGGATGATATATCTTCTGGCATTTAATTAGTTATTAATTCTAAAAATTATTTAAGTGCTAATATTTGTTCTAAATATTCAAGCATTTATTTAATTTGAACTAATTTGCTTTGTTTTTAACATTGTAGATTAATGCAGCATAATTGATTAGATTTTAATTGGTTAATATCACTCAATGATATTTAATTGATTTTATTCTAAGAAATTGTGAATTTTCTGTTAAGAATTGATTTTGGTAAATTTGAAAAGATTTATTAGAATTAAAACTAGGCAGGAAATAAAAATTCTGATTTTTAAAACAAGAACAGGTTTTAAAATGAAGACAGAAGCAAAAAATATCGAATTTAGGAAATTCGATAGTTTTTCAAGTACATAGATAAATCTATCGAATTTAATTTTCGATAGTTTTTGAAAAGGAAAAGAAAATCTATCGAAAACATTTCTCGATAGTTTTTGAGAAAATTTTAAAATATATCGAAGGAATTCAATTAATTCAATATTTAGAATTCTCGATAGATTTTACAAAACAAAATGGAAAAGCATCGAAGTGAATTTTAGTTCATTTAATATTTAAAATTCTCGATACTTTTTCAATAATTATCTCGATAGTTTTTGGATTTTTCAAAGAAGTAACTTTCGATAGTTTTTCAGAAATCCGTTTCAACTTCAAAATTCTCATATACTTCGATAGTTTTTAGAAAACCATCGAGTACAGATGACCATTTTGCCCCTCTGAAAATCCATCGATAGTTCATTTAAAAAACCATCGAACTGTAAAAAGACCATTTTGCCCCTCAGTTTCAAACGTATATAACATTGCCTTAAGCTCTTTTCTTTTCAGTTTTCCAGATCTGAGAAAAAGCTTTCGTTTTATATGCTTACAAAGAGATACACAAAAACAATAACACATTCGATAGTTGTTGCCCAGTAATAATCTATTGTAGAAGGGGGTTGAATACAATAGTGTAAGATAATCGACTTCTTAATGTATATATCACAAATATGAAAAGAAAGATAACAGCTTTATTAAATCTGATATAAAACTGTTACAAACTCTCTCAAGAAATTCTGATGTTCTTGAGAGCTGCTAGTTTACAAAAACTCTCTCAAGAAATTCTATGTTCTCGAGAGCTTCTATTCGATTATGTTCTCTCTCGAATGAATACATAAATCGACAATCAACAACAGTAGATAAGATTATCAAATCAACCTCTTGCAGAATTTCAGATTCGTCAGGATCTTGAATATTGTCAGGATTAGAATCTTCAATTTGATTTGTATTGCTGAGAGTTGATTTACTTGTTTTTCTTCTCAATTCAGGTTCTTCTTCAACAAATTCCTTGTCTTCTTTCTCCATGATATCCTTGATAACAGGATCTGTTAGATTTTGTGAAGCTTCAGGAATTTCTTCAATTCTTAACCCTCTAGACCTTGTCTGTCTAGGTACTGTTTGAGTTGAAGAACCTCTTTTACTTCTTCTAGCACCTCTCCTACCTCTGCTTCCTCTACCTCTAGCAGGAGCAGTATAGTTTTCCATTGTCTCTCTTTGTAGTCTCAAGAATTCTTCATGTGAGAGATCTGGATATTCTTCACTTGCTGTAGAGAGTGCTTTTCTTGCATATAATTGTTGAACTCTTTTATCAGTGTGATATAGAGTAACAATTCTGCCATCTTTTGTAGAAAACTTCTGGAATAAATTTGATGCATCTTCAGGATTATCAATAATTACATCTTCATCACCTTCAGGAATTGTAGCAAGAATGTGTCCATGACCAGGTGTCAGGATTTGATCTTCCGTCAGGATCTGAGATTGCACCAATGTTCTTCCTGTCTTAACTCCAGAATCAGAAACATGAGTTGACTGCGTTGTTTGACTTTGAGAAGTTTGGATTGTCTTCATAACAACAGCATCAGAGGTTTCTCCTTGTATCACTTTGTCACCACCATCATCTCCAGTATCATCATCATTATTTCTTAATACTAGATCAGGTGTACATTTTGTCTGAATAACCTTCTCCCCCTTTTTGACATCAGGATTTGACAATAATTGCAAAATTAAGGAAAGAGAGGCTTGAATTTCAGTTACCTTAGTATCCAGAGAATCAATTCTTTGATTGATTGAGGTTTGTTCTGAAACAACAGATTTCACTTGGGATTCCACTACCCTTAGTTGTAAAGTAGTAGGCACCTTTGTAAAATTATTAAAGATATCAGTCCTCACTTTTTCAGTTGAACCCTTGATAGAATCAATCTCACTTTTCAGGCTTTTGGATAACAGAGTAGTAGCCTTCAGATGATTCTTCAAGTCTTGATTCTCTATAGATTTCACTGCATTATAGGCATGTTCAATAGCGGAAGAAAAACTGATAGATTCATCAGATTGGTGCCATGAATTGTTCCATTCATTCTGTCTAAATGCCTCTGCAGGATCAAAGGAAGGAGTAGAAAAATATTGTCTCTGATCTTTCCCAGTGAAAGCATTGCTAGCCATATATGTACTTGATGAACCAAAATTAGTTCCAAGACTAATTTTGAGTGCTGTAGCAAGCTGTTCCTTCTCTTTTCGATTCTCATTATCATCATCACTATCATCAGAAGTATCATCAGCAGTATCATGAGTAATATCAGGATCAGGAATAACAATACCTTTCAGTTTATCCTGTGGTTCTGAGATAGGATGATCCATTGGTCTTGAACGAAGTGGCTGTATCAAAATAGGTTCATTATCAGGAGCACCACTAGCGTCAGGATGAACATCCTCAGGATTTGATATGCTTGCATCAGTATTTGCTACCAATGGTTCTTGTGGAGCTTGAGGTTCAGAAGCTGCTTCAACACTTTGAGTTAAAGGTTCTTGTGTGCTTCCCTCATTGACAATGTTCTCGACCAATCTTTCAACAGAAGCTGTAGCTTTGCCTGCATCTTCACTTTGAGAAGATGGTTCTTGTGTAGCTGGAATGTTGATGTCTTCATTCTCCCTTTGAGAAAATGGTTCGTGTGTGACCATTCCACTAGCTAAGCCTTCACCCAAACTTTGATTGAGTGGTTCTTGTGTGGCAGGATCAACAGTAGCTGCTGAATTACTCTGAAATTCAGGTTCTTGTGGGCTTGATCCTTTCAGCTTCTTCTGTCTCTGATAGACTAACTCTTATGCATTCCTCTTTTTCTTTGATGTAGGTGTAAGACCAACCAAGGAAGCAGTTGTAGAAACCTTCTCCCAAGAAATTTCTCTAATCTGAGATGGAGAGGCTGGAGAGTCTGATAGAGAGACAACTTTTGTTGTTGCATCAGGAATACTAACATCAGGATTTGCTAGAGCATCAGGTGTAGATGACTCACCAGGATTTGATGTCTGAATATCAGTATCCTTCATTTGCACTGTCAAAGGAATATGATACCTGCTCTTTGATAATTTCCTTGTCTTTTGTGGTTTTGATAAAGGTACCACAGCTTTAGTAGCAGTATCAGCAACTTCCTTGTTCACATTCATCACAGAGGATATAGGTAAGTCATCCTCTGAATCACTTTCATCAATCAACCTTAACTTCCCTTTCACAGGAACATTCTTAACAACCTTATCAGCTTTCTTCACCAGGACCCCTTGTACACCCCCTTGTATCTTCTTTTTAGTGAGTGGTGTAGAGGAAAAATCCTTTGAACCTGATTGCCTTCCAGACACATCAGTTCTAGCTGATTTCTTTGATTGTACAACTAAAGTCTTTTGAGAGATAGTAGAGGTGGTTGTTAACTGTTTAGACTGTTTAGGTTGCATGCTTGTGTCAGGAACAAGGTGGGTTGGGCCTTGCCCCATAGCATTAGAAAGTAGTCCATAACGAGTAGGCATTTTCTGATGTAAGAAAAACCTAACCTCATCAGGAATAAAAGCATTTCCGCACAAAATATTTTGCCATATCAGGATTGAAAAAAAATATTCAATAAGATTAAAATAAAATTTTATTTAAGAAAACAAAATTTATTTTAACAATCCTGAATAGCGTTTTGGTTTAAGAAAAATAACCAAATTAATGGTCATAGAATTAAAACACGCTTACCAGCAAACGAGGCAAAAATATTTATGGAAAACCGAACCGTCTCATCGAGATTGTAAAAATGACCTGCACCCTTAATACACATTCTCTATAAAAGAGAACTGTTAAGCATAACATCATTTATTTATTAAAAGCACAAACCCTTTCCAGAGAAAAACTTACGAAAATCTTTCACCTTCTTCGTTTTTCAATGGCTGCCAACAATCAAAACAACATACCTGATGAAGAGCTTGACTTGATTTGGCAGGAGATGGAGGAGGCTCTTGCTGATATGGAGCCACAACCAGTTCCTGACCCTCAGGAATATGAAGCGTTTATAAACGCTATGGTTGATGTGGTGTGGCACGACTTTGTGCAAGCCAATCCTGGCTGGAATCCTCTTGAGAATCTCATTTGATGCAAGTGCTTCATGCACGGTGGAGGCAAGGAAGCATCCCGGTGATCACGATGACGATCCGCCTTCAAGTGCATCAGTTCCTCTTCTTGTCCTTTAAGCTGCTCAGGAGCATTCATGCTAATTTGCAGGGCACGTGTTCATGCTTATCTGTAAAGCACGAGTTCCTGAGTAGAAAATAAACTAGAAAAACAAATATGTAATTTCCATATTTCATGTGTAATGTATCTTCAAGTATTAATGAAATTTGTCTATTTTCTCAATTGTTTTCTTCCTGTACTTGCCTGCAAAATTTGTTAGTAACACTCATAGTGATATAGAGATGATAAATAATAAACTCTGATAATAATGAAATTGAAATTGATAATTAAGACTGAAAACTTAATCAAAGACTAAGTAATAATCTAATTGTCCAGAGTTTACCAGGAGTGTTAATGACAAATTAGCATAGAACCTCTGGTTTTCATACCAGCTTCAATATCTGAGCATCAGGATTTGACCAATTGATTTCCTGTCAGGATTGAGTCCTATCAGGATTTGATCAAAGATACATACCTTTCTGAATAACCATCAGGATTTGACAGTTATCAGGATTTCCTCTCTGTAGCTTTTCCTCAGAAATTCTCAAAAATTCATCATTCCAAGTTCATTCACCAATTTATTGAAAGTAGCTTCAGGTAGTGGCTTGGTGAATATATCAGCTAGTTGTAGATCAGTAGGAACAAAGTGAAGTTCAATTGTTCCTTCCAGAACCTGTTCTCTTATAAAGTGATATCTGATACTTATGTGTTTAGTAAGAGAATGTTGAACTGGATTTCCTGTCATTGCAATAGCACTTTGGTTATCACAATAAATAGGGATTTTTGAGTATGACAGGCCATAATCTAACAACTGATTTCTCATCCACATTATCTGAGCACAACAACTTCCTGCAGCAATGTACTCAGCTTTTGCAGTTGAAGTGGAAATAGATTTCTGCTTTTTACTGAACCATGAAACTAGTCTTCCACCCAAAAACTGACAACTTCCTGAAGTACTTTTCCTGTCTATTTTGCATCCTGCAAAATCAGCATCTGAATAACCACACAACCCAAAATCTGATTCCCTTGCATACCAAAGGCCAAGTGAAGGAGTGCCTTTGAGATATCTGAAAATTCTTTTGACTGCAATCAGATGTGGTTCTCTAGGTTTTGCTTGAAATCTTGCACATAGACAGGTTGCAAACATGATATCTGGTCTACTGGCAGTGAGATACAATAAAGAGCCAATCATTCCTCTGTAGTGAGTTACATCTACCTCTTCACCTTGATCAGGATCAAGTTTGGTAGCTGTAGCTATGGGAGTTGAAGCAGGAGTACTGTCTTGCATGTTAAACCTTGTCAGTAAATTCCTTGTGTATTTAGACTGATTAATAAAAATCCCTTCATCAGTCTGTTTAACTTGAAGACCCAGAAAGTAACTCATTTCTCCCATCATGCTCATTTGATATCTTGACTGCATAAGCTTGGAAAACTTTTCACACAGCTTATTGTTTGTTGACCCAAAAATGATATCATCAACATAAATCTGAACTAACATCAACTCCTTACCTTGATTCAAATAAAATAGAGTTTTATCAATTGCACCTCTTTTGAATCCACTTTCCAGTAAGAATTGAGTTAAGGTTTCATACCATGCTCTTGGAGCTTGCTTTAGTCCATAAAGTGCCTTATCCAGTCTGTAGACATGATCTGGATATGTAGGATCAATGAAACCAGGAGGTTGTTCAACATAAACTTCTTCCTCCAGTTCACCATTTAAGAAAGCACTTTTAACATCCATCTGGAAAACCTTGAATTTCTTATGTGCTGCATAAGCAAGAAATATCCTGATGGCTTCTAGTCTTGCAACAGGAGCAAAAGTTTCATCATAGTCAATTCCCTCTTGTTGGGAATACCCCTTTGCAACTAGTCTAGCTTTATTTCTGATAATGACTCCATCAGAATCAGTCTTGTTCTTGAAAATCCACTTTGTACCAACAATTGATCTATTCTTTGGTCTTGGTACCAGTTTCCAGACTTCATTCCTTTCAAATTCATTCAGTTCTTCTTGCATTGCAGTAACCTAATCAGCATCTTTAAGTGCATCTTCAACTTTCTTAGGCTCCTCCTTGGATAGAAAGTTATTATATAAACATTCATTCTGAGTTGCACTTCTTGTTTGAACACCTGCATAAGGATCTCCAATTATCAAATCAGGAGAATGATCTTTTGTCCATTTCCTTGCTGGTGTCAAATTGTTTCTTGAAGTAGATGCTCCCCCTGGATTGGTGTTATCTTGATTGAAAGAATTTGATTGATTTGAAGCTCTCCCTGAATTATTGCTATGCCCTCCTGATGTGTTGTCAGGATCTTCACTTGAATCAGTATCTGAAGAATTCTGTCCTGATGATTGAGTTGACTCTGAACTTGTAGTTGAATGCCGTTGCTCCCCCTCAACATTAGCACTACTAGTTGTATCACTGTTGTTTGCATCATCAGTATTAGTACCATCAGTACCTGGTGAGTCATCAGGATTTGGTGACCCATCAGTATCTGATGAATTGACAGGATCTGATTCAATTTCTTTAGGTTCCTTGGAAGCTTCATTTTCAAATAACAATCTATCATGCGAGTCTTCAATGATTCCAGATATCTTCTTATCATCAAAAGATACATGAATTGACTCCATGACAGTTCTTGTTCTCAAATTAAAAACTCTGAAAGCTCTTGATGTAGGATAACCTATGAATATTCCTTCATCAGCCTTTGTTTCAATTTTCCCTAGCTGTTCAGGATGAGTTCTGAGAACAAAACATTTACAGCCAAACATATGCAAATGCTTCAGACTTGGTTTCTTCTCCTTGAGTGACTGATAAGGAGTGACACCATGCCTGTTTATCAATGTGAGATTTTGTGTATAGCATGTTGTGTTGACTGCTTCTGCCCAGAAATATGTAGGTAATTTAGCTTCTTCCAACATAGTTCTGCCAGCTTCAATAAGAGTTCTATTCTTCCTTTATACTACTCCATTTTGCTGAGGTGTGCCAGGAGCAGAGAATTGTTGAATGATTCCTTTGTATTTGCAGAACTCTTCCATCTTTGAATTCTTAAATTCAGTACCATTATCACTTCTCAGAATCTTGACTTTGTACTTTGTGGTTGTCTCAATCATCCTCACATGATCCAACAGAACTTCAGGAGTTTCATCTTTTCTGTGCAGAAAATACACCCAGGTGAATCTAGAATATTCATCAACAATTACAAGAGTGTACCTTTTCTTACTGATGGACATGATGTTGACTGGACCAAACAGATCAAGATGTAGCATGTGATATGGTTCTTCAATAGAGGATTCTGATTTACTCTGGAATGATGTCCTTCTTTGTTTTGCTTTTTGGCATGCATCACAGAGTCCATCAGGTGTATATAAGACATTAGGTAATCCTCTTACTAACTCTTTCTTAACCAACTCATTGATGTTGCTGAAGTTGAGATGAGAAAGCTTCTTGTGCCAATTCCAACTTTCATCTACTGAAGCTTTACTGATGAAACATGTAGGGGAGCCATCAGTATCTGAGAGAATGTTGGCTTCATATATGTTACCATGCCTGTAGCCAGTTAGTACTATCTTTCCTGTTGCTTTACTGACTACTTCACAATGTGTGGAATAGAAATTGACATGATAACCTCTGTCAGTGATTTGACTAATACTCAACAAGTTGTGTTTTAGTCCCTTCACTAGAGCTACTTTTTCAATGATGACATTTCCAATGATTATATTGCCATATCCCAAGGTTTGTCCAATGTTGCCATCTCCATAAGACACAGTTGGGCCAGCTTTTTCCTCATATTCTGATAACAGGGCTTTGTTTCCAGTCATGTGCACAGAACATCCACTATCCATGACTAACACATTTTTCCTTTTACCCTGCATCAGAATAGTAAAACACTAGTCAGAATGTTTAGGAACCCACACTTGTTGGATTCCTTGTTCATGCATTTTATTAAATTTAACAGCAGAAGACTTTTTGACTTTAGCAGTCCTGACAGGATTTACTCCATCAGGATTTGCTTTGTCAGTATCAGTATTAACAAAAGCATGCTTCACTATGACATTTTCAGTTCTATCAGACTTTGTACTACTTTCAAACTTAGGCAATGGATCATAAAAGTTATAGTACAAATCATGATACTCTTTACATGTATAAATAGAATGCCATAGACTACCACAATAAAAACAGGAATTCTGTGGTTTGTAAAATACTGATCTATTCCTAACATCAGACTTAGGAATTTCAGCAATTTTCTTCTTACTCTTTTTACAATCAATAGCAAGATGATTAAAGTTACCACAGTTAAAACAACTCTTTCTAGGTGCATTTGGGATATACTTATAACCATTTTCTTTATTGATCCCAATTTTACCATTCCTGTTTCTCTTAACAGTAGCTCCCTTTTTCTTATCTGTAACCTCACAGATTTTATCTTTAAGCTGTTTCTGAGACAATAGACCTACATTCTTAGTGACTTTGTTCATGACAGGTTTAGACTTTATAATTTTAATTCCTTGAGTAGAAGAAGATCCCTTTTCAAAAGTAGAATTGGAATCCTTACCAAAAACAAAATTAACGGGAGTAATCTTAGATTTGGTTGAGTCTATAACATGTCTATAGGTCTTTGGACTGACTGTCTCATCAATGACAATTTTCTCTGCTAATATCTTATCTTCATCTGACTTATATCCTAGACACTCTTTCCAATTCTTAGAGGTATTAATCTCATGAAATTTCCTACCAGAGTCTGTCCAGGTTCTGATTTTCTCATTAGCATATTCAAGTTCTTTTTCAAGGGAAGTACATTTAGATGTCATCTCTAAGTGCATGTGTTTAGCATTATCACATTCTTTTTGTACTTCTTGCATACGAGAAAATTCAGCTTCTAATATCTCATTCCTCTTTCTAAGGTCAGACATCTCAGATAAGATTCTAGTATTCTCAACAGTTTGACTTCTAAAGCTAATATGTAATGACTTTAGAAAACGTCTTAACTCAGAAGCATTATCAGTATCAAAATCAAAGATAGTATTTAGTACCTTATCATCAGGAGCAGCAGTTACATCAGCATTGGCCATTAACGCATAGTTGACTACCTCAGTATCAGATTCTGAGGAAGAGTCCATCCAATCCTTGCTTGATGTGATGAGTGCCTTTGTCTTGTTGCATTCAGAAGCAAAGTGACCCATACCATTACACTTGTAGCATCTAACCTTTGACTTGTCAAATTTGCTACCCTTGCTGTCCTTTTTGATATACTTGTCTTTGTCTGCTTTGAAGGTCTTTTTCTGAAAGTTGCCTTGTCTTCTATTCTTCCTGAACTTCATCCTTCTGAAGTTTCTGACAATCATAACAACCATCTCTTCCATGTCTGAGTCAGAAGAATCATCACCAGTATTGGCATCAGGATTGCCATCAGTATCTGATGAAGAGTCGTCAGGATCTGATTCAGCTACTCTTGCTTTCCTTCTAGAGACCTCCATAGCTTTCCCTTTTGATTTTGCTTCTACATTCAAAGCAATTGACTTTGCCTTGCTGTGACGCCCTCCAAACCCGGGGTACAGATTTGGGGAGTCATCCGACCAACGGAACACTATTTAACACATGCATAATATATATAAAGACACAATTACCCCTTGACCAAGACCGCATCCAGATTATGGCAATGAACACAAGCTACTACAATCTTTTATTATTACAATACCAGTTTTATCAGAGTTATTACATCACAACTAAAGTTCAAATCTAGACATTAATCTAGAAAAGCAAAACAACAACTACCCTGCCAATAACAATGACTCGAGGGGCTCTCCTGGCTGCTGGTGAACTATCGGTCACGCTATGCCAACTCATACTCTCGCTTCACTGGAATAGGGTTAGAAAACAACAAGCAAGAGTGAGCCAAAATTGCTCAGCAAACATCAACGAATCATTTCTATCACAGTTGTAAGGATATGAATTTATGATATCAGAATCAACAATATTTAGCTAACACATGCTTTGTATCAATAATGATTGAAGTAAAGAATTAGAATTTGGCTTATACATTTTATTCAAATCAAAGGTTGTGCTGCTGTCCAGCCACGCATCAACCCCGGACTAGCTCATGTCATAGTCCTCTACTGGATCCTAGGCCAATCTGGGCCTTAAGTTATTCCGACCATAAATATGGCCCGACCAATTACTGGTCCATTTTTAAAAACACATGCCAAATCTATAATAGGGTATAAACTATAACATGCTCAATAAGATAAACTGAATGTATAGTAATTGCAAAAGAGCTTCAACTGTTCAGTATCAACGAAGATCGAGAAAGAATCATGAAGTAATTTCAATGGTACAGTGTACTCATTCAATAAGGAAATCAATATTGGTAATCGTTAATCAATGACCGTAATCGGTAGTCAAGATGGAAGTCAAATAATCAATGGTTGTCAATGATAATCAAAGGATGATAAATAACAACAATAGGTGGTAAACAATAATCAAGTGAATTGGAAATAAGGGTTTCCGATGCAGATCAAATCAAAGAATCAAGAATCTCTAAGGAAATGGAATCAGTTGTCCAAATGCGGTTAAAAGATTGATAATTTGAATTGTTCTGGGGATAACGGTATTCAAGTAATCAAGACAATAATAAATTTTATCACAAGTAAGGGCACAGATACTTGCCTGGTCTAAGCTGCTGTCGGATCGACTCTGCTCACTCTACTTTCCCCTTTCCCTTGCTCCGGGAACTCGATTCTATAATTAACAACTCATCACAATAAGTCTAACTATTCTCGTTCTACTCTCGACACTTATTCAACCAATAATCACATTTAAACAAGTAACCGGTTACGTATCGGACGTCCGGTATAGTTTACGATATTTAAAACTCAGATATTTGCCCTAGTACGGGCATATACAGACTATAAAACACAACACACAATTAATATGAACCATATAGCACTTATAAACATTTTTAAAACATCATACGGAACTTATTCGAATTTTAATAAGTCATTACTAATTTTTAAATCACAAATCGGATTTTTAAATCCAATATAAACATTTAAATGAAAATAAATCAATTAATAAAATTAATTGACACTCTTTAAATACTCAAACTATTTTTAAATAATTAAATAGGCTTGAAAATAATTAAACTGAATTTTTAATTAATTAAATCTAATTAATAATTAATTTTTAAGAATTAATTGATTAAAAGAATTAACCAATTAATTAATAAATTAATTATTAATTAAAAATAATTAAAATAATTAAGTTTAATCAATTTTCGGATTTAAAATAATAAATATAATTTATCAGAATTTTTCTGATATTAAAATATATTTTTAAAATAAAAATATGAATTTTTAAAGTTTTTAAACTATTTTCGAATTAAATTTAAAAAATAAAATTCAAAAACAGTTTTCTGAAAATGAATTAGGGTTTTGAAGATTGAAACCGGGTCGAAAAATCGGGTAAACGGGTCGGGAAGAACAATTTCGGGTCGCCAAGAACAACCCACCGGATTCTGGGTTTTCCAGAATCCGGCCGGTCTCCGGCCGCCGGAATTATTCGATTCCGTCCAAACACAAATCAAACCAGAGGGCTTTTGTTCGCCTTTTCAAGCCAAACAAAACCCACACATCAAAACATCTGTCCCTAGCCGGAATCGTGCCCAGAATCCGTTCAAAGAATTCTCCGGCAACGACCTCGGCCGGAAACCCGATCTACCTATTCCGTACATGAAACTCAAAGATTAATATACCAAAATGAAGCTTATAACTCATACAATAAAAGCCCTTTATCAAAAACAATGTCAGATCAATATCAAGAACGTACAAATCGAAAGAAGAAATCGGGTCAAAACCCGAAATCAAAACCCGACTAAATTGAACATAAACATGAAATTAAAGCATGGATTCTTGCTAATTAGAACCCTAGGAACATGTTAGAAGCAACCAATTGAACGGAGAATCAACAGAATGAAAATCCCCAAATCGAATCAAGAACCCTAGTTATAATTCGAAACTTGTAAAATCAATATAAAATCGAATACTTACCAGATGATGATGAGGTTGGAAGATTCTGAAACTAGATTTTTGGAGCTTTGATTTGAGTATAAGAACTTCAAATTTGGACTTCAATAACACTTAGAACGAATTGATTGAAGATCAAGAACACAAAAATAATTTTTGGGAATTTCGGATTTTTTGAGTAATTGCTGAAGATTTGCTATGAGTTATGAAGTCTGATTTGTCTTTTTATATTTCTGGAAAAATAATACCCCAAATAACATTTTTGGATCGATATTGATTCGTTAGATCGTTTAAAAACCCTAATTAGGTCAAAAACACGTTTTACGAAAAATAAGGGGTTAAAAAGGTTGATGATTATCCAAATTGATATATATCATTATATAACTAATGCTCAAGAATACTAGGGCTATAACAACTTCAATATTGATATAGAACGATAAATCCGTCCCCTTAAGCAATTAGGGTTCGGAACGATTTTTCCTTTTTCGGATCAAAAATTGAAATTGATTTGCAGAATCAAATAGGTAGGGTTAAATAGAATCCCATAACCCTTTCGATAACGATTCGAATACGAAAGACGAAGAATTAAAAATGAATGTACGAAATTTCAACGGGGCCTTGAATTATCAAAACGGCTCAAATTTGAAGAAAATTCCAAATGACGAAATTTTTGAAAGGGGCTTCTGACTCACCATTTAGCACATAATCACACACTAAATATCATATAATAATATTCCAATATTCCAAAATAAATATTTTAGATTAAATATATCATTTAATCAAATAATAAAATTCACGGATATTACACTTGCTGCTTTTCTTGTTCTTTCTCTGTTGAACTTCAAGATCATGAGTTCTTAGCATCCCATAGATCTCATCAAGAGACACAATGTTCAGATCATACTGGTGTCTAATGATTGAGGTCTGAGTATCCCATTCTTCAGGTAAAGCTCTAAGAAATTTGGTGTTTGAATCTTCAGTTTCATATACTTTGTCAACTAAGGATAAGCTGTTCAATAGTGTCAGGAATCTATCATATAGCTCAGTCAGGCTCTCTTCAGGTCTTGCATCGAATTGTTCATATTCTTGAATCAATAGAGCCCTTCTGTTTTTCTTGACAGATGCAGATCCCTGGCACTGAGTTTCCAAAGTATCCCAGATTTCTTTTGAAGACTTGCATGCAATCACTCTGTTTGACATGACAGCATCAAGGCTATTATGCAAGATATTCTTTATCTTTGGTTCCCTGAGTACATGAGCTTTTTCTTCTGGAGTCCATTCAGCTTTAGCTTTGACCACATAATGTTCTGGTACTGTATCTGTTCGTTCTACGAACTTTGTTGGTATATATGGTCCATCACGAATCCTGTCCAAGTAGTCAGGATCCATAGCCTCCAGGTACATCAGCATCTTTACCCTCCATGTAGGATATTCTGATATCTTTAAGATGGGGATCTTCATGCTTTCATACTTGGTTGTCGACATCTTTAGATCGTATCTGATTCAGAATTAAATCAGTTTGCTCTGATACCAATTGTTGCCCAGTAATAATCTATTGTAGAAGGGGGGTTGAATACAATAGTGTAAGATAATCGACTTCTTAATGTATATATCACAAATATGAAAAGAAAGATAACAGCTTTATTAAATCTGATATAAAACTGTTACAAACTCTCTCAAGAAATTCTGATGTTCTTGAGAGCTGCTAGTTTACAAAAACTCTCTCAAGAAATTCTATGTTCTCGAGAGCTTCTATTCGATTATGTTCTCTCTCGAATGAATACATAAATCGAAACCAAGACTGTGTTTATATAGTGCACACAGCTTCTCTATCAATAACAAGATAAGTCCTAATCAATAACAAAGATAGAAACCTATCCTTAATCGATAGCTACATTCTACAAACCAGGAACAAATAGAATAAACTTCCATGTTTATCTAGACTCCAAATATAACTCGAAGTAGGAATCCTGATCAGCTTCAAGTTCTGATGATCAATCCTGATCATAGTCTGAGTAGGAATCCTGATGATCAATAAGATACTGACGCTTGATCAAATACTGATGACCATGCAATACTGATGACGTCAGCAATCCTGATCAGTTGAGTCTAGCTTCTGACGATCATTGAATTCTGATCTAACAATAGTTTTCTCCATTTTTAACCAAGAAAAGCTTAAAAAGTTTACTGTTTTTCATTGTTAAACTCGTTTTAACCGTGAAAACTTTACTGTTTAAGTTTTTAGACATTTCTGATTGGGAAACCATCGAACTTGACATTTGAATTGAATATTGGTTAGTATTCAAGGGTTCTAACGTTTACAAGTGTTCGAATTTTTGTGTTAGTGTTAAAAGGGGTAAAATTGTTTTTAGGGTAATTTTTTGTTAAGAGTTTGATTAATTAGAAATAATTAATTAAATTTAAAGGAAAAATAGTTTTGGTTATTTAAATTTTCTGGAAATTTTAAAATATGGCTGGAGAATTTATTATTACCAAGACTAATCATGTCTCGTTTCAAAATCTGCAAGCCATTACGAATCCTCAAATTCGTGCATGGGCAGAGTTTTTGAATATACGTTCATTAGTGGCATACGCTGTAAGTACTCCTGTAGTCCTTTGTATCGATCAATTGACTGCGTTGTACACAACCGCCACGGATACAAGTGAGAATAATATAAGGTCCTTCAGTTTTGTTGTGCCAGGGGGCAGGACAATCAGGGTGACGGAACATGATTTTAATAGAATTTTACATTTTCCAACAGAAAATCTTGTTCCTGATCCCACAACTGAGGAAATACATGCTTTCTTCACTCTTATCAGAAGTCAACAACCTAACTTCTTGGTGGGAGAGTTCCTAAAGCATTACCTGCCAAAGCCATAGAATTTTTTCTTTCATACCCTGATACATGTTTTTACTGCCAAGCTAACAAATCTGCATGGCATTCCCTTATTCCTTCAAAAGTTAGGGTTTGCCATTGCGAACAACAGGCATATTAACATAGGACGGATAGTGATTGATCAAGTAATTCTGTGCATGGGACCACTGGATGAAAGAACATGCATAAATGAAGATGTGCTCTGTTTCTATCCTAGGTTCCTACAGCTAATTCTCAATGATATCTTAACAGATGATGAACGAGAGATCTTTGAAGGTGAAGCCAACCAGGAGTGCATGAGAATGAATAGCAATGCCATAACCGCTCTCATTAGGAAGATCAACTATCTTCCAGGGGTACCCACTGTTCTCACTGAATATCTAAGAACGGTGCCCCTACCACTTCTACCCCCAGGGGAACAGGTAAATCAAGGTAATATTCCACAACCTGAACCTGTAATGGCACCTGTACCAATGGATGTTGATCCAGAGCCCTTAGTGGCCATTCCTGACCAGGAGGTTGCAAACCCACAACCTCTAACCACGGTCGAAGAGCCTTTGGAAGAGCCAAATGAAAACATAAACGAACCTCCTTCCCCTACTATACCCATTAAAGAACCATCCATGAGTGTAGAGGGAGATAGTGCCAAAGCAGCACCACATAAGGAGATACACCCTTCAACAGCAGCTCTGCCTTCCTCTAAAAGGAGAAGAACAGAAACTGAGGCAACTGCTGATACTTCATTTCTCTCATTTAAAGAGCCCTTTACTGATTTTTCTGATGCTGATTGGGCTACGCTAACGAAAGCAATATCTGAACCAATAGCTCAATCAAGTAAAGAAGAATTGACGGAAGCAACTGGTGTTCCGACCATATTACGGTCAGGTTCACTGGTTGAAGGTTCTCAGAACCAAGGGTCTTCACAGACGTCGAGAGAAGGCTTTGACCTAAATGCACAATCTAAAAGGTCATTGTCTACCTTCCCAGATGGAACATATCTGGATCCTGCGGGTAAAGGGTCTGACGTAGGTGCAGATCGGCAACTCGTTGACAGTGAATCAATTACTATTGAAGAGTCAACTGAGGTGAAGTCTTTACAGACTCACGGGGAAGATTCGGGATCTCTGCTGTTAAAAGAGCCTGTTTCTAACCCCCTAGAGATTCAAACTCTAGATCCTTCAAAGGATATATCATCTAAGGATGATCAGCAACTTGGTTTATCCAAGGACGGGGACTTGCGAAGCCCCATTGCACCACTGGTGACCTCCTTAAGGATGGCTACGGTGATCTCTTCTGCAGGTACAATCAGCACAAAGGATTTGAGTGAAACAAAAACACTTACACCTGGCCTGAGTGGGAAAGGAAAAATGATTCAAACACCGACAGAAACATTGGGTGTACACCCAGAGCCAAATGTGAGGAGTGACACCCTAACCCTACCTAATATTAATGATCTGCTGTTACCAACAGAAAGAGAGCTACAAGTTCAATCTTCCCTCAAGGAGATGACAGTTCGAGACAAAGAAGGAAATCCACTATTCAAGGTTCCACTGCGACCTTCCTTTGACCAAGGGATCTCCTCCAGTCAAGACAATGTTTCTTTAAAGTCTATTCAAGAGAAAGTTGACTTGGCTGCAGCTGATTCCAGAAGAACATTCAGGGTCATTGGCAGTGCATCTGGCACTATAACAGGTACGAAGCAGGTAGTGGACTCCTTAAAGAAGGAAGCTATGGAAGAACTGGTCGAGCTAAGGATGGACGTCAGGGAACTTAAAGATGGATTCATGAATGAAGTAACTGCACTGTCACAAGGACATGAAGCTTTACGAGAAGACGTTCTGGTTATCCGGGATGGTCAAGCGCGGGTAAAAGATGCAATGAATTCCCTTTCACGAGTGGAGTCTAAGCTAAACAAGAGGCTGGATCACATGGAAAAGACTACCAACTCAAGATTGGAGAACATTGACCTGTCGCTAGCTTCAATAAATGAATTTAATAAGCAGCTTATGGATTTCTTGGAGAATCAAGGTGACGGAGTACAGTCTATATGGAGTATGCTAAAGAACCAACAATCTGGACAACCTGGTTCTTCATATCAGCAACCTAATCCTTCTAATTTCTTTTATGCTGAGGATGCTTTTATCGAGGATTCCTCAACTAAGGGGGAGAAAGTTGGAGAAGGGGTGAAAGATAAATGGGGAGTTTGGGAGACTGTTGAGGCTATTCCAATCAGACAGTACTGGATTAAGGAGCTTGTAGAGGAAGACAAGGAAAGTGAAGAGGAATTTGAGGTCATGCATGAGCAACCTATTCAAGAGGAGCATGAGCCATATTATCCAGAGCCAATAGAACATCCTATCTTGGATGATGATATGGAAGTAGCAAATTCTCTATCACCTGAAGAAGAAGCTGCCTTGGAAGCAATAAGAGCTCAGAGAGCTGCAATAGATGCCAGGCAAGCTGAGAAAGAGAAACAGCAAGCAATTCTGAGAAGCGAAAAGCTAAAGAGAATGAAGGTGTATAATGAAGTGAGGAAGAAGAAGATGATAGATCTGGCAAAGAAAGATGGTACTGAATGGGAAATGGCTTATAAAACCTTTTGCGGAGTTGAAGACGGATTAGAAGTCAACGACAATGCTGAGGTGGAAGTTATTATTCAAGACATCAGAAGTGCTAATCTTGAAGATCAGACTTACTTTAAAGCACTGAGAAGCTCTATAATCTGTCTGAATGCTGGGGTTAAAGCAAATGGTGCCTGGAGCTTATTAATCAGTTTTCTGGAGAAAGGTACATTTGTGATTTCCACTAAATTTCTAGAACAGAGGACATATACAGAATTGCAGGCTATACTCATCAAGATCCAAAGAACCACAAGGCTAAATGAACTGCTCCGTGAGCATGTTAAGGAGATCGTGATGAAAGTCAGTCCAGAGATTACTGAAGATCCTCCAATGATTAGATTCATGACGAATGACTTGTTCAGAATCTGCTATTTGGCTGAGGACAAACTGAGGGACTACCCAAGCAACTATCTAATCTCAGTTGAGAAGTATCTTAGATCCACTGGATTCTCATCAACGGAGAAGGACAAAGCAGCAGACACTCTTAGAAGATTTCTAATGGAGAATGTTCCTTACTATAGGAAAAGAGTGGAAAGAGGATTGGAAGTGCATACCAGACTGCCAAACATGCCAAAGCTAAACAAGAAAGATGTTAACATTGCATGGTTATGGGCTGGAGTGGGTCAAGAGGTTGAATATATTGGAAGACACATCCAAGGAGCAATCCTTAAACCTGGAGAACCACTGCACTATCTATCAGTGATTGATTATCAAGCTGCTAACTCCGATCCAATGATTGAAGAAGGTGAGATTGGAATGGACTGAATGTTGAAGCAAAGAACAAGAGAACTATCAGCTCAGACTAGAGGAGCAACTTCATTGTATAAAGTTTAATTGTTTTTTGATTTATGAAATCTGGAAATGTATATATATCTGATCCAGAATGCATTGATATTATTACTCTGTCTTACTTTAAGTAGTTTAATGTTTCCTTAGTTAGTTGAGTTATCCTCGAAGTATTTGCTTGTCGAACTCTATCCAATCAAATAGGGGGAGATTGTAAAGCATAATGTAACATAAGATGTAAAAGAGATAACTACAACTCAACAAAGGACAAGACATACAATAGTATTAATAGAAGCACAGGAATCCAGAATCAGAGAAGAAAAGGTAAACTCAAAAAATCAAAATACGTTATGTATTCTTGAAGTCCGTAAACAGGTCACGGAAAGAAGTTCATGAAAATGTTCAAGCCTCAGTGACAGCAATAGAAACAAGACTTTGAAGACGACAGAAGTATGTGAATGATTTAGGGTTCAGTACCACGGGATTCCAGTGATGAAGCAACCAGAACGACAAGGGACGTATCAGCAGCATTATAATTGAAGTCATAAAATAAGAATTGATCAAGTGTTATTCATCTGTGAACCAGACCAGTTGCACTAGGTGACGGCACTGAAAAGATCAAGTTGTTTTATCGTCTCAGAAGAAATTGATACAGTCCAAAACTTAAACACCCAGGAGCTCAGGAGTAATTACTAAAGGACAAAAGACAAGAAAAAGTATTCGATAGTTTTTCTTTTGAAAAAACTATCGAATGGTGGTTGAAGTGATTCATTGAATAACCAAGTGAATTAATTTGGCATTCGATAGTTTTGATTTAAAAACCATCGAATGGCAAATTGATTTATTCCATTCGATGGTTTTTTAATCCATTCGATGGTTTTTCAATTCATGGAGCAGGTGAAAAGTTGTGCTTGTCTGACAGGTTGATGAAGATCCAACGGCCAAGAATATTCTATTCTAAATGGTTCGATGGTTTTCAATTTAAGTCTGCAGTTAATATAGAGTGAAGAATGTGTCTTCTTAAGTTAATGATTTCAACACAGAGACATTACTGAGAGAGAGAAGAGCCGGAGAAAATTATCAGAGAAATTAATAGTGCTCAGAACTTGATCATTGTTTTGTATTTGTGTAACCTAAAACTCATTGACGCTAATCTACGGATTAGAAATTGTAGCACCCATCGAGGTTTATATTTATAAAAAGATATATTCCCCGAAACTTGATTTGGTTTGGTGTGTTTGATTTCGTTATAGAACTGAAAGATTAATCCGCGAACGAAATTAAATTATTTGTGAGTATCGTATTCAACCCCCCCTTCTACGATACTTTGGACCTAACAACATATTGGAAAACATGATAAGCTGCTCTGATGGGATGCATAAAACTGATACACGAAACTAAATCTCATCCCTCAGATCATCAGCTAATATTCCTGTTAGGCTCAAGACATGTCTGAATACCACTATTAATAAGCCTACACTATGTGATTATGTCACACTACATGACCTAGTGATTTCTATCACTGGGATATAGTATAGGTCTCTAAATGTACTTGTCTTGTTCTCATGAACAATAGCTTTATCATGTATGCTCAGATCTATAATGAGCTTAGTAAAGTTTCTTGCATCTAGATTGTATATAGGCCATTGAATATTTGTCCTGGTAGAAGTTCAGTAATGTTCATGCAGCAGGATAGAAATGAATAAGGCCATGAAGAAATAAGTTGCAGAAATTTGTCTAAGGCATTATATAGCAAAGTCAAAGGCTATATCGCGTAGTCCTCGCAAGGGAGATCGCGAAGTCAGGAATGAAGTGGAGTTCACGATATCAACACTTAGCCGTTTATAACAAGACAACTCAAGGTACAGAATCAAGAATCAAAAGAGACAAATACTGAAGCATTTGTTCTGGCAAGGTGGTCCAAAGAACAGATGGCAAATCTACAGCTAAACTTGGAGAGAAAGATAAGAGACAAGCAGCTACAGAAACGGGAAAGACTCCGAAAAGCAGGTGGTCCTTCCTGACACAGTTAACGTCTTATGGCAGGACAAGTTGGACTTTCAGCAAGGGGTAACTGTGTAAAAATAGGTGTGTTCACTAGTTTGTATAGGGCTTATATATATCATGCACATCCTATTGTAAGCTGTAAGAGAGATACACCTAGTTATTTGCTAAGCTCTTTTCTCTGTAAGCAAGCAAGTACAAACTGTTCTTGTTTAGAAGCCAGAAATTCGATTGTGAATTTCTTGGAATGCTGTAGTATTTAATTTGCTTATACAAAGTAGATTAAAGTGATTGTGCGTGTTGTTTACTTTCTGCATATTACATAGCATAATCATATACAGTTTACATTTAGTTTCAAGAAAGCAAAAATCCATCAAACTATCCATTCAACCCCCCCCCCCCCCCCTCTGTCTAGTTTCTAGGTGATATTCATTCCTAACAAGTGGTATCAGAGAGTAGGCTGTTAACGTACAAACAGGAAAAGATCAAGAATGAGTTAACAGAAACTGAGCAGTATCAAGATTCCTCCCTTTAACAAGGAGCACTACAGTTTATGGAAAAAGAAGATGTTGCTTTTCATCAAAGCTTATAACCCCATGTATTTAGATATTCTAAAGCATGGTCCCTTTATTCCAATGATCGAGATTGGTGAAACAACTAATGGCACTGAGATTGTACCAGCAAAACATGTGCCCAAAGACCCCTCAAAATACACTGATCCTGAAAAGGAGAAAGTAGCACTGGATGGACATCTTCAACTTATCATTTGTGAATCTATGGACTTCAACATGTATGGCACTGTTGCTCATTGTACTAGTGCCAAGAAGATGTGGGATCTTATAGAAGTGCTCTGTGAAGGAACTACTGAAGTAAGAAAGAACAAGAAGCAGATTCTTGTTTCACAATATGAAGCCTTCATGGCTCAGCCGAAAGAGGGAATCACAGAAGTGTTTGAGAGATTCAACAAGCTGATAAACGAGCTCAAACTCTATGACAAACACTATGAGACAGAAGAGCTCAATATGAAGTTCTTACTAACTCTTCCAGATCACTTGGAACCAAGAATCTCTTCCCTTAAAGAAAGAGATCTAACAAAGATTGGTTTTGATGTGTTGTATGGTGTTTTGAAGACATATGAGTTAGAGCTGTTTCAAAAGAGATCGATTCAAGCAAAGCAAGGATTAGTGGCCAATACCTCCTGTGCCCTTATTGATGACAATCTAGGTCAAAGAATGGATTCTCTAAAAATCAGTCATGTCAAGATTGAGGAACTGGAAAGTGATGACACTGGTGATGAAACTCAGGTTGTGTATGATTTACCTGAAGAGGATGAGTTCTACAGCATTGATGAACTGGACAAGATGGAAAACAAATCTTTTGCTTATATGGCTAGGAGATACCCTAACATAAGGTTTAAGAGGAAGCAGCCATTCAAGTCTAGATTCAATAGTGGAAATGCTGGTGGTTCAGGTAGCTCAAACTCTTTCATCAAAGGAAAAGGGATTACTGGTGCAGTTAAAGGAGGATACAAATCTGGGAGTGTGGATAGGTCCAAAATAAGATGCTATAACTGCAATGAACTTGGGCATTTTGCCACTGAGTGCAAAAAGCCTAAACAGGTCAAGAAGGACAAAGCATACTTAGAGCTTGAAGCTAAGTATGAGGCTCTACTCAAGAAACAGCAGGGTAAAGCTTTTATTGCTGAGGGAAAATGCTGGGATGACTCTGATGAAGAAGAAGAACAAGAGTACTCAAATTATGCCTTGATGGCATTTTCTGATGATGGTGATTCTAGTCAGGTACCTATTCTTACTTCTCTTGATATAACTCCCCTTCAATATAAGCAAACTATTGAAGATATGAGTACTGAGATGTTTAATATTCATACTAGCATGTTAGTAGCTAATGAAGAAATTGATAGACTAACTGCTAAGAATCTTGAGCTTACAGAAAAGAATGAGGAACTTGAGTTAATGGTTGTGAACCTGGATGGTTTGAAAAAGGAGGTTGAGTATCTTAAAAACAAAGTGATTTGTGCTGAACAGATAGAGTAAGCCCTTAGGGAACAAATTACTGAAACTGAACTGAAACTAAGAAGCTTTAAGAACTCCTCTGAACTTATTCAAACCTATCACAAGGAACACACTGAAGACTGCAAGGTTGGAGTTGGTTTTGACTATGATAATGACAAGGGAAGGAAGAAGGTCAAGGGCAAAGGAAAAGAATCTTTTACAAACAAAAATGCCCCAACCATACTGTCATGTGTTGAACAACCCATCTTCAAAAAGAGTGTTGTTAAGTTTGATGAGGAACTACTGATCATCAAGCAACAACTACTTGAAGAAGATGAGGCTGCTAAAAACACTTCTTCCTCTCCTAAATCTGTCAGTCAGAAAGAAACCAAAGACAATCTTGTCAAGAGTCCTAAAGCAAAGAAAGAAGTTGTTAAGAAGAGGAAACAAAACAGAAATGGTAAGGTAGGTGTCAACAAGGGTAACAACTATGCTTATGTGCCAAATGCTCCCAGGAAACAATGTCAGAAATGCCTATCTGTTAATCATTTGACTCATAAGTGTAGTAAGCCTGAGGTTGTTGAAGTTGATGACCTGAGTAACCATTCTGCTAGTATAAACTCTAGTCATGATTCCTTCTGTGGTAAGCCTAATTGCATGACATGCTATGTGACTGTGATTGCTAACTGTTTATCTCTTAAGCATAAACTTGATTCTGCACAATCTAATGAATCACACACACACATGCATCCTCACAGGACAGGATCCCCAATCAGGGTTGAGAGGGTGAACACTTCATGTGAGCCTAAGAGTGTGAACTCCAAAGCCACAAACAATATGAAGTATCCTACTGTGATGAATGCAACTTATGACAGAAGAATTGTTAACAAAAATGTTTCTAAATCAACTGGACCCTACCATGTGTGGGTACCAAAAACAACTTAGTTACTTTGTGAATGCAGGGCAACATGAATAAAAGATTCATATGGATCTTGGACAGTGGATGCTCAAGTCACATGACTGGTGATATAGCCCTGCTATCACATTTTGAGGAAAAGGCTGGCCCATCAGTAACCTTTGGAAATGACAACATTGGTTATACCATGGGATATAGCTGTGTTAAATCTGGAAATGTCATTATTGAAGATGTAGCATTTGTTGAAGGACTAAAGCACAACCTCTTGAGTATTGGACAATTCACCAACAGAGGCTTCAAAATGGAATTTGATGGAGATCAATGTCTAATATCAAAAAGAGGAAGTGGTGAAGTTGTTTTAACTGGTGTAAAGAAAGGAAGCCTGTTTGTAGCTAATCTTAAGGCTGCAAACAAGGGAGAAATTTGTTGTTTATACACTCAAGCCACAAATGAAGAATTCTGGCTGTGGCACAAGAAATTGTCTCACTTGAATGTTCAGGCAATGAACTCTCTGATAAAGAGAGAACTCATCAGAGACATGCCTGCTTTGGAGTTTGTGCAAGATGGAGCATGTGAAGCATGCCAAAAAGGAAAAATCAAGAGATCTAGTCACAAGAACAAGTTGCTTAATACAAACTCAAAACCTCTGCAGCTAATTCACATGGATCTATTTGGCCCTGTGAATGTAATGTCTCTTTCCAGGAAGAAATATGCTCTAGTTATGGTTGATGATTATTCAAGATACACTTGGGTGGAATTTCTGTTCTCCAAGGATGAAGCACCTCAAGTAATTATAGAGCATATTAAGAGAGTTGATAAAGAAGCTCAAAGCACTGGTTCCTCTGTAGTTGCATTGAGAAGTGATAATGGAACTGAGTTTAGAAATTCCACA
This sequence comes from Heracleum sosnowskyi, assembly GCA_030848705.1. Classification (NCBI taxonomy): domain Eukaryota; kingdom Viridiplantae; phylum Streptophyta; class Magnoliopsida; order Apiales; family Apiaceae; genus Heracleum; species Heracleum sosnowskyi. The sequence continues at coordinate 117,791,707 of CM061239.1, forward strand.
TTGTATGAGTTTTGTAAAGATAAAGGAATTTCCCAACAATTTTCAGCTCCTAGGACTCCTCAACAAAATGGAGTAGTTGAGAGAAAGAATAGAACTCTCATTGAAGCTACAAGGACAATGCTGTTGGATGCAAAGCTACCTACTAGCTTTTGGGCTGATGCTGTTAACACAACATGCTATGTGCAGAATAGAACATTGATAAATAAGAAGTCTGGAAAAACTCCTTACTCATTAATGACTGGAAAAAGAGCATCCTTCAAGCATCTGCATGTGTTTGGCAGCAAGTGTTTTGTGATGAAAGATACCTCAGAACATATTGGAAAATTTGATGCTAAGGCATTTGAAGGTATCTTCATTGGATACTCTCTGGAAAGGACAACATACAGAGTGTTTGTACCTGAGCAACACAAAGTTATGGAAAGCATGGATGTTACTTTTGATGACAAGAAGACTCCTGGACTTGAAACAAGTGAACAAGACAGTGTGCCATTAAGATTTGAGAACCAAGGATATTTAGAGGATTCTGATAATGAGGATGAACCCCCTGATCAAACTGTCCCAGTAAATGAAGATCTTGAAGTTGATAATCCTCCTCAAACACCTGTGCAAGGATTCAAAAACACAGGGGGAGAAGAAGATAATGCAACCTTCAATCAGAATGATCCTGATACTAGTCAAGAAAATGAACAGGGTCACACAAGGAAATGGGACAGAGCCCACACTAGGGATCAAATCATTGGAGATCCTAGTGAGGGAGTTAGAACAAGAAGGGCAACATTAAATACATGTCTGTATAGCTGCTTTCTGTCACAAGAGGAACCTAAGGTAGTTGAAGAAGCTTTGAAGATTTTTGATTGGATTGTTGCCATGCAAGAAGAATTGAATCAATTTGAGAAAAACAAAGTATGGGAGCTAGTGCCACCTCCTGAAAGAAAGAATGTTATTGCCACCAAATGGGTATTCAGAAACAAGATGGATGAAGAAGGAGTGATAATTAGAAACAAAGCAAGGCTGGTTGCCAAAGGATACTGTCAGCAAGAAGGCATTGATTATGATGAGACATTTGCACATGTAGCAAGACTGGAAGCCATCAGAATCTTCCTGGCTTTTGTAGCCCACTCAAATTTCAAGGTGTATCAAATGGATGTGAAAAGTGCATTTCTCAATGGTGATCTTGCTGAAGAAGTGTATGTATCTCAACCACCTGGCTTTGAAAATGAAAACTTTCCAGAATTTGTGTACAGACTGCTTAAGGCACTCTATGGACTCAAACAGGCACCAAGAGCCTGGTATGAGACTCCATCTCAATTACTTCTTGAGCATCAATTTACCAGGGGTACAATTGACAAAACCCTATTCTTCAAGAAGCATGGAAATGATATCATTCTTGTTCAAATCTATGTGGATGAGATCATCTTTGGCTCTTCAAACGAAACTCTGTGAAAGGTTCTCTAAGTTGATGAAAAGCAAATATGAGATGAGTATGATGGGAGAATTAACCTACTTTCTGGGTTTGCAAGTACATCAAAGGGAGGATGGCATCTTCATAAACCAATCAAAGTATGTCAAAGATCTTTTGAAAAAATATGGTTTAGAAGACTCATCCCCTGCAAAAACTCCCATGTCCACTACAATCAAGCTTGATGAAGACAAGAAAGGCAAAAGAGTAGACATCAAGGTTTACAGAGGCATGGTTGGATCACTACTCTATCTCACTGCTAGCAGGCCTGATATCATGTTTGCCACATGCCTTTGTGCAAGGTTCCAGTCTGATCCCAATGAATCTCACATGATGGCTATCAAAAGGATTTTCAAATATCTGAAAGGGACTCCTAATCTTGGGCTATGGTATCCAAAGGGCACTGGGTTCAATCTGGTTGGCTACACAGATTCTGATTATGCTGGATGCAGAATTGACAGGAAGAGCACATCTGGAAGCTGTCAGTTCTTAGGTCAAAGGTTAGTGTCCTGGTTTAGTAAGAAACAACAGTCCACAGCAACATCCACAGCTGAGGCTGAATATATTGCTGCTGGAAGTTGCTGTGCTCAATTGCTTTGGATTAGAAATCAACTCATGGATTATGGACTAGTGTTAGAACACATTCCTCTATTGTGTGATAATACTAGTGCAATATCCATAGTTGCCAATCCTGTTAATCATTCTACTACAAAGCACATTGAGATCAGGTACCATTTCATTAGGGAACATGCTGCAAATGGTACCATAGAAGTCTCTTATGTTCCAACTGAGAAACAATTAGCTGACATATTTACTAAGCCTCTGAATGAAGCTGTCTTCAACAGACTTGTGAGTGAAATTGGAATGCTCAATCCTTCATTTAGTTGTTCTAAGTAAGTATGCTAGTTAATTGTTGCAGCAGTAAATTTTCACTGTATATAAATGCTCTAATTATTTGGAGTGAAAATTAGCTGAGATATGATCTATAAATATTTCAGTATTTTACTGTATATTTTTCAAATCATATTTGGTTGAGGAGTTGTGAGCTTTTGAGACATCTCGATATAGATGATTTTGAGAGTTCACGACATAATACAAATCAAACAGACTTATATCGCAAACTGTTAAAATTGTGAGACTTTGCGATATAGTTCATTTCATGAGTTTGCGACATAGTTCATTTTAATGACTTTGCGACTTAGAATAACTATATCGACAAGTCTCCATATTTGACAGAATTTTGATTTAAATTTACTTTATTTCAATTTTTGATTTAAGTCTGACAAAATCTTTAAAAAAAAAAGAAAAAAAAAGGGAGTTTTAGACAAGGTATTTTCACTATATCACAAAGTCATCCAAATTCTGATATCCTCAAGACTTTGCGACATAGTTTAATTCAGGACTCTGCGATATACTTTGCAAGGACTTTGCGGTACAGGCCATTTTGAGACTTCGCGACATACATTTAGTCTGTACATATTCATAACTCCATATCGCAGTGTCTCTATCATATAAATACTTTTTGTCGACCGTTCACAACTTTTCATCTTGTCATTTGCTCTCAATTTCTAAAACCTAAACTCTTCTCTCTCTTCTTCAATCTCAATCTCAATTTCAATGGCACCCAAATCTCAAACAGCTTCCTCTTCAAGCCCTTTAAACATTCCCAAAGAAACAAATCTTCTCACCATTCCCTCTGAGGCTGAGGCTAACCCAAGGTACAATTGTTTTGTACGGTTCTTGAACACTTCCTACCTACGCCAAGCCCTAACCCTGAACCCTACATTGTATATCGATGTGTTGGAAGGATTCTGGAGAACGGCGTTGGTATCAACTATGGCTAGGGAAGATGGAACCTCATTCCAGGAAGTTAGTTGTTCAATTGGAGGCAAACACTTCCAGTTTGGTGAAAAGGAAATCAATGAAGCTTTAGGGTTCAAGGTGGAGGGTCATGACCAAGAAGCTACAGATGCTCAAATCGTAGACTTCATGACCTTCATTCTGTATGCTGATGAGATAGATACTGGAAAGCTAAATAAGAAGTTTGTGAGAAGGGAGTGGTCATTTATGTTTGACGCACTCCAGAAAGTGTTTCTATGCAGGAAGACATGATGGGACCATATCAGTCACATTGCTGTGAAGCTAGCCTACTCCCTGGCCAACAACCAGGAGATCAATGTGGGAGCCATAATTCTCAAGGAATTGGCTCAGAGGCTAGGCAGGACCGTTCGTGGTAGAGGTAATGACATCTTTTACCCTCGTTTCCTTCAAGTTATTTTAAATTTTCTTGATGCAAATATCCATGAATTGGAGGGTATAGATAAAACTAAAATGGCTTATTCCAAGTCCATGTCCAAAGTACTATTTGGCTCATTGGACACAAGGAATCAAGTGGATGTGATTCTAAGTGTGACCAAGCATATGCAGGACACATTTGAGTCTTATCCACTTGATAAGCCCATATACCATGAACTTTCCTGGACAGGGGAGGCTAAGACTGAAGGAGCTGCACAGTCTAACCCTAACCTTCCTATCCCATCCAGCAACCCCACTGCAAACACAACTGTAGAAATTAGGGAGCCAAGTGCATCAGTCTCCCAAAAGACTGATGTTACTAAAAAGAAGACTAAGAAGAGACCCCTAAAAGTGATTCAAGAAACTGAAGAGTTAGAAAGTGAGAATCTTGAGTCACCTCTCACCAGACAAAGTAAGAAATCCAAATCCAAACCTACCACTGGATCCTCCCAACAGGATTCAGATGTGGAAAAAGGGGTACACCTATTACCGTCAATGGCCTCCCAACAGGTTATTGGCATTGAAAAGAGTAGTCTCCCCACTACAATCTGTACTGAGTCTGCACAGGATCAAGAACTCACTCTTGATCCTAGGAGAAATAAGGATGCTGACACATTGAGTGGAGAGCACATCACACTTGAAACTCCTCCTATTTCTCAGGGGGCGTTGCCAAAAGTCAATCCACACCACACTTCTCTTCCAGAATCTACATCTAACATTTCTTCTCAACAGATCAGTCATTCACATGACTTTTCTGCAATTGATCAATCACAATCCAACACTGTGATTGAGCCAACCTCAAGTGACATGGTGCATGACACTGTGCTCACCACCCAGGAACCACATCTAGTTGGTCAGGGAATGCATGTTGGGGCATATCCTAATGACACCAACACAAACATGGAGGATTCACCAGTTTTCACTGGAGACTCTATGCCAAATTCTTCCATCCTTAGGGATGTGGAACTGTCTTCACAGACAAATAGGGCTGATGTTGTAACACATCCCATTTCAATGGAGACAACATCAGACTCTACAGCCATTCCAAGGCTGGAGGAGACTCAAAAACTTTCATCCCTTGAAGTGCCTAGCACTAGCTCTCACTTGGCTCAGGCCACTCTGTCAGAATGGCTGAAGCCTGTGCAACATGACATGCCTTCAGGATCATCAACTGTGCCTTCTAAAATGACAGAAGAAGCCATTCAAGATCTACACGTGGCACAGATTGATGAGTTCTCAAAAATAGCTCAACACCTCCTCACCTCCAACCTGCCAAATGCTGATTATGAGGCTATTCTTCTTTGCCACAAGGAGGATGTTGCAGCTCAGCAGGAGAAAATAGTGGATGCAGCTGAACTAGAGGGAAATGTGGATGCCTGGTTGGATGCTAAGAGGTCTATCAAACTCAAGGATGCCCTGGCTTTTCTGAGAGAAAATTATCTCACCTCTCTAGGCTCCAATGCAAAGGATCTCTCTCCTGCTGCAGTTTTTGATGCTATAAATGATGTCTACAAGAATCAGCTCAAGGCTCTGCACTATCTTGGGAAAGGGCTTCAATCAGAGATTTATTCTATCCAGGAGGAGACAGAAAGATCCCTCACTCAGCTAAGAAACTCATATCTCTCTGATTTTCCCAAGGTGGATGGCATCCTCAAAGAAATCCAGAAAACAAATTCTAATGTCAACAGGATGGATATCTCTCTAGCCATGGTCACTGACAACATCAAGAAACTGGCTACTACATTGGAAAATCAAGTCAAGGCCAACATCAACTCTAATGCCATGCTGAATGTGATTTGGAGGAATCAATATGGTGACAAATTGGTGGATGAAGTTCCTACGTCAAACATCTCCAAATTTGACTTTGCCAAGATCAAGGATCAATCTCTAAATTCTTTCAAGTCTCAACAGCTATTCTCCAAGGTGCATGGTCTAGAAAGAGAAGTGGTCTCTCTGAAAGATGAAAACAGGATACTTGTTCAATCTCTAAACCAGCTCAATGACAAGCTGGATGACCAAGGCAACAATACCTCCAATATCCTGCTGGTGCAACAACAAATGTTGACTTCTATGATGAGACAAATGAACCTGCCTATCCCTGGGGAAGCTCAAGACATCTTGTCTGATTCCAAGCCTAAGGGGGAGAAACAAAAGGAGGTCATTCTACAAAAGAAAGGGGGAGTACCTGCCAAGCAACAGAAGCTTAAGGGCAAAATTTCTGAAGAAACAATCAAACCAATAATCCTACCCCCTGTAGAGGTTATAAGTGCACAAGGTCAGAAAAGCACAGTCACAACCACCTACTATCCATCCACGATGCCCAAAGACACTTCAGCTACTCAACCTGCTCAACCTACTCCTAATGCTCAACCTGTCAAAGCTACAGTTATCACAGAGGCCAAGCTACAGGAAGTTGCAAATTCAAACATCTATCATGATGAGGCCTTCCTGGAGTTTCTGAAAGCCATCTACCGAAATGCTCATGAAGATGCAAGAAGCTACAGAGAGAAGCTCAAGGAAAGCATCAAGTACTTCACAGTTGCAGTAAAGAAAATCAGGGATGTTCATCTAAGAGAGGTTATCATGGTGTGCAAGGACAATTGCTTGTGGCATCTATCATTTCAAACTCTAGAAAGACTGAGATTTACTGAGTTGTCAATCATTCTGGAGTTGATTGAAAAGCATGGAGTGAACAATGAAAGTCTATACAATGACTTGAAGATAGATCAAAATCAAAGATTGCCTGAGGTTATCTCCAAACCAAGAACAATTATCTACCAAAGTCTATCTCAAGATAACAGCATTGACCAACTTGTCATTCCCTCAGACCTGAAAATGAAGAACAATTCAAAGATCAATCAGGTGCTACAAATGCTGAGAGCCAAGAGAGGAGTTAGGACAGTTGAGGAACTAGAAATGATTCACACTCTACAATCTTTTCTGATTCATGGAGTCATTCCTGAATCTGTCAAAGAAAAGAGCAAGAAGAAGGATGGTGAGGATGATGATGAGGAGAAAACCTACAGAAGGAGATCTCATTCAAGGAGTGATAAGGATGGACCAAGTGAAAGTAGCAGGAGCAAATCCTCAAAGAAGACAAAAGGTGCTGATGATGACAAGAGGGATTCTATGGGGACAAAGGAAACAACCAAGAGAACAAGAAGTGGAATTCAGCAAGTCAAGGACATTGCTAGCAGTACTTTAACCACAACACAAGACTCTAAGTCTAGGGTGGGTACTGTTAGTAATGATCCTCCAAAATCATTATCTAAGACTTCTAAACCTGAATTGCCACAGAAGAAAGAAGGAGCCACAAAAGGAACATCAAAAAGACACTTCCACAAAGTCACAGCTGGTGGAGTGTTACAGTGGATGAAGGGAAAAGGAATGAAGCTACTCCCAAGTGATGTGGCACTGAAGACTAATTCTCCCTGCTCCACAAAGCTACCTCAAGTGAAGCACATGAAGATCAAGAGGGCGGCTAAGAGGACAAGGATAACAAAGAAGAATGGTATAATCACTAATGTTGTAGGGATCAAAGTGCTTCCTCTTGATGAAGACTATGATGAAGATGCCCTAGCATTCTTGAGAGCTCAAAGAATCTTTGAAGTCAAGGTGAAGCTAGATCATCTAGAGATCAAGTACACTGATGGAAGAGAAAGGATAATGAAGCAAGGAGGCTGGAAATATTTCTATAAGTATGAGATTGAAAGGATAAATGCCTTACTGAATTTTGAAGAAAAAGAAGAAAGGACATGGAAGATAGATATTGCCAGGTACTTGAAAATGCATGCTGATTATGAAGAAAACATGAGGAAAGAGAATGAAGAGAAAAACATACAGAGAGAGAAAGAAATGGCTGAGATGGAGGAGAGGGCTAAAGAGCTAAGGCAGAAAGGGCTGTGCAGGGTCAAACAAAATCCTTACATTGTGGAGTACAAAAATTCTTATGGAGGCATGAACAAGATAAGGATGAAGTTTCTGGATTCATATGTGGAAAGTGCTCTTAAAGCTGTAATTGATGATCTAAAAGACTCCCCTCTCATTGAAGAACTGATTGCAAGAGAAGAACTTCAAGAAGCCATCATAGACATGAAAAGAAGAGAAGAGATAAGGAAAAAGAAGATTTATGATGATTTTCAAGAGAAGCAATTGGAAGCTGAAGCTGCTGAGCAACAAAGATAGTCTGTAAGCTTTCAAATTTTTCTATGTAATCAAATTCCTGATCTCAATGTTCATAAATTGTCTTCTCTGTTACTTAATTTCCTTCTATGTAAGTTAGGCTTGTTATCAGACATGAAATTGTGCCTAAGGATCTTACTCACAATTTGGGGGAGATTGTTAGGCTCAAGACATGTCTGAATACCACTATTAACAAGCCTACACTATGTGATTATGTCACACTACATGACCTAGTGATTTCTATCACTGGGATATAGTATAGGTCTCTAAATGTACTTGTCTTGTTCTCATGAACAATAGCTTTATCATGTATGCTCAGATCTATAATGAGCTTAGTAAAGTTTCTTGCATCTAGATTGTATATAGGTCATTGAATAATTGTCCTGGTAGAAGTTCAGTAATGTTCATGCAGCAGGATAGAAATGAATAAGGCCATGAAGAAATAAGTTGCAGAAATTTGTCTAAGGCATTATATAGCAAAGTCAAAGGCTATATCGCGTAGTCCTCACAAGGGAGATCGCGAAGTCAGGAATGAAGTGGAGTTCACGATATCAACACTTAGCCGTTTATAACAAGACAACTCAAGGTACAGAATCAAGAATCAAAAGAGACAAATACTGAAGCATTTGTTCTGGCAAGGTGGTCCAAAGAACAGATGGCAAATCTACAGCTAAACTTGGAGAGAAAGATAAGAGACAAGCAGCTACAGAAACGGGAAAGACTCCGAAAAGCAGGTAGTCCTTCCTGACATAGTTAACGTCTTATGGCAGGACAAGTTGGACTTTCAGCAAGGGGTAACTGTGTAAAAATAGGTGTGTGCACTAGTTTGTATAGGGCTTATATATATCATGCACATCCTATTGTAAGCTGTAAGAGAGATACACCTAGTTATTTGCTAAGCTCTTTTCTCTGTAAGCAAGCAAGTACAAACTGTTCTTGTTTAGAAGCCAGAAATTCGATTGTGAATTTCTTGGAAAGCTGTAGTATTTAATTTTCTTATACAAAGTAGATTAAAGTGATTGTGCGTGTTGTTTACTTTCTGCATATTACATAGCATAATCATATACAGTTTACATTTAGTTTCAAGAAAGCAAAAATCCATCAAACTATCCATTCACCCCCCCTCTGTCTAGTTTCTAGGTGATATTCATTCCTAACAATTCCTGAATTATCTTATGTATCAATTATTAGATTCTGCTATAGAATTGTAAATATAAAAGCAGTGGCACTCAAGCATACCAGTAATGAGGTGCAAGAGGACCTGATTTAGAAATCTTATTGTAATATCCATGATTTTTCTTATAATTTTAATAGATTTTAATTTGCTAGAAATTAGAATTAGAAGTTGATTAAAATTTAAGATAATTATATAATTTGACTTTAGAATACAATTGGATTAACGGGCCGTACTAATTTAATTTAGTTGGGTTTTAGTTTAATTGAATGATTTTCGTTGACCCGAGTTAATTAAATGGACTACTATATAGATACAAACGTAGGTAATTTGTAAGCGAAAAACAAAAGACAAAACCCTAGAAAATACTAGAGCACAACAGCGAGAAAAAAAATGTTGAGAGAGAGAGAGAGAGAGAGAAGAAGAAGAACACGAAAAGAGGAAGATTTGTGACAAGTTTAGAAAAAGGGGTAACGATTCTTGTACTCTTTGTATATTTTTGTAAATTCATGTATATGATATTATGTGTATATCATATTTTCTTGATTATTTGTATAGGTGATAATGTTTTGGTATATAATATGATATATATCTATGAGTTCTTTGTTTTGTCTATTGTGTTCGTATGACTACTCCGATTTTGTATGTATACTATATAGAATTCTTGTAAAAATCATATCGGATTCGTTATTTGTCGTAATTTTATGAGATTAGACTTTCTGAAAAGGTATTTGAATTATCTACGACTTTGATTATTTGTGTTTTTCGAAATTAGGTCTGTAGATATGAGTTTTTCTGGGATTTATTGACCAACCAATATGTTTTCAAAACTGAGTCACTAACTTTGAAAATTCGTAATAAATTGAGTTTTTATGATAATTTAATGAGAAATATCAATATTTAAAGGTATTTTCGTGTTCTGTGTTTCTTGTTTATACTCTGCTGCTATATTCTGTGATTTGGATGTCGTATATAGCATAACACTAAAGAAATCAGGGGCTGATTCTGTTCTGCAGTCCGCAAATGTCCATGCTCTGAGTTCGTTACTTGTCCGTTTTTAACAAGCCTTATCATTCTGGAAAGGTCTCAGAATTGCCTACATTTTTCGTGTTTTGTACTTTTTCAGATAAAATCATTTTCATAGAGTAAATTGTCAATTTTCAGAACTGGTCAGGATTGATTTTGTTAACAATATTCTATTTTGCAAGATATTTTGATGTTTGATGTTTGGAATCTTCTTTGAGTAAATTATATGTAAACGCCGCATTAGTTTTATTGAGTTGTGTACTTGTTTGCTTTATTTGACTATTAATAGATTACAAAATAATATTAAGGATTTGTTGTGATTTTATTTTCAGGGTGCGACATCGGTATCGAGGTAAGTGACTTTTCGTTGCTCACCAGTATTCTCAAATTTGTTTTAATTCGGTTAATTATATTGTATTCGGAATATTTGACTATTGAAAATTGTGATATCGAAAATAGATTTTAGAAAATATATTTTCAAAGAATTCCCCAGTTTTAGTTGCGCATCGAATCATAGAATTCGGTCACTGGATAGTGTGACATATCGAATCATAGAACTAGTTTACGCACGTTCCGGAACACATAGATACCTCGTTGAGTTTGTCTTATCGAGGGACGTAAACTGGCCCCCATCGAAACATCGAACTATAGAAGCCGTGTCACTGGCATAGCGTGACCGTAATTTAGAACTGCGGGAACAAAATATGAATTTATCGTTTAGACTGTTTTATCGATTTTAAAATTCAGAAATTCTGTTTTAAATATTATTTTGAGCCGTTGGGCGATAGTTATTTGCTGGGCTTTGCAGCTCATTGTTTTAATATATTTCAGGTTCGGACTTTTGGAAGCTAAGTAAGAATAATGATGTGGAGTTATGGATTTCGTGCTATGTGATTTTGCATAAGACTTTTCGAATAATTTGATTATTTGTTAGACATTGAATATTGTTGGATTTATGGAGCTATGTCTCCGCTTTTATGTTTTGAATTATTGTTATGTTTGACCGCTGCTTTGACTTTTGTGCAATTTCGTATTTATTGAATAAAGAAATACTTTTATTTACGTTTTGAATTTAGAATTAATAGTCCGAAAAGTCGGGCTGTTACTTTTCAATTATTAGATTCTGCTCTAGAATTGTAAATATAAAAGCAGTGGCACTCAAGCATACCAGTAATGAGGTGCAAGAGGACCTGATTTAGAAATCTTATGCAGCAGTCGTAGCGAGACTAAAGAAAACGTACAGCCTATTATAAAGTGAACATGATAGCTTGATGCGAAGAAAATAACCAATGTACAATTCATCTATCTTTTAAAAAGCTTTAACCAAACTTAAAAAAAAATAGAGCAGTGTGATCTTTCCAGACTTGATAAAAAGAGGTTGAGCATAGAATCATTTTGCATTTAGGCAGAACGTGGAAGTTTCAATACTTGTTCAGACAATAATTCCTAGTCTTATACCTTCTTCTCTCACGGGGCCTTTTGATTTCTTTTATAGAGTTGCATTATCTTATCTTCAACACACAAGAAGTAGCAGTTCTAATACTCCCAGTGTGTCATTGGTAATCCCTTGTATAACATCTGGAAAAAATATTTAGTAAAATGAAGTAAATTAGTAACAAACTAACAATGAAATTCTGTATAGCTTTAGATTGTTAAAAACAAAAATAGACCGTTTGCAATCTACTTGACCTTTGAAAGAACTAAATCCAACCACAGATTTTTGTGGAAAATCATAAATTCTCAGAGTGAATTGCACTATGTGTACCTAAACTATCAACAAACTGCATTTTGTGTACCTAAACTATCAATTGAACACATTATGTACCTAAACTATGCATATCAGTACACTTTGTGTACAACCGTTACATTGTTACTAACCCCGTTAGTATTGCAGTCTGGCGCCTTTCTTCCCATTTGTTCCCTCACTTTCCCTCCCTTTGTTCCCTCCCTTTCTTCCCTGCCAATGTACTTATACATTTACAATATTGTGCAGTGCAAAATAGCTAAGCTCAGAACAGACAGAACAGAGAGAATTGGGGAAGGATGAATATGTGTTATTGTGGTATGTTTGCAGTTGAAAGAACCTCATGGACGAAAAACAATGTTAGGCGTAGATTTCTTGGTTGTTTATATGGTAGCAATGGGTGTAATTTCTTTTGTTGGGTTGATCCACCAAGTTGTTCGCATTGTTGCTCGATTATCCCGGGGTTGTTGCGTAGGAACAGAGAGAATGAAGAGAAGTTGAAGGTGTTGGAGGCTGAGAAGAAGACAATTAAGAAGTGGTTTGTAGTGTTTGTAGTTGTTGTAAGCATTTGGATAATGGTTGGTTAGATTGACTAGATTAGATAATGTTATAATCAAGTTTGTAACCATTTGTTAATTTCCAATGCAAAGCAAATTTTCTTGGTTCAATTTGTTTGCAATTTTGTGTTTAATGTGGTGTTCAATTATGTTTGTAAAGAGCATACTAAAGGATTTAAAATAGAAAAGAAGAACTGATCATTAAATTCAAAGAGTACAAATGGAAGTAGTAGATCATACTAAATGGAAGTAATTTGTACTCCAAATTATTTAGATAAATAGAAAAAAGACAGGGCTCATGGCTGCTGTCTTTGTTGCTTAGATAAGGTGGATGATGGCATGTGGTGGCTCCGCAAACTCTTTCAAACCCCCTTCTCCATCAAGACAATCGGTGGCCAGGACATTGGCAGCCACATTAGCATCTGCATGGATGTGCTGGATGTCCACATGAGACCATGCCTCCCCTTTAAGCATGGTAATCATCTCAATCAAGGCAGCCGTTGGATAGGCTGGATCAGGGTTATTGATGAGATCTATTGCATCCATCCTCTCAGTGAACACCACCACAGATGTCATCTCACGCTCCCAAGCCATCCTTAGACCATAGTATATGGCCCAAAGTTCTGTAGTCTGGGGGTCAGCCAAGCCAATCATGCTCCCGAAACCTCTCACCCACCTCCCATTGTGCTTCATAATTCCTCCTACACTAGCTCTCATTTGGGACCTGTCGAACACACCTTTCACACATAACTTGTAAGACATTTTGTTTGAGGTTAAATATTGTATGAGTTGTAGATTTACAGTTTGCAAATGTGTGCTTTAATAGGCAGAGTGTAAGTGTAGTCAATGGTCATGGTAAAGATTGAGGATTACAAGATTCTACACTGGACCATTGACTAGAGTGGCCAATGCATGTAGCTTCAACCTTTGATCCAAGCAAACAACCAATGCCTGTGATTTATTGTGTTCAACTCCAATTGAATACAAATTGAAAGCAAAAAAAATGTAACAACAAATTAATATAAAAAACAAACCACTACAGGGCTTGTAACATTATATTAAAGAGTCATAACTCTTACATCATTCATTGTACCAAAAACAAACTGCCTATACATGCAATTTGACAAAAAAATGGTGACAATTCACCATATCTAGCATCAGATCTTGATTAAAGTTTGATAATCAAAAGATGATACTAGGCAATAACTTAGTAAGCAAAATAATAAGTAAAAGATGTCTCCTTCAGCTAGCATTTACAACTTCCAATCTTTCCTTTTTTTTAGAGCTGTCATTTTATCATTTCTTGTCTTCTGTAGTTGCTTCATGGTATTAGTAGGCTTAGCAGATTGATTAGCGCAAGAAAAGATGCCGCCTTGACTATGATCATTAGGCATTTGAGGTGGCACTTGAGGTGGCATTTGAGGTGGCACTTGAGGTGGCACTTGAGGTGGCACTTGAGGAATACTCTTCTTCTTCTTCTTGGGCCTAGGTGCAGTACTGCCTTGAGAAGGCATAGGTCTTTTAGTAGGAATTGGACCTTCACTAGGCACTGGACCTTCACTACCCACTTCAGTTGAACCTTTGTCTTGAGTGTTTTTTGTGCTCTTAGCTTGTTTCTATAAAAGAAAAAAAAAGTGTCACTTAACAAATTTGAAAGTCATAGTTAAATACACAAAAGCAAAATTAATTACCTTAGACATGCATGTCCTACCATTGTGACCCTCTACTTTGCAATACATACAATGTACCTTGGTGCCTGTTTTGCACAGTTTGGTACCATCTCTGACCTTATCAGTAGGAATATCATTTTTCTTGTTCCTTTTTTTCTTGGGCCTTCCTGGTTGAATTTTCCTTATTGGTGGCAATGGTCCAAGATATGGCGTCTTCTCCCAATATTCCTGACTATTTATGGGTTGCACTGTGTGTTGATAAGTTCTTAAGAACATATCCTTATGATAAGTTTTGTGAATATAAATAGACATCTCTAAGTCCTTCCATCTTATGCATTCAAATGCATGGTAGCAAGGTAGGCCAGTCAAGTCATACTTTCTACAAGCACAAGTTCTACCATCCAAATCTACCACTATTTCATGCCCTCCATCAGCTACTATCACTAGATATTTGGTGTCCCCTGACCACTAGACCACACAAGCACCACTAAATCCCAAGTCTCTAATAAACATGGTATTAGAAAATGTATGACAGTGTATAAAGATGCATGACAGACAAAAAATATAAAGACCTTACTTGTTTACTTTCCGCATTGCATTAGGACAAACTGGATTCAATTAATAGTTATTTAACATCTTGTCCCTCCTTATTTGGATCCTTCTCATAACACCTTTGTGTATCCCTTGGAGCAGGCCAATGATTGGCAGGTCTCTAAAGTCTCCAATACTATTGTTGAAGACTTCACAGTGGTTATTAACAAACATGTCAGAATGACATGTTGTTCTAAAAGCAGACCTAGACCACTGTGACCTAGGCTTTTCCATGAGCCAGTCATGATATCTCTTGGAGATCTATTATATGAAATTAAAAAAAAACAATCAGAGTAATCTCATATGGTTTTCAAGTATGTAGTAGTGATTATTACCTTTTTAAGAGCAGTCATATGCTTGTTGAACATGTACTCATTGCTTGCTCTTGCTGCCTTCCAAAGCAAGTCCCTTACTCCCCTTCCCTTATGATTATTTACCATGTTGTTGTAGAGATGCATAACACAAAATTTGTGTTCTGCATTAGGGACCACATTTTCAAGGGCATTGATCAATCCCTGCATATCATCATAACAAAGAAAATGATAAACTTATGATGAATATATATACATCAAATAACAAAGAAATTAACCAAGTTACCTTTTGTCTATCAGAAATATTGAATGTCCATGCACCACTATTGACAATTCCAACATCATCTACAACCAACTTTAAAAACCAATTCCATGAGTCTGTGTTTTCTGCTTCCACAACAGCCCATGCAATAGGATACATCCCATCATTTGAATCTGCCCCAACAACAGATAAAAGTTGCATACCATAGGGACCCTTTAAATGACAACCATCCAGCCCAATCAAAGGCCTACAATCAGACTTAAAACCTCTCTTCACAGGGCCAAGACAAATGTATAATCTTTTGAATCTTCTTCTTTCCTCACCAGGTTCAGCATCTTCAAGTTCTAGCTTAACTGTACTTTCAGGCATGCTTTTCTTAATCTCATTCATGTAGTCCCATAACAATGCATAATCAGCAACATGATCTCCCTTAATATTCTTTAAGGCCATTCTCCTAGCTCTCCTAATGGGATGTATACTAACATTACATTTCCAATCATTCACAACCTTTTTCTGGAATGCAGGTAGGGGCCATGTAGGGTTCATCCTAATCTCATTCTCATAAAATTGTGCAATCCACCTAGAATTTATCTGTCTCTGTGTGAATGTTTGTGTGCAACTATGTTTGTTGTTGAGGGTCTTAATCTGAAATGTGGTGGAGTTTGGCATTGGTGAGGCATATATCTTCCAATTACAACCAAGACCTTCACAAACAAATCTCACTCTATGCCCATTATTCCTCTTCTGGATAATTGCCCTTCTCTGAGATATAGCCTGATTTTTTACAGCATTTTTAAAGGACCTTGCACTTGGAAAAGTCATACCAATCTCAAACTGTGGATTAGCCATGTCTGTGTCTTCATTAAAACGAGGAAATCTCATCTCAGAATCCTCATCATCAGTACTATTAGCTACCATTCTCTCCCCGTCATCATTATCAATAACATCATCACTAAAGTCAGATTCCACAAAGCCTGTGCTCCAATTCTGATTACGGACTACAACATCAACAATTCCTGAATTTTTCTTATCATTCTTAGCTTTTTGGTGACTCCTAACATCCTCATCAGTACTGTCTATGTTGGAACTATCCTCATGAAAACTAGCATCATCGTGATCACTAACTTCAGTTGGAGGTTCTTCAATTATGGGGTTACCCAACAATTGATCTATGTTATACATGTCTTCAGTTATTCCCTCAAGATCAAAGAGATCCTTTAACTGATTTCTTTCAAATTCGATACTAGGAGTGGGCTCAACATGGTATTCACACTGTGTATATGGAAATTGAGATGCTTGAGTCTCTTCACTAGTTTCACAAAACACATACATTAACCTAGAACCCTCAACCAGATTGCCTCAAGAACATGGCTATCAGAATTTAAGGGAAACAATCCAAACTCCATTGCATATTTTGGAAGTTTATAAAAAATTTCACACATTCCAACGTTTACTCCACAGTCAGTTAACATGCTAAATACTTCCAACAAGCTCAATTCATCAGTATCACATTTGTCAACATATCTAATTTCACCACCTATATATGCCTTAGGGTTTGATGAAAAATGACCCCCAATATGCAACTTTATAGTAAACAAATCACTATTACCTGAAACAAGATTACATGGGTACAAAAAACACGTAAAATTACGCACAATAAGAACTCATTCAACTTATTACCAAGAACAACAAAAAACCCCAAATTTAGCTTTTTTCAACTCTAATATTATGTGTAAAAACAGGGAAACATGCAAATCAACAACGAACTGAGAATTGTAAAACTTAAAACATTAATAATTATTGCAAAGAAAACACAAACAAACTCACACATGACCTAATACTTGTGTTGTACCTCCATAGTCGGGTGTTTCTGCGCCAAAACTACCACCACCTCCATGATCGACATCACGTATCAACCAGGCATCGCTTTTTCCGATTATAAACACGATTAAACAAGCTGATTTGCTTTCAATAATTATTAGGACATATTAATCAGAGAGAGAGAAGAGAGAGTACAATTATTTTTGTGAGGGTTATATGCGTGTATATAACTGATAATGTCCAAATACTTTTCTGTGCAAAGACAAGAAAGCCCCTTGATTTAACGGGGTTAGTAACAATGTAACGGTTGTACACAAAGTGTACTGATATGCATAGTTTAGGTACACAATGTGTTTAATTGATAGTTTAGGTACACAAAAAACAGTTTGTTGATAGTTTAGGTACACATAGTGCAATTAACTCTAAATTCTCATTTAGTCCTTTCTAAAGGTAGCTACAAAAAATACCATGTTCGATGACCATGTACATAATCCAGCATTGACAACCAGTGATATGAACCAGAAAACCTAATGCATCCACAATTACACATCTCACATCTAAAGCATCAGCAGAACTCCTTGCACATATATTACTGCTTGAGTTTTTCTTTTTGTCAAAGGAACTTGTCTCCAAATAAACCACTCTCAAAGCATAAATAATCCGATTATTATCAATTTCTTAATGGCCTTGTCAGAAAACATACTAGACAAGAACAACAAACATTAAAGCCCCAAATTTTGAAATCTTCTGATATGACTCATTACTCATAGAGAGTTTTGATTGTACTACAGAGAAGCAAATCGGTGTTTAGAAATATTAGACCATCTAAAGCTAATGCTGTTAAACTTAATAGTAACACTAGAATTTCTAACTATTTGAATTGTCCAAGTGGCACAGTGAGACTTTCTCTAATTTATTTGAGGGTGCATCTGCAGTACTGTGCAACTAATAGCGCTGAAATAAAATGGCCTCTACTGTTTGCATATTCTGACGATACTCGCACATGTTTCATAATACAAAGAACTTTCTAACTTGTCCTTATTTAGCACCAACAGGTTATTCGAACCCTGCATTTAGATATTGGAGTCTTGCAAGCTGGATGTATGCTCCTTAAGGATCTTGTAGCAGCTCAAAATGCGGACATCACCCCTCACCATCTGTTAAGCCTATGTCAGTGATTTTAGATTTTTAAAACATGCATCGTAAACTCTACACGAAGGAGCGTGTTCCAACCAAGTCTCAACATCTGTTAAGTAAAGTAACCAATTACTCTAAAACCTTAAGGTGTTGGAGAAAGATCCCAAATGGATCTTATATTATATTATAACACTCCCTCTCACTCGAAAACCCATTTTTGCATCAAAGAGTGGATCACTGACGTTCATCTTTGGGACATTAATTTGTCATCGTATCCATAATAATTGTGATTTAGATCTCAATTTGAAACCACGTTCAAAGCTTGAGATTTTAGAAAAACTGGTAACTTAACATTATTTTTTGAGAATAAATTTTTAAAAAAAAATTGAACACTCTAGCATTGATTTATAAATGGAAAACAAATTTTAAAACAAAATGTAAGGGACAAAAAAAAAAACCACCATACAAACAATAAACTTTTGCTTAAATGGGCTAGCAACTGGCCCAAGTCCAATTCAAATCTTTATTTCACAACTCCCAGACCCAGACATATATGTTTGTACCCCACGCAAATCTTCACTCACCAGATTATAATTGTTGTCACGTCCGCTTTTGGCTTACCCTCCAAGCAAATAAACACACCACTACACATTCTCATACACACACTAATATAATATTATTATATACAGAAGGTACACTATACTTACACAGACACCCCTGCCACCATCACTCCATATTCACACACACTAAAAACAGACACACAATAACAATGCAGATATTTGTAAACTCGGTGAGTGGGAACAACACAGTGAGTCTCAATGTCGAGTCAAGTGACTCGATTGAGCAACTAAAAGCACTTGTTCTTGAAAAAACTCATGGTATTTTTACTTTTACGAGCTTTCTGTGTGAGATTTTCGTTTTATATGTGTTTGAATGTTTAAATTTATGTATTATTTCATTTGCTTTGTGTTTTAGCTGTATTATTTGTGTATTTTCACCTATTCAAGCTGTTATGCACGATTTTAGGGTTATATTTTGTCTTGTTTGTGCTTATCTGTTTGTATTTGTTGTTTGATTTCATTTTATTTGTGTTTAAGTGTTAATATTTGTGTTTACCTCATAATTTCTTCATTTTATGTGCGTAATATATAATATTTTTACTTTTACTAGCTTTGTTCCCGAGATTTTAGTGATTATTTCATTTGCTTTGTGTTTAGCTCTGTATATTTGTGTATTTTCACCTATTCAAGCTTTTTACTACGATTTTAGAGTTATATTTTGTCTTGTTTGTAATTTTTGTTTGATTTCATTTTATTTGTGTTTAGGTGTTAATATTTGTGTTTAGCTGACGATTACTTCGTTTTATGTGTGTAATCTGTTATATTTCATTTTATTTGTTTATTGTTGTTTGTGTATGTGCTATTTTTCATTTTATTTGAATTTAACTGTTTTTATTTGTGTTCATTTGTTTATATTTGTGTGTTGTATCGTTTTGTTTGTGTTTTAGTGTTTCTGTAGGCTTAATTATAACATAAACCTTGAAGTATGACTCTTTGTACACATAAAACCCTAAAGAAAAATATTGTACACATCAAACCTTTAAGTATCAATTATGTATATATAGACCCCTCTTCCAAAAAACACAACCGAGTAAGGTGGGATTTGAGTGGTATTTCATGCCACCATGTCATCTCTTGCTTGAATAAGATGGGGTACAATGTCGATAATTATATAGATGTTTATTTTTCAATCAGAGAAAGGCTTTTTCAATGATAATATTTCCTAAAAATGGACACGAACTATGTGTACATAACCAATACTTAAGGTTCGATGTGTACGACATTTTTCTTTAGGGTTCTATGTGTACAAAAAATCATACTTCAAGGTTTATGTTATAATTAAGCCGTTTCTGTAATGTGTCTGTTTTGCTTTTGAGAAGCTGCTGATGTGGAGGAGATGCGGCTAGTTTTCGCCGGTAAGGAGCTTGAGGATCACCGTGAGGTTGCTGATTATCGCATCCAGAGTGGTAATACATCTTCAGAATATATGTGTGTATTAGTATGTGATTTATGCATTCAAGCATATACAATTAGCTGTGTACACGTTCATGTGTTCGTTATGTATTCCACATTCAAGAAATTTCATGTGTGTGTGTGTTTTCAAGCAAAGACATCCTTCAGTTTTACGATCGACTATTTTTTTTTGTTTATGAAGAGTCGACACTGGATCTGCTCATGAGGCTCAGGGGCGGAAGGGGAAGTTTACCAAGGATTGACCCCAACTTGCTTGTGTTGGCTCAAAGGAACAACCAGAAAAAGATGATATGCCGAAAGTAAGGAGCTAGTACATTCTTATTGCTTTGATTAGTTCATATTAGCTACTGTTTTGGTGTATGTGCAACTTTTACTAATGTGATGAATGTATATAAGCCAGTTTATAGATGTTAATTAGTTATTATATTACCTTCGATTATGTGGATTACGGAATCTAATTTAAGTGTTATTGATTGAGCAGATGCTACGCACGTTTGGATATTCGTGCCAAAAACTGCAGGAAGAAGAAGTGTGGACATAGCAATCAGGTTAATTATGAACTCATTTTGGCATTATTTTTAACATATAAATGAAATATTTGTAGGCACTTATATTTTTCTTGTTTGTGTTTTTGCAGTTGAGGTCCAAGGCCACTTTGAATGGCAAGTAAAAGGGGCTAAGAGACTAAAAGTATTCTGAATTTAGTTTTATTTATCTATCTGGTAGTGGAGTTGTTTAGTAGCTTGCAGCTTTTCTGAATGTAATAAGTAACTGAGAATCTGAGACTATTGTAGTAGTTGAAGCAAGTTTCTAATTATTAGCAGTGTTTGAACCTTGATGACCTTATTTAAAGTGTTTGGTTGCGATTGCATATTTAATTCTATCCAATTGTCGTGTGATTCTGATTCGTAGTTGTGAGTGTGAAGTGGATCTTCACACAATTAGGTTCTGTATTGAGCTGGGACTCGAGCTCTGTTTGTAAATCCCATACAATCTCTGTGTGTGAAGTTCATTTGTATGCTAGCTTAGTAGCTTGTATCTGTTCCTTTTAGTACTATGTGTCCAATATCTCCAGGCTTCAATGATTCCAGAGAATGCTTCTGAAACTGTGCCTGAAAACAACTCAGACAAGCTAAAAAGCTGAACTGTCTAGAAACTCGAGTAATGATTTTGGATGAAGCTGAATGTGCCATATACATGGCAAGGTACGTGCTTGAGAACCTTGTTTATACTTATATTTGTTGGGACTTGGGAGCCTGAATTGTTTGGACCTAAATTACCGTCTAACATTTCCTTTTACTGTTTCTTTTCTGCAGGCGTTTTCATAGCCACCACGAGAATGGTATGAATATGGTAATGAGATAAGTGTAATGCGGTTATGCTAATTATTGCACATGAAGCAAGTCATTCACTCTGAAGTTGCTCCGGCCCTAAACAAAATGTACATTAATCGATAAAATTACAGGAGCATTGAGAAACATTCACTCTGTTTCTAATCCTGCTTTTAAGTTTAGTCTAGAAGTTTAGCCTGCAAATAGTAGAGGACATAGTTACTGCAGTTGTAGAGAACATAGTTACTGCAGTTTACAGAATGAGTTATTCAATGCCTTTTCAATTTTATATGCACCATGATAGTTGTTTGTTTAGGGAAATTAGAGAATACAAGAAACCTCTGAGCACTTGATCTTTGGTGTTACTTTTATGCATAATAGAAGATCACTTATGGTGGACTACAGGTCAGATTACTTGTATGGAGCTAGCTGAGGTGGTGTTTAGTCCTTTCAGGTCAGTAAGATTTTGTTCAAGTTGATCAAACACTTTGAGTACTGGTATAGTTTTAACAGCAGAAAGCATGGTTTAGTAGTTTAGATCTTGTTTTCGCATTTAACTATTACCATAGATGTATGTTATTTATATTCCAATGGATGAATTTGAGTTGCCTAATCAGCACAAGCTTGGTCATATTTGTGAACTGTAGTACTGTCAAAACTGAGTATAGGCCAGGGTCGTCTAAAGTTAGCTGCACAACAAGAACTGAATTTGATTTTAAATTAGCAATCATAATCTACAGGTGACAGTTCCTGCAAATGGTAAGGAGACAGAAATTTCTACTTTTATTCGCATTAAATTGCACAAGTAACTGGAATTTTTGGTAATGTCTGCAGATTCACATTTCATTACAACATTTCACTTTCCAATTTTATACTTTTCGTTCCTGGATTATCATCATATCCAATATCTGCTTAATTCACAAATGTTGCCAATTGTTCAATTGAGTGCCCTTGTAGATCTAATAAATGGTTTACATACGTAGATTAATTTATGCTCAGCTATCGATATTTGTATCTAGTATTGGCACATCTTTACTCAGTTCAAGAAGCATATCAGTAAGGTTACTCGTGCAGTTCTTGTAGTTTTTTCTGCTATAAAACATTCAGCTTTTAAGCTTTACATTTGCAGTTGATTAAGAGAATTTATTTTTGCAGGAGATTGACTACAGGTGATAAGTATTTTAGAGGGGAAGGGGCAAATTACTCGATGATACTCAGTTTTTGAACCAAATAAAAACCTGCAGAGGCAGAGTAAAGAGATTTTGTAATCGAAATCCGATGTTCACTTGGATGAAATTATAGAAATTGCTTGCAGCCTACGGACAACTCAAGGAGACTTGATTCAAATGTTATGTGATGGCAGAGTATTTTAGTAACAAAATTGACAACAAATACCACTTTCTTAGACTCTGGAGTTCCGAGTGTGGCCTCATTACTTGTAATATTTTAGGACTCCACTATAGCTCTAGCAATCGCCATGCATAGCTTTCGTCCCCCAGACAACTGAGTTCCCTCTCCCTTACACCGGAATTATACCCCTGAAATAGTAATAAGTAAATTATACTCTCACACGAGAATTTATACTAATGGACTTGGTGTACTGTAAGTCAATGATAAAATTTTAAGCATTAACCAACTCAGATGTAGCTAAATTTTCAGACTCAGTAGTATTTCCTTCAGTTCCATGGGAAAAGGCTTGCTCGGATTGGATTGGCAAACAAGACAGGCTCTTAGGAGCTCACTAGAGCTATATGTTGCCTTACCCGTAACTTGAAAATTTGAATCTTGATGACTTCTATAAGATCTTTTGATTTGACTAGGTAATAACTGTAAGCACTCCCAGTCTCTCCAACTAGAGAAACAGTCTACCTTGAAAGAATTTTACTGTTAACTGTTATTTTGTGCTACACTCTGCTGTGCGACTAGTAGAATGCTCTAAAGTACATTAGAAATGGAAAGGATTTGTATACCTTGCCACTGGGAAATGACTAGGCTATATAGACATCTTTACAGAAGTAATAGTGAGACCTGAGAAAGTAGAAATTAACTAATGATAAGGTGAACTATATAGGTTTTTTTACTGGAAAGTGAACTACAGATAGTTTGATGCTACGAAA
The DNA here is from genome assembly GCA_030848705.1 of Heracleum sosnowskyi. Classification (NCBI taxonomy): domain Eukaryota; kingdom Viridiplantae; phylum Streptophyta; class Magnoliopsida; order Apiales; family Apiaceae; genus Heracleum; species Heracleum sosnowskyi. The sequence goes on from CM061239.1 coordinate 117,815,417, forward strand.
TTGATTCAAGTACATTTCATCAATCTTTAAAAACTTAAACTAAAATATTTCAAAACCGTGTGATCATTCAATCGAGCTCTAGCATAAAATCAAGTTGCATATAGGAAGAGTGTAGAAATTATAAAATCTGCCCTCAGAGGGCCTTTTGATTTCCTTTATGGAGTTGCATTGTCCTATCTTCAATACAAGAAAAAACAACCGTTCTGATACTCCCGATTGTGTCGCTGGAAATCCCAGTACAAACATTTATACAATATTTCTCTTAAACAGTTTGCAGCTGACCACAGCAAGATAGTATATTCTTAATGGCATTGTCAGAAAGCTTGCCACACAACAGACGTGAGAGCCCCGAAATCTTAATACTTCTGAAGCTTTTGATATGACAAATCGAGAGATTTGGTTCTAAGTTGTACTAGAGAGAAGCAAACCGGTAGTTTGGAAGTATTACACCATTGCACAGTACTACTGCTGCAAATACGTGTAACACTGGAATTTTTTATTGTTCGAATTGGCCAAGTGGCATATTGAGGCCTTTCTCTAAATTAGATGAGGTTGAAGAAGCAGCTTGCATCTGCACTCTGTAGTATCTTTCTATAGTGCTGGAAAAGATCAGTGGCTGCTACTGTTTGCATATACTGACGATTCTCGTCTCGACATATGCTTCATGACACACAAATTTATTCACTTGTCATGATTTAGTACAAAAAGGTTGTTCGGACACTACCTCCTTCTGCTGTTATTTTGATACAAGAGAGAGAAAGATATATTATTTGGTGGAACCTTATTATTTTATTCATAACTCTTTATATTGAGCTCATATTAGATAAACTTGCATGATTAGTGTCACAAAATCAACCTAATCAATTACAAATATTCTACAATCAATCAACATAAAAACAAATTCAACTATTTAATATTTGAGTTACAATTTTAAATCAAACATTCCAACATTCCCTCTTGATTTGAAATTGTAAAATTTATTCTGAATTTTTAAACGACAATGTACTTTCCATCATCACTCAAATATGGAACACTTCTCTCTCCACGATCATGAAGCACTTCTCTCCAAAAACGTAATGCACTTCTCACCACAAATATAGAGAACTTCTCTCCATAAATGTGTTCATGCACATCTCATCAACTTACATTTTAACGGAGCACTTCTCTCCATAAACATTTTTCTTGATGCACTTCTCATCAAGTTCCATTTCTTTTTTACACTTTTCGCAAACATTAAATGAACATTATTTTGGAGCACATCTCTCCCTGATGAATCATCACCAACAATTCTAAAATAAAAATTTATCCATGACCACTTGTGTCATGTTTTTTTTCTCATCACCGTGACACTCATCTTGGTGTCTCTTGTTATTGGATTCTTTTGACCCTCCTTATTCTTTCAAGGAAACTTTTGCTGACTCCTCCTTAAAACCCATCATTTGGTTTAGTGTTGTATCGTTTCCGAGACGTTGCATCTCCCCCTCAGATTCAATTCTCCACCAACTTAAGCCTCTCATGTCGGCTACACACTTGTACTCACAGACCCCTTAAAATCATTGAAGCTCTAATACCGTGTTGTTATTTTTATACAAGAGAGAGAGATATATATATTATTTGGTGAAAGTTTATTATTTTATTCATTATAAGGCTCTTTATATTGAGCTTATACTAGACAAACTTGCATGATTAATGCCACAAGATCAGCCTAATCAATTACAAATATTCTACGATCAATCAACATAGAAACAAATTCAACTATTTAATATTTCAATTACAATTTTAAATCAAATATTTCAACACCTTCAGATCTTCTAGCAGCCCTGAATATAGATCTTGCCTCTTACCATCTGTGAAGCCTGGTGATGCCGGTAAGTGCTTGTGGATCATAAAACCTTCCGGGGTGTGTCATGTCTCTGCGCAGGGAGTTTATTAGAATTAATTTTTTCTTCTTAGATAATAATTCTAGGAAACATACTCCTCCGTGTTTCTTGATTTTTGGGAATATTTGTATTTTACATAGCTTTAAATTTTGTTTTTTAACATTTTTTTTATTAACGCACAGCATGATACTGGTAGATCAAAAAACTACCGGTACTTTTTTAAATTTTTTATAAACAAAATGTTACTCTCTCCGTTCCGTTGAATTCTATACATTGGAATTCTATACATTGAGGATGAACATGAATACTAAGAAAAAAATATAAAAAATGAGTAAAGTTAGATGAAAAATGGGTAAAGTGGATCTATCCATATTTAATAATAGATTTGATATAGTGTAAGAAAGTAGTGGGTGTAATAGTATTTTATATTATTATAGAATAAAGATAGTGGAGAAAAGTAGTGAGTGTAATACTCCCTCCGTCCCCCTCAATTCTTTACATTGGGGGACGACACGGAACTTAAGAAAAAACGTAAATTAATAGGAAAAAGTAAGAAAAATGAGTAAAGTGGTGGGACCAATCAATATTTAATGTATAAAGTGGGTATAAAGTAGGTATAGTGGAGGAAAGTAGTGGATGTGATTGAATTTTATATTATAAAATGTTACTATTTTTGGTATGTAAAGAAATGAGAGGGACGTACCAAAAAGGAAAGTTTAAAGAAATGAGAGGGACAGAGGGAGTAGTGTTTTATATTATTAAAAGTTACTATTTTTGGAATGTATAAAAATGAGAGAAACATCCCAAAATAGAAACCGTATAGAAATGAATATAATAGAAATAGTAATATTTAATTTGAGTAGTGCTAGTATTGAAAAGGTACCCTGTTAGAGCATCTCCAACCGGAGATGCCCTTGTCTAAAAAGTCTGACTTGGCAAAGCAACGTTTAACATTTTACATAATCTGCTTAGATTGCATCACTCCAACCGACAGAAACCCTTATATATATTAATAGCCAACCTCTACAGGTTGGTCATATTTGTTGAATCTCGCCCAATCCGTAACAAAACCCTGCCTCTCTCCCGCTCTTTCTTTTACTCTCCGGCCACTCATTTCTTGCACAAAAGTAATGTATCTTTTTTTTTTTTGAAACCAAATAAAGATTTTCATTCAAGAACAATCAAGGTTACAAGCCTCAACCAAATGAGTAGGAGGAGACGTGAAGGTTACAAAGCAATTCACTACACAAGGCATTTTAGCTAAACCATGAGCTACCTCGTTAGCTTGCTTTCGAACATATTGAATTTTAACATCTAGCAACGACTGAAGAATTATCTTGCAATGATCAATAATATGACCGACTTCTAATAGAAACCTGTTTTGGCCATTTATTGCATTGATTGCCACCAATGAGTCCGACTCCACCGTTACCTTTCTTACAACCGAGTTCTTCACCCATGAGAGAGCTTCCCGAATACCTAGAACTTCAGCTTCCAGTACATCTGCTGCCTGGGGGAGGGAGATGGTTCGACCTTCAACAAAACGACCACGGTGATCCCTCAAAACCATTCCAACAGCAAAAGAATCTGCACCCTGGTGCCATGAAGCATCCACGTTTACTTTGAGTTCCCCGACCTCTGGAGCCTTCCAATGTCTTAAGTTGTAATTTGTTGCGTTACTGGTGTTTATCCCACTCGTCTTTCCTCTGCTCTTGGCCTCCTTCCAGTCCGGAAGCATCTTCAAACTACAATCCATAGCCACCTTACCTGAGACCACCTTGCCTTCCCATACTTGTTTATTGCGCCAATACCATATTCCATACAGCACCGTGCACATCAAAGAAGCTTCACTCTGAGGAAATACTTCTAATCTCTCCAGAAGCCACATATTGGCTTCATACATCTCACTCGTATCATACATCAAGTTGACATGTTGCCAACAGCTTATTGCAAAAGAACACTCAAAGAAAACGTGCCTAAGATGTTCGACCTCATGATTGCACATCGGGCAGATGATTGGGACTGAGACACCTTTGCCTCTTAGCCTCACTCTCACAGGCAAGTTATTTCTGCATAATCTCCAGATGAAAATTTTGAATTTATGTGGTAACACTAACTGCCAAACTTTGTTCCAGCCATTCGAGCGCGGAATTGCAGAGCTATCAACATTGCTGTCGTGCCAATATTTGTATCCAGCCTTCTCCGTATATATTCCATCTTTGGAGCTAGACCATACTATTCTATCTTCAACCTCATGTTGCGGCACCCTTGTTGCCAGAATAGCATTAACATCGACAATCGTAAACTCCTGTCTTACCCTTCCTTCATCCCAGTTTTTTGTTCCTGGGTAGAAAAGTGAATTGACGTGTTCAAGTCTACCAGTGTAGTCCTGACAATCCTCTACTCGAAAATCAGGTTTGTCCTTAAGCCATTTGTCCTTTGCAGCTATGATACTCTTGCCGTTCCCTACAACCCATCTATACCCATCCTTCAAAATTTCTTTAACTTGCCATATTCCCACCTATACTGAACTCGAGTTATTTCCTTTAACTGCATTTAACATACTTGATCCAGAAAAGTGCCTAGCTTTGAGCACTCGAGAAACCAACAATTCGGGCTGATTTACACATCTCCACACTTGTTTTCCCAATAAAGCCACATTAAACCCATAGAGACTTCGAAATCCTAACCCTCCTCTCCCTTTGGCCATACTCATAGACTCCCACGACTGCCAGTGAATGCCTTTCCTTTGATCATTACCCGATTCCCACCAATACGCATTGAACATCCTTTCAATTTCCATACATAAAGCCTTAGGTAACAGGAAACAAGTCATACAATAGCTGGGTATCGACTGTGCAGCATTTTTCAGGAGAACCGTCTTTCCCGCTCTCGAAATTGGTTTTGTTTTCCATGCCTGCAGTCTTTGAGCAACCCTCTCCTTCAAGAATCCAAAAGTCCTTTTTTTAGATCGTCCAATCATAGCAGGTAGCCCGAGGTATCTACTATCACCAATATCATTTACCACCCCAAGAATCTCTGAAAACTCAACTTGTTTATCCCTTCTAACATTGGAACTATAAAAAATCCCAGATTTCTGAAAATTAATGGACTACCCCGACTGATTTGCATATTCTTCCAGAATTAATTTGATTTTCAGAACCTCATTAACTTGAGCTTTAAAAAAAAAAAAGCTATCATCGGCAAATAACAAGTGGGTGATTTCTGGAGCCTGAGCACTTACCTTACACCCCATGATTTCTCCTCGTGCTGCAGCTTTATCCAGACTGTTAGACAGACCCTCAACGCAGAATTAAAACAAATACGGAGACAGAGGGTCTCCTTGTCGAAGCCCTCTTCCCGGAATGATTGGACCAACTGTCATACCATTAAAGCAAAAATCATAGCTCACTGTGGTTACACACCTCATCATCCATTTAATCCACCCCTCACAGAAACCCATAGAAACCATTCTCTGTTGCAGATAATTCTAGTCGACCCTGTCGTAAGCTTTGCTGATGTCTAACTTCAATGCAATTTCACCATCTTGACTTCTCCTTTTATTCCTCATGTGATGTATCACTTCAAACGCCACCAGGAAGTTGTCTGTGATGTTTCTGCCAGCTACAAATGCAGACTGGTTTTCTGCTATGATTCCCGGGAGAACTCCTTTCAGACGGTTGGCAAGAACCTTAGACATAATTTTGTATAGGACATTACAGAGCGCTATGGGTCTGAATTCTTTCATCGTAGTTGCATTGTTGTTCTTGGGTATCAGGACTACATTCGTATTATTTAAACCAGCAGGGAACGGATCTCCTTGAAGCCACTTTTTACAGCAATCAAACACCTCCCTCTCCATAACCTCCCAGAAGTTCTGAAAGAAAGCCGGGTTTAGACCATCAGGCCCGGATGCTTTATCCGGGTGCATTTGTTTTATAGCTATCGTGAACTCTTCAAAAGAAACTTCTTCCATTAGCTTATCATTCTGGGCTTCAGTTACTCGCCTCGGGCTTTCACCCTCTTCAATAGTAATCCTTGAATCAGCCTCCGTGAAAATTTTCCTAAAATAATCCTCTACAATCACTCCCATACCTTCATTATCCTCCACCCTTACTCCTGTATCGTCAACTAGATGAGATATATGATTAGCTTTTTTCCTAGCAGAAGCACTCGCGTGGAAAAAGCGAGTATTCTCATCTCCCTCTTTCAGCCAGAAAAGTTTAGCTCGTTGCTTCCAGTAACTCTCTTCCTGAAGCAATAAGTCATTCAAACTTTCTCTCGCAGATATATACTCTCTCACCCCCAACTCATCTGTTCGATTCTTCAGCTGCTCCAAAACCTTCTTCTGAGCTCGAAGTTTCTCACGGAATTTGTTGAAAAAAGTACGGCCCCATTTACCCATAAACCTAGAAACTTCCTTCAGCTTTGGGATCAAGTGCATCATTGGAATCTTTCTCCAGTACTCACTAGTTTCCTTCACAAACCCTGGCTCCTTTAACCACATATTTTCAAATTTGAAACGAAAAACTTTCATAGGCATAACCGTATCAACTAGAACCAAATGAATAGCATTGTGGTCCGAAACAGGAACATCAATAAGGTTTAACTTACATAATGGGTATTTAGTCCACCAGGTACTCGTCGCAAAAGCTCTGTCCAGTCTTTCTTCAACCCAATCCTTGCTTCCTTTATTTTTTTCCCAAGTAAAGGATCCCCCACTCAAATCCAACTCTACTAACTGACAGTCACTAACAGCTCCTCTAAAACCCTCCAATAAATAATTCGGGTGAGGATGAACACCCTTTTTGTCCGAGCTATACATCAGGTCATTGAAGTCCCCCACTACGCACCAAGGAACATCAGAAAGTTTCGAGAGAGCACGCAAAAAATTCCATGATTCCTTCCTGCGTACGCGCTCAGGAAAACCATAGAAGCAGGAAAGTCTCCAAGAATCAATCCCATTCTCCTCCAACATTAAGTCTATATGGTTCTGAGAATAACCATAGACTCTAGCCTCCGCTCTACTATGCCAAAAAATAGCCAAACCACCACTCCTTCCTCTACGGTCCACAGCAAAACAATTTGAGTAACCAAACTTTATTCGAAATTCCTCTATTCTTCTTTTTTCAGAAATCGTCTCCATTAAAAACAACACCTCGGGTCTACGATCTCTAATGAGGTCGTTTAAAGCTCGAACTGTTCGAGGTTTCCCGAGACCTCGACAGTTCCAACTTAGGATATTCATAATGAATGGCTCGCTTGCTGAGCAAGCTGAGCCAAAACAGTAGTAGAAGTTCATGTACAATCAACTGTAGAAAGTGCAGGATCTTGGTTAAGCATAGTTACATCTTGGACATCTCCTTCATTTATTGTTGGGCTAAACCTCTTACGTTTCCTTTCTTCTAATTCAAGCCCATCCAACTCAGAGTCCCCAAGCCCAATCACTGGATTTAAATTTGAATTTTCCTCCAACAACTTTCCTGATCTATTTTTTGAAATCTCCGTAGAAATTGCCTTCCCTCCAATATCTCCCCTAATATCACGTTGACTATCTTTTCCAAACTCATCTTCCGGATTTCTAGCTCCCTGATTTCTATCCATCCCTGATTGTCCGCCCCAACCTTCCTCTCTCTCCTCCCTCAGCCATTTGCTACGTTCCTGACCACCGCCTCTTCTCACCGGAGCACGTAGCCAAGTCCCTCACTCTCTATTCATTTGCTCCGTGTCTCCTTCGAACTTCTTTTTGCAGAATCTCTCCGTGTGATTGACAAGACCACAAAGAAAACAAAAGTCTGCCAATTTTTCATACTTACAATTAACCACGACTTCAGCTTTGTTCTTCCTGATGATCTTCTTCCTTCTTCTCAGAGGATACCTTACATCCAATGCAATACGAACCCGCATATACTCTCGCCAAATACTCAGGTTATTGTTTGGATCATACGCTACAAATCTTCCAAAGAAGTTGCCTAGCTGTTTACCCACTGACTCAGACATAAAACCTACAGGTAGATTGTAGATTTGTATCCATATTTCCAATTCATGCAACATCACCATCGTAGGATCTTCACCCACCTTGATCACATTAACAACCAACATTCCACCATCAAACGACCAAGGGCCATTGGACATCATCCACTTCAAGTCATCCTTATGATAAAATTGAAACAAGTAGATCCCTGGTTTCAGAGTTTTGATAGTAATCCCCATTGCTGGCCTCCAAAGATCCGCAAGTTTCGATTTCATGGCTCTCACATTCAGATTTTTCTCCGTTAGAAATTTCCCCACTACACACAACTCAAACCTGTTCCCCTCATCCTCTACCTCCTCATCGAAAACAAGTTCTTCATTTTCCACATTTGATATATCTAGATCACTCATCACTACGTCAAGATTGTCCATGACTAAGCGCACAGACCTCCCACAATTCCTTCGAATAAGAAAATGAGAGAAAGATACACACTCTCACAAAGAATAGGAGAGAACCATTTTTTCTTTAAGTAATGTATCTTTTATGTCCTATTTTATATTTTGTATCAGCTAAAAAATATGACTACAATATTGAACCCGTTAGTGTTAATATAATATATTAAAATTTAAAATTTTAATTTAAGTTTTAAAAAATATGTGACCACAATTTCAGATCAATTAAAATTAATATTAATATCTATTAAAATTTAAATTTTATTGAAAAAGTATCATTTAAAATTATAATATACTATTTTGAAAAAATAGCCAACCATTATAGCCAACGTCATTGGAGCACACAACCTTACAAATTCAACAAATTTTAGCCAACTATTATTTTATATTATTTTAGCTAACCAATTTAGCCAACCCATTGGAGATGCTCTTACTAACAGAAAACTTACCTTTTCTAATTTTCTATTTCCTCGATTTCATAAATTTTCTAAGTTCTCTTTTTCTTAGAAAATTGATGAAAACTACTAAAAACATGTTCCAAAATGAGTTGGGGTTCCAATTTAGAAAAATGAAAAACATGTTTCAAATCAACCAATTTTCCTCGACAAATCTGTTTGTTATGGCAATATATAAGCACACTAAGTAGGGCTGAGCAAAATCGATCCGAACCGAAATATTTCGATTCGGTTTGGATTGAGTTTTTTTGAAAATTTCGGTTATTTTGGTTTTTCGAATTAAACCGAAATAAAATCGGTTCGGTTCGGTTTTCAGAATTATGGTTCGGTTAAAAACCGAAAAACCGAAAATATTTTTATATGTTTTTTAAAATTATATATATAAGCTTAAAACCCGTGCGATGCACAGATTGTTTGTAATAATTGTTACTTTTATGTTTTAATAGGTATTAAAATAAATAATTAAGGATTTGTCCGTGATATTTTTGAAAAAAAAAAGTATTTTAGTAAGGAAAAATAGAAAATGTAACATGTTTTAGTTGAAAAAGTGTAATTCTCTGTATTTTTTTTAGAAAAAGCGGGATTTTTTTTTGAAAAAACCATGTATTTTAGCTGAAAAGGTAATTGATTATAAATAATGTTATTATTTAATAATAATTAATAATTTTAAAAAAAAGTCTTTTTAAATTTCGGTTTTTTATAAACCGAACCGAAAAACCGAATTATTTCGGTTCGGTTTTCGGTTCGGTTCGGTTTCACAAAATCGATATTTCGGATTTTCGATTTTTCTAATTCGGTTCGGTTTTTAACCGAATTAACCGAATGATCAGCCCTAACAGTAAGTTTGCTTAATAATAAATATAATTACATATATAACTTGTTAAGTTATTATATGATTAATAATAAATAATAAATATAATTATATATCTATAATGATTAAAAGAAACTTTATAATGATAATTTGTTTTATTACAAATTAGATTTATAGAAAATACTATGTTTATATATTGTTTTTTCCAAGCAAAACTATTTATCGTAGGGTGTAATAATGGGTTGAAACTTCAAACTATGTGTCGGTTAGTGTGTCTTTTAATCTTTTATGCCAACCCATATCTGTTTAGTACTATCTCTTGTGAAATTTGAAATGCCCAAGTCGAGGACGCGTGTCACAAATAAAATAGCCCACGTGTATACCTTCCCATGCATGTCCGACACGTTGCACATTTCCTCCTTTTGTTCTTCCCTATAAATCTCTCCCTTCAACTGCAAGCTTATAGACCCTCAAACCTTTTACACAATCGATCTTTACACACACAATCCAACAACATCATATATTTTGTGATCATTTGCTGTTTTTACTACAAATCTTTTCATCTACTAATATTCATTATTATATCAAATATTTGCAAATCCAAGTTTTTGTAACACATATAGCTAGGGGTGACAATGGGTTCAAGAAAATATGTTGTTTTTATGGTGGTTTTGGTGTTGGTGGCTTTTGCTGCAAGTTCTTGCAGTGGTGCCACCACTGATGAAGTATGGGGATATGATAAGTCTGATGAAGCCAAGTTAAAGAGTGAAGAAGCTGTTGGTGATGCTAAAGAAGCTACAGAGTCATGGACTGGTTGGGCTATGGACAAAATCTCTGAAAATTTGGGTCTTAAATCTGAAGATACAATTGATGCTGCTAAAAAAACCAAAGATAAAGTCACTGATTCTGCTTCTGGTTAGTCCCCCTCTTTTATATATTTATATCTTTATGGTTAGTAATCCGAATATGTTATATCCGATTTTGAATTTTTAAGTACTTGTTCTCAACATCCAAGTAGTCCTGTGTACTTTCGGGTATATTGGATTTTTGAGTTCTCGGCCGAGTTAATCGATCGGTTATTGTGACACGTTCACTGCTAACTGCTAAGTGTTTTATGTTTGTGTGAACAAGCAGATGCAGGACAGTATGGCTATGATAAAGCAGGGGATATGAAGAACTCGGCTGCACATGGGAAGGACAAAGCATATGATACAGCCGAGGAGGCGAAAAGAGTAGCAGGCGAGAAGGCGGACCAGGCATACCATTCCACTGGAAATGCCAGGGACAAAGCTTACCAAGCAGCAGAGGAAGCGAAGAAGATTGCGGGGGAGAAAGGAGAAGAAGCCTCTGACTTGACAGGTCAGGCCAAGGACAAGGTCTACGAGACTGTGAAACAGGCCAAACGCGAGGCAATGGAGAAGGGAAAGCAGGCGTTTGAAATGGCGGATAAAACAAAAGACCAGGCCTATGACTTGACAGGAAAGGCGAAAGATAAGGCAGCGGAGAAAGGAAATGAGGCATATGAAATGACAGGGAAGGCGAAAGATAAGGCGTACGAGGCTGCAGAGGGTGTGAAGAAGAAGGCGTCGGAGAAAGGAAATGAGGCCTATGATGTAACAGGGAAGGCGAAAGATGAGGCCTATGAGACTGCAGAGAGTGCAAAGGAGGCGAGAATGGAGACGGCGAACGAGGCGTATAACAAGGCTGGAGAAAAGGCAGAACAAGCAAAGGAAGCAACAGGAGGGAACTTGGAATGGGCTAAAGAGAAAGCTAAGGAAGGAATTGAAGCTGCAAAGAACAAAGCTAAAGAGACCTTTGCACCAAATGTCCAACGTGGGGAAGAACTTTGAGATTTTTGAACCTGATCATTAGCTTTATTTGTGTTGGAAAGCCTTTGGCATCTCCTTTGTGTTTGGGCTTTTACTAGTATGTTTTGTTTGTTGTGTGTGTTGTATACTTATGTTTTTTGAATTTTGATGTATCATGGTTCTGTTTTTTTTCATGTTTTTGTGTTCTGGACGATGATATTTGGTTTCTTTTTAGTTTTATTATAGTAAGCAGTGAGATCAACTGGTTGGGAAAAAATTCAGTAGTAGGTTGTTAGGTGTGGGCTTTTTAAGATTATGTTGCAAAGCCCAACAGTCTGATTGATAATTATGAAATGTTGTGGGCTTATCCACTACAATTGTGGAGATAAAACTGTGCTGTAGAAACAACTGACCCAATGTAGATTGACACGCCCTTCTGTGTTTTGTCAGTAGTTATAGTTCACTCTCCGGTAAATGGTAGGGGCAAGTAACACGGTTACACGGCAATACTTCTAATAATATATACTTCCTCCGTCTCATATTATGTTTTTGCTTGATTTTTTAGTAGTCAAATTGACTAAAGTTTGACTTAAAATTACATATATAATGTATTTTTAATATACTTTATATAATGTATTACACATATTACATATATATATATATATATATATATATATTTTTTTTTAATATAATTGAAAAAAATTATAAAAATTATATCATTAGAAAATATTTTTAATATACTTTATAATGTATTTCTCAAATATCCGAAATTATAAACGAATAGTTCCTAATTTTCAGTCAATTTGATCATAAAAAAGTCAAACATGACACATAATATGAGATGGAGGGAGTAGTTATCAAGAGAATAATAATATCACTCCTAAAATAGGAGAGTTAAATTCTATGTCTATCATTCATATTTTTTATATGATTCATAATATACTCAATTTTCACTTTTATCATTACTCGGTTAAAAGGTAAATTTATCATTACTCGGTCAAAGATAAATTTGAGTAAAATCAAAATATATTAATTATCATATAAAATATAATAATTTTTTTGAGGATCATTACATATTTATCACTGTGAGAATTACTTATGATATTTGATGACATTTATCATGAAGAATTTTCACTTGGATCAGTGTCGGGTGTTTCTAACATGCATTTATGTTATTTATTTTAGTATTACTATACTTATGACCAATGAGATATGGTCATCAATCAACAAATATACTAGTTTTTATGCATTATTATTGTCTTTAAACAATAATACTCGACTAGGGATATTTAGAATTATAAGCACTATTCGTATAATCTCATTTCTAAGTCACATACTTAGAGATATAAAATTCATGTTTATTTTCCAAAAACATTTATTATTCTAACATTTATATCGCAGTAAATAAAGACATAATAAATAACCGAAAAAAAATTCATAGAACATAATCATTAATAATCAAAATGTTTTTTCTAAGAACATAAAATATTGTCTCTATGACACACATACTAACAACTAAGTATAATATATTAATATTCTCCTAAACTTAATCCACGAGTCCAATTTATTTAATATCTTTTAATCGAGAAAAATAATAAAAAAGATGATTTAAGAGGTGCCAGACGATTTACATTAAAAAAAATTAAATTTTTTACCTTCTAATTATGTAGAAGATAATACTTACAGAAAATACAAGTTTCCATATAATAAAATAAAACATAGGAGCCTTATTTTATTTTCATTTCTTTCTCGAGTACATGTATTTTAAACAATAAAAATTAGAATTTTGAAAAAGATTTGAATTAAATTTTATGATATAATAAAATTGATTATTAGATGATGTAATTGATTAAGTAATTAGTTTGTTTTCTGTTCAATTTGATATCAACGAGAAAGCGGGTTACTGGGAGAAACATGTTTAACGAGAGAACGATTAATTAGGAGGAGCATATTATATGCTAGAATTTAATATTTATGTTAATTATGTATTTTAAAATAGAAGTTAAAATATAAAGTTTCATAAAAATAAAGTGATTAATATACTAATATTTGATATAATATTAAAATAATGAAATATATTAAAAAAATACATATTCTATAATTATTCAAAATTTCGGTAATGAACAACACTAAACGAAGAATTTAAAAGAAACCTTAATTTCATGTTATAAATATAATTTTGTTTAAAAATATTTTTTGTAGAATAGTTTTTAGAAAAATTTGGAAAAATTATTTTTAAAGTCACTGCAAAGCACGGCTTAGTAAACTAGTATAACAATTTGATTTGGGGCTAAAAAATTTGTAATAAAAGAATTAATTTATTAATAATTATGATTGCTAATTTGTCGGAATTTTACTGTATGTTTGTGTGCGCACTTTTGAGATAACTAGTCGACCAAGCCGCGTTTCGCGACGATCATATAATATTTTTTGTAAAATTTTTAATATTAACCATTTAAGAAAAATATTGATAAAACAATAAAATATCTCATTAATAGGGAACACAATATTTTACAAATGTAAACATACATAAACAATAAAATAAAATATTTACATATTTTTATGCCGATTTTGTGTCATTCTCTTGAGCCGACACCCGTTGCACTAAATACATTTAAATAAAAAAATACTAAAAATATGCGGTAATAAAAATTTAAGTATTAACCACCGCTTCAAACTTTAACCATTCATATTATCACAAAACTTGCAAATTTCTTAAATATTCATAGACTTTATATACCGATTTTGTGTCATGTTTTCTTGAGCTCACGCCCGTTGTAGTAAATACATATAAATAATAAATAATAATAATATGCAATAATGAAAACCGCTTCAAATTTCAACCATTTGTATTACCACAAAAATTACAAATTTCTTAAATACTCTATACATTAGATGTCGATTTATGTCTTATTTTCTTGATCTGACGTCCATTGCACTAAATGCTTGTAAATTAAAATACTAAAAATAAGCAATATTAAAAATAAGCAACAATTTAAGTATTAACCAACATTTCAACTTTAACGATTCGTTACAAAAATTATAAATTTCTTAAATATATCTAAACGTTATAAAAAAATTATTATTTACATGTGCATCATTATAATATGAAAGGTTTATTATGAAAACATAATTGATTTTTATATAATTATTGATTTTCTTTTGAATTTGAATGTAAATAAGATAATTGAATTTTATTATAGTTAAGAAAGTAATAATTATTTGTTTAATTGAATTTCATACATGATTGACTTTTATATTTTTAATGTCTTTATTATGAATTTGAATTTAAATAAAGAGATTCAGTTCTCTAAATATGATTAATTAAGAAACAAATATAAAAAATTGTAAATTTATCATGTCTCTCATAAAAAATGAGATAATAGTATTGAATATAACTATAATTAATCCCCGAAGTCACAAAAAAAATATCAAAAACTATAAACAACAATAACATTATATATAATTATTATTAGCTATAGAAAATCAACTATAAAAAATTAGCAAAAATTGTATATACGTATGTAATGTTAATTGTCATCCTGTTTGAATCCATTCACTATTTTTTTTCTATGATAGTAATAGGTCCAGCCGTCTATCTTTGTTCCAACTTGTACCCCTATCAAACTCAAAAATATTGTTCTATGCTACTTTTGCTAATTATGCATATAACCTGAAAATTTGAGTATAAATAAAGAATGTCTTCCCAAATTTTTTTAATGTAAATTAGGAAATTTAATTTTATTGAATTAAAGTTGACGAGCTATATAGGTCTAGCTGTCTATTTGTTCCAACGTGTGCTAACTATGCATATGTTGCGTGCTCAGCTGCTAAGTATGCACATATATAACCTATAACCAGTAAAATCTCGAGTTACATATATCATAAAGAAGAAAATAAATTTAAATATACAAACAAATTGTTAGATATAATTGCTGACGTTTGTTTATCAGTGTTTAAGCAACAGGTACTGACCAGAGTTTATCAGAAGCCAGTCAGAGTTTAGTTAAACTCTGACAGGGTGAAGAGTTTAATTGAAGCCGGTCAGAGTTTATTTAAAGTCTGACAGGGTGTTAGTTGAAATTAGCTGTCGGTGCTGAATTGAAGATTCTAGAAGCAATATATTCTGAAGATGGAAAGAAGCAGAATATATTGATACAGCTAAGGAAACAGAATGGAAGATAAGAAGCAATCCTTAATTGATATGAATTGTATAGCTAACTTATAGGAATATCAATTAGAGATGGATTGTATGTAGCTGTGTACTATATAAACACAGATAGGTTATCCCTAGAAGGGATGCGTGAATATTGATATATTATTCTTGTAACCTAGAAGCTCTTTGTGATTCATTAACATCATAAAGAGAGAAGCTGTTAATACGATTACAGTTTTATTGATTCATAAACAGTGTTCTTGATTATTGTTATTCTCATATATACTTGATTATATTGTGCATTCGGCCTAACAATTGGTATCAGAGCCAAGGCTGTTTAATATATACAGTTTTACGATTCAAACACAGTAATAATCATGTCTGAAGAAAATCAAGCTGCTCCCAAGGCTGAACAGGTTAAGCCTAATTCTGTGAGTCGATATGAAACAATCAGAGTTCCGATTCTCAGGCCTGTAGAGTATCCGATTTGGAAGGTGAAGATGACCATGTTTCTGGAGGCTACAGATCCAGAATACCTTGACAGAATTAATGATGGTCCTCATATGCCAACTAAATTGTCCCCTGTTGTTGATGGTCAAGAACAAAAGACTGTTCCAAAGGAAAAGAAAGATATGACTCCTGAGGATATCTCATCAATTGCAAAGGATGCAAAGGTTAGACATCTTCTCCACAGTGCTTTAGATAATGTTATGTCTAACAGGGTAATTGGCTGCAAAACTGCCAAAGAGATATGGGATGCTTTAGAAGTCAGATGCCAGGGAACAGGTGCTATTAAGAAGAACAGAAAAACAATACTCACACAGGAGTATGAGCACTTTGATTCAAGAACTAATGAAACCTTGACTGAGACTTATGACAGATTTTGCAAACTGTTGAACGATCTGTCTCTGGTAGATAAAGAATATGAACTTGAAGAGTCCAATCTCAAGTTTCTGTTATCTCTACCTGAAAAGTGGGATTTAAAGGCAACAACAATCAGAGATAATTATGATCTTGCTGATACAGATCTTGATGAAATCTATGGATTGTTAAAGACTCATGAACTTGAGATAGAACAAAGAAACAGGAGGTCAAGCAAGAAGACAAAATCTGTTGCTCTCAAAGTCGAGGAGAAGCCCATTAAGAAGGAATCATCAAGGAAGAAAGCCAAGGGAAAGGCTTTAGTCATAAAATCTGAGAGTGAGTCATCAAACTCTGATGATGATTCAAACTCTGATGAAGCTTCTGATTCTGAGGATGATGAAGAGGAAATGATGCAAATGGCTGCCTTGATGGTTAAGACATTTAAGAAGATGGGATTCAAGAACTTCAAGAAGGGTAAGAGATTCTCAAGGAGAGATTCAAATTCTGAGAAGAAGAATTTCAGAAAGTCTGATGGAAGGGATACCAAGTCTGGAAAGAAGGACAAATCTGAGATCCAGTGCTACAAGTGCAAAGAGATGGGTCACTATGCTCCAGAGTGCAAGAAAGGAAGAACTGAAAAAGCACTCATCTCTAAAGGCAAAGACTGGGCAGATACTTCAGATTCTGATGATGGAGTGAATTATGCACTCATGGCAACTGTCAAAGATGAAGTTGAGTCATCAGAAAATAAGGTACCTCTAACTACTTATGCTTATGATACTGATAATATTTCTGAATTAAGAATTTATCTTAAGAACATACATGTTAGTTATAGGGATCAGACTTTAGAGAATGAGAGGATCAAATCTGAGAATCTTAGTCTTAAAGAAAGAAACAAGTTTCTTGAAAGAGAACTTGAGAATATGAAGCAGATTCAAAAAGAAAGAGATGATGCTGTTTATGTAGAACAGGAGTTGCTAAAAAGATATAAGCAACTAGAATCTGATTTAGAGAAGGAAAGGAAAATAATCAAGACTTGGACAGATTCTGGAAGAGACACTCATCAAGTGTTTCAGACTGATTCTGTAGGTTTAGGTTATTGTGAAAATGATGAACTTAGGTTTAAAGACAAGGTTAAAGTAAAACCACAACTTAAACCTGTGAAATTTGTTCCAGAAGCCAATAAGTTAAAATCTGTTGTAATAAGGGAAGCTGATATGGAATCAGATGAATCTTGTGACAAACAGGAAAATATTATAACAGAAAAACTTATGGAAATAGAAGCTGTTAGAAAACCAGTAAAAACTTGTGAAAAACAGGTTAATGTTGGCTTGATGACAGGAAAACAGTTCAATCACAAGCTAAAAGAGGTAAAGTCCTCCATGAAACCTAAAGGTTCCAAGAGAAATAGGAATGGAAAAGTAGGCATAAATAATAGAAATAATCATATGCCTAATGCTAGTGCCTCAAGAAAAACATGTTACAGTTGTGGTAGTTCTAATCATCTTGCTAGATTTTGCACTAAGAACAAACATATTAATACTTTACCTTCTACATCAGAAGTAAAGAATGATTATGTTAGAGTAAAACCACAGACTTTATGCAAACATTGTGGGAGCACTTGGCATTCTATTTACACATGTAAGAGTTATCATGCAATTTATCATAACTATTATGAGCTAAAACCCAACTTGAAATGGGTTAGAGCAAACTCTGCTAGTGTAAAATCTGACAATGTTAGTTTAAACTCTGATAATACAGATTCCGCTGCAAAAGCTAACACTGTTAAGAAGGACAAAGGATCCAAGCAAGTCTGGATCCTTAAAACTAACACTTAGTGTTTGTTTGTGATTGCAGGGTATAATAGAGAGCACACTTATCTTGGACAGTGGTTGCTCAGGACATATGACTGGAAACAAAGCCCTGCTATCAGACTTTGAGGAGAAGGCTGGCCCAAAAGTTTCCTATGGAGATGGCAACATAGGACACACTCTGGGATATGGCAATATTAATCTTGGAAGTGTCATCATCACAAATGTAGCTCTAGTCTCAGGACTCAAGCATAATCTGTTATCTGTGAGTCAAATCTGTGACAGAGGAAACCATGTAGATTTTCATAGTGAATACTGTGAAGTTATCAGTAAATCTACTGGAAAAGTTGTTCTAGTTGGACACAGACGCAACAATATTTATGAAGCAAGTTTGGTAACAAACTCTGATGGAAGTACAGTGTGTCTGACTGCAAAGATGTCAAATGAAGAGAGTTGGAATTGGCACAAGAAGCTTTCTCATCTCAATTTGAATAACATTAATGAGCTGATAAGAAAGGATCTTGTAAGAGGACTTCCAAAATCAATACTTAATCTAGATGGTCTATGTGATTCTTGTCAAAAGGCCAAGCAAAGGAAGTCATCTTTCAAGAGC
Organism: Heracleum sosnowskyi; assembly: GCA_030848705.1. Taxonomy (NCBI): domain Eukaryota; kingdom Viridiplantae; phylum Streptophyta; class Magnoliopsida; order Apiales; family Apiaceae; genus Heracleum; species Heracleum sosnowskyi. The sequence continues at coordinate 117,834,241 of CM061239.1, forward strand.
AAATCTGAATAGTGGAACCTTATCATCTTCTACATGTTGATCTCTTTGGACCAGTGAATGTGATGTCCATGGGCAGAAAGAAATATGCTCTAGTAATTGTTGATGAATATACTAGATATACATGGGTGTATTTCTTGTCAAAGAAGGATGAAACTGCTCAAACGTTGATGGATCATATAAATCTACTGGACAAAGGATCACAGTACAAAGTCAAAATTATAAGGAGTGATAATGGAACTGAATTCAGAAACTCAATCATGGAAGCTTTCTGCAAGGAAAGAGGGGTGAAACAAGAATTTTCTGCACCTGGCACTCCACAGCAAAATGGTGTAGTTGAAAGAAAGAACAGAACTTTAATTGAAGCTGCCAGAACTATGCTAGATGAAGCAAAATTGCCAACTTATTTATGGGCAGAAGCTGTTCAAACTGCTTGTTTTACTCAAAATGCTACTCTGATCAACAAGCATGGAAAAACACCATATGAGATGGTGAAAAACAAGAAGCCAAATTTGAAATATTTTCATATATTTGGATGCAAATGCTTTGTGTTGAAGACTCATCCTGAACAGTTGACCAAGTTCGAGTTAAAAGCTGATGAAGGAATCTTTGTTGGCTATCCATTGTCAACAAAAGCATTCAGAGTTTACAATCTGAGAACAAAGGTGATCATGGAATCCATACATGTGTCGTTTGATGACAAGAAAATAATTGGACTTGAAGACAAGGATGGATATGATCAACTACGTTTTGAAAATGAAGATCTATTCTCTGATGATGTAAACTCTGACGAAGCAGGTTTGACAAACTCTGACGAAGCATACTCTGAACCTCTACTGGTAAATACTGGAGAAACTGGAAATTCTCAAATTGAACAAAATAGAGAACCAGTTGAGGGGGAGCGTGAAGAAGCTCAACAAATCACAGCAAGTGAGTCAGTTGAGGAAACTGATTTAAACTCTGACAGCTCAAACACTGAGCCATCCAACTCAGGGGGAGCCTCAGATACTGCAGAAAGTCAACGTATGAATCAGGAGAGCATGGATCAAGGGGGAGGATTCAATAATGATGCAAGAAACCACTTACCAACAGCAAGAAAGTGGACACAGGCACACACACCTGATCTCATAATTGGAGATCCTGATGCTAGTGTGAGAACTAGAAGTGCAACAAACAATGAGTGTCTATATCATGCTTTCTTGTCTCAAACAGAACCAAAGAAAGTGGAGGAAGCTCTTCAAGATGCTAATTGGATTACAGCAATGCAAGAAGAGTTAAATGAATTTGAAAGAAATGAAGTCTGGACACTTGTACCTAGACCAAAGAACAGATCAATTGTAGGTACAAAGTGGGTTTTCAGAAACAAGACTGACAGTGATGGTGTGATTACAAGGAACAAGGCTAGACTTGTGGCTAAAGGTTATTCACAACAGGAAGGAATTGACTATGATGAAACCTTTGCTCCAGTTGCAAGATTGGAGGCCATAAGAATTTTTCTGGCCTATGCTGCACACAAGAAGTTTAAAGTCTTTCAGATGGATGTAAAAAGTGCTTTTCTCAATGGGAAGCTTGAAGAAGAAGTGTTTGTTGAACAACCACCAGGATTTGTAGATTCCAAGCATCCAGATTATGTCTACAGGCTTGATAAGGCATTATATGGACTAAAGCAAGCACCAAGAGCATGGTATGAAACTCTTGCTCAGTTTCTTTTAGAAAGTGGGTTCACAAGAGGTACAATCGATAAAACCTTGTTTTATTTCAATTCTGGTGATGATTTGCTTTTAGTTCAAATTTATGTAGATGATATTATTTTTGGATCTACTAATGACAAACTTTGTAAGAAGTTTGCAAAGCTTATGCAATCCAGGTACCAAATGAGCATGATGGGAGAGCTTAGTTATTTTCTAGGCTTACAGGTCAAGCAAACAGATGATGGGATTTTTATCAATCAAGCAAAGTATACCAGAAATCTTCTCAAGAAATTTGGTATGCTTGATAGTTCATCTGCTACAACTCCCATGGCTACAGCAACGAAGCTTGACAAAGACACAGGAGCCTCAGTAGATATGACTAACTACAGAGGAATGATAGGGTCTTTACTGTATCTTACTGCAAGTAGACCTGATATCATGTATGCAACATGTCTTTGTGCAAGATTTCAAGCAGATCCCAGAGAGCCTCATCTAACAGCTGTAAAAAGGATCTTCAAATATCTCAAAGGAACCATAACCCTGGGTTTGTGGTATCCTAGAGAATCAGAGTTTAAGTTAATTGGTTACTCTGATGCAGATTTTGCAGGCTGTAAGATAGACAGAAAAAGTACAAGTGGAAGCTGTCAATTTTTAGGTGACAGATTGGTTTCTTGGTACAGTAAGAAACAGAAATCAATTTCTACATCCACTGCAGAAGCAGAGTATATAGCAGCTGGTAGCTGTTGTGCACAGATTTTATGGATGAAGAATCAATTGCTGGATTATGGGTTAAGGTACTCTAGAATACCTATTTTCTGTGATAATCAAAGTGCTATTGCTATGACAGGTAATCCAGTACAGCATTCCATGACAAAGCACATCAGCATAAGGTATCATTTTATCAGAGAACATGTGGAAGAAGGAAACATTGAGCTTCATTTTGTGTCTACAGACCAACAACTTGCAGATATCTTCACCAAACCTTTGAGTGAAGCTACTTTTACAAGATTGGTAAATGAACTTGGAATGATCTCTGGTTCTGACTAGAGATACGGGTTAGACTCATTTTTTATGTTCATGATTTCTTACATGTGTTAACTGTTATGTGAATCAGCATGTTAAACTCTGATGATAAACTCTGTGAAGTGTCAGTCATACTCTGAACGTAAACTCTGATGTTAAACTTTGTTGGTCATACTCTGGTAATTACAGTTTAAATGCTATACTCTGATTGTAATCTTGTCTGAAACATATGGACCAATGAAGAAATTTGTATGAAACATAATTCTCAGTAAGTAATTGTGAATCCTTAAGAGTTGATAGATTCTGATCTCAAATATGTGCAGTAAGCTAACACAGCATGATACTGTCTCTATATTTATAGCATCTCTTAGTTTATTGATCCTATACACTGAGTCTGTATTAGCTGTTTGCATTTTCTCTCATAAGTTAACTATAATCACTGATGAAAAGTCTAAACTCTGATTATTCATTGCAAATAATTCACCCTCAAATCAAAAGATGCCAAACAGAGCACAAATTCCTTTGAGATCATGTTGTGCCTAGGAAGATCCAGGAATTTATTGTATGAAATAAGGGCTAAAATCTTTGATTTTTGGTGACTAGTGCCAACCACTGATTACTGGAAAAATAAATTAAAAAAAAAAAAAAAAAAAAAAAAATTAATATAAAAAAAAAAAAAAGGGGGGGGTGAAAAATAAAAGACATATCCAAATGAAAGGATATCAGTAATACAGAGTTTAGATAGAAAAATCAGTGTCTATGTTATACATGAGAGTTTAGGCAACCAGTTTTTACTACTTTAGTTTGTGGATTTTATGCACTTTGAGATGATCTAAATACTGATTTCGGTAAACTCTGCTACTACACACACATTTTTCACAACTGAACAGATTGAGAAAAGAGTTTATTGACAAAGAAGGATAAATGGTAAACACTGATGTATTGTGTGAAATACGCCGAGGTTACTTTGTTTTAATCTCTGATGGTTAAAATAACTTCTTTGTTTCAGACAGTTAATAATTTTGAGATTAGCCATTTGTTTTTTCGGAAAAAGTATGATTGGTCGGAGAACAGAAAGAGTATGTAGTCCTGTTAGTGATCTGTATTGCTGCTGAGTATGTTAGTTAATTGGTTAAAGTTTTTTTCTTTCCAATTACTATGCAATATTGATAATACTGAAATGTAAAGAAACAAATTTTTCATTAATTGATTCAAATTTACATTCAGACAATTTCATACTCATGTTAAGCTAATCTTTCTGGTATATACTAATCACTATGGTTACAAAAGAGAAGATCTATTTAACCAGGACAAGTATTTGAATGCTACATCTGAAGCAGAAGAGCTAGAGCCAGAAGCTATTGTGCTCTAGTACTTCTGATGAGCGCAACCCAGTTGTTCAACTGATCATTATACCATCTGGGATTGAATGACAACATCCTGAAGATGAATCATCATCATCATCATCATCTTCCTGGATTCTCTTTCTGCTTTGCAGCTTGCAGGACTCCAAGAAGATTGTCTCCTCAGTACCCATCAGGAAACTCTGCTGGAAGAGCATCATACATATCTCCATAGTATGATCGTCTGCCAAGATGGGCACATCATATGGACCGGGACGGATGATGTGCACATAAGGATTAGAGATTGGTCCTTCTGCTATTTCATCATCTGCTATAAGACCTTCATCATTCAGAAAAGAAAGAACAAGAAACTCATCGATGATGTAGTTTGCTTGTTGAGGCCAGTTCATGTTCAAAAATGATTCGACATCCATGAACTCAAACGTTCCTGCCATTTGGTGTTTAGTAATTTTAAGATATGAAGCCTGTTGTTAAAATGCTTGAGTTTTTAAAGCATTCAACAGGGTAACTGAAAGGTTTTTACTAGAATCGAAGCGCTTGGGATACTAAGGTGCGGAGTTTCGAGACAGTCATTATTATTCTGACTGTTGAGTTCCTTTGTACTTTATTCTTAAAATTGATAATTTTATTATTATTGATTTTTTTTTTCTTTTAAGCGACTATTTTGAGTGTTATATGTGATGACAGGTGTCTCCACGTTTGCACGTGTGTATTGGAAGTTGTTAGATACAGCTGTCAGCGTATTAACGTCTGACATCTGTCCCACTAACATACTTCTAATCTTTACAGTTATTATTTAATACACTACATACACACGATTCAATCTTTTACGCATTTCATCTTTTCATAACATTTTACTCACACACAAACACTCAAACACTTTCAAAGCCCAGTACTTCTTGTTTTCAATTCTTACTAATGGCAACTACAGCGTTTACTGCTTCTGAATTAGAATTTGTCCCAAATAACTACTCAGCTCCTGTAGCAAATGAGAACGCACCGGAGGCGTTTCATTTGATTCAGAGTTTCTTGTCAAACTCTGATATTGGCACTGCTCTCACCGCACCAACGAAGCTGTCTGCAACTCAAATCAAATCTTTTTGGCAGACAGGTGTTTATGATAATGGAGGAGAGTCTGGATCTCCATCTATCATTTTTCAATATGAGGACAATGACTATGCTGTTACTCCTACTACTGTTCGTGATGCTTTGGGTCTTGAAGATTTCAATGCATTCACAATCTCTGTTGGCGACTCTGAGCTAGTCAGGATGATGAACGAGATAGGCTACACTGGATCTTTGACAAAGATAGGTCAACTCAAAAGGCCATTTTTGCGAAAGGAATGGAGTTTCTTTTTCGACTGCATCACAAGAGCGTTCGGGAAAAAGTGCACAAACTGGGATGCAATTCCCACTGATAGTCTACAGATCGGGTATTCTCTTCTCTATGGCAGTCAATTTGATGTTGCTAGATTAGTTTTAAATAATATTGGTGAGAAAATGCTAGAGAATAGGAATGTTGTCTATTTCTCTAGGTTTTGTCAGTTAATATTTAGTCTATGCTGCCCTGATGTTGAGATTTTAGATGAGGATGTCATTCTTTCATTTAAATTGCACAAACGTATATTCTCTGATCTTATCAACAAGGACAACAAGAAAGGAGAAGTTGGTCCTTTAATGTTACCTGCATCTGTGCAACAATTTCTTGACAACTTACAACAACAACATGTCTCAACTGCTGAAGCTGGACCTTCTGTATCTCAACCACAGAGGTCAAAGAGATCTAAAGTTCGAGCAGTTAAGTCTGTTGAAGCTGAGGTATCAAATGTTGATGCTGTGCCTCAGAGAAAAAGAATGAAGAAAAGGCGAGCCCACGGGGCAAAGTCTGTTGCTGCTGCTTCTAGTGCAGACTCAGAAACTGAAGCTGATGAAGAAAATCTTCATCAGAGAAAGAGAAGATTAGTTGCTAATCAACTTTTTGGTGATATTATTGCCAATTTGGATAAAGAACCTGAGGAAACAGAAGCTCCTACATCAAAAACTGATGATGTAGTTGAGGAAGCTGCTGCATACTCTGACAGCAGGATTGTGGATCATGAAGATACTATACCGGAAGCTGATCAAGCATCTACTGAGTTAGTAGAACCTATTGCTTCTCACACAGAAATCATTTCTATTGATTTTGAGAACGGTGATGAAGTAGATCAGATTAGAGTTGATCCAGTTCCAGAAGCTGTTGCTGTACATGCTGATGCAATAGCTAATGATCATGAGGATACTGTCTTACTTGAAACTTTGCAACAATCAGTTGTTGAGATTGTTCAGAGAGAAGCAGAGGTTACTGCTTCAGTAAACTCTGATGTTCCTCAAGTACCTGATGAGACTGCACAGTTAATTGATGAAATCACTGCTGAAAATGTGCTTGAAGATATTCACAGAGAGGATGACAATGCTGAAGCTAGTCCTGTTCATTCAAACTCTGATGTTCAAGTGGAAGTTTCTGATATTCAAGCAAACTCTGCTGAAGAAAGGGAAGTTCAAAGGGCTGCTTCTGAGCATTTTCAGAATATGTACTACAATGCATGGGCTAATGCAGATTGTATTTTTCCAGCGCAAAGAGCTGCAGAATTTTTATCTGATTCTGTCAAGAAGATTACAAATCCTGATGTCCTTACGAGCTTACAGGCAACTGTTATTCAAGTCAAATCTCTCAATAATAGATTTAATGAGAATCAACAAATGCTTACAAGTCTGAGAAATGAAGTAAGCTTGAGGGATCTTACTTTAAAGGCTGACAGAACTTATTATTATACCATGTTCAAGCAGCAAGCCAGGGATTCTGAAGAAATCAAGAAGAGGCTTGAGACAGTTGAGGACAACCAGAATGCTATGTCTGCTCAACTGACTTCCATTTCTACTGCGCTTGAATTGTTGACATCAGTACTACTTTCTGATGATGTCAAAAAGGGGGAGAGTGTACCAAGTGACAAATGCAAAGACACTCAAACTCTGAGACGGAGGGATGATGGTAATGATGGTGGAAACAAGGGAGGAGATGGAAAGCGCTTAAGATCAAATGATGATAGAAGATTACTTTCAAGAAGATCAAACTCTGATACAAGATCAAATTCTGGAAAGGGACATGTAAACTCTGCCAGTGGTTCAAGATATAAAAGTTTGATAATCTCTGATAAGCCATCTACTGATGAGGAAATTGCTGCTAAGATGTTTATGGCAGAACATGGAAAAGGTATTACAATTGAAGATATCCAAGCTGAAGAACAGATGCTTGCTGAAGAACACAAGAAAAATCTTGAAGCTGGAATCTACAAGAAGAAGGAAATCAAGGCTCCTAGAAAGAAAGAAAAAGGAATTGTTATCAAAGAGAATGTAAACTCTGATCAGAGTTTACAGTACTCAAGGAGGCCTGTGATTAAAAATGCTGACAAAGGAAAAGGTAAACTGGTAGAAGAAGAACAGTTACCTAAGAAGATTTATTCAACCTCTGACATTGCTCAAGTTGAAACAAGATTACCAAAATCAACCTCTGACGCTGCTCAAGTTGATGATACTATTGAAGTTAAGCCAGCCTCTGACAAGGCTCAAGCTGTGCAAACTCAGCTAGCTCCTCAACTCAAAGGTTTCTTAAGACCTGTACTCTCTGAAACTCTGACACTTCAACCTGTGGATTTTTCTCAAACCAGGACTGTACTTGGAAAAGAATCTTATGATAAGTCTGGTTTAGGTTCACATAGGGAGAAGAGAATAAATAACAGATCTCAAGACAATATTTCACTGACAGGATCTGGTATTGGGAATACACAAGAAAATCTTGATAAGTTAGAATCTGTTCAGTTGATTTTTCACAAGATCTTGAAAAAGCAGTTTCTGTTATATTTCATGAGTGATGGAAGAGTTTATAGAATTGGAGAATCTGATGTAAATCTCAAATCATGGGAAGAACTTGAATATGTACTTTATCTGTTAAAAGTTAAGAACAGACATACCCATAATGTTGCTCAAATCTTAAGAGAAAAGATGCTGAGATCAAAAGTGATGCTTGGAGGAGGAGAAGTCTCAAATGCTTATATTCCAAAGTATAGAGATCATACTGGAAAATTGGTGGAGATGAAGAGAAACAGTGCTAGATTTAAAACTGCACTGGGATTAAAAGTCTTAGAATTCAACTTAGAGTCAGATAAAGCTCAGTACATTCGGCTAGGGAATGATATGAAGAAGAACAGTATCTATTCTCTGAGGGCTGCCATATATCAAACTGGTGAAGGAGATCCAGAGTATAAGGAGCTGAAAGAGATTATGATAACTGAACTTGAGAATGCTGAAAGAAGACTGCTGATTGATTATCTCAGGACTGTGCCTGATATTGAAGAAGTCAAGTAAAGTCTGACTGTAAGTTTTTAATATATTTTCTATTCTAAGTAAAATTTAAACTCTGTTTTAAATTAAACTCTGTTATATGTTAAACACTGCATTTGTTAAATGTTTTTGACATCATCAATTATATGTTTAACTTGTACATTTTATTATGAACAAGTTGGGGGAGATTGTTAGATATAATTGCTGACGTTTGTTTATCAGTGTTTAAGCAACAGGTACTGACCAGAGTTTATCAGAAGCCAGTCAGAGTTTAGTTAAACTCTGACAGGGTGAAGAGTTTAATTGAAGCCGGTCAGAGTTTATTTAAAGTCTGACAGGGTGTTAGTTGAAATTAGCTGTCGGTGCTGAATTGAAGATTCTAGAAGCAATATATTCTGAAGATGGAAAGAAGCAGAATATATTGATACAGCTAAGGAAACAGAATGGAAGATAAGAAGCAATCCTTAATTGATATGAATTGTATAGCTAACTTATAGGAATATCAATTAGAGATGGATTGTATGTAGCTGTGTACTATATAAACACAGATAGGTTATCCCTAGAAGGGATGCGTGAATATTGATATATTATTCTTGTAACCTAGAAGCTCTTTGTGATTCATTAACATCATAAAGAGAGAAGCTGTTAATACGATTACAGTTTTATTGATTCATAAACAGTGTTCTTGATTATTGTTATTCTCATATATACTTGATTATATTGTGCATTCGGCCTAACACAAATATCATCAATATGCAATGTGACGTGAGGAAAACTAATCAGTATGTCATACTTTTATAGGCAATTTAAGATATTTTAAAGATTAAATGCTAAATATGATTATAATATAAAGATTTAATAAATATTAAATCCTAAATATGATTGTAATATAAAGTTATAATAACGATTCAATTCTAAAAAAAGTTGATTTTTATATATTTATTGTCTTCCATATAAATTCGAATCTAAGTAAAATAATTTAATTTTATTGAATTAAAATAGAGAAACTCTAGAAAAATATATTGAAACTTAAATAGGATTTCATTTAGTTGAGAATAGAAGTTAATTTTATGTAATTAAATTTTAAATATGATTGATTTTATATATTTATTGTCTTCGCTAAAAATTCAAATTGAAATAAAATAGTGAAACTCTAGAAAAATAGATTAAAACTTAAATAGGAACTAAGTTAGTTGAGAAAAGAAGGTAATAGTTATTTAATTAAATTTTAAATAAGATTGACTTTTATATATTTATTGGCCTTCTTGAAAATTTGAGGGTAAATAAGGAATGTCTTGCCTAAAAATTCGAATGTAAATGAGGAAATTTAATTTTATTGAATTAAAGTTGAGAAGCTCTAGAAAAATAGATAAATATTTTTTGAACGATCCGAGAGCTCTTTAGAAAAATTAGAAAAACAGATTGAGACGATTGTAGAGACGCCACCTCAACTCCCGCGTATCCTCCTTTATATATATACTAGTTGATAAAGCCGTGATTTGCGACAGCGTTATAATTTTTTAGAAAAACTCTATCTATAAAATTACAACAATTAGTCATTTCTCCCTAATAAGTCGTCCTCCCTTTAAAAACATTTTCCTTGTTAAGATCGAAATCGTAAATTTTATATATTGAATACTTGTCTCATATATTAATTTTCTTATTGACATACTTCTTTCTAATGAACCGCTCTCTCGTTGAAAAAACACTTATATAAATTCGCACTCCTATTTTACTTTCAATAAAATTTGTAATTATACATGCCTTACAATTCACAAACACATATTCTACTTCTAATAGATCTTTTTTTTAATATGTATTTATTATAAATTTGAATTCTTCTGCTCTATAAATTCGAAAACTTATTCTACTTCCGGTAGAACTTTTAATTATATGTGTTAGGATTTATGGGTGATAGCTATGAGACAATTTAACTAGATACTTTTTTATGCTTAATTTTTGATATGGGCTAAAAATAACCCTAGATATGTAATTAATGATGTATTAATTAGACCTAGATTGGTCCAAGAATACGACCCAATAAACAAGGCCCGAAACCCTGATTATTTATTAATTTCGTAATTAATAAATAGGAAAAATATATAGTTCATGAAAAGAGTCCAAAATATGGTAAATTTATCAAAGAAGGATCCAGAATCCCAATTAATGAGTCATAGCCTTTATCAACAAGGAAAAGACTTCTCCAGCAAGAAATACGATGTTTATCCATTATCAATAAAGAGACTTATTCGCTAAGTCTCCTAAACATACCATAAATAAAAGGCTCCCAACGCCTATATAAAGGACCTGATCCTTCAATCAGAACTACGTCTTTGGCTTGATTCTCAACACTGATTGAGATACGTAGGCATCTTGTGAGGACCGATTTAGTCTCGAAACGCAAGAACAGCCATTAAAGCTCGAAGCTCACAATCCTTAGCAATTAATTCACAAGTACGATTTTTAATCCACAACAATTTTATTAAGTATGAACATACTGTCACAGCCAAAGTATGTTCTTGTAACCATTTTGTTTGTTGTTAAATAAGAGTTTAAGTACATCTTGGTAGAAGTTCATTTATTTGTTCAAGCCTCAAGAAGTGCAAAAGTAGGACAACAAGAATAAATGTTACTGTCATGGCACTGACAATAAGGTTACAAGAAGACAACATGTTGCATTTCACGATAGTATATCCACTCTGACAGCAACATTAGCGGAAGCCCTCGAACAACACCTTTACCCTAGCCTGACAACAAGCTTGGAATTCCTGACAACATCTATTGCGGGGATTTCTTACTGTCACCAAAAGTGCATTCCTGTGACAGCAAGCTTGGGGTTCAGGATACTGTCATGAAGGAATAATCATTGTATTGGGGATCTACCCAGTTAAACATGTGACAGTTTGGATGTTCAAGAAACATGCGTGCTGCAGTATCCCAACACTGCATCAGGTCTGCAAGACTACGACAGAAGCTTGAGAGATCACATGACAGAGCTCACCAATTCAAGAGTATGACAAATCAACATCTACTGAATTGTGTTAGCTAAAAATAGAATGTATCTAGATTGCTTTATTCAGTAATGATAAACTTGTTTGTATAGCAATTTAGGTAAGACTCACGGGTAGACAATTTGTAAGAAGCTGCCACATGAAAATGACAGCAGCTTCACAAACCCGTGATGATTGAGATAGGTTGAGTTGTTACTTAGACTATCTCTTGATTCATTCTTTGAAATCACTCGAGAAATCGAAGCTCAAGAAAACCAACATTTTCTTGAGGTTGTAGCAACACTTTGCAAAATAAATAAAACATTTATTTTGTGAGAAAAACTCGTGTGTCTACTTGCGTTTGCAATCCATAAAATGATAAACGTTAATCTTAGTTTTTGCTGTTGAAACGTAGATTGAGATTTATCAGTATTGCATTCAACCCCCCCCCCCCCTTCTGCAATAGTCAAGGACCAACAACTGGTATCAGAGTAGACATATTGTTCTACAAATCTGAGATCATGACAAGTTTTCAGAAGTCAAGTAGCATAAAGATCCCAGCTTTTGATAAGAAGAATTACAATATGTGGAAAAGAAAGATCTTGATGTTTATCAAAGCTGCGAATCCATTATACTTGGGTATCCTCCAAAATGGTCCCTTTGTTCCACAGAAGGAGATTGAAGCCTCGATTGTGGACGGTGTTCTTATTCCAGCACACTGGGTTGCTAAAGCACCCTCTGAGTTTCTGGAGCCAGAAAAAGAGAAGGTGGCCTTGGATGATTACATGCAACTCATCCTACTGGATGCTCTCACTTTGGACAAAGCCATGTGTGGGAATGTCATTGGATGCTCATCAGCTAAGGATATGTGGATTAAGATTGAGCTGCTATGTGAAGGAAGTGAAGAAGTGAAAGACAATCAAAGACAAATTCTTATCTCACAGTATGAAGCTTTCATGGCAAAGTCAGGAGAAGATCTAACAACAATGTTTGAGAGGTTCAGTAAACTTCTGACTGAGCTACAGATTCATGGCAAGTACTATGATAGGAAAGAGTTAAATGTTAAGTTCTTACTCACACTTCCTGAGCATCTAGAGCACAGAATCACAGCCATAAGAGAAGGAAGAAATCTAAACAATGTTTCCCTTGAAACATTATATGGTGTGCTTAAGTCATATGAGCTTGAACTTTTCCAGAAAAGAGCTATACAATCTGGATCAAGAGGAAAGGTTGAGGAGGTTGTTGATGATGATGAGAAAGTGGTGCTGCAAATAACTGATGTTGAAGATGAAGACTTCTATTCCTTAGAAGAAATGGAAAAGATGGACAATCCAACTATGGCTTACATGGCTAAGAAGTTCAAAACATAAGATTCAAGAGAAACAAGCCATTTAAGTCTCAAGGTCAAACATCAAGATTCAGTAAAGGGAATTCTTCCAAGGTTGAAGGTGGTGCCACAAGAGGTGGTTACAAAACAGGGATGGTGGACAGATCCATGTTTAGATGTTACAACTGCAATGAGCTTGGTCATTTTGCTACTGAATGCAGAAGACCAAAACAGAATCAAAGAATGGACAAAGGGTCAAGTGGACACTTCAAGAAAGGACAGGGAAAAGCCTATGTGGCTGAGGGAAAATGTTGGGATGATTCTGATAATGAAGAGGAAGAGGAATATGTGAATCTAGCCCTCATGGCTAAGTCTGATGAGGTCTCCTCTAGCTCTCCAAGTCAGGTACCCTCACTTGTTTTACTTGAAATGTCTAAAGAAGAATATAAACAAAATATTGAGGAGTTGAGTGCTGAAATGTTTAATGTTCATACTAGTTTAACTGCAGCTAATGAAGAAATAGCTAGGTTAACTAAACTGAATGAAACACTCACCTCTGAAAATGACATGCTTTTGTTAAAAACCAGTCGATTAGAGTCTCTAGCACAGGAAAATGCTTAACTTAAAAATGAATTAGTCTGTGCTAAAGAAATAGAAAAGTTTCTAAGGAATGAAATTAATGAAAATGAATTCAAGATCAAAGCCTATAGAAACTCTTCTAAACAACTTCAGGATTATCATGAGAAACACACAGAGGATCAAAAAGTAGGGATAGGTTTTGATTATGGTAAAAGACCTGGCAAGGAAACTGTGAATCTGGATTGTTCAACTGATGGTTCTGTCAAACCTCATGTTCTCAAAAAGATCAACAAACCTATTTTCAAACTTTCTGAACTTGAATTTGATGAGGAACCCATGTTCATCAAGCAACAACTTGATGATGAAGATGAAGGTATTGACAGTACAACAGTTGATAGAAAAGATACTGTCACAATTCCCAAGACAGTTACTTTCCCAGACAATCAGACAGAATGTTCTAAAGATGTTGTCGGGGATGGCAAGACAGTAACTTCCATAGATACTGTCAAAAGAGCTTCGAAGACAGCAACCTCTAAACCTATTGTCAAGACAGAAGGTGTAAAAGGTACTGTCAAGGAAAGCTCGACAGCAACTTCAGAACATCCTGTTGACACAGTTACCTACAAGTCTAAGAACAGGAATGGTAAGTTAGGAAATGGCAATGCTAATGTTGGTAGTGCTCCCAGAAAATTATGCAATAATTGTGGCTCTTCACATCATTTAACTCATGTTTGTAAGAAACCAAAAGAGGTCAAGAACAATGTGACCAAGATAGATGGTAACTTACATAGGACACCCATTATGCATAGATCTATGGTAGTATGCAATAACACTGACTGCATGCCCTGTAAAATAACTGCCATGAGTACTTGTTTTAACCTGCCTATTTCATCTACTGAACAATGTCTCTATATGCAAACTGTTGAGACTTCTGAGCCTACTGGAAACAGTAAAGAGGCTACATCCACTAAGAAGAAGACCAAGTCTAATTCTAAAGCTAAGTGGGTGAAGAAAGGAGTCCAACGGAAGATTCCTGATGTGACTGTTAAAGTTGAAAATGACGAATATTCTTGTGATACTGAATTAGCAGGACCCAACAAGGATTGGGTACCATATGCCTCTTAAATACAATTTGTTTTGCAGGGCAAGAATAAGAAGCAGGTCATGTGGATCATTGACAGTGGCTGCTCAAGACACATGACTGGTGATAAAGCCCTGTTATCACAATTTGTGGAGAAAGCTGGCCCAATCATAACCTTTGGAGACAACAGCAAAGGTTACACAGTGGGATATGGCTGTTTGGAAATTGGAAATGTTGTCATTAATGATATTGCTCTTGTTGATGGATTAAAGCACAACTTGCACAGTATCAGTCAATTCAGTGATAGAGGATTCAAGGTTGATTTTGACATGATGGTGTGCAACATCTATCACAAGAAAGATGGAAGCCTGTCTCTGAAAGGGGTAAGGAAAGGAAGCCTATTTGTTGTTGACCTAAGCTTAACAAAGAAGGACAAGATCTACTATTTTTACAGTAAATCTATTGTTGGTGACAACATGCTTTGACACAGGAAACTCTCTCACCTAAACTTCAAGACAATGAATATGCTAATGAAGAAGGAACTAGTAAGAGGACTACCTCAACAGGAATTCTGTCAAGAAGGACTGTGTGAGGACTGTCAAATGGGAAAATTAAGGAGAGCTGTGCATAGGTCAAAACAAGTCAACACCAACACAGAACCACTCAAACTAATTCACATGGATCTCTTTGGCCTAGTAAATGTTTCATCCTTAGCCAAGAAGAGATATGTATTAGTTATGGTGGATGATTATTCTAGGTATACTTGGGTGAAGTATCTAGAATCAAAAGATGAAGTTGCTGAAGTCATCATTGATCACTTAAGAGTTCTTGACAGAACTCCAAATGCCAAGGTTCAAATTCTGAGGAGTGACAATGGTACTGAGTTCAGAAATGCCACTCTTGGCAATTTCTGCAAGGATGAAGGAATTGTGCAACAATTTTCTGCTGCAAGGACACCACAGCAGAATGGAGTTGTAGAGAGGAAGAACGGAACTCTCATTGAAGCTGCCAGAACTATGCTACATGATGCAAAGTTACCCACATACTTCTGGGCAGAAGCTATCAACACAGCTTGTTATACACAGAACAGAACCTTGATTAACAAGACTCATGGGAACACTCCTTACTATTTGCTAAATGAGAAGAAACCTACTGTCAAGTATTTTCATGTGTTTGGTAGCAAGTGCTTCATGATGAAAGACAACCATGAAAAGACAAAATCTACTCCTCTTCAAAAAATATCACGAGCAATTACCTTTAAATTAAAGCATAATATCTTTTATATTTGTTCTCACTACAAAATCTACTCATTTTTCAAAAATATCACGGACAATTGGCTTTAAATTAAAACATATTACCTGTTGGGGGCCCAATTGGGATTGGGCCGAATAGTGATTGGGCCGAGTAGTAATTGGGCCGAATGGTCACAGCCCATTCCTTCGGCTAGGTCCGTTGGATCTGACCGTTGCTTGACCAAGTCACCCGACTATTCAGGCGGAAGAACAGGACCACGCAGGTGGACGGTTGCCCCCGAAGAATCCGGGCGAGCCGGTACCAAAGTGCCTATAAAGGCACATAACAGGTTTCATATTCAGGTTAATACTCATTCTATACATACACAAATACTTGCACGTTCATTAAAACCTTACCGGAACCTCTAACTGATTCTCACACCGGAGGTGAATCGGGGGCCAAACCCCTCGCATTCTTCTCTTTTGACAGGTCGACCCGAAGATATCCTTGGAGTCCGACCCGACAGAAAACTGGTTCCAACATTACCTTTTATATTTGTTCATACTAAAATCTCTATTTTTCAAAAATGTCAAGTGCAACCCTTACTTATTTATTTTAAAACTTATTTTAATACTTTTAATTATTTAAAAAATCTTACATATTTTAACATGTCAACGTATTTTTTTAACAAATACAATTAATATAATTAAAACACTTCCAAAAATATCACGGGCAATTAGTTTTTTTAATCAAAACATATTAACTTTTCTATTTATCCCTATTATTAATATTATTCAAAAAACATATTACGGGGAAATTACCTTTAAATTAAAACGTATTACCTTTTATATTTGTTCTCACTAAAATCTATATTTTCCAAAATTATCGGGTGCAACCCTTACATATTTATTTTAAAATATATTTTAATGTTTTATATTATTTAAAAAAACTTACCTATTTTAACATGTCAACGTATTTTTTTAACAAATACAATTAATATAATTAAAACACTTCTAAAAATATCACGGACAATTAATTTTTTTAATTAAAACATGTTAGCTTTTTTATTTGTCCTTGCTATTAATATTATTTTAATAAATAATAAAATAATATTAAAAATGCCTCATTTATCTTCCTCAGCCCTATTTGTATTTTTTTATTTATATTTTCTATGTTCCAATTAATATTTAAGTTTCTCATTTTATAATTTATCATATTGATTTTTATTCTTTATTTAATATTTTTCAATCCCATTAATTTTTTTAGTTTGTCATTTTTAAATCTCATTTGATGGTCCGTGCATTGAAAGTTTTGGTTTTCGTTTTTTGGTCATTTATTTTATTTAATAAATAATAAAATAATATAAAAATAGCTAGTTGATCGCCTTTAATAATTAAAACACTTTTTTCTAACAAAATCTACTCATTTTCCAAAAATATCACGAACAATTACCTTTAAATTAAAACATATTACCTTTTATATTTATTCCCACTAAAATCTCGCTTTTCCAAAAATATCAGGAGCAAACCTTATTTATTTTAAAACATATTTTAATGCTTTTAATTATTTAAAAAAACTTAAATATTTTAACATGTCTACGTATTTTTTTAACAAATATAATTAATATAATGAAAACACTTCCAAAAATGTTATGAGCAGTTACTTTTTAATCTTATTTGATGGTCTATGCCTATTTATATATATAAGCTAGTGATCAAATACAAACCTTTTTTAAAATACAAACTAAGAACCAATTTAAGCCCTTAAATTAATCTAATCTAATGACCCCCCTATATACACAACACACAACTAAAATACACCCTCCCACACTCAATCACACCTATTCCCCTTCGTTTTTAATTTGACTTTTCCCGTCAATCGGAGAGTTTTTTTTTAAATCCGACTTCACCGTATTTTTCTCCATCTCCCAACGCTCGATTTGCATACCATATGTGCTATGTTTCGACACGATTTGAAAAAAAATTATTTAGTTTGTAGGTTTGTAGTCTAAGAGTGGTTTGTAGTAGAATAGCCCCCTATATATATAGAGAGAGATGCTCTAATGAGACCCTACTATAATGAGAACTGAGACCCTAAGTGGCAATTTTGTAATAAAATTGAACTAGAGAGATGTTTTACAATTATAACACGTAAAAATAAAAATGCATATACATGTCTACTGGAGGTGCTCCAGTCACCATCACGTTTCTCCAGTAACGTAATTCTGGCCAACATCATACTACTTCATGCTATCACTCCGTCCAACACCATCATATCACCATTTCAACCATCATCGCACCGTCACAACTACACCAGCACACCACAACGATCAACCACATAACTACTGTTACACCGCATCACCCACACAATCACAACCCGAACACCATTACCAAAATTACTAAATACAAAATCAAATCACAAAAAATTAAATAATCACCACCACAACCACTACTTGTAATAACTGTAGAATCACCAAATTCAAAAACGAATTACTAGAAATTTAAACTAAATCACCATTTTCTGTATAAAAATCACAAATTATACCTATACCAATCACCAAATAAAAAGGCGATTTGTATTTATAAAAGGTGATTTGTACTAAAAAAAAAAAGGTGATTTGTATTTATCAAAGGTGATTTATGTACATAGATTCTTGAATTGCGTTGACGATTACTTGTAAGGCTACTCATATTTATGTTCTTCACTCGTTTTAGTTGACGACGTTGTTCCACTTTATTCGATTCCACCATAATACCATCTTCGTGCTTTATGTCGCCATCAAATTTGGAAATGATTTTGGAGAAATCGTAAGAATTGGACGGTGATGATGCAGAGAATAGAGAATCAAGTAACCCAACAGAGAATCTTGCTTCAGAAATGACAATATTGTTGACGAAGGTGAAAACCGGGCGTATGAGATTCCGACGACGGAGAAGAATGATCGGAGGTCGAGAGAGATGTGTGGAGGAAGATGATAAATAGATTTATGTATTTTAAATGTTGAAGAGACACACATGGATGATAAAGTAAAAATGAAGGTTAGAAAAATGAAGCTAGCGTAGAATGGAGAGGCGAAAGAGATAAGTTTCTAGATCTAAAACATGTGGTTGAGATTTAATGCAAGTATAAATGACATGTGGCTGAAATTTAGTCTCAGTTCTCATATTAAGTGGGGGTCTCATTTGAGCACTTGCCTATATATATATATCGATGATGATTGTTCGATCACATATGTTTTGATTGTGGCATTCTTTTAAGAAAACATGTGTTTTTCGTGTCACAGGTAAATTCGAGCTTTGTCACTTTTTGACTTTTGAAAGAATAGAATATTAATATTTCGTTCAAAAATGACGAACAAATTAGTTCCGCGTTGCTATTATTTTGACACGCCATCTTATACTATTTTTTTAATAATGTTATAAATAAAATTCTATATTGATAAGTTTTGACTCTGAACAAATCTATACTATTATATTAAAGACGAAATATTGAAAGTTTTGTAGTTTGGTCCTGAAATTTTTTGTAGTCCGGTCACTCCCTTCATAGTCGTTAGATATTTTTGATCAAATCAATGAGAACCGTTAGATAAAATATTAAAATTATTATATAGAATATCTTTTCTATTTTTCTTAACTAAAACATCTAATTTTCCAAAAATATCGCAGACAGTTTCATTTAATAAATAACATAATATGATTATAATTGCTAATAAATAACTCATTACCTTATTAAAAATCTTTACATATTTTAACATGCCTACTTATTTACTTAAATATACAAATATTTAAGGTTCAAATTCCACCAACTACTAATTAAAATTAATAATTATTTAAGCATAAAATTTTTTCATATTCATGCTATTATATTAAAGACGAAACGTTAAAAGTTTGGCTTGTAGTTGATTTGTAGTTTGGTCCTTCATAGTTTAGTCACTCAATTCTCAACCGTTGGATCTTTTAAATCAATATAATAAGAATCGTTGGATAAAATACTAAAAAATATTATGTATAATACTTTTTATATTTTGTCTAACTAAATTTCTCTTTTCGAAAAACACTACAAGTAATTTATTTAATAAAATAAAATAATAATATTATAATTATAAATAAGTAACTAATTACCCTTTTCATCTAAAACACATTACATGTTTTATATTTTTTAACTAAAATAATCCATTGAACGGACACATATTTTAATATTTACTATGTAGTCTCTTCATTTGCAAATTTTCTTAATTTTTTAAAATAACAATTATTATCAAAACATATCTCTGAAACATGATTTAACACAAAACTCTTTAAATACAAACTAATCACGATCAAATACAAATATCTACATAAATTCAACATGGAGTTCAACAACCAAATATAACTATTCAAATTTTAAAATTATATTCATAAAAAACAAATATAAATATAAAAAAACAAAATATTAAAATACGAAAATAATAACAAATACAAATTTCAACCGTGCATCGTACGGGTTTTAAGCTAGTAAATTATAATATGCAAACATGTTTACTTGGTGAAATTAAAATTTGCAATTTTATAAGCTACCAAAGGTCTCTCACTTGCACAAATTTCAACAAGTTTCTGATCATATCAAAAAATTGCAAGTATCAGAATTTATAACACTTCATTAATTAAACAGTTGTCTGAAAAACAAGTTCCACCAAACAAAACCTAATTACACTAATCCGTTGAGTTTGAGTCCCACTTATTAGTTGCATGCATTGAAAAAACGACGAGTACAAATTGTGATCACAACTGCACAGATAGTCAGATAGTGTTTGTGTAGGTAACCGCAGCATCTGTTGCCGCAGTCCACAAATTTTGGTCCCTTTTTGACGTTGATTTCAATTCATCTTTAGACCATTCGATTTTATGTGGATTATAGCTATTTTGTTTTACAATAAAAATGCGTAAACTAGGGCAGAGGGGTATTCGCATCTCGATTTTATATAATGAGTAATGTTAGAGAAACCGAATTGAGTATAAAATGACATGACATTGATAATACGTTAATTTAAAATGTTTTAATTGAGGAAAATGACATGATTTAAGTACTCAATCAAATCACGATACACGATATTTTGTAACAATTTTGGTATTTAAATCTGTACTTTTAACATTATTTTTATACAATTAAATAATAAATAAACTGTATCAATTGTGAATTTGTAACTCATAAGTCATAATCATTTTCTATTCGTAAGCCCGTGACGTGCTATCCAAGTTGCAATGAATTTAATTTTCAGCGATAAATTTGATTCAGTTTGCAGGTTAAATAAAAGTATTCACATTATACATTATCATCTATATTTGTGAATTAATATTTTTATAAGTACTAACTTATAAACCGTGCAACGGCTCCTTTTGTAATATTTATTATTTTAATTTTTTTGAAAAATTCGTACTTGCATTAAACTTCATCAGAAATAAGGTTACATAGGATAAAATCCGGAGCAATGTTAACCACTCTGTAAGACATGACATAGAATACGCCACCCTTTTCAAGTTATGGGCTGCAGTATTCGCAGATCTATGCACAAACAATACTAACACTTCATCAAAGTGTTTAATAATATCATTACAATCTTTGTTACGACCAAACTCAACACGCAAGTGCACGTGATCTCAAGTAATACAGATAGCAAATAAGGTTCGTTCCTACAGGGACTCGTTGTTTGTCTAGTTAATTCACTCACCAATGTATGATTATTATCCGATGCTAAAACAAATAACAAAGTGGATTTTTGTTATCACTATAATTAATCTAAGAATTATAACTAATTATCAACTACTTGAACTGAGATTTATGTCGAATTACTTATGCGAATAAAACATGGGATTTTAACTTCATTAAACAATCCATCTAAAGTCTTCAATTCTCTAGTCCTTTCATGTGATTTGTTAATACCTGATCGAACACACAAAACTGATATAAGCCAACTTTCGTTGTACCAATACCATCCTAAATAATATCCACAATTAAGATAGAAATCACTTAGTCTCCCAATTATGCTTAGTCCCTATATGTCTATAAAGATTGAAAACATAATGGTTGAAGTACAAGCATTCAATTGATCACATAGTCGTCGTAAAACGGTTAGAATTACGACACTAATTACGAATGATATTCTCACGCATAAAACTATGCTAGCATGGCAAGTTCTAAACTCTTAAATCCACTTTCGCTTCAATAAGAATTAACACACAATTACAGGAGTTAGCTACTCTCCTATAACGAATTAAAACAACCATGATAGGATATCGCATCAATCACACTATAGGCATCGAGAAAATTCAACAAATAAACTTCATGAATAAATCTGCTAAAACCCCATGACAACGAGTTAGTTCATAATCAAACTAATCGTCACCATGGGTTCTAATGTAAACATGATGAAAGAAAACGAATTATATTGAATAAATATCAAGGTTCTAAAGAATACACCCAAACCAAGCATCCACAAGATAGAAAGAATACAAGAATAAATTGAAACTATCTTCTTCCTTCTTCTTCGTGCTTTAAAACTCTGTATATAATATGCGGTATGTGTCTCTCCTGTTCTCTAGGGTTTTCTTCTCTTTATATAAGCCTCCAGGTGCAAACAAGTCGTACTCGATTGACTGCTCATTTTTCAGCGGCGCTGCCGCGCCATAGACAAGCTCAAACACGGCGCTGCCGCGCCGTGCCTTCTGTCCAGGACATAGAAAATGTTGTCCTCTTCGCGTGAGCTGTAAGATCGTCAGAATCGGACTTGTAGAACTCCAGATATGGCCAAAACAGTGAAGACTGCGCAACCTACCCGAAAAATCCGAATTTTAATCAAATTATCCTCCAACTCTTGGTTCTGCAAAACTTAATGAAAACACATTAAACACACCACATACTTGAGTTCAAGTCATCAATTTAAGCCGATATGAAGCGTTCCAAGTGGATTAAAAATCCACTTATCAATCTTCAACAATCGTGTGAAAATATGAATTTCCCCCCTCTCCATTCACTGCATCTACCACGAGCTTTGCATCGCACTCGAAAATACATATGCTTTGCCTCCAGTTCTTTGTCCATGCTAATGCCTCCTTTAGACTCATGGCCTCTGCTTCCCTTGGTTGGAAACTTCCTTGTATGACATTACTTCTTGTTCGAAGGAACTTACCTCTTTCATCCCGAATAACACAAGCTACCCCCACCTTGTTCGAGCCCACTAAGCAAGCTGCGTCTGTATTAATTTTTACCCATCCTGCAGGTGGTTTGCACCACCTTCTGCTTCCAGCGCCCTGCTGCAATCCATTTGCCACTTGTTCTTCCCTAGCCCGTTGCCAATCTACAAACATATTACTTGTTTTAGCTCTTACTCCAAACGACGACATGTCTATATGTTGTCAAACCCAGGTATTTCTCCACTGCCAAAGATTCCAACAGATCAAAACCACCATTAGTATCTGATCATGCTTTCCTATCTGAAACACCCTTTTTCATCACATCCAAGACTGTATCATTCAGTTGTACAGAGATTAAATTACTGAGCCCAATACTTTCCCACACTTCTCGGGCAAATGAACAACAAAACAAGACATGTACATCAGTTTCCACGTTTACTCGACACCAAGCACAACTCGTCTGCACATTTACATATTTTCCTGCAAGAGCACTAACCATAGGGAGACAACCTCTACACGCACGCCATATTAAACTTATGACTTTACCTGGTAATTTTAAGCCCCACAATTTCCTCCAGAACGCTCTATTCAAACACGCACTCTCCCCCTTTAATTTTCTATAGCAGCTCCTTACAGTAAACTTTCCTTTATCATCAAACAGCCAAAACCACGAATCATCTCTTCTCTGTCTTGGAATCGGAATTTGTCTTATAAGTCTTCCATCTCTTTCATTAAACATATCATTTAAAATCTCTTCGTCCCAGCCTTCCTGACTTTAATCAAACAGACCCTGCACTGTAGCATCTTTTAAGCTCTCTGGCATGGCCGTCGTCACATAGCCATTCTCTGCACAAGGTAACCATGGGACTTGCCAGATCCTTGTATTTTTACCATCACCTATTCGTTTTCTGCATCCTTGTCGAATCACGTCTTGAGTCTCAAGGATACTCCTTCAGACGTAATTCGGATTTGTACCCATCTTAGCATTTAAAAAATCTGATCGTGGAAAGTAGCGTGCACGCATTAAACTTGTCACTAAAGGATTTTCATTATTCACAATTCTTCAAGCCTTCTTTGCTAGCATTGCAATATTAAAACTCTGTAGGCTCTTAAACCCCAGTCTTCCCTCTTCTTTAACAGCACAAAGTCTCTCCCATGACATCCATTTTATCTCTTTATTTGAACTACCATTCCCCATCCAATAGGCATTCATCAATTTTTCAATTCGATCACAAACCTCCATTGGAATTAAAAACACGGACATCCAAAAGTTTGGGATAACCTGGGCTGTAGTTTTAAGCAGCGTCATTTTTCCAGCCTTCGAAATAGTCTGATTTTGCCACCCTTGAAGCTTTTGCTCTACTCATTTTTATAGAAAAGAGAATGTTGAATTCTTGTTTCGACCTACTACCATTGGCATCCCTAAATATTTCCCCGGGCTCTGACATTCTCTTACTCCCAACAATTCACAGACTTCTCTTTTATTCACTTCCTTCGTACTTGGAGAAAAAATAAGAGCTGATTTATCATAGTTTATCTGCTGTCCCGAAATCTCCTCATACATGTTCAAGGCTTGCTTTAACACACTGGATTCACCTCCATTCGCTTTAAAAAACAAATAACAATCATCAGCGAAGAAAAGATTCGATATAGAGGGCGCTCCCCTTGCAATAGTACAACCATGAAGCAAGCCAGCCTCTTCCTTTCGCTTGAGAATAGAACTTAACCCTTCCGCACACATGATATATATATACGGTGATATTGGGTCTCCTTGACGAATACTTCTCATTGGAATAACATCTCCAAAAACATAACCATTTTGAATAAAACTATAAGACGATGTTTGAATTAATTTCATGACTCTATTAATCCAAATCTCATTTAAACCAAACCTCTCCATCATATGGTGGATAAAGCTCCATTCCAATCTGTCATACGCTTTTGAGATGTCAATCTTAAGCCCTGCTACTCCATTCTTACCTTGAGTGTGCCTTTTTAATGTAATGGTTAATCTCGAATGCAATCAACGCATTGTCAGTTAAGAGCCTTCCTTCTACAAATGCACTCTGAGTATTTGAAATTAAAGAGCCCAGGCGTGCTTTTAATCGATTTGACAAAACTTTCGATAAGATTCTAATCAACACATTACACAACGATATCGGTCTACATTCTGTCATCTTTTGTGGCATCTTCACTTTCGGGATTAAGCACACTACCGTTTTATTAGCTCCCATGGGCAACTCCCCTGTGTTCATAAACTCCTTGCAAAACTCGAAAACGTCATGTCCCACAATACTTCAAAACGACTGGAAAAATGCTGGATTCAAGCCGTCTTGACCAGGCGACTTATCTGGATGCATTGAAAAGACTGCTTCCTTCACTTCTTCAAAAGTAACAGGTGAGATTAACACCTCATTTTCCTCATCAGTGATCTGGTTTACCGTTTCCCTATCTGATAACCTTCCATCCACTCCTGTAGAATGAAATAGCTGAGTGAAATGATCAGTAATAACTTCCTGAATCTCCTCCGATGACTCCCTCCAAACTTTATTTTCGTCTTTGATGCGATTTATACAATTACTTTGTTTGCGTACAGATGAATGTTTGTGAAAGACTCGCGTATTCTGGTCACCACCTTGGAGCCAAAATTGCTTGGCCCGTTGCCTCCAGTACGTTTCTTGTCTTTCCAGTAAATTCAAAAACTGCCATCGAGCCTCATATTATATAGCTGAATGCCATTTACATCCCGTCGAGCTCTCAACTTTCGCAACTTAACTCGGTACTCTGCTAGTTTTCGCTTATGCTCCTGACTAATACCCCCTACCCACTCATCGAGTTTTAGACAAATTTATACAAATTTTTTTAATATATATGTGTTAGATATAATTGCTGACGTTTGTTCATCAGTGTTTAAGTAACAGGTACATATTAGAATTTATATAGAAGCCAGTCAGAGTTTGATAAAGTCTGACTGGGTGAAGAGTTCACATGGAAGCCGGTCAGAGTTTGTTAAAGTCTGACAGGGTGATAGTTGACTTAAGCTGTCGGTGCAAAGATAAAGATTCTAGAAGCAATATATTCTGAAGATGGAAAGAAGCAGAATATATTGATACAGCTAAGGAAACGGAATAGAAGACTGAAGCAATCCTTAATTGATAATAATTGTATAGCTAATTTATAGGAGTATCAATTAGATAAGGATTGTATGTAGTTGTGTACTATATAAACACAGATAGGTTATCCCTAGAAGGGACACGCGAACATAGAATTATTATTCTTGTAACCTAGTAGCTCTTTGTGATTCATTAACATCACTAAGAGAGAATTATTTAATATAATTCAGTTTGTTGATTTACAAACCTGTGTTCTTGATTGTTATTCTCATACATACTTGATTATATATTGTGTATTCGGCCTAACAATTGGTATCAGAGCCAAGGCTGTTTAATATATACAGTTTTACGATTCAAACACAGTAATAATCATGTCTGAAGAAAATCAAACTGCTCCCAAGGCTGAACAGGTTAAGCCTAATTCTGTGAGTCGATATGAAACAATCAGGGTTCCAATTCTCAGGCCAGTAGAGTATCCTATTTGGAAGGTGAAGATGACCATGTTTCTGGAGGCTACAGATCCAGAATATCTTGACAGAATTTATGATGATCCTCATAATCCAACCAAATTAGCCCCTGTTGTTGATGGTCAAGAACAAAAGACTGTTCCAAAGGAAAAGAAAGATATGACTCCTGAGGACATCTCATCAATTGCAAAAGATGCAAAGGTTAGACATCTTCTCCACAGTGCCTTAGATAATGTTATGTCTAACAGAGTAATTGGCTGCAAGACTGCCAAAGAGATATGGGATGCTTTAGAAGTCAGATGCCAGGGAACAGGTGCTATTAAGAAGAACAGAAAGACAATACTCACACAGGAGTATGAACACTTTGATTCAAGACCTAATGAAACCTTGACTGAGACTTATGACAGATTTTGCAAACTATTGAATGATCTGTCTCTGGTTGATAAAGAATATGAGCTTGAAGAGTCTAATCTCAAGTTTCTGTTATCTCTACCTGAAAAGTGGGATTTAAAGACAATCACAATAAGAGATAATTATGAGCTTGCTGATACAGATCTTGATGAAATCTATGGGTTGTTGAAAACTCATGAACTGGAGATAGAACAAAGGAATAGAAGATTGAGCAAAAAGACAAAATCTGTTGCTCTCAAAGTTGAGGAGAAGCCCATTAAGAAGGAATCATCAAGGAAGAAAGCCAAGGGAAAGGCTTTAGTCATCAAATCTGAAAGTGACTCATCAAACTCTGATGATGACTCAAACTCTGATGAAGCTTATGACTCTGAGGATGATGAAGAACAGATGATGCAAATGGCTGCACTGATGGTGAAGACCTTCAAGAAGATGGGATTCAAGAACTTTAAGAAAGGGAAGAGATTCTCAAGGAAAGATTCAAATTCTGAAAGGAAAAGTTTTAGAAAGTCTGATGGAAGGGAGACCAAGTCTGGCAAAAAGGATAAATCTGATATCCAGTGCTACAGGTGTAAGGAGATGGGTCACTATGCTCCAGAGTGCAAGAAAGGCAAATCTGAGAAAGCACTCATCTCTAAAGGCAAAGACTGGGCAGATACTTCAGACTCTGATGATGGAGAAAATTATGCTCTTATGGCAACTGTCAGAGATGAGACTGAATCATCTGAAAATAAGGTACCCCTAACTACTTATGCTTATGATACTGATAATATATCTGAATTGAGAGTATATTTGAAAAGCGTACATGTTAGTTATAGGGATCAGACTTTAGAGAATGAGAGAATTAAAGCTGAAAATCTTAGTCTTAAAGATAGAAACAAGTTTCTTGAAGGAGAACTTGAAAACATGAAGCAGATTCAAAAAGAAACAGATGAAGCCTGTGAAAGACAGGAAAATATTATAACAGAAAAACTTGTGGAAAGAGAAGCTGTTAGAAAGCCAGTAAAAACTTGTGAAAAACAGGTTAATGTTGGTTTGATGACAGGAAAACAGTTCAATCATAAGCTGAAAGAGGTAAAATCTGCCATGAAACCAAAAGGGTCCAAGAAGAATAGGAATGGAAAGATAGGCATAAATAAAAGAAATAATCATTTGCCTACTGGTGCTGCTCCAAGGAAAACATGTTATAATTGTGATAGTTCTAATCATCTTGCTAATTACTGCACAAAGAATAAAAATATCAATTCTTTACCTTCTACATCAGGAGTAAAGAATGATTATGTTAGGGTTAGACCACAGACTTTATGCACACACTGTGGGAGCACTTGGCATTCCATTTATACTTGCAAGAGTTATCATGCTATTTATCACAACTATTATGAGCTAAAACCCAATCTGAAATGGGTTAGAGCAAACTCTGCAAGTGTAAAGTCTGACAATGTTAGTTTAAACTCTGTTGATAGTAATTCCGCTGCAAAAGCTAACACTGTTAAGAAAGACAAAGGATCCAAGCAAGTCTGGGTCCTTAAAACTAACACTTAGTGTTTGTTTGTGATTGCAGGGTATAAAAGAGAGCACACTTATCTTGGACAGTGGATGCTCAGGACATATGACTGGAAATAAAGCCCTGCTATCAGATTTTGAGGAGAAGGTTGGCCCAAAAGTTTCCTATGGAGATGGCAACATAGGACGTACTATGGGATATGGTAATATCAATCTTGGAAGTGTCATCTTCACAAATGTAGCTCTAGTCTCAGGACTCAAGCATAATCTACTATCTGTGAGTCAAATCTGTGATAGAGGAAACCATGTAGATTTTCATACTGAATACTGTGAAGTTATCAGTAAATCTACTGGAAAAGTTGTTCTAGTTGGACACAGGCGCAACAACATTTATGAAGCAAGTTTGGTAACAAACTCTGATGGAAAAACAGTGTGTCTGACTGCAAGAATGTCAAATGAAGAGAGTTGGAATTGGCATAAGAAGCTCTCTCATCTCAATTTGAACAACATAAATGAGCTTATAAGAAAGGATCTTGTAAGGGGACTTCCAAAATCAATACTCAGTCTAGATGGTCTATGTGATTCTTGTCAAAAGGCCAAGCAATGGAAGTCATCTTTCAAGAGCAAATCTGAATCTTCAGTAGTGGAACCTTATCATCTTCTACATGTTGATCTCTTTGGACCAGTGAATGTGATGTCCATGGGCAGAAAGAAATATGTTCTAGTAATTGTTGATGAATATACTAGATATACATGGGTGTATTTCTTATCAAAGAAGGATGAAACTGCTCAAACTCTGATGGATCATGTAAATCTACTGGACAAAGGATCACAGCACAAAGTCAAAATTATAAGGAGTGATAATGGAACTGAATTCAGAAACTCAATCATGGAAGCTTTCTGCAAGGAAAGAGGAGTGAAACAAGAATTTTCTACACCTGGAACTCCACAGCAAAATGGTGTAGTTGAAAGAAAGAACAGGACTTTAATTGAAGCAGCCAGAACTATGCTTGAAGAAGCAAAATTACCAACTTATTTCTGGGTAGAAGCTGTTCAAACTGCTTGTTTTACTCAAAATGCTACACTGATCAACAAGCATGGGAAAACACCATATGAGATGGTGAAAAATAAGAAGCCAAATTTGAAATATTTTCATATATTTGGATGCAAATGCTTTGTGTTGAAGACTCATCCTGAACAGTTGACCAAGTTCGAGTTAAAAGCTGATGAAGGAATCTTTGTTGGCTATCCATTGTCAACAAAAGCATTCAGAGTCTACAATCTGAGAACTAAAGTGATCATGGAATCCATTCATGTGTCATTTGATGACAAGAAAATAACTGGACTTGATAACTTAGATGGATATGATCAACTGCGTTTTGAAAATGAAGGTTTATTCTCTGATGATATAAACTCTGATGAAGCAGTACCGACAAACTCTGATGAAGCGGTTCTGACAAACTCTGACGAAGCATACTCTGAACCTCTACTTATACTGGAGAAACTGAAAATTCTCAAATTGAACAAAATGGAGAACCAGTTGAGGGGGAGCGTGAAGAAGCTCAACAAGACACAACAAGTGAGTCAGTTGAGGAAACTGATTCAAACTCTGACAGTTCAAACTCTGAGCCATCCAATTCAGGGGGAGCCTCAGATACTGCAGAAAGTCAACATATGAATCAGGAGAGCATGGATCAAAGGGGAGGATCCAATAATGACACCTGTCCCACTCACACACTTTTCAAAGACGCCTGCTGTGTGTAGTAATGATTAAAACGTTTGAGTTTTAATCTTCACAGTTATTATTTAAATATACTACACATAAACGGTTCACTCTTTTACACACCTCAACTTTTCATAAGCTTTTACTTACACACATTGTCTCAAACACTTTCACTGCATACACTATAATCTATTCTCTGTTTGTTTTCTTCTAAACTGTTCTAATGGCTACAACAATGTTTATTGCTTCTGGGTTAGAATTTGTTCCTAACAATTACTCAGCTCCTTTGGCAAATGAGAACGCACCGGAGGCGTTTCATTTGATTCAGGGTTTCTTGTCCAACTCTGATATCGGCACTGCTCTCACCGCACCGTCGAAGCTGTCTGCGTCGCAAATAAGGACTTTTTGGCAGACAGGTACTTATGATGATGGAGGAGAGTCTGGATCTCCATCTATTATTTTTGAGTTTCAAGGAGAAGAATTTATTGTTACTCCTACTACTGTTCGTGATGCTTTGGGTCTTGAAGATTTCAATGCATTCACAACTGTTGGAGACTTTGAGTTAGTCAGAATGATGAGGGAGATAGGATACTCTGGACCTTTGTCAAAGATAGGTCAGCTCAAAAGGCCTCTTTTGCGCAAGGAATGGAGCTTCTTTTTCGATTGCATTACTCGGGCTTTTGGAAAGAAGTGCACGAATTGGGATGCGATTCCCACGGATAGTCTACAGATCGGGTATTCTCTTCTCTATGGCAGTCAATTTGATGTTGCTAGATTAGTTTTAACTAATATTGGTGAAAAAATGCTAGAGAATAGAAATGTTGTTTACTTCTCTAGATTTTGTCAGTTAATATTCAACTTTTGTTGTCCTAATGTTGAGATTGTAGAGGATGATGTTATTCTCTCATTTAAATTGCATAAACGCATATTTTCTGATCTCACTAACAAGGATAACAAGAAAGGAGATGTTGGTGTGTTACTGTTGCCTGAGTCTGTGCAACAATTCTTGGTAAACTTACAACAACAACAACAACAACAACAACAACAACAACAACAACAGCTAGCAAACACTGAAGCTGGACCTTCTGTGTCTCAACCACAAAGGTCACAGAAATCTAAAGTAAGGGCTGTTAAGTCTGTCAGGATAAACACTGAAGCTGGGGCATCAAATGCTGATGATATGCCTCAGAAGAGAAGAATGAAGAAAAGAAGAGCCAATAGGGCAAAGACTGATGCTATTGATGAAGAGACTGAAACTGATGAAGAAAATCTTCATCAGAGAAAAAGAAGATTGGTAGCAGCACATTTGTTTGGTGCTGAGAATATCTCTTCCAATGTTGTTGATGATCTTGAGATTCCAGATGATGAAGATGTTCCTGAGGACAGAGTTTTTATGGAGACTGTTTTTCAAAATGAAGCTCCTACATCAAATGCTGATGATGTAGTTGAGGAAGCTGCACCTGAAGATGCAGATGAAGCTCCTGAAATTCTTGTTCAGGAGGCTACAGAAAATGTTGAGGCTGAGATTTTTGAGCCACAGGGATGTGATATGGATTTTGAAGCTCACAACTCTGTAAACTCTGATCATCTTGAAGTTTTTGATGAAACAGAGGGTGTGGAAGCTGATCAAGACACAGTTATTCTTGAAGATTCTTTGGCTACCCACACAGAGATTCTATCTGTTACTCACCAGGTAATTGAAGAGGGTGAGGAAGTTGATCGGACTTTAGCTGCTAAAGCTATAGAAACTGTTGCTAAAAATCCTGATGTTGCTGATAAGGATGCAACAGAGAATGTTCTTTTGAAGCAGAGTTTGTTGTAAACTCTGAGGATGTTATTGTTCTTGAAGCTCTACAACAATCTGTTGTTGAGATTGTACCAAAAGAAGCAGAGTTCCTGCATACTGCAAACTCTGAGATTCCAGAACCTGATGCTGAGAATATTCCTGCAGAGAATACAGCACAGAATGATACTGATAATGCTAATGATAGTTCTGATCATTCTCAAGAGGAGTTATTTGAGAGTCAAGCAAACTCTGATGAGCTAAGAGAGGTCAATCGAGCTACAGCTGAGCATTTTCAAGATATGTACTACAATAGATGGGCTGCTGCAGATTGTATCTTTTCAGCACAGAGGGCTGCTGATTTTCTTGGAGATTCTGTGAAGACAATTTCAAGTCCTGATATTCTTACAAGTCTGAAGGCTACTGTGATTCAAATTAAATCTCTTCACAACAGATTTGATGAGTCTCATAAGGAAGTCACTGCTTTGAGGAATGAAGTTGGTCTGAGAGATCTCACTCTGAAGAATGATAGGACTTACTACAATTCCATGTTTAAGAAGCAAACTAAGGACTCTGATGACATTCAGAAGAGGCTTGGGAAAGTTGAAGACAACCAGACTGCTATGTCTGCCCAACTAACATCAATTTCTAATGCTATTGAGTTGTTGACATCAGTACTACTTTCTGATGATGTCAAAAAGGGGGAGAGTGTACCAAGTGACAAATGCAAAGACACTCAAACTCTGAGACGGAGGGATGATGGTAATGATGGTGGAAACAAGGGAGGAGATGGAAAGAGCTTAAGATCAAATGATGATAGAAGATTACTTTCAAGAAGATCAAACTCTGATAAAAGATCAAACTCTGGAAAGGGACATGTAAACTCTGCCAGTGGTTCAAGATACAAAAGTTTGATAATCTCTGATAAGCCATCTACTGATGAGGAAATTGCTGCCAAGGTGTTTATGGCAGAACATGGAAAAGGTATTTCAATTGAAGATATCCAAGCTGAAGAACAAATGCTTGCTGAGGAACACAAGAAGAATGTTGAAGCTGGAATTTACAAGAAGAAGGAAATCAAGGCTCCTAGAAAGAAAGAAAAAGGAATTGTTATCAAAGAGAATGTAAACTCTGATCAGAGTTTACAGTACTCAAGGAGGCCTGTGATTAAAAATGCTGACAAAGGAAAAGGTAAACTGGTAGAAGAAGAACAGTTACCTAAGAAGATTTATTCAACCTCTGACGCTGCTCAAGTTGATGTTTCTACTAAAGTTATGACAACCTCTGACGTTGCTCAAGTTGTACAGAAATCTACACAACTTCCAGGATTCACCAAACCTAAAATTCTTGAAGAATTAAAGCTTGAAGCTGTGAAATTCTCAGAAACCAGAACTGTATTGGGAAAAGAAGCTTTTGATAAATCTGGACTGGGATCACACAGAGAGAGAAGAATAAATAACAAATCTCAAGATAACATTTCACTGGCAGAATCTGGTATTGGGGTTATACAAGAAAACCTTGATAAGTTAGAATCTGTTCAGTTGATTTTTCACAGAATATTGAAGAAACAGTTTTTGTTATACTTCATGAGTGATGGAAGAGTTTATAAAGTTGGAGAATCTGATGTTAATCTCAAATCATGGGAAGAATTGGAGTATGTACTTTATCTTTTAAAAGTCAAAAACAGATATACTCATGATGTTGCTCAAGTTTTGAGAGAAAAGATGCTGAGATCTAAAGCTATGCTTGGAGGAGGAGTATCAAGTGTCTACATTCCAAAGTATAAAGATCATACTGGAAAGTTAGTGGAGATGAAGAGAAACAGTGCTAGATTTAAGACAACACTTGGAACAAAAGTTTTAGAATTCAACCTAGAGTCAGACAAAGCTCATTATATTCGGCTAGGAAATGATATGAGAAGAAACAGCATATATTATCTAAGAGCTGCTATCTATCAAACGGGGGAGAGTGATTCAGAACTTAAAGAGCTAAAAGAGATTATGGTGGATGAGCTAGAGAAGGCTGAAAGAAGACTGCTGATTGACTATCTCAGGACAGTACCTGATATTGAAGAAGTCAAGTAAAGTCTGACTGTAAGTTTTTATGTTTTCTATTCTAAGTTAAATTTAAACTCTGTTTTAAAATTAAACTCTGACATATTTTAAACACTGCATTTGTTATATGTTTTGACATCATCAATTATCTTTTTAACTTGTACATTTTGATATGAACAAGTTGGGGGAGATTGTTAGATATAATTGCTGACGTTTGTTCATCAGTGTTTAAGTAACATGTACATATCAGAATTTATATAGAAGCCAGTCAGAGTTTGATAAAGTCTGACTGGGTGAATAGTTCACATGGAAGCCGGTCAGAGTTTGTTAAAGTCTGACAGGGTGATAGTTGACTTAAGCTGTCGGTGCAAAGATAAAGATTCTAGAAGCAATATATTCTGAAGATGGAAAGAAGCAGAATATATTGATACAGCTAAGGAAACGGAATAGAAGACTGAAGCAATCCTTAATTGATAATAATTGTATAGCTAATTTATAGGAGTATCAATTAGATAAGGATTGTATGTAGCTGTGTACTATATAAACACAGATAGGTTATCCCTAGAAGGGACACGCGAACATAGAATTATTATTCTTGTAACCTAGTAGCTCTTTGTGATTCATTAACATCACTATGAGAGAATTATTTAATATAATTCAGTTTGTTGATTTACAAACATGTGTTCTTGATTGTTATTCTCATACATACTTGATTATATATTGTGTATTCGGCCTAACAATATGTTATTAGATATATCAAATTATTGTTAAAAAATTTGACGTATATAAAATTGTACACGTTCAATTTAATATTTGTGTCATATCTTGAATTCTTAAAATTTGATTTGTATGATTTTACATCACATGTTAAATTAACAAAATAATCTTTTATTTAGTGACAGTCTAACAATTATTTTTCAATTAAAACTATGCGGAACGAAAGAGAGAAGAAATTGATGAATTTTCACGTTGAAAATTCTATCTAATTTATGAAATCTACTTACATTTCGTTTTGATTATCAAAATATCCTTCTTTTTAGAAAATAGTTCTACTAACAACCAAATACAGATTTAATAATAAATGTAAGAGAAATTTTGTCCAAAACTTTGGTAATCGGTATCAATACGACAAAATAAATAATAATTGTTAGATCTTAAAATAAATAGATGAAAAACTATTAGATCTAGCATAAAAAATCTTTTATATTTTAATATGTAAACTAAAAATTGTATTTATATTGAAATACAAAAATGTGTATGTCAATTATTTAAATCATATATAACTAGGTTTTCTAATATTGAATATTATTATCAATATAAGTCTTCTATATTGAATATGATAAATGTAAAAATTCGTAATTATAGTTTCTCTTGATATTATGAGTGTTTCCATTTGGATAATAATTGTTAAATCATAACTAAATTAAATATAATTTTATGTGGTTCGCGTGGTCTATAAAATCATCCAAATCTGATTTCTAAATCTCAAGATAGAGTCCAAATAGTAATATAATATTTTCTAATACAACTTTTTTTAATTAAATCCTTTTTGGACTATAATTTTCTTTTTAGGATTCAATTATAATGCAACCTCTTTTTAATTATATCCTTTTAAGATTATAATTTTCTTTTTAATATGATATGATCTTGATCGTTTATTTTTTTAAAATATTATATTCGACAATTGAGATTATTTTGCGGTACATGGAACAAAATTATGGATAATATCACTCTTACGCTTATTATGGAACAAGTTAAATGGAAACAAAATTATTATATATTAAGGGTTAATGATCTAGTTGGTCACTGAAATCAGCTTAATGTATCAAGTTGGTCACTGAACTGAAATTGTACTCAAACATGTCACTAACTCGAATCAATTGTTAACTCCGTTAAATGGGTTCATTTTTTTACACGAAAATTGGTGAACTTTAACATTACAACTAAATTGGTAGCTCGGTTTGATAATGTCTAAAAAACCATAATGATGTACATAAACATTAACTCTTGTTAACATCCTGTAAAATTGAAAGAACTAATTGATATATACACTACAATCAATATATAATACACAATAAATATGATTCATATGTTTTATTTTTGTTCGTATGTTTTATTCAATTGCTTAAACTTAGTTAACTAACTATAATTAAGTTAATAGACGTTAGTCACGTGAATAACAGGTTTACTATGTAGCAATTTTTGTTTAAAAAATTCAACTCATTCAATGAAATTGACAATTAATTCGAGTTAGTGACCTGTTTGAATTCAATTTGAGTTCAGTGACTAACTTGATACATTAAATTGATTTTAGTGATCAACTTGATTATTAACTCTATATACTAATGAGTATTTTTAAATTAATTCAAAAAGGCTGCATCGGCAAGTCTTAAAAACAATCGGTTCTGGACTTGTTTTAAACTCATTTCATTAAAGATCATTTTGATAAATTATTTGAAATTAAATATAAGCGAATATACTAGACAAAAACATAACTAATAATTTCCTACAAATCCTTACCCGATTAATTATTATATAAATCGAAACTTTAAAAAAAAAAAAAAAACCAGATTTGTGGGGGTTGGACTTGGGGGCAACCTAAATTGAGATCTCAGCCCTTGGTTTTGTTGTGGGGGTTGAGACTTGGACGTTGGGTCATGCTGCTTAATTCCCTCCATACGAACAACGTCGTTTCATTACTTTATCCCACCAAGTTGCTACCATAATATAATACTCTCTCCGTCTCTCTCATTTTTTTGCAATTTTTTTATATTGTTTGACACGTATTTTAAGACTCATATAAAGTATAGCTCTCTAACTTATTTTTAAAATTTTCTTTTTCTAAATAAAAATTTAAACATTATATTTTTATTAAGAAGAAGAAAAAAAATTAAAATAAGTTATCGAAATATATTTTATAAAAATTTTAAAATACGCGTCGAACCTCCATCCCCCAATATAAAGAATTGAGAGGGGCGGAGGGAATATATAATTTGCTTGTGTTACACTTCGTATCGTCTTGTAACACCGGTAAAAATTATTTCTGTAGTTGTCAGATTTTTTTTTTTGACACAAAATCTCTCCACTACATTTAACTCTAATATTAAAAATGTATTTCTATATAAAATATAATGTGTGTATTAAACAATTTAAACTTAATAAGATAAATCAAATTGATACGCCATTTGGATGATAAAATATTAGCCTAGTAGGTAAATACAGATAACTATAAAGACGGTTGATGTTTTTATATACACTTAAATTGACCTTACGTACCCGTGTGAGTTGTGACCGTGTCCAGTGAAAGAAGCTAAGAAGTAGTAGATGTAATTATGTCCGTATAGTATGCTCACGAGTCTAGGCTTTTCGAAATTAATATGATCAAAAAAAGTATGCATATCATAAATTATAATTTTAAAAAACATGTCGTTTGAAATAAATGTTATTTTTAAGGAAAATGTTAGAATTCGCAAAACGATTCTCAAAATGATTCCAGAATGCTGAGCTATCAACAAGTGACTGATTAATAATTTATAAATGAAATGGACTCTCATGCATATATATGAGTCATACGAATAAGAATAACAATACGTACGTGTCATTTGAGAAAAGATTTTAGACTTATCTTCGGGGTATATATCATTAGTTCATTACCCTATTTTTAAAAAAATTAAGTATATATTATTAATTTAAGACACGTTACTTTTACGATAAGTATGATTACCAACATGCATTTGAAAACTCCAAAGATAGATGATAGGAGTAGATCATCTGCTAACCGCGCCAACACGGCTTTTAATTAGGGTGTGGGGGTTGGGGGGCAACTGGGCAAGCCTCCATGGTAGCTCTTAGTTATGTTGTGGGGGTTGGGGTCATGTCATG
The DNA here is from genome assembly GCA_030848705.1 of Heracleum sosnowskyi. Lineage (NCBI taxonomy): Eukaryota > Viridiplantae > Streptophyta > Magnoliopsida > Apiales > Apiaceae > Heracleum > Heracleum sosnowskyi. The sequence goes on from CM061239.1 coordinate 117,872,005, forward strand.
CTGCCAATTTAGTTGCAACAACCGAATTTTATTTGGTTGTACATCACCAAGTTGCTAATTGCACCTTCATTGCTTTTGTGTATTGTGTTGTTTATGCTCTCTCTTTTTGGTGGATTGTTTTCTCTTTCTGAAACACGAAAATTGGCATTAATTGATAAAAACATCATTTAATGATGAATTAGATAATTGATAATTAATCGAATTGATTATTTCGAGGCAATTTATTTATTATATAATAATTTAAAATTTTATTTTAATACAATCACACTTTCGTAAAATTTACAAAATAATATCATATATCATTAGCCCTAATATTTAAATCATAAGACTTACGTAAAAGACCCACATATCAATAATCTATATTTGTACGTAAATGAAAAGAGTAAGTCAATTCGAGAGAATAATCACATACTAAAGTTTTAGTTAATAAATTAATAGTTTATACCTATATAATTATAATAGTCATTATATTGTTTATTAACCTTTTTAAAAAAAATTAACTTTTTCAAAAAATATATTTTTTTCTTAAGTTTTACTGATTAATACCGATTTTTGACTCATCGACCGATTATTTCTATCTCGATCAACTTTTAACTGATTCATTAATTAATCGCTATTTGACCCGATTTCCGTTTAATAGAGATGGAGTTCGCTGTCTACTGATTAATTAATCAATCCGTTGAACGAAATTTAGAACCCTGATCGTTGTTTATAAACCCTTTAGAAAAAAAATTATTATTTAACAAAATTATTCGCTTATCTGAAATTCATTATCAAGGCTTTACTATATTTCTAATATAACCTAGAATTTATAATTTTAAGTTCGACAAACGAAAATTTTTAATAAGTAAATTATTTTTATTTATGTTTTGTAATAAAAAATGATGAAAAAGCTCCCGACAAAATCTTGCCTGACTCCACAAGTTGAAGTTCACAAATTCAAATTAAAGGATACATAGGTAGAGCACACAAAAGCTCCAAAGTTCACATGATCTCCTTGTTCTTCTTTCTTCTTCTAATTGGTTCACGGGATTTTTTTTTTAGTGCAAATTATAACCATCCAAATTAACATAATAATGCGTTACAAAAATTTGAAAAGGCGTACAAAAAAATTAGGAAAATGCTAAACATCCCAAATTTTGTTCCAATTTTTTTTCCAAAAACTGACATATCACATTTTGAATTGGTAACTTACCTAATACTAATATGGAATCTTGCGTGCATACATAAGCGTCCCCAATCAAAACCTTCTACTTGTCGTGTCACGTCATCCGGTAAAGTTTTTGGGGTACCTAGCATTGTTCAAAAAATTAACATAGTACTCTCTCCGTTTCACAATAAATGTTTACTTTCTATTTTTGGATATGTATTTTAAAATATTTTGACCAAATAGTTACACAAATAATTTTTAAAATTTTCATTTTGTGAATAAAAAATTAAATTTTAAACTTTTATTCAAAAAAAATTTTGAAAAAGAAATTATATTACTATCTGATTGATGCATTTTAAAATATGTTCCAGAAGTCAAAAATAAATAAATATTTTAAAATAAATAAATATAATTAGAAAAAATTAAACTAGGTATACATCCAAAATGTGTGCATCAGTCATCATTAATGATGAGTAAAAGCGAAATGCGTGAAATTTTGTTCCATACATTTTCTGTAGATGTATAGAAAAACGCATCCTGCAGGGCCCATCTTTATTTGTCTCATGTGCGGAAATGACACTACGCATTCTTTCAAGTTAGTCAGCCAATCCTATATCCGACTAGACACGAACTTTTCATTCTTCTTTCTTTGCGGCAAGGATTACCGTTTGTCATCTTTAATTAAAGCCATTCAAGTTATGGATTTTTTGTTTAGAGCACCTATAAGCCATAGTAATTAGCAACCATTTAATCAAAAATAATGTTATAATTCAAATTTAGAAGATTATCTATTAATTTTCAATTTCAACCTTTGTATTCTCTTATGTAGTTTTGTACAACTTTTGTATATGATTTTTTCTTTTTTATTAGTCAATCTTATTCTTTATAAGTGTCCATTTAAATCACATTTGTTGCGCCTCAAATGCTAACTCCGGTTTATAATCTTACTATAAATATGTGATAATCTTCTGACGACGATTTTTTATTTAATAACCAACATATTTATGATTCTTTTCTCCAGATGATGCAATATCGATCCAAAGAATCTATATAAAAAAAAAAATTGTTCGAGGAATAAAATACTCTGTTGCACCCAGGGATGTTCGCGAATTGGTTCGATCTGGATTCTTATACTTTTCGAACCAAACCAATATAAACGGTTTTTAAAAAATCAAAACTAAACCAGATCAATTAGATATCAAAACCAAACCAAACCAAACCATATAAGAACAGATTGGTTCGGTTCCGGACCACGGTTTGAACTTCATAATATTTTACATTTTTATTTTTGTTAAACTTAAAATAAATTTGTGATTTAAATAGGGAAAAATATCAAAGTCATCACTTATTTCATTCAAATATATCAAATAAGTCACTCATTACAAAAATGACTCAATTTAGTCACTAATTATAAAATTCGTAACAAGAAGATCACATGGGAATGACTAGACTAATACAAAATTTCAACTTTTAAATGACTAAGTTGATACAAAATTTCAAATTTGTGACTAAATTGAGTCATTTTTGCAATGAGTGACTCAACTGATGTATTTGGATGAAACGAGTGATGACTTTGATATTTATCCCGATTTTTAAATATATGTAACGTAAAATTTAATACATATCAATGTTATATTTTCATATATGTATTACAATATATATTTAACAACATTTAGTTTACTTATTGTGTTCATATAATCTAATTGAATTCAAATAAATGTGAAAAAATTAATTTAGCATCAAAATACAATATATTAACAATTAACTCAATATTATATGTATAAAGTAATTTAATGTTTTTATTATATATATATACATATTATATACTATAAATAATAGTCTTAATTATAATTATCTACTAGAATTTTTAACATATTATTATATAATAGTCCAGATTGGTTTAATCGGATTTAATATATCGGAAATCATAACCAAACCATTTATGTGTAAACGGTCCGGTTAATCGAACCATTAACAACAGTTTTTACGGTTTCGGTTTTTATTGGTTCGCATTGTTGTGGTCCCGTGTAGATTCACGGTTTGACGGATTTTTTGAACACCCCTAGTTGCACCTATGTTAATTTGGCCTGCGTACGACTTTGCTCCTTAATATTTTTAAAAAAATGATTTTATTGTTGGGATGGTTATTCAGAACCAATAAGGTGTTAATAGCCAAAGAATCTTCAATGAGATGAGTTCAACAATGTAAAGGTTCATGCAAGTGAACATGGAATCAGTTGACATATGTACATGATCATGGTTCAAACATGGTAGCACTATTCAATCAAGGTCTTGCAAATCTTCTATAATCAGGATTCATTGATAACGGATCATATAGGTGAACCTTAAATAGGTTTATAGGTTTATCCATAATTTCTAGAAGAAGCGCGTAAAGGTTCAGGATATGTGTGGTTGAATTTTAATAAGTTCATGTGTACCCGGTTTTCAGACCCAAGATTCTGGCAGAATCCACATAATCAGTGCTTGACAAGGAATCATATCCTGAACTTTAGGAGCTTGGAGACATCTTCAAAAAATGGATTTTGTGCTGATTTCTATCACTGAACTTAAGATAAATATATCAGTAGGGAAGATACCTACGATATATATATATATATATATATATATATATATATATATATATATATATATATATATATATATCACAATTCTAGGGTAAAATGTCCAAAATATACAGGCCCTTTATATCACTCATAAACGTATTATAAACTTGTGTTTTTGATTTTGGTTAGAAAGTAACAGGTGACCAAGTACTGATGCACGTGGGCGAGTCCATCTGGGAAGGTTGGTTGCTGTGGTTAGTACAGAACACGCAATACAACATGCGTTATGCAAAAACACATGACAAAAATGCGTTTATAACCCTTTCACCAATTTTCTTAAGGTGATCAAAAATATCCTTGTTTGTAACCTCGCCTTGAGGACCCTTTCCACGATCATCTTCGCTGTTGGTTGACGTTTGTGTATTACCGGAATCATCCGACATCTTTTCTCTCTCAAAATTTTGATGGAGTTCCCCTCCTTCTAGCGCCACTTATGTTGTGAGAGAAATCTGGTACAACACAATTGAGAGAATCCTGCTGGAATATTCGCATAACGTGTCCTTGGTTATCGGACGGAGCTGTAGGTTTGCAGCTAGAAACCTGAAGCTCGTTAGAGGTATAGAATGAGAGAAATATGTCTCCGAGGGCTGAGTTGACAAAACCACCGGTTGAAGTGGGCGGCGTAAGTCCTACACTGCCAATCAATCCACCAGAATATGTATCACAGAGAATACACGAGCCTTATGCGTGTAGAGAGTGAAAATCCGAATCTTTTAGTCAAGTGCCTACATATCCTATTTATAGGAATCAAGCCCCATGTAGTTCTATTAGGTTTACACTTCTTCCTTGCTGTGAATTCGACCACTCTAAAATAATACATCTTAGAGTTATAGTCGAATTATGTACCTCCAGTCGAGCTTTCCAGTGTCCTAGTCCACATCCGTCACTAAGTCCTATAAATCCTCATGCATATAATGTATATCCGAAACAATCAATACAAGTCCTATATTGATTACACTTGCTCCATCCAACACGTATTCGTTATGATGAGAACTCATTTCCTAAGAGTAATTCCGTACTTCTAAACAATAGAAAATAGAGTCTTTATCCAACTAGCATTCCGCCTTCCTCGGGTTCCGACTACTCGGCACCTGAGACCAGTCCCGAGGTTCAGACCACCTGAACCTACATACCCTTCACCTGAACCTCTATACCCTTCACCTGAACCTCGATACCTTGAACCTGTCTTGGTACCCTGAACCTATCTTGGTACCCATAATCCTAGCCAATACATCATTACTGGACTTATAACAGATATGGACCTTAAATCGAGCCCATGTGAGATTTTGGGCACAACATATACGATCGGAGGGATTCAATAATTGAAAAACCTAAAAAATTCATCATGTATTAAAATTTGATATCAATAACTAATTCAAACTTAATTTGATCGGAGAAATTTAAATAAGCATAGATGTAGTCATTCAGAAGACTAGTACAAGTACGTATAAGGATTCTATAATGAATTAAATGGTCTTGATACAAATTTAATAAATTGCAATATAAATCGTATTTATTGACCTTAAATATCATATACAAACACTCATTTTTAGAAATAAAACTTACGTACATAGTTGTTATTGTACGCGTTGCAAGAAATACAAATTTCTAAAATTGGTACAAAAAATCGAACAATGCAACTAAAAAAATAAAACTACACGTAAGAAACTTGAAAGAAGATGAAGAAAAAAGAAAGTGTTCTTCGGGTCGTCGCGTAAGATATGGTCATCATCTTGGTTCCGTGGTGGCAACTTAAAACGTGTAACAACGCCAACCACCCTCGTAGAAATCAAAGGGTTAAACTCCCGCAATAATTTGTGTTTAACCTTTTATATTATAATAACTTATAAATTATTTAAACATCGAAAGTGTCCACCATTCAATCATGCATATGTCCCTATACACACACATGACTTGTATATAGCCTATCTTCCTACATGGCTATATAAATGTCTATGTGTGTGTGTATGCATTCATCAACTCCACTTTGTTTTCTTCATTTCTCACAAGATTCTTGAAATAAACAGATCGAGAGCCTCTTGTGCGTGTGAATTTGTGGTGTGTGTAGAGGGGACACAAATGGTAACATTTGCGAGGAAGGAAAAGGAGGGAATGCGAGTGGGGAATAAGTATGAATTAGGAAGAACACTTGGTGAAGGTAATTTTGGTAAGGTTAAATTTGCTAAGAATCTTGATTCTGGCCACCCTTTTGCTGTTAAAATCTTGGATAAAGAAAGAATCATTGATCTCAAGATCACAGACCAGGTCTGTCATTTCCAGCCCTGCCCTGCCCTGCCCTTTTCATCATTTTCATGCATTTATACATTTTCATCTTCTTTTATGTGATCTAAGTGTTTTTGTTAAATTTGGGAAAGAACAGTGTGATTTGTGAGTACTATTGAGTTTGAAAAAGGGATCTGACAAGTGAAGTTCCGTTTGTATATATGCAGATAAAGAGGGAAATTGGAACATTGAAGCTCCTTAAACATCCTAATGTTGTCCGTTTATATGAGGTGTGTTTCTCTTCTTGCATTCACTTTTGATTCATTCCGTTATTGAAGACACTAGTGCTACAAAAATGCTTGCTGAAACATACATGATTAATAGAAATATTGATCAAATATTTTACGGTTGCATCATCGACATTCGATGAATTATCTGGTAAATGTTTTGGGACTGTTAGCCATTTTTTATGTGTTGTGTTCTTCTACCATTTCTCGGGTTAAAAGGTTTGATTCTATCCAAAAGTTCTTCATATTTTTGGTTTCTTGGGGTCTAGTTTGTTAGCAAGAAAAGGTCAAAGGTTAATCAGCAGTTAGATGAAAGCAATCTATTCTGATGGCTTGATCAAGGACTTGTAACTATATTATATGCCGAAGAACCACGCAACTACAGAAATTATGATGGATTAGTTGTAATATATACTATATATTTAAGAAATAAGCATCAAAATGTTGAGAGAGGACAAAGAGGAAGCAAAAATGTGGTGGTCTCAAGTACTCTAACAACACATTCATTCATTGGTCTAAAATCCAACTAAAGCCACTTTTTATATCTTTTTTGTTTATGTGTGTGTTTCATGTTTGTTTGAAAGTTGAAACATTGTTTTCTTGTGCTTATGTTTAATTGCTTAGGTATATATTAGTTTGGAGGGGAAAGGAAACAGCCAAAGTGAGGGCTACCTAGCATGTTCTAGTAGGACCGTTTTATACAAATTGGACTTGTATAGTTGTATTGAATTGTAAAAATAATTCACCAAGAATGTGACAATGATCATTATCCATAATAATCTCGACAATTTACGCTAATTGGGTGGGACCTTCTCGATTTGTAGCAAATTGTGCTCAATTATTGTTGGAAGATTTCTCTTCCACTATAATAGTGGGGAGCAAAAATATTTGTTGGAAGATGTCTATTAACCCTTTAAATTATAGGAAATATTGTAATACTACTTGCTTAAAATAAGAGGTCACTTTTCATTTTCAGAGTTAGTTTATTGCAAAGAGAGGATAGTAACAAACTAAGAATCTAGTTTAGTAATCTAAAGATATATTCTTCATGACTAGGTTCTTGATATCTCCAAAAGCGATTCTTACTTTACTGGAAAGTTTTAATTTTTTCCGCCCTCTAGGCTTTTGTTAATAAAAACTTTTAAGTGTTTCAATAAACAAAGTTGAGGTTCTAATTCCCAAATTTTATTGCCCTCAAGGCTCTAGTTAATATAAACTATGGAGTGCTTCAATTAATAAGGTTGAGGTTCGAATTCCCGAACTTTATCGAGTCCACTTTAGAAGTATTGAGTTCAAAATATGAATGACAATTTTGATAAAATTTATAACTATTGCCAACATCATTCTGCTTGTACGTTGAACAGACTGGGAAGGAAGGTTAATCCCCTCTCTAATTTGGTTGGTAGATCTTCACTCAGAATGATCTTGGTTAAAATTTGTAAGCAGTTTAAAGATTTAAAGTGGCAGGCACATAATGTCCATCATTAAGATGTAGAGAACAATGAAGTTAGGTGAAAGAGATAAGTGATTTTTGAAGCAACTCAAAAAACAATTAATTTCACTTTCCAATTACCAGATAAACTTTAATTTCGTCTTTGAATTGTCTGTGAACAAAGTGTTGAACTTTTCCATGGCTTTTAAGTCTTTAACTGCTAAACAGTTCTTAGAACCAACATACTAGCTTGCTGCTACTTCGGAAATTTGAGACACGGTCTTCTGCTAATCCGAGTCGCTGATATTATTTCTCTCTTTCAAAATATTTGATTTAAACGCAGGTCATAGCAAGCAAAACCAAGATTTACATGGTCCTTGAATACGTGAATGGTGGTGAATTGTTTGACAAAATTGTAAGCAGCTTTTTGCTAGATGATATTGAGAGTAAATTTCTAGTTTCAACATTAATTAACACATCTTACATCCTCGTGTTGGCTATGCTCTACAGTCATCTAAAGGGAAACTCTCAGAGGCTGTTGGCAGGAGGCTATTTCAACAGTTAATAGACGCGGTTAGCTACTGTCATGATAAAGGCATTTTTCACAGGGATCTCAAGGTTCATCTCCAAAAATACTTGATGAACTCTCTGCTCAGAATTAGATAATAATTAAATTTAATAAATGAAGTTCTGACTTATTATCGACCTTTGTAATTTATTTCTTCAAAAACAGCTTGAGAACGTACTTGTCGATGCAGTAGGAAATATAAAGGTTTCTGATTTTGGCCTGAGTGCACTACCCCAACATCTACAGGTATGCATCCCGATCTTGCATATCATTTATCACGGTAGTTTCTTATTTTATTGAGAGATATGCTAAATTTATCTGATATTAGGATGACGGATTATTGCATACAACCTGTGGCAGTCCCAACTATGTTGCTCCTGAAGTTCTCAAGAACAAAGGCTATGATGGTGCCACCTCGGATACTTGGTCCTGTGGTATAATCTTGTACGTGATCCTCACAGGATATCTACCATTTGACGATAGAAATCTTGCAGTTCTATTTCAAAAGGTATAAAAGTTACATTTTCCCCCCATGTATGGACTATGGACCTCGTGGAAGAGTGTCAACATTTTAAAATTGCAAGAAACTTTAATTCTAATCTCTGGAACTAATTCAGATCTTCAAGGGTGAAGCTCAAATCCCAAAGTGGTTGTCCCCGGAAGCCAAACACCTAATTAAGCGGATTCTTGATCCCAATCCTGGTACTCGAATAACAATGGCAGAAATAAAAGAACACGATTGGTTTAAGCAAGACTATACTCCTGCAAATCCCGAGGAAGACGATGATGATGTGCACATAGATGACGAAGCCTTGTCAATAACTGAGGTATTATGCTTTGATATAAATACTCAATCTTATGTTGGGATCAGAATAGATGTTGGAATTAATTTAAATTAAGAAAATGCTACTGGAAGAGAAGGATGCTGATGGGACATGAAAGGTGATGAGAGTGGAGAAGATCATAGAGTGTAAATAAAAGAATAAAAATATGAATGATGTAGTGGAAGAAGGATTGAGCATTGTTTTGTGAATTAGATAGATGTGCATGGAAACAAATCAAAAGGAACAGATACTATGGAATTTGGAAAAAATAGTCTAAACCGCATTCCATTCCACACCACCAAACCCACCTGCAATTCTTTTAAGCACCTTCAAGATTTTCTGAAAATTTAGGCTTCAAATAAAATTTCAAATTCTTTTGTTGCAGCCACCTGAAGCAGAAAAAGATCTAAATTCGCCAGCCCATCTCATCAATGCCTTTCAGCTAATTGGAATGTCCTCGTGCCTGGATCTCTCAGGATTTTTTGAAAAGGAGGTAAATAGCTGAACTAAGCCATAATTGTAGAACTTCCATGAACTTTTAGACATCATGGTTTGCAGCTAAGATACAAGATTATAAGATACGTGCTATTGTTGTATTTTTAGGATGTGTCCGAGCGGCAGATCAGATTTACATCAAATTATTCCCCACAAGAATTGATCGAGAGGATTAAGAGTACTGTAGTGCAGATGGGTTTTGGAGTCCAAAAGAAAAATGGCAAGGTTAGTTCAGTTACTATTCTCCTAGTTGATGCTTCGATTCCTTTACATGTCTTTACACAAGCCTGAAACCAAAAAGGCTTAGATACCCGCATTGATATTGCTGAACATGGTTTTCCGTGATCACAGCTAAAAGTGACTCAAGAGCATAAATGTGGGAAAAACTTGGCTAATCTATCTGTTGCAGCAGAGGTTAGCACTTCTGGAATATAAAGTACATCACTTGTGGAGGCAGCTTATGTTCTATATTTATGTATTGACTTTTTCTTGTCTCTCTGACAGGTTTTTGAAATTAGTCATTCGTTAAATGTTGTTGAACTAAGAAAATCTTTCGGAGATGCCAAAGTATATAGACAGGTTCGCATATCCTTCTCTCATCCCTGAATTCAAAATCTCTCTTCACAGTTCTATATTTCTGACTTAGATCGTTTTGCAGTTGTGCGAAAAATTAATACATGACCATGGTGTATCACATAGTGAAGAGCTTTTGGCAGCAGAATTTTGAAGGTGAATATAGTTGTAGAACACCCAGGATCACAATGTTCCGAATGCCCTGTTGAACAGATTGTATAGAAAACTCCTTTTCCAGCTCCAGACATAAGATGCAGTCTATGGCGCCTTTTGAACAATATGCCCTGTTGAGCTAATTGTATAGAAAACTCATTTTCCAGCTCCAGATATGAAATGCAATCTATGGCGCCTCTTGAACAATATGTGCTTACAGTATTTTCTATGGTAGTATCAAGTAATTTAAGAATAGTTCTTTTACTCAATTTATTGGTTCATAACATAATAAACGAGCAAGAAAACAAACTGCTTGCGAGCTTTACTCAAACACAATTAATGGAAATGCTCGGGAGTTTGCTAGTAAGCATAATTACAGAATTGTTTGCGGATAAAACTCGTGAAATATATTTAAAAAAAAGGTTGTTTTGTTTGTGAACTGGTGCAGAATAAACAAAGTTCGATCTCTCTCGTTCTCTGACAAACAGTGTGCCAAGAATAACCACCTTGTTGATTGATATTGATTCTAAGAGTAAAATTAACAAGTGAGGCCATTTAATTAAAACCAATATGCCTCGTCAATTGGTGTAACTTTCAAGTTTCAAGAGAAAAATCTTTTCATGGTCGGATCATTTTCTTCTGATATCCGATATGGTTGATGGCATCTCTTTCAATTCGTCAACACATAGCAAATTGTTGTGTAGAGGAACCCTAAGCTTAAAGTCTTGAGACAAATCTGGCTTAGCAAGTCACATCTCATGACCTTTAAAAATAAATACCAAGACTCAGCCCTATCACAGCCCAATTCAACGGCAGTTTTTGATAAATAACTAAAATGCGTAATCTGAAATAAATATCTTATTGCATCAAAGCAAACCATTCAATTACATACTTCTATGGATCAAATTTTTAGTACAGCTCTCACTTCAGACATCTACTAATTCCTCAAGCTCCCTCAATTTAATACAGTATAAATGATGGATCTATATATGCAACTTTATGTACATCACTAAACTTTTTACACTGTACAGGAAGTAGTTTGCTCATACAATGCTCCCTCGCTGCCAAATAAACTTAATATATACATAGACGAGTATGATTAATTTACTGCAAGCCTATCTCCAAGCTCTTTTCTGTACACTTGAATTAAGCTGCTACCATCAACCACTTGAAGCTTCTCATTTAACAAGTTCTTGTATTGATGATCTCTGTCTTCTAAGTTGCGCATCAGCTCAACCTGGAAGCGGTTAGAAATATGATCTCTGTACACTTATTGGAGTAAGGAATCAAGAGAACGATATTATTTTAGGTCACAAGTTCGTAGTTCAGTACATACAAAAAGAGATTAAAATTGCTTATTTAGGGGGGCAATTCAGTAACATGAACAGAAATGGCAGGTTGCAAATGCGTTGGGATCCAAAGTGTCTTGCCCGTGCATAAAACAAAACAGGAGTATATACTCTACTGTACATAATTATTCACATGCAAATATGGTACAATTTCATTCAAAACTAGCATTATCTGGCTGTAATGATTTGCAGTTACAACTAACTAGTTCCAATCCAGAAATGATCTTTTTAACAAAGAGAGGACCAAGCAATTGGGTGTAATGTAATAATTAGCAAATATAAATTGGGTGCAGTATAATGTCTGGGCTTGAAACTAAAACCAAAAACCTGTATGGGCTAATAAATATATAGAGTTGCACTCTAGAAAGAAAAATTTATATATAGAACAATAAAGAGCACCATCACAACACTTTATTTTTCATTAAAAAATGATTTGTTGAGATTAGAATTATAAAATTTAACAACAATTAAACCTAACATATCGAATTTAACGTAGAATCTCATCTAAATTTAAAAAATAAACAATACATAGTATCTGGTATAGAATTCAGTATAGAGCCTTACATATATATTTGTAAGAATGAAATTATGTGTAATCATGTTATATTTTATCCTAATTATTTGTAATATTCTATTTTTATTCATGTTATATTTTATCCTATTTCTTTGTAATATTCTATTTTTATAAAAAAAACTTTTTGGTGTGAAAAATAGAATCTAAATGCAATTTTATGTAGATTCTATGGTGTTCTTTATTATTCTTTATATAAGAGTGTTCTTCATGGAGCAATGGTCTAAATATATAAAAGACAAAATAAACATCATTGTTTTACCAAATACCTGCTTTTGAAATAGATCAAATTCGTCAGAGCTCAAGGAACCATCACTATTGGCATCTAAGACCTGCATCATCTCCCCGGCATCATTCCCTTGGGCACCCAGCTCCTCCATAACCTCCATTAGTTCCTCAATGCTAATTTTACCATCGCCATTCTTGTCTAGAAGACGAAATGCTCGATGCCTGTGATCAACTTCAAGAGCTTTCTGGTTTGGAGAAGGAAAATCTTTAAGACGCAATGCCGCAACTTCAGCTGCAGCCATCATTATAGCCTTAAGACGCTTTGCCTGCAGACAAACAAGTACATTATCAGAATCACCAAATGGTAAATGAAAAAAATTTGCACAGATAGGAGAAAACTGTGTGGAGAAGCATAGCATTTACATACATTAATACACAAATGTTAACCTTCTTACAACATCCACCCCCTCCCTCTCTCTCTCTATGCATATACATATAGAGCCATTCATAGGCGAGCCTATGCAATGGCCCACCCTGAATTTTATCCACCAAGACCAGTACATATATTCCAAAGTTGTAGTTTATCTGAATGAGTAACTGAATTCACTCTAATAACATTGTCAATGCTAATTTTATGGTAATTGTGGTATTTATTTACTGCTCCTAATAGGTACAAGACTTGATAAACATTTTGAGCTTAATTTTAGATATCATATCCAGTAATATTTTGAATTTTACAGGTGATTAATCTTAGTAATCTAAATTTGAAATTATTAAAGTTCATACTAGTCAGTAATATCAGCTACAATCTAGCGATTTATTCGAGGAGTAACATATACGGAACCAGGATATATGTACTAAGAAAACCCAATGATTTCAGAATTTAACAAAACAAACTATCTTTGTTGGTTTTGCTTTTTCCTTTCATTTATTTGCTTAAAATTTTCACAAGTGAGGTTTAGCCCACCCACATGTTTTGGGGTGGCTACGCCACTGCATATATATACACACACACACACACACTGCACACACAAATTCAATTTTAAACTTTTAACATCACTAATCTCATATTTACCCTTGTTAACTTTCCTTTGTCATATCGCTATTTTATATAATGAGCAGTAAATCCAAAGTTGGTATAAAAAAGTTTCAAATAAGTTAAAGTAGTTATGCGGTGTCAGGGATATAAGGTTTGTTACCTCCTCCGGATTAGTAAGGCCACCTTTGTACAATGCGTGAGATGCTACTCCACCAGCTGCCAACCTATCCATTTCTACTGTCCGTATCTGTATCTCCATTGGTGGTCTAATATTTCCATTGTCACTGAGATCTACTGCCATATGCAAACTTTTATATCCATTTTCTTTAGGCCTTGAAATGTAGTCTTTGTATCTGTTAGGCATTTCTTTCCACAGAGATTGGATTACTTCACGTACCCTATAGCATGCTTTCTCACCTTCTTCGGTTAAATTAAATTCAGAAGATGGTTTTAATACAACTCGCAGTCCTAAGACGTCATTTACCTCTTCAGGTTTACGACCATCTTTCAACAGTTTCTTCATAGTACTATACCGACTTTTATAGCGGCCTACAACTGAGATTTCTTCAACCATCTCTGATAATAGAGGATCAGATTTCAGATACTCAACCAACTGCTCCTTGTATGTATCTATAAGAGGCTTGCCTCCTGTTTCATGATCCCTTAACCAGGTTGTGACATACAGATAAGAATTAGGAAACAAATACTGAAATGATAGGTCCTCCAACTGCAATGATAAGAAGTGTGTTCCAATAGCATGAGCTAAGGGAGCATGTATTTTCATAATCTCAATGGACACTACTTGCTGCTGATACCTTGGCAGGTAAGCCAAATTTCTCATCATATCAAGCTTGAGAGCAAGGTCCAGTATCAATGCCCTGAAGTCATAGTATGTAAGGCAGAACTTTCTTAAAGCAGAAGCAGTATCATCATCGAGTACTTCAACTTTTGAAGAAATATTCTTCACTCGCAAACTTTCATGCAATAGATGAGCAGCCCCAGTACTAATCTGCTTTCTCACTTCTTGCATAGATATTGCTCTTGCATCCAAAGCTTCTCTCAGTATACCAGCTGAAATAACTTCTGCGTCCATCTGTGCATGAATTCACTATAGTTATTAAGAGCTGTTACTGAGAAAATAGGAAAACAAAAGTGAACGCATGATATTCCACATGTTTAGAACTTCTAACTAATTAGTTGACAGAGAAGAAGCAAGCAGCAACATAAACATCGGATAAAAACCTAAAAACAAATGACTAATAGAGAGTGCAAATCTTGTGTGATGACGGATGAGGTTTATGAAGAAAATGCGGAGTAGGAATAAAGCATTGACCCCCCAAATTTGTAGGATTCAATTTTAGTCTCTAGTTTAAATTTTCACGAACAGAACGGATGAAGGAATTGAAATTATAAATTTGATTTCCAACTAATTAAATACTTCATGTTAAATATTAATTTCAATATTAATTATTAATGATTAACATCAAATTTGAACACTTTTCATAATCATCTCTTGTTGAATCCATTCCAAACAAATTTGTATCATTCTTCCAGTTCATATAAATAATTTTATGTATTCATGAACATTATTATATTTTGTGAGCAAAGCTTCTTGGCAGGCTCACTCACAAGCGGCTTGCAAACATAGTACTTTCTTTACGAGCCGAGCTGATGTAGGACAAGGGTTACAAACAAGTAAAATCCTATCTCTGCAGAGAAACAGTAGAGGGAGAAATAAATCCTTGGATATTATAAACTATACGCACGAAAACTGTTGCAGGACTCCCCCTCCTTGTATATTTAAGAATCTAATCTGTAAAACATTTAAAGAAAGAAAAAGAAGAAAAAAGATATAGTTTTACTTCATATACAAACTAATTTAGCCCAAAATACAAATTGGTGATTTGTATTACTGAGACTAGTGATTTGTAGTACTTTTGAAGATGATCTGTACTATGATAGGTAAATTTGAACTACTGTTATTGGTGTTTTGATTTGTAGCTGGTTTGTAGATTTTTGTTTTTGGTTTGTTTAGTAAACACATTCACACGTCCACCTTGTTTTTGACAAGGTTCGAACTCTCGACATCCTGTAAAGGGAGGAGCGAGGGAGTCAGGGAGATACCACTAGACCAAGAGGTCTTGGGTCTGGTTTGTAGATATTGTATGCTAAAATAGATTGCAACACTACATGACCTTAAATATACAGTATAAATATACAGATTTGTGCTCAAATGATAAACCAAAACAAAATTGAAATTTCGGAACTGAGAATCAAAAGCTAATCACAGCCCTCCTCTATTATTAATCTCTATCTATAATCAAATGGTTCAAGTTAAATGTATTCTTATAACAGGCGACATTAGTATTATAGAATTTGCAGTAATGGGGGTAAATGCAGTACTAGGACGATGATTTGTAGTATATCTAGTGATTTGAACTACCCTGAGAGGTATTTGTAGGCTAAAGGTTTTCATTCACACATGACCACTCCCCTAAAAACCATGTTATTCTTTTCTCTATACACAAATCACCGTGGCACCCCTAACAGTACTATAATTAACTACTCGTAATTGTTAAGTGACCAACTCATCCTAAACCTTAACGTGTTAAAGAGAGACCTTAAATAAATCATAGAGTATTCAACATCAACAATGTGTAGTAATGTAGAATGTATCATTAGTCATAATGGTACAATTCACCACAACCATTACACTATCAAGTATCAACGAATACAATGAGTATTAGCTTTTCGATTTATCTCAAGCATAAGCATCAGCACATACACAAGTAAAACATGATTGATCATACAGTGATTAAAGAAGAAAAGGGGCCAAACAAAACCTGAAGATCAGCAAGAATAACAGCAACAGACAAAGCTCTAGAAAGAGGAGACCTTCCATCAGGTGACAAAGGCAAGCCCTGTAAAATAGGTATACTCAACTTAAGTGTTTTAAACAACAATCTTGAAGAGCTTGTTGATAAAACACTCATGTTCATCCTTTCTGTCAACTCATTAAACGCCCCTACTAGTTCAACAACCATTTTTCCTCCAGGTTGTTCTAAAGTCGCCGGAACCGGCGCCGGAATTCCTATTGCGCATACTCTGACGCCGGCGAGTCTCCGGCGGATGTGGGGTTTGAACAAGATTGGATCTTGGAGGAATTGGAGAGGTGGGTAGGAGTTAGTTTTGGGAATGGAGTGGAGGAGTCGGTCGGAAAGATGGGCGAGTTCCATGTTTTGGGGGAGAAAAGAGTGGCCGGCGGGAAGTGATGAATGGTTTGTTTGGATTATTGTAAGAGGGGGTGTGGTAAGAAGGATGACACGTGGACGTGGTCGGATTTTGGTGTTACTAATCAATTTTTTTCTTCTTTTGACAAGATCACACAAATTTTCTTGTGGGGAACGTTTTAACTTTTTTTAAGAAATATATTTAAGATTCATTTATTTGTTGGAAACAAGTTTAATTTTGGAAGAAATTATCGTTGAAAATGAAAACATCTTTTAAAAGATAAAAGTTTTTTTTTGTCATTTTATTAATGTGAAAAAATGATTACGGCGCTGAGAAGATAGCTATTTTGGAAAATAATTTCTCACTTAGATAGGAAAAGTTATTTACGAGAAATTTTCAAACAATATTAGAACTTGTTCCTTCTTTAGAAATTATTTACCTTTGTAAAATTAATGAAAGCAAGAAAATTTGTAAAATTATTTTTCTGAAATTCAATTAAACATATAAAAACATTTTTATAGAAAAAATACATTTAAACATGTCTATTTTTTTTTTGAAACGGAAATTAATTCATTAATAAAAAGTCATACGGCATCTACAAAAACAATCGAGTCGAATAAACGTAAAACAGATCATATCGCTGATTACAGTCTTCATGAAGAGACAATCAAACGATTTGTTGAAGTTGATATATACACATGTACCTCCTTCGTCACAACCAGTTTGAGCTATCGACCGTAATTGCAATCCCATAGAAATCTTCATCACTGAATCAAAACCTTGAAAATCACGCAGATCTAACATCTCGAACGTTAGATTATTCCAAAACACAGCAAGCTCTCACAAGGAGAGGATAAACAAAACCCAAATGAATTGGGAACAAAACTCATCAAGATGAGGTTTAATTTAAACAAACAAAACAAACCAAAAGGACATAAATCCTTACTAGGAGGGAGAATTATTGGAAAAAACAAGAATAAATCAAAAAAAATGATTTGGGGCTTTCCACCGGTGAAAACCGATGAAAGCCCGTATGACTGCTACGAAAAAAGGAGGCTGTGTGAAGGAGGGAGAGATGAGAGGTAGGGTTTTTGGAGAGGCTATTAATAATTCATGAATTCGGGAACACATAAATGTGTGACCGTGAGTCTAAAGTAATCAACTGAGTTCGTCCATTAAACACTGAATGGTTTGACCGTTCATTAATGTGAACTACTGAACGACCGATAAGAGTGAAATATTTTTATCATAATATTGTCCCAATATTTAAATTATTTTTGTTGATTTAAATTTTTATTTAACAAATTGTAATGTTTTATTGTATAAATCAAGTAGTTCTAATTAAATATGGAATGAAGCTTAAATGGCAAAAGTTGGGAGATTAATTTTATTAAAATTCAGATTTGATGACCCACTTGCGCAGTATACATTGTTCGAGCCCTAACCGAAATTCTAGAAGTTCGATTCAGACGATTCAATAGATCACAAAAAGATTATGAGAAGAGCTTTATTTTGGAAGTGGCCTTGATATTATAATTCAGCCGAGTCAATCCAGAAACAGAGCCCAACAGTCAGCTACGAATTTCTATAATTGGAATTCAATTATGTTGAAAAAATCTCCTTGTATTTGTATTAAATAATTAAAAATGCTTTTATTAGAGATATTATTAGAGAGAGAGAGAGAGAGAGAGAGAGAGAGAGAGAGAGAGAGAGAGAGAGAGAGAGAGAGAGAGAGAGAGAGAGAGAGAGAGAGAGAAAAGAAGCCGCACAAGGGAGGAGGAGAAGCCATCAACGGAGAATGATTCAACTATTGAAGACATTCAATTGACTTTGTTTTCTCTTATCTTTTTATATCTCTTCTTATGAATATGTGTTGTTTATCTTGAGATTGTTTTGAGATCTTTATTATGAACTAATTGTTTTCTCTTATCTTTTTATATCTCTTCTTATGAATATGTGTTGATTATCTTGAGATTGTTTTGAGATCTTTATTATGAACTAATTGTATAAATTTGGGATTTTTATGGAACCATGGCATGAGATTATTGGTGTTTTGTTAAATAGTACTGTATGCGATTCTATGGTTTATTCATTCAAGTGTTTTTCATGCTAATACTTGTTATTGTCTGTTAGGTCCAAAGTATCGTAGAAGGGGGGGGGGGGTTGAATACGATACTCACAAATAATTTAATTTCGTTCGCGGATTAATCTTTCAGTTCTATAACGAAATCAAACACACCAAACCAAATCAAGTTTCGGGGAATATATCTTTTTATAAATATAAACCTCGAGGGGTGCTACAATTTCTAATCCGTAGATTAGCGTCAATGAGTTTAAGGTTACACAAATACAAAACAATGATCAAGTTCTGAGCACTATTAATTTCTCTGATAATTTTCTCCGGCTCTTCTCTCTCTCAGTAATGTCTCTGTGTTGAAATCCTTAAATGAAGAAGACACTTTCTTCACTCTGTATTAACTGCAGACTTTGGTTTGAAAAACCATCGAACCAAACTTGTAGAAACAATCCTGGCCGTTGGATCTTCTTCAACTTGAAAAACAAAGAATACTTTCCACCTGCTCCCAATTAAAAAACCATCGAATGGTTTAAGAAACCATCGAATGAAACAAATCATTTTACCATTCGATAGTTTTTAAAACAAAACTATCGAATGCTAAATTGATTTACTTGTTTTTAATTCAATCACCTTAAACTCTCATTCGATAGTTTTCTTAAAAGAAAAACTATCGAATTGATTTACTTGTCATTTGTCCTTTAGTAATAACTCCTGAGCTCCCGGGTGTTTAAGTAATAGACTGTATCAATTTGTTCTGAGACGATAAACAACTTGATCTTCTTAGTGCCGTCAACTCGTGCAACTGGTCTGGTTCACAGATGAATAACACCTGATCAATTCTTATTTTATGTCTTCAATATAGTGCTGCTGATAAGTCCCTTGTCGTTCTGGTTGCTTCATCACTGGAATCCCGTGGTACTGAACCCTAAATCATTCACATACTTCTGTCGTCTTGAAAGTCTTGTTTCTTTTGCTGTCACTGAGGCTTGAACATTTTCATGAACTTCTTTCCGTGACCTGTTTACGGACTTCAAGAGTACATAACGTATTTTGATTTTTTGAGTTTACCTTTTCTTCTTTGATTCTGGATTCCTGTGCTTCTGTTAATATTATTGTCTGTCTTGTCCTTTTTTGAGTTGTAGTTATCTCTTTTACATCTTATGTTACATTATGCTTTACAATCTCCCCCTATTTGATTGGATAGAGTTCGACAAGCAAATACTTCGAGGATAACTCAACTAACTAAGGAAACATAAAACTACTTAAAGTAAGACAGCGTAATAATATTAATGCATTCTGGATCAGATATATATACATTTCCAGATTTCATAAATAAAAAAACAATTAAACTTTTTACAATGAAGTTGCTCCTCTAGTCTGAGCTGATAGTTCTCTTGTTCTTTGCTTCAACATTCAGTCCATTCCAATCTCACCTTCTTCAATCATTGGATCGGAGTTAGCAGCTTGATAATCAATCACTGATAGATAGTGCGGTGGTTCTCCAGGTTTAAGGATTGCTCCTTGGATGTGTCTTCCAATATATTCAACCTCTTGACCCACTCCAGCCCATAACCATGCAATGTTAACATCTTTCTTGTTTAGCTTTGGCATGTTTGGCAGTCTGGTATGCACTTCCAATCCTCTTTCCACTCTTTTCCTATAGTAATGAACATTCTCCATTAGAAATCTTCTAAGAGTGTCTGCTGCTTTGTCCTTCTCCGTTGATGAGAATCCAGTGGATCTAAGATACTTCTCTGAGATTAGATAGTTGCTTGGGTAGTCCCTCAGTTTGTCCTCAGCCAAATAGTAGATTCTGAACAAGTCATTCTTCATGAATCTAACCATTGGAGGATCTTCAGTAATCTCTGGACTGACTTTCATCACGATCTCCTTAACATGCTCACGGAGCAGTTCATTTAGCCTTGTAGTTCTTTGGATCTTGATGAGTATAGCCTGCAATTCTGTATATGTCCTCTGTTCTAAAAACTTAGTGGAAATCACAAATGTACCTTTCTCCAGAAAACTGATTAATAAGCTCCATGCACCATTTGTTTTAACCCCAGCATTCAGACAGATTATAGAGCTTCTCAGTGCTTTAAAATAAGTCTGATCTTCAAGATTAGCACTTCTAATGTCCTGAATAATAACTTCCACCTCAGCATTGTCGTTGACTTCTAATCCGTCTTCAACTCCGCAAAAGGTTTTATAAGCCATTTCCCATTCAGTACCATCTTTCTTTGCCAGATCTATCATCTTCTTCTTCCTCACTTCATTATACACCTTCATTCTCTTTAGCTTTTCACTTCTCAGAATTGCTTCCTGTTTCTCCTTCTCAGCTTGCCTGGCATCTATTGCAGCTCTCTGAGCTCTTATTGCTTCCAAGGCAGCTTCTTCTTCAGGTGATAGAGAATTTGCTTCTTCCATATCATCATCCAAGATAGGATGTTCTATTGGCTCTGGATAATATGGCTCATGCTCCTCTTGAATAGGTTGCTCATGCATGACCTCAAATTCCTCTTCACTTTCCTTGTCTTCCTCTACAAGCTCCTCAATCCAGTACTGTCTGATTGGAATAGCCTCAACAGTCTCCCAAACTCCCCATTTATCCTTCACCCCTTCTCCAACTTTCTCCCCCTTAGTTGAGGAATCCTCGATAAAAGCATCCTCAACATAAAAGACATTAGAAGGATCAGGTTCCTGATAGGAAGGACCAGGTTGTCCAAATTGTTGGTTCTTCAGCATACTCCATATAGACTGTACTCCGTCACCTTGATTCTCCAAGAAATCCATAAGCTGCTTATTAAACTCATTTATAGAATCTAGCGACAGGTCAATGTTCTCCAATCTTGAGTTGGTAGTCTTTTCCATGTGATCCAGCCTCTTGTTTAGCTTAGACTCCACTCGTGAAAGGGTATTCATTGCATCTTTTACCCGCGCTTGACCATCCCGGATAACCAGAACGTCTTCTTTCAAAGCTTCATGTCCTTGAGACAGTGCAGTTACTTCATTCATGAATCCATCTTTAAGTTCCCTGACGTCCATCCTCAGCTCGACTAGTTCTTCCATAGCTTCCTTCTTTAAGGAGTCCACTGCCTGCTTCGTACCTGTTATAGTGCCAGATGCACTGCCAATGACCATGAATGTTCTTCTGGAATCAGCTGCAGCCAAGTCAACTTTCTCTTGAATAGACTTTAAAGAAACATTGTCTTGACTGGAGGAGATCCCTTGGTCAAAGGAAGGTCGTAGTGGAACCTTGAAAAGTGGATTTCCTTCTTTGTCTCGAACTGTCATCTCCTTGAGGGAAGATTGAACTTGTAGCTCTCTTTCTGTTGGTAACAGCAGATCATCAATATTAGGTAGGGTTAGGGTGTCACTCCTCACATTTGGATCTGGGTGTACACTCAAGGTTTCTGTCGGTGTTTGAATCATTTTTCCTTTCCCACTCAGGCCAGGTGTAAGTGTTTTTGTTTCACTCAAATCCTTTGTGCTGATTGTACCTGCAGAAGAGATCACCGTAGCCGTCCTTAAGGAGGTCACCGGTGGTGCAATGGGGCTTCGCAAGTCCCCGTCCTTGGATAAACCAAGTTGCTGATCATCCGTAGATGATATATCCTTTGAAGGATCTAGAGTTTGAATCTCTAGGGGGTTAGAAACAGGCTCTTTTAACAGCAGAGATCCCGAATCTTCCCCGTGAGTCTGTAAAGACTTCACCTCAGTTGACTCCTCAATAGTAATTGATTCACTGTCAACGAGTTGCCGATCTGCACCTACGTCAGACCCTTTACCCGCAGGATCCAGATATGTTCCATCTGGGGAGGTAGACAATGACCTTTTAGATTGTGCATTTAGGTCAAAGCCTTCTCTCGACGTCTGTGAAGACCCTTGGTTCTTAGAACCTTCAACCAGTGAACCTGACCGTAATATGGTCGGAACACCAGTTGCTTCCGTCAATTCTTCCTTACTTGATTGAGCTATTGGTTCATATATTGCTTTCGTTAGCGTAGCCCAGTCAGCATCAGAAAAATCAGTAAAGGGCGCTTTGGATGAGAGAAATGAAGTATCAGCAGTTGCCTCAGTTTCTGTTCTTCTCCTTTTAGAGGAAGGCAGAGCTGCTGTTGAAGGGTGTATCTCCTTATGTGGTGCTGCTTTGGCACTATTTCCCTCTACACTCATGGATGGTTCTTTAATGGGTATAGTAGGGGAAGGAGGTTCGTTTATGTTTTCATTTGGCTCTTCCAAAGGCTCTTCGACCGTGGTTAGAGGTTGTGGGTTTGCAACCTCCTGGTCAGGAATGGCCACTAAGGGCTCTGGATCAACATCCATTGGTTCAGGTGC
The DNA here is from genome assembly GCA_030848705.1 of Heracleum sosnowskyi. Classification (NCBI taxonomy): domain Eukaryota; kingdom Viridiplantae; phylum Streptophyta; class Magnoliopsida; order Apiales; family Apiaceae; genus Heracleum; species Heracleum sosnowskyi. Next base: position 117,895,164 of record CM061239.1, read on the forward strand.
CATTACAGGTTCAGGTTGTGGAATATTACCTTGATTTACCTGTTCCCCTGGGGGTAGAAGTGGTAGGGGCACCGTTCTTAGATATTCAGTTAGAACAGTGGGTACCCCTGGAAGATAGCTGTTCTTCCTAATGAGAGCGGTTATGGCATTGCTCTTCATTCTCATGCACTCCTGGTTGGCTTCACCTTCAAAGATCTCCCGTTCATTATCTGTTAAGATATCATTGAGAATTAGCTGTAGGAACCTAGGATAGAAACAGAGCACATCGTCATTTATGCCTGTTCTTTCATCCAGTGGTCCCATGCACAGAATTACTTGATCAATCACTATCCGTCCTATGTTAATATGCCTGTTGTTCGCAATGGCAAACCCTATCTTTTGAAGGAATAAGGGAATGCCATGCAGATTTGTTAGCTTGGCAGTAAAAACATGTATCAGGGTATGAAAGAAAAAATTCCATGGCTTTGGCAGGTAATGCTTTAGGAACTCTCCCACCAAGAAGTTAGGTTGTTGACTTCTAATGAGAGTGAAGAAAGCATGTATTTCCTCAATTGTGGGATTCGGAACAAGGTTTTCTATAGGAAAATGAAGTATTCTGTTAAAGTCATGTTCCGTCACCCTTATTGTTCTGCCCCCTGGCACAACAAAACTGAAGGATCTCACATTATTCTCACTTGTATCCGTGGCGGATGTGTACAACGCAGTCAATTGATCGATGCAAAGGACCACGGGAGTACTTACAGCGTATGCCACTAATGAACGTATATTCAAAAACTCTGCCCATGCACGAATTTGAGGATTCGTAATGGCTTGCAGATTTTGAAACGAGACATGATTAGTCTTGGTAATAATAAATTCCCCGGCCATTGTTTGTTCACACTTTCCAGAAAATTTAAAATGAAAACCAAAATTAACCTTAAGTGAATTAATTAATTAATTTCTAATTAACTAACTTCTTCAAAAAAATTACCCCCTTTTTTTTAATTACACAAACTCGAACAGAATTATCAAGAACCCTAATCTGGTAACCTCAATAACAAGAAATAAGAAATCAATTGAAAAACAATTTCTTTCTAAACTTGAACACAGTCAACAGTCCTTAGGATTTAGAAAATTCACTTTCGATAGTTTCTTCTTGAAAGGAATTAAAAACTCAAGATACTTACACTTTCACGGTTAATCAACAAGATACAGTGAAAGAACAGTAACTTTAAGAAGTTTTAATCGGTTAAAAAAGCTTTAGAAAACTATCGATTAAGATGTTCTTGTCGTGTATCTCTCTGTTTGTAAGTATAAACTAGACAAAGGTTTTCTCAGATCTGTAAACAATGAAAAGAAAAAAAGAAACTAAGTGCTAGTTAAATACTTTTTAAAACTGCAGGGGCAATTTTGACATTTAATGTTCGATAGTTTTTATTTATGTTGTCGATAGTTTTAATTCTAGGGGCATAAAGGTCAAAAACACTTCGATAGTTTTTTCAAAACTATCGAAGTGTTTAAATTCAAGAATTTAAACCGACCTTAAAAAAACTATCGAAAGTTGTTCTGAATAAACCAAAATCTATCGAACATGCTTTGTTTAGAAAAACTATCGAGAATTTGTATAGAAATAATTAAATTCACTTCGATGGTTTTTCTACTAATTTTCAAAATCTATCGAGAATTTAAATATTAAATCAGATAAATTCACTTCGATATATTTGAAAGATATTCTCAAAAACTATCGAGAATTATTTTCGATAGTTTTTCTTTTCCTTTTCAAAAACTATCGAAAATTAATTTCGATAGATTTATCTATGTACTTGAAAAACTATCGAATTTCTTAAATTCGATATTTTTGCTTTTGTCTTCATTTTAAAACCTGTTCATGTTTTAAAAATCAGAATTTGTATTTTCTGTCTAGTTTTAATTCTAATAAATCTTTTCAAATTTACCAAAATCAATTCTTAACAGAAAATTCACAATTTTCTTAGAATAAAATCAATTAAATATCATTGAGTGATATTAACCAATTAAAATATAATCAATTATGCTGCATTAATCTACAATGTTAAAAACAAAGTAAATTAATTCAAATTAAATAAATGCTTGTATATTTAGAACAAATATTAGCACTTAAATAATTTTTAGAATTAATAACTAATTAAATGCCAGAAGATATATCATCCATAATTATGACATAGAATTAGTATAATAATCCTAACTACGAGAATTGCTCCAGAAAATAAATTCACGAGTCCTAAGGATATAGCAGTTCTTAAACTCATGTATTCACCAGGACTCTCTGCAGTTACTGACTTCTAATCAAAATCAATTAGAAAGATTTAGCATCCCAAGTTCACCAACCAGCTTATTGAAAGTGGATTCATCAAGCGGTTTAGTAAAGATGTCTGCAATTTGATCCTCTGTGGGTACAAAATGTAACTCCACAGTTCCATTCATGACATGCTCTCGGATAAAATGATACCTGATGTCGATGTGCTTCGTCCTCGAGTGTTGCACTGGGTTGTTTGAGATTGCTATGGCACTTGTGTTGTCGCAAAATATTGGAATCTTTGTCAACAAAAGTCCATAGTCACGGAGTTGGTTTCTCATCCACAAGATCTGAGCACAGCAGCTACCAGCAGCAATGTATTCAGCCTCAGCTGTTGATGTGGACACTGAATGCTGCTTCTTGCTATGCCAGGAAACTAACCTTCTTCCAAGAAACTGACAGCTTCCTGAAGTACTCTTCCGATCAATCTTACAACCTGCAAAATCAGAGTCTGTGTATCCAATAAGATCAAATCCTGTATCTTTAGGGTACCAAATTCCAAGATTTGGGGTCCCCTTAAGATATCTAAATATTCGCTTAACAGCTATTAGATGAGATTCTTTAGGATCAGACTGAAATCTAGCACACAAGCATGTTGCAAACATTATATCTGGTCTACTTGCAGTGAGATGAAGTAATGAGCCTATCATACCTCTGTAGCCTGTGATGTCAACCTTCTTACCAGTTTCATCCTTATCAAGCTTAGTGGCAGTTGGCATAGGAGTCTTTGCTGTAGATGAGTCTTCCATTTGATACTTCTTAAGAAGATCCTTGATGTACTTGGACTGACAAATGAATATACCATCTTGTTTTTGGTATACTTGCAATCCAAGAAAGAATGACAATTCACCCATCATGCTCATTTCATAACGACTCTGCATTAACTTAGCAAATCTCTTGCATAGATCATCATTAGTAGAACCAAATATTATGTCATCAACATATACTTGCACCAATATCAAATCATTTTTATGCTTTTTGACAAAGAGAGTTTTGTCTACAACACCTCTTGTAAAATCATTTTCAAGTAAGAATTCAGAGAGAGTGTCATACCATGTCCTCGGAGCTTGTTTGAGTCCATAGAGAGCTTTGAATAGAAAGTACACAAAGGCTGCCAGTTTTGAATCCTCAAAACCTGGAGATTGTTCCACATACACTTCTTCTTCTAACTCCCCGTTCAGAAAAGCACTCTTCACATCCATTTGATATACCTTGTAATTGGAATGTGCAGCAAATGCCAGAAACATTCTGATGGCCTCAAGTCTTGCTACTGGTGCATAGGTTTCATCATAATCTATACCCTCTTCTTGAGAGTAACCTTTAGCAACCAGTCTGGCTTTGTTTCTCGTTACAATGCCATCTTCGTCCAACTTATTTCTAAATACCCATCGTGTTCCAATAACAGATTTTCCCTTAGGCCTGGGTACCAGCTTCCAAACTTTCTGCCTTTCAAACTGATTGAGTTCTTCTTGCATAGCAATCACCCAATCTGGATCATCTAGAGCATCTTCAACTTTCTTAGGTTCTGTTTCTGAAAGAAACCCAGAATAGTGACATTCATTTTGTGATGTTCTCCTAGTTCTCACTCCTGTGTCCAGATCACCAATGATCAAGTGAAAGGGATGATCTCTGTTCCATACCCTTTGTCTTGGCAGATGCGATCTTGATGATTCTCCTTGTTCTAGATGTTGTGGAGTGTGACTAGTTGATCCTTCTCCTGCTCCACCTGAGTTGTTGACGGTTTGATCTGTTGATTCTGAAGACTGACTAGTGGATCCTGTATGTTGAGGATCTCCACTTTGGTCACCACTTTGTCCAGAATCATTATCATTATGATTATTATTAATGACTGTAACAACTTCAGGTACTTCTTCATTGTCAGAGAGATATCCTGATAGATTTTCAAATACCAAAGATTCAGAGTTCTCTCCAGTTTGTAGGCCTGGTCTTTTAGTGTCGTCAAATGTTACATTAAAGCTTTCCAACACCTTCTTATCTTCAATCACATATACCCTGAAAGCCTTAGATTCCAGAGAATAGCCTAGAAAAATGCCTTCATCTGCTTTGGCATCAAACTTGCCAAGATGTTCTCCATCTTTAAGTACAAAGCACTTTGCACCAAACACGTGAAAGTACTTCAGTGTTGGCTTCTTGTTGGCCATTAACTCATACGGAGTCTTTTCATGATCTTTGTTGATCAGGGTTCGATTCTGAGTGTAGCAAGCTGTATTCACTGCTTCAGCCCAAAAGTAAGTGGGAAGTTTTGATTCACTCAACATGGTCCTTGCTGCTTCAACCAAGGTCCTGTTCTTCCTTTCCACTACTCCATTCTGTTGAGGAGTTCTTGGTGCTGAAAACTGTCTTGATATTCCTTTCTCTGAGCAGAAATCATTTAGAACTGCATTCTTGAATTCAGTTCCATTGTCTGATCTGATTGTCCGCACAGGTAGCTTAGCTTCCACTTCTATCTTCTTGATGTGATCAATGATTAGTTGTGTTGCTTCATCCTTTGTTTGTATGAACAACACCCACGTGTACTTGGAGTAGTCATCCACCATCACCAATACATATCTGTTTCTTGAAAGTGACATAACATTAACTGGACCAAATAAATCCATATGAATCAGCTGTAATGGTTCAGTAATGCTTGTCATTCCTTTGCTTCCATGTGATGCTTTCTTCGACTTCCCTTTTTCACATGCTTCACATAGTCCCTCATGATTGAATTCCATCAGGGGCAACCCTCTCACTAACTCTCTCTTTACCAAAGAGTTCATAGTTTTGAAGTTCAAATGTGAGATCTTCTTGTGCCATAGCCAACTTTGTTCTGAAGATGCCTTTGCATAGAAACATGTAACTTTTCCTTCACTGGTAGAACTTAAGTCAGCTATAAACAAATTCCCTTTTCTCACTCCCAGTAGAGTAAGCTTCCCATCCTTCCTGTTGGTGATCAAGCACTTGTCCTTTCTGAAATCTACATTGTAGCCTTTATCACAGAATTGACTGATACTTAGAAGATTGTGCTTTAATCCTTCAACAAGAGAGATGTTTTCAATGATGACATTTCCAGCTTTCAATTTACCATATCCCGTAGTGAATCCTTTGCTGTCATCTCCAAAGGTTACAATCGGGCCGGTCTTCTTAACCACCTCTGTAAGCAGGGACTCTTCACCTGTCATGTGTCTAGAACAGCCACTATCCAGAATCCACACAACCTTTGAGCTTTTAACCTTGCCCTGCAATCACAGATTGATTAAGCGGACTTTGGTACCCAAAATTGTTTGGGTCCTGAAGGTTTAGATGATTTAACAGGAGTAACATTCAATTTAGTCTTACCCTGTTTGATATTCATAGTATCTGTGGATTTAACATTACTAGTGCTATTGCTACTATCAGACATCAACTTAAAATAAGCATGCATGATGTTGTACTTACATAGCAAACACTCTTTCTTTCCACAGGGTTCATGAGTATCAGGCATGTCAGACATGTTATGCATTTCAGAAGTATTAGAAGTTTCTACTTTAACCTTGTTACATGCATGTGTAAGGTGTCCAGCAGAATTACAAATAGAACACAACTTCCTAGATGCAATGGGAGAAGATGGAACCAATTCCTGATTAACAATCTTCTTCCTCCCATTCCTGTTCTTTTTAACATTACTAACTAAGGAACCTACTTCAGTTTTAGGTAAATCAGGTTTAGGTAATTCATTCTTTACTGATTTCCTAGGCAACTTAGTCTTTACCTCTTTTTCCTTCAATAAATCCTCCTCAAGCAATTCTTGTCTAATGAAAAGGTCATCATCATGAAAGAGTGGTGGAAACGGCTTAACAAAAACTGGACAATCAACATTCTTAAGAACATGTGGAGTATTCCTTTTGACAACTGAAGATGTCACAGGGAATTCCACAATCTTCTTGCCAGCTTTCTTGTTATAGTCAAATCCTATAGCAGTTTTATTCTCTATGGCCTGAGTATCAATGATTTCCCTAGCCACTAGAGCGGAATTCTTAAAAGCATTCAGCTTTAAATCTAGATCTGAAATCTGCTTCCTGAGGATAGTCTCTATCTCATCATTACACTTGACCTTGTTCTCTAAGTACACATTCTTTTGCTTAAGATCTTCTAATGTTACAGCTACAAGCTCTAGTTCTTCATTTTTAGATTCTAGCTTTTTAATCTTAAGAACTAGTTTAGCATTTTCCATTTCTGATGCTAGCATGCTTGTGTGTACATTAAACAATTCTACACTAAGATCTTGCACAGTTTTCTTGTACTCAGAATTAGACATATCAATTGTAGTTAAGATAGGTACCTGAGATGATTGTGGTGATTCCTCTGAAGAGTCAGCCATTAGAGCAACATTTACATATTCCTCCTCTTCATCCGAATCAGTATCATCCCAGTGCTTTCCCTCTGCTATGTAAGCTTTCCTTTTCTGCTTTCCAGAGAATGCCTCCAATTGCTGTTTAAGCTTGGCATTCTCCTTCTTCAACTCATCATAAGAATCCTTCTTTCCATAGACATCTTTCATGTCTCTTGCTTGACGAGGCTTCCGGCATTCAGTGGCGAAATGCCCTAACTCATTGCAGTTGTAGCATCTTGATTTGCTTCTATCAATCATGCCAGTCTTGTAGCCTCCCTTAAAGCCTGTACTAGGTGTATAATTGCTCTTCTGGAATCTGTTGGTTGAGCCCTTGAACTTGTACTTAGGGTTTCTTTTTAAACGAATATGACTAAACTTTGCAGCTAAGTACGCCATGGTTTTGTCTTCCATTTGCTCAAGCTCTTCTAGGGTGTAGTAATCACTTTCATCAACACCCAGATTCACAGAATCCATTTCTGCTTTTATTATCACCTCCTTTCCAGCTCTAGGGGTTTGAACCTGAATCTCAGAAGTTATTGGTTCATCCACTACAAGTGCTGCTGATCTCACAAGTGCATTGTGCTTGTTCTCCACTGTCCCTGATCCGTAGATTATCACCCTTTGTTCCTGTTCCATCTCATAGGTCTTCAACTTGCCATAGATCATCTCTAATGACATCTTTGTGAAGTCAATTCTTTCCCTAATGGATGATGACTTGTGTTCTACATGATGGGGCAGCGTCATCATGAACTTCCTGTTCGATTCTCTCAGAGGATAGGTCTTTCCTTTCATTGCCAATTCATTGAGGAGCTTAGTATATTTCTCAAAGACCTGAGTTATACTTTCTCCTGGCAGTGACCTAAACGCTTCGTATTGAGAAGTCAGAATGTCCAATCTGTTTTCTTGCACGTCTTCAGTTCCTTCCATTATTAGGTTAATGGTATCCCACATATGTTTCCCGCTTATACAGTTCATCAACTGATAGCTCATTTCCTTGTCCGCGGAGTCCGCCAATATCAATATTAAACCGGTGTCCAATCGAATCAGTTCTTTGTCAGAATCTGTAAATTCACTTATATCCTTAGGTTGGGTGCCTGAAGGAATCCTGCTACCATCAGGAGCTGTAGATTCACTAACTGGTTTCATTGGTACAAACGGTCCGTTCTCTAATATGCCAATATACAACGGATTAGATGCCTTGATAAATAACAACATCTTCATCTTCCACAAACCGAAATCATCTCTAGTAAACGGGGGAACTTTAATACCAGCGGTTGTCTTTGGAGCACTCATGGTTTCTGAAAATTTCAAATTGTTTAAAATTCAAGAAATTCCAATTAAATGAAAAATTTTGAAAGTTAAAAAATTTGCTTCGAATTTTCACGCTACGTTTGATTTTGGTCTCATTCACCGGATCTGATTTGTATATCAATCAAGTAGCTCTGATACCAATTGTTAGGTCCAAAGTATCGTAGAAGGGGGGGGGGGGTTGAATACGATACTCACAAATAATTTAATTTCGTTCGCGGATTAATCTTTCAGTTCTATAACGAAATCAAACACACCAAACCAAATCAAGTTTCGGGGAATATATCTTTTTATAAATATAAACCTCGAGGGGTGCTACAATTTCTAATCCGTAGATTAGCGTCAATGAGTTTAAGGTTACACAAATACAAAACAATGATCAAGTTCTGAGCACTATTAATTTCTCTGATAATTTTCTCCGGCTCTTCTCTCTCTCAGTAATGTCTCTGTGTTGAAATCCTTAACTGAAGAAGACACTTTCTTCACTCTGTATTAACTGCAGACTTTGGTTTGAAAAACCATCGAACCAAACTTGTAGAAACAATCCTGGCCGTTGGATCTTCTTCAACTTGAAAAACAAAGAATACTTTCCACCTGCTCCCAATTAAAAAACCATCGAATGGTTTAAGAAACCATCGAATGAAACAAATCATTTTACCATTCGATAGTTTTTAAAACAAAACTATCGAATGCTAAATTGATTTACTTGTTTTTAATTCAATCACCTTAAACTCTCATTCGATAGTTTTCTTAAAAGAAAAACTATCGAATTGATTTACTTGTCATTTGTCCTTTAGTAATAACTCCTGAGCTCCCGGGTGTTTAAGTAATAGACTGTATCAATTTGTTCTGAGACGATAAAACAACTTGATCTTCTTAGTGCCGTCAACTCGTGCAACTGGTCTGATTCATAGATGAATAACACCTGATCAATTCTTATTTTATGTCTTCAATATAGTGCTGCTGATAAGTCCCTTGTCGTTCTGGTTGCTTCATCACTGGAATCCCGTGGTACTGAACCCTAAATCATTCACATACTTCTATCGTCTTGAAAGTCTTGTTTCTTTTGCTGTCACTGAGGCTTGAACATTTTCATGAACTTCTTTCCGTGACCTGTTTACGGACTTCAAGAGTACATAACGTATTTTAATTTTTTGAGTTTACCTTTTCTTCTTTGATTCTGGATTCCTGTGCTTCTGTTAATATTATTGTCTGTCTTGTCCTTTGTTGAGTTGTAGTTATCTCTTTTACATCTTATGTTACATTATGCTTTACATTGTCTGATCAACTTTAGTGGATTATCGAGTTAATTATAATATCGAGAGAGTTATAGTTAATTGACAAACAACTTGGATGGTGCATGCTTATATTTTTCGATTATAATATTGTTACGGTGTAGACATATATTGTGACCATGCATAACTTTATGAATTGGTGTTTAATTGTATTCTGAGGAGTAAATTGGCATAGACATATGTTAGTTTACTTGGTAGGAATTATATCATAGTGATTTTGAGAGAAACCTATGACCATGGAATTCTAGCTAGTGAAATGTGGAATTGTTTTGGTACTACGCAACTCTTTTACCAATTTTCATGTGTTAGGGGGAAGTAATTATTCTGACTTTTCTTTTCATATCTTAATCTCGTTAGACTCTCTTTGCTAGTATAGTATTAGTTAGTTAATTAATTAGTTTTAGTAGAAAAAACAAAACTCAAATTGTGTTCGATAACTGAATTATGAGATTTTACTTGCGATTAATACAAATTTGCAGTCCTTGAAGAACGAAATCTGGTAATTATTACTATATTACTTGTTTGAGATTGTGTACACTTGAACATCTATATTTTACGCAACAATGACATGAACAAAATTTTGATGGTTCTCATACGCTCGAAAAATTGTCTTATGCATGTTTTCCAGGTAAGTTGGAATTGTATCATAATCGTCTTTCAGATCTAATATAGAGAACACTTCAATTTTTATGTAACTATATTTAGTGACTCTTAAATAATAAAAAGAGATATTAATATAAGATTGTATTTTTGTTCAATAACTTATAATTGATACAAAATACAATTTATTTTTTTTCTTAACTAACAATGTTGATTTGAAGAAAAGATTTTTGGATGGTTTAATAATATTTGATTGATCCCGCATCTTTTTAATTAGGGGTTTAGTTTCATCTTTTGAACTTTGCAAGTAGTGACAAGGTCCCATGTTTGTTAGGTTATTACCTCTTTTAAAATAATCAAATATGCATGGTCCTGCAACGAAGGTAAGTTTGCTGGTACAATAAAACCTTGTTTTGTTTTTTTCACTACCTTTTCACTTTTCAGGAGCTATTTTAGAAACGATGGAATATTAGAGACAATTTTCATGTACATCGTGACTTCCTATATGTACTTCGTCTGTTTTATTTAACCCAATACAAAATTCTTGTCCTTCCAACAAACTTACATTTAAATATTTAGTTAATTAAGGTTCATTCCTTCCTAAAATTCAGTCTCACAAGTATAGTTTAAGTTATGCGAAACATCCATTTCTTTTATCGATAGATATCGTTATTGAACTCCAACAAACATAAAAAAATTCTCAATAAGTATGATTAAAATACTATAACCATTTTTTTTGGAAAAATTATCCCGGTTACCCACTTGTCTACTACCACAATTCTGACTAATTACCCGGTATCATATACATAGACTTTTTTACCCAACCAATTATTGGTAATATATATATATATACACAACTATGTAAGGGATATTCCAAATGTTACCATTGTGATTTTGACTTTTTATATTGTACCATTTTCTCAAAATATTGATTTCTCCAAATGGTGTTAATGATACCATTGAGAATCATCTAATTATAAACAACATTAAAAAAATAGTAAAAAAATATGATTACATTGAAGATAGTAAAAACTAGACAATTGAAGAACAATATACTAAATTGTTTGATACACGAGGAACGAAGAATATCAAACTAAATTTATCATGATCTTTATTTTAAAATATTTAATAATAGTTAAGTAGCATTTTTACTTTGATAAATAATAAGAGTATAAGACTAACAAGTCAAAAGTTTAGGTGCACTATGTGTAAGTTAAAAATATAAAATGTTACCATCAGGAAAAGACAATAACACGATGGCACCACGTAGAATTTTCCAATACTTAATACACATACTGTATTGATTTACTATATCTTTGCAACCCCCCCCCCCAATTTAAACAAATAATTGGAATGGATTAATTTGTGTGCAGAGAGAAGATGCGGGGTAAATATATATTGATGGGGTGGGTAGAGTATGCGACTTGAGGATTGTGTGCATTAACAAAGCGACACCGTGACATATTTTTTCTTTGATCTGTGTGATGTGTTGGTTTAGAAAATTTGTCGCATTCCTAACTAGAGTATTTATTGGCGTACATTGTACATGTTAGAGTAATATCTTGAACGATGCACCGACTTTGATGTATATTTGATATAATCTTATGATAAGAGCATCTTCAATCGAAAATTTTGTTAGGAATTTTATTGATGATAACTAAAACACTCAGCAAATTTGTATAAGTAATTGTAGTTGTCAACGGATAGCATGTGTATATAGTATCCGTTGTCAGGTAGCTTATCAACAGATAGGAATTATGTAACATGTTTAATTTTGTTCCTGATAGCAGTTGATAGTATAGTTGTTAGGATTGAATAAGTCATGTTGACTATCAATGTATATACAGAATATGTTGGCTAATTGTAAATATTTTATGCCTTACAATTCTGTATAAGTGAAGATGTCATCAACTGATATAGTTCAACCTTCAACGGATGTGACTTGACCCATCAATGGATGCAGTCAAAACACTATCAACGGATATGGAAAAAGCTATCAACGGATGCGAGTCCGATCAACCTCAACGGATACAAAGAGAATGATTAGCAGTTGACAATGTGATAGAGACACCTCTAACAAATCACATGGGTTGATAAAACAAAAAGAACATGTAAACCAACAATTTGGGGAACCCTGAAGAAAAGGAAGCATTCTATTTTCCTCTGGTCAATAAAGATGATTGATGAAGGGCATTCAGCTAAAAGGCAAATCATCAAAGGAACCAGTGGATTAAGAATGGAAAAGTAAACTCATGGACTTAGACTAGTGTACAATTCTAAGTAGTTTAGGATGCTTGTAAACTTGGAGTATATAACCAAGTGTAGCAGTATTTTTGTAAGCAGAGAAATTACAGTTAGTTTTCATTAAGCTTAAGCAATATTTCTTTGTAAATTGCTGAAGCAAAAATACTATATTGCAGCTGTGTGTTTGATTCTAAACATCACAGAGATTTATTCAAATAAAAATCTCTCAGGTGGAACAATCAATTCACCTGAATTTTTAATTGTTGTGTTCGTTTATTTTCTGCAGTTATTAATTATGTTATAATTCAGTTGTGTTTGCAAAAGAATTGGATTATATTTTAAAGATTGTATTCAACCCCCCTTCTACAATCTTGATTATATAGTTTTTGCTAGTCATGGAGGCATTCCTGAATACATATAAATAACAAGCCTATAGTATTGTGTCACTTTGTGTCACTTGCTTCACCCTTAACTAGGGGATCCATTTGTTCCTAAAGGTTCTATACTTTGTAACTTCAATGTATGTAACTCTGTAATAAGTTCTAATTATGACTTGGAAGAAGATCTCAAGATCATGCCCCAAGACATTTGAAGACAGTGAGGAATAAATGAGTTGCAACATTGAAGGATGATATTTGTCCAAGTAATGATTCGAGAAGTGTCAAAAATACTGATTCGAGAAGTCATCCATTCGAGAAGTGCTAAGCATGAAGATTCGAGAAGTCAAGTATATTGGTTCGAGAAGTGAAGAAATGAACTAATTCGATATGTCTCAATTAGTGAAGTCAAAAACACTGATTCAAGATATCATGATTCCAGAAGTCAATATACTGATTCGAGAAGTGCTAGTGATACTGGTTCGAGAAGGGAAAGATAGATAATTCGGGAAGTGGTATTATATTGATTCGAGAAGTCCATTCGAGAAGTCAGTCTAGACTACTTTGAGAAGTCAAGTTGTCGAACCAAGTATCTCTGAGATATCGAATGTGAACTTAGCAGAATTTCGAATTAACAACAGACACAAGTTTTGGGAACGCGAATCAAGATCAAACCAAGGCATATGCAATTGTCACAATCAGTTGCAGTATGCACATGGAAAGTCTACAAAGAAGCTTAGAGAGACAGTCAAAGGGAATAGTTGAAGATAGGGATCTGGCAGTACGTAAGACAAAACAAAGTTCACAAGATGCCAACTTTCACTAAAATGGTATAGACAGAGTTTGGCATCCTGTTTGTCCATTACCAGTTTTGTAAAAGTAAGATGTGTGTAGTTTTATAAATACACAGCTTCCTTATTTTCAGTTGTAAGTTTTTCAATATCATTCAAGTTGATCTGAGAAAAACGAAGCTGAGAATTCTATTTCGAATTCACAATTTGTAGCACCTTTCGATCTAATACAACACTAGGTTAAAAGTGAATTTGTGTGTTGTTTCATTCCGCATTATTTAGTTTACAACAAACAAGATTCAAGCTACATTAAAAGTCGAATCAAAACGAAGATAATCAAAGAAACGTCTGATAATATATTCACCTCATCCATATTATCTTCAAGTGAAACTCATACTCAACAGTTTGGGAATAACAGATTTCATTATCTAAATAATCCTACATGGCATAACAACTGTAAACGTTATAACATGTCTGAATTGCAACACTCCAACAATTAAAAGCCCAGAGTTATAAGTATAGCCAACCGCAACTACTTGGCCATATTTTTTGAATCCTCGTACCTGTAACAATGACCTACGAATTGTTTATACTTAATTGTGGTTGACATGTCATGTTTTGATATTATTTTTGTCAAGTATGTCCTGGTGCCAGTGTGATGAACAAAAATGTCATGTGATTGTATTGAATTGGTTAACCATTTCTATTCCCTAGTCATTCACATAAATTATATATTGCACTTACTATTGGTTATAATTATTAGTTTTTCAATTTATTTTAATATAGAAAAATATGCAAGTAAGATAAAATGACTGTAATACCAAGTTTTTAACGACATGAATTTCAATGATGTAGACCATTTTACCCACCTGATACGCTTGTAGGCGAAACGAATCTCAAATAACAGTTAACTTGTAGCCTACCACATCCACCACCAAAATTCCTAACATCTTACATCTCAACAAAACCCATGTGTACACTTACGCACACCTATATAAATGTGTTTTCTCATCTTAATTTGTTTTGCTTATATATAATGTACATATATTTATGTAAGTAATTGCACATATGTTAAGTATTGACTTAAAAATACATCATACATAGAGAAAAGGGACAACATACGTAGAAAATGATGACCTAACATATGCACCCTCTTGTGTCATGAGCGTACCATATGAAAAGGAAGAGGGAAGAAAAAAGTTTCGCCCCTGTATATGGTGTTGGCATATCATTGAAATATGCTTATTAGTGCGGCATATCTATTCGCTGATATGACTATTGGCGTAGCGTATCCATATTGCTACTACTTTCCTTGAACCATAACATATAACATACTTCCTCTGTCCCTCTCATTTCTTTACACATTTCTTTTTGGGATGTGTATTTCAATTCTTCACATTCCAAAAATTTCCCAAAATAGTAAAGTTTTATAAAATAAAAATTAACTACATCCACTATTTTCCCCCACTATCTCCACTTTATACATTAACTACTGATTGATACCACCGCTTTACTCACCTTTCTTACTTTTCTTCACTAAATTACACTTTTTCTTAATCTCCGTGCCCAAACTCAATGTAAAGAATTAAGGGGAACGGAGGGAGTAGTAGATAAATGGTAAAAATGTTTCATTGTGACGCTCTCGAAAGTGACATACATGATACTTATGAAGAAATTTAAAACTTAATTATTTAGAAATAAAGTGAATAGATTACTCTGAATTTTTGATAACTTTTATTTCACCACAATAGTCTATATGCATGATTAATTTAAGTTGTATGTTGTATCCGTATAAACTCATATTCTTTTGTATAAGTTATATGTTGTATTCTTATAAACTCATATTCTTTTATAGCTAATATTATAGACTGTAAAGCATAATGTAACATAAGATGTAACAGAGATAACTACAACTCAACAAAGGACAAGACATACGGTAATATTAACAGAAGCACGGGAATCCAGAAGTAAAGAAGAAAAGATAAACTCAAAAAATCAAAATATGGTATGTATTCTTGAAGTCCGTAAAGAGGTCACAGAAAGAAGTTCATTAATATGTTCAAGCCTCAGTGACAAATAAAGAAACAAGACTTTCAAGACTGCAGAAGTATTTGAATGATTAAGAGTTAGTACCATAGGATTTTAATGATTTAAATGAAGCAACCAGAACGACAAAGGACTTATCAACAACATTGAATTGAAGACATGGAAGTATTGGTCGAGTGTTAGTCATCTGTGAACCAGACCAGTTGCACTAGTTGTCAGCACCTAAATGATCAAGATGTTTATCGTCTCGGAAGAAGTTGATTTAAGTCTGAATTTTAAACATCCTGAAAGTGAAAAGAATATTACAAGGTATGTTTAGGTTTAAATAGAAGTACAAATCACTTGCAGTAAAAGGAAAGCAACTTCAAGGCTCAAAGTGAAAAAGAAGGATTCGATGGTTTTCTTTTTGGAAAAACCATCGAAGTGGATCAAGTGAAGTGGAAAGAAAAACCATCGAAGGATTGTTTTTCCATTCGATATATTTTATTTAAAATCTATCGAAGGAAAGAAAAGCAAATCCTTTCGATAGTTTTCAAATAAGGAGCAAGTGAAACTTTTGTTATTGTGTCAGGTTGATGGAAAAATGGACGGCCATGATTATTCCATAATAATGGCTCGATAGTTTTTCCAAAGAAGTCTACAATTACAGATGAAAGAAGTTGTGTCTTCTTCAGTCAAGAGGTTTTACTCAGAACATTTACGAGGAGAGAAGCTTGAGCCAGAGAATCATAGAGAAATTAATATTGCTCAGAATTCTATTATTGTATTGATTTTGTGTAACCTTGAACTCATTGAAGCTAATCTACGGATTAGAATTGTAGCACCCCTCGCGGTTTATATTTATAAAACAATATATTCCCCGACTCGTGTTTTGATTTGGTGCATTTGATTTCGTATCAGAACTGAAAGAATTATCCGCGAACGAAATTAAATAATTTGTGAGTATCGTATTCAACCCCCCCTTCTACGATACTTTGGACCTAACAATTGGTATCAGAGCTATTTGATTGACGTACAAATCAGATTCGGTGAATGAGACCAAAATCAAACAAGGCATGAAAATTTGAAGCAAATTATTTAACTTTCAAAATTTTTCATTTAATTGGAATTTCTTGAATTTTAAACAGTTTGAAATTTTCAGAAACCATGAGTGCTCCAAAGACAACTGCTGGTATTAAAGTCCCCCCTTCACTAGAGATGATTTCGGTTTGTGGAAGATGAAGATGCTGTTATTTATCAAGGCATCTAATCCGTTGTATATTGGCATATTAGAGAACGGACCGTTTGTACCAATGAAACCAGTTGGTGAATCATCATCTCCTGATGGCACCAGAATTCCTCAAGGCTCAACCCCAAAGGAATTATCTGAGTACACAGATACAGATAAAGAACTGATTCGATTGGATACAGGTTTGATGCTGATATTGACAGACTCCGCAGACAAGGAAATGAGCTATCAGTTAATGAACTGTGTGAGCGGGAAACAAATGTGGGATACCATAAACTTGATAATGGAAGGAACTGAAGACGTGCAGGAAAACAGATTGGACATCCTGACTTCTCAATATGAATCATTTAGGTCACTTCCTGGAGAAAGTATAACTCAGGTCTTTGAGAAGTATACTAAGCTGTTGAATGAATTAACTATGAAAGAGAAGACCTATCCTCTGAGAGAGACAAACAGGAAGTTCATGATGACATTGCCCCATCATGTAGAACACAAGTCCTCATCCATAAGGGAAAGAATTGACTTTACTAAGATTCCATTTGAGATGATTTATGACAAACTTAAAACTTATGAGATGGAGCAAGAACAACGAGTGATAATCTACGGACCAGGGACAGTGGACAACAAGAATTCTGCACTCGCAAGATCAGCTGCACTTGTAGTGGATAAACCAACAACTTCTGATATTCAGGTTCAAACCCCTAGAGCTGAAAAGGAGGTGATTATAGAAGCTGAAATGGATTCTGTGAATCTGGGTGTTGATGAAAGTGATTACTACACCCTAGAAGAGCTTGAGCAAATGGAAGACAAAACCATGGCGTACTTAGCTGCAAAGTTTAGCCACATTCGTTTCAAGAGAAACCCTAAGTACAAGTTCAAGGGCTCAACCAACAGATTTCAGAAGAGCAAGTATTCACCAGGCACTGGCTTTAAGGGAGGCTACAAGACTGACATGATTGATAGAAGCAAATCAAGATGCTACAACTGCAATGAGTTAGGGCATTTTGCCACTGAATGCCGGAAGCCTCATCAAGCAAGAGACAGGAAAGATGTCTATGAGAAGAAAGATTCTTATGAGGATTTGAAGAAAGAGAATGTTAAGCTGAAACAGCAACTGGAAACCTTATCTGGAAAGCAGAAAGGAAAGGCTTATATTGTAGAGGGTAAAAGTTGGGATGATACTGATTAGAGTATGTAAATCTTGCCCTAATGGCTGACTCTTCAAAGGAATCACCACAATCATCTCAGGTACCTATCTTAACAATAATTGACATGTCTAATTCCGAGTACAAGAAAACTGTGCAAGATCTTAGTGTAGAATTATTCAATGTACACACAAGCATGCTAGCATCAGAAATTGAAAATGCTAAGTTAGTTCTTAAGATTAAAAATCTAGAATCTAAAAATGAAGAACTAATGCTTGTAGCTGTCACATTAGAAGATCTTAAACAGAGGAATGAGTACTTAGAGAACAAGGTCAAGTGTAATGGTGAGATAGAGACTATCCTCAGGAAGCAGATTTCAGACCTAGATTTGAAGCTGAATGCATATAAGAACTCCGCCCTAATTGCTAAGGAAATAATTGACACTCAGGCCTTAGGGAATAAAACTGCTATAGGATTTGACAACAACAAAAGAACTGGAAAGAAGATTGTGGAATTTCCTGTGACATCTTCAGCTGTCAAGAAGGATACTTCACATGTTCTTAAGAATGTAGATTGTCCAGTTTTTGTTAAGCCTTTTCCAACACTTTTTAATGAGGATGATCTAATCATAATACAAGAATTGCTTGAGGGGGATTTATTGAAGGAAAAAGAGATAAAGACTAAGTTGCATAGGAAGTGAGTAAAAACTGAATTACCTAAAACTGATGTAGGCAATAAGGTTAGCAAGGCTAAAAAGAACAGGAATGGGAAAGATAGTGTTAATCAGAATATTGTTTCATCTTCTCCCATTGCATCTAGGAAGTTGTGCACTAATTGTAATTCTAGTGGACACCTTACACATACATGTAAAAAGGTTAAAGTAGAAACTGTTGTTACTTCTGAAATGCATAACATGTGTGACATGCCTGATCTTCATGAACCACGTGGAAAGAAAGAGTGCTTACTTTGTGCATACAATATCGTGCATGCTTATTTTAAGTTGATGAATGCATCTAGTAGCACTGATAGTAAAAATGATAAATCCACAGACAACATGAAAGTCAAACAAGTTAAGATTGACTTGAATGTTACTCCTGTTAAAGTATCTAAACCTTCAGGACCCAAACAAGTTTAGGTACCAAAGTCCGCTTAATCAATCTGTGATTGCAGGGTAAGGTTAAAAGTTCAAAGGTCGTGTGGATTCTGGATAGTGGCTGTTCTAGACACATGACAGGTGAAGAGTCCCTGCTTACAGAGGTGGTTAAGAAGACCGACCCGATTGTAACCTTTGGAGATGACAACAAAGGATTCACTACGGGATATGGTAATCTGAGAATTGGGAATGTCATCATTGAAAACATCTCTCTTGTTGAAGGATTGAAACACAATCTTCTAAGTATCAATCAATTCTGTGATAAAGGATACAATGTGGATTTCAGAAAGGACAAGTGCTTAATCACAAACAGGAAGGATGAGAAGCTTGCTCTACTGGGAGTGAGAAAAGGAAATTTGTTTATAGCTGACTTAAGTTCTACCAGTGAAGGAGAAGTTACATGTTTCTACAGTAAGGCATCTTCAGAACAAAGTTGGCTATGGCATAAGAAGCTCTCACACTTGAACTTCAAAACTATGAACTCTTTGGTAAAAAGAGAGTTAGTGAGAGGGTTCCCCCTGATGGAATTTTATCAGGAGGGACTATGTGAAGCATGTGAAAAAAGGAAGTCTAAGAAGGCATCATATAGAAGCAGAGAAATGAAAAAGCATTGTTGAACCTCTTCAGCTGATTCATATGGATTTATTTGGTCCAGTCAATGTTATGTCACTTTCAAGAAAAAGATATGCATTAGTGATGGTGGATGACTACTCCAAGTACACGTGGGTGTTATTCTTAAATTCAAAGGATGAAACAACACAACTTATCATTGATCACATCAAGAAGATAGAAGTGGAAGCTAAGCTACATGTACGGACAATCAGATCAGACAATGGAACTGAATTCAAGAATGCAGTTCTTAATGATTTCTGCTCAGAGAAAGGAATATCCAGACAGTATTCAGCACCAAGAACTCCTCAACAAAATGGAGTAGTGGAAAGGAAGAACAGACCTTGGTTGAAGCAACAATGACAATGTTAAATGAATCAAAACTTCCCACTTACTTTTGGGCTGAAGAAGTGAATACAACTTGCTACACTCAGAATCGAACCCTGATTAACAAAGATCGTGAAAAGACTTCGTATGAGTTAATGGCCAACAAGAAACCAACAATGAAGTACTTTCATGTGTTTGGTGCAAAGTGCTTTGTGCTAAAAGATGGAGAACATCTAGGCAAGTTTGATGCCAAAGCGGATGAAGGCATTTTTCTGGGCTATTCTCTGGAATCTAAGGCTTACAGGGTGTATGTGATTGAAGATAAGAAGGTATTGGAAAGCCTTAATGTAACATTTGATGACACCAAAAAACCAGGCCTACAAACTAGAGAGAACTCTGAATCCTTGGTATTTGAAAATCTATCAGGAGATCTCTATGACAATGAAGAAGAACCTGAAGTTGTTCCTGTTATTAATAATGATAATAATGATAATGATTCTGGACCAAGTGGTGACAGTGGTGGAAATCATCAGACTACTACTGGATCTGCTAGTCAATCAACAGGGTCAACAGATCATACCGGCAACAACTCAGGGGGAGCAGGAGAAGGATCAACTAGTCACACTCCACAACATTTTGAACAAGGAGAATCATCAAGATCGCTTCTGCCAAGACAAAGGGTATGGAATAAAGATCATCCCTTTCACTTGATCATTGGTGATCCGAACACATGAGTGAGAACTAGAAGGACATCACAAAATGAATGTCACTATTCTGGGTTTCTTTCAGAAATAGAACCTAAGAAAGTTGAAGATGCCCTAGATGATCCAGATTGGGTGATTGTAATGCAAGATGAACTCAATCAGTTTGAAAGGCAGAAAGTTTGGAAGCTGGTACCCAGGCCTAAAGGAAAATCTGTTATAGGAACAAGATGGGTATTCAGAAATAAGTTGGATGAAAATTGCATTGTAACGAGAAACAAAGCCAGACTGGTTGCTAAAGGTTACTCTCAAGAAGAGGGTATAGATTATGATGAAACCTATGCACCAGTAGCAAGACTTGAGGCCATTAGAATGTTTCTGGCATTCGCAGCACATTCCAATTACAAAGTATATCAAATGGATGTGAAGAGTGCTTTTCTGAATGGGGAGTTAGAAGAAGAAGTGTATGTGGAACAACCTCCAGGGTTTGAGGATTCAAAACTGGCAGACTTTGTGTACTTTCTGTTCAAAGCTCTCTATGGACTCAAACAAGCTCCAAGGACATGGTATGACACTCTCTCTGAATTTTTACTTGAAAATAACTTTACAAGAGGTGTCATAGATAAAACTCTCTTTTACAAAAAGTATAAAAATAATTTGATATTGGTGCAAGTATATGTTGATGACATAATATTTGGTTCTACTAATGATGATCTATGCAAGAGATTTGCTAAGTTAATGCAGAGTCGATATGAAATGAGCATGATGGGTGAATTGTCATTCTTTCTTGGACTGCAAGTGTATCAAATGCTAGATGGAATATTCATTTTCCAGTCCAAGTACATTAAAGATCTTCTGAAGAAGTATCAAATGGAAGACTCATCTACAACAAAGACTCCAATGCCAATTGCCACCAAGCTTGATAAGGATGAAACTGGTAAGAAGGTTGACATCACAAGCTACAGAGGTATGATAGACTCTTTACTATATCTCACTGCAAGTAGACCAGATATAATGTTTGCAACATGCTTGTGTGCTAGGTTTCAGTCTGATCCTAAAGAATCTCATCTAATAGCTATCAAGCGAATATTTAGATATCTTAATGGAACCCCAAATCTTGGAATTTGGTACCCTAAAGATACAAGATTTGATCTTATTGGATATACAGACTCAGATTTTGCAGGTTGTAAGATTGATCGGAAGAGTACTTCAGGAAGCTGTCAGTTTCTTGGAAGAAGGTTAGTTTCTTGGTATAGCAAGAAGCAGCACTCAGTGTCCACATCAACAGCTGAAGCTGAATACATAGCTGCTGGTAGCTGTTGTGCTCAAATCTTGTGGATGAGGAACCAACTCCGTGACTATGGACTTTTGTTGACTAAGATTCCAATATTTTGCGACAACACAAGTGCCATAACAATCTCCAACAACCCAGTGCAACACCCGAGGACGAAGCACATCGACATCAGGTATCATTTTATCCGAGAGCCTGTCATGAATGGAACCGTGGAGTTACATTTTGTACCCACAGAGGAACAAATTGCAGAAATCTTTACTAAACCGCTTGATGAATCCAATTTTTCTAAGCTGGTTGGTGAACTTGGGATGTTAAATCTTTCTAATTGATTTTGATTAGAAGTCAGTAATTGCAAGACAGTCCTAGTAAATACATGAGTTTAAGAATTTCTATATCCTTAGGACTCGTGAATTTATTTTCAAGAGCAATTCTCGTAGGTTAGGATTATTGTACTGATTTTATGTCATATTTAAGGATGATATATCTTCTGGCATTTAACTAGTTACTAATTCTAAAATTATCTAGGTGCTAATATTTGTTCTAAATATTTAAGCATCTATTTAATTCGAATTAATTTGCTTTGGTTTAAACATTGTAGATTAATGCAGCATAATTTATTGGATTTTAATCGGTTAATATCATTTAATGATATTTAGTCGATTTTATTCTAAGAAAATTATAAATTTTCTGGTAACTTTGAATTTTTGGGAAGAATTCTGATCTAAAATAAATTCATAGTTGACAGAAAATAAAAAGAAGTTTGATTTTTAAAACAAGAACAGGTTTTAAGAAAATTAAACAGGAAGCAAAAAATATCGAATTAGGAAATTCGATAGTTTTTCTAAGTACTAGAAGAAATCTATTGAAAGCAATTTTCGATAGTTTTTGGAAAGGGAAAAGAAATCTATCGAAGGTATTTCTCGATAGATTTTGAAATTGAAGTAAAAAAGTATCGAAGGGATTTAAATTTTTTCAATAATTAAAATCCTCGATAGTTTTCATAAAATTGGGCTCGATAGTTTTTGTTTTAAACAGTAAAAAGCTTTCGATGGTTTTTCAAAAAGTCGGTTTGAATTCTATATTTTAAACACTTCGATAGTTTTTCAAAAACTATCGAAGTGATATTGACCTTTTTGCCCCTCTGAGAAAACCGTCGACAGTTAATTTCAAAAACTATCGAACATGAATTTACTAAAATATCCCCGAGTTTCAAAAAGTATAAAACAGTGCCTTAGACATTTTTCATCATTATTTTCAGATCTAAGGTGCGTTTATAATACTTACAAGAGAGATACAAACAAGAACATCACCATCGATACTTTCTTGAATTTTTTAACCGATTAAAACTTGAAAAAGCTACTTTTCTGTCACTGTTAATTGATTTTAACCGTGAAAGTAAGAGTATTTTGAGTTTTTGAATCAATAGTGAAGGAGAAACCATTGACAGTGACTATTCAAGCTTCTAAAAAATTGTTAACGGAGTTCCTCATTAGAAATTAATTGGTTTTCAATTGATTTCTTTAGTTTTTAAGTAAAAAAATTTGAAAGTTAACAATTTAGGGTTCTTGAGTATTTGTTCGAGTTTGTGCAATTAGTTAAAAGGGTTATTTTAAAACTTGATTAATTAGAAATAATTAATTAAAATAGTTTTGGTATTAATTTAAATTTTCTGGAATTCTTTGAAAATATAATGGCCGGAGAATTTATTGTTACCAAAACTAATCATGTCTCTTTTCAGAATGTGCAATCCATTACGAACTTACAGTTTCGTGCATGGGCACAATTCTTGAATACACGTTCTTTAGTGGCTTATGCATTAAATACCCATGCGGTCCTTTGTATTGATCAATTGACTGCATTGTACACGACAGCCACTGACACATCGGAGAATAACATATCTTCTTTCAGTTTTGTTGTGCCAGGGGGCAGAACAATAAGGGTGACGGAACATAATCTTAATAGGATTTTACACTTTCCAACAGAAAACCTTGTTCCTGATCCCAATACTGAAGAAATGCATGTTTTCTTCAATCTCATTAGAAGTCAACAACCAAACTTCTTTGTGGGAGAGTTTTTAAAGCATTGTCTGACTAAGCCATGGGATTTCTTATTTCACACCTTAATCCATGTTTTTACTGCAAAGCTTACTAATCTGCATGGTATTCCACTGTTTATTCAGAAACTAGGGTTTGCCATTGCTAACAATAGGCATATAAACACTGGAAGGCATGTGATTGATCAAATGCTTCTGTGCATGGGACCACTGGATGAAAGAACATGCATAGATGATGTGTTTTGTTTCTATCCAAGGTTCCTACAGCTAATTCTTAATGATGTGTTAACAGCTGAAGAACGGAAGATTTTTGAAGGTGAGGAGACCATGTACTGTATGAAGATGAAGAACAATGCTATAACAGCTCTGATCAAGAAGAATCATATTCCAGGGGTGCCTAATGTTCTCACTGAATATCTAAGAACGGTACCCCTACCAATTCTATCCCCAGGGGAACAGGTAAATGAAGGTAATATTCCTGAACCTGTTGTGGCTCCACAACCTCAACCAATGGATGTTGATCCAGAGCCCTCGGTGGCCATTCCTGACCAAGAGGTTGCAAACCCACAATCTCTAACCACGGTCATAGAGCTTTTGGACGAGCCAAATGAAACCATAAACGAACCTCCTACCCCTACTATACCAAACATTCAAACATTTGTGAGTATAGAGGGAGATAGTGCCTTAGCAGCACCACATAAGGAGATACACCCTTCAACAACAGCTCTGCCTTCCTCTAAAAGGAGAAGAATAGAAAATGAGGCAATTGTTGAAACTTCATTTCAAACATCCAAAGAGCCCTTCACTGATTTTTCTGATACTGATTGGGCAACACTTACTAAAGCTATATCTGAACCAATAGCTCAATCAAATAAGGAAGAATTGACGGAAGCAACTGGTGTTCTGACCATATTACGGTCAGGTTCACTGGTTGAAGGTTCTGAATTGAACCAAGTGCTTTCACAGACGTCGAGAGAAGGTTTTGACCTAAATCCACAATTTCAAGGGTCATTATCTAGCTTCCCATATGGAACATATCTGGATCCTGCGGGTAAAGGGTCTGACGTAGGTGCAGATCGGCAACTCGGTGACAATGAATCAATTTTAATTGAGGAGTTAACTGAGGAAAAGTCTTCACAGACTTTAGAGGGAGTTTCAGGATCTCTGCTGTTAATAGAGCCCGATTCTAGCCTCCTAGAGATTCAAACTCTAGATCCTTCAAAGGATACATCATCTAAGGATGATCAACAACTTGGTATATCCAAGGACGAGGACTTGCGAAGCCCCATTGCACCACCGGTGACCTCCTTAAGGATGGTTACAGTGATTTTTGATGCAGGTACAACTAGCAAGACGGGAATGAGTGAACCAAAAACACTATCACCTGGCCTGAGTGGGAAAGGAAAAATGAGTGAAACACCAACAGAAACGTTGAGTGAACACCGAGAGCCAAATGTGAGGAGTGACACCCAAACCCTAACAAACATTGATGATTTGCTAATGCCTACAGATAGAGAGCTACATGTACAATCCACTCTCAAGGAGATGACAGTTCATGATCATCAAGAAAATCCACTATTCAAAGTCCCTCTGCGACCTTCCTTTGACCAATGGATCTCCTCCGGTCCAGTTGATGCTTCTTTAACTACTATTCAAGAGAAGATTGACTTGGCTGAAGCTGATTCCAGAAGAACATACAGGGTCTTAGGCAGTGCATCTGGCACTATAACAGGTACTAAACAGGCAGTGGACTCCCTGAAGAACGAAGCTATGGAGGAACTGGTCGACTTGAGA
This sequence comes from Heracleum sosnowskyi, assembly GCA_030848705.1. NCBI lineage: Eukaryota > Viridiplantae > Streptophyta > Magnoliopsida > Apiales > Apiaceae > Heracleum > Heracleum sosnowskyi. The sequence continues at coordinate 117,920,812 of CM061239.1, forward strand.
GCAGACGTCAAGGAACTTAGAGATGGTTTTATGAATCAAGTGCATGTCTTACAACAAGGACAAAAAGTTTTAAATGAAGACGTTCTGGTTATCCGGGATGGTCAAGCTAGGGTCAAGGATGCAATGAACACATTGTCAAGAGTGGAGTCTCGCCTCAACAAGAGATTGGATAAAATCGAGTAGACTACCAACTCAAGACTTAATGACATTGACCTGAAGCTAGCTTCTATGCAAGAGATGAACAAGGACATTGCTCTATTCATGGAGAAACATAGTGACGGAGTAGAGTCAATCTAGAATATGTTGAGAAACCAACAACCTGGTCCTTCAAACCAACAACCTGGTCCTTCAACAACCTATTTGGCTGAGGATGACTTCGTGGAGGATTCCTCAACTAAGGGGAGAAAGACGGAGGGTTGGAGAAAGATGGATGGGGAAGATGGGAAACCAATGAAACTATTTCGGTGAGACAATACTGGATTGAAGACATTGTAGAAGAAGAAGAAAGTGAAGAGGGATTTGAGGTCATGCATGAGCAACAACCACAGGAAGAGCATGAACCATATTATCCAGAGCCAATAGAACATCCTATCTTGGATGATGATATGGAAGAAGCAAATCCTCTATCACTTGAACAAGAAGCTGCCTTGGAAAGATTGAAAGCTGAGAAAGCAGAAAGAGATGCCAGGCAAGTTGAGAAGGAAACTCACCAAGCAGTTCTGAGGAGTGAAAAGCTAAAGAGATTCAAGATGTATAATGAAGCAATGAAGAAGAAGATGATTGATTTGGCACAGAAACAGGGAAAAGATTAGGAGGTAGCTTACAACACTTTCTGCGGAGTTGAAGACGGCTTAAAAGTCAACGACAATGCCGATATGGAAGTTATCATTCACTACATTGAGACATTCTCTGATCTTTCTGAAAGCTGGGGTTAAAGCAAACGGTGCCTGGAACATACTGATCAATTTTATTGACAAAGGTACATTTGTGATTTCCACTAAATTTTTCGAACAGAGAACATATACAGAACTGCAGGCGATTCTCATCAAGATCCAGAGAACCACAAGGCTAAATGAACTGCTCTGTGAGCATGTTAAGGAAATCTTGATGAAAGTCAGTCCAGAGATTACTGAAGATCCTCCTATGGTTAGATTCATGACGAATGACTTGTTCAGAATCTGCTATCTGAAGGAGGACAAACTGAGAGATTATCCAAATAACTATCTAATATCAGTTGAGAAGTATCGTAGATCCACTGGATTCACATCAACGGAGAAGGACAAAGGAGCAGACACTCTAAGAAGATATCTGATGGAGAATGTTCCCTATTATAGGAAGAGAGTGGAGAGAGGATTGGAAGTGCATACCAGACTGCCAAACATGCCAAGGCAGAACAAGAAAGATGTTAGTATTGCATGGGTATGGGCTGGAGTGGGTCAAGAGGTTGAGTACATTGAAAGACACATCAAAGGAGCAATCCTTAAACCTGGAGAACCACTGCACTATCCTTCTGTGATTGATTATCAAGCTGCTAACTCCAATCCAATGATTGAATAAGGTGAGATTGAGATGGACTGAAGACTTGAAGCAAAGAACACAAGAACTATCTGCTCAGACTAGAGGAGCAACTTCATTGTAAAAAGTTTTAATGTTCTTTGAATTTTGAAATATGGAAATGTATATATTTAATCCAGAATGCATTTAATATTATTAATCTGCCTTACTTTAATTAGTTTCATGTTCCTTAGTTAGTTGAGTTATCCTCGAGGTATTTGATTGTCGAACTCTAACAATCAAATAGGGGGAGATTGTAAAGCATAATGTAACATAAGATGTAACAGTGATAACTACAACTCAACAAAGGACAAGACATACAGTAATATTAACAGAAGCACATGAATCCAGAAGTAAAGAAGAAAAGGTAAACTCAAAAAATCAAAATATGGTATGTATTCTTGAAGTCCGTAAACAGGTCACGGAAAGAAGTTCATTAATATGTTCAAGCCTCAATGACAAATAAAGAAACAAGACTTTCAAGACTGCAGAAGTATTTGAATGATTAAGAGTTAGTACCATAGGATTCCAGTGATTTAAATGAAGCAACCAGAACGTCAAAGGACTTATCAACATCATTGAATCGAAGACATGGAAGTATTGATCGAGTGTTAGTCATCTGTGAACCAGACCAGTTGCACTAGTTGTCAGCACCTAAATGATCAAGATGTTTATCGTCTCGGAAGAAGTTGATTTAAGTCTGAATCTGAAACATACTGAAAGTGAAAAGAATATTACAAGGTATGTTTAGGTTTAAATAGAAGTACAAATCACTTGCAGTAAAAGGAAAGTAACTTCAAGGGTCAAAGTGAAAAATAAGGATTCGATGGTTTTCTTTTTGGAAAAACCGTCGAAGTGGATCAAGTGAAGTGGAAAGAAAAACCATCGAAGGAAAGAAAAACAAATCCTTTCGATAGTTTTCAAATAAGGAGCGGGTGAAACTTTTGTTGTTGTGTCAGGTTGATGGATAAATGGACGGCCAGGATTATTCCATAATAATGGCTCGATAGTTTTTCCAAAGAAGTCTACAATTACAGATGAAAGAAGTTGTGTCTTCTTCAGTCAAGAGGTTTTACTCAGAACATTTACGAGGAGAGAAGCTTGAGCCAGAGAATCATAGAGAAATTAATATTGCTCAGAATTCTATTATTGTATTGATTTTGTGTAACCTTGAACTCATTGAAGCTAATCTACGGATTAGAATTGTAGCACCCCTCGCGGTTTATATTTATAAAACGATATATTCCCCGACTCGTGTTTTGATTTGGTGCATTTGATTTCGTATCAGAACTGAAAGAATTATCCGCGAAAGAAATTAAATAATTTGTGAGTATCGTATTCAACCCCCCTTCTACGATACTTTGGACCTAACATAGACTCATATCCAATTAGATTCAAATTAATTAAATACTTTTGAGACTAAAATTCTTATTCCCTAATTAAAAAATCCATTTAAGAAAAAATTAAAACACATCATTCTATATTAAAAAAACAAAAAACATCATTCTTATTATATTTAGAGTGAGATCGAAAAAAAAATATTATTCATTTATCAGAAATTGAAATAGGTTCCACGGAACCCACCATAAGACCAGACACACACAATCAAAACCCCCTTCTAAAACCCTACACCTAAACTCCCCGTTTTCCCCCATTTCACTCCTCTCCATCAGCAGCACCCCCTCCATTAACACCCCAACACAACCTTAAAAATACACACACCTATACATACAAACACAAACCTATACACACACAACCCCCTTAACTCACCCTTTTCTTGACAATGTCAGCAGCATCAAGAGGCCTAACATCTCTCTTAAGATCTCTCTCAATCTCTCCCAAACCAACACCTTTATACACAACTACAACAATATTTACACCGACCCATCTGAGATTATTCAGTTCTGAGTCATTAATTGATGAGACCCATGAAAGATCTGGCGTTATAGAGCTTAAAGCAGGAGTTATGAAGGCTAATTCAAGAAGAACAGGCTTAATTGCAGTGAAATGTGGGATGAGTGCTCTTTGGGATAAATGGGGTAAAAGGGTTCCTATTAGTGTTCTTTGGGTTGATGATAATATTGTTTCTCAAGTTAAAACTCCTGAGAAAGAAGGAATTACTGCCCTCCAGGTGCGATCATGTGTGTTTTTATGTGTGTGTTTGTGTGTGTGTGATTTTCTTGATTAGGGTTCTTGTTATGTTGATGTTTTTTGTGGGTTTGGTGTGAATTTCAAGAATGTGATGTTTCTTGGATTAAAGTTTTGATTTTTATTGAAGGGTGTTGTGTTAGACCTTTTTTACTGTTGTTTTAGAAGAGGTTGTTGAAGTTGCTGCAGTTTAATAGATGGATTTTGTATTACATGGGATCTTTATTTTCGGAATGGGTGTTATATTCTTTAGGTGATTGATGTGTGTAGATAATGAAAACCTTTGTGAAGTACCTATATAGGACATGGGTAGCATTCCCATACACACAATTTGCATCTTCACATATGCACATCTCTCGTGTATGAATATTGATTATGCGTATCTCGTGCTTTCACATGATTCACATGATGATGGATATTTGATTTGGTATCTTGGGACCTCTTGATAAATTGTGATACTATGAGGTGCATTTGTTCAAATTGTAGTATTTTAGGCACTATTTTCTTATTAGATGAGTGTTGAGTACTTGTTGACATGTTTGTTTTTGGTGGTGTGGTGTTAGTTAGATTGGTTGCGGGCATAAAAAGGAAAAGCATTTGACTAAACCGGAAGTGGGTCATTTTAGAGCTCAGGGGGTTCCTATGAAGAGGAAACTTAAGGAGTTTCCGGTGACAGGGGATGCGCTTCTTCCACTTGGTACATCATTAGGTGTTCGCCATTTCGTACCTGGTCAGTATGTCGATGTGACTGGAATTACTAGAGGAAAGGGATTTCAGGTGAGGGAGATGTGCTTTTTTTTTAGGCGATAAATTTTTATATTATTTTTTGTCTTTATAGGTCTTTAATTCTATATTGATCTGGATTAGATAAATTTAACATTATACAATTTTTACTGTCTGTGTCCAAAATATAGTAATATACTACCCTGATATGTAAGATCAGATCTTACCTGGACACGAACATGTCTGCTTGCCATCGCATCGTTTGGGAAGGTTAGAATGAACTAATTTGGCTATTTGGTTCAGTGGAACACATTGCGTGTGCTTTACCTCTTCCCTTTTTGCTATTGCTCTATTCCTCTCATAGAACTCATTATCTTCTCAACCCATTTTAAATAATCCAATCTTTCTTCCACCCTCCCTTTCGCCTTCACTTATCTTATTTACCATTCAATGATTTCCATCTGAGCAGTGAATTATAACTAATTCAATACTGGTTTTTATGCAAATAATTCTTAGTTGTCCTTGTAGTGATTAGATATTAAAACGGTTGCATAATTCTTTATGAATAATGAACATTCATAAACAGGGACTATTTTTTTCATGCGTTGCATAATTTGGTGAGTTACTAATTGTTTTGTATGTAGGGTGGCATGAAAAGATGGGGTTTTAAAGGAATGCCTGCATCTCATGGTGCATCATTATCACATAGAAGTATTGGTTCTACTGGTCAGAGGGATGCTCCTGGAAAGGTGTGTGGGACTTCTTCTTGAGATGCATAATAAGTTTATTTGGATGTTTTTTATAATTTTGTTTAGGCTATGTTCTATAATATTTCTTTGTTTCAAATGCCTGTCAAAATCACTTTAAAGGTCACTATAGAAAACTTTTCTATTAGTGCGGCCTATAATCATATTTAATGAATATTTTTCAACGATTATGGATATGAAGATCATGTCAAAATATTGTTGTAGAATATATTTTATGCAAATTTAAGTTGTAGAGTATTGGTTTTATAATGATATTATTTTCTTATATAATGTTGACGGTAGAGATTGATTGATTATTTTTTGTTAAAAAATGATTGATCCAAATCACTTAATCATTTGAAAATTTGCATATTTATTCATTTTCACTAGATACTTACATCCGTACGGTTGGATTTTCAATTAGATGTCTAAATATTGTAAATTAGAGGTGCTAGTAGAAAAGTTTTCTATTGTGACCTTTAGATACTTTTTTTCCCTATATATATAGATTATAATTTAATAAATCATTATCTGCTAATGTTTTGCATAGGCCATCTCATCCTTTTGTAAATTATTCCTGGCCTTGCTTAATCTAACCCAAACTGAAGCTATTTATTCCATCTTGTGAAAAATAGATATAGGGACTTCATCTACCATAGAAATGATGTCACTTTGCCTCGAGCATGCCTGCTGGTTATGAAAAAGAATATGACTTCAGAAATGTCTGAGATTATGTCTCATAACAAATTAAATAAGATTGGTTAGGACAAGGAATTATTATTAGTGTAAACTCAACATGACTTGTCGGTCTGCCTATACGTAGCTTACTTTCCATTTTAAATTTTAAGTAACGGTTGTAAATTGCATTTGTGACTAAAACAGGACATCATGAAACCAAACATTTGGTTACGTATTTTCTTGTATTGATTAAAAAATTGTAATTTACAGAGGATAAAATCAAGGAGAAATCATAGGGAAGAGTAGAGAACAAAGGGGGGAGGGGGGGGGGGGGGGAGGGAGAGAGAGAGACGGTGGCATCACTTCCATATTTCATATATTTTGTTCCACTAAATCAATTTAGACAAACACCGGGTACTTCTAGGTCTCCTAGGCCCTCATCGAATCAAAATAAGCCAACTCCAGCACTACTAAAATATTATCTATTATTTACTCATGGACCCCTTATATTACTAATTGTCATTGCCTTTCCTCTACTATAATTCGAAAGCCGGTCTTACACGTATCATATTAGCTTTAAGCCTGTAATACTGAAAAGTTGTAGAAAACTTGATTCAAAATTTTTAAGCAATTGTTGAGATCCATTGTTTTGTCAGTCTGACGTGAAAATTCTTAGTTAGACTCTAGACCATTAATGTTTTACTTGCAGAGATAAGCAGGTTAATTTATTTTTTTAAATGAGTAATGCTAGGGAACCAAAAAAGGTTCCCAAAAAAATGTACAAAATGATGTGGCTGTGTTGACTTGGCAAAATGGAGAGTTTTAATTGGGGGATTCATATGAATGCATGCGGGGGTCCATCTCATTAATTACTATGTCAACCAATTGCAAGCTGACATGTGTCATTTTGGACATCTTTTTGGAACTTTTGTTTGGTTCCCTAGCATTTTTCTTTTAAAATTAGATTTAACTTACTGTGCTGGACCTTCCTTGTCGATGCATGACCATAATCAGCACTACCCTAAAGCATAGAAGTTTATATGAGCAAGCAAAAGGAAGAATCCCGTGGTGGAAGAAGCAAGTTACTTACTTGATTTATCTCCCATTTGCATCGATTTATCTGGGCTATATAAGTGCCTGCTTTTGCTACTACTTAGAGGTGCCCGAGTAGCAAGCACTTAATAAAGAATCCAACAAGCTTGTACCCTGTTCATAATAATTTAGCAAGATTTTTTTTTGAGCAATTGTGTCTGTAGATATTTTGTGATTGTTGTCTGCCATAAATAAGTTTATCATGTACTTTGACTTGATACCAAACTGAGTACCTTTTACGTGACATTTATTGATGAAAACAGTAGCTATTTTGGTAACATTAATTTTTTGGTCATTTTTTTACAGGTATTTAAAGGCAAAAAGATGCCTGGGCGCATGGGTGGAAAGCAAAGAACAGTAAAAAATGTTTGGGTTTATAAAATAGAACCTGCAAGGAATTTGATCTATGTGAGAGGCCAAGTATGATATCCCAACTTTGTCTTTTCCGTTTTCTACTAAATTTCTAGTTGGATATAAACTAGGAAAGTTATATTTACACATGTAAAAGTTTCTTTTTCGAAAAAAGTGTCTGATTTTGGGATGGTATATTTGGTGCATAAAGTCAATAAATATGCAAGTGGTTAGGTCTATATGAATATATTATATTGTACATGGCCTTCATCTCCGTGGTTGATCTGGATGTTTAAAAACCTTGCCTTTCGAAGTGGGTACAGTATATTTAAAGAAAAAAAATGTAAGGTTGTGTATTCTAGAACGAGGAAAAAATCAAGAATCGATATTTTAGTAATATAGAAACAGGAGGCAAATATTTGCTTGTCTGCTTGAGATTTTGTAAAATGATGTGCTCTAATGTGTCCTGACATTACTGTTCATCAGGTTCCGGGTGCTACAGGAAACTTTGTGTTTATTAAGGATGCCGTGTACAAGAAAACAGATGCATCTTTGCTTCCATTTCCTACATATATTGCTCCTGAAGATGAGGACTCGTCGGCATTAGAACCTCTGATAGCTGATCTTGGGGATGTTGATCCATTTATGGCAGAGTAACTGAGATTTTGATTCGCCTCAAAAATCATTAAGGAGATCAGTGTATGCCAACGATCATGGTTAAAGTACTCATCATGTTAATTATTTTTGCGACCATTTTCCCTCCTAATTTTGTCCATGGAGTAGTACTAGAGTCGACCTCTACAGCCAAATTAGCACATTAGTTACTTCTGTAATTTTGTCATGTATTCCATCTCTGAAGGTCAAACAGACTGGAATTGTTTTGGATCTAATATTTATTTTTAAAATAAATGTTGAAACGGTTGATATTGGACAAGCAGCTGAACATTTGTTGTTTGGAAATGGTTAGTCAACTGAATTTGCATCTCTAACTCTAATACTCTGGTCAAGTGGGAACCAATAAATCAGATTATGGTTTGTCAGAAATGAATTTTGTGAATGCTAAAACTTCACTCTCCAGGTTTCTATGTACTAGTGTTAATGGTCCGGAAAAGGTTTCTATGTACTTGGCCTTTCTCTTTTCGATAAAGAAGCCGTTCCTTTGAGTAGACAAATACTGTATGAAAGATGTATATACACTATTTAGCGCAACTGTGGAATGATAATACATACGCTAAATCGAAAATAAGTTATCATTTAAGAACAAATATACAAGATGAAGACACAACAGACTAGGGTTACAAAACAGTCGGAATATTATGTTTTCTAATTTCGTAATTTGAGAGTACACTAATGTTATGAAATTGAAATGTTTCAAGTTGTCAAGCCGAGGACAAAACGTGCTCCAGTTCCGTTGAGCCACTGGTCTCCTTGAAGAAACGGTCCAGCAGTGTATGGAAGAACCTCATTCCTGTCAGTAATAACTTTGTAGCCTCTCCACCTGACCCTTTTTGCAATATCTGCGCCTGGACCGCGGTTCGCATACTCTCTGTAAAACAATGTATTTAGTGCAAAGTCCCCTTGCCATGGCATCCATCCAGCTGGTTGTATGAAGTCACCAAGTGTTGATTCCATAATTAATGTCATAGAGAATTCTTTCCAGGGTCTTCCCAAGAAAGTTTGGAATTGGAATCTCTGTGGGAAGAGTTTCTGCTCGGGGACAATGCGACAGTTTTGAATGACAATGCCAGTTGGTTCACGGCGGTCTGTTCTCCCCTGTGCAGTAACTGTATTTTTCTGACCTTTACCTGGCATTCTAACAATGATCAAACAGTTTTGAATAACAACAGCTCCGTCACCAAATATGAAATCAACGGTGCCTGAGATGACACAGTTGCGATAAAATTGGCGATGTGTTTGTGTATATAAGGTGTCTTGGTATCCATCGATTCTGCAGTTATAAAATGCAGACATATCTGATTGACTTCTTAAAGCCACTGCCTGATGTCCATCAGGGCCTGCTGTGTTCTGGAATCCCATTCCTTTAGCAACAAATCCCGTTCCAACAGCAGCTGCAATGAATGATGATCTAGTAAGTACCTTTAACTTTCATTTTCAGTATGATGAGTATGTACATTAATGTATACTTGCCAAAGGTTGCAGTCTGCATGGTTGAAATTCCTTTGGCATTGCTTTTACTGCCAGTGACTACTGTCTTTCGAGGCCCATCTCCATACATAAACACATTCATTTGATTCTTGGTAACGGTTATATATTCATTATAAGTTCCTGCTTTCACATATATAGTATATCTCCCTTTATTGTTCTTTGGATATGCAGCAAGAGCAGCACCAATAGTTTTGTATTGTCCACTTCCATCTTGTGCTACAACCGCATTGGGTGTCAACCCCGTATTATCAGTGGCTAGCAATTTTCTATCAGCAGATGAAAGCCACGACGGATAACCGTTGTTATCATCCTCGGCTGCCTCAATTAGGTGTCTAGAAGCTGCGGTCTTATTTACAGGAATGTTAAACCTCTTAAAAATATCAGGCATCGTTGAAGCAATAGCCAATGCGTTGCTTGTCAATTGTGTGGCATTCAAGAGTGAGTTTGACATTGTTTCATTAAGATCACTATCATGAGCACATCCGTCAATGCAAGTTTGTTCAAACGAAATAACTGCACTCAACCAGTTCCTCAACTGGGCTTCTCTGTCTGGCATTCTATGCAAGTCGCTCTTTCCAACAGTTGAAGATGAGGCTTGCAGGTCATCAATAGCAAAGCGTAACAAGTTTTGGCAATCATCAACAGCCATTTTTTCTCGCGGTCCCTTTACAGCTTGTGAAAGCGTGCCTGATTTGTCTAATGCTGATTTCACTTCGTTAAGGGTGTAGTCTATAGCAGCTTGAATGAATTCCTTTGGAGTTGCAGATTGATTATTAACCAAAAGTCCCATGCTATCAACACAAGCCTCCTTGTGATCCGTGCTAGAGCAAACCGATGCCACCGGTTTTGAGGTGGTGGCCAGAGGATCGCTCTGTGTTTCTACTGATGATGATTTCTTGTGCACAACATCGTTGCCAATGAGGCTTATAACAGTACCTACCACCACAACACCGACAACTGCAAAAAGAACCAATTTTTTCATACTCTATACATGCATACAATGTAGACTATCCTAAATTTTTTCCAAAGATGTTGGTATGTTGATGATCTATTTGGAAAAATGGGTTTGATGAAATGCTGTAAACCATACATGCATGCATAAAAATTCTTATATGAATGAGTGCACGTCCTTCAAACAAGGTTTAAGATTGGATAATCCTTCTCCTCTAGTAGTTTTGGGGAAATTTAATTATTAGAAATTTAGAATAATTAAACTGAGGTTGGTATTAAACCGTGCATATTTATATTTCTTCATCAAGCTTCATATCTCTTGGCTTAAATTTAATATGGGCCTTTCAAAACTAAATCATCTTATTATTAAATTTGTTTTGAAAAAATATTCTCAGTTTAGTAACAAATATATTTTTCATGGAGTAAAAAGTAGATACGGTTAAGGTTTCTTCTTCAAGCAGAGTCTTGGGAAGGATGCATGGAGATAAATTTGCTTCAAGTAGAGCAGTTCTGCAGTTGTATAACAATCATCTGATTTTTACAGAAGAAGTTGATGGTGATGACAGCAATCATCTCATTTTTCTTCATGACCCATTTGGGCGACTAGCAGCAGTTTCTTGCTAAAATGCATTCAAACTTGATGACCATTTGGAGTCATACCACATGCCTTTCACTTGCACTAAGCTGTTTCTTACCTTCCTCAAGGTTCAGACCATCTTCAATGAGACACCAAAATGGTGAAGAACCAACTCCAATCATGCACGAAAACAGTGTTATTTTGCAGCAAAGTGAATACTGTTGCATCAAATTTGTTTCACACTACTTATTTGCACCACTGTTTTTTCTTTTGGCTCTATTCTGCTGTCATGACTGTTCTTCGGAAAACAGAAAGTCCGAGAGAGAGAAGAGAAATGTCAACTAGTTAGGAAGCCAGTTGAACTGCATCACTAGACAGGACACCAGAAATATTGGAAATTAACACTTTAAGCTTAACAATCATATTGTGAATTTGTCTAACAAGGGTAAAATATCATATAGCGCTATTAAAGTCGCTTATGAATCATTCAGATGTAATAAAGCTTTGCAAATTTACATCAATATATAACTAAAGATACGCTGCAATTTATATGTTTGGACTATACTCATGTGTATATACAGTGACAGTCTCACTAGCTTGTCAAATCTTGATTGAGAATGGTGATATCAAGGCAGGGGCTCTTGTGAATCTCCCAAGCGAGACAAATGAAGATAAGCATCAGTCCCTGCATAGATGTAGCACAAATTACAAGCTGTTAAAGGCACGAGGTTGAAAGACAATCTGAGTCATATGCAGATCACCCTATATTCTAGTCATTTTTGCTCAAATTTTTGCAACGAAGTCGAGTACGTTTGCAGATTGAAAGTAAATTTTTAGCATGATACAAGAATACACCGGGCAGTAAGAAATTTTATTTGAGGTACAACTACAATACCATAGCTTTACATACAGATCAGTTTTTATTTTATTCCTCCAGGTGTACCAATGTTTGTGCAACCGTAATAGATTCAGTGATCCATTTACAGTGCAATTAGATGGAAGGTTAAAAAATATACCATATCCTTCCATTGAGATAATCTGCAGATCCCCTCCAAAATACCTAGCATACAAGCGGCTAATCGGGAGCCCATATCCATACCCAGCCATTGTCGCCACATTTGCTGTTTCGGGATCTGGCTGCTCACACAACGGGTTTTTTGCAGTGCTGTAGAGATATGTAAAAATTTTAGGCAGACCACTTCTTGCTATGCCACCTCCTTCATCAGAAATCTACACATATTAAAATGATAATCTTCTTAGCAAAATGTTCGAAACAGTGAGTTACTGTAACAGTAGCACATTTATTTTCTACATTTACAAACATAAACACGAGATTTCAGGCAACAAATTTTATGGATCAGACCTTGATGGTAACATCTTCTAACCCGTCAGCAACTATAATTCGAACAGGAGGTGCAATTTTATCCAAGTCAATAAACCTCTCTTGGACAGCTCGCAAGGAGTTCTTAACCAACTCAAAAACCATCATATGCAAGTGATTTGGAACATACCTGACATCACCAGAAATTAGTCAGTGTTCACAGATTTTGAGGTTTTAATTGTCGTTCATCTATCATAAGCCATTATGTGTAGATAACAAATATCTACATCCCAAATTAATTAAGAGTAAAACTTCATAACAAGAAATCTAGCGAAATCATGAATGAGAGAGCAGCAGAGTTGAACAAATCACTAAATATAAAAGAAGGGCTTTCAGGTGAAGAAGCAGTCAATCAGGAAAAACGAATACTCACGGGAAAGTAAAATTAGAATCCCCATAGATATTGACATCAGGTGCACTGCCATATTCACGCAGACAAATGCCACGAGCATCCTCGCTGGCACTTCTTGCTACCTCCAAAGGAGACATTTTAGTATGTATGTAACCTACAACATCTGGTGGAGGATTGGGATTGTGTAGTTCCACGTGTTGCCCTAAGTTTCATCCAGACATGAAATCCACAACCATATTAGTATCTTACCTAATACAAGACCATTCAGTGCAAAGAATTGACGATAAGCATTATAACAGAGATCACATACCAATAAGCATACGTATTCCAATCCTAGACATGTAGAAGCGATCTAGAAACTGGTGAATTTCTTCCAGACCGTCATTATGAACCTTTGGCTGCAGATCTTTCTTCAATTGTTGGACTCCCAAGGCCATTGTGGGTACAACATTATTGTGTCTCACCTTGATCATCTTAATCATTTTCGTGAATTCCAACTCATCATTATTGTCCTTGATGTCAGGGAAGGATTTAAGGTCACGAAAAGAATCCAAATACCAATCCCGCACCTACCAAGCAAAAGAGTGAGGACAACGCAAGTATACAACTCATATAAACAAATCACCAGTTTACTTGTCTAAAAACTACCCACTAATCTACACTCCCATGACTCCACTGATCAAGCCAAGCACTAGAAAGACGCAAAGGATACCCTACCTAACAGTGCAAAAGCATTTCTATCATCTTTTGAAGTCCATCAAGGGTCCTATATCTTTGTCTAGACCCTTCACAGTGTAATTTAATTGAAGCACCCTGTATTAGGCATTTTTACAAGTTCCAAATCTTTCCCACGTTCGCCCATCACCCCTATTCACTCAGTGCAAGGAATCTCACAAATATTCATCAAGATAATTATCAGGGTCTTGTCGGGACTAGGTTAAAATCAAATCATCAAAATATCCACAATCGTTTAACTATATGGCAACAATTGAAAACCTCAAATGCCAATTTCAAAATAAACACATCCAAATTTTACCCATAATAGGATATCATAAAAATTTAAGAGAATAATTTGCCACAAAATCTATGCTCCTTTTTTCCCATTTCGGATTGTTAAAGAGGTCAGACCCCTACCCTTCGAATGTCATTAAAGAACGAGATAGACCTTTACCACTAGGCTATCCCAGAATCCTCAAATACACTCCCTCTTATATTAACAAAGCCAATCATCCACATTATCAAGTCCCATTTATCATTTTCATTTTTTGCTAAATTTATCAAGTCCATTTGATAACTAAAAACAAATTAAACTACATCACATGTCATAGTTGTAACAAACACATAAAACATACCAAAAAAGCATAAAAGAGAGAGAGAGAGAGAGAGAGAGAGAGAGAGAGAGAGAGAGAGAGAGAGAGAGAGAGAGAGAGAGAGAGGGAGAGAGAGGGAGAGAGGGAGAGAGGGAGAGGGAGAGAGAGAGAGAGAGAGAGAGAGAGAGAGAGAGAGAGAGAGAGAGAGAGAGAGAGAGAGAGAGAGAGAGAGAGACCTTAACAACAGCAGGTTTTTCAGATAAGCCATAGGGGAGTTTCTGAAGCTCAATAGCTCTACGAGCAATTCTAATAGGCAGCTCTTTATGAAGAAACTGAGCAGAAATCAACAAATTTCGACAAGTGGGCTTGGACCCAAATTCCATCATGTACCGGAGACTCACTCCGGTCTGTTTCATGCACCCACATCGATGGGCTTCGTCGATCAGGCTCTTTGAAAATGTCTCGTATAGTTTCTTCTTGGCGGCCATATCGAAGTAAGATGAAATGAAACAAATGAAAATTAAAGTTGATTAGTAGACTAGTGTTGGTAGTTAGTATGTGTACAGTCACTACTTTCTGTGCATATGGTGACAAACAAAGTTTTAATGACGATTGAAATTGGAAGATGTGTCAATCTCATCTAACATTGGGTCTGCGCCAACGGGTTTATAAGCCTGAGATACATTTTACTGAAATTATTGACTTATTACTTGATTTTTTTGTTTTTTAATACTTTATATTTTTACTTTTGTATTTTTAAATATTTTTTTAATTTAAAATGTAAGTGTTGAAATTATTGTATTTAATAATTATTTTTTCAAATTTAATTTAGCAAACTCTTAATTAACTTATAAGTAAATTTATTCAAACACTCGTATAACTTATAAAAATCCATCAACTTATCACTTATAAATCACTTACTCATTTTAAATTATAATTAACTTTTTTGTGATACCCCTAAACACGCATATTATATTAGATCGATTAATTTTAAGGATTAGGCTCCATAATTAATGAGGCAGCAAAATGGGATATGTTATAGTTAGGGGTGTGCATTCGGTTCGGTTAACCGATAACCGAACCGAATAACCGAAATAATTTCGGTTCGGTTAACCAATATTCATAATTCGGTTCGGTTTTCGGTAAAGAAATATTAGTAATTCGGTTTTTCGGTTTTTCGGTTTTTAACCGTGGTTAACCGAAAAACCGACTAAATAACCGAATTTCAATTAATATATAAAACATTTATATTATTTATATATAATATTAGAAATACCCCTTTTTTTATCAACAGTCACTGAGTCTGTGTATCTATCGAGTATCAACTATCACTTTTTGTTTACATACTACGCGGCGATTTGGTACAAGAAGAAGAAGAGCGACTGAGATTCTATATTTCCTTACTTGATTTGGTTTGATAAGAAAGATGTATGATACTGCTATTCTAAATATCAAGATGCAGTGCTACTGTACACTGGCCAGTAAACTTGTAGTAGCCACTAGCTAGTAAACCTGCAGTACACAACAATTTTATAACAGTGGCCAGGAAAGTTAAATGGAGTGAAGTTAATTAAATGGAACATGTGTTAATTCAAATTTCGGTTTTTAACTTCGGTTTTCGGTAAAAACCGAAATAGTAATTTCGGTTCGGTTTTATAACCGAAAATAGTTCGGTTCGGTTTTCGGTAGACATTTTCCCTTAATTTCGGTTTCGGTTAACCGAAAAAAATTCGGTTCGGTTCGGTTTTAACCGAATACTCAGCCCTAGTTATAGTAATAGTAAGTTTTGGGTTTTTTTTTCTGAAATTTTATATTTAAACAGAATATTCTTACAAATTATAATTTGATTAATCGTAAAACTCATAATTCATTGATTGGAAATGTTTAAACAATGGTAATATTAAAATGAGAAAGAAGTTATTCAAGGGGCTGTCATCAATACTATTATATAATAGACGAAACATTAAAAGTTTGGTTGGTTGGTATGGTACGTTGTGATTTTACTTAATTGTCCTTTCTTAAATTCGTGTTTTTATTTAATTAACCTTACTTATTTATAGAAATATATTATTAAATAATAATATTACCTATTTATAACCAATTACCTTTTTCACCTAAAATACATTATTTTTTTTATTTTTTCTAACAAATTCTCATACTTTTTCAAATATATCACGGTCAATTACCTTTTTAACTAAAACATGTTAGTTTTTCTATTTTTCCTTACTAAAACCCCTCATTTTCCAAAAATATCATGTACAAACCTTTAGTTATTTATTTTTAAACCTAATATTATAATTATTTTTTTAAAAGTTTACCTATTTTAACATGTCTACTTATTTTTCTTAACAAATGCAATTACTAAAAATATTAAAATATAAACAATCAAATACCTATTTATAACCAATTACCTTTTCAGCTAAAACACATTATAGATTTTTTCTAACAAAGTCCCTCATTTTCTAAATATATCACGGGAAATTACCTTTTTCAATTTATTTTTTTTATTTTCTCACTAAAATCCAATCTTTTTCTAAAAATATCATAGACAAACCCTTTACTTATTTATTTTAAAACATATTTAAATAATTTAAATTAAAAGTGTTTAGTTATTTTAACATGCCTACTTATTTTTTAACAAATACAATTAAAAAATAATAATAAAATAACAATTAACAATCCGTGCATCGCACGAGTTTTAAGCTAGTATTTTTAAAATATGTAATGTAACTTTATTTTTTGACAAGAAAAAATTGGCAAACCAATTATAGATAATATTTATGTGGTACCTAATATTTATGTGGCACACGTTAAAGATAATTTGTAAAAAAATTAGAATTCCAGTGTATTAAAATTCTCAGCAAAAATTATAGATAATCAAGTTTATGGATCATATTTGTAGAAATATTATTCTCCTTAACAAAAATTATATCCAATCAGAATTATAATTAATATTATCGGAGTTCCATAGTACCACATTACGTCTCATAATTCGAAAAGATATATTCTTAATTTTTTCAACTAGTACTACATTTTAGGTTTTAAATCAGTCCAGAGATCAACAGTTACTTTATAATCAGATCTATTAATAACATGAACTAATAATTTCTGGTAGCTGATATTAAATATGATTCATGAATTATCAGGAATTTTGTTGGGAGCAGACATGCTTTAATATGACATCCACTACTAACTACTATCAAATCGTATAATTGTTTTTCAAATAATGCTTATTTTCGCATTATTTCGATTAAAAATACCATCAAAATTATACTTTACCAAAGATGCAAGGTGAGAAATCCATTGCAATGGAAAATTGTTAATTAAGATATGAGACTCAATGCGTGGCATTTTTAACAAAATTGAAAATTCTAATTGACCTTTTTAAGTAATTTGAATAACCCGAACAAAGCAAACAATGATTAAAGATGAGGGTCGAGTGAAAATCAATGTAGATGCTCATGTAATAGAAGGTAACCCATGGTTCTCTTGTGGCCTTGTTCTCAGGGACCAGGAAGGGAACTTTATTGCAGCAAGAACACGAAGATTTGCAGGAGCAGTGCCAGTTGTTGAGGCAGAAGCCAATGCAGTTTTGGAAGCTACCAGATGGATGAACTCGTTGAGTCTGCAGAATGTGGACATAGAAAGCGATTCGCTTATTACAGTCCATGCTATCAATGGGGTTGTAGAGTCACAGCTAGAGGTTGATGTGGTGTTTCAGGAATGTCGTAGTTATTTGAAAGATCGTAGGGATACGTTACTTTCATTTGTTAAAAAGCAAGCTAACAAGGTAGCTCATCTAATCGCTAGAGAGCCTTGTGAGGTCAATTGCTTTATTGATTTTATTACTCCTCCACGTTCTGTGCTGGAGCATCTTGTAAGAGAAAGTTTGATGGTTTAATAATATAATCAAGTTTCAAAAAAAAGATGAACTTATTTCTTGTTATTCAAATATACCAACTCAGTCAAATTTCTAACAAAAATGAAAATTGATTGAATTTTACAACTAATTCAGATAATACAAGGCAAAAATAATTCAATTTTACAATCAATTCGGATAACAGATCGTGAATATCGTAAACAATGATCAAAGACGTTCTTATTCCATGCTATCCAAATATATCAACTTCTATAAGCAAAATTTGAGACCAAATATATAAACTTATATAAGCAAAACTTGAGAAGATATGATATGTAAGTGTAACTCAATGTTAACATATATTAGAAACTAATAATTTATAGTAGTTCATAGTCTATAATGACACAGTTAAATTACATTAATGTATACAAAAACTATTAATTCAATCATGATAAAAAATAAGAATGGTTATATCTTCTTTTTAGAAGATAAGAAACCGTATGTAATACAAAAATTACCTGTAAAAAAAAACTTGGACATTAACAGTATAAAATCCAAAGTGGTTTGGTTAAAGCAGTTGCAGCACCCACTGATGCTCGGAAGAAACCCCACTAAAATGCACATGTTGAATTTCTTTAACAATAAATTAGTTACTAGTATAATCACGATTGAATAAATAAATAAAATTGAATGAATACACGTCATTGATATTAAATGAAAACGTCATTGACCTTGTAACTTCTTTTGACAAATAGAAGTGGCTGTTCAAGCCTGTAACTTGGTACTATGAGAGACATCCGGCCAAGGCATCACAGAAGAAAGTTTGAACTGTGCTACATCTGTCAACTGCCGTCGGAAGAATTGAGGTTACAGTTTTGCAGCTTCTCATACTGATTATATATCCCCTACAAAAAATGGATATTTACTAGTGACAATTGGATAAATGTATCACTTCGCAGCAGCCTATATTGCTTCACTTTAATCGAAAAGCACACTATCACAACAATTACACATCCCGGTTGCTTAGCTGTGAACGTCCAATATGCAAGATCCTAGATGAAGAAATTAGAGGTGCCTCTTCGTCTACATTTGAATCAGAGGTAGAACCGATACCTCTGCTATTCCTTTCATCATCATTCCTTTCGGATGATTTCTTCTCAAACATCCTTTCCTGTTGACCAAAAATCAAACCCAAGATTAAACAGAGCATCCCTTATAAAATACTTAACTAATTGCTAAATGTGGAGTATATATCAGAAGCTCCACTATTCTTTTAAAATAAAATGCTACAGTTACTATACACTGATTACCTAACGAATTTTCATTTACCTTCATGTCTAACTTTTTTCAGAAACACATGCATGTACAATTGTACCCACATCTACTCTGTAATATTTAAAAATTAATAAATTATATTTAAATGAAATAGTTAGATCACAAAACTCATGTTTCTAACATAGTCTAGAGGCACATGTCAAATTCCTTGAATCCGAGTCCTCAGTAGCCATTCTCAACATTCATTCTCATCATCATTAAAAGCTCTTATAGGTATGTAATTTTTCAGAGTTCTCGTACTAGACATAGACAGATATTGCAGTTATAAGTTTCTATGCAATACCCATTTTACTGCTCATTGATCGCTCGAATATATTAAAAAGAAAGTTTCAAAAAGATAGAGGAAGATAAACCGCATATATTTAAGTCCATAAATAACACGAGGTATTGCAAAAACTGACCTGTGTCATTCTTTCTGGAATACTATCAACTGGAAGTTGAGATGAACGAACATCCTTGACTTTAATGTAGTTATAAAAGACAACACCGCATAGTGCTGAAGGACATCATAATCAAAGAATAATGTTAAAAGCTTTACTGGAAAAAAGGGGGAGGGTAGCTATTATCTTCGTTAATGAATTTGATTAGATACCTATTGCATAGCCAGTAATGTTTAGTCCAGTAATGATAGACTCCGGAAATATTACAGTTGAAAGAGCAATCAATATCCAATCTTTCAGAACACCAGCAACTCGAATGGTCACTGCTCCAGTTCTACCAATCACTAAGAAAATTGAGAAGTTCAATGCTAAAGCACAAATGGCATTGGAGAAAAAGATCCAGAAATTGAACTTAATCTGAGAGACTTCCATCCCAGGCTGCTCCAAGAAGTACCAAGGTACAAACAGGAATGCGAAACTGCAAGTGAGAAATATAGTGACACAAAAGTTGGGTAACAGGAACAAGGTAGCTTCATGATCTGAACAATGCTTTCTTCTTAAATGAAAAAATACAAGGCAATTAACAGAAAATATCAACCCGTAACAGAGTAGGATACAATATTATAGGTACAGCAATAATGATAGAGCAAGAACATTCGTGTATAAAATTCATATTTTCACTCTGAACTTTCAGCAACAGGTGCGCAAGTTGTCCACAGACAGTAACTAAAAAAATACTGAAAATAAAATAAACTTAAACCTGCATGGAGCGATGTAATATAAGCTTGTGATAGGATTGAGAGTCAAGCCTTTCTTTTGAAGCAGGACCTGGGTTAAGACCAGCCTCAGAGCTTCTGCAAATATACCTGTGACTTGGTAAGCTGTACCAATTACATTAAAATGGATTTCCCCATATGAGGAAACAACAACCCCAACACTGACCAGCAACATATTCAAGAAAACATCCCATCTTAATTTGTCAGTGCCGCATATGACGGCCATGAGGAATGTTGCCACCGGCACTGCAAAATACAAATATTGCATGTAAGCAAATCTTCACCATATATAGCAAGGAATTTAAATTATATTTAAATGACATACTTAGGGCTTTAAGCATCTGAATGAAAGCCACGGATATATGCAAGTATGCTGTGTTACCAAACCTGTGTAAATAAAATAAGTGGGGGTTATGGTTTACAATACAGATAGTGCAAGTCAACTTGAGATAAAATGAAATTTACAATACATGTAGAGTAAACTCCATACTGTACCCAGAACTATATCAGCAAATTATAACCATGTAGAGTAAAAATATTAGAACATTAGCAGCATAATTAAAACAATTGCAAAGAGTACTACAAGGACAAGCAATCTCAAGAGAAACAGCAATACATACAACAGCGGGGGAAGTGTGGAACCAGAATTTTCGGGAAAGGGGGGGGGGCATTGATCTTCATTTTCCGAGAGTTTCAGTTAAATCTCGATAAACGAAGATGCTCAAAATCGGAGAATTCTATTTATTTATCGAACCTAAAAACATTTGCCATATGAAGGTTCTATTCTAATAAATATAATATAAAAAGCAGATACAATTACTATTTTTCTAGGATTTATTTATCATATGTATTATCTTATAAATTTTAAATATATTTTTTTAGGTTTGAATGTTCTTAATATAATAAAATCGATTCTTTATAAAAGAAAAGATTGATGAAACTAAAGGTTTATACAAAGTAAAATTTACATATGAAATTTTTTAGGGAAATTAAAGTAATGAGAAAAGAATGTTAAGGTATAACCGAGTAAGATTTTAAATGGACTATAGTAGGCTCATATCTATGATAGGCCCGCATTCTTGAAAGAGGTTATTCACTTCCCTGTCCTCATATCGTTCCTTTTTTTTTTGAGAATCTCCAGTAGTGTTGCCTTGAAAGTTGGCAACCATTGGCAAATCATCATATATAATAATTTTTTATTTTCACTCTCGTCCATGTTATTCCCTAAAGGAACGAGATAATTGGCTTAAAGACAGCCGCTTTCTGAAACTTTCGGCTCTTCTCATTGTTTTTTTATTGTGTAGGATTTGGTTGACAGAGTGAGAGAATAGCTTGTGTGGATGGCTTTATATATTGTAAGGGGTTACATCTAGGTCAGGCCGAGAGATAATTTATAAAATAGATCTGGGCCATAAGTTCTACATGGGCTAGCTACAAGTTTTACTGTTTTATGGATCGAAAACTCCTTTATCAATTGATAGTCATATACAAATTCTATATATTGTGATTTTAATAAAATTGAAATAACACAGGCGTACTATAATATCTTGAACGGACTATACTCATAAAAGGCGTACTATTTTTGGGTGTTTTTTAAAATTTAATTAAAAGTATTCATGAACTATGTACTTTATGCAAATTTTGAAAAAAAAAGTTGGAACCTAGCATGTACTCTTCTGGAAAAGAATTTTGAAAATTCAATGAAAGGCAAGTCTTAGAGCCAGTCCTTTGGAACCCCAATGCATAACAAAAAAGTGACCCAAAAATAATAACTGTTATATACAAAATATATAGTAAATATAAATAATTAAAATTATTTACCTATCAGTTTTCAAAGCTATTTCAGTAATCAGATATTTGCAATTAATATTTTAGTGTAGATTATTTTTAAAGATAAAGTATTAATTCATTCGACATCTTTTTTGTTGACCTTGTATATACTTTAGGCAATTTATAGTCTATTAGCTTATAGCCCGTGCAAAGTACGGGTTACTTTTAAAATTTTTTTAAAAATCTATTTATAGAGTAGTATAATATTATAATATTAATTTTGATATGTTAGCGGCGTCGTAACCTTGGACCTTTAAATTAATATTATAGTGTAGCATAATATTATAAATATCAATTTTAATATGTTGTTGTCGTGATTTGAATCTTGGACCTTTGCAGTGAACAACCCTTAAGTATTAAATCTAAATTAAAATGTTGTTGGCGGGATTCGAACCTTAGACTTCTATATTAACCTTTATTAAATATTAGCCTATATAAAGTATATATTTAGTTTTAAATATTATTTAAATAAATATGTTGTTAATGAGTTTCAAACACTTGACCTTTTATAGCACTTTAAAAAAATATCTCTTTTACCCGTTGTTATTATTATAGAAATATAATTGTAGAACTGTACATATATATATATTTTTTATCTAATATGTTGTAGATGGGAATCAATCCCTCGAGTTATGACTATACTCTCTTATCATCCCTCTTAAGTTTAGTAATTTTGAAATTGTAAACATAGTTACAAGGAAACGGGAACGTGGTCACGTTTTACGAACCAGATCGTTCATTCCCGATCGCGGAACAAACGCGTCTCAGATCGTTGCGAAACGCGTCCCAGTTCGACCTTGGTGACGAACCGATGGATTTTCCTGAAATGAAGCGATTCTGCAGTTGATTTTGATGTTGTAACAAACTAATTAGATTAATAGAAGAAAAAGAAGACGAAAAGAATAAGAAGAAGGAGAAGAAGGATAAGAAGAGGGAAGGCGGACTGGCGGAGGCGGCTACTATGGAGAAATAGGGTTTGCAAAAAGAGATGCAACAATATGTACATAGGTGTATATGTCAGTCATTAAATGATTTAATATAAAATTATTATTATTATTATTATGGTGTATAGCTGTTTCTATATGGTGGGCCGGTTGTACTGTGTATTGACTGTTTTTATTATGTATATATTCTAGGTATTGCATCAAAGTTAACAGGTTAACTCATACCTTTTGTACTATTTCAAGTTTAGAAGTTTTTAAAATAATTTTTTTATTTAATTATAATATATTTGTAATATATAATTAAAAATGCATAACATTGTGCTGGAAACTATGTCTAAGCATTATTCTATTTTTTTAATATATTGTATTGCAACTTAGATTTAATCCTTAATATTTGAATTATAGCCTAATTATAATTATAATTAAACAGAAATCGTATCAATACGTTCCACCGTATCCATACGTTCCATCGTACCCGAGCGTTCCATCGTATCGGGTACATCCAAAATAAAGTCCCGTGTATCCGTTCCCGTGCCACGTTTCGAACTGAACCCCATACTATGTAACTATGATTGTAAATATTAAAACTTATATGAAATTGATGTAATTCGAACACTTTGACCTATTAACCTATATTAGTATATTTAGAGTTTTAAATATTAAATTTAAATATGTGGTTCGTAAGTTTCGTACCCTAATCTTTTATAGTACTTTTAAATTATCTATCTTACTGTTATAGACTTTTTAGTATAGTTGTAGATCTCTCTATATATAAATTTTTATTTAATATATTGTAGATGAAAATCGATCTTTCTTAGCAATTTTGTTTAAAATTTACTCCAATAGTTGGCAACCCCAAAAGTTGCTAAGTGGTCCCCAACATAAATTAGAGAAATAATATGATAAGATGAGAAGATATAAAAATTGGTAGAGTTGAGTATACTTTTGAGGAATTGTATGTGTTTTAACTACATTGAGAAGTTACCAAGAATTTGGCAACAATAGAACTCCAACAGGTTGGCAACCAAGGGTGCCATGCCACATAAAACATTAGCAACCTCTTGGCAACCCCTGTTGGAGATGCTCTTACCTTGTCCTCATATCTAAATGTATATCTTCTCATTCACTTTCTGGACACCGGAATACAATATTACCATCCAAAAGATTCTATATATAAGCATTAAATATACAGCAATCTTAAGAAGAGCCGGCAACAATGAAGCATTGATGCAGACTACACAATCTACAGAATTTGCTCTAGTGCTTACCAAAGACTTGAAGCAAAGAAGGCACTTATTGGGATCACACATGTTGCGTATCTGCCATGAGCAATTGAAAAAATGTAAGAATGTAACATAATCAGGGAAATAAACAGGCATTCGTAGAATCATATACACAGTTTTATGTCTTCTTAGACAAAAAAGTTTGATTCTTACATTTCAAATGTCATTTTAACCGGAGATACGACCTGCGGAACAAGGACGGTACACATTACAATAGATTCATACAGACAAGCAAATATTTTTAGAATGCCAAGGAAAACAATACAAACTAAGCTAAACGGAAAATCCCCATACTTTACTTCTTAAATAATATAAAGATGCACATGCAACAAGTGGTACAGCCTTAAAGACAGTGCTCAATATGTTTCAGTACTCATTGTGAGTTTGGAATATTCACGTTGGAGCAATGCACCCTACATTTGCACATATTAAGAACTAACAGCAAGAAATAAAAGCATGAAACAAAGTTAATTTGATATATTGAAGTATAGAGGTATCTTATTGTTGATTGCAACAGAGATCAATCATATTAACTAGCTATTAGAAAACCATGTTTAAGTGGCATTAACAAAATATAGCTGAGATAACTACCTTAATAACACGAATGAGAAAGAATGCCACAGCTCCAGAAAATCCCATATGAATCATTGTAAGTGTTATAGGAAATGGGAAATTGAAGTACTTTGGAGAGAGAACCCACTGCAATATATAATTCAATAGAAAAACTGGACATTAAAACATCCATGCAAGGAACATATTCTTATTTTTTCAGGTCATAAGGAGAATAAGATAATTGTGCAATCACAGTAAGCAATAATGTGTCAAATCCCAAAATTAATAATTATAAAGCTAATAGTGCATACAATGAGATGAACATGCATAGAAGAAAGGACGCGTTCAATTATTATGGTTACAGCATCATTTGCACCGACTTCAGGTTTTATACTGAAGGTTTTATACTGAATTCACTGGACCCAAGTCCCAACCTCATGGTTGTAAGAAATCTTACAAGTGAAAATGTGGGGAAACTGAGCCAAAAAATTAATGATTTTGTATTAAGCATTCCTCTATAATGTATTTTTCTTCAGTCGGTCTTTAAGCTTCTTCTTTTCCAATTCTGATGCACTGTATATATCATCTATAAGAGACATGATACTATACTAAGCTATAGGGTGATCTCAAAATACGTGATTTGCAAAAATAGGCCAAATAACCGATATAACGAGGTCAATGCACTACACTTTTGTAACCCAGATCAACCCTACTAGAACAAAAATAAGACAAATGGGTACACTAATCAAGAGCAAAACAACATACCTTGTTGTACAATATAACTCCAGAAGAGAGCAGAATGTAGACTAGCAGGTACAAATAGGTCAAAAAAAGTGACTTGTCAATCATTTTTCCTTATTGATGTCTTTCAGAAGATTGCCCTTCTGTATTAAGCTGTGGACCCTTTTCAACCTTCTACACCAAAGGCCAGAAACATAAAATCAGGAGTCTTGCAGTTACCTTAAACCTTGGCGGAGCTGTATACCAACGTCACCTAATAATTGAATCCGCAATTTAGAAAATGAAAAGCAATAACAAATACAGTAAAGTTGTATTACATATATTTCAAATGCAAAATGTCGAATTTGAGGATAATCTTCAAAATTTTCTGGAAGTACACAATAATCATTTTTATTTTTTTAAAGGTAAAGAAAAATTCACACTGTGGCATAACTCTCACCTCACTTGTTTTATAAAAATTAAATAAATCAACTGTAGATGCAATACATAACTATTATGACTGGGCATCTGATAGTATTCCATTTCATCTAAGAAATATTAAAATCAAAAGTTTAAAGGCAATTCATTATTACTGAGATAGTGAATGAATGAGTTCTATCAATCGTGGTGACATTTGCTAAGGATCTTAGAATCATGTGAATATCTCATAGCTGAATTATCCTTTTGTTTCAAAGCTTCAGCTCATGAGCAAGAACCATTTAGACAATTAAAAACCAATACTATTACCTAAAGATAACATAGCACGCGGCATGCGTAAATACTAATTGAATATTAAAAACAAAGAGATAAGATAAACTGCTATTGTTTCAAAATTTAATGTGGTGACCGTAACTTCAACTACACCAAGAACACGCATTGAAGCTTATGATGCTTGAGCCAACTGAAGTAGTGCTTTAGAAAAAAATTCCATCAACACTGAGGATAGTGTTACGTTATTTTTGGCTGGTTAAAATGGAATGGGATGAGAACGAACTATTATGTTGTCCAATATTTAAGCATAACTTTCATTCCTATCATTATTCCAATAGTGTACTGTGATGACCCTAATCCCCATTGCAAGGAGCTATTATGTTGTCATTTACGCATACTCTAGATTGCAATGAACAAATTACGCTAGTTCCTAGACTCAATCCATCCATTTTCACAACAGCTTAAGTAAGTCACTCTATTCTCCAACTCCATATTATCCACAACCGTCATCTCCTTCAATCCCATCCTATATCTCTATCATAAATTTCCTACACCTCCGATTACTTTC
The DNA here is from genome assembly GCA_030848705.1 of Heracleum sosnowskyi. Taxonomy (NCBI): domain Eukaryota; kingdom Viridiplantae; phylum Streptophyta; class Magnoliopsida; order Apiales; family Apiaceae; genus Heracleum; species Heracleum sosnowskyi. The sequence continues at coordinate 117,947,799 of CM061239.1, forward strand.
GCATTTTCAAATTCAATTTCTCCCAAAAGTTACCTCTCCGCTTCCTATAATTAATCAATCAAAAAAAGAACCACGCCTCGTTCCTAAACAAATTAATCACAAATTAAGCCATTTCTACAAGCAAAATCATACGTATCACTTGCCTAACAAAACCTAACTTCCACAATAATGTAATACAATTCCAATCAGATGAAAAACTACAAAATGCGCATTTAACTCACACGTATCATAAAAAATAGTCTAACAACTTCAATATCAACACACACACACACACACACACACAAACAAATCATAATTAAACACTAAAAAAGAGTGCTACAAACACATAAAATCGCAAAAACTAACCTGTAAAACTACAGATTTAGTGCTGATCTTAAGCTACAGTGAATCAAAGTAAATGATCTAGTAATAATTAGATACAGAGGGTTTATATGTATATATTGCGATGATGAGCTTACAATGAAGCGACAATCTAGAGTGGAGAGTAACACAGCTTTGTCTTAATTGCCTAAGACCAATTTGTTAAGAACCAACCAGGAAATATTAGCAGACGCGTCCCCATTCTATATTCCATGCACCCTCTCTTATGTCATCATTGCTCTCCAACCAAATTAAATTATAAATATCATATTTTTTTTTAATAATTAGGCTTAATTTCACGAGTGGGCCAGAATTGAATCCGTAGAAGATAAAGAGAAAAAGTCCTCAATATCATAATTGAAAAAAATGGTCTCAAATATCACTCTAGTTCGTCTAATATTTGAACCTTGCAAATTTTAAAAAATATATATAAATCGGGTAACACCATTTAAAGTAACGTTTTGACCAGAAAACATCACATAAAGTGGCGTTTTGACTTGAAACACACAACTTAAAATAGTGTCATGGCCTGAAAACACAACTTGAAGTAACATTTTCACCAGAAAACACAACTTAAAATAGCGTTTTGATTACGAAAACACCACTTTAACTTATGTTTTCAGTGTTTTTTTTTCAAAAATTTGTTAAAACGCTAGACGATTCCACATTTTGATTAACACCGGTTAAAGTGGTGTTTTAGCGTGATATTTATGGTCATTTTTTCAAATTGTGATATTTTGAATCATTTTTTTTGAAATTGTGACAGAAAAGACCGTCACCCGAAAATAAGTGTCTAACCATTTTGAGTTATTACATCGCTCTCAATTATAAATATCTTTTAACGTAATAATAAGATCATAAGAATGGTTTAAAACTCAATTGCAAATTCCTTGAATTATAATATAACTTGGTAGTATATCGTCATCGAATGTGTACAAATATTGAAGGTTAAATTAATTATGTTAAATAGTATTAAAAGTTTTCAATTGCCTTTAATTTTAGTGTTTAAAAATGACATAATAACAATTACTGAATTTCGTTGTTCCTTTATTTTTGCCATTAAAATGTAGAGGAGTGGAGAGGAGACTTCAAGTCAACATCGCTCACACACTAATCTTGAGTGGTAAAGGTAAAAAGTACACGGGGAGTGTTTTTTTTTTTAATCATAATTCTAAATATTTCATCTATTTTTATACAAGCCTGTAACCTGTGCGATGCACGGATGGATTTTAGTTTTTTTTTTATTTTATTATCTATATTTTGATTTATATAATTTTAAAAAATAATCAAATATAATAATATATGTATGATGTTATTCTACGTTTTTTAGCCTATAAGTTGTGCGATACACGGATGAATTTTAGTATTTTTGATTTATTATTTTAGTATTTTTTATATGATTTTTTAGTATTTTTTATCTTATTTTATTAGCATTTATTTGTATTTTGATCTTAAAAATTCTTAATATGTTGTTGACGGAATAATATCTTGAAGTTTTGAATGTAGCTTAGAAAAATAGATGATATAAATATTTAATAATAATATGTTGTTGACGGGATTCGAACCTTGAACCCGTGGGAGCATTTTAGATATCAAGAAAATAATATTTTTTAATATTATATCCAACGGTTCTCGTTTATCGATATTTACATCTAACGGTTATTATTTATATGACCAAACTACATATGACCAAACTACCAACCAAATAGATGGTGGTTACTCTAATTTAATTTATATTATTATCATTTTTTTAATATTAGATCTAATGGTTCTCATTCATCTATTTTAAAATCAACAATCCTTATTGATTTGGCGGTACATATTCATCTATTTTAAAATCAACAATCCTTATTGATTTGGCGGTACATGACCAAAATTTTGGATAAGATTTCTCTTACGCTTATTGTATATAAGGATTTAATATGTTTTGCAAACCTCTATTCTACTTCCAATATTATATGTATGTGTGTGTGTCGCGTGAGTGGTGGCGTATTTGGTATTCATTATTATATCGATTAACATAATCTTATAATACGTGAGATAATTTAACCATGAGATATTTTGTACATGATTTGAACTGACTAACTTGCCCCTGTGTTTATTATTTATTAGAAAAAGCTGTTTGTAGAAATTGAACTTGAGTTTATCTATTAACTGAAACGTCTTTATATCGCTAAACTATAAAATCACAGATTTTTGGAACTTCGCTCGAAACGTGTGAGTATCATTTGATAGAAGACATTTTATTTAACTTCAAAATATATAAAAATAATTATGTAGCTAAATTGAACTTAGGTTATATTGTTGACGGGATTCGAACCTTGAACCCGTTGGAGCATTTTAGATATCAATAAAATAATATTTTTTTAATATTACATCCAACGGTTCTCATTTATCTATATTTACATCTAACAGTTATTATTTAGATGACCAAACTATCAACAGATGACCAAACTACCAACCAAATAGAGGGTGGTTTGCTTATAATAGTATAGTATACATTTCAATAATTAAATGTATTAAAATAAGTTTTAAAATAAATAAGTAACTATTTGCCCGTGATATATTCGGAGTGAGAGGTTTTATTAAGAAAAAATAGAAAGAGCAACATGTTTTAGCTAAAAAGGTAATTGTCCATAATTAAAAATATTAAAATAGGGTTTAAAATAAATAAGTAAGGGTTTACCCGTGATATTTTTGAAAAAGTAGGGGTTATAGTAAGGAAAAATAGAAAGAGTAACATATGTCTTAGTTGAAAAAGATGACTGTTTGTGATTTTATAGAAAACGAATGGACTTTGTTAGAAAAATAGAAAATATAATGTATTTTAACTAAAAAGTTAATTGGTTATAAATAATATTATTATTTAATAATAGTTTTCTTAAAAAATGAACAAATTTAAAAAATAACATGTTTTATCTGAAAAGGTAATTGCCCGTAATTAAATGTATTAAAATATGTTTTAAAATAAGTAAGAGTTTGCTTGTGATATTTTTGGAAAATGTGGGGTTTTAGTAAGAAAAAATAGAAATAGTAACATGTTCTATTTTAAAAAGGTAATTGTCCATGATTTTTTTAGAAAATAGAGGATTTTGTTAGAAAATATTGAAATTATAAATCATTTTTCTTGAAATTTTGACAGAAAGGACCATCACCTGAAAATAAGTGTCTAACCATTTTGAATTATTACATCGCGCTCAATTATAAATATCTTTTAGCGTAATAATAAGATCATAAGAATGGTTTAAAACTCAATTGCAAATTCTTTGAATTAGAAGATAACTTGGTAGTAAATCGTCATCGAATGTGTACAAATATTTAAGGTTAAATTAATTATGTTAAATAGTATTAAAAGTTTTCAATTGCCTTTAATTTTAGTGTTTAAAAATGACATAATAACAATAACTGAATTTCGTTGTGCCTTGATTTTTGCCATTAAAATGTAGAGGAGTGGAGAGGAGACTTCAAGTCAACATCGCTCACACACTAATCTTGAGTGGTAAAGGTAAAAAGTACACGGGAGTGCGTTTTTTTGGGGTCATAATTCTAAATATTTCATTAAGTACTCATTTGCCTACTTCTTTGGTTTGAATGGGCTTACGTTACATTTACAAAGTACTGGGCTGGGCTTTTGCCTTGTGTTTTGATGCATTTAAATTTTACCATGGTGTCACGGAGACGGTGTCATGTTAGCCCATATTACTCCAAAACAAAACTTTGTAATTATCTATCGACTAAAAAATTTCACACATAAGTTTAACTGAAAATCTAAAATCTACCATGAAGTATAAATGAGAATTTGCTGCCTATTTAAATTTAGCAGCGATAGTGCACTTTTGAGCTGTATATTTACATTATTGTAAAAACAGATAATTCTATCCTCTTTAGAACTCCGTGATTTAAGTTAAGAAAAATGTTAGGTGTCCCAAACAAAATTCCAAAAAATGTTCCTAAAAATTTACTATATATGAATATTTGGTAACTTTCTAATAATAATACGAGAATCCAATATGAAAATCTCGCGTGCATAAATATGAAATCACAAATAAAAAATTTCCACATGTTATACCACCTGGAATATATTTGGGGTAACTCGTCCTTAAGTTAGAATAAAATAATTGTCAAACAAAGAGAAATACTTAGATTAAAGAGTATCATGTTCCTGAGGTTACCTCAGGGAGTTACCTGAGGCAATTAAAAATTTTCCATACAAATACAGGCCGGTATTATTGTAATTTCAGAAAGATTAACATATTTACAAAATTGCCATCACTTTTTTGTACTTGAAAATAAGTTTATCTCAGGTAATCTTCCTGAGGTAACCTGATGATCTTTTTTCTCTAGATTAAATTAATAAACTCTAGTTTATAGATTGGGCAATCATAAAACAGAGGAGTAACTTGATAGGGCAGTGCCGCAGTGGTTGAACTTTTGTATTGTAGTTTGTAACAGTGAGAACTAAAATTGGCTGTTTCAGATTTCAGCAACTCCAAAACATTGACCATTTGATAATATGATTGGCGTTATTGCCCTACATATCTATTAGTTGGACAAAACCATAGATTATGTACAAAATGTTTGTAACCTAACCATCCTACTCCCATTATGAATTTTAATTATGATCCGATCGGTTTCGATTTCGTAACACCGAAAATCCTAACACATTCACATAATATATCGTTATGAAATATTTTTATTAGCGAAATCAGAACTCGGGACGGAAAGATATAATACTAAAAAGATTGTTAATAATTTGTAAAGTCTGAGGAGTAAAATTAGTTGCACGAACTTAATGTAGCAAGTAACGACAGTATTGTCATTAAAAGTGAAATTTATAATTAACTTAAGTATATCTATCCAAAGATTGGCCAAGTACCTCCGTTTCTATAACATCCAACAAAATCCAAAATTCCAGTTCATCAAATAAAACAAGAATTCATGTGTTGCAGGAACATTAGAGCGGCTGCAATTATTTAATGGCATGGGGCCAAATCTTCGACAAAGACCACCGATTCAAGAAAATTTTTTAATTGTCGTTATACAAATAATACACCTATATTGAATCACAGTATCACAGAGTCACAGTTCATGCCTCTTTTTCAAAGTCCTCGGTCACACATGCGCAAGTTAATTTGCCAAAACTATCAATGTGCCCATCTATCAATTACTTCTCGTATCCCTCTCATTTCTTTACATTTTCTTTTTTGGTATGTTCATATCATTTTTTTACATACAAAAAATAATAACATTTTATAATATAAAATTTAATCACATTCACTACTTACTTCACTATACTTACTTTATACCTACTTTATACATTAAATATTGATTGGTCTCACAACTTTACTCATTTTTTTTACTTTTCTTTATTAATTTATATTTTTTTCTTAACCTCCGTGCGGTACCTCAATGTAAAGAATTGAGAGAGACAGAGAGAGTACTATATGTTAAACAACAACACAAAGTCAAAAAATGTCATTTTAATGTCTGTGAAGTTACGATAATGTTCATGTTTTTTGAAAAATTACAAAAATGTCACTTCTTTAATGTTTATGCAAAAAATAAATTAAATATGTTAGTCTTGAGAATTGAACCTATGACCTTTTACACTCAAACTTACACCACAACCATTGTGCTACATTTTGTTTTGAGTTTACTTTCAAAATCTTAATAGATAAACCACATATTCTCCCATCTTTTTTATATTTTTATAATAGAGTAAATAAAAATTGATTTATATTATTTCTAGAATATTGCATAATATATAATTACAAAAAAAAATTATCGATTGAGCATGATCTACAATTCTCTTTTGTCAATTTAAATGATTGATATATGTCATTTTAATATTTATGAATTTACGATTTTGCTCATATATGTTAAAAAATTACAAAAAACACATTATATTTTATATTTATGCAAAGAGTAGATGAAATTATGTTAGTGTTGAAAATCGAACCACTAACATTCTCTAACAAACTCATGCCATAACCATTATACTATACATTATTTTGAGTTTTCTTTAAAAATATTTTTAGATAAATCACATTTTCTCCTCTTCTACCAAATTTTTTATTTTTACTTTTGAGTAAATAAAACGTTGATTTATATTATTTATACAATGTTGCATATTATATATTCCAAAAAAATATTTTAATGGATTGAGTATACTCTATATTTCTTTTTTGTCATTTTAAATTATTGATATAAACAATAAAATTTTAAATAATATAAAATAATACATAAATGTAATCGATTCCTAAAAAATATGAATTTATTTACATTTTCCTCTGTGTAGATATTAAAATATTGAAATAAAAAAATAAGATTTTTTTAAGAAATAATTAATTTTGTTTATAAAATTATACATAATAAATGATTGTATCGCATAATTTGTATGTATATAAAATTTTAAATACGAGAGTTATATCAAAGATTTTTGATCGACCAACTATTTAGAATTTCAGCGATTTAAAAATGTGATCTAAAAACATATATATTAAAAGAAACCAAAATAATTGAATTTATTTTTAAAAAAACGAGAACTCCAAAAATAGGATTTATGTTGTATATATAAAAAATAACATAATTAATATTCAATATAAAATGAAAAAAGATATGTTTTTTTGAATTATAAATATTATAAAATTGCAATAATTATTCGCAATGACCAATTAGACTATAACTCAAAGTATAATAATATGAATTTTAAATAGTATAATAAAATGATCAAATAATCAACATAATATATGATGGTTGAGTTATAACACATACTTAGATCAACCTATGATGAAACCAAAAAGTTTCATTTTAAATATTATGTTGATGCACAATCATTAAGGCCGTCTAATCATAATTTACATTGATAAAAATATTTGTAAAAATTCAAGTTGAGTTAAAAAATAATTCATATTATAAGATAAAAACTGTTTCAATTTACCAAAATTTGAAAATATAATTTTGATATTATGTAATAAATTTTAGACTAAAACTAAACATTTGAGTTTAAAAATGTAAAAATATGTATGTAATATATAAAAAAATGAGCTATATACCGCAATGACGACTTTCATATAATATTAATAGTTTCATAATATGTTTTCGCCTTACGTATATATCGTTTCTTTATAAATGTACTCTAACTAAGTTAAAATCACTTTGCCTATGTTATATATTGACAATTTTCAAAAATATTTATTTATTTTATACTCAAATGTTCAATTTCATAAAGTTTCGTCATCAAAAACCATATTATTATATACTCAAATGTTCAATTTGATAAAAATTTTATCAAATCATCGAAAATCATATTAATATTTTAGCAGTTAAATATAATCATGCGATTATTATCGTATGGATATTTATCCAAATTTTATGAAATTTAATAAAGTTATAGAATATCTGGTTAATGTAATTGGTATGCCATATTACAAAAATACTATAAAAATATGAGATAAAATCTAAATATTATCCTTTTTTGAATTTTAAATTACAAAATTATCTCAATATATAAACAATTTCGTGCGAGAAATTATTGTAATACATGTGTCTCGCGTGAGCTTTTACGCTAATTTTTATAAGTGCAAGTCAATATTTTTCAATTTAGGAGGACGAAATATGCGGAAAAAAAAAAGATGTTCGCGTTGTGTAGCTACCTTGCCTTGGTGGTGCACGTGGTCAAGGGTTCGCTTTCCCTCCAACACTCAAATATTAGGAAATATACTTATTCAACGAATATTGATTTAGTATATGTAAGGTGGCACATTGTAACGTTGATTTCATATGATCAGAAAATGTGAATTTTGTCCCTCACCAAAAGTTTTCTACTCGAAAAAAAAAACGATGTAACAATAATCATAACGAGTTTTTTTTTATTTTAATTTTAAGTGTATTATCCGGATTTTAGTAACTTGTAATTGGCGCACAAATTTTATCCATTTTCATCAGAAAAACAAAATACTACTTAGTGAAAAAAGAATCTTAAGAAGTCATATTATTTTTGATATGTTGCATCTTTAGGATCTTTTGTACTATTAAGGTATCGAAAAAATAGTCCCATTTGCATTCTTAAACAGTTAAACCTGTAGCAGACGGCATAGAGGTCTTGGCAGAAAACAGAATATGCCGCATATACCCTAGTTAGTAATCCCTCCGTTCTCTCATTTTTTTACAGAAAATAATTTATCGAAGTATATATTAAAGAAGTCTTAAAATTCGTGTCGAGCCTCTGTATTCCAATATAAAGAATTAAAGGGTACAGAGAGAGTATAAGCCAAGTACTTTCTTTGATATTGCCTGCTGGTTCTGTTTCCTAAGGGAGATGAAATTTTGATAAATTAATTTCTTTATTTTCCTTGTTAAATTAAAATTTGACAAATATTCCATAAAATCAAGAATTTTGTGCACCGCGTTAAAACATTGTGATATTTCTCATGAATTTCATGTAGTTGTTGAAGTTCTTTTATTTTACTCCAACCGACAGCAAAGGAACCACGGGGTTGTCGGTTAAGTAAAGAAATTGTATTTCTATGCGGATCCTGTGACCATTCCGTTTTGTTTTTGTGATTTTGGCTCTTTACAATCAATCACTTTCTTTCCTTTGACCAACTGGTGATTAAACAAGCACATTGTATATCTCATAAATGCTTGTGAATTTAGAGAATACAATTTATGATGGTTGCAAATTCAATTTGTAAGCAACGATGAGGACAAAGATTTGAGATTAAGAAATCTTGGTAGGGGCTAACAAGTGTCTAATCAAAAGTTAACCCTGCTTTAACAAGCAAAGCACACCATTAACTACTTTGAATAGCTGCTAGCATTTCTTTCTCTGTTGTTTGTTTTCTTTAATTTAACAAATTAAAATTTGATAATTTGTTTATAACCACCACTGATTATGTCAAAGATGTTTGTAATTGTAATCGGTGTTTAGTACTCCTAAAACATTTTCCGACCTAGCGGATAACAAGTAAATAATACTACCACGTTACAAAATGATCTTCCCGATCGTGATAACAGAACAGCTCAAACCCAGTGCAATAATTGCAGGGAACGGGGACTGGAAATTTAAAGAGATCTGGCAAGAGTTTCATCAATTTTATTGTACAATATTTGTTGTGTTGAGTAAATTGTACTACTGCATGCATGACATTAATTCCCTACAATCATGAAGAGTTGTTTTCCCAGTGTACTTAGGAATGAATTCTCATGTACTGGTAATTAAGGCACCAGAAATTTGGTGTGCCTTCCAGTCTGTTTCCAGTGCTACAATAATAGTACGAACTACTTATGAATAAATTATCATCCACTCTTTCTGGAAAAACCTTTTCTTTATGACTGTTCTTGTACACTAGTAAATATTTACATAATAAATAAAAATAAGCGTAATGTCGTTGATCGTTGCAGCATACTTACGAGACTTTTAGATAAATTTTAAACAAGCGGCAGGGCTATTATTTTTGAGAAAATAAATTGACAATGGCCATGATTACAATGCTTCATGAAACTCTCAATTCTACTACTACTTAAATGGTAGTACTACTACTGCACCTAGTATACAAGTCTATTCATTAGCCTTCCCTATTGTTATCACACCTATAAATTTTCTCCTCTTGTTATCATGGTTACTTCAAAATTTTCCTTTGTGTAATCAACCTCAATTATGGTGTTTTAAGTTTGACTAATCATCAATTATTCAATTCAAGTTTGGTGCTTTGATCGTTTTACAAAACAATTGAGAGTTTTTTACTAGTAAATTTTACAGTAATTAATGTAATTAATCACAAGTCAATTCTTGAAACTGATAAAGTTTGAATTTTTAAATTTCTTGGGAATTCTTATGCTTTTATTTTACTAAATCTCTGCCACCCACCAATGATAAATTACATTATATATCACACAACTCCTTGCATCTTTCTATATGCCTTGCAATATAATTCTACTTTTAAAGTGGGATTAAAATTTTACATTTTTTAGTTTTGATGATCTCTATTTTAGTGTGTTCTTGATTGATTTAGTTACCCATTTGGGCTATTAAAAAGACCCAGGAAGAAGATTTTCAGGGGCTTGATTTATTGATTCTTGCAAGCTTGAATGCCTTTACTGCATTGTTTTTTTCTGTGAGAGAGATCTTTGGTATAAGAATTGACTGATTTCTCAACTCCCATCACATACAGGTATTGTTTTAAATTCTTTGGTGAAATTTTCATATAAATTTATGATTGTAATTTGTATGTGTGTGTGTATAGTTGTAATGCGTGTACTAATTTAATTGTTTTATCTTTTATGAATTATGATACATTTGATGATAGGTATTGTGATCAGTTTGCTGTGGTGATTTGAAAATTGGAGACTTGCATCTTTTGATTTTTGCCTTCAATTTTGTTCTGGCCTTTCCAGCTAATCTTGCCTTTTGACTTTAACTTTATATGTATGCATCCTCATATCTGAGTGATCTCTCTCTCTCCCTTTGTGCTAAACTGTAGGAAGAAGTAAACATTTTTCTGTATGTTCTTGTTATAGTGATGTTTTTTCCGTAATCGAAAGTGTTTCCCTTTTTCCCCTATCTTGGTAATGTTAGAAGAAGTTACACATTTGGGATATGCATTGTGAGAAATTTTGTACTAGACAGATATGATACATTCTTTATGAATAGAGCTGCTTGTTGACATTTTTATAATCTAGTTTTCAGAATTATCAGTGTTGAAAGACATGGGTCTTATTAATGATTTAACAAAGAAAACGCCAATCTTTCATCTTCCGGTGTGGGCGCTGGTTGTGATTTTTGTGGTAGTTCCTGTAGTCCTCTTGGTGCTTCCATTATGTATTTCAAGGAAAAAGTCGAAGAGGGCTGCTGAGAGACTTCCCGTTAGCCAGAACCATATTGTATCAAGTGAATTTAAAGAGATAAGAATGGATCAAAATTCAGCAAACAATTTTGTTGCCTATGGTGGCGAATTTTCCTCGGAGAACAAGCACAATGGCAAATATTCGGATAAGCCTTTGATGCAGTTGAGAGATGAGCAGATGAAGAATGCTGATGACAGCAGTCGATCTGGATCTTTTAACAAATTGAAGACTAAGGATATTGGTCCTGGATCAGGAGATGAAGGGAATAGAAATAATTTCTATCAATCTTCTTCACATCCTAAGAATGTTACTTCCCCTCTATCTGGTCTATCAGAGTTCTCTCAACTTGGATGGGGCCATTGGTTTACGTTAAGGGATTTAGAAGTAGCTACAGATCGTTTTTCAAAAGAAAATGTTATTGGTGAAGGTGGATATGGAGTTGTTTATCAGGGTCGTCTGCCTAATGGATCATTAGTAGCTGTAAAGAAGATCTTTAACAATCTGTAAGTTGCTCAGACTTCATTCCGTTAACATGTCATATAATTCTATAATTACCAATCAATTCTTTGTAGCTCAAAAGCTAATATTATATTCTAACATGTGTCTTGCAGAGGACAAGCAGAAAAGGAATTTAAGATTGAAGTAGAGGCTATTGGCCATGTGCGGCATAAAAACTTAGTTAGACTTCTGGGGTACTGCATTGAAGGGACCCAAAGGTACCATATACTATGAATATCTGAAGACTTTCATATTCAGAGAGTTTTTTACGCAAATGACAAATACACCAGAGAAAGAATGCCTAGACTATATCTTAATTCTTAGTCACTTCTGATCTGATCCAGGATGTTGGTCTATGAGTATGTTAACAATGGCAATTTAGAACAGTGGCTTCATGGATCTATCCGTCAACAAGGATGCCTTACTTGGGAGGCTCGAATGAAAGTTATACTTGGCACTGCAAAGGCGTAAGTCTATCTATATTTTCTTCCTAGCTTTCACCTGTTGCTGGCATCTAATTCTAACTTGATACACCTATTGCAGGCTTTCATACTTGCATGAGGCCATCGAACCAAAAGTTGTGCATCGAGACATCAAGTCAAGCAATATACTACTAGATGATGAGTTCAATGCTAAAATTTCTGATTTTGGTCTGGCCAAGTTGTTAGGTGCTGGTGAGAGTCACATCACAACTAGAGTTATGGGTACATTTGGGTAAGCAATTTTCCTTTATCTACCTTTGTCCTCAATAGCACTTGTCAATTTTCAATTTCTTACCATCCCAATCCTTGCTATCATATACAGATATGTAGCACCAGAATATGCCAATAGTGGCCTTCTAAATGAGAAGAGTGATGTGTATAGTTTTGGGATTGTGCTTTTAGAAGCAATCACAGGAAGAGATCCAGTGGATTATAGCCGTCCGGCAGATGAGGTATCTACTATTTTCACTTTGCAGCTCCATCAGATTTTAAGTCCAGTAATGTGTAGGCTTGATTTAAACAGAGGTAAAGATAAACAGGTCTTATATATCGAACATAGTGAAGTTACTAAATTACTTGTTGAGCATGACAATACCTTTTACGCAAACTAAAGAAATGTGTATCAGTTTTATTCAAAATTTGCAAAGAGCAAACACCATTATAGAAATGATGTCTGGTGCAACCTCGATTGCATGCAGGTAAATATGGTTGACTGGCTAAAAGTAATGGTTGGGAGTAGGCGGTCAGAAGAAGTTGTAGACCAGTTTATGGAGACTAAGCCATCTAGAACTGCTCTTAAACGAGCCCTGTTGACTGCTTTGAGGTGTGTTGATCCAGATTCTGAAAAGAGACTAACAATGGGTGAAGTTGTTCGTATGCTTGAATCAGAGGATTATCCATTACCACGAGAGGTATGGTTTAAATTTCTTTTATTTAAATAGCACAACCTTAATTGATTAAATATATATGTTAATAACATGTTATCCTCGAGTGTAATATAAAACCATTTCAAGATTTCAATTGTATTCACTAAGACAACATTATGATGGGTTTAATAGTGTCAGGAAATTTAATGAATTTTTATGTCCGAGATAACGATGGTGTTCATGTTTAAAATCTTACATTTTTCAACCATTAAAAGTGCTTTAAAGATTCAGTCACAAAGATAGTTTAATTTCTTTATTTCACCTAAGCTTTTTTTAGTACTGAAGCCCGCGATGCTATGGTAAATTTTTATAGCGACGTCAAAAACATGAAGCTGGCGCATTAGAGGCAGAGTCTGGGAGGGAGAATTCTGACGTACAGAAGATGTAAGGTAGACGAGTTATAATGGATGAGAGGTGACAAGCGGGGATGGAAATATCAACTGCAGTTGCATATGCAGAAGGGTAATTCCTAACATTACTTGAAACCTTCTTAGTTAGAATGGATCGACTTGACAAAACTGTTTGGCATTGGAAGCTGAGTGATTTTTCAAAGAAAGCCATAGCTCTTCCCGTTTGGTGTCTTCTTCTGGTATAAATTATTTGTGTATACATTACTTAGTATAAATAGCATACCCTGGAATAGGTGGTGTGTACAGGTGTTGGTATATTTAGAATCTTAGGTTTTAGCAGTTCATTTGGGAATCAAGAATTCACTTGCTTTTGTTGGTCTCCTTTGTTTTTCTTTTTTTTGTTGGTGAGAACCTAAATATGTTGGAATCTGTGATTTACTACTTATAAGTAAGATTGCCTTGAATGTTCAGATTTTTGGACCCAACATAATAGCGTTATAATGATTTCGAATAAAGGAGAAAGCGGAGGGTACCAAAAAATGAAGCTGAATTGCCAGTTTCTCAGCTCAGTGTTTGCACTCACAAGGTGGCAACTGCAGCCTCTGTTTCTCGGAGAAACAAAATCATTTCGTGAATATATAAAGAAACTTGGGTGCTGTTGCTTATGTGGCATAGATCTGTTGTTTTGCTCCTGCGGCCCTGCCAATTATAAGGATCTAGGGCCGGTGACAAGTAGTGTATATTAACTATTAAGAAATTATTTTGTCTTATAATTAATTATTACTTGAAGTTCAAAAAAAAACTGTAGGTTACCAAAATAGGGATGACAAAAATATAAAGGGCCTTTTTTATAAATACCTAGTTCAAAAAACTTTTTTGCAAAAATATTATGTGTTTTTTAAATTTTTTGTAAAAATATCAAAATATTTACAAAAATACCAATTTTTTGAAAATATTTACAAAAATACGGTCTGCACTAGATGTGATCTACAACTGCAACCAAAATCAATCACAGATGCAATTTGTTAATAATGTTGGTTTTCCGACGTACAACCCTAAAATCAGGTTGTTTAGGATTTAGAGTCTAGGATTGTTTAACCCTAAGTCTGTATACGAATTATTCGTCATTCTTAATATTTCTAATTTCAAAATAGAAATATTGAATCCCAAATGTTAACTATTAAACTCTGAGGATAAATCAAGACCACAAGTTTACCCCTTTTACTAACAATTTTTTTGAATCCTCATCTTTTTTCAATTATTTTTTAAAAAGTTGCATCTGGTTGCTTTGGTTGCATATGGTTGCGTTGGTTGCAAATCGTATTTTTGCAAATATTTTTAGTTTGCATTTGGTTGCAGACCGTATTTTTGCAAATATTTTCGGAATATGGTAAAATTGCAAAAAAAAAAAAGAAGTAATATTTTTGATAATTTCTCAAATATAAATAACTAACATAATTTCAATTTATACAACTTTTTTAATTAAATTAAAAAATAAACTTTCATATTTCGAACTAATAAAATTTAAAAACACTTCATTTCTATGATGCTTAACATGAAATTAAAATAAAAGCTGAATTATAAAACTTTCCATTATTTAGGTTAATACTCTTAAGTACTCACCGGAGTACAAAGAAATTTATAATGTAAATGCATGATAGATATTATTGTAATTACGAAATTTAATTAAATATTTATAATTTTTTCATTAAAATATGTTATGTACTCATATAATTTCGCTTTCCGTTAATGACTTTATAACATCACCTTTAGTGATGGCCTTAATTTGGACGCCATGCATTAAACTAAGCGCCCATCTCAATCAAAAAGGGCCTCTCTCTCGTGGTTTTGCCTAAAAGTACACGCAAAAAGACAAAATCTAGTACACCCAATTTATGTCCGACTACTAACTTTCTTTCACTAGTATATAGAATTTAAAAACCCTAATGAGAGTCGTCTGAGCCGCCTCTTCCTCCCCATTCGCCTCTCTTCCCTCCGCCTCTCTCCTCCTTCCTCCCTCATTTTTTTCCGATCTTGTTTTTCCAGATTCAATAAAATCGATTAGCTTTGCTTTTGTCTCGCTTTATGCGTGTTTTGTTTTTTGTCTCGCTTTATGTGTGTTTTGTTTTCGTCTCGCTTTATGTGTGTTTTCTCGCTTTATGCGAGTTTGTGTGTTATCAATGAGAATGATTTGGATGGGGTTTTGGGAGATCTGGATTACAACATCAGTTATACTTTCGGCATGTCTATAGCTGGATTCTGGCACGTAGATAGCTGGGGTATGCTTGGAACATTCGGCATGTCTATAGCTGGATCCCGACATGTAGATAGCTGGGGTATGCTTGGAATGGTTGTGACCGCATGTGCTCACCTTTCACAAATTATAGTTGTTCATTATTCGAGGACTATTGTTCCTCATTGCTTAGTTTTTGTAACTGAGTCGCCTGAACACCGCAACAGCCATTGAACTATTGTGAAGGTCAATTGTGAAGTTACCATTTTCGGGACCGATGTTGGCTGGATTACTCGAGAAGCCTTTGTATTCATTTTCAATTTCAAGAATCCATGGATTCAGTGTGTTAAGCAGTCTGGAAACAATGCGACTATTTGTTTAGCTCGCTTTATTGTTTATCAACCTGATTGCATTGTCAGTTGGGGATTTGTCCGGCTAGACTTGTTTTAATTTAATGATATGAATTTGCATTTTGTCAAAAAAAATAAAATTATGTCCGTATTTTTAATAACAAATTACAAATATGTAACTTGTAGTTTAAAGTTACATGTGTAAATATATTTATTTAATTTAATTTATTAGTATTAGTATAAATAAAAAATATAAGTATAGAAAAATGTGAGAGGAGGCAGGCAGAGATAAGAAGAGGGGGACACAACAAATTGGGACAAGCCTATTTCTCTATCAACCTATCAATACGGTTCACATGACTCGCCAACCGATTTGATTGTCTGGGGACCCTTTCGTATACATTTTTATTTTCTTATTAATTCTTTAATTTAATTTTTCAGCTTTTTATTTCTTTTTAAGAATATTACTAATATAATTGATTCTACAAATGTAAAATACATGTCCCAGTCCTACCCTCAAATCTTCATTTCTTAACAAATTCATATACACACCGTTGATGGTGTGTGTAAGACCAAATCCAACCGCTTATTTATATCATATCCTAAACTCAAATATAAGTAATTTAGTAAAAAATGGTGCTCCAACAATGTTCCAGTGGTTACCTAAATCACTAGGACATCCATCTCATTATCTATTAATAAGTAACCACTAGTCATTACCTATTTAATTTTCATGAATAAAAAATTCATTTCCCTCCTTTTCTACATTTCTTTTTTCTCTATTTCTTCCACTCTTTTTTTCTCTCTTTTCAGATATATTATTATAATAATAATAGGGAATGAATATAAGTAATGTTGTTGGAGTTCCTACAAGAAATCAAGTTCCTAAATCACCATGACACATTATTATATAATATTTATAAGTAACCAGGACATTGTTAGACTTGCTCTAAAGTTGTTGAACATGCCAGAATTTAATAAAGGCCACGGAGACACGTATTCTTTCTAAATAAAATATTGATATGAGAATGTCTTTCTAAATTTACTCGCTACTCATATAAAATGTATTTTTTAGATCCGAGTTTCATCCCCTCAATTCTTTATATTGAGGGAACGACACGTAGATTAAGAAAAAATGTAAATTAATAGAGAAAAATAAGAAAAATGAGTAAAGTGGTAGTATGATCAATCAATATTTAATGTATAAAGTGGGTATAAATTAAGGTATAGTGAAAGAAAGTAGTGAATGTGATTGAATTTTATATTATAAAATGTTATTATTTTTTATATGTAAAAAAATGAGAACGACGTGCAAAAAAAAGTGTAAAGAAATTAGAGAAAACATGAAAGGGTCTAATGGCATCATTCTCCTTCAATAATTGTTAGCTTTTTTGCCCACTCGTGAATTCACATGTCCATCATATAGTTACAACACGATGCACATTGTGCTCCCTTTATTCTATATTGTTAATTGTTATGCTTGTCAACACAATTTACTCAATTGTTATTGTTAACTGACCAATTGGGTATTAATAAAATTTTGGGTTGATGTGGTGTACAATAAATTGGGAATACACATTGTACTCCCTTTACTTTTTTCATGTGGTGTACAATAAATTTTGAAATCTATATATTAATGTTTCTTTATTAAGTTGAAATCTAAACACAAAAAGGTTATAATTTATAAAAAAAAGTCCTGTAATATGATTCATATAATCAAAAATCATATTTTTAAAGTAAGTGAAAAGTAAAAAATTGTTTTGTAAAAATTATACTCCCTCCGTTTCATCAATTTATTTACATTCGAATTAGGTACGAAGATTAAAAAATAATAATAAAATAATGAAAAAAGTAAAAAAAATGAGTTAAGTAAAAATAGTAAAATAGTGGAAGTAAATTTTTTGAAAAGTTTAGAAATATAAATAATTGAGAGGTACATTCCGAACAAAAAAACTGTAAACAAATGATTGTAAAGAATCTCTAATGCATGAGACTAAAATAGTGTAGATAGCTGGGGTATGCTTGGAACTTTCGGCATGTCTATAGCTGGATCCCGGCATGTAGATAGCTGGGGTATGCTTGGAATGGTTGTGACCGCATGTGCTCACCTTTCACAAATTATAGTTGTTCATTATTCGAGGACTATTGTTCCTCATTGCTTAGTTTTTGTAACTGAGTCGCCTGAACACCGCAACAGCCATGGAACTATTGTGAAGGTCAATTGTGAAGCTACCATTTTCGGGACCGATGTTGGCTGGATTACTCGAGAAGCCTTTGTATTCATTTTCAATTTCAAGAATCCATGGATTCAGTGTGTTAAGCAGTCTGAAAACAATGCGACTATTTGTTTAGCTCGCTTTATTGTTTATCAACCTGATTGCATTGTCAGTTGGGGATTTGTCCCGGCTAGACTTGTTTTAATTTAATGATATGAATTTGCATTTTGTCAAAAAAAAAAAAAAATAGTGTAAATGGAACATGAATGAAATGAAATATATATGTTTTTACTGACTAATAATAGGATGGCACAGTGGAAAATAAGAAAGACATCAAAATAGTGTGAAAATTACACCAAATATACTTTCATGATTCATCAATGTCATATTATCCATTTGATGTAAATTCTATACTATTATATTGTTGTATTAGAGTAGATTTTACACTAAAAATTACATTATTTTAGTGTTATATTAGAGTTACTCTAATTAAAAAGTGTAGATTTAGGGGGCGGTATTCAATATAAACTTTGAATGACTTTTAATGATTTTAAAAGTCATGTGTTATTTAATTCTAACTTTTAAGGAGTATTTAAAATATGATGTTATTGAATTAATATTTTTAACAATTTTTAAAAAGTCATTAAAAGTAAAGTGTTATTCAATTTAAACATTTAACAACTCTTTAAGTAGACTGTTATTTAAAAAATTATGGATTTTGAATGACAATTACATTTAATGACTTTATTTGACTTTTAACTTAAAATATAACTAGAAATCTAAATTGAAAAGTCTTCAGGTTTGGGGTAAGATTTCACAAGACTTTTTAATTATTATTTTATTTTCTTCAATTTCATTTATTTCAGAATTTTGTCATTTTTCTGTCACAAATAAAATATCTTCTCTCTTAAAAGAATAATTATTATCCCTTTGATATTTTTTTGTCAAATATTTTTTTTTATTAAATTATATTGATGTTGGAGATTAGAATTATATTTTTTACTTGATTTTATACTATTTGTTTATTTAACTAGTCTAACCAAAGGTATCCCCTAATCCATTTGTTGGATTTCTTTTTCTTTTTTTGAGAACCGATAATTTTACTATTATTTATCATTTTGAGGTACATCAATAATAAAGTGAGCAGTAACTAGGGGTGTACACGGTTCGGGTTGGGCGGGTTAAGAGAATTTAACAACCCAACCCAATTAAATCGGGTTTGTAAATTTTCAAACCAACCCATAAAAATAAAATTTGTAATCCAACCCATTTAGTGTATTTCGGTTTGGATTGGTTCGGATCGGAGTGATCGGGTTAATAAATATTAATATTTTCAGTGGTAACCATTTTTTGCCGATGCAAGTAGCTTTCCAATAACCTCTTATTTGTTTCATTGCAAACATTTGTTGTCGGTTGGCTTTGATGAGCCTATTAGAAACTAAACTAGTATAACACCATATAACAGAAAAGATACCAAATGCATTAAAAAGGTGTTTAGATGCTAATTAAACAAAGGTAAAATATCAGACTTAAAAGATACAACAACACTGTTATTTCAGCGGGGAATTCAAGAAAATGACTAGGAGAAAATCAATATAAGAAGCATGTAGGTGTATGAATCTATTATCTATTTTGTGTAGTTCCTTTCAGATTCATAGAAAATCCTGATGTAACCATACAAAAACTAGAGAAACAACATGTCTAAAACAAAAACTAACAGAAATGCATCTGAGAGCAACCTAAGTTCAACCATCCATATTTTTTAGTTAAACTTTATTATTTTTAATCGGGTTGGGTTGGTTCGGCTAAAAAAACTCGAAACCCGTACCCAACCCATTTAAATCGGGTTTATAGTTTTTCAATCCAAATGCGTATCGATTTTAAAAAAATCGGTTTGGATCGGACAAAAAAAGGTCGGTTTGGATTGGGTTGGTCGGTTTTAACAACCCGTGTACACCTCTAGCAGTAACAACACCCCGCCCTCTTTGGCCACTTGGAACCAAACAAAATTAAGACAATTTCCTAATTCTGGAATTTGTTATCATCTATACAAAAGTACGGATGAATTTTAGTATTTTTAATTTATTAATTTAGTATTTTTATATGATTTACTATTATTTTTTATCTTAGTTTATTAGCATTTATTTGTATTTTGATCTTAAAATTTTTTAATATGTTGTCGACGGATTAATATCTTGAACTTTTGAATGTAGCTTAGAAAAATAGATGATATAAATATTTAATAATAATAATATGTTGTTGACGGGATTCAAATTTGGAACCCGTGAGAGTATTTTAGATACCAAGAAAATAATATTCTTTTAATATTACATCAAACGATTCTCATTTATCTATATTTATATCTAACGGTCATTATTTAGATAACCAAACTACCAATTAACCAAATAGATGGTAGTTTGCTTATAATAGTATTTTTTTATATGATTTTTTAGTATTTTTTATCTTATTTTATTAGCATTTATTTGTATTTTGATCTAAAATTTTTAATATGTTGTTGACGGGATTCGAACCTGAACCGTGGGAGCATTTTAGATATCAAAAAAAAAGATATTCTTTTAGTATTACATCAAACGGTTCTCATTTATCTATATTTACATCTAACGATTATTATTTATTATTATTTAGAGGACTAAACTAAATGACCAAACTACCAACCAAATAGAGATAACCAAACTACGAACCAAATAGACGGTGGTTTTCTTATAATATTATAATATAGATAACTAAACCAATAATAGAATTATCTATAACTAAACCAATCATATAATTTAACTCATCTTAACCCTGAAAGGCGCTAAGAGTCAATTCTAGTAAAAAAAATTTGTTGAATTTTTATTTGTATTAATTATTGATGACATAATTTTCTTTTCGTTTAGAGTTTGTTGTAAGATTTTTTACTTTACTCAGAGAGCTTTATTTTCTAGGTTTTAACGTTGTATTTTCTCTATGGTGCGTTTGAAATGGTGAATTTTTATTTTTAGACATTAAAATCTTATTGTCTAAGTTTCCGCGGACACTACATATTGAAAGTTTAAATTTTCTTTACATGAAATATATTTTTGTATTTTTATGTATTCGTGACAAATAAATTATTTTTAAAAATTAAAAATTTAATAATAATTTATATTAGTAGTGTATATAAAAAAATTTATTGGCGAAATATCAATAACTCGATCTTCTTATTATATAATTTTTGATATAAATTTATAATTTATTAATTTTTTCTACATGTTACATATTTATAATTTTATATTCATATTTTAATATAAGTTATTGATTAAAATTTATTAGATGTAAGTAAAACTCCATAAAAATCTTTAAAAGTTTATCAAAAATTATTATAAAAAAGTTTTTAAAAGTAATGATGAAATGTACAAACTCCATAAAAGTCACTAAAAGTTTATCGAATCATCAAAAATCATTAACTTTTAAAAAATTAATAAAAATCAATACAATACCGCCCCTTGAACGGTATATAAACAGTATTCACATGAAACAAGTGACAATAAACAAGAATTGGATTCCTGACGCTGTAAACAAGTGCAAACAGTAAAAACATGCAGTCCCCAGAACTTAACAATGCACTGTCAAATGTCAATACACACATACATGTTTGTACATACACACTACAAGTTAATTAAATAATTCAGTACCCTTATTTATATCTGCACCTAATTTCCCTCTGATCATTCTTGCCAATATATTTTCCTTCATTTCCAGCAATCTTTCTCACCCCTCTATCTTACAAAGCTGCAATTTTTATGATCCAACCTAATTTAAACCCTCAAAGTTGAGTTCTTTCTTGATTTGTTTTGCAATATGATGTTATTTGATGAAAGGGTTGTAAAGTTTGAAACTTTATGGTAATTTAGTTGTGGGTTTGTAATTTGGATTGTTGTTGTTGAGCTAATTTTGAGTAATTTGTGTGTTTTTGGTATGTGGGTTGGTCTTGTTTGGATCCAAGGATTTGTTAGTGTTTTGTTTTTGTATTTTGGGGGTATAAGAGGTTGATTAGGAGTTTAATTTGGTTTGGTTTAAGTGATTATTCAGTTTGTTCATTTTCAAGATTTTAGGGTTCTATTGCATTTGGGATCTTTATGTGATGTAGCTGTATTTTACTGGCTTTTTTTGGATTGAGTTATTTAATCTTTAGTCTTTATGGGATGTTTTGGCTTCTCTGTGGTTTAAGTTTTGATTGAGTCAAGATTTCGGAATTTAGGCCTGTTGTTGTTGGAATGAAGGCGGTGAGGAAAAATATGGAGTGGGATTTGAATGATTGGAAATGGGATGGTGATCAGTTTATAGCTGCTCCACTGAAATCAGTTGCAGTTGATTGTAGGAGTAGGCAGTTTTTTCCGATTGGATCCGAGATTCCTGCTGTGACAGGTTTATCCAATCGTTCCTCGTTGTGCTTGGAAGAAATTAATTTGAGAAGTGAGAGAGAACAGAGGGAACTAGAGAAGAGGAGGAGGGTTGTTGTCGTTGAAGATGAAGAGTTAAATGATGAATCTAGATCGCTTAATTTGAATCTTGGAGGGATGGTGTACCCTATAGTTGATGGAGAAGTGGAAAATTGGATGGGAAGGAGTGGAAAGAAAAGCAAAATTGGTGGTTCTGCATCTAGTGGTGCAATATGTCAGGTAGATGATTGTCGAGCTGATTTGAGCTCTGCAAAAGATTATCATCGGCGTCATAAGGTGTGTGCTGTTCATTCGAAGGCTACTAAAGCAATTGTTGGAAGTGCGATGCAGAGGTTTTGTCAACAATGTAGCAGGTCAGTACTAGTGGAAATATTACATTTAACGCTGTCTTGCAACTCGTTAGGTGTGTTATACTAATCTGATCGCACCCACAAACTTAATTTCCTTTGGATATGAAATTTGGTATACTTTGGGCAGGTTTCACCTTCTTCAAGAGTTTGACGAAGGGAAAAGAAGTTGTCGCAGGCGTTTGGCAGGTCATAATAAAAGACGAAGGAAGACACATCCAGAAAATTCTAATAGCGGACCAGTGAATGATGAACTAAGTAGTAGTTATTTGTTGATTAGTCTTCTAAGGATACTCTCCAATATGCACAGTAAGTACAAGTTTCTTAGTATTTGTCGCATTCTTTTCTGCAGTGATATCCCAGGAAACTGTTCTTCAAATTTTTGTTTCCTTTGTATTTTCAGTTCTGATTTAATGAACTTGCTACAGATCTACTTCTAACACCCTTTTCCTGACATAAAATTTGGAAAGAAAGTCCAGCCAAGTATTCCCTTGCATCATTCAAGTTATTGCTGTAATCTTTTGCTTATTCCACAAAAACAGAAACCAAAATCTGTTTTTGTGCAATGCAACAAGAATATTACACTTTCATCTTTTATGTGAGCAGATGGGTCCATAAATAACTTTCTCTCTCCATTTACAAACGTAATGCTGTCTTTTGGTTTAGTGGACATCTGTAATAATTATAGATGGAAGACACGCGTAAGGATCCTTGATGTATAATTATGTATATTTCTCAGACAAACAAAATATACCACTGCAGCAAAAGCAAGAGTAGCATAACCTTCTTCTCATAGTGGTGCATCTTTGTTTGTACAAATAAATATTTAATGGTGAGATACCTCACCACTAATTTGCTGCATGTGAAAGGACTTGAGAAAGGCAAATTTTCCAGAGATTTTTTTAGAATCACAAATGTCCAACTGCGTCTGGTGTCTCTGGAACACAACTCAGTTGAAGTTAACAACATCCAATTTTATGCAATGACAACTAACTCGATAAGCGATACAGTAATGCTTTAAGTCTCTTAGTAGATTTGGCTTGCATCCGCACCTAGGCTGTCTTATATTTATCGCCAGTATTACACAGCTATAGTACTGATTTTACATAGGCGCCAGTCTAACTTAGCAAAAGATGACTGCCTAGAGCCTGATGGGGACTTGGAAAGACTGACGAGTCAGTCTTTACTATTACTCAGCTTAGTATAATATTATTTTTAAGGAGGGGATGGTTCATGATTATCGCAAGGGGTTAAATCTTATGCTTCTGAATTGATCAATAAACAAAGTAAATGTTCTTGTACGAGATCCAGTAGATGACCCCCCCCCCCCCCCCCCCCATTCTTGCTTCGTAAAGTAAAATATTAAGAGAATTACCAGATTAAACTTGTGGGGCAGGACTCCTATATGTAGAGGTAGTGAAAAAGTGGAGAATGTCCATAGATAGCTATCTCTCACTTGTATTAACAGTTTATGTGTTTTCCCTGTGTGTTGCAAATACTGGTTTAGCTATTTAGTATTGGTGGATACTGGATGTCCGTATGGGAAAGGCTAATAATCTGTATTATGTCCAGATTCAAAACCTAGAACATAGTTCCTCAATGTATATCTGATGCAATGCGTATCTCCTCAATTTTTAAGTCCCACAGTAAGCAACTATAAATGTGTTCACAACAGATCATCGCGAAGCGAATTAAAAACCCTCCAGGGTCAACTTATGTGAAGAGAATAGTATCAATGACTGTACTCTTACATTTTCAAAGTGGGGGTGTATAATTTTTCAATTCGTGAGATTGATGTTCTTAATATTTACGATGTCGGTACTTTTTGCGTCTAATTCCCCCTTTTCACATTGCTTGCTAGAAGTTGGACATAATTTTGCTATCACTAGGACTTTGTTGCAAATAGACCTAGGAGTTTTATCTGTCACAGAGAGCAGAGGATATCATATGATCCCGCGGAGATAAAATGTATTTTTAAGTGTATGTACTGCTAGCATCTTAAAGATTAGGTTTCACGAGTAGTTTTCTGAGTGTTTCCAGCTAGTATTTCGTGATTGTCGGATATTTGAGACCCACCAAAATCGTTGATCCCTTTATATATAATTTGTGTATCCCTATAAATTTATATTGTAATAGTTTCATGTCCATGTGAGTCTTTCTGCTTTCACTATTTTACTCATGTTGTGCCATTTCAAATCATGTTTATGTAAATAACAGCTCAGATTTTGGGGTTGTTCAAGGGAACTGATGTCTTTCTGGATCACCTTTACAATTAAAGTACAAAGTCATGATGAATAAGAATGTGTTGCACAGTAAATAATTAAGTTTTAATTCTTGTCCCGTTCATGTACTATTCATTTTCATGTTATACTTTGCTCCTTTCTTGAAATTCAGCTAGACTTATTACAGAACTGAACTTGACTTCCCGTTTACTGTTTATATTTCAATTGTATATAGTTACATTTTTAAACCCTTTTTTTTACCGGCTCTGTATAAATTATCTTATTGAACTTACAGACTGTCCCTCTACAATGTGCAGCTAATAGCTCTGATCAAATGAAGGATCAGGATATTCTCTCGCATCTATTGAAGAACCTTGCAAGTGTTGCTGGTACTATCAACCAAGAGAACCTTTCTGGACTACTGAATGGGTGTTCAAAATTGCAAGATGCTGTAGCATCTAGAGGACAGGTGAAAGATTAAACTTTAGATAAATGTTATAGGTTGTTTATGACTTTATTCAACTTATGAAACAGTTTTCTCTCTGAACATTTAGGACCCTTCTAGACCTGCCGGACAATGTATTGTTACACCGTCATCTAAAATGACACAAAAGAGAGAGTTTATGGATATTGTTTCTGGTGAAAAATTTCAGACTTCGCCTGCTCTACTCTCCAATATTCACATTCCTACTAAAGACTGCATAGCAGTGAATGCAAATGCTTCGAACACAAGAATGGAAAGGATTAAAGAATTTAACATTGACTTGAATAATGTTTGTGATGATTCTGAAGAATGTATGGAACCTTCGGAGAGATGTGATGCCCCAGTTTGTGTAAGAAACGGATCTGCTGGTTACCCTATATGGATACATCAAGACTCTGATAAATCGAGCCCACCTCAGACAAGTACGAATTCAGGATCATTATCTACTCAATCACCATCTAGTTCCAGTGGAGAGGCTCAGGTATTATTTCTTATTGTTTGCACTAGTGTCTTATGGAATGAATGAAATTTCTGATTTATATCAACCAAGTACGCTGTTTATAAACACAAAGGAAGGTATCTTGTTCTGTAAGGTCCATCTTCCCGTCTCATGTCACACACACATGCTTCCTTGAGTTAGCAGCATGATACTAACTTATTATGCATGAAGTAAGAAAAGGCTGGAGTTTCTTGAAAGTTATTTATCTTTATATTACTGTAATTTGCATTTGTCTTGCAATAAAACTTTTCAAAAACCTATGTGCCTCAATATGTACACTGTTATAAGTTTGTCACCTTATTCTGTAATCAGAAGAGTTTATCCTGATACCTAATTATGTATTTAAGTTATTGCAGGTTCGTACAGATAGAATTGTTTTCAAACTCTTTGGAAAAGATCCTAGCGAGTTCCCACTTGACCTACGAAGTCAGGTATGTCATGTTTCAGCTAAATGTTCTGCTAAAGTGTTAATAATCCCTTTCAAAGGAGATGTAATACTTTCAAACAAATGGAAAACTTCAGATTCTGGGCTGGTTAACGCACAGTCCGACGGACATAGAAAGCTACATAAGACCTGGCTGTATCATTTTTACTGTATATCTTCGAATGGAAAAATCCACATGGGAGGTGGTAAGTTCAGTTAAACTTCTGTATCGTACAATTATATTTGCCTATCTATGATGAAACACAGGTGTCAACTTTTGTTGGTGTCAACTTTTGTTGAGCCTGCCTTTGTTCGGATGATAGAAGGCTCCGCTTTTGATTGAATACAAGGTAAAACAGAATAGATCAAATTTTGGGCTCAATGGTCTGGATGCCAGCTCACAATCTGCTTGAACCCGAGGCTCAATCATTTTCGGATATTTAAGATTCCTCCCATATAGTTTCCTTTCATCATTATATCTAATAATTATCTAGCTGTGCACTGTTTATAATGTAAAAACGAACTGTTTGTAGAATGAGGGGGGTATCTAATATTAATGAACCGCCAGTGGTTGCGTTGCGAGTGTCTGGCCTTTCTTGAATATCTAGGTTTGTTTTCAGATATCCGGCTTTTAATTATTAGTTGCTTTGTTGTAGCTCTGTGGCGATCTGAGCTTCACTTTAAGGAAGCTCATGGACTCGGACTCTTTCTGGAAAGAAGGATGGGTTTATACTAGGGTGCAAAATCGTGTAGCATTTGTACATGATGGTCTGTTCCTTATATTTATTTTTGACGAATTCTGTTCTGGCTGTTTTTTTTCCGCATATTAGTGGGTGACAACTCAACAACTAATCAAGAGGTCTCTTACTTTTTGACTCTTCTACCTTGTAGGCGAGGTTGTTCTAGACACACAATTAACAGTAACAAATGACAAAAGCTGTAAAATCTCGAGCATCAGGCCAATAGCAGTTTCTGTCTCTGAGAATGCTAAGTTTTTGGTTAAAGGTTTCAACGTGTCTGGGTCTACAAGGTATAGTTATTGTATTCGTATGACACACCACACTACTTGGGCTTTGAGTAAAACCTTGTTTGGCCTATAGTATACAGATATGTACAGAGTTTTTATACTATTCGTTTCAGGCTACTATGTGCACTTGAAGGTATGTATCTGGTTCAGCAAAGCTGTTTAGAACTGATGGATGGATGTGGTTCATTATCTGGGTGTGAGGAGGGCCAGTTACTTAGCTTCTCGTGCCCTATACCAAATGTTATGGGAAGAGGATTCATTGAGGTGATGTCTTGCCCCCTTTACTATTTAAAAAAGGGTTTGAGATGCTGTAGCTTACATTACAGTCTAGTCACATGTATCTAGTTACAGTAACTTTGTTGTATATCTCATTAGGTTGAGGACCAAACTCTTGGAACCAGCTTCTTCCCATTCATAGTTGCAGAGGAGGATGTTTGTTCTGAAATTTGCACTCTAGAGAGTGCTTTAGAGCTGGCTGAAACTACTAATGGTGTTAAGGGGGAAACTGAACATTCAGAAGCGCACAATCAAGCTTTGGAGTTTGTACATGAGATGGGCTGGCTTCTTCACAGGAGTCAATTGAAGATTAGATTAGGACCCAAGGATCCCAGCCTTGATTTGTTCTCATTCAAACGGTTCAGGTGGCTCATGTTGTTCTCCTTAGACCATGACTGGTGTGCAGTGGTTAAAAACCTTTTGGGAATTTGTTTTAGTGGTATCGTTGATTCTGGAGAACACTTAAATATTGAACGTGCACTTTTAGATATTGGCCTTCTACACCGAGCTGTGCAGAGAAAGTGCAGGCCCATGGTACAAGCTCTGTTGGGTTATGTCCCTGCAAGTGTTATAGATAAATATGGACAGGAACAGCACCAAACTTTACAGGATTATTACTTTTTCAGACCGGACTCGGTTGGTCCTGGGGGCTTGACTCCTCTTCATATAGCAGCCAGCAGAGATGGTTACGAGACTGTCTTGGATGCATTGACTGATGATCCTCAATCGGTATCTTCTTTGCCCTTGGTGCATGCACATTTTTTAATATATAAATATGAATGTGAATGCATATAAATTGACTTGATATTCCTAATAGAAAGAGCATAAAACATGCCTTTAGATTGGAAACATTATGGAGAATTGATAAAAGTAGTATGCTATTGACTCTCTTTTTTCTAATTTAATTTTATCATATAATATGCAGTTGTGCTGCACACTTCTGTTATTTCACCTTATTCCTATTTCCTCCTAGTATAAAAGAAGAAATTTTTTAAAAACTTGATAGCAGTTGCAGCGATGCTGATATGTTCTTGTGACTATTCAGGTGGGAGTTGAAGCTTGGAAAAATTCCCGAGATGGTGCAGGTCTGACACCCCGTGACTATGCATGCCAGCGAGGCTATTACTCATACATCAATATGATCCAAATGAAATTTAAAACAAAATCAGGACAGGGACATGTAGTAGTTGACATTCCTGGTACCATGAAACAGAAACTTGTAGGTGGACTAAAACCTACTGAAGTTTCTAGCTTCCAGACAGAAAAAGCTATCATGAAACTTGTCCAGGCAAATTGCAACTTATGCAAACAGAAGTTGGCTTATGGCAATTACAGAAGATCTTTAGCATCATATCGTCCAGCAATTTTCGCAATGGTTGCAATTGCGGCTGTTTGTGTATGTGTAGCTCTGCTCTTTAAAAGCTCACCCGAGGTTCTCTATGTGTTCCAGCCATTTAGGTGGGAACATTTGAAGTTTGGATCAAGCTAAGAAGGAAAATATGTATGCAATGTACTGACTGTGGACTTGGAGCTTTTATCGTTTATATTCTTGCGTTATCTCCCTTCAGGAATAAGCTACAAGAGCTGTACTGAAATTCTTGAATTTAGAGTTTACTGGCGGTTGCATATGTTTCTGTATTTATGCCTTGGCTAATACACACATATTATAAATATATTGATTGAAATTCTAGCAAAAGGCCCTTACTGTTACATTGTCGCTGAATGTTAAAAGTGAGCTATATGGCGAGTTGCCGAGCAATGTGGTTGCTGGGTGGTTGCTTAAATCCGCATGCATCTCAAATGTAAAATTTGGATAGTTTTTCTAATTTTAAGATGGAGACCCTGAATTTCTATCGATACTGCTGGACCTAGTCAAATTTCAGAGCCTCTGTTTTAACACAATGTGTTATTTGGATCATGATATTCCAATCCGATTAACGGGAATTGAAATTAATTTTCAATGTAGAAATGTAGTAGAATCTCATTTTCTTTGTTAGTCCGATTAACGGGAATTGAAATTAATTTTCAATGTAGAAATGTAGTAGAATCTCATTTTCTTTGTTAGTCAAATTAGAATCTCATGATCCAAACAGTCTAAAGTTATGTGTGAATGTCTTTGCTCGTGGAATCAAAGGTGATAACAGATCGTTATAAAACACATTCAAAGGTGATAACGGATCGCTATAAAACACATTTTCACTTGCAATAATTAGGTCCTGTTACTTCAAGAAAAAAAATTCATTTTTCTCTTTCCCATTTTTTCAAAATTCTCTAAATTTTCATTTTCTTAGAAAATTATAAAAAACCAAGAAAACACGTTCCAAACTCTACCCATTATTGCAAGAACGGAAAATAGAAATTATGTTCCAAAAGATGAACATTTGGTTACGTGATTCTGTAATTAAAATAGGTTTCTTTTAACTCATAAATCTATAACGTTAATCTGTCCGATTAGGATGAAAGATGACTCATCAAAATAAATGAAGTAGATTAAAGAAAAGAGAGTTATCAAACAGTGTTAACTGAGAGCTATCACCTGTCAAAAAAAAAACTGAGAGCTATCAAACAAAGACACAACTTGTAAATATCATTAAATACTTGTAAATTAAACCGAAAACATTCAAAATTCATTAATTTTAACAATTTACGAGAAAATACATACTAGTAATAATTTACTTATGAAATAACATTATATACCTTTTTAACAAGTAAATTCTTAACTAAAATTAAAAACAAAGTACTAAAAACAAGTTTATCTTGAGACGAAGGTTTTTTCTCTCCATAAACATATGTGAGAGTCTGTTCTTTCTCTCCATTTTCTTTTCGTAAGAAGGATTACTGTGGGAGCTTTCTCTTTGTTACGATGGATGAATATGAAGGCATTGATGCTCAAATGGCAGGACTTGGAATCGAGGAGGAGGAAAACGAGGGCTTCGTACTGGAAGGAGACACAGAGGACGGAGGAAATCGTTATGAGCTGTGCCTCATAGGCAGGTTGTTGACGGAGAAGAATGTAAATGTAAGAGCTTTTAAGTCAATGATGACAGATGTATGGAAACCAGCACTGGGGATCAACATCAAGGAGATGGATCAAGGAAAATTTTTGTTTCAATTTTTTCACAAGGAGGACATGCAGTGGGTTCAAAAAGGAGGTCCTTGGTCTTTCGACAACATTATGTTGATTTTGGCACCGGTAGAAATGGGAGAAGATCCGACTAAAGTAAGTCTTTGGTCTCTAAACATATGGATCCAAATCCATGATCTTCCAATGGGCTTAATGATGGAGACAATAGGCAAGCAACTTGGGAATTTCTTTGGAGAGTTTGTTGAGTATGACGTTAAAAATAACTCTTCCATATGGAGGGAATATATGAGACTAAGGATAAAGATTGATGTGCGGAAACCTCTCAAAAGGAAATAAGAAAATAGTGAGGAAGGATGGTTCGGAAATTGTAGTAGTATGTAAGTACGAACGGTTGGGTGATTTCTGCTTCTCTTGCGGAATGGTGACGCATACTGATAGATTTTGTAGAAGGTTTATTAACGGTAGAGGAGACGATGGAGTTAAAGAATGGGGTAATTGGTTGAGAGCTCCGGTAAGAAGATCAGCTAATCATTTGCAGAGCAAATGGCTCAGGGAGGAAGACGATGCCATGTGGGAAGCGAGGATTGGTAGGGCGAAAAATCAGGAAAATCAAAGCGAAGAAACGGTTGCAAGCAAAGGAAAGGAGATAATCATGAGGAGTGATTTTAGGAGTCAGATAGATCACAGGGGGAGAAAAACCAGCAATACAACAAACTCATTAACAAATGCTAATTTACAGGGATTTTCAAAAAATTCAAATGCTTTGTATGAGTTAATTGAGGAGGATAGTGATATAGCACAGCTGGAGGAATGAAAAAGAAGGAGGAGTGTTCTAAATGAGGCTGAGATTATGGATGCGGATACGGGTATGCAAAGTACCATGTTGCGAAAAGGGATACAACAAACAGATGCTGTTATTTCTGTCGGGGATTTTTCAGCATCCACATAAAATATATCGGCTGAGCTTGCACAACAAGCCAGCCGCTCATCATGAATCTTTTAGGATGTAACTGTCGAGGAATTGGCCAACCTCGTACAGTTCGAATTCTCAAGGACGTAGTACGTTCTCAGAAGCCAGATTTGGTTTTTTTATCAGATACTTTAGCAGTTAAAAATAAAATCGAAGCCCTGGCATCGAAGTTGGGTTTCTCAGATTTTTTTTCAATAGATAGAGTAGGAAGAAGTGGTGGGCTAGCAGTCTTCTGGAAAAACAAAATGTCTTGTAAAGTGATAGGCTCTTCTCAGAATCATATTGACATTGAGGTTAAGGAAGGACAAAATCTGACCTGGAGGTTAACTTGCTTCTATGGCTTTCCAGAAAGAGAGAGACGTCAAGATTCATGGGATTTCTTAAGATCTTTAGCTTCAATGTCACAGCTTCCCTGGTGCATTTTTGGTGATTTTAACGATTTGTTGTATCAGGAAGATAAACGGGGTAAACATCTTCACCCTCAAAGTCTTCTTAATGGTTTTAAAAGAGCAATAGAGGATTGTAATTTACTAGAACTGGATCTCAAAGGAGGCAAATTTACTTGGGAAAAGAGTAAGGGCACTAGTGATTGGGTGCAAGAAAGGTTAGATCGAGCTTTTGCTACGGAGTCGTGGTGGCATATATTCCCTCTAAGTAATCTGACGGTCTCTCATGCCATAACTTCATATCACGATCCCATCAAAATAGAGATGGTTAGTACTTCCATTCCTAAAAAGCAATTTCGCTTTAGGTTTGAAAATACATGGCTCAAGGAAGCTCAGTTTCACACTAAGGTGGCAGACTTCTGGCAGAAACTCCTAGCAATTCATCTTCTCCCTAAGTTGATATCGGTTTCGTCGTTCATGGCAAAATGGGGAAGAACCTTTTTCCATAAATTTCGAGAAAAAGTTTCGAAGCAAAAAGAAGTTATCGAAAGTCTGAAAAGTAGGGAGGATGATGATGGTATTCAGTTGTATTTTGAGGAAAGAGAGAGACTGAATGAAATTCTTATGCATGAAGAATTGTACTGGAAATAGAGAGCAAAAGCTTACTGGTTGGAGGAGGGGGATACAAATTCTAAATTTTTTCACGCCATGGCATCAAAAAGGAAGAAATCTAATTTTATTGTAAGCCTAAAAAATGAGGAGGGGTCTGTTGTGTCGAAACATGAGGATCTGTGTAGTCTGTTGAAGAACTACTATACACAAATCTTTGCAGGTGAGAATCATCATCCAGAATTGCCTAGCTTTGATGATGGGGTTCAAGTCACAGACGAGCAAAATGAAATGCTCACGGCCAGCCTCTCTTTTGAAGAATTTACCACAGCAGTTAAAAGTATGCATCCGGATAAAGCCAGTGGTCCAGATGGGTTGAATCCAGCCTTTTCCAGCATTTTTGGAAACTTATAGGCAAGGAGGTGTACCATTGTTGTCAGCAGTGGCTAGAGGATTGTAAGTTCTCAACAGAAGTAAATGATACAACGTTAGTCTTGATCCCGAAAAAAGATAATATTGAGGAATGCAAGGACCTGAGACCAATAGCGTTATGCAATGTCCTTTACAAGATCGTGGCTAAAGTTTTGGCTAACAGATTACAAAAGATTCTTCCCGAACTTATTTCAGAGGAGCAATCTGCTTTCGTTCCTAGACGTGACATCACTGACAATGTTTTGGTAGCCTTTGAAGTATTACATCATATGAAAAGGAAAAGTAATGGACAGGAAGGGGAAGTGGCTCTTAAACTTGATATCAGTAAAGCTTATGATCGAGTTCGGTGGGATTATCTAATGCATAGGATGGAAGGTATGGGTTTCTCAGGAAAATGGATTAACTGGATGCTTCTGTGTGTAACGACAGTGTCATATTCTATTTCGTTTCAAGGATCTATGATAGGCCCTATTAATCCGAATAGAGGACTTCGACAAGGTGATCCTCTCTCCCCCTATTTGTTTTTATTATGCGTAGAAGGTCTCTCTTTATCTTTGAGGAAGGCTGCAAGGGATGGTCAAATTCAGGGTTGTCGAGTTTGCAGATCAGCCCCGTCAATCACTCACCTCCTCTTTATAGATGATAGCTTTCTTTTCTTTAAAGCTACAGCTGATGAGGCCAATTCTATCAAGGAATTGCTGAACTTTTATGAATCTTTCTCTGGTCAGGCAGTAAACTTTCAAAAATCAGCAGTTTTTTTCAGCTCCAATGTACGGAGAGATAAGCAAATGGAGATTAAACAAGTTTTGGAAGTTTATAACGACATAGGAGACGGCCGTTATCTAGGATTGCCATCCTTAATTGGTCGATCGAAGAAAGTAGTGTTTCGATACTTAAAGGATAAGGTATTCCAACGCATCCAAAGCTGGGAATCTAAACTTTTGTCATGGGCAGGCAAGGCAGTTATGTTGAAGAATGTTGCCCAGGCGATTCCATCTTATACGATGTCGTGTTTCTTGATCCCACGAACTCTTTGCCAGGAGATAGAAAGGTTGATGAACTCCTATTGGTGGAAGTCGAACACGACAGAAAAGAGAGGCATAAACTGGCTTTCGTGGTCTAGAATGAGTATGTCAAAAAATAGGGGTGATCTTGGTTTTAGAGATCTTCATGGGTTTAATTTAGCATTACTGGGGAAACAATGTTGGAGGTAGATCAACAAGCCAGAGGCCTTAGTTTCTAGAGTGTTGAAGGCGAAGTATTTCCCCAACAGTCACATTCTGGAGGCCAAGAGAACAGGAGGAGCTAGTTATACCTGGTCGGGAATCTGGGAAGCAAAGGAAGAGTTGAAGAAGGGATTACGGTGGGTGTTAGGAGATGGAAAGACAGTACGCATTGGCAAAGATAGATGGCTGAGAGGGAAAGACAATTACTGTGTTAATCAGGAGGAGTGTAACAGTGTTGCTTTAGAATCAAAGATATGTGACTATTTCCAGGAAAATGGAGATGGCTGGGATGAGAATAAAGTTAGATCGTATTTCGGCAGGGTGGACATTGAACTCATCTTAAACACTCGAATTCCAAGCATTAGTACTAAAGACAGGTTGGCCTGGGTCCATACTAAAGATGGACAGTACAATGTTAAGTCGGGTTACCAACAATGGCATATAAGCCATATCGGTGATGGTGAGGCTCAGCAGTCGCAAGGTTGGAATAAAATCTGGCGTTTAGAAATTCCCCATCGAATACGAATCTTTATTTGGAGGTTTTGCCGAAACAACATTGCTGCTCGAATTCTGCTAAGAGGAAGAGGGGTTCCAGTTCCCATTATTTGTGATATGTGTGTAGGAGAAGTAGAGCATATGTGTCATCTTTTCTTTGATTGTGGCTTTGCGAAAGATTGTTGGCAGCTGCTCGGAATCTCTAATGATATGAGTGTAGTGGAGCATGTTTCAGACTAGCTCCTAGACAAGCTGAGCTTGGAGTCGAATGCTAAGCTAGTAAAGATAGCTACGGTGCTTTGGGCTGTTTGGAGACTTGATTGTATTCTGCAACGAGTTCCTTCGACGAAGAGTTGGGGTTAGGATTGGTTATGTTAGAAAGCAGGCCAACAAGGTAGCTCATTCTGTGGCTAGAATCCCTTGTGTGCCTAATGGCTTTGTAGAAAATTCGTCTCCTCCATTGTTTTTGTTGGAGACACTCTTGTCTGATTATTCTTGATTAATGAAATGTTCCTGATTTTTCAAAAAAAAAACATTATATACCTTTTTAATTATTCTTATGTATGTTTGTATATTGATGTAACTAATAATATATTTTGTGTTTGTTGATAAATATATTAATTCAACAAAAACATAAATACAAGTACCTTTAATGTTTTTTAAACTCACTGATCTTTAAATGACGTAAAATGTCAGGGTGAAGGCCAAGTATGGCCGATTTTCAGATTGGAATAACCATAATAGCCAATCTAAAATTAGTGGCCAACTATGGCCGATTGATTACGCATTTGTGATTGTGGTATTAACATTACGCATTCAACAACGGGATATTCACTGAATACGCATCTGACGCTAAGGTATCCGGACTATATATATAATGGATACGCATAAGCCACAGGGGTATTCCAATAAGGTAATTAATATACGCATTCACCAATGACTTATCATCACAAATTACGCATTCTGCACTGACTTATTCAATACTCTCTCTCCCTCTCTCTCTAGCTAATCTCTCTCGATTACTCCCCATATCACAATTCTACGCAACCAATCTATGTACATATTACTGTAACTCTATCTTCATCGCAATGCCTCTCGTCACCGGCGATCGCTACCTCGAATCTCTTGTCAAATTCGTCGACAAACTCGCCGGAAATCTAATCGACGGCACCGTAACTTTAAAGCTTAATCCGGTAGGTCTCAACTACGTTCAATCGAGACTCGAAGCTTTATCGGAGCTCGAATCGCTTCTCGACGGAGCTCCGGTGGATTATCTCCGTGCTTATATCTCCGATTTAGGTGATCACCGTGCCCTAGAACAGTACTTTTATGATTACGCATTTGACAACGGCAGTTTTAAGAGGCCAAAATTGGCCACTTTTATGAAACCGGTTATTTTGATATAATTTAATGAAAAATAGGTTAGATGTGTCAATTTTTCAAAATGTCAGTGGAGATCAGATAAAATTAAAATAATAAAATTTATGTTGTTGTGGCTTTCCAGTTTTCAGTGAAATATTTTGAAAAATAACTGATTTGAACACGTTCTCTATTTTTTTATTTTTCTAAATAAAAAATTCTGAAAAACTGGTGAAGTGAACAGCCCCTTAACTTTTCTAGTTTCTTTTTTAAGTTGGCTTTTAGTAATCTCCGTGTAAAAATTTGTTAACAAACCAAGTTTTTAACCAGCAGTCTCAACATTTTAAGAGAGAAAGAATTTTGGTGCGACTACCGTTTTGAATACAGATAGTATTTTGTTACACACCGCTGTAATTGTAAACACTCTAATATCAGAAGAAGAAATATATGATTCCCAAGATTAAATAGTACAGAGTATAACATTCACCAAGCACGGCAAGAGTAACAGCTTTCAGTATAGCATCATCAAAATCACCACTTGCTTTTTCTGGGAAGATCAAAAGTAAAATCCTTTCATGTCAAATGACATCGAACAGTTGAAATAAAACAAATACATAATATAGGCAAATACTATAAACTAGTAGGTAGCATAGCAGCAAATAAAACCAAACTTTTGTCTCTCCAAATTAATATTCTATCTTAAGCTTTCTCCCACTTGAGTGGCTTCACCACTTCCCATGTGAAGTCAGGATCCTCTCTTCCAAAATGGCCATAGGCAGCAGTCTTCAAGAACCTACCATTCCCACCTCTCTTAAGATCAAGGTTGATTGAGATCATTCCAGGCCTAAAGTCGAAGGTCTCCTTAACAATCTTAAGAATCTCTCTGTCAGGGATCTTTCCAGTTCCGTATGTGTCTACAAAGACAGACAACGGCTCTGGAACACCAATGGCATATGAAACTTGCACAATGCACCTACGTGCAAGACCGCTGGCCACAATACTCTTTGCAGCTTGCCTAACAATGTAAGCACCACTCCTGTCCACCTTGGTTGGGTCTTTGCCAGAGAAGGCACCACCACCATGTGCACCCCATCCTCCATAAGTGTCGATGATGATCTTGCGTCCAGTTAGACCAGCATCGCCGTGTGGTCCACCAATGACAAAACGACCAGATGGGTTCAAGTGAAAGATGGTCTTCTCATCCAGATAATTCTCAGGAACAACAGGCTTGATAACATGCTCCTTAAGATCAGCAGCAATCTCATCATTGGTGACAGTCTCATCATGCTGAGTGGAGATCAGAATAGTGTGCACACGGATGGGAACCATAGCACCATGATCATTCTGGTACTCAACAGTCACTTGAGTCTTCCCGTCAGGCCTCAACCATGCACAAGTCCCGTTCTTACGAACATCAGTCAAACGAGCCCCAAGCTTAGTTGCAAGAACATGGCTAAGAGGCATCAGCTCGGGGGTCTCATCAGTGGCATAACCAAACATATGACCCTGATCACCAGCACCAATCTCCTCGGGCTTCTTAGTCAAGTGACCATGAACACCTTGAGCAATATCAGGACTCTGTTGCTCAATGTTAACAAGCACCTTACAGTTATCAGCATCCAAACCAACATCATCAGAAACAAACCCAATTTCACGACAAGTATCACGCACAATCTTCTCATAATCCACATTGGCCTTGGTAGTAATCTCACCAAACACCATCACCATATTAGTCTTGGTACAAGTCTCACAAGCAACCTTGCTATCAGGATCCTGTAACAAACAGGCATCGAGAACAGCATCCGAGATCTGATCGCAAAGCTTGTCGGGATGTCCCTCGTTAACAGACTCCGAAGTAAACAAAAAGGTCTCCATTTCTAAAAAAATCCAAACATAACCTCAATTAAATATCCAAACACAAATAAACTACTTGTAATTTCAATTCAAGTCAAACCTAATTCTAACATTTTCAAAACCTAACTCACAATCACATACATACCGTAAAATCTCGATAAATTACACAACATCGTAATTCTATAAATTAAAAAATGGACACACTATGAACAAACAGTTACTTACAAAAGCCATTAGATATGATTTCTACTAGATCCGCTAAAACTATTTAAAAAAATTAAACATTATTAATAAACAACATCAGATCTGCAACTAAATTGAACTAACAATACACTAATTCAAACTAATTTCAGTTCAATCAAAGAATAAACAAATACAAACATCGTACAATCAATATTAAACAAGCATCATCTTCTAGATTACTACAAAATCAATCTGAACGTAACATTATAACTCAGATCTATAGATACAGAAGCATGTGTGTATGTATATACAAGCAGAATAGAGCAGTACCTTTGTAGAGAGAGAAAGTTGGGGGAGTCTAGAGAGAGAAACAAGGGTGTATGTTATCTCGGGTAGTGAGGGTGGGCTGGTTATGTCTGGCAAGAAATAAAGGTGAGGGCGGGGGTTATTTATAGCCCAAACACGCAGATCCACCTTCTTCATAATATGGGCCAGGTTCATTCTCTTGTTGAATGTGTTACTATTACAATTTAAGCCTTATTCTTGCTCTTTCCTTGAAATTCTTATACTCCTAAATTTTTTGCATGAAAAAGGGATGTTCCATATTTGGAACATTTGATATTATGACTCAAAATAGATAAAAAAAATTATAAAATACACGTGATAGATTCTAATTTGTTGTAATAATAAATAGGCTTCCCGCATTCATATTAATAATACCAATCAAAAAGCACTATACTGTCATATCAACCATGACATGTCATTTTATAATAATTTTTGTAACAATTTTTTGTGTCTGTGGCACTACTTTTTTTTTTTCTTTTATCTTTTTTGATATGATATATACTTATTGAGAAGAAAAATGCTAGAGCATTCAAAATCATGCCAAATTTATTCTTAAGTGTTGATATGTTACCTGTATAATTGGTATTTTTTTTAATAACAATATGAAATATTGTGTGCATACGTATGCATCTATAAGTAAAAAATAATCACCAATCATGCCACGCTATTTGATAAAATTTTGAGAATTTTTTTGGTAGCATGACTATAATAAGAATAAGGAACATGTTAAACAACATCGCTTCATATTATAAAAAATTGTACATATCAAAATAAAATCTATAAAAATTGGGCATATTAAAATATTATATATCTTAAAAATAGTGATTTTATTCGTATTTTAAGAAAGTTATCATAGATGTATTTTTGACCTTTTTTCCATAGTTCAATACTATCAATCAATACCATCTATATTATATTATTAAAACATGTTATTTTCAACTAAAATTTTTTTTCCCCTGACTAAACCCCCTTTTCAAAAATATCACGGGAACTTAACTTTTTCAATTAAAACATGTTATCTTTTCTATTTTTCTTTACTAAAACCTCTACTTTTCCAAAAATATCACGGGCAAATCGTTAGTTATTTATTTTAAATTACTTTTTTTTTAACTAAAACATGTTATTTTTTCTATTTTTCCTTACAATCCATGTTTTTTCAAAAGTATCACAGGTAAACTCTTAATTATTTATTTTTAAACATATTTTAATACTTTTAATTACAGACAATTACATTTTAAAGCTAAAACATGTTACTTTTTCTAACTTTTTTTAGTTAAAACCCCTTTTTCCAAAAATATTTTTATTATATCGAAAAAAGCCCGTGCTTCACACTGGTTATAATTATATAGAGCGGTATTTCTAGTAAAATATATATAATGATACATACTTAAAATTATTTATACAATAAAAATTAATATTTGATAATTATAATGAAGGCGGAGTCGGTGATTTGAAATTTAGGGACCAAAGTGTAAGTCTCATTTCCCCGGTCCTGGTAGAGCTAAAATCAAATCTTAGGCAGTTAATTAAGACCGACACGTTTTAACCGGTATAGCCGGTGTCCTGTAACTAAACTACTCCTTTCTGGCTGTAGTCTGACTCTGACTTTCTTAATTTAATCCTCACTTGCTTAAAATAAAAAATGCATTGTTCATTATTGACCAACTTTTTCCATGTATCGAACAAGTTGCTAAATAATTTTCCTGAAAATTCGTAGGTCGAATACTCTCTTTGTCCCCTCAATTTTTTACATTGGGGGTATGACACGGAAATTAAAAGTATAAATTAATAAAGAAAAAGTAAGAAAAATGAGTAAGGTAGTGGGACCAATCAATATTTAATATATAAAATGAGTATAAAGTAGGTATAGTGAAGGAAAATAGTGAATGTGATTGAATTTTATTTTAGAATATAAAATGTTACTATTTTTGATATGTAAAGAAATGAAAGAGACGTACTAAAAAGAAAAGTGTAAAGAAATGAGAGAGACAAAGAGAGTACGATACTCTTCTCATTTGTGTTATGTAAAATTTGTTAAATTTTGTCTTTTAAAATTATTATTGTCCTAGAAATAACATTTTTCTTACGCAATACAATTTTTTTTAGTAAAAGCGAATATAATTTTTTTATGAAATAATAAGTGTTCTTTAAATTCCTTGTAAATATTAAATGATGTAAATGATTTTCAACATAAACTACCCATAAAATAAATACTCTCTCTGTCCCCCTCAATTCTTTACATTGAGGGGACGACACGGAGGTTAAGAAAAAATGTAAATTAATAGGGAAAAGTAAGAAAAGTGAGTAAAGTGGCGGGACCGGTCAATATTTAATGTATAAAGTAGGTATAGTGAAGGAAAATATTGAATGTAATTGGATTTTATATTATAAATTTTACTATTTTTGGTATGTAAAGAAATAAGAAAGACGTACCAAAAAGGAAAGCGTAAAGAAATGAGAGGGACATAGACAGCCTACAATATACTACTATGTCACTGTATTTGGTTGGTGAGTGGGGTAATATGGGGGGTTGGTGCGTCGTTAGAGGTGGACTACTAAGCATATCACGATCATATTTGAACCAGTAGTCTAATTGTCCAAATACCAAAAACTACTACACTCCAAATTTGAACCCTTCTTCAATTTTATTATCTTCTTAAAGAAAAAGAAATGACAATTAAATATTTATAAATTTATAAATGAAAATAAGGAATTTGAGATGTATTTTAGGTAATTTTACTCATGTCATGTATAAAATGCAAGTGTTTTAATACACAATCTTTTTTGATATACATAACATCTTTCAAATTCATCTTTAATGGTAACATTCCTTATAAAAATATGAAAATATGAGATTCCGTGTGCATACATATGAGTTTATAAATTAAAAATTATCGTTACATTATTCTGTACAAATTTTGAGATATTTTGTTGGATGCTCTAGCATTACTCATACAGAATTTTTCAAAATCTATTACAGTAAAACACATTCATACAATTATACATCTCAGATTTCTTATTTTCTTGCTGTTTATGACTAGAAATTAAAGATATTCATCAAATCACAACTCGAGTGATCAAATATTCAGGAGTAGTAATTTAGTAGTCAACCTTGGTTTTCATGTAACACTTTTTCCTTTTTTATCCTTCGTTTAGGAGCTGTGTGAGAGAAAAAATCTACACCATAAAAACACTCCTCATTTGAAGATCAAAATTATATATTTTGCTTCCAAAATTACATAAAAGAAATCACAGGGAAACATCTACAATATATAAACAACAAATATTCAAAACACGACATAATTTTTTTTCCGCGAAAAACACAAAATAATTCAAGTTCAGCCGATGAAATCAATTCAAAGAGCAGATTGCAACTCTCCCCCCTAAAGTGTATCCTCTTAAAACAAAGCAAATGTGAATTAAAAATATGCATATGGTACCAAAATGCTGCAATTCAAATTCACCTCCTTTTTAAATAATTAGGTTTATATGTCTTACTATCTGTTCATAACAAATTTTGAAGATAATCGAGAATCGACCCATGACCTGAAACGACAAGAGATAAACCCTTAATCACTTGAGCTCAATTCACCTCCTTAGGTTTTGTCTGTCATAAAATAATTTAATTTTGAGCAAAAATGAATTCAGAAAATATTCTAAACCAAAGTATGTATTCTCAAATGTATTTGTTTAAAAAAAATTACGGAAAATTCATTTTCCAAAAATTGACGCATTTCCAAAAAATATTATTTTAAAAAATATTTATTTTCGTGAAGATCAAACAAGCACCAAAGAATCTAAAATATTTTTTCACAAAATCAAACAATCACAGAAAAGACATTTTTTTCAGAAAATATTTTTCAGAGCCCAAACAATCGCAATAAAGGGTTCTACTTGAATTTTTTTTTTTGGGGATTAACACGTGATTTTCAGAGCCCAACTTTTAATGAATTTTGAATAACAGTCTACTTGAATTGTTTGTTCTAATTGAATAACACATGACTTTCAGAGCCCAACTTTTAATGAATTTTAAGGATTTTAAAAGTCATGTGTTATTCAATTCTAACTTTTAAAGAATATCTAAAAGTATGATGTTATTGAATTAAGACTTTTAACAACTTTTAAAAAGTCATTAAAAGTAAAGTGTTATTTAATTTAAACTTTTAACAACTCTTTAAAAGTAGTCTGTTATTCAAAAAGTCATGAATTTGGAATGACAATTATATTTAATGACTTTTAATGACTTTTAACTTAAAATATAACTAGAGATCTAATGTGAAAAGTCATGAGGTTTGGGGTAAGATTTCACAAGACTTTTAAATTATTATTTTATTTTCTTCAATTTCATTTATTTCAGAATTTTGTCATTTCTCTGTCACAAATAGAATATCTTCTCTCTTAAATTATGAACGATGGTTATTATCCCTTTGATTTTTTTTTTTTGTCAAATATTATCTCTTTGAATTAACTGATTTACTTTTTAACTTGAAAGTTTTTAGCTTCTACTATCTTTTTAGTTTTGATTTAAGTTTAATTATTGTGTATTTATTTTGAATGTTAAGATTCTTAATGTTCATATTTACACATATTCATTTGCAAAAAAAACTTATTGAGTCCTTTTTTACTTACCTTTTTTTTTATTTTAAATTTAATTAAATTATACCATTTGATTTTATATCATTTGAATATTTGACGAGTCTAACCAAAGGGATCCCCTTTTGATGTGGAATAAAAACTAGGTTATTGAATTGCGGCTAGGGTTTGTATATAATTAATGCTAGGGTTGATGATGAGCTTCGAGCTTTAATGGCTGTTTCTGTGCTTGAGACTAATCGGTCCTCACAGAGTGCCTACGTATCTCGTTATTGAGAATCAAGCCAAAGACGTAGTTCTAGGATGAGGGGTCTGACCCTTTATATAGGCT
This sequence comes from Heracleum sosnowskyi, assembly GCA_030848705.1. Classification (NCBI taxonomy): domain Eukaryota; kingdom Viridiplantae; phylum Streptophyta; class Magnoliopsida; order Apiales; family Apiaceae; genus Heracleum; species Heracleum sosnowskyi. The sequence goes on from CM061239.1 coordinate 117,991,651, forward strand.
GAGAAGCCTTAGAATTATGGTAGGATTCGGATACTTGGTGGGCAAGCCACCGCCTTGAGGAAGGTTCTAGACTCCTTCCTTGTAGGAATCAGTTTCCATGTTGAAGTAGGTGCCTTGGAGGCTAAGTCATGCAGAAGTAATATCCTTATTTGACTCTTATTGCTGAGCTGGTTATTACCCTTAATATTAATTACGAAATTAATATTTAATTAGGGTTTTGGGCCCATCTGGTGGGCCCCACGTTTTGACCATGTTGGATCTAATTAATGCCATATTAAATGTGTTTTTAGGGCTTACTTTTAGCCCATATCATTTGCCCCCCAACTTCTAGGAAAGCTGATCAGGTTTTCCTTGAAGTTATAACGGCCTTTCTCAAGACTTGGGTCAGGGTTTATCTTGGCACACTAGTGCTTCACGAGTATCGTCTTTTTTGTAAAGCGTGGAGCGACCGACGCATTTATGACGAATGTTAAACGATGCTAAGCGGCACTAAGTAGCCTTAAACGACGCTTAAACAAAGTTAAGCGACGCTAAACGGCAATAATCAGCGCTAAACGGCGCTTAAAAGGCGCTAAACGGCGCTAAATGGCACTAAACGGCGCTATCGGAGATAAATAAAATAAGAAAAATACAAAATAAAAAATCGCAGACTTGACTCGATCATCGTCACGGGTCAGCCGAGCAAAAACCCGTACCGACCGTCGACCTGGGTCGGCCGGGACGCTCGCGGAAGAGCCGGTCGGCTGGAGACTCGGTCGGCCGGAGCGAACCCGCACCGACAGTCGGTTCCGGTCGGCTGGAGCATGCCCGGGGGACCGGTCGGCCGGGAACTCGGTCGGGTCTCTGAAAACCCGTACCGACCGTCGACTTGGGTCGGCCGGAGTGCTGGCGAAAAGGCCGGTCGGCTGGGAACCCAGTCGGCTGGATTTTTTTTTTTTTTTTTTTTTTTTTTTTTTTTTTTTTTGAGACGGATTCTGAAAACCCGGACCGTCCGTCGACCCGGGTCGGCCGGGACGCCCGCGGAAGAGCCGGTCGGCTGGGGACTCGGTCTGCTGTGGCGAACCCGCACCGACGGACGGTTCCGGTCGGCCGGGGCGTGTTCCAGGAGGCCGGTCGGCTGGGACTTCGGTCGGCTGTGGCGAACCCGCACCGACGGACGGTTCCGGTCGGCCGGGATTTATTATTATTATTATTATTATTATTATTTTTTTTTTTTTTTTTTTGGGAAAATAGGAGCTAAAAACCCGTACCGGTGACCAATCTTGGTTGGCCGAAACGTCCCCAGTGGGGCGGTCGGCTGGATGTTCGGTCGGCTGAAGTCATACCGATATCGACCATCGACATGTGGTCCTTGACATCAATGTTGGCCATCTATAGCTTTTTTTGAAGTTTCACTTTGTACCTTGATTCACATCACTAATCCAGTGCTTAGTACTAATCTCCCAATTAAGCATTCCTTAAGTGTGCTTAGCTTCCTAAGCTCGTATGACTGATCTGGTGGAATGTTTTGCCGAACATTCATTTAAATTCTCCGTTTCTTTCAAAATATCATGGGTTTTAACGACTCCTTCCATTCATAACAGATAGTTTTTTCGCTCCCTTTTAGTATTTTAACGACACTTGACCTGTAAATGCGAACCGAGTTGTATTTCAACCTGAGATAACAGGTCACCTTTTTTCTTATAAAAGGAGGGGAGCATCCTTCATTTCTCTTCACTTCTTCACTTCTCAAACTTTCTTAAGTTCTAAAGCTCTTGAGTTCTCTAGCTTTCAAGCTTCCAAGTTCAAGATTCAAGGTTCAAGATGGCTGACAAGCAAGCTGCTGCCCCCCAACTCTCCATGGAGGAGGCTTTCAGAAAAAGGAGCATGGCGCGAACAATGAAAGGTAAACTCAAACTCAAACCTCCTAGATATATTGATCGTCAGTTTGAGTCAACGTTAGATTTGCTCAGCATTATGGGAGAATCATTCCCCAACACCTCGAGCTTAGTTGCTTTCAATAGTCCTTCCAAATTAAGTAAGAAGGATGTTGAGAAGATTAGGAGCACTTACGGCTTTCCGAGTGCAATCAGGGTATGCCTCCCAAATCCAGGGGATAGAACTTGCAACTGGCATCCCGAAAGGATATGCGTCTTGAAAGGAGCATTGGAGGCGGGATTTAGGTTCCCTGTTCACGCATTCATCATCAGGTTCTTAGCAGAACTTCAAGTCCATCCTTGTCAGCTTTATCCTAATTCATGGAGATTTCTAATCATCTTCTTGCTGAGATGCCGCGAGTTGGAAATCCCTTGGAGTACAACCATGTTCAGAAGTATCTTCGCAGTAAAGAACTCTTCTGATTCTAAGCCGGGATGGGTTTGCTTTCAGCTTAGAAACGGGCTTCCTCATATAGTGAACTCTTTCTCCTTCCCAGACTCTCATCATTGCTGGGAGAGGGACTTTGTTGTCTTGGAGTGGGAAGGTGGCGACTGGGGTCACTTCTTTGTTAAGAAATTTGGGTTTGTACATGACAGTTCACATTTTGTGTGCGAGCTTAACCCCAAAGAATTGTCAGATCGTGATAGGCTTCTTGCTGACGATGGCCGTACTCACTATAGAACCATTCTAACTGAGAAGAAGCTTATTGAAGCTGGCCTCAGCATTCTTTCCTTTGAGGGTAACTCTCCCTTCATTATCTTATTATGAACTATGTTTGTTCTTATTCCAATGTTTTCTCTTCATTTTTCAGCTGCTGAGGAGACAGACAACCGTCCTGCAAATCAACCAACCGTCACTAGGCGGATGATGAAGAAAGCCGAGGCTCAACTGGAACCTTCTCGCCGGGAAGTTCCTCAATTCCTGGAGGAAAATAGCCAAGGGGGAAAGAGGTATAGGAATGCTGGTGAAAGTGTTAGAACCCCCTTTACTCCGGACTGGGGCATCTGTGATCAAGATTCTATTTTGGGGAGCACTTCCCTGGCCGTGGCTTGGTCAAGACTTTCTATCACTCCTCCCGATGTCCTGACTGCGACTGCGGGGGACAAAATCGATGAAGCCGAGCGCCTTGGGGCTCAGGGTTTATATCAGGTAGCAACTTGTATACTTATATTTTTTGTTCACTTCGTTGCTATAACTGTCCTACTGACTTCCTCATCGCAGGTCAATGCTTATCTTCAGTCCGCGACTCGTCAAGGTCGAGCCCATCGGGATGAGAATGTAAAATTACAGAGCGAGAGAGCCAAGTTGAACGAAGAGATTCAAGACTTGAACTCCCGAGCCACCCGAGCTGAAGCTAACTGCCAATCTCTTCAAAAGAGTCTCCGTTCTTTGACCAAGAAAAAATCTTCTGAGGTTGACAAAGTGATTGATGCCTATCATAGGTCAGAGAGGTTTTATGAGTTCATAGACAAGCATGACGATGAACTACGGCCCTTCAACATGTCCGTTGGATGGGACAAGGCCGTTGGTGCTGTCAGCCACAGGTATCCTACTGTGGTTAACCCGGAAGATTTCCCTTGCCCTAGCTGGGGTGTTAGTGGTGGAAGTCATGTGGCCCAAGCGTCGGGTTCTGGGGGTTCTCGTAGGCCTTCCGGCTCTGGGCTTAAGAAATGTACCCAAGTTGTCAATTCGGGCTTAGTTTCTTCCCACTCTACTGAAGGAAGAATGTCGAAGAGGGAAGCAGCCGTCAGGAAATCCTTTCCCGGCAAACAGCTACGAAGGAGGTCCGACTCCTCAACCGATACCTCAGAGGAAGAGTATGAGGCAGTGAACAGGGGAGATAAGCAGCCGATGGAAGTGGCGGACGAAGATGAGGAAGGCTCTAGTGATGATGGCTCCCAAGAGGAAGATGATTCTGGTGAGGAAGGCTCCGAAGAGGAGGAAAAAGAAGGAGAGGAGGTTGTGGTCGAATCTGCTGAGGAGTAGATTCTCCTCGTCCAAGGACCTTGCATGGTCTTAATGGCCGCATGTGGCTTTTATCTATTCAGCTTTTATTCCAGGTCCTTCGGGACTTTAACTTAATTCGTGTTTGTAACACAACTTTTAACTTAGCCCTTCGGGGCATCTCTATCCATGCACTCGTTTTCCTTTATTCGTATGTCCATTTATTTTCGGTACTTGGTTATTTTAGACTTATATTTGTCTTGTGCTTGGTACATAATTGAAATCATAGAATCATAGAATGGAAAACAAATGGCATTAATAGTTTGAAAAATGGGCTCGACCCTTACATATGTAATAATATTTTCCTACTCGGGGCAATAAGCCCTGGAATGATTTCATAAAACCTTATTTCTACTTCTACTAGATAGGCTAAAAGCTAAATCCTTATGAGAAAAGCTTAAACATAATAAATCTTCAGGTTCAAAGCATGCCAAGTACGAGGCACTTCGTTCCCATCCAATGTTTCCAATTTGTAGGATCCCCGTCCTAGTGTCTTTTTGACTCGATATGGCCCTTCCCAGTTAGGAGCTAGCTTCCCTTTCTGTCCAACTCCAGAAGCCTCTATTTTTCTGAGAACTAAGTCGCCTTGTCGAAAGAATCTTTCCTTAACCCTTCGGTTGTAGTGGATGGATGTTCTCTTCTGATATTCTGCATTCCGAGCATTTGCCTCGTCCCTAACCTCATCGATTAGGTCTAGGGCAAGCCTCATGCCTTCTTCATTAGCTTCTGGTTCAAATGCTTCCACCCGAGGTGACGCATGCATAATTTCCAAGGGTACAACTGCCTCGGCTCCGTAAGCCAGCAAGAACGGGGTTGCTCCTGTTGTAACTTTACAGGTGGTGCGATACGCCCAAAGGATAGGTAATAACTCATCCACCCAAGAATTTCTAGAACGTTCAACCCTCTTTTTCAGTCCATCAAGGATAATTCGATTGGCTACCTCTGCTTGCCCATTGGCTTGAGGATGAGCTACCGAAGTAAAGCGAAGTTCAATAGCATTCTCCTCACAGTACTTCTTGAACTCTTCGTTGTTAAACTGTGTCCCATTATCCGTCACCAGGATTCGTGGGATTCCATACCTACAGATTATGTTCTCCCAAAAGAATTGGGCAACTTGTTTAGTGGTTATCTTGGCTAGCGGCTTAGCCTCAATCCACTTAGTGAAGTAGTCAATGGCCACTACCAGAAACTTCCTTTGTGCTGAAGCTACTGGGAAAGGACCAAGGATATCCATTCCCCACATTGCAAATGGAATAGGAGAACTGATCGAAGTTAGCATTTCAGGCGGCTGCCTTACGATTGGAGCATGCTTTTGGCATCTTTCACACCTCTTGACATAATCCTGTGCATCAGCTAGCATCTCTGGCCAATAGAATCCCAGACGAGTGATCTTGTGAGCTAGGGCTCTGCCCCCCAAGTGTTGCCCACAGATCCCTCCATGAACCTCTTCCAATGCCTCTTTGGCTTCCTGGGGCCTTAAACACTTCAAGTACGGGATGACAAAAGACCTCTTGTAAAGAAGACCCTCTATCAAAGCATATCTCAATGCCCTTACTGACAGCTTTCGTGCCTCCAAGGCATTGTCAGGGAGCCATCCAGTTTCTAGGTGAGCTTTGATAGGATCTATCCAACAACTCCCCATATTGATTGGTGCCACCAACTTTGAGTTGATGAACGGGGCCTTCAAAACCTGGAAGTAAACACTTCCCGCATAATTCTCTATCTCAGAAGAGGCGAACTTTGACAGGGCATCGGCCTTAACGTTCTCCTCCCTTGGAATGTGCTCCACATAACACTCATCAAACTGAGTCATAATGCCCTTTGCAATCTTCAGGTACTTAGCCATAGTTTCATCTTTGGCTTCAAACTCACCATTTACTTGCGAGACTACCAGCCTTGAATCCCCACAGACTTTGAGATTCTTAACTCTCATTACTCTTGCCAGGCCCAAACCAGCTATCAGGGCTTCGTACTCAGCTTCATTATTAGTAGTCGGGAAGTCCAACTTCAGAGCATACTCGACTATGAACCCATCAGGGCTTTGCAAGACCAAGCCTGCACCACTAGATTTTGTTTTTGATGCTCCATCAAAATAGAGTACCCAATATTCCTTCTGATAAGATTCAAGCTCTTCATCCTTATTCTCAATTCCAGGAGTGGTCACTATCTCCTGCCCCCCGACTTCTTGGTTGCCAATGGTACATTCAACCACGAAGTCAGCCAATGCCTGAGCCTTGATGGCTGTTCGAGGCTTATAAGTGATGTCGAATTCCCCCAACTCAATTGCCCATTTGATCAGCCTTCCACTGGCTTTCGGGCTATGCAAAATACCCCGTAGCTGCTGGTCCGTCAGGACTTCAACCTTATGTGACTGAAAGTAAGGTCGTAGCTTCCTTGAAGCTGTTATCAATGCCAAAGCAAACTTCTCAATGGTAGAATAATTCAACTCAGCTCCATGCAACACCTTGCTCACGTAGTAGATGGGTTTCTGAACCCTGCTCTCTTCTCGTATGAGAACGGCACTCAATGCTTGTTCAGACACCGCCAAGTACAGATATAGGGTTTCCCCAGGGCTAGGTTTGGCCAACAATGGGGCTTTGGTCATGTACTTCTTCAATTGTTCAAAGGCCTCTTGGCTTTCAGGTGTCCATTCAAAATTTCTCACCTTCTTCAATGCCTGAAAGAAAGGCAAACACTTATCACCAGATTTGGAGATGAATCTCCCTAAGGCTGCAACTCGGCCTGTTAACTTCTGCACTTCTCTTATAGAGCGTGGTGGCTCCATGTCTAAGATTGCCTTGATCTTGTCAGGGTTTGCCTCAATGCCTCTCTTCGAAACCATCAAGCCCAGAAACTTTCCAGATCCAACGCCAAAGGCACACTTGGTTGGATTCAACATCATCTTATGGTGCCTCAGCACTTCAAATGCTTCTCCAAGGTGCTTAATGTGATCAGCCGTAAATAGGCTTTTGACTAACATGTCATCAACATAGACCTCCATGGTTTTTCCGATTAGATGGGCAAATATCTTATTCACCAATCGTTGGTAAGTGGCTCCTGCATTCTTCAGTCCAAATGCCATAACAAGATAACAGAAAACACCAAAGTCAGTTATGAAGGATACCTTAGGGATGTCATCCTTGTGCATCTTGATCTGGTTATATCCACTAAACCCATCCATGAAGCTCAACATCTCATGCCCAGCGGTGGCATCTATCAATGTGTCAATCCTAGGTAAAGGGAAACAATCCTTGGGACATGCATCATTCAAGTCGGTGAAGTCTATACACATTCTCCACTTCCCATTCGCTTTCTTGACCATTACAGGGTTGGCCAGCCATTCTGGGAACTGGATTTCTTCGATAAAACCAGCTTCCAAGAGCTTATCCACTTCTTGCTTAATGGCCTCTTGCCTTTCCGGAGCAAAATTTCTCTTCTTCTGCTTTATTGTCTTTCTCTTGGGATCAACATTTAACTTGTGAGTTATGAGTTGGGGATCAATCCCTGGCATATCAGCTGCTGTCCAAGCAAACACATCGCTATTCTTTTGTAAGAATGCTGCCAACTTGCCCTTCAAGGGTTCTTTCAGAGATGCTCCAATATAGGTAACCTTTTCAGGATCGTTCGGCTCTAGAGATATGGGAATCAAGTCCTCTGCTGGTTTCCCTCGGTGTTCCTCATCATTACGGACATCCATATCTTCAATCGGAAGGACCTGCCCCCCGACTCCATCGGCCCTCAGCGCGGCTACATAACAACTTCTCGCCATCTTCTGATCACCCTTTTGTTCTCCAACACCGTTCCGTGTTGGAAACTTAATCTTCATATGATAGGAAGAGGCCACAGCCTTAAACGCATGAAGTCCAGTCCTTCCAAGGATTGCGTTGTATGTTGAGGCTGCCTTAATCACCAAAAAGTTCAGCATCTGAGTCGCCTCTTTAGGTTTCTGCCCAATAGTTACGGGTAACTGAATAGTCCCTTCAACGTTGGACTCTACTCCATTAAACCCGTATATGGGCATGTTGGTGGGGGTCAACTGAGAGTCGTTGTACCCCATCTTCACAAATGCATCATGAAACAAAATATCAACAGAAGCTCCATTGTCTATCAAGACTCGTTTTACTTCTGAGTTTCCAATTACAGGGGTTATGACCAACGGGTCGTCATGGGGGAACTTTACCCCTTCCAAGTCTGAATCATCGAAACCAATTACTACCTCAGTTTTAGCGCGCTTCGGGGCTTCTCCGACAATGTGCATTACTTCTCGGGCATAAGCCTTTCGAGAATTCCTGGTTGTGCCGGCCGCTGTTGGGCCTCCCCAGATCATGTTGATAACTGACCTTCGGGGCTGTGGATTGCGGTCATGAGTGTCATCTCTTCTATTATTATCCCGTCTGTCATTGTCTCTTCTCTGGTTGCCTCGGTCGTCACCCTTGGTGAATTGACTTAGTCTTCCCCTTCTTATCAAGAACTCAATCTCATCTTTGAGTTGTCTACAATCATCGGTGTCATGTCCCACATCCTTATGGAACCTACAGTACTGATCCTTGTTCCGCTTAGCGGGGTCACCCCTAAGTGGCTTCGGCCATCGAAAGTCCTTTTCTTTTTCAATGTCCAACAGGATCTGGCTTCTCGGAGCATTCAACCTGGCATATTCAGAAAACCTTGGACCCAAGCTCTTTTTCGGGGGAGAGTCAGAGTCTTTGCTAGTTCGGGGATACTTGTCCCTAGCATCATACTCTTGCTCCGCCTTTCGCTTCTTCCAACCACCATTATTTCCACCACCTGCAGCTGGGGTGTCAGTTTTCTTCATGCTTTCTTCAGCTTTAATGTACTTCCCAACCCTCTGTTGGAGCTCAGACATGCTCTCAGGAGGGTGCTTAGCCAATGACATCTTGAAAAAGACATCCGTGGTTCCTTGCTGAAGGGCTATCATGGCTACCTTGTTGTCTAGATCTGGTATATTCAATGTCTCCTTGGTGAAGCGCTTGAGATAATCTCTCAATGTCTCATTCTTTCGTTGAGTTAAGTTCATGAGTGAAGCAGAGCTTTTTTCATGTACCCTTCCACTAATGAACTGACTGATGAAGGTCGTGCTCAACTCTCTGAAACAACTGATAGAGTTGGGTGGCAAGCGGCTATACCATCTTTGGGCCATGCCAGCCAAGGTTTGTGGAAACGCCCTACATTTAAGAGCATCAGTGACTGGCTGCAGCAACAGTGCATTCGAAAAAGTTCTCACATGGGTTGCGGGATCGCCCGTTCCATCATATGCCTTGATAGTGGGCATCTTGAATTTCCTTGATACATGAGCGTCCATTACCTCTTCAGTAAAAGGTGGAATAGGATCATATGGATCACCCAGCTGTGTTAAAACACGGGGGTCTGACCTGGGAATCTCTGTCCTTCTAGCTCCTTCCTGCCTTCTTGAAGGTGTTCCTAAATCAATTAAGGGGATTTCCCCTGTCCCTTGATTTGAAGGCTGAGTCTGCTTCCTTTGTTGCTCCATCTCCATGCTTCTTTTTAATTTCTGGATCTCGGCCTCATGAGCCTTTATCCTATCCATGGCAGTCATAGGTGCCCCTCCAGTTGCCCCCCGAGTCCTCCTTCCAAGGGGCTCTTTGCTAGCTCTTCTTCTTCTGGGTGCTTGATCTTGTCCTTCATCAGACGAGTTGTCTTCAGAGTAGGGCCCAGAATAATCCAAGTATCTTCCTTCAGGGATAGGTCCCAATCCTCGAATATATGGTCCCTGATTTGCGTGGCCACTGCCTCCGGTTTCAGGGGGATAGTTGGGCAATCCGTAAGCCGGATTTGTGCTCACAGGAAGCACAGTAGTGGAGATCTGTGCTCCATGGGGAAGGTTATAGTCGAGGGGTGAGACAACCATTTGAAGAGGGTTCGTCTCATTCTGAGGTATGGAAGTTTGGGGATTCGTCCCTTGTGGCTGTGAAACCATCTCCGCGGTGAGTGGTGTCGTCCCTGCTGGTTGAGAAACCACCTCTGTAGTGAGGGGTAACGATCCTAATTCCGTGGTGATTGGAGTAGTGGTAGTGACAGTTGATTCAGTAGCGGTTGTTCTTCGTGTTCTAGCCATGGTTGATGTAAGTTTCCCACAGACGGCGCCAAATGATGTGGAATAAAAACTAGGTTATTGAATTGCGGCTAGGGTTTGTATATAATTAATGCTAGGGTTGATGATGAGCTTCGAGCTTTAATGGCTGTTTCTGTGCTTGAGACTAATCGGTCCTCACAGAGTGCCTACGTATCTCGTTATTGAGAATCAAGCCAAAGACGTAGTTCTAGGATGAGGGGTCTGACCCTTTATATAGGCTGAGAAGCCTTAGAATTATGGTAGGATTCGGATACTTGGTGGGCAAGCCACCGCCTTGAGGAAGGTTCTAGACTCCTTCCTTGTAGGAATCAGTTTCCATGTTGAAGTAGGTGCCTTGGAGGCTAAGTCAGGCAGAAGTAATATCCTTATTTGACTCTTATTGCTGAGCTGGTTATTACCCTTAATATTAATTACGAAATTAATATTTAATTAGGGTTTTGGGCCCATCTGGTGGGCCCCACGTTTTGACCATGTTGGATCTAATTAATGCCATATTAAATATGTTTTTAGGGCTTACTTTTAGCCCATATCACCTTTGGTTGGATTTCTATTTGTATTAATTATTAATTATATAATTTTCTTTTCGTTTAGATTTTGTTGTAAAATTTTTTACTTTACTTAAGAATTCTATTTTCTTAGTTTTAATGTTGTCTTCTCTCTCACGTGCGCTTGAAATTCGAGATGTTTATTTTCTGACATTAAAGTCTTATTGTCTAAAGTTTCTGGGGACACATTGCATATCCTTCGGTTAGATGATAAACCTTTGAAAGTTTAAAATTCCTCTACATACATATATTCAAGATTAAAAATTAAAAATCAATAATTTAATAATAGTTTATATTACAATTGTATATAAAAAAAATATTGGTGAAATATCAATAATTCGATCTTCTTGTTATATAATTTTCAATATAAACGTATTATTTATTACCTTTTTCTATATGTTATGTATTTATAATTTTATATTAATATTAATATAAGTTAACTATCAAAAGTCATTAGATGTAAGCAAAACTCCTCAAAAGTCAATATAAAAAAGTCTGTAAAAGTAATGATGAAATATACAAACTCCATAAAAGTCATTAAAAGTTTATCAAATCAACAAAAATCATTGACTTTTTAGAAGTCAATAAAAGTCATTTAAAATTATAATACAATACCACCCCTTAATCTTTTGATGATTTCCTTAAAGAAAAGTGCTTTATTAATATTTGCAAAACTTTTTGGTTAGCTATTTTAGTGGCATTAAGCTATTTTTAGTTGATTGTAAATACATATTTGGTCTTCCTAGTTGATTTCTTTTTATAGGCGCCAAGTGGTTGGTACACTTAACAGAACACCACCGATTCCAAACAGGCAATTAGCAAAATCTCAAGTGTGTTGTCAACAAACACCATATCTTGTGCCACAACTTAATGTAAGATAACATCCACGTCGAAACCGGAAAATAATATATATCGATTATAGACTTTTATACTCGTGTAACAGGCCGTACTTGCCTTGTTCACTTAAGTATTTATCCCATTCCTCGTTTACAGGAGGCCAAATTTTGCAACAAGCATCTGATTCATGAATGTTAAAATTAAAGAGGACTGTTGTTATACTACATCCAATTTTTATATCATTACATAAAGAGTAAGAGTGTAGTAGACACTAGACAAATCTACTTGTCCCTTAAAAGCCATAGTTTACCATTCAAGAGCTTACTCATGAATGAAGTCCACAGGCTTGTGAAATATCCGTCAATGATGGAGCAAAAAGATAGTCTCTAGTTGGAAGCACCCAATGATCAATATCACTGGGAATTTAAAGAGAACTATACATAAAGATACTTAGCACAGCTCACGCATAACTTGCCACAAAATATTTGGCAGAACTAAAACTACATCACATTAAAAACGGAACACAGTCATTCCTCTCTTTATTTCCCAAAATCAAAGTAATATTCACCTCAATTTAATCAAGATCTCAAGCACTAGTACACTCCATAAAATTTTTAATATGCCAAGGCATATAGATTAAAACTGCATCATACCATAATTGAAGCACCAGTTACACCAGCATTCCTCTCTTCATGTTTCAAATCAAAGTAACATTCACCTCAACTTGAAGATCTCAAGCATTAGCACAGTCCATACCTTTTTTTAATACAGCCAAGCCATATATGAGATAACATATATATGCAACTAAAACTACAATCAACAAAGGAATGATTAGATTTCTCGAAGTCTGGAAGGTCTTGATGATATAATAATTAAGGAAATAAAACTCACTTGGTACAAAGATGTAAAACCAAAGTCTCATACGACTCATTTAGGGTGATCAATCCACAAATACCAAACTTTTTCAACCTATAAACATCAGACTGAAACGGCACAACACCCAATAGGGAATTTTTTTATTAAAACCAAATGTTCTTAAGCTATCTCAAATTTTGAACATATAATTGCAGTCACATATAACGCCACAGTTGTTTCATGCAACATAATTATTGCTAAAAGGAAATTGCAGGCAGAAACAAAAAGAGAAACAAGTGCCTATTATTTCATAAAGGATAATGGTTTATCACTGTTTCTCCAAACTAATGTCCGGCACTTTATATTTTCACTTTAGCGGTGTGTAGCATGTATTATATTTTACTTCGAAGTACATTCCATTTTAAAAAAACCATGATCTGGCTCAATAAGAAAGTCAGTGCCAGACAAGGTAGCATCTACACACTGGTCACCAGATAACAATTTGCATTTTATAACCTAGTCTGTGCGTGCTAATTTATGTAGTCCATAAAAAATTACTGATACCATCTTGAAACTATCCAGCAGTATGTTTGACTGCATGAAAAAGCACACATATTCAAAGCTTTAAGTAGAACCAGTATACTTGTTCATTTGTAAACATAAACAAATATTAAACATCATCAAAATTCAAAATCAAACAAGCAATAAAACAAGAATTAGTAAAAATGTAAAATGATATGTGCCAAATGTATTTGAGATCGTATGATACCTTGTCAACCCGATCCAAGCACCGAAACTCAGTCTGAGGCTTATTCCTAACAACACTATACAGAAGTGTAGGAAAAAATAGTGCTCGGGCCCCAGATCCCACCACAACCCTCTTATATTCCTTGAAATTTGAATATAGGTAAGAAGATATTTCTTTCGTGCAGTTGGACAGTGTCCAGAACTTTAGGCCTTTGGTGCAACATGGAATATGGCCGTTGTCCATCAGAACCTAAACTTTAACAGTTTTCACTGATGGTCAGTAGGCTTTTGTTCATCACGAGACATTTACAGTTTTAATCACTGTTCACCGGGTATTAAGCCGCCAACCTCTTTTCATTATCACCGACCCCCTCTTGACCTGCAGCACCCTCATACAAAATGTTCTTGCAACTTAGACTTCAACCCAATCATGATTTCTTACAACTTTGCAGGACTTATGTTTTTGGTGAATAGGCATATTTGGTTCCTTAAAGTAATAGCTTTTTTCTTTACAATTAGGAATTTATAAAACAGAGTACCCGGTTTTTCTAGTCGATTAACTCTAAAGTTTCCTTTTTTTTCACCCTAAAGATAACTCCAGAAGATACAAAACCAACCAAACATTAGGAACAAAGTATACAACGGAAAACATACGGGTCAGTTTTAATATCAATCAAACATCAAAGATGAAGTATACAAAAAAACTTATGTCACTTCAGTTTTGAAGTCTTAAAATATGAGATGCTAGCTCGAGTTCTCCAATATTTTTCAAATGATCGATTGCGACTTCAGCATACGGAAATTTCAACTTAATACCTTTCTCCACCATTACCCGAGCAAGATTTGCAGCCTCTAGAAAATGCCCGTCTTGGCAAAGCCCAGCCAACAAAATAGAATAAATATCGGTATCAATTGTCAATATGCAACCCAACTTCTCAATTTCAATGTACAAGCGATACCCATCTAGAATCTGACCCTGGGAACAAAGTTTCTTTATCAAAAGGCTTGAAGCCAGGCTATCAGGATGCACAGAAGTAGCTAACATACTTCTGAAGACCTTCTCCGCATGTGGAATTTTTTCAATCCGCATCAAGGACACTACTAAAGAACTATAGCACTCGGTACTAGAAACAAAACCCTCTCCCACAACTCTGTCAATGAGTTTATAAACCTCATTTAGATGCCCCTCTACACAAAGTCCATTAATTAAAGTACTAGCTGTGACCCTATTAGGTACAGAACCATTGGCAACCATTCTATCCAAAATCCCCAATGCCTCCACGGACTTCCCATTTTCACAATAGCTTTGTATCACAGACGTATACGTAATAACATTCGGTTTACTCTCACCGCCTTCTTTCTCCATCTCCCCCAACAACTGCAATGCCTTCTCCAAATCCCCAAACCTACAAACCCCATCAAGAAGCGTAGAATACATCACCCTATTCGGCAAACACCCATGATCCCGCATAACCTTAAACAACCCACACGCTTCCTCCAATCTATCACCCTCAACAAACCCCTTAGTCATTGCAACATAAGTAATCATATCCGGATAAAGACCAACAACACTCATTTCCCTCATCAACCTACCCGCTTCATCCATATCACCCTTATCACAAAACAACCTAATAACCACATTATACGCCAACGTATCGGGTTCACAACCAAACTCCTTCATTTTCCTCAAAACCCACAAACCCTCATTCGCAAGCTTACCCTCTCGACACAAATTCAAAACCACTTTAAACATCTTCACACTAACCAAACACCCCTCTCTAAAAAACCCCTCCATAACATCATTAATAACACAAGGATTCAACTCAATTCTCAACAAGTTACAAACTTTATTATACATATAAGAAGTGTGTCTATAATTAGGCTGATGGGCAGCCCAAATAAAGAATCTTACACCCAAAACAGGTTGATTAACAGCACATCTTTTTACCACCTGAGTAACACATGAACTATCTAACTGAACCCTAATCTTGCTTAAGCTTCTTTCAATGTTGGGCCCATTTTGTTGCAATTGGGTCCAATACTGATCAGCAGATGATGAGAAAAATTGGCTTCTTGTAAATGCAAAAATGGGGTTTTTGAAATTAAATGAGGATGTGATGGATCTATATAAAAGGCTCATTTTTTAAAACAGGCCTCAATTAAGACAGGATTTATATGAAAAACTGTGTGTATGGATGTACCTTGGAGACTGAGAAATAGACACAGCAGCTTCAATGGGGTCGATTCTTCAGAGCTAAGAGCTGTAATACGACTATTTTACCATCAAAGATCAGTACTTTTAGGTTCGGATTAAATATCAAATTAGTTATTTAACTAGAGGTCGTATATCATTTTATTTATCAATTTTAACAGGGTTTTATTTGAATTTTAAGTCAAAATAAATATTAAACATTTCTAAATATGTGATCGAGAAATAAAATAAATTTTTCGAGAATTTTATACATTTTTCTTGGATACCACCATAACCAAACGAAAATTAATGAGCTCTATTATTTTAAATAATATATTTAGATTTTTTAAAATTATTTACTATTTATTTTTAATTTTATAGTTATTTTTTTATTTTAATTAAAAATAAATAGTAAATAAATTAAAAAAATTCTAACTATATTATCTAAAATACTAGAGTTCATGATTTTTTATTTGGTTATGGTAGCATTGATGAAAAATGTATAGAACTCAATAAAAAATTATTTAATTCTCGATCACATATTTAGATGTACTTATTTAATATTTATTATGACTTAAGTTATTCAAATGAAATCCCATTAAGATTAGGGAGTAAAATGATATACTGTCAACACTTAAATGACAAATTTAATATTTAACCCTTTTAGGTTTTGCCGAGTACGGGTTTTATTTTTTTGACTATCATTCGGTCAATTTTACCACATCTTTCAAAATATTATAATTATTAGACAATAAAAACAAAGAAATATATTTCACGTTGAAAAGTTATTTTTATCATAATAGTTCTCTACGAGATAAATGTAATATTTTTATCACTAGTAGTTCAAAATATTTCTTTAAAGTGTGTTATTTCATATTTTCTGGATAAATCCATTCATCCATTCTATATATAATAGAAGAACAATGGGATAATTTATGGGTATTTGAGCTAATAAACCCCCGTGAAATTATCATTTTACCCTTACATGTTACAAAATTACATGACATGTCACTGCTCTATTTTAGTCAGGGATCGTGTTAACGGAGGAATTTGGTGATAACAAATTTCGGGGAATTGCTGGAATAACGAATTATGATGATGGAGGATTTGGGATTTTTGGATGTTTGGGGCTGGACTTGAAAGGTGTCTCGACTTGTTAGATGTGTCGGATCCTATTCCAAGATGCATGCGTACCCTGTTTATATATAGGGATCAAGCCAACGCAGTTCTGTGATAGGATAGTATTTTTAATCCCTGTGATTGTTAAGGGATATGTTGAGATAAGTTGATTTTATCTTTTTAGAGTTATATTAGCGTTGAGATTCTTTCCTGATTTGAAAGAATCGTTTGGAGATATTTTTTAGTAATTGATTGATTTAGATTGATTGTTTCCTCGTTTCAGAGAGAGGATATTACTAAGTGGTTAAACAATTAATCATTATTAGATCAATATTGGGAAATTAGGAGATAATTGAGGCAACCAAAATTATGGCGTAACAACTACCCCCAGTTCTTCAGTGCAGCTTGATGGGCTGGAGAACTAAGCGTGCTTTGATCTTCCGAATTTCCTGAGTCAATGAAACAACTAGGAGTAGAAGATTAGCAGATAGTATGAAGAAGATAATTACCCGTAATATGCCTGTAAAATCGAGAGAGACAACATGCGAGATGTGAGAAGAACATATGTACAAGTAACTTTGTAAGTGTAGGAGAATGAGAATAAGATAATTACCTCGCCTTCTTATACACTCATGCAAAGCAGAATTTAAGAAAAGGGAAGAGTAACCTCGCCTTCTTATACACTCTATGCAAAACAGAGTTTAAGAAAAGGGAAGAGTAACCTCGCCTTCTTATACACTCTATGCAAAACAGAGTTTTAAGAAAAGGGAAGAGTAACCTCGCCTTCTTATACACTCTATGCAAAACAGAGTTTAAGAAAAGGGAAGAGTAACATCGCCTTCTTATACACTCTATGCAAAGCAGAGTTTAAGAAAAGGGAAGAGTAACCTCGCCTTCTTATACACTCTATGCAAAACATAGTTTTAAGAAAAGGGAAGAGTAACCTCGCCTTCTTATACACTCTATGCAAAACAGAGTTTAAGAAAAGGGAAGAGTAACCTCGCCTTCTTATACACTCTATGCAAAGCAGAGTTTAAGAAAAGGGAAGTGTAACCTCGCCTTTTTATACACTCTATGCTAAGCAGAGTTTAAGAAAAGGGAAGTGTAACCTCGCCTTCTTATACACTCTATGCAAAGCAGAGTTTAAGAAAAGGGAAGTGTAACATCGCCTTCTTATACACTCTATGCAAAGCAGAGTTTAAGAAAAGGGAAGAGTAACCTCGCCTTCTTATACACTCTATGCTAAGCAGAGTTTAAGAAAAGGGAAGTGTAACCTCGTCTTCTTATACACTCTATGCAAAGCAGAGTTTAAGAAAAGGGAAGAGTAATCTCGCCTTCTTATACACTCTATGCAAAGCAGAGTTTAAGAAAAGAGAAGTGTAACCTCGCCTTCTTAAGAGGTAGAACTCTCTTCTTGGTGAGCTTTCCGGAAGTACGGATAAGCACCTCGGAAGTACGGGTTTACCAAGGTACTCCAAGCAACACCTTCCACAAAGAAGGGCCTTCAAAATAATTCCAAGCAACACCTCCATAAAGAAGGCCTTAAAAAATAATTTCCAAACAACACCTTAAAGAAGGGCCTTCAAAAATAATTCTAAAGCAACACCTTAAATAAGGGCCTTCAAAAATAATTTCCAAGCAACACCTTAAAGAAGGGCCTTCAAAAATATTAACATCTTCAATAGAGGGTCTTCAAAAATAATTTCCTCTTCGAAAGAGGGTCTTCAAAAATATTATCCTACTCGAAATAGGGTCATCAAAAATAATATCCTTCTTCGAAAGAGCGTCTTCAAAAATATTATCCTACTCGAAATAGGTTCTTCAATAGAGGGTCTTCAAAAATAATTTCATCTTCGAAAGAGGGTCTTCAAAAATATTATCCTACTCGAAATAGGATCTTCAAAAATATTATTCTCCTTGGAAAAGAGAGTTTTCGAAAATATTACCCTTATCAGATGAGGACCTTCCACACTTATTTTTTTCCATGCACGAGCTAGTGAAGTAATCAAATCATGTGCTACGAATATTGCATCACAATTCTTTAACATCTCCATGATTCAGATTCTGCTCAGATATGTTTTTTAACTTTTTGGCCCTGTAAACGATATTTTTTTGGAAAACACAAAACATGAAAGTTGCAGGAAACGAAAAGAGCTTTCCGATGATATATGGCTCGTCAAAAACGGACTTATAACGAATCGAGAATCAAATAAAACGTCTGCTGATTAACTTCTCAATACTGAAAAACGGGATCTGATTATGTTTTGTGATTTCGAGAATAGATCGAAACATAATCTCAGAAAACACCAAGAACGAAAGTTGTAGGAAATCACAACAGCTTTCCGGATCATAAAAAATCATCAAAATCTAACATGTAATAAATTTACTACGAATTTTATAAGAGAACTTATTTGTACGGACAAAATCATAAGAAAACTTATCTTTATTTTGAATAGAACCACGAACCACCGCCTCCATCGTTCTGCTCCTCCATTAAAGCCGCTCCAGATCCATAATAACCCCCCATGCGTATTGTATAGATTGATTGTCCTCCACAATCAAAAAGTATCCCCTCATTCTAGCGCCAATTGTTAACGGAGGAATTTGGTGATAACAAATTTCAGGGAATTGCTGGAATAACGAATTATGATGATGGAGGATTTGGGATTTTTGGATGTTTGGGGCTGGACTTGAAAGGTGTCTCGACTTGTTAGATGTGTCGGATCCTATTCCAAGATGCCTGCGTACCCTGTTTATATATAGGGATCAAGCCAACGCAGTTCTGTGATAGGATAGTATTTTTAATCCCTGTGATTGTTAAGGGATATGTTGAGATAAGTTAATTTTATCTTTTTAGAGTTATATTAGCGTTGGGATTCTTTCCTGATTTGAAAGAATCGTTTGGAGATATTTTTTAGTAATTGATTGATTTGGATTGATTGTTTCCTCGTTTCAGAAAGAGGATATTACTAAGTGGTTAAGCAATTAATTATTATTAGATCAATATTGGGAAATTAGGAGATAATTGAGGCAACCAAAATTATGGCGTAACAGATCGAATCTGTGACATTCGCTAAATAAGCCATTCATATAACCATTGAGCTACATGATTCTTTTTTATTTTGAGCTAAAAATCATATGACATAAACCTCACATATTTTTTATCATATATTTATTATTATTTAAATTTTTGAGTAAAAATTAAGATAATTTATAATATTTATTAAAATTTATTATTTTAATACTTAAAATATCATACAGAATCATATATTTTGTATATGTATCGATAACTATATTTTTGTATATATTTTGTATATTATTATTTTATTAAGTTTTAAAAACAATATTATGTGTGATGTTTTTTATCTTTCTTTTAACTAAACAAATATTTTGTATATGTATCGATAATTATAATATATTCTATTTTTTTGGATCAGAGTCAAACTTTTCTTGTACTACGCAATATATTTGAATTATTCAAATATTTAATATATAAAATGTATTATTAAACGTTGATATAACATAAATAATATATTACAAGTAGTTTATTTAAATATTTATGAATTATTTATTTTTAAATTAATGAAATTAATGTTAAAACATATGTAAAAATTATACAATAATTTAGGTACGGACGATCGGTCACTTCGAGGTCGGGGAGACTCCGAACATGAACTCATTCGTCGAACCCGCCTCAATCCTCGAACGAGGATTACTTTATTTATCGCACAATAATCATTGTTAAATAGCACATATTGATAACATGTATACATTATATTTATAATTATTTGTTCTTATCTATACTACAAGTATAGAGTCAATGTGATGCATACGACATTCATATTCTTCTTATTTTACATTTGTATTTAATTTGTTTGAAGTTCATCTTAAATTTGAATAGTTTTATGTGATTGTTGAACTTAATGTTGAATTGACGTGTGTGTTTCTGTTTGAGCGTGATTAAATTGTGTTTTAAGAGTTTTGTGTTTAACAATATTTTAAAAATATATTTAATTAAAATTGTTGTTTTTTAATAAATTAAGGTCAAGTTGCAAAAGAAAAGGGACTAAAGTGCAAATATCAGAATATGAATGTCGTATTGACCGACCGACTACCAAACTAGATTTTGAATAAAATTATTGTTTTTAATAAATTAAATAAAATAGTAAAAAATAAAAGAACTAAAGTACAAATATCAAAATATGAGAATCGTACCGACCGACTATCAAACTTTCAATGTTTCAGTTTTAATAATACAGTATAAATGGATATATATAATAGAAGTGACTAGATTTATAATTAGATTGGATGCATTAGATATACTAGTTTTTATGCCCGCTACGCATGGGTTTTTTATTTTTTAAAAGTCCCAAAACAATAAATGTATGGTGAGGTTTATTGTTATCCAGTTATTCGTCATAAGAAATTCTTACTCTCTTTTTTTCTTTTTTCTTTTTTCATTTATTTTTGAAGGTGTCATCTGTAAGTAGTAAAATGTATGTCTTCAATGAAAATGAATTTCTTCTCCCACATTAGAATAAAATAAAATAAAAGAAAGAGTTGTACTTCAAATTTTTGTATTAAATGTTCCTCGCTATCGCCTTGCGACGATACCTAGATTTTTTTAATATAAAAATATTAAAATTTAATTTTTTGTTAAATGAAGGATATTAAGAACAATATTAATTAGTTATAATAAATATATTTGTATTAAAAATTTAAAATAAATTTAATATGATTAACTTCTCGGTATCACCACCAAGATTTTTAAATATTTCTTACTTAAAAGTAAAATCCACAAATTGATAAAAAGATTACTTTGAAAGGCAAACTTAATACATCAGCAAATTCATACATTTTTAAGATCTTAACTTCAACATAAATTTCCTTTCTACGCTTTCCATGGTTTATATTATAAATTTTGTTTTAAAATTAAATTTACTTTCTATTACATTATTTTCCTTTATGAGAGATATATAAATTGCTATAATTTCCTTAAACTATTTGTTTAAGTTAATGGCATAGCTCATTACTATACAAACATTCATGTTGGATGAAATTAATGGGAGATAAAGAAAGTAGAAGAAAACATATGAAAACAAAATTAAGACTTAAATGTTATTAGTGATAAGTGACCACTAATAACATATGGAAACAAGAGTGAAAAGCACTTTGTGTACCCAAAGTTTGAGGTTTGAGCACTTTGTGTACCTGTAGTTTAGAATCTAGCAAAAAGCATGCTGCAGTTTCAGTTTTCTTGCCAAATGCATACTTCCGTTAAATTCTTCCTAACCACCGTTACATGTATAAGCTTTTATAGAAAAGGAGGGTAATATAGTACTTACATGATCTGTACCAAAGTGTGTGTCTGGCGGCAAAATTGCTCGATCATTACTATAGCTCTCATATTAATTCCTCTCTTTAATTCTGCTCTGCCTTTTGTCTTAATGCCTTGGTCTTTGAGAGAATCATCGTTTAATAATGCATATTTGCCAGCTGAATGTCCCAATTACACTAGTAAGTAACGATTTCATTGATTTGTTTTCAATTTTTTTTAGGGTTTGCATGTTCTAGGTATTTACCTCTGCATTTTCTGGCTTGTATGTTCATGGGTATGTCATTCTTGAACTGTTTTTGCGAGTTTGTTCTTTAATTTATAATAAATTGTGCAGATTGGGATTTATTTACAATAAGGATACACGGTGGTGGTGAGTTTAATGCATCATCCGGAGCTTATGTTGGTGGGACTTATAGGTATGTTGACAACTGTGATGTTGATGAGATGTCTTTCTTAGAGGTTGCTACCATGTTAAAAGAGCCTTTTGGTCATCTAGGTTATTGTGAATTCTCATATAAATTGCCAAATGTTGATGGTTTAAACTCAATAAGAACTGATAATGATGTACTTGTCATGTGTACAAAGCTTGATTTGTCTAGATTGGTATATGTGTATGTTGTGACTGTGAATGTAGAATACACTCAAGAGTTCCAACCCTCTCAACAAGCCAGTTTAGAATATTTGGATATCCCTAATGTGGATGGGTTGGATGATGAAGAGATAGATGTAATGTTACTTGAGAATTTAGCACAACAATATGACATGGTAGAGGAAGTGGAGAATGAGGCAGTGGTTAATGATCAAGCAGAGGTGATTAGTGATGTTGAAGAAGGAAGTTTTCATGATGACTCTTCTAATGTCGATAGTACAGATGATGAGGTGTGTGCTGTTAGAGAGAAAAGAAAGATATGTAAAGAAATGAAGGAATCTGGTGCTGCTAATCTTGGAGGAGGTGATTTTATTGCGGGATGTTATTCTAATATTAGTGATGATGATTATAATAGTGAGAAAGAAAGGATGGCTGACAATAGTACTGATGAAGATACTATTTCTTTTCCTGTGTTTGATGAGAAAACAGAGATGAGTGATCCTAAATTTGAGATAGGACTGTTGTTCCGTAATGGTGATTCACTTAGAGCAGCAGTGAAGAAACATGCTATAATGCATAGGAAATCGATTGTTCAATGTAGAAATTATGGCAAAAGGATCAGGTATGTTTGTAAGGGAGAGGGATGTGAGTGGAAGATATATGCAACTCCCTTGAAAGACACTAAGACATATCAGGTGAAGACCTATCTACGCACTCACAGTTGTCCACCAACGTTTAAGCAGAAATTTATGAATTCTAAATGGATTGCAGAGTATTATGAAAATGAAATTAGAATGAATCCTACTTGGCCACTTGCTGCATTTCACAAGAAAATTGTAAATGATTGGGGTTGTGAGGTTAGCAGGTTTGCAGTAGGGAGAGCAGAAAAAAAGGCTTTAAAAGTGATAAGGGGCAACCATGAAGCACAATATGGTCAATTATGGGATTATATGGCTGCAGTTAAAAAGGCAATGCCAGATAGCACAGTTGAGCTAATGCTAGAGAATGAAGAAATTGGTCTTCAAGGCAGGAGATTCAAAAGAATATATGTCTGTTTAGGACCCTTAGAGAAGGGTTTTACAGTGGGATGTAGGCCTCTTATAGGGTTAGATGGATGCCACTTGAAAGGTCCCTATGGTGGCCAACTTTTAACTGCAGTTGGCTGTGATTCCAATGATGGAATGTACCCTATAGCTTGGGATGTTGTTGAAGTAGAAAACACTGAAAGTTGGAATTGGTTCATTCAGTTGCTGGCTAATGATGTGAATATAATCAATTCTGGTGGTTGGACATTTATATCAGATAGACAGAAAGTAAGTACTCTTTTAAAGTATCTAATTGTCACTGTACCAATATTCTTAGATATGTAAAAGTAGTGACTTATGAAAATTTGTGGAAGGGATTAATCAATGCTCTTACAACAAATGTACCAAATGCAGAACATAGGTTTTGTGTAATGCATTTGTACAGGAACATGTACAAGGATCACAAAGGAGTTGGTTGTAGATCATTACTATGGCTTGCAGCAAGAGCAACCACTGATTACATGTTCAACAAACACATGACTGAGCTTAAAAAGGTAAAAAATACTTTGTACTATATTTATGCATTTATATGACAATTATTTCATTTGTAAAAATACATGACTTCAGTTTTTTTGTACTAGTTGTCCAAAAAATGTCATGACTGGTTAATGGAAAAACCAACATCCCAGTGGTCTAGATCAGCATTTAGGACAACATGTCTCTCTGATATGTTTGTGAACAACCACTGTGAGGTGTTCAACAATGCCATAAGAGAATATAGGGATCTTCCTATTATTAGCCTACTACAGGGGTTGCATAAGAGTGCCATGAAAAAAATTCAAACTAGGAGAGATAAGATGGCAAAAAGTTATGCTTTAAACCCTATTTGTCCAAATGTAATGAGGAAAATCAACAAGTAAGTGCTCTCTTGTGTTTTTTAATTCAGTACATTCCATGCCACTTTATTAAATTATAGTTTACATTTGTAGGGCAATGGGTTTCACCACTGGTTGTGTTGTTCAATGGTCTGGTAAAAGCAAGTACTTGGTCACAATGACTGAAGGGGGGCATGAAATAGTTGTTGATCTTGATGCCAAAACATGTGCATGTAGAAAATATGATCTAACAGGCCTCCCATGTTACCATGCTTGTGCTTGCATCCATTGGAAAAATTTGAACCTGGCAGATTACATACACAATACATATAGCAAAGATATGTACTTGGCATGTTATGAGCACACACTTGAGCCCATAACTAGTGAACAATATTGGGAGAAAACAGAGATCCCTAGTCCACTGCCACCAGTGATCAAGGTACAACCTGGAAGGCCCAAAAAAGTTAGGAACAAAAAGAATGATGTTCCTCTTGATCCAACCAAACTTAGAAGGACAAATACCAATGTTTATTGCAGTCATTGCAAGGGAAAAGGTCACAATGCCAGAACATGTGATTCTAAGGTATATTAATTAATGTTTGTCCTGTTTTTCTTCAATATAAACTCACTAATGACAGAATATGTTTTTATGCAGAAAGATGATCAAGCCAGTAATGCAGCTCCACCAGAGAGCCACAAGAAGAAAAAAAGCAAAAGTTGTGAAGTCTAAAGGGAAGCAAGTTGCTAGTAAGGAAAACAACACAATGCCTAATTCTAATTCAGAGGAAGCAAGGTCAAATCCCAATGGAGAGGAGATCAATATTCAGAAGGTACAAGGGTATAGCCAAGGAGGAATATTTACATCTTATTCTCAGCCTGCTAGAATGGAAAACACAACCTTAGGTATCCAACCTCAAAGGTTCATGGTTAGGGGACAATATGTTACAACTTTAAAGCAGATTGAGGCAGAAGCTAATGCAAGAAAGGCACAAATGAGTTCAAGGCCTCCATGGAGGTTGTGAAGTTCATGTTAAAGATGCAAATGATGCAGTAGAAACTGAGATATTAGTTTTTGGGGGAAATTAGTTTTTGGTGGTAATTACTTTGGCCTAGTACAATATTTTTGGGTACAATATTTTGTACAAAACTTTAAGGCAGGATGGTTATTAATGTAACAGTTTCTACTGCATAATTTTAATATTAATGGAATTACTCCACCAGTTATTCAACTATGACCATTATTTTGGTTTTCACATCTTTGAATGCCTTGAAACTATGTTATTTGACTGTTACAACCAATGCATGTCAAGGGGGTTCAGACTCAATTTAATGTTTACTCCACTTTATAAACACACACTTAGATCACTATATTCTACACAAAATAATCAAGTTACATTTTCATCTTGTATTTAGTCATGGCCGCGTGGAGCAAGCCATCATCTGATAGGGTTCTTAAGGTTAACTGCAAGGGAGTGTTTGACAGGGTCCAAAGAAGGTGTGCTGTGGGTTGTATCATGATGAACAACAGAGGGCAATGGGTGAAGGGGAATGCTGGTATGATGGGGTTGATGGTGCCATTAGCTGCTGAACTATGGTCCATCTTTTATGGACTAAAAATGGCTTGGGAGAAGGGAGATGTGAAGTCTGTTTTTATTAAATCGGATTGTGAGGAGGCTGTGAACGAGGTCAATCATCCAGACCCAAACTTTTGGTTGGCTGATCTAGTGGTCTTGATCAACAACCTACAGAATGAGGATTGGGACTCATGTATTGTGGTGCATGTGGACAAGTCTTGCAATGAAGCAGCCACAACTTTTTCAATGAGTCAACTCAATGCTCATGGTGGTCTTGTGGAGTTTGATGAGGCCCCTGGTTTTCTCCAATCAGTCCTTGCTGCAGATCTCATGTGATCACTCAAGTTGCACTATAGTGATGTTTATCTTACATTGTCATTTCAGTTTCTACAACTTCATTGTCATCATTTGTAATGCATTTCAATTCAAGTTTGCTAGTGTTTATTACTCTGTTTTGCTTTATCTTTACCAAAATACAAATCAAACAAGAATTGCAAACAAGAATTGCAAATACGATCAATAAAACAAAAACAACAATCTTATTCATTGCCAAGGAAAAGATTTACAACTAATCTTCAGTTCCATAATGACCAAAGCAAAGAAGAACAAGAACAATTATGACAAAGAAATTAACACAAATCCATGGGCTAATTCCTACTCCACAACAACTCTCTTTCTCTTTCTCTGTCTCTTTTTCTTGCTGCAATAACATCACTTTTTCCAGCTCCTCTTCATTCCTCTGTATTCTTCTCAGCAATCCTAGTATGACAACACGTCCACGCTCACAAACTGGAGGATCGACCCATCGGAAATACTTACAACCCCGTCTACCATTAACACATCTCACAAATCTCCGACCGGCATTGTTCTCGGTCCAAGCAGTCCGTTCTACTACCAACATTCGACATACACAATATTCATCCATTTATTCAACACAAAAGACTCAATTAATAATTAAGGTTTTCAATTTGGGGAAGAACGCAGTGTAACAGTTATGCCCTCTGATAGAATATGTATACATAATATGTATATAGCCGTTTGTAAATACCATTTACATGTATGCCCTCACGGTGTTAGGAAGAATTTAACGGAAGTATGCATTTGGCAAGAAAACTGAAACTGCAGCATGCTTTTTGCTAGATTCTAAATTACAGGTACACAAAGTGCTCAAAGCTCAAACTTTGGGTACACGGTGCTTTTCACTCAGGGAAACAATTGAACATATAGAATAAAATTGAACATTTAAGAAACCTAATAACATTTATTTAAGTCATTTTTCAGAATTATTATATTTTTATACTTTACATTATATTCTTACACATGATATCTAGAACACTAATGATTGATTTAAGATATATTTTGCTATCTATAGATATATTTTGCTATCTATAGATATATTAAAAGTATAATTCTAACTGTAAGTTGTTTCTGAATTGATTTAGTTACTAAAATAATAATAAAAGCAATTTAACTTTAAAAATATTTTTGATAGTTAACGAAAATTTTAACTCTCTTTTTTTTTACAAAATTAAAAATTTCAACCTTTTTATGACGATTGAAATAACAATTTAAAACCTACACATTTGGTTCCTTATACGTGGTATGATAATAATCTTGGGATACAAATTCAAGTGTTTTCTGTCAATTGAGAAAATGAAAACAAAATATATTTCTTATATTATTGTAAAATAGGGATGACCTTTAGATTCAAATATAGATAAATCAAATGAAACATATCCAAAAATAATAAAACAATTCATTATTTGGAAAAAGACCTTGCAAATGCAAATACAACATCTTCAAATTTTATTCACAGAAACACACTGTAAAAGAATGGAATTTTTAATCACAATTTGGAGTTAAAATGCCCAAACTATCACTTCTCAACAAATTGACCCTTATTATCACAGATTAACGCAAGTTATATATACGTTGATACTTTTTTTTTAAAATTCTTGTTGTTCTCTGTTGGGTCTGCAGCATTGGGTCAGGTGGGCTGCTCTTTTCAGTTTTTTTAATGTGAAGAAACGCAACAGTAACATGCGTGCACATTTTCCTGTTTTCCCAATACACGCAATCACAAATTGCGTTTTCAAAAAGAGTTTTTTAATTTACAGAAGAAACACATTATTTAATTGCGTTTTCAGGAAACACAAGTTTGACTTGCGTTTTTATGTGATACAAAAAGGGTCATATTTCAGAATTGTGATACTTTAGATCATTTTACTATAAATTGTGATAGAAAGAGCCTTTACCCCTCGTTGCATTACTTGTAGCCACTAATCAAATAGCAAGATAAAGCGGTGATACTCCTACTATAGGCACTATCAATTTAGCCTGCTACGCGTTGTTATATTTTAATTTTTTTTTTCTTTATCCAATTGATTTAATATAAATTTAAAATTATAATTTTAGTTTCATTATAAATTTATTTTAATTTTTTTATAAAATATTTAAAAATACATTTTAAAGTAAATTAAATATATTTTTATAATTGTTTTTTAGTGATATAGTCTAAGAAATTTTTGGTCAAATTTTGATAGATTTGAGATGGAGATAGTAGTGATGAACGGTGAAACATTAATTTTTTAATGTAGTATACATTAATATCAAATTTCTCTATTCTTTTTTAAATTGGATTCTTACACTCATAATAGTATGCCAAAATTTATTTATCATTTTAATTAGATGATAATGAATAATTAAATCTTTATATATAATAAACGTAAGGGAAATATCATCCAAAATTTTGATAGTCGGTCCATGTATGACCACCATACGACTAAAATAATAAAGACCGTTAGATATTAAATAGATAGATAGGAACCGTTAGATATAATATTAGAAAGTATATTTGATTAATAGTAAGATTATATTTAAATACTAAAAAGGGTATTTTGATCATTAAAACTAATTATAATTGAGTTTTCTATATTGAATACCATTTTCTATGTACGACCATGATGACCCAAATAATAAGGACCGTTAGATCTTAAATAGATAGATGCAGATCTAATATTAAAAAGTTTATTTGATTAATAGTGGAATTACATTTAAATATTAAAAAATGTATCTTGATAATTTAAATCAAATATAATTGGATTTTTTTATATATAATAGAAACAAATATGTAAAAATTCGTAACTTTTTTTAACTACAATTTATGAGTAGTTACAGTTAGATAATAATCGTTAGACCAAAGATCAAGATATCGATTTATATTAGTTACAATATTATAAAATTATTAATGTAATGCTCGTGTATACCATGAATAGCAATAATACACGTAGACCGTATGTTATAAGAGACGTATGAGAAATTCTGGACATGAATTGCAAATTTTACTGTACAAATTACAACACTTTTTTTAAGGGACATAACAATTTGATTCATCCAAAATATATTATATTATTTTACATATAACAAACGTAAAAGGATAATATCAAAATATTATTAAAAATTGAGAGTTTCATATTTATTAATGATAATTTTGAATGTAATAATTACATAGAACTCATGAGATTAATCTCAGCATATTTATATTTTGATTTGTTTATAAATTAGGAAAGTGACTAATTAGATAGTTAATATATTTCACTCAAATGATCAATTATTGTTTCAGGAGTCGGGATCTTTATTCTCATACTCATCACAAACTAAAAAATTTAAATTTTGAATCACCACAATAACATATTAATATTACCTATTTCAAAAATTAACAAAGAACTTTAATATTGAATCATATAAATTTGAATAAATCTAAATAAAATATATGTGTTTTGAACAGGATAAACGCAATACGAAATAATTTATCCAAAAATATATACTTATATATTTTATCCATAAATTCCGTCGTCACGGTATAATACCATAAAAAAATCATTAAACTTTAAAATAAATAAATGAGAATCGTGAGATGTTCGAACTAAATCGACAACGTATCAAATATAAAAATCAACATTTTAATCTATTATAATATTTAAAAAAAACCTAGAGTTTTGATCGTTAAGGAATGATAGTACTACAAAAAAGTAAAAACCAGTGGATCTTAAAGAAAATACATGAGAAACTTTGAATATAATGTCAAGTAATATTTTATATTTTAATCGATAAATTATTTTCTCAATAGTCCAAGGTTCGGAATTCGTCAACAATACATTAAAAAATATTTTAGAATTATAAATATTAATAAAATTAAAAATTAAAAAACTAAAACAAAAATAAGTACTTAAAATATAATTATGAATTAATATAATAAAAAATATTTGTGCAGTGCACGGGCTATAAGCTAATATTAAAAATACCAAAAGGGGTATTTCGATAATTTAAATTAAATATGTGAAAACTTTCTAAATCGAATAGAATTTGCAATGTAAAAATTTGTCACTTTTTTCCATCTTTAGTTTTGGGGTAGTTTTAATTGTAAAAAAATTGTTAAATCATCACTAAATTGAAGATTACTTTGTTAGATCTTAAAATCAAATAGATGAAAGCCATTGGATCTAATACAATAAAGTGTATTGGGTTGTTAGTAGAACTATGTTCAAATAATAAAAAGAGTATTTTTTATAATTTAAATCAAATATAAATAAATTTCTTAAGTTGAATATAATTGTTAATGTAAAAAGTAGTCACTTTCCTTATTCTTTAGTTTCAGGGTTGTTTTAATTGAAAAAGAATTGTTAAACCATCATTAAATTAAATAATATTTTGTGGGTTTTTTGTGTGCCGTAAATCGTTCAAATCTGATTTTTAGAATTCAATATACAACACAAATAGTTATTTGAGCGTCTAAAACCTAATAAATAAAGTCTAAAAATTACTAACATAAAAATATTTAAAAAATACAATTTAATATAATTATAGATATTAAAATAACAACCGTGTGTTCCACGGATCATAAGCTAGTATATTTAATAGGTTAATGTAAACTTTGTTTTTGTTTGTACTCACTCGTCATTCTCAGCACCTTTAGTATCAAATGTTAATATCAATCTCTATTTCACTACTGATTTCATATTTTAGTACCAACTTTATAATATTAATTTACTAGTTTACTTAGAAGTCAGAAAATCAATATCTATTAGATTTATTTTTTTATAATTTTAGCGAGATATGAAATATAAATTGCATTTGATGGCAACTATATCTTGCTCGAATCAATAGTTAGTTAAATACACTTGGATTCATACTTTCACCTATTGTATAACATCAAAATGAAAAGTCAAGTATTTGCAAGATGTAAGTACCGATATTCTATTATTCAGCCTTCTCCATTTACTTCTAAATTAAAAAAAAATATAGTTAAAAAAAGTGGCTACTTTCAACTATAAGACCAATTATGAGTTGCTTGTATTATCTTAGAATAAGTTATATTTAATTTAAAAGTAATAAGTTGAATATAATTTGTAAGTAAAATGTACTTATAAACTACTTATTTCTATATATTATTTAAATACATACATTGTAGACATAATTAAATATAATTGTAATTAGAAACACACGTCCGGAGCCAGGTAAATCACAGCATAAACACACGCTCCGAGCTTTAATCATTTTCTCTTCTTTGTTCGACACCAATCCACCAATCTATAAGACATCACCGACTGGT
The DNA here is from genome assembly GCA_030848705.1 of Heracleum sosnowskyi. Taxonomy (NCBI): domain Eukaryota; kingdom Viridiplantae; phylum Streptophyta; class Magnoliopsida; order Apiales; family Apiaceae; genus Heracleum; species Heracleum sosnowskyi. Next base: position 118,022,990 of record CM061239.1, read on the forward strand.
TTGAGAGGATATTTTAATAGCATACCATCAAGAGATTGTTTAATAATTTGGTCAGAACATCTTCATGAGATACTTTAAACAAAGTAGTGACTCCAAAATGTTAAATAATTGGTTCAATTGTGCCTTTACAATCTTAGGCGCAAAGTCAATTTTGTGAGCAATGCAAAATCCAAAGACATGACTGGATAAACAGTACACTTCTCTGTAACTCAACCCCATATGTCTTATACGAAATGTCACCAACAAACAACTGAGCTTGACCGTTTGATACAGACATGTAACTTTTATGTCTGATTGAATGCGTGTATTTGTCCCAAATCATATGTATCACGTAAGTTGTATAATCATAGAGATCAATAAGTTGTATTATGGTATGACTGAATTGAAATTAGACATGGAGCTCGAAAGATCACCCAAAATTTAAAGTTAGCTAGCAACTGACTAAGATGCCAAAAGTACAGGAAACATCAGATCATGTTTATAGAAGTAATGAGTGTTAAACTATATTCCAGAAACCAAAAATTAGGTTTTTCAGTAATCAACATGTCAACCACCTAGGAGTCACATGTAGACTTTGCAAAAGAAAGAGGAAGAAATTGATACCCCAGAATAATGAAGTCAAAAAGTGACCACTTACATTACTACTAATTACTGAAAGCATAATTCAGACTATTAACCAATTACTTAACCTGCAAGATAAATTCCAAAAGGTTAGTGAACTATGGGTCTGTTTGGTTTACATTATAAGTTATAACTTATGCATTATAAGTTGATAAGAGCTTACGAGGGGTGTTTGTGTACTCAGCTTATTTGATAACTTATAACTTATAAGTTAATAAGTTGAATGTTAAAAATCACCAACATTTTACTTAACTTATCAACTTATTCTTTGATTTCTTTATTTTTTTTAATATTTTATATTTTTACATTTGTGTTTTTAAATATTTTTTTAATTTAAAATACAAGTGTTGAAATCATTGTATTTAAAAATTATTTTTTCAAATTTAATTTTGCAAATTCTTCACTAACTTATAAGTAAATTTATCCAAACACTCGTATAACTTATAAGAATTCATCAACTTATCACTTATATGACACTTACTCATTTTAAGTTATAAGTCAACTTTTTTGTGATACCCCAAACACGCACTATGTTTATACTATCATTTTGTTCATTCAACTTGATGTCATTCCATGGTAGTCCTCATAAATTATAAAGAGTGTTTCATTTCCTTTCACGTACATTATACACATACATTTTTTTAGATCAAAGAACTCCCCATCAAACCAAAGAAATCATAAAGTAGCATTTTAAGTGCATCAAGAAAAGGAATTTCAGTTACAAATTCGCTGTGAACTAATCAAAATTTAGATGCGAAATACAAAAAGTTACAAAAAAATATAGATAATAATTAGTTTCGAAAAGTCAAAACTCACCTTGATAACCTCGTGAGATTAATACGAAGATGTATGTTACTTTTTGCTTAAAATATATAGATCTGCAAAATTATATTTCATTAATACATGGTAAAGGAAATGAGCTAACTTAATTAAAAAACAATGCACATAATGTCATTTAAGATCACAAATATATGTTAAGCAATTCATCAATGGTGCATTGTATCAAACACCTTGTAAACACAAATTAAAAACACATGTCAAAGAAACAAAAACAAACAAATAATACCTTAAGGTCTCACCATATGAAACATTATACAATAGATATTAATAACCTTATCTTTCTTGCAACCCATAAGAACATCAATTTGAAACAATCAAAAACACATATCATTAATGGCTACAAAAGGTCGAAAATTTCTGGTTAAGTACAAAATAGATAACAAAAAGCAAATTATAAACATAAACATGAATGATAATGATACTGAAGATTTCACAATAAAAGCTTGTTCTAGAGAGAACATAGTGGAAAAAGAAATTAAAGAACAATAGTATCAAAATACATACCAAAATTAGAGCGAAAAAAATTAAATACTGAAGTCGTAAATGATGATAGTTTGCCTATAAAAATAGAAGAAATGAAAAAGATACAGTAAGCAAAACTCAACATTTAGGCATACAAACATTTAAACAATTCAATTTCTCTTTCATTATCTTAAATATAAAGCACAATTTCTTGGCAAAAAAAGAAGAAGATATAAACCACAATTTTTTGGCCAAAAAAGAAGATATAAACCACAATATAGTATTGAGAAGATGATGAAATTCAAAGAAAACTAACTTAAACCCTTAAACAAAATAATTCAAATTTCAAATTGAAGCTCTGATCTACAATTTGAATTATTGTTGGGAATTGTAAGGAGCAGTTGGAGAAAAAACAAATTGCTTTGGCCATTTAAGAAAGTTTTCAAATTTCTCAAACAACTTCCAATTTGTATGCATTTCATAAAGGATTTTAACGCCAAAAAAGGAAGGAGACAAAGGAAACATAACAGTAAAGTGAAATGCATGCATAAGGTTTGAGAATTTGTTTGAAGGAGGACCACCAAAGACAGCTGTCAACTAAATAATAGAAAATGTCACCATAGTTTGAGAGAGGCACGTGTTAGGTAGATGGGAGAATTTGATATAGTGGCATTTTATGTAATAAAATATGAACTCTTGGGGTAGGGGTGTAAAATGCCCATTAAAAAGAATTTAGGATTTATAATTTATAATTTAAAGGATGACACATTTTTTGTCATTATCAAATGAATTTTAAATTAATTTTTTGAAAGAAAATAATTAGTTATTTGGAATTGAATTAATATATATATATTTGTAAAATAACTAAAAAAACATAAATAAAACATACGAAAAACTATTTGTTTTGAGTTAAATTATTGTAAAAGATGAGATAATAAAAATAAATAGATAGTACAACAAAACAATTAAATGAATTATATATTCTAAAATTTTGATAATAATTTGTATAAACAATAAACATATTAAAATATATAGTCCATAACAAATTTTAAAAAAAACATGATATTGCATATCATACATTATGATCAGATCAATCACATTATATAGCCCGAGTTATTTAAAATTATAGTACACGATCAATCAAATTATCTATATATATAATTAAAGTAAGTACATTGTAACTGACGGAAAAAAATGTGCAACCATACGTAGAAAAAAAATTTAAACCGCAAAAAATAGAAATTTATGTTAATTGCTAGAAAAATGACCCGTGTTTTAATTAGTAAAAATATTTCCCAGGATGAAGTTGTATTTTGAAAAAAATAAAGGATTAATTCATTGTCAAAACACGGACAGAACTCAGAAGACATATGAGCAATTTTAACTTACGATGATATAAACAAAAAATATTTATTCAGCCATAATTGACCAATTCTCAAGTTCAAAATTAAAAAAAAGTCTGTTTGTTTGGAAGAATTGAAACACATCGAAATGGTACCAAACATACTTAATAATAGAATGATTTGGCACAAGGTAGTTCAACTTCAGTCAATTAGCTACATTATCATATGTTCTGAAAGTTATATAGACAGGGGAAGAGAAATAAAGGTAAAAAATGCTTAAAATCAAGATGACAGAAGAAAAGACATAAAAGAGTTACAAAAAAAGTTTTAAGAACTGAAAACGCAAGGCCTGAATAAAGTATTATAAGATTTAGGAAGGCTTTTGAGTAAAATCAGTACTAAAACCTACAATCTCATACTGCAGCATTCTACCTTGAATATTGTCGGAGATGAACTAAATGAATGCATCATTTTTGAAAAACTGAAAAAAATTTAGGATTGTAAATTTTAAAAGTATCGTCTTAATTAGAAAACATCCATAGAACACTCTAATTCTATTTTATGATCCACAACAAAATTAAAAACATACATGATTTATCAAAACTACTCGTATTAGTTTTCAAATTATAAACTTCAACATATTTAAGCAAGTACAATATAGTCATAACATTAACAAGAAAAACTCTATGAACATCAAAAATATACAATCATATATATCACGTTTAGTTTAAAAGCACAATCTAAGCTAGCGGCCCGTACCTTGCACGGATTTGTATGCTAGTATTAAATAGTACTCTAACTTCACATTTACATTGTCTCTTGTATAGATGAGTAGAAGAAAAAGAGAGAGAAGCAAATGTGATTCATTCCAAAACTAATATTCATAATTTTTTTTAACTCAATCAACTAATTAAAACTTACAATTATTTCTTTTGCAAACAGTAATAATCTATCTATTTTTTCAAGACAAAAACACAGTCCTTGCTGAATACACAAGGAGAAATGCACCAGGGTGCCAACTCTAAGATGCTACGTTTCCAAGACAACCAAAAGACCCTAAACCACTAATACAAAATAAATTAGAAATCACTGTGAATCTCATAGCTGGGTTAGGTGGTTAAAGGAAGGTCTTCAATAAATCTTCAACAGATCATTACTCTGGACAATGGAGCTGCAATAATTCACTGTCTATCAGATCATTATCTCTGGAGCACTGGTCTATCTGTCTATATTCATCACCATAGATGCCATTAAATATGGCCCATGCTGCCTCCATCTTTACATCAGACTCATACATATCGTTTTCGAGTAAGTCGTAGAGAGGCTCTACCAAGTTGGCTTTATGCATATTTTGTATCCATGATTGCCTTCGAGCAGCTATATTCGAAATTATCTGGCAGGCTTCCTTGGTGAACTTCTTAATTTCAAAACGTAACATCATCCCAAGGCCCTGCAGAAGCCGAGAATCATTAGCCAATGTCTGAATCTGATTAGAATTTCCCCATCTCGCAATATTTCCAACCACTCCAAGTGCAGAACTTGCTATCACAGTACTGCCGAATAATACAGGTGGAGAACAGGAAATCGCAGTGCAATCAATTCTAAAACAATTGATGATGAGCCCAATAAGCTTTCTCATCAGCTTGTCCCATGCTTCTCCTTCAATTGGCACAGTTCGTTTGTAAGTAAGATACTGGAGAGCATAACATGTTGACACTATATGGCGATGACTAATTGAATCCTTTGTAAGGAGGTCGTCTGCAATCATGAGGGCTACATTGACCTTATGATCAGGAAGATCTCTGTAACAAACGACTGCCAAAAACTTGGCTACCCATTGTCTAAGCTCAGGCAGATGTAAATTACGAATCTTAATAGCAATTTCTTGTGCTTGTTCCAAAGCACCGTTTTTAAGGATAACTTGCATACATCTGGGGCAAGCATAAGCTAAACGTGTCAATGCCATCACACCCGCAATACTGAGGTCAGTTATGGGATGAGACATAAGCTTCACAAGGGCTGGAACTGCGTCTCTCGAGTATTTATGAAAAATATTATGCGAGAGTGCACATGAGAGGATGCGAACAGCCAGACTCTGGATGGCGACGAGGTCTTTCCTGTCTTTGCTATTGTCAATCTTAGCGAGGATCCGAAGAAGGCACTCAATAGCCTCAGAGCTTAGACAACCAGCTAAATCTGCATCTCCATTAACTAAATCATTTAACCACTCCGTTGCCTCTCTAAACTTCACAGGCTCTCTATCCTCGGAGTCATTTGACTCCATGAAGATGCTAAAGCAGCGACTGAAATATAGATTCTGTTTGTGAAGGCCTGGCCGTTCAGTAGCCAAAGGAGAAATCGGCACATCTACCAAAAGCGGTTTATTTATAAATGTTTCTTTTTCACGATGTCTCAGTATGCTATCAATAAACGGAATATCATCCTCTGGCTGCGGAATATCTTCCTTGGAGTAAGATCTCTTAAAACGTTTCGCACTCTGGATGTATACACCGCCAATGTTGAACTCATTCATGATGTCCTCAGATATTTTTGTCTTGACCTTGTTCACCAATGTTCGACATGTCAAATTCAATAGACTCTTAATCCGAAGGTGGTTTGCTGCCTGAATGAGATTAAACAGAGGAACGAGGTCAAGTTGTTGGACAAATTGAGGATCAAAATCAATCTCGGCTGTGGATGGGTGAACAACAATGTTGCAGTAATATATAACCTTGGACAAAATGTTGCTAGTGCTATTAGAAAGAGGGTAAGTGGGATTCTCCACAATGATTTTTTTGATCTGGTCCTTGAGTAAGTCAGTCTCAAGAGCCACCTCCTCTTTCACTTCAAACGGACTCTTACCTGCACTCAACTCGGTAACATTTTTCTGATTGACAGAGTCTTGATCATACACGCAGTGTATCAAGCCTTCACGATTGTAAAATTCAGCGATATCAACCCAAGTGACTTTTACGATGATCTTTTTTTCCTCATCATTAGTCAAAAATTCCTCATATACCCCTTTTATTATAGGATCGAAGCTGACAATGCCTGTGTGATCATGACCATCAACAATGAGTGAAACTTCCACGTAGAGCTTAGAGTACAGCGGTACACCTACAAAGGATCTTGACAAGGGAATCACACCATCGTGCCCTACTATTAATCCATTATTGGACTTCTCCGTAAAGAGCACATTCGCACAGTGGCCTAGTTCCAATTCGCTGTTGCTTGCAAAAACAACTCCACCAACATTCTTGGCAACGGAGTTGTCTAGCAACTTAATCTCGAGACCAGCAACAGTGGCATTAGCATAACCCCCAATATAAACAAGGATTTGTCCCGTGCCATCATTCGACGTAAAAAACACAGACTTTACAGAAACCTCATGGGGGAGAGGGTCCCATTGTAGACGTTTTTTACCCTTGTAAGCACCACAAAAGAGATCAAACTCGATAATAACAGAATCGAAAAAAGGAATGCTTGGCCCTTTGATAGTGACGGGAATAGAGTCCCCGTATTTGATAGAAGGCCTGTGAATATCAACATCCTCTACTTTATATAAGTACTGAATGCCTCCACTAGAATGCAATTTAATGGTGCCCAGCTGCTTCTCGGGAACTACTTCATCTGTGCCTAGGTACATTATGTTGAAAACATCCATTACAGGGAAACCCAACCATGAGTTTGATGTTGAAGAAGCCATAAAGAAACGCCGCGCTTGATCCCTACTTTCAGGTTTGCCTTGTTGGCTTTTCAAGGTCTGGAGGTTATTATATACATTAATATTTGACCTAATCTGCTGATAATGCCTTCTTCAATTCGTTTAGGATTTTGAAGTACGGTATTGAATTTTGAAAATTTATATACATTATTATTCAACTTGCCTTCTCCATTCAGGGATTTTTTTTTTATTTTTTTTGTCATAAGGATTTTAAAATTTACATATATGTACTTTCTTCAAAAAAATTAAAATTATATTTGAGTATAATTGAGAATAGATAAATATTGCTTTTGTATTTACATCAAAATGGTATAACATGCTAAAATTGATGGTGCAAAACATGAAGTTAAGGAAAGAAGTTTAATAATTCAATGAACTTTTAAATTCCTGTATTTTATATTCATACTAGCTATAAACCGATATTAAAATATTAATATTAATAAATATTAATATTAATAAATATTGTTAAAAGAATATATATTTGTATAGAATTGAATGATAAAAATATATAATAATTGAATTATTTAAATATGTAATTATAGATAATTGAATCGGGGATGAAACTAATGAAATTAAAGGAAATAAGCTAATAAACTTAAAGTAAATAAATAAATTTTGTATAATTATGTAATCGTCTGGGATTTTGGTACTTTAGTACGGGTATAAAGAGTATAGATGGATAGTAGCTAGTTTTAGTTTAAACAGAACAATGTTGTGTTTTATTTTAAACTAAAATTTGTGTTTATACTTTTAAGTTTTAACTTGTATTTTTATCTTTTTCCTATTGTATTTGAGTTTTAAATTTATTTGTTGTTTCTATATCTTAAGACTAAAATTTATATTTTCTTGTTTATATAATTTTAAACTAAAACAAAATATCTGGACATATACAAAAACAGAAATTTTATAGAACAATAAATAATGTTTCATTCTAAAAATAAAAAATGCTTTAATAGAAAAGTAACATTTAAAACTAAAATAATACATTTCTTAAGATATGGTAATAACATGGTAGCTATTTAGCCAGGTATCCTCTTATTTAGCTTACTGTCAAGTGCTTTTTTCCTTTATGAGTGGAGGCTATTATGTATGATGTTTAGTAGTAATTAAATCTACTTTCCTTAAAAAAAAAGATATGGTAATACATTTCTTAAGATATGGTATCTTTTATTTGTTTTTTTTTATTTTGGTATTTTATAAATCCACAGTGCATTAATCATATTTCGCTTAGGCTGTGTGAAAGAAAAATATTGAATCCGCACGATATGAATGCACCCCGTCATTATTATATAGTCTACCAAATAGTCAACCAAAATCTGACACGTATTATTTGATAAAAAATTTTGTATCTAATTTGGTGCTTATGGCAATTTTTTATAATAATAATTTTTTTTTACAAAATAACACATGTCAGATTTTGGTTGGGTATATAATAATGAGGGCGTGTGTATTTACACCAATTTCACTAATAAAAATATCACATATTGCCCCATCACAATCATCACATCATTTTATAATTAATTTTGGTAGGGGTGAGCACAAAAATTTGAAAACCGAATTATCCTAATTTCAGATCCGGTATCCGATTTTAAAAATCCAACAATTTGGATATCCGATCCGAAAAAACCGGACCGGATTTCCGATCCGGAATTTTTTATAAATTCGGATTTGGATCACAACTTTATATAAAACCGAATATCCGGATCCGATCCGGTTTTCAATATATCTTAAAAAATAATATATTTATATATGTGTAATAAATAATATTAAAGACAAATAATTAAACATATGATATATTAGATTAAGTAATAAATTACTAAATTTGAGTACATTGATCGAGTTTATAAACATTTTAGGTGTAAAATCGAAATGATACACATGAAATTATATATTATATTTGAGTGCGCACAATACCATAGATTTATACGTGAAAACTTCGTAATCTTAGTTAATAAAATTTTAGAACGAAGTTAATGAAATAGTGTTCTCGTTTAATATTATTATTTCATTTAATAAAATAAATTTGAGAGTGAACGTGCACGTGCTATTAATATCTCTAAAAAAGTATGTAGAAGTACATATTAAACAAATGAATGATAATTTGATGGGTTAAAATAAAAATTAGGAAAAATTAAATTTGTAAATGTTAATATATGATATTTTGACGTCTAAAATGTTATTAATAAATTTAAAATTTGTAAAGTTAACGATAACCTATCAAAATATAATAATATTTATTATTTTTTTACAACTCAAAATATATTTTAATTAATTAATTCGGATCCGAATTATCCGATTTTCGATCCGGTTTAAACGGATATCCGAATTCCGGATATCCGGTTAAACCGGATCCGGAACGGGAATAGATTTTTCACAATCCGAAAAACCGGACATCCGATCCAATTTTTATAAACCGTACCGGATATCCGGTTTTACTCGCACCTAAATTTTGGTACCTAATTTAATACCCATAGCATTACTCATAATTAATATCCTATCTGTGAGTCTGCGTGCCAGATTTTACATGAATCTAAAACCATCTTAAAATAAGAGTAGCTTAACACTAACCAGAGCGACATTAAAGTCTTTTTATTCATACGTTTTTCTTTGAAACATATTTTAAGATTTAATAGCCAAATTGAAAATTAGAAGGAGATTAATTAGAGGTTTAATGGCTTTTGCTCAATCTCCAAGCACTTCTGACATCTACTCTCAAGCAAAAGGAGTAAAACAATACGAGGCATTTATAATCTTAATCCCAATCCTCTATTGTATAATGTTGTTCGTGTTCATATACTTGTTCCTTAAAAAGCAAGCTTCTGCCTTTTCACTATCGCCAACTCTTGCAGAAACACCCTCCTTCTCCTTTGCCATCTCGGTTAGTCATCTCCTCATGTATCTGATTTGTTTGATGTAATGTATGTTTATAGTGGCTTATCTAACTGTTAAATTTTGCTATTCTTCAAAAATAAAAATTTTGAACCCAAACTAACCTTTAAAAATTACTCCCTCCGTCCCAGTGAATTGTATACATTGGGATTATGCACGTAAACTAAGAAAAGATATAAAAAATGAGTAAAATTAGATGAAAAGTGAGTAAAGTGGTGAGACCTATCAATATTTAATAATAGATTTGAGATAGTGGAGGAAGTAGTGGGTGTAATAGTGATTTATATTGTTATAGAATAAAGATAGTGGAGAAAGTAGTGGGTGTAATAGTGTTTTATATTATTAAAAGTTACTATTTTTGGAATGTATAGAAATGAATGAGACATCCCAAAATGGAAAGTGTATAGAAATGAATGGGACGGAGGGAGTAGTAGAATTCCTGTTTTAATGGTTTGAATTTTTGAAATTTGTAATAATAAAGCCTAATGTTTTGAATTTTTTTATTCTAATCTAAATATCTGTGTTAATGGAATTCGAGTTGATTGTATAAAATAGTTACGAGAATTGAAGGCTAAAAATATATTAATCTCGTGAATACCTTAATTACAGGTATGCGAAGTTGGTTTGAAAGAAGATGTTGCAGACAAGCTTCCTACTATAGTATTTGATGAAGAATTAAAGGGCAAGGATTCGTCGTGAGTTCTCTCTTACCTTATCTATGATGGATTCATACTTTCAAATAAAAAAAGTAGTTAAGACTTAAGATGCTCCCGATTAATCTTAAAATGGAACAATTAAAACAAAGCAGTTTTTGAATTTTATTTTCCTTCTAAAATTTTAAGTGTGTAAATTTGTTGCTAAGAAGGAAAATGTGATGCAGATGTTGTGTATGTTTGGTAGAATTTGAGATGAAAGAGGAGTTGATACAAGTACCATCATGCAAACATATCTTCCACAGCGTTTGCATTCGCAATTGGCTCAGCTCAACCACCACATGCCCTCTTTGTAGATGTTCAGTCGTCGTAGACAATGCTAAACTTCTCCCTCCATCACCACCATCAACATCACCTGCAGTACTACTCCCTGGTACTTCAGTCCAACTTGCAGCAACAAGCTAATTTTGGCAATAGATGGCTAATCAACTGGTTAATTAGTTATGTGCTAAAAGATTAGCTAGGTTGCGGGGATACATAATGGGTCTGTTTGGCAACGAGTTTATAAGCAGACTTATGACTTATAAACCCGTAAGAGTTTATGTGGTGTTTGTTAACCCAACTTATGATCTCAACTTATAACTTATAAGAATCCATCAACTTATCATTTATAAAACACTTACTCATTTTAAGTTATAAGTCAACTTTTTTTGTGATATCCCAAACACGCACAATAATGTCCCCAGACTCCAAATTACATAAATCGGTAGTAAAAAAAATTCCATTTAAAAATGGTAAGAACAAAACAATTGTATCCTGAACTGAAATAGCTAAAACGTGGGCAAGTTTGCATGTACGTAATATGAGTAATAAAAATATTAGCTTTTAGTATTAAAATTCGAACATAATCGCGTGATCTTAAGATGTGATTTTGGGTACGAGACTTTGAATCGAGTTAGTTATTTTAAAAAGTGAAAAGGTTGTGCATGAAACATACGAATCATTAGTGAACATCTCGAAGACTCGGTTCGAGTTCGGTTCGACTCGAAATGTACGTGACCAATCTCGTGTTTGACTAATTTATTAAGGAGCCGATCTTGAACATCATTTTTTGTTTGATTAGAAAACCCGGCTTGACTTGTTCGTTTTAAGAAAAAGTCAAGGTCGGCTTGACTCAGGCGAAACTCGGCTCGACTCTGTTAGTTTACAACCTTCCGGATAGTTTCCGTTCCAAATTCAAATTTGTTGGATGACAAATATTGATATAGTATATCCTTATATATAATACGCGTAATACATATTTTTAATCAAACCAATAAGGATTGTTAAATATCAATTAAATATATGAGGATTGTTTGATTTAATATTAAAAAGTTGTTATTAGTACAAAAATTGAAAAATGTGTTTTAATAATTTAAACCAAATATAAATATATTTTATACCTTGAATAGAATTATCAATGTAAAAATTCGTAACTTTCTTTTACTCAGTTTCTGGGTAAATGTATTTAAATAATAATTATGAAATCACCATTAAATTAAAAATTATTTTGTGAGTTTCGTGTGGGTTATAAAATCATCGAAATCCAATTTTTAGATTTGAAGAGAGAATCAAAATAGTAAAGTCATAGTCCAAAGTTGAATAATTATTCATCTGAGCACAAATTTAATTATTTTTTCTGTAGCTTTTTATAATTTAAATTTTATAAAATATAAAATATGAAAATATAAGATGATGTTCAGCTCCAAGGGCATGAAAATATAAAATAGTTTTTTTCTTTCAGTTTTGTTTTAACTTAAATTGTATTAAACTTCATTTAATTTTGACAACAATACTATAATTTGGTAGTAATTTTATTAAAATAAAAAAATGAACATTGCTACTTTTTCCAGAAACTTTTACAATAATTTCCTAAATGATGATTTGATTTTTTTAAATGGATTACATATCCAATGTTATTGGCGGGGATGTTAGAATATATTTTCCAAAAGTAATTATTTTCCAAATTTGTAAAATTATGTATTTGGAGAATCTCACACTTTACAAAAGTAATTATTTTCCAAATTTGTAAAATTATGTGCATCCAGATTGTATACTTTTGTGAGTATGTATTGTATTATATCCTCTCAGCTGTGTTGGCTGGCGCTGATAATAATAATCTCTAAAATATTCAAAACCCAAATAAGTACACTAGCTATATGTTAGAAAATTGATAGTTTAAGGATATAATTAAGTATATTCTTGATGTTAATTTAAATTTCTAATGATTGGAAGTTGTTCCTGGGAACTTAAACTTTCATGTATGGGTTTAATAATTTTCTTGTTTAAATCCATAAGAAAAATTGAGATGAAGGTAGTAACTTGAAAAAGCTTGTTATAATGATGTTTCATTTATCCCACATAGAAAAGAATAAGGGGACTTGGTGGCTTTATATAGCATTACACACATGAGTAGTATACAACTACTAAGGTGTGTGATGGTGCATGGTGTTGGTGTGTGCTTCACGCGCGCGTGCACACACACGCGCGCCGCCGCCCGCCTCGCCACGCCACGCCACGCACCGGACCGGACCGGGTCGGGTCGAAGGGCGATTTCTAGTAAACTCTTATGGAGTTGGTTTGTCAGTAAACTCTGATGGACAACAGAAACTAAACTCTGATGGACAACTAGTTAAACTCTGATGGACAACAGAAACTAAACTCTGATGGGCAACAGAAACTGATATGAACCTGGACATGATTTGATGGATATGTTTAAAATAAATATTAAATCTGTATATGTGGATAAACATGAAAAAGATGTAACAGCTCAGGTTATTAAATTTAAATCAAAAACGTTTATTCATTAAATGGTCAGTTTTGATTTTTTATTTAATATGATCAGCTGTTACGGAAAAATTAATGTGTGTGCTGCAGTTACGAAATTGAATTGTGCTTCAGTTACAGAAAGGAACCACTATAAATAGTGGCCCTTGTAGCTCAGTTGAAACACACAGAAGTTTGCAAAACACACTTCTCTCAAAAACTCACTCTGCCCTCGCTCTCCATATAGTATTCTCTGTAGTTTTCTGGTTCTCCGGCGACTGAGGTGCTGGTCGTAGTTGAGCGCTGTTGTTGCTGTGAACACCTTGCTCGGAGCTGTTTTATCCTGGAAGTAGTATCTCGCCGACAACCTGACACAGTAAGTGGGGGCGAATAACTCTTCAAGAACAGTCAGGATTTCTCGAATTCCTGACGACTCGGCTGTTGCTTCGTTATTTCTGTTCTTATATACACTGTTAAGCTATGGCTACAGGTACTGTTTCTGTCTCCCTGGTTATTTATCAGTTTCTGATATGCATGCTTTCGACCTTCATGCTTTGTTTTGTTAACTTTGGTCTTGGCCTGTCATTGCTATATCTATTATATAACTGCCTCCATGTTGCTGTAGTACTTGTTATTTCCAACATTCTTGAAGAGTTATTCTGTTATATAATATTTAGCATTATGGTTAATGAAACTGGAGTTACTGTAGATGGTAGTACGTCTAATGTGTCTGCTGGGGTCATTGATTGGACCACTTACTGTTTCCCACAACCCGTTGAACTAACGGGCTTACCGGAGAAATTCAACGGTAGTGTCGGCTGTTGTGGAGTATGAGAAACCGGTGGTGATTCAAGAAAAGGCTGAAACAGTTAAGGCTTATGCAATGTGGGCGGAGAAGGATGGGGTGGCTAGGGCAGCCATTCTGGCAGCCTTAACGAACACTCTGTTTGATGTTTATTCATCTGATGCCTATAGTGCTAAGCTCTTATGGGAGAAGCTGGACCTCACTCACAATACTGACTCTCAAGGTCTGGAAAAGTATTCTGTAGCGAGGTTCCTTGAATTTAAGCTGGTAGACAACAAATCCATGACTGAGCAGGTGCATGAGTTCGAGATGATAGTGCATGCTTTGAAGGAATCCGGCATGGATCTCCCTGATAAGTTCAAGGTTATGAGCGTGATTGAAAAGCTTCCGAAGTCTTGGGAAGAGTTCGCTCTCTCCCTGAAAAGACAGAAAGGAGAGATCACCTGGACCAACCTTATGCTGGACATCTCGGTGCAAGAACAACACAAGTCCAAACAGGGACATGTGATGCCATCTGAACACGGTAGCTCGAAGGTGAATGTAGTAACCGTAGGACAGAAAAGGAAGGCTGTTGCTAGGAAGGGTAATGTTAATAAACCTAAGATAGACAAGGATAAGGCCAAGAAACCAAAGGCAAACAAACCATGTTGGTCTTGTGGGCAGGTTGGGCACTGGAGTAAGGACTGTCCTACAAAGAAAGCGAAGAAAACCGAGGTGGTAGCGCAAGCGAATGCTGTACTTGGAACCACAAGTGGGCCTGTAGTGAACATGGTTGTTGGTGAGGCTTCGGCTTCTGAAACCAACGAAAACCGGTATGTGACCTACAACCCTGTACTATTTTCCACTTATCTGTCAAATGAATGGTTGATTGATACTGGAGCTAATGTGCATATTTGTGCTGATATTAGTTTGTTTGTATCTTATCAACAGAGTCATAGCATGACAGTGACGATGGGGAATGCGAGTGCCGCTCAAGTTCATGGAGTGGGAGACGTGGACCTGAAGTTTCCTTCGGGGCGTATTCTATCCCTGACAAGAGTGCATCATGTTCCCGACATGCGTAGAAATATAATAAGTGGAAGCCGTTTAGTTACAAATGGTTTTGAAATTTCCTTAAGGTGTAATAAAGTAGTTCTTATTCACACTGGTACTTTCTTTGGCAAGGGTTACTTGTCAAATGGTTTATTTGTTATAAATGCTGAGCCTGTTTTGGGCACTTCCTTTAATGAATTTACTCCTTCTGTTAACTGTGTAGAATCATCCAACTTATGGCATGCTAGACTTGGTCACTTAAATTTTGGTGCTCTTAAAAATATGATGAACTTAGAGTTGATTCCAAAACATACTATAGAAAAGAATTCTAAATGTCAAGTATGTGTGTCTGCTAAACAAATAAGGAAACCTTTTCATAATGTTGTTAGGGATTCAGACTTGTTAGATTTAGTACACACTGATATTTGTGAATTTGGTGGTATGTTAACTAAAGACCATTTTAGATACTTCATTACTTTTATAGATGATAGTAGTAGATACTGTTATGTTTATTTACTTAGACATAAGGATGAAGCACTTAGCAAATTCATGATTTATAAAACTGAAGTTGAGAAACAAACTGGTAAGGTACTTAAAAGGTTGAGATCAGATAGAGGTGGTGAGTATACGAGTAACTCCTTTAATGAATTTTGCACAAGCAATGGAATAGTTCATGAAGTTACTCCACCATACACACCTGAGTCTAATGGGGTCGCTGAGCGAAAGAACAGAACGTTCAAAGATATGATTAACAGTATGCTTATTAACTCTGGGTTGCCTAAATACATGTGGGGAGAGGCTCTGAATACGGCTTGCCATATTCTGAACAGAGTCCCTCTGAAACACATGGATAAGACACCTTATGAGTTATTGAAAGGCAAGATGACTAGTCTCAAGTATCTTCGAGTGTGGGGGTGCCTTGCAAAGGTACTTGTCCATGAACACAAGAGGAAGAAACTAGGTCCGAAGACGGTTGATTGTATCTTTCTGGGCTATCTTGAAACCACTACAGCTATGAGATTTTTGGTAATAAAATCTGACATAGATGGTATAGTGGCTAACACGATAGTTGAATTTCGTGATGCTACATTCTTTGAGGATGTCTACCCTATGAAGACTGGTATACCTCAAGGTACTTCTGAGGAAGATCTCACTCACACATCAAGTTCTATTCCTAATCATGTGGAAAAGATGACAAATGTGGGGGCGGAACCTGGTAGTAGCTCTACTCCTATGGAGGAAGAGGAACCTAGGAGGAGTAAGCGTGCAAAGGTAGTCAAGGACTTTGGAAGTGATTTCATCACTTACAATGTCGAGGATGAACCTTTAACTTTCCGACAGACTATGGACTCCTCGGAGTCTAGGCACTGGAAGGGCACTGTAAAGAGTGAAATTGACTCTATTGTTTCTAACGGAACATGGGAGTTAGTTGATCTCCCTCCTGGGTGTTCTACTATTGGGTGCAAGTGGATCTTTAAAAGGAAGTTGAACCCTGATGGCTCAATAGAGAAGTACAAGGCTAGACTGGTGGCTAAGGGTTTTAAGCAAATGGAAGGAATTGATTTCTTTGATACATACTCTCCTGTTGCCAAAATGATAACAATCCGAATGCTTGTAGCATTGGCTTCCGTGCATGGTCTGATCATCCATCAAATGGATGTAAAGACAGCTTTTCTTCATGGTGAACTTGAAGAAGAGATTTATATGGATCAGCCTGAGGGGTTTGTTGCATCTGGCAACGAAAGGAAAGTATGTAAGTTAATCAAATCTATTTATGGCTTAAGACAAGGTCCCAGGGACTGGCACAAGAAGTTCGATGAAACAATTGTGACATTCAGTTTTGTTAGTAATGATAGCGATAAGTGTGTCTACTCAAAAGTTAAAGGTAGTGAATGTGTCGTATTATGCTTATATGTGGATGACATACTACTGTTTGGAACCAATATTGAGATTATTAACGAGACAAAGGATTTCTTGAAAAGGCACTTTGAGATGAAGGATATGGGTGAATCTAGCGTGATTCTTGGTATCAAGCTGACTCAGTCAGCTGATGGAATAACCCTATCGCAATCTCATTATATAGAGAAATCTATACTTGAGAAATATGGTTATTCACAATGTAGAATCGCTAGTACACCCTATGATCCTAAAGTTGCCCTTGTCAAGAATAGTTCAGGAGTCCCTGTGTCTCAGTTAAGGTATTCTCAAATTATTGGAAGCTTGCAGTATCTTGCTAACTGTACTAGACCAGATATATCATATTCTGTGTCTAAGCTAGCTAGATATACAAGCTGTCCGAACAGAACTCATTGGGATGCTCTTGATAGAGTGCTTAGATATCTGAAAGGCACAATGTACCTTGGATTATACTATAGGAGATTTCCTGGTGTACTTGAAGGGTACAGTGATGCAAGTTGGATAGCTAAGAAGTCTGGTTCCAATGGAGTGACTGGATACGTGTTCACCCTAGGGGGTGGAGCAATATCCTGGAAGTCGACAAAACAGACTATGGTAACTCGGTCTACTTTTGAGGCTGAGTTGTGTGCACTTGATGCCACTGGGACGGAGGCTGAATGGTTACACGGACTGATGTCCGTGATACCTGTAGTAAGCAGACCGCTTCCTGCTATTGCTATTCATTGTGATAGTCGAACAACTATCGACAAGATTAGCAGTAAAAAGTACAATGCTAAAACAAAGAGACACGTCCAAGTTAGACTTAAGTCTATAAGGGGATTAGTGTCTGATAGGATTATAGCTGTAGAGTTCATTGTAACTCAGGAAAATATAGCTGATCCTTTGACTAAAGGACTGGAACCTGCAGTGGTCCTTAAGTCGGGGTTGGGGATGGGACTGACAACCCATCACGACTCATCAACAGTGGGAACCCAATACACATGAGAGGAGATCCCTCGAAGTGTATTCAATGTGGTAATAACAAGCTGTAAGGATGAGTTGGGAGTATCTTGATACATAGATGATACTTAGTATCTGAGTCTATCCCCTGTAAACCTATAAGGTACTGAAACTGTTGAATAGTAAGAGTTTAAGAACTCTGAATGGGGTCAAGTCATTTGACGAGATGGTTGCAGTACATCTCCGGAGATGCCCAGCTAAGCGAATGTGATTGTGAGGTCGCAATTAGAGGAAAGGGTTATTCCTTGAAGCATTCGACGAACAGGATCGAGACAAGACCATTAATGTCTCAAAGCCGTAGATTGGCACCATAGCCTTTGACTTGTCGTCGTCTATGGAGAATGGTTACACTTAACGGATTAAGATTCAAGGTGAAATAATTCCATCTGAATCCGGTAGCCATCGAAGTAGGGGATTTAGGAGGGTTCAAACCCGGAAGGGTACCGACTCTGAAAAACCAAGTCATGTTAAGAACTTGTCTACAATTCTATATGGATTTATGGGGGATTGTTAGAAAATTGATAGTTTAAGGATATAATTAAGTATATTCTTGATGTTAATTCAAATTTCTAATGATTGGAAGTTGTTCCTTGCTATGGGAACTTAAACTTTCATGTATGGGTTTAATAATTTTCTTGTTTAAATCCATAAGAGAAATTGAGATGAAGGTAGTAGCTTGAAAAAGCTTGTTATAATGATGTTTCATTTATCCCACATAGAAAAGAATAAGGGGACTTGGTGGCTTTATATAGCATTACACACATGAGTAGTATACAACTACTAAGGTGTGTGATGGTGCATGGTGTTGGTGTGTGCTTCACGCGCACACACACACACACGCGCGCGCGCCGCCGCCCGCCTCGCCACGCCACGCCACGCACCGCACCGGACCGGACCGGGTCGGGTCGGGTCGATGGGCGAATGTCTCGGCGTCTCGCGTACGCGAGGCGACCTGGGCGAGAGTTTTTATTTATGTGATTTAATATTTTATTAGAATTATTTATCAAATTGGGCTGGGTTATCAGTTGTCAAATTGGGTTGGGTTATCAGTATTTAACTAGTAAACTCTGATGAAGTTGGTTTATCAGTATTTAACTAGTAAACTCTGATGGAGTTGGTTTATCAGTATTTAACTAGTAAACTCTGATGGAGTTGGTTTGTCAGTAAACTCTGATGGACAACTAGTTAAACTCTGATGGACAACAGAAACTAAACTCTGATGGACAACTAGTTAAACTCTGATGGACAACAGAAACTAAACTCTGATGGGCAACAGAAACTGATATGAACCTGGACATGATTTGATGGATATGTTTAAAATAAATATTAAATCTGTATATGTGGATAAACATGAAAAAGATGTAACAGCTCAGGTTATTAAATTTAAATCAAAAACGTTTATTCATTAAATGGTCAGTTTTGATTTTTTATTTAATATGATCAGCTGTTACGGAAAAATTAATGTGTGTGCTGCAGTTACGAAATTGAATTGTGCTTCAGTTACAGAAAGGAACCACTATAAATAGTGGCCCTTGTAGCTCAGTTGAAACACACAGAAGTTTGCAAAACACACTTCTCTCAAAAACTCACTCTGCCCTCGCTCTCCATATAGTATTCTCTGTAGTTTTCTGGTTCTCCGGCGACTGAGGTGCTGGTCGTAGTTGAGCGCTGCTGTTGCTGTGAACACCTTGCTCGGAGCTGTTTTATCCTGGAAGTAGTATCTCGCCGACAACCTGACACAGTAAGTGGGGGCGAATAACTCTTCAAGAACAGTCAGGATTTCTCGAATTCCTGACGACTCAGCTGTTGCTTCGTTATTTCTGTTCTTATATACACTGTTAAGCTATGGCTACAGGTACTGTTTCTGTCTCCCTGGTTATTTATCAGTTTCTGATATGCATGCTTTCGACCTTCATGCTTTGTTTTGTTAACTTTGGTCTTGGCCTGTCATTGCTATATCTATTATATAACTGCCTCCATGTTGCTGTAGTACTTGTTATTTCCAACACTATATATATAACAAAGACCACCATTGTTTTTGTTTTTGTATTTTCTTGAATTTGATAGCTAGTTTGGGAAATAGGAGGAGATTAATTAGAGTTTTGAAATGGCTTTTGCTCAATCTCCAAGAATGACTTCTGAACTTTACTCTGAGCCTGAAGAAATCAAGCAATATCTATATCATGCATTTATGTACACAATCAGGTACACAACACAATCCCATTGCTTTGTCTAATATTATGCATGTCGCTATACTTGTTGCACCTTAAGAAGAAAGCTTCTGCCTTGTCATATGAATATCCTCCACCGCTACCACCAACTGTTACCGAAACACCCTCCTCGTTCATCATCTCCGTTAGTCCTCTTATAGACAAGCTTCCTACAATAGTATTTGATGAAGAATTCAAGGCAAGAGATTCAGTGTAAGTTCTCTCTTATCTATTTATGCTTATTTCATACTTTCAAATAAAGATTGTGAAGACACTCCTAGATAACCTTAAAACGGAATTGTAAAAACAGACCAATTTTTCCATTTACTTCCTTTTGGAATTGTAAGTTGTGTAAATTTTTTGCCAAGAAATTCATAAACTTAAGGAAAATATGAATCCAGATGTTGTGTATGCTTGGGAGAATTTGAGATGAAAGAGGAGTTGATACAAGTGCCATCATGCAAACACATCTTCCACAACGAGTGCATTCGCAATTGGCTCATCTCCAGTACCACATGCCCTCTTTGTAGATGTTCGGTCATCGTCTTAGACAACAATAGAATTGTCCGTCCACATGAGCCACAAACATCACATGCAGTGCTACTCCCTGCCGCTACTTCGATCCAACTTGCAGCAACAAGCTAATTGTGCAATAATAGATGGGCATATAGCTAATTCAAATGGTGGTTTATGTGCTAAAAGATTAGCTATGTTATTTTTCCCATTTAACAGTGGTAGGAACCGTACTATGGGCCTGTTTGGGTGGCTTGATTTACCTCAACTTATAACTTATATATTGATAAGTAATGTTTACATTTTCCTGAACACTTATTACTTGATTTGTTTGTTTTTTAATATGTTAGGCCGATTACACAATATATAATCAAGTATGTATGAGAATAACAATCAAGAACACAAGTTTGTAAATCAACAAACTGAATTATATTAAATAATTCTCTCTTAGTGATGTTAATGAATCACAAAGAGCTACTAGGTTACAAGAATAATATTTCAATAATCGCATCCCTTCTAGGGATAACCTATCTGTGTTTATATAGTACACAGTTACATACAATCCTTATCTAATTGATACTCCTATAAGTTAGCTATACAATTCATATCAATTAAGGATTGCTTCAGTCTTCTATTCCGTTTCCTTAGCTGTATCAATATATTCTGCTTCTTTCCATCTTCAGAATATATTGCTTCTAGAATCTTTATCTTTGCACCGACAGCTAAGTCAACTATCACCACGTCAGACTTTATCAAACTCTGACTGGCTTCAATGTAAACTCTTCACCCAGTCAGACTTTATCAAACTCTGACTGGCTTCTAGATAAACTCTGATATGTACCTGGTACTTAAACACTGATGAACAAACGTCAGCAATTATATCTAACAATCTCCCCCAACTTGTGCATAATAAAAATGTACAAGTTAAACAGATAATTGATGATGTCAAAACATATAACAAATGCAGTGTTTAAAATATAGCAGAGTTTAATTTTAAAACAGAGTTTAAATTTAACTTAGAATAGAAAACATAAAAACTTACAGTCAGACTTTACTGAATTTCTTGGATATCAGGTACAGTCCTGATATAATCTGACAGTAACTTTCTCTCAGCCCGATCTAGTTCAGCAATCATATCCTTCTTCAGCTCCTTCAATTCTGGTTCATCTTCACCAATTTGATAAATGGCAGCCCTTAAAGAATAGATGCTGTTCTTGTTCATTTCATTGCCAAGTCTGATATAAAAAGCCTTATCAGACTCTAGATTGAACTCTAGAACTTTCTTATCTAGTGCAGTCCTGAATCTAGCACTATTTTTATTCATTTCCACCAACTTTCCATGTGCATCTCTGTACTTAGGAATATATACACTGGAAACACTTCCTCTAAAAAGAACTTTTGATTTCACCATTCTGTCTTTTAAAACCAGAGCAGCATTATGAGTATTTCTATTTTTGATCTTCAGGAGATATAGAACATACTCTAGCTCTTCCCATAATTTCAGACGAATATCATCTTCTCCAATTCTGTAAACTCTGCCATCAGCCATAAAGTATAATAAAAACTCCTTCTTCAAGCCTCTGTGGTAAATCATCTGAACAGATTCTAGTTTATCAAGGTTTTCTTGAGTAACCCCAACACCAGGTTCTGCTAGTGATGTATGATCTAAAGGACTATTATTAACTCTTTTCTCTGTGTGGGAACCCAAACCAGATTTATCATAAGATTGTTTTCCAAGTACTGTTCTGGTTTGTAGAAAGTTCACCTGGCTAGGCTTCAGAGTTTCAGGTAATGAAGATCTTTTGAAACCTTGGAGTGGTGAAGATAACTGAGTTTGCACAACTTGAGCATTGTCAGAGGTTGATTTAGCTTCAAAAACTTCAACTTGAGCTTTGTCAGAGGTTGAATAATTCTTCTTTGGTAACTGTTCTTCTTCTACCAGTATACCCTTTCCTTTATCAACATTTGTAATCACAGGCCTCCTGGTGTACTGTATACTCTGTTGAGTATTTTCTTTAATAGAAATTCCAGTTTCTTTCTTTCTAGGAGCCTTGATTTCCTTCTTCTTGTAGATTCCAGCTTCAAGATTCTTCTTGTGTTCTTCAGCAAGCATTTGCTCTTCAGCTTGGATATCTTCAATTGTAACATCTTTTCCATGTTCTGCCATAAACACCTTAGTAGCAATTTCCTCATCTGTGGTAGGCTTATCAGAGATTATCAAACTCTTGAATCTTGAACCACTGGCAGAGTTTGCATTTCCCTTTCCAGAGTTTGATCTTCTATCAGAGTTTGATCTTCTTGGAAGTAGTCTTCTATCAGAATTTAATCTTAAACTCTTTCCATCTCCTCCCTTGTTTCCACCATCATTACCATCATCCCTCCGTCTCAGAGTTTGAGTGTCTTTGCATTTGTCACTTGGTACACTCTCCCCCTTTTTGACATCATCAGAAAGTAGTACTGATGTCAACAACTCAATTGTATTAGAAATTGAAGTCAGTTGGGCAGACATAGCAGTCTGGTTGTCCTCAACTTTCCCAAGCCTCTTCTGAATTTCATCAGAGTCCTTAGCTTGCTTCTTGAACATGGAATTGTAGTAAGCTCTATCATTTTTCAGAGTAAGATCTCTCAGACCAACTTCATTCCTCAAAGCAGTGACTTCCTTATGAGACTCATCAAATCTGTTGTGGAGAGATTTAATTTGAATCACAGTAGCCTTTAGACTTGTAAGAATATCAGGATTTGAAATTGTCTTCACAGAATCACCAAGAAAATCAGCAGCCCTCTGTGCTGAAAAGATACAATCGACATCAGCCCATCTATTGTAGTACATATCCTGAAAATGCTCAGTCGTAGCTCGATTGACCTCTCTTTGCTCATCAGAGTTTGCTTGACTCTCAAATAACTCCTCTTGTGAATGATCAGAACTATCATCATCATTATCATTATCTGCTGTATTCTCTGCAGGTACATTCTCAGCAGCAGTTTCAAAATTACTCTGTGCAGCTTCAACAATAACTTTCTCTGCAACAGGTTCTGGAATCTCAGAGTTTGCAACAAACTCTGTTTCAACAGGAACAGACTCTGACATAGCTTCATCGAAATTCTCTACAGCAGCTTCAGTAGTTATCTGCTCAGCTTTATTAGTCTCAGAGTTTGTAACAAACTCTGCTTCTATGGGAACATTCTCTGTTGCATCCTTGTCAGCAACATCAGGATTTGCAGCAACAGTTTCTGTAGCAGTAGCAGCTAAAGTCTGATCGACTTCCTCACCTTTCTCAATTTCAAAAGAAATTATTTCTGTATGAGAAGCCATAGATTCTTCAATTTCAGCAGTATCTTGATCAGCTTCCAAACCCTCTGTGAAATGTTCAGAGTTTACAGAGATGTTTGCTTCAACTTCCATATGAAATCCTTGTGGCTCAAAAAACTCAGCCTCAATATTTTCTGTAGCCTCTTGAACAATAATTTCAGGAGCTTCATCTGCAATCTCAACATGTGCTCTATCCTCTGTGGACATAGTAGCTTCATTTGCAGCTTCCTCAACTACATCATCAGCCTTTGATGTAGGAGCTTCTACATTAGCACTTACCATTTCAGGCATAGATGCTGCTTCAGCAACATTTTCCTCAAAAACTCTGTCCAGATTGACAGCTTCAACATTTACATTGGATGCACCAAAGAGATGTGCAGCCACCAATCTTCTTTTTCTCTGATGAAGAGTTTCATCATCAGTTTCACTCTCCTCATCAGCATTATCAGACTTTGCCCTGTTGGCCCTTCTTTTCTTTAACCTTTTCTTCTGAGGCATATCATCAGTATTTGATACCCCAGCTTCAGTTTCTGATGGCCTCACTCTTGCAGACTTAACAGCCCTTACCTTAGACTTCTTTGACCTCTGTGATTGAGACACAGAAGGTCCAGCTTCAGCTTTTGCAAGTTGTTGTTGTTGTAAGTTGACCAGGAATTGTTGCACAGACTCAGGTAGCAACAAAACATCAACATCTCCTTTCTTGTTATCTTTATTGGTTAGATCAGAGAATATGCGTTTATGTAATTTAAAACAGGGAATCACATCATTCTCATCTATCTCTACGTCAGAAACACATTCAGAGAATATCAATTGACAAAATCTTGCAAAATAGACTACACCTCTGTTTTCATTCATTTTCTCACCTATATTATTTAGAACTAGTCTAGCAACATCAAAATTACCTCCATAAAGAAGAGAATACCCGATTTGCAGACTATCCGTGGGAATAGCATCCCAATTCGTGCATTTCTTGCCGAACGCCCTTGTTATGCCATCGAAAAAGAAACTCCATTCCTTTCGCAAAAGCGGTCGCTTCAACTGACCAAGCTTTGTCAGTGACCCAGAGTATCCTATTTCCCTTATCATTCGAACTAACTCAAAATCTCCAACAGAGATTGTGAAAGCATTAAAGTCTTCAAGGCCCAGAGCATCACGAACAGTTGTAGGAGTAACTACAAACTCTTCTCCTTGAAATTCAAAGATAATAGATGGAGACCCAGACTCTCCTCCATTGTCATAAGTACCTGTCTGCCAAAAAGATCTGATTTGAGATGCAGACAGCTTCAATGGTGCTGTGAGAGCAGTTCCAACATCAGAGTTTGACAAGAAATCTTGAATCAAATGAAACGCCTCCGGTGCGTTCTCATTTGCCAAAGGAGCAGCATAGTTATTAGGAACGAATTCTAACCCAGAAGCAGTAAACATTGTAGTAGCCATTAGAAAAGTTTAGAAGAAAGATAGAGAAAAGTATCGAATGTATGCAGTGAAAGTGTTTGAGACAGTGTTTGTGAGTAAAAACTTATGAAAAGTTGAAGTGTGTAAAAGAATGAACCGTTTATGTGTAGTAAGTTTAAATAATAACAGTGAAAATTAAAACCCAATCGTTTTAATCATTACTACACACAGCAGGCGTCTTTGAAAAATGTGTGAGTGGGACAGATGTCAAACATGTATACGCTGACAGCTGTATGTAACAACTTCCAATACACACGCGCAGTAAAAATAGCCATAATTACCGCTTTCCACACTGTTCAAAACATTCAACCTCTTTCTCCTCTGTTTAATACAAATTTGAACCGTTTGTACTCATACTCCTTCGTATTTCTAAACAATTGTCTAATCTCAAAATTATAAAATGTCTGAAACAAAGAAATCATTTTAATCATCAGAGATTAAAACAAAATTACCTCGGCGTATTTCTCACAATACATCAGTGTTTACCATTTGTCCTTTTTTGTCAATAAACTCTTTTCTCAAACTGTACAGGTGTGAATAATTGTGTGTGCTATAGCAGAGTTTACTGAATATGAATATTTAGACCATCTCAAAGTGCATAAAATCCACAAACTTAAGTAGTAAAAACTGGTTGCCTAAACTCTCATGTAAAACATAAAATCTGATTTTTATATCTAAACTCTGTATTTTGATATCCTTTCATTTGGATATATCTTTTATTCTTCACCCCCTTCATATATATATATATATATATATATATATATATATATATATATATATATATATATGTATATATATTTTTTTTTTTTAATTTTTCCAGTAATCAGTGGTTGGCACTAGTCACCAAAAATCAAAGATTTTAGCCCTTATTTCATACAATAAGTTCTTGGATCTTCCTAGGCATAACATGATCTCAAAGGAATTTGTGCTCTTTTTGGCATCTTTTGATTTGAGGGTGAATTATTTATAATTAATAATCAGAGTTTAGACTTTTCATCAGTTAATGTAATTAATTTATGAGAGAAAATGCAAACAACTAATACAACTCCAGTGTATAGAATCAATAAACTAAGAGATGCTATAAATATAGAGACAGTATCATGCTGTGTTAACTTACTGCACATATTTGAGATCAGAATCTAAACAACTCTTAAGGATTCACAATTACTTACTGAGAATTATGTTCCATACAAATTTCTTCATTGGTCCATATGTTTCAGACAAAATTACAATCAGAGTATAGCATTAGACTGTAACTATCAGAGTATGACCAACACTTTATGACAAACAGAGTTTAGCATCAGAGTTTACTTTCAGAGTTTATGACACTGGTACTCATAACAGTTAATACATGCAAAGAATCATGAGCATAAAAATTAAACATGTATTGTTTTTGAGTCTAACCCGTATCTCTAGTCGAAACCAGAGATCATTCCAAGTTCATTTACCAATCTTGTAAAAGTAGCTTCACTCAAAGGTTTGGTGAAGATATCTGCAAGTTGTTGGTCTGTAGACACAAAATGAAGCTCAATGTTTCCTTCTTCCACATGTTCTCTGATAAAATGATACCTTATGCTGATGTGCTTGGTCATGGAGTGCTGTACTGGATTTCCTGTCATAGCAATAGCACTTTGGTTATCACAGAAAATAGGTATTTTAGAGTACCTCAAACCATAATCCAGCAACTGATTCTTCATCCACAGAATCTGTGCACAACAGCTACCAGCAGCTATATACTCTGCTTCTGCTGTGGATGTGGAAATTGATTTCTGTTTCTTGCTGTACCAAGAAACCAATCTGTCACCTAAGAATTGACAGCTTCCACTTGTACTTTTTCTGTCTATCTTACAGCCTGCAAAATCTGCATCAGAGTAACCAATTAGCTTAAACTCTGATTCTCTAGGATACCACAAACCCAAGGTTATGGTTCCTTTGAGATATTTGAAAATTCTTTTTACAGCTGTTAGATGAGGCTCTCTGGGATCTGCTTGAAATCTTGCACAAAGACATGTTGCATACATGATATCAGGTCTACTTGCAGTAAGATACAGTAATGACCCTATCATTCCTCTGTAGTTTGTCATATCTACTGAGGCTCCTGTGTCTTTGTCTAGCTTTGTTGCAGTAGCCATGGGAGTTGTAGCAGATGAACTATCAAGCATACCAAATTTCTTGAGAAGATTTCTGGTATATTTTGCTTGATTGATAAAAATACCATCATCTGTTTGCTTGACCTGTAAGCCTAGAAAGTAACTAAGCTCTCCCATCATGCTCATTTGGTATCTGGACTGCATAAGCTTTGCAAACTTCTTACAAAGTTTGTCATTAGTAGATCCAAAAATAATATCATCTACATAAATTTGAACTAAAATCAAATCATCACCAGAATTGAAATAAAACAAGGTTTTATCAATTGTACCTCTTGTGAACCCACTTTCTAAAAGAAATTGAGCAAGAGTTTCATACCATGCTCTTGGTGCTTGCTTTAGTCCATATAATGCCTTGTCAAGCCTGTAGACATAATCTGGATGCTTGGGATCTACAAATCCTGGTGGTTGTTCAACAAACACTTCTTCTTCAAGCTTCCCATTGAGAAAAGCACTTTTCACATCCATCTGAAAGACTTTAAACTTCTTGTTTGTAGCATAGGCCAGAAAAATTCTTATGGCTTCCAATCTTGCAACTGGAGCAAAGGTTTCATCATAATCAATTCCTTCCTGTTGTGAATAACCTTTAGCCACAAGTCTAGCCTTGTTTCTTGTAATCACACCTTCACTGTCAGTCTTGTTTCTGAAAACCCACTTTGTACCTACAATTGATCTATTCTTTGGTCTAGGTACAAGTGTCCAGACTTCATTTCTTTCAAATTCATTTAACTCTTCTTGCATTGCTGTAATCCAATTAGCATTTTGAAGAGCTTCCTCCACCTTCTTTGGTTATGTTTGAGACAAGAAAGCATGATACAGACACTTATTATTTGTTGCAGTTCTAGTTCTCACACTAGCATCAGGATCTCCAATTATGAGATCAGGTGTGTGTGCCTGTGTCCACTTTCTTGCTGTTGGTAAGTGGTTTCTTGCATCATTATTGGATCCTCCCCCTTGATCCATGCTCTCCTGATTCATATGTTGACTTTCTGCAGCATCTGAGGCTCCCCCTGAATTAGATGGCTCAGAGTTTGAACTGTCATAGTTTGAATCAGTTTCCTCAACTGACTCACTTGATGTGTCTTGTTGAGCTTCTTCACGCTCCCCCTCAACTGATTCTCTATGTTGTTCAATTTGAGAATTTTCAGTTTCTCCAGTATTTACCAGTAGAGGTTCAGAGTATGCTTCGTCAGAGTTTATCAGAACCGCTTCATCAGAGTTTGTCGGTACTGCTTCATCAGAGTTTACATCATCAGAAAATAAACCTTCATTTTCAAAGCGCAGTTGATCATATTCAATTTCATCTTCAAGTCCAGTTATTTTCTTGTCATCAAATGACACATGTATGGATTCCATGATCACTTTAGTTCTCAGATTGTAAACTCTGAATGCTTTTGTTGATATTGGATAGCCAACAAAGATTCCTTCATCAGCTTTTAACTCGAACTTGGTCAACTGTTCAGGATGAGTCTTCAACACAAAGCATTTGCATCCAAATATATGAAAATATTTCAAATTTGGTTTCTTATTTTTCACCATCTCATATGGTGTTTTCCCATGCTTGTTAATCAATGTTGCATTCTGAGTAAAACAAGCAGTTTGAACAGCTTCTGCCCAGAAATAGGTTGGTAACTTTGCTTCATCAAGCATAGTTCTGGCAGCTTCGATTAGAGTTCTATTCTTTCTTTCAACTACACCATTTTGCTGTGGAGTTCCAGGTGCAGAAAATTCTTGTTTCACTCCTCTTTCTTTGCAGAAAGCTTCCATTATTGAATTTCTGAATTCAGTTCCATTATCACTCCTTATAATTTTGACTTTGTGTTGTGATCCTTTGTCCAGTAGATTTACATGATCCATCAGAGTTTGAGCAGTTTCATCCTTCTTTGATAAGAAATACACCCATGTATATCTAGTATATTCATCAACAATTACTAGAGCATATTTCTTTCTGCCCATAGACATCACATTCACTGGTCCAAAGAGATCAACATGTAGAAGATGATAAGGTTCCACTACTGAAGATTCAGATTTGCTCTTGAAAGATGACTTCCTTTGCTTGGCTTTTTGACAAGAATCACATAGGTCATCTAAGCTAAGTATTGACTTGGGAAGTCCCCTTACAAGATCCTTTCTTATTAGCTCATTAATGTTGTTCAAATTGAGATGAGAGAGCTTCTTATGCCAGTTCCAACTCTCTTCATTTGACATTCTTGCAGTCAGACACACTGTTTTTCCATCAGAGTTTGTTACCAAACTTGCTTCATAAATGTTGTTGTGCCTGTGTCCAACTAGAACAACTCTTCCAGTAGATTTACTGATAACTTCACAGTATTCAGTATGAAAATCTACATGGTTTCCTCTGTCACAGATTTGACTCACAGATAGCAGATTATGCTTGAGTCCTGAGACTAGAGCTACATATGTGATGATGACACTTCCCAGATTGATATTGCCATATCCCAGAGTGTGTCCTATGTTGCCATCTCCATAGGAAACCTTTGGGCCAGCCTTCTCCTCAAAGTCTGATAGCAGGGCTTTGTTTCCAGTCATATGTCCTGAGCATCCATTGTCCAAGATAAGTGTGCTCTTTTTTATACCCTGCAATCACAAACAAACACTAGGTGTTAATTTTAAGGACCCAGACTTGCTTGGATCCTTTGTCTTTCTTAACAGTGTTAGCTTTTGCAGCGGAATCACTATCAACAGAGTTTAAACTAACATTGTCAGACTTTATACTTGCAGAGTTTGTCCTAACCCACTTCAAGTTGGGCTTTGGCTCATAATAGTTATGATAAATAGCATGATAACTCTTACAAGTATAAATAGAATGCCAAGTGCTCCCACAGTGTGTGCATAATGCCTGTGGTTTAACCCTTACATAATCATTCTTTACTCCTGATTTAGAAGGTAAAGAATTAATATCTTTGTTCTTATTACAAAATCTAGCAAGATGGTTAGAACTACCACAATTATAACATGTTTTCCTTGGAGCAGCAGCAGTAGGCAAATGATTATTTCTTTTATTTATGCCTATCTTTCCATTCCTATTCTTCTTGGATCCTTTTGGTTTCATGGCAGATTTTACCTCTTTGAGCTTATGATTGAACTGTTTTCCTGTCATCAAACCAACATTAACCTGTTTCTCACAAGTTTTTACTGGTCTTCTAACAGCTTCTATTTCCATAAGTTTTTCTGTTATAATATTTTCCTGTCTTTCACAGGTTTCATCTGATTCCATATCAGCTTCTCTTACTACAACAGATTTTAACTTATTGGTTTCTGGAACAAATTTCACAGGTTTAAGCTGTGGTTTAACCTTAACCTTGTCTTTAAACCTAAGTTCATCATTCTCACAATAGCCTAAACCTACAGAATCTGTCTGAAACACTTGATGAGTGTCTCTTCCAGAGTCTGTCCAAGTCTTGATTATTTTTCTTTCTTTTTCTAGATCAGATTCTAGTTGCCTATATCTTTTGAGCAACTCCTGTTCTACATAAACAGCATCATCTCTTTCTTTTTGAATCTGCTTCATATTTTCAAGTTCTCCTTCAAGAAACTTGTTTCTATCTTTAAGACTAAGATTCTCAGATTTAATTCTTTCATTCTCTAAAGTCTGATCCCTATAACTAACATGTACACTTTTCAGATATACTCTTAATTCAGATATATTGTCAGTATCATAAGCATAAGTAGTTAGGGGTACCTTATTTCCAGATGATTCAGTCTCATCTTTGACAGTTGCCATAAGAGCATAATTTACTCCATCATCAGAGTCTGAAGTATCTGCCCAGTCTTTGCCTTTAGAGATGAGTGCTTTCTCAGATTTGCCTTTCTTGCACTCTGGGGCATAGTGACCCATCTCCTTACACCTGTAGCACTGGATTTCAGATTTATCCTTCTTGCCAGACTTGGTCTCCCTTCCATCAGACTTTCTAAAACTTTTCCTTGAGAATCTCTTTCCTTTCTTGAAGTTCTTGAATCCCATCTTCTTGAAGGTCTTCACCATCAATGCAGCCATTTGCATCATCTGTTCTTCATCATCCTCAGAGTCAGAAGCTTCATCAGAGTTTGAGTCATCATCAGAGTTTGATGACTCACTTTCAGATTTAATGACTAAAGCCTTTCCCTTGGCTTTCTTCCTTGATGATTCCTTCTTGATGGGCTTCTCCTCAACTTTGAGAGCAACAGATTTTGTCTTTTTACTCATTCTTCTATTTCTTTGTTCTATCTCCAGTTCATGAGTTTTCAACAACCCATAGATTTCATCAAGATCTGTATCAGCAAGTTCATAATTATCTCTTATTGTTGTTGTCTTTAGATCCCACTTTTCAGGTAGAGATAACAGAAACTTGAGATTAGACTCTTCAAGATCATATTCTTTATCAACTAGAGATAAATCATTCAGTAGTTTACAGAATCTGTCATATGTCTCAGTCAAGGTTTCATTGGCTCTTGAATCAAAGTGCTCATACTCCTGAGTTAGTATGGTCCTCCTATTCTTCTTAATAGCACCTGTTCCTTGGCATCTGACTTCTAGAGCATCCCATATTTCTTTGGCAGTCTTGCAGCCAATTACTCTGTTAGACATCACATTATCTAAGGCACTGTGTAGAAGATGTCTAACTTTTGCATCTTTTGCAATTGATGAGATGTCCTCAGGAGTCATATCTTTCTTTTCCTTTGGAACAGTCTTTTGTTCTTGACCATCAACAACAGGAGACAATTTAGTCGGCATATGAGGACCATCATATATTCTGTCAAGATATTCTGGATCTGTAGCCTCCAGAAACATGGTCATCTTCACCTTCCAAATTGGATACTCCACTGGCCTGAGAATTGGAACCCTGATTGTTTCATACCGACTCACAGAATTAGGTTTAACATGTTCAACCTTGGGAGAAGTTTGATTTTCTTCAGACATGATTATTACTGTGTTTGAATCGAAAAACTGTATATATTAAACAGCCTTGGCTCTGATACCAATTGTTAGGCCGATTACACAATATATAATCAAGTATGTATGAGAATAACAATCAAGAACACAAGTTTGTAAATCAACAAACTGAATTATATTAAATAATTCTCTCTTAGTGATGTTAATGAATCACAAAGAGCTACTAGGTTACAAGAATAATATTTCAATAATCGCATCCCTTCTAGGGATAACCTATCTGTGTTTATATAGTACACAGTTACATACAATCCTTATCTAATTGATACTCCTATAAGTTAGCTATACAATTCATATCAATTAAGGATTGCTTCAGTCTTCTATTCCGTTTCCTTAGCTGTATCAATATATTCTGCTTCTTTCCATCTTCAGAATATATTGCTTCTAGAATCTTTATCTTTGCACCGACAGCTAAGTCAACTATAACCACGTCAGACTTTATCAAACTCTGACTGGCTTCAATGTAAACTCTTCACCCAGTCAGACTTTATCAAACTCTGACTGGCTTCTAGATAAACTCTGATATGTACCTGGTACTTAAACACTGATGAACAAACGTCAGCAATTATATCTAACATAATAATTTATATTTTTACCTTTGTATTTTTAAATATTTTTTTAATTTAAAATGGAAGTGTTGAAATTATTATATTTAATAATTATTTTTCCAAATTTAATTTAGCAAATAATTTCTTCAATTTTGGGTGAAATTTAAAATTTACTTAAAATATTTTTTTAGTTCAAATTCAAAATTTGGATTGCACGCCCTCTTTTTTTTGTCAGGGATTGCATTAATTTAGATAAGTAGAATGTGAGACAATATTTATGGGATGTTAATACGTATTCAGGTATATCCGTATATATGCCTGATATATATGCAAAAACATATTTCTATTGATGGTGGCATTAAATAAAAACTTATTTTTATATGAAAATCATATGACATGTATCAGCTATATTATCAACATTGTCTATAGTTTGTTTGAATTTTAATATTTTAGAAAGTTTATTGTTGAATAGTACTAGAGTTACAAATTATACGACATTTCTTTTTTTAATAGTCGTGGTGGATTAATTTTGATTTTGTCAATAGCAATAGCTTTTGTAATTGACATTTGCTTTTAGAGAAAAAAACATCTGAAATTTATTACTTATCTTTTTTTTTACTTGATTCAATTAATTATTATATTAAAAATGTTTTAATTAATATTTGTTTGTTGCACTTAACCGGTGTATTTTGTAAGATTATATTAAGTTTTAGAGGGGACCAAGATATTCAAGTAATTCTCAAATTAAAATTAGTTTTAACTTAAAATATTATAAATTTATTCTATATTTGATAATAACTTTATGTATGGCATAATTTTATTAAAATAAAAATAACACTTTTAAAAAGTTGATATATATTGAAATTTACAAAATTATGGTACATCTGGAAGGGTATACTTTTGTGAGTATAAATGAAAAAGAAATAGAAATTATACAGCTGTAACAATATTATTATTATTTCAAAAAAAAATTTAAGAATTCATGTGGAATCTAGTATGCTCTCTAGCTAGCTTGTATAAGTACACTCACTAACATCAATACCATGGTTTTGTATTTTCATGGAGTACGTTTGAAACTTATATTTGAATTTGATAGCTAGTTTGTGAAATAGTGGGGGAAATTAATCAGAATGGCCTTTGCTCAATCTCCAAGTGCTTCCAACGTTACTTCTGACATTTACTCTGCTGCTCAACAAGCAAAACACATCTATTGGATATATATGTCTTTAATCCCGATCCTGTTTTGTATAATATTATTCATGTTGTTGTACATGTTCTACCTGAGAAAGCAAGCTTCACCCTTCTCACAGCGTCAACCAACTTTTACAAGGGCACCCTCCCTCTCCTCTTTCGTCATCCCGGTTAGTCCACTCTCCATTATATATATACATATATATTAGTGAAAACAACAAGTTCAAAGAACTTACTCTCTCCATTTATACGAGTTAATTAGTGTAGGTATTACTTGTGTTATGATTAGAATATGACATGTTCTATACTTACATACAAAAATAAAACAGAAAAGATAAAATTTTATAATGTTTACTACAGACATTTATAATACTCTTTATATATGTATATAATTCTTTTTGATGCCTCTGCCAGACCGGTAACTTAGGTGGTCATATTATCCAAAGGCAGGCGCTCAACGAGAATATCATGTATCATGAATCCTGGGACAGAACAAGAAGACATCATGTTGTATGTATATCTGATTTGTTTCATGTGATGTATGTTTCTGCATTGACGGAATTTTGGAGGCTCCTGTCCCAAATTCTCAATGTCTTGTACAACTTAATAATTAGTAAAAAATTTGAATCCAAACTAATCTTCAAGAATTAGTTGAATTTTATCTAAAAGTTTTACTTTCACAAACTGTTTATGAAATCAAAATCGTTAAATTCTGATTCTACTATTGTATTATCCACACCAAAATTTAGTTTACTCGTATAAAGAATTTATGAATTGAAGGATAAAAATATATTTATGTACCTTAATATTACAGGTACTCGAAGTTAGCTTGAAAGAAGATCTTAAAGACAAGCTTCCTACTATAGTATTTGATGAGAAACTCAAGGCGAGAGATTCATTGTGAGTCCTCTCTTACCTGTCTAGCTATGAAATAATTGATACTGTTTGATAAAGAAAATTAGTTAAGATACTCCTAAATAAACCTTAACATAGAATATTTGTTTAAGAAATTCTAAAAAGGGAATATTTGATGCAGATGTTGTGTATGCTTGGGAGAATTTGAGATGAAAGAGGAGCTGATACAAGTGCCATCGTGCAATCATATCTTCCACAGTGATTGCATCTGCAATTGGCTTTGCTCCTCCACCACTTGCCCTCTTTGTAGATGTTCAGTTGAGGTCCTCGTAGACAATACTGAACTTGTCCTTCCACCACAACCATCACCTGCAGTACTACTCCATGCGGCTACTCCTGTCCAACTTGCATCTTCATGATCAGATTGCTAATTCTAGTGGTAGATCAAGATTATGTAGGAACTTAAGGTGCTTATAGATGATGTCTACATGATTTAGTAGTACACGTTTTTCCTTTCTGAAATTGGTAAGAACGATGTTGTTCCCAAAATAGAGTAGTTAGAAACTCCAGCATGCAGGGAGGAACTCTAAAAATAAAGTTATTTCTTTTTACTTCTGGCTATCTTGAAATTTTTGGTTTATTCTATAATGGTTTCACCACCGTGACTCCGCAAGCATTTCTCATTTTACATTTTTTTTTTTAATTTTTTGGTCAGAACACATTCAAATGATCAGTAATAAGGTATTGCTATGCAAGTCTTTGTGTTTGGAAATGTCCAAACTGCAGAATTACACTATGGGGAGTATGTTTAGTTCTTTCTGCCCAACATCTCTCCTCTTCTTATTTCTTTTACTTTTTTGTAACACACTTGAGATTCTGCCAAGTGCTAATTGCCTGTTTAGTAGCGGGTGATGGTCAAAAATATCATTTTTTTTTTAATATTTGGAGACAAGAATACTCATTTTGAATATTTTGGACAAAAATACTAGCCTATTATGCATTTGGGAAATGAGTATTACTATTACGCATTTGAAAAAAAAGGATATCACGTGTTTTTTCGAAAAAAAATAACAAATTTTTTTTAAAAATGTTGGAAAATGAGTTGCTCGTTTGACAAATGCGTAACAATTTTTTTAATATTTGAAGACAAGAATACCCATTTTGAACATTTTGGCCAAAAATACTAGCCTATTATGCATTCGGGAAACGAGTATTACTATTACGCATTTGAAAAAAAAAAGGTATCACGTGTTTTTTCGAAAAAAATAACAATTTTTTTTATAAAAATGTTGGAAAATGAGTTACGCATTTGGCAAATGCGTAACCATTTTTTTTAATATTTGGAGACAAGAATACCCATTTTGAACATTTTGGTCAAAAATACTAGCCTATTATGCATTCGGGAAATGAGTATTACTATTACGCATTTGAAAAAAAAGGGTATCACGTGTTTTTTCGAAAAAAAAAAAAAAAAAAAAATTAAAATGTTGGAAAATGAGTTACGCATTTGACAAATGCGTAACACCACTTCACACATGGTGTTCCGCATCATTCAAAAGCGTAACAAGTAAAAAACAATTGAAAAGTTTTTTAATTTTTTTTTAATGTAATACCCATTTTTCAAATGCGTATTAGGGTTACCCAGTTTTGAAATGCGTAATAAAATGGTATTTTTGACCAAAATTTTTAAAATTAATCTTCTTACCACTTGATCTAAAAAAAGTGATATTTATGTCATTTTTTCTTTGGCAGTGTTCTGTTTATTGTAGCCATAATTGGTGGCCTACAAAAAATCAACTAGGAAGACCAAAAATGTTTTGAAAATCAACCTTAAAAATAGCTTATCCCCCGTAGAAAATCAACTAGAAATATTTTTTTTATAGCCATGTTATTTATTAAATTAATCTTGTATTAAGGAACAATTTAAAATACAAAATATGTAGACAAGAACATTTAGAAAATACGATTAATTTCATAATTCAGCTGATTGGGTGCCACGTGTGTATCAGCAATGATGCAGATTCAGACAACAAAACAGAAGACACAAAGCAAGTACAACGCTGTACGTAGATCCATTACAGAAATTTAAAACAACGATAATGAGATTGTAAGCAGATAAAAATCAATGTCATCAACACAAGCATACGGAGAAGAATGGTACTGGGACAAACGTTACGAGCAAGAATCAGGTCCTTTTGATTGGTACCAAAAATACTCTTCTCTTTCTCCTCTTCTTCATTTATACATTCCTCAATCCACCACCACTTCTCTTCTCGTCGTCGGCTGTGGTACTTCTGGTATTACCCTTTTTCCCCTTTTTCCGATCTATTATTATTTTTATTCCTTGTTTTATTATAAACCTGTTGTTGTTTGCAGCGTTTAGTGAAAGCATGGTTGATGATGGATATGAAAATGTGGTTAATATTGATATCTCTTCTGTTGCTATTCAAACTATGCGACAACGATACTCTAATCGTCCCCAATTGAAATGTATCCTTTTGTTTTATGATATGCATCTCTTTTTTTTACATAATTGAATAGTGCTGCGCTTGTATTTTTTTTATTGTTTTGTTATGAAGAATCCCCATGTCCGATACGGGGACACGCGTGTCCAAGAATCCCACACGGGGACTCGGCACCCTACCCGATACCCAAGTGTCCCTGCTTCCTAGGTCGTAGTAAGATATTGTGCAAAAAGCATTTTTGCTTTGTTGCGGTCTTATGGAAGCTTAGGATGATAATTAATATTTTAGATTTTTATTTACTCGCTTGATTTGTGTTGTATGCCTATTTGTTTTGATTCTTGTTTAGATTTTATGTTTATTTCATTATTTGTATGAAAGTGTGTTTGTTGCTTGTTGATTCTAGTTACTCCATGATTCATTTTAGGGATGTAGTATCTATTGCTTTGCTTCTTTTATGTAATGCTCCATCAATCACTCCTCCCTTGTACTCTTTATTCTGCTTGCTACTGTTGTGTTTGGTATTTGAGCTGGGGGTCCATGCTGAAACAGCCTCTCTACTCTTTTAGAGTAGATGTAAGATTTGTGTACATCTTACCCTCCCCTCGGATACAAGGGGTATCTTTGGTTTGGTTTTGAAATTTTTTTACACAAGTATTGTCGGGTAGTCATAAGCTTTGGTTGCGTCTTTCCTATCGTAGAGTACTACATACCTTGCCTCCCGAGACATAGTTAGGAGTTTGATTACCTCCTACCCCCAATATTCTCATAATTAATTTCGGACACTAGGGTAAATAAACTCCAAAAGATGGCCTTTTGTTTGTCTAGTGTAAATTATTTCGAGGTCAATTGTATTTGGCTCTTGCCTCGAGCCAGATATGGATTGATATTGTTCACTCCGCTTTGCCTAGTGATCTTATGAAGCATATTCATTAAAGTATTGTAGATGCCAATAGCTCAAATAGCTCAACTCTCCTGGTGGATGAAATGAGATCAATTGTTTCATATTATTTCATTTAAGTGGAATGTTCTTGATTTAGGTTGGATTAGATTAATGTTGATGGTGCTGTTAGACTCTAGAATATGTATACATGCGTGGGAGTACTGGCCCAAGATAGTACTGGAAATCGGATCGGAGGTTTCCCGGAGTGCATTGGGCAAGCCTCTCCTTTAACTACTTAACTTTGGGCAAAAAAATATTGTGGTCTTGAGTAAGCTTGGGAGCTACAAGCCCCTAAAGTAATTCTAGAATCTAATTCTCTTGATGTGGTAAATTGTGTTTTGTAACCAGATTGGATTCATCCCCAATTCAACATCATTTCTTAAATTTTAGAGATGCGACGTAAACCTTGGCATCTTTAAATTTGTCATGTTATGAGGGAAACAAATCATTGTGCAATCTTTCTTGCTAATTTGAACATTCATCACATTCACAAAATCTCCGGGTGATCTTTTACCAACTTCACTTCAAGTGAATGGTCGCTTTTGTGACTGTGCTTTTTTTTTCCCTAATTTTTGTGTTATAGATTTTTTGGATTTCCTTAGGGTTTTCCCTATCGAAGTACTCAAAAAATAAAAAATTGCTAGCTTTTCAATTCCTTAATATTGACATAGATATAAAAATGGATGTTCGGGATATGAGTGCATTTCAATCGGATTCCTTTGTTGCTGTCATTGATAAAGGTACCTCCATCTTTCACATATTTTTCAGTATTTCTCCCTCCCTAGCTTTTTTTTTTGTCCTTCTTTAAGAATTCTGTAGAAATACCTACATACTATCTTTTATGTAATATTTGTTTTGAATGCGCAAGGACTTTCTCCAGAAATAATAAAATAATCTAAGAAGGTCAAAAAGGTATATATATATATAGAGAGAGTAATGGAGACAGTAC
Organism: Heracleum sosnowskyi; assembly: GCA_030848705.1. NCBI lineage: Eukaryota > Viridiplantae > Streptophyta > Magnoliopsida > Apiales > Apiaceae > Heracleum > Heracleum sosnowskyi. The sequence goes on from CM061239.1 coordinate 118,062,614, forward strand.
TATAATTGCAAACCACGTGCTGATCTTTCTGGTTTGTTTTTTAGGAACTTTGGACTCTCTTCTGGTGAGTGATTTCGAGTTTGAGCTTGATTGTTTTCAATCGAATATGATTGCTACAATTTGTGAAACATCTTTTACAGTGCGGACATAAATCACGAGAAAATGCTGCAAAGATGCTGGTGGAGGTTGATAGGTATACATAAACAACTTGGTAATTCCACATTTGTTTTTCATTCCTTTAAGTTACTTTTACTTCTTGATTTATTCACATATTGAAGCAGTTGATAACAAACTATAGGGTCCTCAAGGCTAATGGAGTATACATTCTGGTAATTGTAATTTGTTTTCATTTGCTAAATTTGACTAGTTAGTTTACCCAGCTGATGACAGACATGTATACTCTGAACTTCATGCACCTAACAGGTCTCATTGTTGCACAGGTTACGTATGGAGCACCAAATTATAGATTACATTTGCTGAGAGAGGGACACTCTTGGTCTATAAAACTTCATGTGATAGGTTTGCTCACAGTTCCCTTTGCCAATTCAATTCTGCTAGATCCTTAAACATGTTAAAGCTAGTGTCTGTCGTGAAAAAGATTAATAGGTCTATCCCCGTTATTACAGAAAGAGGGCTTTAATGTGTCTCCATTCTCTAATTTGAGAAAAAGGGAGATAAACTAACCTCGGTTTTTCTTCTCTTCCCTTTCCTCTTCTTTATAATGTGTTTAACTGATGGTTTTGTTGTAGATACTTGAAATGCTATTGAAAGTGCATAGTCTTCTATGTGTGGATGAAATTCCGACAATGGTTTTTTATTGAATTCCAGAAGCCCTTTTATTCTTTACTACCTCAATTAATTATATTACTGCTAAACAAAATAAACAAATGTACTATAAGGTATTAGAGAATAAAGTAATATCAGTTAAATTTTATAATAGAACTTAATAAAAATTGGAGCAATAAAATATCTTGATGGAAACTGAGATGCCTAAATATTGAACTCCTGGTCACCTGATTCTTCGCATTTTTTATCCCCGGTCTAAACTGTAAGGATGAGTGACTACGAGTAAATTTTCAATATTACAGCCAAAGAAACCTAAATTTAACACTTCATGATAACAGTTAATGGCTTAATGCCTCATGATAATATTTCTTAATTATATAAAATGCTGAAGGACTGGTTCGAAAGTCTTAAATTCGTTTTGAATTTATTTGAAAAAATATATTATTACTGTGTTTTGTGGCTACGTGCAGGGAAAGCTTTTCTAGAAGCAAGCTCCGAGCATCAGGCGCAAGAACTAACCTCTCCTGTTCCACTAAATGATGAAACAAGTTTGACTGCCGGGAAAACTCCCGATGTCCATTATATATATGTCTGTATCAAGGTTAGTTCAGTATTCATTTGTCAAGGAATTAAAATTAACTTCTTCGCCAACTTTAGTGCAACAATGTGTTCAACGTAACACTATTATATTTATTGAAATTTCAGGATGATTCTAGAGTTCGGCTAGGAAGCAAGCTTTCCAATCCTTGACTTGAATCATGATTAGCCTATGTAGAAGGCACACATATTTGGCAAGCTTACCAGTCACAAGTTTATTCAGCTCTGGTTGAACCGTGATAACTTTGTCATTGTTGTAAGAATCACAGTTGTCAATCGCTGTAGCAATTTAGTGCTCTTGCTTTCAAGTATATGGTCTTTTGTTTCTAACTTGTACAAGCGTCACAACGCTCATCATTTTATTGATTAATAACATAGAATTATGCTCCTTTTTAATATCATAGAGGGAAAACAGGAATACAACACATAAGAGTTTGATGAGTGCTTATAAGTATTTAGAAGTTAAAATTTACATAAAAGCAAGTGTTCTAAAATTGCTAGGAACAAGATATATTCTTTTTTGCTATGTAATGTGTAACAATATTGCTGGGCATTTGCAGGTAAAGGAGAGGCTAAGATTAGATAGAGGGGTAGGAAAGATACCATTGTAGCGATTGATTGGTTTGTTTGATTACAGAATGGTGATTGATAAACAAAAAAAGGTAGAAAAGGCTGCGAACATAGTACTTGGCATGAATGAGAAAATGAGGAAGATGGTCAGCCTTTTTCTCGCATCTCTCTCCTTCTCTAGGACAGATTTTGAACAAGAATCTTCACTTCTGTATAATATAAACTCGAGATATATCCGGAACAGGTTTGGAGCCATATGTGACTTGTTTGGCTGCTTTCTGCGACCCATTGGACAGCCTTTAGACGAGTGTTTTAACTTGGTTTCCTTGTATATTCGAAACTTAAATAAGTTAACAATAACAAGCTACAGTAGGAAAAGAGAACGTAAATTGTACAAAAATAAAATCTGAACTTAACCTTTTGAAAAATGAGGCTTTTAGATTATTGAAAAATTGCTAGAGCTCTCAAATTTGTTTCCAGAACAGTTCCCAAATGACATGCGTCCTTTACTTAATTGATTATTTTCTCACAAAAAACATAGACCCTGTACATTTATATGAGTCCCGCCAATTAAAACACTCCATGTGTAATTTGGGAACAACATTTTGGACCTCTATTATTGCTCATTAATTTTAGGTGATCATTTTCTCACAAAAAAAACATTTTCTATTTGCAGAGCAATTGTATCATATTACACCTATCTTCACAATTTGTAACATATTTTTATACATATGTTACAAATAGTTGTGAAAATAAAAAAACCGCTCCGAAAATAACATTTCTCTAATTTTATTTTACGACTCTGCTTATCATGTTTCTCAACAATTCCTCCTTAAAACAAATTTAATGCTTCCAGAGAATATATGTTTCCACATTGATAGGTACCCATAATACCGCCATCACATGAAGCAACATGTGTCCAACAACTGACGTGGCATCCCCTAGTCGCCAACATTGTCAGACCCGCTAGCCATCAATCAGCACTTAACTGTATCTCACATGTTGAACGGGGACATACATGTTTTAAAAGTTATTAGTTCCATTTATTCTTTTATTAATACATCGATACTTTATTCTCATTTGCATAAACAATATTCTAAAAATAAAGCAGCCGCTCATAAAGTAAGAAGACACCCTCCAATTACCTAACACTATGCAGCGAAGAGGCTCAACTGTAGAAACCAAGTACAACTACTCAGTTGTAGCGCCACAGGGCATAAAGTAACAATCGTAGAGGTAAGATCATCCCGTGCACTGTAGCTACAGTTCCCACCACCTATGCTACAGCGACAGGGAGGTTTCACCTATAAATACCATGCTTAAATCACATTAGACACACTCTGAATTCTCTACACACAAAATACTACATTCATTCTCTCTCTCGATTACTACTACTTTCCTGTTATTCCGATTATTTATTCTCACGTCGGAGTTGCTTCGCAGCCCCCACCCACGGGCAAGCATTGTTTTGCAGGCGCCCAACTCAGGTGAAGTCACCCCCGGAACAGTGAAAGCGACGATCGGAGCGGATAGAGAGTTATCACACATAAAGCCTCTCCGGTCTCCATTATGAAAACTCTTATTTTTGTAACCTTGCGCCACAACCCTTATATATGAACAGTCCTAATGTCTGGTGCTAGCTAGGTTACTCCAAACACACATAAACAGACTCTACATGTTGTTATTTGTTTTCTTGAGACAAATTTCTCTCTGCTTGTGTAACTTGGTAAATTGAGATCTAATTCAACATGACAACAATGAGGAGCATTTTGGATGGTTTGCCTTCACCAGCTACTGTTTATGCGGCATACGCATCACTCTCGTCAACGTTCATGCTACTGAGGATGACTTATCGACAAGTAGTCCCTCGTAGAGTCGAGCAATTTGTTATCTATGTACTCTCTAGCTTCTTCAAGGACCTTATCCCCTCAATCTTTAGAGAAAAGACTATGTTCACTCTGGTGGTGGAAAGGAGTGATGGACCAGGTCCTTATCAAAACAATCTATACAGGTCCTTTCATATTTACCTGTCCACCAAAGCCATTCTAACAATTGACCGTCTCAAGATTACGAAGATAAGCAACAAAAGTGACAAACTCGCTATAATATTAGCGCAGCCAGAAACCATAACTGAGTTCTACCAAGGTGTTAAGATTACATTGGCATACCTTTGTGATAATTTTAAAGATGATGGCCATGTCGGCTACCAGGGCATGGGTGCTTGGTTTGAGCTTCGTAAATACACAAGGATCTTATCATGAATTCTTACATTCCAATTATCCTGAAAGAAGTAAACTGTTGGTCCTTGACTATTGCAGAAGGGGGGGGGGGGGGGTGAATGCAATACTGATAAATCTCAATCTACGCTTCAACAACAAAGACTAAGATTAACGTTTATCAGTTTATGAATTACAAACGCAAGTAGACACAAGAGTATTTCTCACAAAATAAATGTTTTATTTATTTTGAAATGGGTTGCTACAACCTCAAGAAAATGTTCGTTTTCTTGAGCTTCGGTTTCTCGAGTGATCCATGGAATGAATTGAAAGATAGTCTAAGTAAACTAATCTTATCTCTATCATCACGGGTTTGTGAAGCTGCTGTCATTTTCATGTGGCAGCTTCTTACAAATTGTCTACCCGTGAGCATTACCTAAATTTCTATACAAACAAGATTAACATTACTGGGAAAAGCAATCTAGATACATTCTATATTTAGCTAACACAATTAAGTAGATGTTGATTTGTCATACTCTTGAATTGGTGAGCTTTGTCATGTGATCTCTCAAGCTTCGGTCGTAGTCTTGCAGACCTGATGCAGTGTTGGGATACTGCAACACGCCTGTTTCTTGAACATCCAAACTGTCACATGTTTGACTGGGTAGAACCCCAATATCAGTATTATCCCTTCATGACAGTATCCCGATGGCTAAGCTTGTTGTCACAAGAATGCGCTTTTGGTGACAGTAAGAAATCCACACATAAGGTACTGTTAGGATTTCCAAGCTTGCTGTCAGGCTAATGTAAAGTTGTTGTCTGAGGGCTTCCGCCAATGTTGCTGTCAGAGTGAATGTACGGTCGTGACTTGCAACATGCTATCTTCTCGTAACCTTACTGTCAATGCTGTGACAGTAACATTTATTCTTGCTGTCCATCTTGAGCACTTCTTGAGGCTTGAACAAATAAATGAATTTCTACCAAGATGTACTAGAATCTTATTTGCAATAAACAAAATGGTTACAAAGACATACTCTGGTTGTGACAGTATGTTCATACTTAATAAAATTAAGTATTTAAAATATCTAGTTAAGTTGTCTCATAGCTATCACCCATAAATCCTAACAATCTCCCCCAATTTGTTTTTATGGACAATAACAACAAATTTACAATCAATACATGCTGACAACTTAACTAACAAGATCAGAATTGACAAAGGATTTTTACTTAGCTTCAGATTTCCTTTTCTGTCTTGCTTCATCCTCTCTGTTGAGAGCTTCCTTAAGACCTTCTCTGAGTCCTTCCACCAGTGCTATTTCATCAGGAGAGATAGCCTCATCTTCAATCTCATCAATGTGCTTTTGGACTGCTTTGGAGAGACATACCTTAGCATCCTGAAGATCCATCCATAAGTCTTTACCAAATGCATGAGTTCTGAACTTCAGTATGCCTTCAACAAGTTTGAATCTACTTCCAGGATATGCATTCAGGGTTTTTCTCCTTGATTTATCCAGCTTTGAGTTTTCACCCTTTCTCCTTTGAAGAATGCCCTCAATCTCAGAAGAGCATAGCTGTTCCAATGGATGAATTGATCCAATCACCAGATAGAGTAAGTCTTTCAGGGCACTGGTTTTGAGTTTGTGAAAGCTTCTCACTGGAATCTCTTCCTATGTGAACTTGATTCTCAGAGGATTCTCAAGAATACAAGATTGGTAATTGGGTCCTTCACTCTCCACCATGTTGGCTTCTCTGCTTTTATTCAAGAATGAATCTTCCATATCTTCAGTGGTTTCTCTTCTTGTAGGCTTTGAGGATTCTTCATGACTTGGTTGAGTTTGCACCTCTTCTTCAGGAAGATCATCTTCATACTCAGCTATTTCTTCATCAGAATATTCAAGTAAATGAGCAATGTCAGCATCATCAAACAGTGACCATTCCCCAAATTTCTGATAGAATTCTTCATCTCTCTCAGCTTTGTATGCCAAAACATGGTTCATGACTTTCTCGGGAACATTGTCATAACCTTGCATTAGATTGACCATCCTTACCAAGTAGAAGTATTCAATCCTCCTTGTTTATGTTCTCCTACTGTATGAAAGAGTCTTTGATACATCATGTGATAACACCTCCATGGCAAAATCCTTTTTAACTATCACATATCTTGATTCATCAAACCAAATAACATATTCAGTTGCTTCTTTGTTGTTATCCAACTTCACCTCAACATTCTTGATTTGTTCAGCTTCTTTTTCCAAAAGATCCAAAGAGCTGTAAAGTTTTGATTGGATGGGCTTCCTCAGTTTCCTGCCAAGCCCAGTGGCTTTTTCCTTTCCTGAGTACTTGTGTTTTCCTTTCGTTACTTTTGTAGTCTCCTCGGGATCAGGTTCCTGTCTAGAAAGCCCAGCCCTTGCTAAGAATTTTGTCCTTTTAGTTTTGACAGTAGGCTTGATTTCATCCTTGACAACATCTTTGTTTACAGTGTCCTCCATGACAGTATCTTCAGTGTCTTCTGTGACAGTTTCTTTCATGACAGCTTCCTTGAGGACAGTGTCTTCTGTGACAGCTTCTTTGGTGACAGTATCTTTTTCAACATTTATACTGTCTATAGCACATCTTAAGATATTTGCCTCCAAAGCTTCAATTAATTCAGACTCCTCTTCTTCTGTAACTCCAACATCTTTCTTTTCTTGCACAGGGGCTTCTTCTTTATTTTCCTCCTGGGATTTAGTTCCAACATTCCCAGAAGTGCTTCCACTAGCGTTTCCTGCTTCTCCAGTTCCTCCACTACCATCCAACTCATCATCATCACCATGAGGAACATCATAGGAGCAGCTTTCTCCTTGTTCATCTCTGTTGGAGTTTGCTTTGGAGATCATCTTCTTTATAGTAGAGCTCAGTTCCTTGTCTCTTTTCACCAGCAAGTCATAGATTGCATTGACAGCAAGAACTCTTTCCTTGTTGGCTTTAGAGTTGAGAATCATGTTTAACACCTTCAAAATTGACTTTGAATCCATTGTTGAAGTGCCTCCTAGATTCATGTATGCACATCTCCTGCTACCACTTTTAGTGGTACTTTCATAGTAGACACAAAATGGATTGGTGTAGACTTCTGGAAGTTTCTCTGAGATTAAGTTCAGCATTTGCAGGTGCAGAATCTCATTGAAGGATGTATGGTTTGCCTTGATTTTATTCTTCATCACAGTTAGCACCTTTGCTGGAAGGCTCTACAACAGCTGCATAGTGATGAATATAGATATTCCAGTGTTCAGGTACACATCAATGGCCCACCTTCTTTCTTCATTGATCTTCACACATACACTAGTGATTTTCTCCTTTAGTAAAGTTGAGCAGTTATTCAACCTTCTTCTAGGCTCCAACATAGCTCCCTCAACTATCCTGTAGAAGTCCTCATCATGATTCTTCAAAGTGCTTTCCATGTAGTCAACCATCAAAGCATTAGCTTCTTCCTGGCTGAACTCTGTTCCTTCACTCCATGTGTTTCCTGACAAGATGTATTCAGGCATCTTGTCTTTCCCTTTTCTCAACCTATTATGCTCCTCATTTTCTCTCCATTGCTTTTCAAGGGCACTCTCCTTTGGCATTGGAGTTGGCTCTCTTCTTGTTACAGGAGGTAGTATTGGTTTCTTGGAAGTAACATTCCCTTGAATTGCTTCCAGGGCTTCTTTAGACATAAGAACTGTTTCTCCAGCCATCTCATATTCAAAGAGATTTTCAGCTTCTTGCTCTTGCTCCCCCTTACTTCCTAAAACTCCTTTTGCTCCCCTTTTTCTCTTTGCAGGCACTGTTTTCTCCTTAACCGCAAGCTCCCCCTCACTCTTTGAATCCTCCTTTGAGACAGGCTCCCCCTGAGCAACGCCCTGCTTGGGGACACCTTCTGATTCTGATCTTGCCCTTCCTGATTCTGCCCTTTGTGATTCTGATATTGACCTTTTTCTCCCCCTTAGGTAAGTTGACAGCATCAAGACTTGTAGAAAGAACCTGAATGGCTTCCTGAATACTGGAGAAGCCAGAGGCCACCATGGTAGACAGACTGTCAATCTTTGATTCCATGAAGAGACACATGTTCTCTAGAGCTTCCAACCTGAGTGCAGTAGAGGAGCCACCCGCTCTTAACCTTCTTGGGAGTGAAGGAAAAGACTGGGCATGGAGGCTGTGGGGGTTCTCACACTCTCAGTTTTTTTCTGAGTGATCTCATCACTCCTCACTCATCACAAAAGAACTCTCAAGGCCTAGTGCCTGATAATGTAAGGCTCCCTCAAATTCACTCTGGACATGCTCAAGTCCCTCACCTTTTGCTAGCTCATTTGGCTGCATCTCATTTTTATGCTCGCCTCTCTTTTCTTTTATCTCTCTTTTCTTTTGCACACCCTCACTCATCCTAGATCCATGGGTATGAGCAGTACTGACATGCAATGTAGAAGAATATTTAGAATGTACCTTTAAGAATTGAGACAGTGGCACATCATCATCAGAGACATCCTCAACAGTGACATCATCAAGATTAGGCTGTGGGGAGGTGACAGTAGCCTTGCCAGAAATATTACTGTCAGTTGGAAGATTGATAGTAGGTTCCACTGTAACTTGGACAGCAGGTTTGGTTGAGACAACAACTTCTTCTAAGTCCTTGACAGCAGGGTCACCTATGACAGCAACATTCTCAGAGTCTTTGACAGCAACTGAGGCTGTGACAACATCTTCCCTAAGGTAAGATGCTCCTTGGAGATTGAACAAGGTATTGGCTGTTTCACTTTTTAGCAGAGTTGTACCTTGTTCTTTCTCAGTGTTTGAAGGAGTGGTGTCCATCTCACTTTGAGAAATGGGTTCTTGTGGACCACTAGATGGGGGCTCATCCATGAGTGGAGATGGATGATCAAAACCTGAAGGGTTGAGACTGTCCCCCTCTCTAGGTTGTGGAGAAGAAACAAATGAATGTGTAGGGAAGGAAGAAGGTGAAATTGGAGAAGAGAGTGATGACTGCTTCACAGATGGAACTTGTGAAGCATCAATAGGGGAAGTGAAATCCTCACTGTGTCCTGACTCCATGTGTGTTTCTGCAAGTAGAGGCTCCTCATGAGTTGGAACATGAGGTGGTGCAGACTCTGTACAGGTTGCCTTGGGAGACATACCAATTTCAATAGATGGCCCTTGTTGAGAAGGAACATCTAGGGAGGAGTTTATTTCCCTATTTACCTCTATAGTCTTCTGGGAGACTGCAGGGTGGCTGACAGTGGTTTTGGCCCTCTTAGTTCTCTTCTTCTTAGGCTCAAGAGAAACCACTGTGGGTTCTGTTTGACTACCTTCCTTATTTGCTGCACTAGGAGCAGGAACTCCCTCTTGACTCTCAACACTACTAGCAACACCAGCTTCTAAGGGTCTTTTTCTGGTTTCTTGCGGGGCTTGTCTCTGAACTTTGGGAAGTCTAGAGAACCTAGGCTGAGTGTATAGAGTAGAATGGGGGTTAGCTGAATTTGGGTCTAATCCAGCCTCATCCTCAAGAGTGAAGGAGGCATAACCAGAAGGCAATGGAAAATCAAGGTTAGGCACTCGATCAACCATGTGTTTGGTGAAGCATAGTGGAATATGTGCATTCAAATTCAGTGAGGTGAGAGTTGTGTGTGTGTTTCTTTTCAAGACACTGCACACCTCCAAACAAGGGGCATTTTCATCAAACTCACACAAGGAATTAATACACAACATTAGAAAGCGAGGATAGATGTTTACATTCTTACCTATGGCAGCCTTGATGTGTGCCATGAGTAGCTTTTCAACATCCACTTTGTACCTATGAACAAGAGAGTGAGTGAGCTTCTTGATGTAGGTGGGAATCCCATTCCAGCCAGTGGTCTTGGTAGAGAACACCTTCACCATTGCATCAAACACCATGCTCCACTCCTTTCCTAGATACTTTCTGTCCATTTCACCAGAAGGGTACCACTTTGGTGTTCCCTCTTCAAGAATGGGTCCAGAATACCCAATTTGCAAGAAGAACTTCTTCAGGGTCTCATCAGTAGCAAGCTCAGTGTAAGTCTTTCCTTGTTCTAGAACAATTCCCAGAGTTGCATTGATGCCCTTGATAGTGATAATGTAACTGTGCTCCTTGATTTTGAACTGAATGGTTGTGTTGTCACCATCTCCTTGAGCAACAACAGATTCCCAGAAGTTCTTGTTGCCCAGTAATAAACAATTGTACAAGGGGGGTTGAATACAATTGTATAAGATTCTCGACTTAATAAAATATAGATCACATATATGAAAGAATAATAACAGCTTTATTAATTCTGATATAAAACTGTTACGAACTCTCTCAAAAAATTCTGATGTTCTTGAGAGCTTCTAGGTTACAAAGATACTCGTGTGTGTGATCGATTATGTTCTCTCTCTCTCTCTGTCACATAAATCGAAACCTAAAACTGTGTTTATATACTACACAGCTTCTCTATCAATGATAAGTTCTAATCAATTTCAAAGATTGAAACCTATCCTAAATTGATAGCTTCATTCCTATAAACTAGGAACCAACAAAATAAACTTCCTTCTTTAACTAGACTCCAAATATAACTCGAAGTAAGAATCTTGATCAGCTTTCAGTCCTGATGATCAATCATGATCCCAATCCTGATGTAGATATCCTGATGACAATCCTGATACTGACGCTTGATCAAATACTGATGACCATGTTGTACTGATGACGTCAGCAATCCTGATCAGTTGAGTCTAGATCCTGACGATCATTGAATCCTGATCTAACAATCTCCCCCAATCTCATACTTTGTGAAATAAAGTATAGATTCTTGGATTCAATGATGTCAAAAACATATTTACAAAATGTACAAATATTTACAGCAGCAACTTATCTGTTTAAATTCTTTGATAAAACAGATTCATCTTCAAGAAGTTGGATAACAAATTTTCTTCTTTTTCTTCAAGAATTTGAATCAGTCTTTCCTTAAGATTTCTGAGTTCTTCATCTTCCTCATTAATCTGGTAGATAGCTGCTCTGAGATTTTGAGAGTAAGTTGAGAGTAAGTTGAGTCATGCCAAAAGTCACTTCTTTAACAGCAGTGCCCCTTTGCATTTCCACATCTTGACCTCTTTGATTTAAGTACATGGGAGTATAATCACCATTGAAATTTATGTTTCCATCCAGTCTTCTTCTTATTGTTGACAAGATCATGTCACTCCACACTTTGCACACTTCATTCTTCCATCTTAACAGATAATGAACATATTTCAGTTCCTTTGTAGTTTTCACCAACAAGTCTTGAATGGATAGAATCTTCACAGAACCATCTCTCATAAAATACAGAAGCTTTTCTTTCTTTTCAGAACCATCATGACAATCTATTACTATAACAACAGATAATAAATTGTTCAGGTTTTTAGAAGTTAAAATACCTCCAATTTCAGTCAAGGCATAAGGATCAACATGAGGTGTATTCAGATGCTCAGCATCCCTGTGTCCAATACCTCCTCTTGAATTGTTTGCCATTTGCCTCAGATTTGAGAACATTTGAAACCAGAGTGTTTTTGATCTAACTGACTCAGAAAAATCAGCAACACTTGAGGTACTTGTGACAATTCTCCCAGACTGAAAATTGATAGGTCTATCACACCTAAGTGTGTCAATGTGTTTCCACTTCTTATCTTTTTCCTTCTCATAAGTATAGCTTCTTTCTAGTTGAGGTTCTTCTCTGCTTGGATCTCTCCACAATCTTCTGTTTGAAAGTTTAAGCCTTTGTACATAGAGATTGAAATCTCTATTTGTTATTCTTGTGATTTCTCTTCTTCTGGCTTCTTCTTCTTCTTCATCTACTTCTTTGTTGTGAGAATCCACCATAGTAGAAAGTATTAACAGATCAACCTCTTGTGGAATATCAGATTCATCAGGATCTTGAACTGTGTCAGGAACAATATCAGGATTAGAATCTTCAATTTGATTTGTATTACTGAGAGTTGATTTTCTTGTTTTTCTTCTCAATTCTGGTTCTTCTTCAACATTTCCATCATCACCAAAAGTAGACCTGTCAGGACCTACTAGAGTTTGAGTAGGTTCAGGAATTTCTTCAATCCTTAATCCTCTAGACCTTGTTTGTCTAGGCATATTTGGAGTTGATGAGCTTCTTCTACCTCTTTGAGCACTTCTTCTAACTCTGTCTCCTCTACCTCTACCTCTAGCAGGAGCAGGATTCTTGAAACTCTCCATCATTTCTCTTTGAGCATTTAAGAATTCTTCTTGTGAGAGATCATGATATTCTTCAGTAGCAGTAGATAGTGCCTTTCTAGCAAATAACTGTTGTACCCTCTTATCAGTATGATAAAGAGTCACAACATCGCCTTTCTTTGTTTTGAACTTCTGGAATAGGTTTACAGCATCTTCGGGATTTTCAATAATTACATCTTCATCACTCTCAGGAATTGTAGAAAGTGTATGTCCATGACCAGGCATCAGGATTTGATCACCTGTCAGGATTTGTTCTTCCGTCAGGATCTGAGATTGTACCAATGTTCTCACTGTCCTTACTCCAGAATCAGAAACATGAGTTGACTGCTTTGTTTGACTTTGAGAAGTTTGAATAGTCTTCAGAACAGCAGCATCAGAGGTTTCTCCTTGTAGAACTTTGTCACCACCATCATTTCCAGTATCATCATCATTTTTCCTTAATACTAGATCAGGTGTACATTTTGTCTGACTTACCTTCTCCCCCTTTTTGACATCAGTATTTGACAATATATTCAAAATTAAGGCAAGAGAGACTTGAATGTCAGTTACCTTATTATCCAGAGAATCAATCCTTCTGTTGATGGAGGTTTGTTCAGAAACAACAGATTTCACTTGGGATTCCACTATCCGTAGTTGAAGAGCAGTGGGCATCTTTGTGAAACTCATAGTAATATCTCCCCTCACAAACTCAGTTGCAGCTTTGACAGAATCAATCTCATGTTTCAGGCTTTTTGACAAAAGAGTTGTAGCCTTCAGATGATTCTTCAAGTCTGGATTCTCTATCATCTTCACTGCATCATACGCATGATCCAAGGCATATGGATAGCTGACAGATTCATCAGACCTATACCATTCATTTTCCCATTGATGCCTTTTCAATTGCTCAGCAGTATTGATTGCAGAAGGAACAAAAAAATCTTGTCTGAGATCTTTTCCAGTAGAAGCCTTGTCAGCCATGAATGTGCTTGACGAACCAAAGTTGGTTCCAAGACTAGCTTTGATTGTTGTAGCAAGCTGATCCTTCTCTTCATTATTATCATCATCACTATCATCACTATCATCAGCATCAGAATCAAAAGTAACATCAGGATCAGGAATTGCAATACCTTTTGGCTTATCCTGAGATGCTGTGATAGACTCTGTCATTGGTCTTGAGCTGAGTGGTTGTATCAGGATTGGCTTATCAGTAGCACCACTAGCGTCAGGAGTAACACCGTCAGGATGATATAAGCTTGCATCAGGATTTGATACTGATGGTTCTTGTGTAGCATGAGGTTCTGAAGCTGCTTTAACACTTTGAGTTAAAGGTTCTTGTGTACTTCCCTCATTGACAGTGTCCTCGACCAATCTTTCATTTGCACCAGAAACCCCTTGAGCATTGTCAGGAAATTCCTCAGAAGCTGTAGCTTTGCCTGCATCTTTAGATGGTTCTTGTGTGGCTGGAATGTTGATGTCTTCATTCTCCCTGTTAGGTCCAAAGTATCGTAGAAGGGGGGGGTTGAATATGATACTCACAAATAATTCAATTTCGTTCGCGGATTAATCTTTCAGTTCTATAACGAAATCAAACACACCAAACCAAATCAAGTTTCGGGGAATATATCTTTTTATAAATATAAACCTCGAGGGGTGCTACAATTTCTAATCCGTAGGTTAGCTTCAATGAGTTTAAGGTTACACAAATTCAAAACAATGATCAAATTCTGAGCACTATTAATTCTCTGATAATTTCTCCGGCTCAGTTCTCTCTCTCAGTAATGTCTTTGTGTAGAATGCTGTTCACACAATATCACGCAAGTATACGCGGTCACAAGTAATATAAGAATAAGTAGAGTTCGTTCCCACAGAGACTGGTTTACCACAGTTATGCACTTATGCAACAATGTATGGCTATTGTTCAATGCTAAGACAAGTATCAAAATTGAGTTTTGATTATCTAAATTAACTAATTAACTTAACAAGATTATAATTAACTAAAGAGATTGCTGTTGAATTACTTATGAGAATAAACATGGGATCCTAACTTCATTAGATACTTCATCTAGAGTATTTTGTCTTTAATCAATGCATGTGACAGTTGTGATAACTAATCGGATAACACGAAATTAGTACACGCTACCTTTCAGTATACGTATACCAAACTACTCAAACATCCACAAAAGAGATAGAAGTTGGGTAGACACCAATTATGCTTAAACCCTATATGTTTATAGAATTTGAAAACATAACGGTTTAACGAGCAAGTTATCCATTCAGATTACATAGGGCAGGTAAGATGGTTAAAATCACCTACGAATCATGCATGACAAACATACATAAACCTATGCTAGCATGGCAAGTTCTAAACCTCTATATCCACTTTCGCATTCAATAGAGATTAACAAACAATCTTAGATGTTAGCTACGCATCCAAGAAGAATAAGCACAACCAAACTAGGATATCAATTAGCCATCACACACACATCTTTAAAACAATTAACTACTAAAATCCATAAATAAATCCGTTAGAATCCCACGACGACGATTAGTTCATAATCGAACCGTTCATCATCGTGGGTTCTGATGAAAACATGATAATAATAAGTCTAGAATACTGAATAAAAGTGCTAGGGTTTATGAAAGAACAAACGAAAACCAACGAGAATCCAAAGAATCGCCTAATTAGAAGAATACAAAGAAAAGATGAAATCTAGATCTTCGTAATCAGCCGTCTCCTTGTTCTCCTCACCGGTGGATGGATATGTATGTAGGTATGACAATGTATATGAATTATATCCTCTGAAAACGTCCACCAATTACTTATATAGGCCTTAGAGTTGACTGGTCTTCTGCTGGTTTCCAATTCTGACTTGAAATTGCCTTTTCCAGAATGTTTCAGGGGTGGCCGCTCCTGGAAGGGGGTGGGCGCGCTTGAATTGAATTGGAGTGGGCGCGGGCGCGCTTGGAAGGGGGAGGGGACCCTTGACTTTCTGCCAGATTTCTTCAAAATGCATTTTCTTGAGTTTTCTTCACGTTCTCAAGTCCCGCAACTTCACGACTTCCACAATAAAGCTCATTCACCACCACTAAGTCAAGATAACTCAAATACTCCACCAACAATATGACTCTGCACTTACTAACTCAAAACACATTAAAAACGACAAGTACTTGAGTACAAACAGCCAATTTAAGCCGATTTAGAACGATCCAAGTGGATATGAAATCCACTTATCACACCCCCAAACTTAAACTGATGCTTGTCCTCAAGCATAAACAGACTCTAAATACAATGCAATGCATGAATGCAACTAATATGCTAATGCAAACGATCCCCTCAGACTAACCAAAACCAATCAACAAGCCAACATCTCAAGGAATGCAATCCTTCAAACAAAGTTCAACCAAATCCCCTTATACTAACAAACAAACACAGAAACGTGCGTGTGTGCAATGCTCATCAAGATACTCCCAAACTAAACCAAAACCATATCCTATTCTTCACCAAAACAACCACAAGCTTATAAACAGAATGAACTCTAGACACAAGAAATCACTAAAAGACTTGAGTTAGACAGGAATTCATGCTTTATTACGACACACAAAACAAAACTTATGCTTATCTGACCGTGCAATGGTTGAGACCCCAAAAGGCTTATACAATAATACCCATGTAGCGAGCGTTAGGTTAGTGGATCCCAGACCGGAAAAATCTTAGGTCACTAGGCACAAAGTCCCCTAGAACTTAATTGCTCGAGTATTAAAGAGCTCAACATGATCAATTCTGCATAAACACAACTAATACAACTCTTTTTTTTTTCTTTTTTTTTTCTTTTTTCAACTTTTTTTTTTCTGACACAATTTCGGAATGAGTGCACTTTGATTTTTCTCATCCCACCCTAGACTACTCATCTTTTCAATGAACGGCTACTAGCCATTTGACGCCTAGCCTTTTGTTAGATATAATTACTGATGTTTGTTTATCAGTGTTTAAGCAACAGGTACTGACCAGAGTTTATCAGAAGCCGGTCAGAGTTTAATTAAACTCTGACAGGGTGAAGAGTTTAAAGGAAGCCGGTCAGAGTTTATTTAAAGTCTGACAAGGTGATAGTTGAATTAGCTGTCGGTGATGAATTGAAGATTCTAGAAGCAATATATTCTGAAGATGGAAAGAAGCAGAATATATTGATACAGCTAAGGAAACGGAATAGAAGATAAGAAGCAATCCTTAATTGATAACAATTGTATAGCTAATTTGTAGGAATATCAATTAGATAAGGATTGTGTAACTGTGTACTATATAAACACAGATAGGTTATCCCTAGAAGGGATGCGATCATTGAATATTTTATTCTTGTAACCTAGAAGCTCTTTGTGATTCATTAACATCACTAAGAGAGAATTATTTAATATAATTCAGTTTGTTGATTTACAAACCTGTGTTCTTAATTGTTATTCTCATACCTACTTGATTATATATTGTGTATTCGTCCTAACAATTGGTATCAGAGACAAGGCTGTTTAATATATACAGTTTTACGATTCAAACACAGTATTAATCATGTCTGAAGAAAATCAAACTGCTCCTAAGGCTGAACAGGTTAAGCCCAATTCTGTGAGTCGATATGAAACAATCAGGGTTCCAATTCTCAGGCCAGTAGAGTACCCGATTTGGAAGGTTAAGATGACCATGTTTCTGGAGGCTACAGATCCAGAATACCTTGACAGAATCTATGATGGTCCTCATATGCCAACTAAATTGTCCCCTGTTGTTGATGGTCAAGAACAAAAGACTGTTCCAAAGGAAAAGAAAGATATGACTCCTGAGGATATCTCATCAATTGCAAAGGATGCAAAGGTTAGACATCTTCTCCACAGTGCTTTAGATAATGTTATGTCTAACAGAGTAATTGGCTGCAAAACTGCCAAAGAGATATGGGATGCTTTAGAAGTCAGATGCCAGGGAACAGGTGCTATTAAGAAGAACAGAAAAACAATACTCACACAGGAGTATGAGCACTTTGATTCAAGAACTAATGAAACCTTGACTGAGACTTATGACAGATTTTGCAAACTGTTGAACGATCTGTCTCTGGTTGATAAAGAATATGAACTTGAAGAGTCTAATCTCAAGTTTCTGTTATCTCTACCTGAAAAGTGGGATTTAAAGGCAACAACAATCAGAGATAATTATGATCTTGCTGATACAGATCTTGATGAGATCTATGGATTGTTAAAGACTCATGAACTTGAGATAGAACAAAGAAACAGGAGATCCAGCAAGAAGACAAAATCTGTGGCTCTCAAAGTCGAGGAGAAGCCCATTAAGAAGGAATCATCAAGGAAGAAAGCCAAGGGAAAGGCTTTAGTCATTAAATCTGAGAGTGAGTCATCAAACTCTGATGATGATTCAAACTCTGGTGAAGCTTCTGACTCTGATGATGATGAAGAACAGATGATGCAAATGGCTGCATTGATGGTGAAGACCTTCAAGAAGATGGGATTCAAGAACTTCAAGAAGGGAAAGAGATTCTCAAGGAAAGATTCAAATTCTGAGAAGAAGAATTTCAGAAAGTCTGATGGAAGGGATACCAAGTCTGGAAAGAAGGACAAATCTGAGATCCAGTGCTACAAGTGCAAAGAGATGGGTCACTATGCTCCAGAGTGCAAGAAAGGCAAATCTGAGAAAGCACTCATCTCTAAAGGCAAAGACTGGGCAGATACTTCAGACTCTGATGATGGAGAAAACTATGCTCTTATGGCAAGTGTCAGAGATGAGACTGAATCATCTGAAAATAAGGTACCCCTAACTACTTATGCTTATGATACTGATAATATATCTGAGTTAAGAGTATATCTGAAAAGTGTTCATGTTAGCTATAGGGATCAGACCTTAGAGAATGAGAGAATTAAAGCTGAGAATCTTAGTCTTAAAGATAGAAACAAGTTTCTTGAAGGAGAACTTGAAAGAATGAAGCAGATTCAAAAAGAAAGAGATGATGCTGTTTATGTTGAACAGGAGTTGCTTAAAAGGTATAGGCAACTAGAATCTGATTTAGAAAAAGAAAGAAAAATAATCAAGACTTGGACAGACTCTGGAAGAGACACTCATCAAGTGTTTCAGACTGATTCTGTAGGTTTAGGTTATTGTGAAAATGATGAACTTAGGTTTAAAGACAAGGTTAAGGTAAAACCACAACTTAAACCTGTGAAATTTGTTCCAGAAGCCAATAAGTTAAAATCTGTTGTAATAAGAGAAGCTGATATGGAATCAGGTGAAGCCTGTGAAAGACAGGAAAATATTAAAACAGAAAAACTTAAGGAAAGAGAAACTGTTAGAAAGCCAGTAAAAACTTGTGAAAAACAGGTTAATGTTGGTTTGATGACAGGGAAACAGTTTAATCATAAGCTGAAAGAGATAAAATCTGCCATGAAACCAAAAGGGTCCAAAAAGAATAGGAATGGAAAGATAGGCATAAATAATAGAAATAATCATTTGCCTACTGGTGCTGCTCCAAGGAAAACATGTTATAATTGTGGTAGTTCTAATCATCTTGCTAGATTTTGCACTAAGAACAAACATATTAATTCTTTATCTTCTACATCAGGAGTAAAGAATGATTATGTAAGGGTTAAACCACAAACTTTATGCATACACTGTGGGAGCACTTGGCATTCCATTTATACTTGCAAGAGTTATCATGCTATTTATCATAACTATTATGAGCTAAAACCCAATCTGAAGTGGGTTAAAGCAAACTCTGCAAGTGTAAAGTCTGACAATGTGAGCTTAAACTCTGTTGATAGTAATTCCGCTGCAAAAGCTAACACTGTTAAGAAAGACAAAGGATCCAAGCAAGTCTGGGTCCTTAAAACTAATACTTAGTATTTGTTTGTGATTGCAGGGTATAACAGAGAGCACACTTATCTTGGACAGTGGATGCTCAGGACATATGACTGGAAATAAAGCCCTGCTATCAGACTTTAAGGAGAAGGCTGGCCCAAAGGTTTCCTATGGAGATGGCAACATAGGACACACTCTGGGATATGGAAATATCAATCTTGGAAGTGTCATCATTACAAATGTAGCTCTAGTCTCAGGACTCAAGCATAATCTGCTATCTGTGAGTCAAATCTGTGACAGAGGAAACCATGTAGATTTTCATAGTGAATACTGTGAAGTTATCAGTAAATCTACTGGAAAAGTTGTTCTAGTTGGACACAGGCGCAACAACATTTATGAAGCAAGTTTGGTAACAAACTCTGATGGAAAAACAGTGTGTCTGACAACCAGAATGTCAAATGAAGAGAGTTGGAACTGGCACAAGAAGCTCTCTCATCTCAATTTGAACAACATCAATGAGCTAATAAGAAAGGATCTTGTAAGGGGACTTCCAAAATCTATACTCAGTCTAGATGGATTGTGTGATTCTTGTCAAAAAGCCAAGCAAAGGAAGTCATCTTTCAAGAGCAAATCTGAATTTTCAGTAGTGGAACCTTATCATCTTCTTCATGTTGATCTCTTTGGACCAGTGAATGTGATGTCCATGGGCAGAAAGAAATATGCTCTAGTAATTGTTGATGAATATACTAGATATACATGGGTGTATTTCTTGTCAAAGAAGGATGAAACTGCTCAAACTCTGATGGATCATGTAAATCTACTGGACAAAGGATCACAGCACAAAGTCAAAATTATAAGGAGTGATAATGGAACTGAATTCAGAAACTCAATTATAGAAGCTTTCTGCAAGGAAAGAGGAGTGAAACAAGAATTTTCTGCACCTGGAACTCCACAGCAAAATGGTGTAGTTGAAAGGAAGAACAGAACTTTAATTGAAGCAGCCAGAACTATGCTTGATGAAGCAAAATTACCAACATACTTCTGGGCAGAAGCTGTTCAATCTGCTTGTTTTACTCAAAATGCAACATTGATCAACAAGCATGGGAAAACACCATATGAGATGGTGAAAAATAAGAAGCCAAATTTGAAATATTTTCATATATTTGGATGCAAATGCTTTGTGTTGAAGACTCATTCTGAACAGTTGACAAAGTTCGAGTTAAAAGCTGATGAAGGAATCTTTGTTGGCTATCCATTGTCAACAAAAGCATTCAGAGTTTATAATCTAAGAACTAAGGTGATCATGGAATCTATACATGTGTCATTTGATGACAAGAAAATAATTGGACTTGAAGACAAGGATGGATATGATCAACTGCGTTTTGAAAATGAAGATCTATTCTCTGATGATATAAACTCTGATGAAGCAGAGTTGACAAACTCTGACGAAGCATACTCTGAACCTCTACTGGTAAATACTGAAGAAACTGGAAATTCTCAAATTGAACAAAGTAGAGAACCAGTTGAGGGGGAGCGTGAAGAAGCTCAACAAGACACAGCAAATGAGTCAGTTGAGGAAACTGATTCAAACTCTGCAAGTTCAAACTCTGAGCCATCCAATTCAGGGGGAGCCTCAGATGCTGCAGAAAGTCAACATATGAATCAGGAGAGCATGGATCAAGGGGGAGGATTCAATAATGATGCAAGAAACCACTTACCAACAGCAAGAAGGTGGACACAGGCACACACACCTGATCTCATAATTGGAGATCCTGATGCTAGTGTGAGAACTAGAAGTGCAACAAATA
Organism: Heracleum sosnowskyi; assembly: GCA_030848705.1. Lineage (NCBI taxonomy): Eukaryota > Viridiplantae > Streptophyta > Magnoliopsida > Apiales > Apiaceae > Heracleum > Heracleum sosnowskyi. The sequence continues at coordinate 118,083,653 of CM061239.1, forward strand.
ATGAGTGTCTGTATCATGCTTTCTTGTCTCAAACAGAACCAAAGAAAGTGGAAGAAGCTCTTCAAGATGCTAATTGGATTACAGCAATGCAAGAAGAGTTAAATGAGTTTGAAAGAAATGAAGTCTGGACACTTGTACCTAGACCAAAGAATAGATCAATAGTAGGTACAAAGTGGGTTTTCAGAAACAAGACTGACAGTGAAGGTGTGATTACAAGAAACAAGGCTAGACTTGTGGCAAAAGGTTATTCACAACAGGAAGGAATTGACTATGATGAAACCTTTGCTCCAGTTGCAAGATTGGAGGCCATAAGAATTTTTCTGGCCTATGCTGCACACAAGAAGTTTAAAGTCTTTCAGATGGATGTAAAGAGTGCTTTTCTCAATGGGAAGCTTGAAGAAGAAGTGTTTGTTGAACAACCACCAGGATTTGTAGATTCCAAGCATCCAGATTATGTCTACAGGCTTGACAAGGCATTATATGGACTAAAGCAAGCACCAAGAGCATGGTATGAAACTCTTGCTCAATTTCTTTTAGAAAGTGGGTTCACAAGAGGTACAATTGATAAAACCTTGTTTTATTTCAATTCTGGTGATGATTTGCTTTTAGTTCAAATTTATGTAGATGATATTATTTTTGGATCTACTAATGACAAACTCTGTAAGAAGTTTGCAAAGCTTATGCAATCCAGGTACCAAATGAGCATGATGGGAGAGCTTAGTTATTTTCTAGGCTTACAGGTCAAGCAAACAGATGATGGGATTTTTATCAATCAAGCAAAGTATACCAGAAATCTTCTAAAGAAATTTGGTATGCTTGATAGTTCATCTGCTACAACTCCCATGGCTACAGCAACGAAGCTTGACAAAGACACAAGAGCCTCAGTAGATATGACTAACTACAGAGGAATGATAGGGTCTCTACTGTATCTTACTGCAAGTAGACCTGATATCATATATGCAACATGTCTTTATGCAAGATTTCAAGCAGATCCCAGAGAGCCTCATCTAACAGCTGTAAAAAGGATCTTCAAATATCTTAAAGGAACCATAACCTTAGGTTTGTGGTATCCTAGGGAATCAGAGTTTAAGTTAATTGGTTACTCTGATGCAGATTTTGCAGGCTGTAAGATAGACAGAAAAAGTACAAGTGGAAGCTGTCAATTTTTAGGTGACAGATTGGTTTCTTGGTATAGCAAGAAACAGAAATCAATTTCTACATCCACAGCAGAAGCAGAGTATATAGCAGCTGGTAGCTGTTGTGCACAGATTTTATGGATGAAGAATCAATTGCTGGATTATGGGTTAAGGTACTCTAGAATACCTATTTTCTGTGATAACCAAAGTGCTATTGCTATGACAGGTAATCCAGTACAGCATTCCATGACGAAGCACATCAGCATAAGGTATCATTTTATCAGAGAACATGTGGAAGAAGGAAACATTGAGCTTCATTTTGTGTCTACAGACCAACAACTTGCAGATATCTTCACCAAACCTTTGAGTGAAGCTACTTTTACAAGATTGGTAAATGAACTTGGAATGATCTCTGGTTCTGACTAGAGATACGGGTTAGACTCACTTTTTATGTTCATGATCTCTTACATGTGTTAACTGTTATGTGAACCAGCATGTTCAACTCTGATAATAAACTCTGTGAAGTGTCAGTCATACTCTGAAAGTAAACTCTGATGTTAAACTCTGTTGGTCATACTCTGGTAGTTACAGTTTAATGCTATTCTCTAATTGTAATTTTGTCTGAAACATATGGACCAATGAAGAAATTTGTATGAAGCATAATTCTCAGTAAGTAATTATGAATCCTTAAGAGTTGTATAGATTCTGATCTCAAACATGTGCAGTAAGTTAACACAGCATGATACTGTCTCTGCATTTATACCATCTCTTAGTTTATTGATCCTATACACTGAGTCTGTATTAGCTGTTTGCATTTTCTCTCATAAGTTAATTATATCTACTGATGAAAAGTCTAAACTCTGATTCTTAATTGAAAATAATTCACCCTCAAATCAAAAGATGCCAAACAGAGCACAAATTCCTTTGAGATCATGTTGTGCCTAGGAAGATCCAGGAACTTATTGTATGAAATAAGGGCTAAAATCTTTGATTTTTGGTGACTAGTGCCAACCACTGATTACTGGAAAAAAAAAATTAAAAAAAAAAAAAATATATATATATATATATATATATATAAATATATAAAGGGGGTGAAAAATAAAAGACATATCCAAATGAAAGGATATCAGTATACAGAGTTTAGATATAAAATCAGATTTTATGTTATACATGAGAGTTTAGGCAATCAGTTTTTACTACTTTAGTTTGTGGATTTTATGCACTTTGAGATGATCTAAATATTGATTACGGTAAACTCTGCTATTACACACACATATTTTCACACCTGTACAGTTTGAGAAAAGAGTTTATTGACAAAGAAGGACAAATGGTAAACACTGATGTATTGTGTGACATATGCCGAGGTAACTTTGTTTTAATCTCTAATGGTTAAAATAATTTCTTTGTTTCAGACATTCTATAATTTTGAGATTAGACATTTGTTTTTTTGAAACAGTATGATTGGTAACGAATATATTTTACATTCAACAGAGAACAGAAAGAGTGAGTTTGATAAGTTCTGATGGTGATTAGTAGCGCTGATGAGTATGTTAGTTTATTGTTTAAAGTGATATCATTTCTTTCACTCTACAATTACTATGAGATACTGATATGTAACACAAAACAATGGATTTTTCTCATTAAATGATTCAAACTTTGTTTACATTCAGACAACTTTATACTCTTGTCTAGCTACTGTTCGATTAACAGGCTACTATAACATCTGGAATTTCCAAGGCTTGACAACCTCCTGATGTTGAATCATCATCATCATCCTCTCGACTTCTCTTTCTGGTTTGCAGCTTGCAGGATTCCAAGAAGACATTCTTTTTCGAACCCTTCAAGTAGCTCTGATAGAAGAGCATCATACAGATCTCCACCGCCTCATCATCTGCAAGGATGGGCACATCATATGGTCCAGGACGGATGATGTGCACATAGGGGTTGGAGATAGGTCCTTCCGCTATTTCATCATCAGCGATGAGCCCTTCATCATTCAGAAATGACAACACAAGAAACTCATCAATGATATAGTTTGCTTGTTGACGCCAGTTCAAATCCAAGAATGATTCTACATCCATGAATTCAAAGGTTCCTGCCATTTGATGTATGGTATTTGTTTTAATATGTGAATTGCCTGTTGTTAAAATGCTCTAGCTTTTATAGCATCCCACAGGGCAACTGAAAGGTTTTTGCGTGGTTCGAAGCTTGGGAACATGAAAGTGCGGAGTTCCAAGACAGTCATTATTCTTCTGACTGTTGAGCTCCTTCGTACTTTATTATTATGTTTCTGAGATATTCAAATCGATAATTTTATTATTATTGATTTTTTTTAATAAGCGGATATGTGATGCAAGGTGTCTTCTCGTTTGCACGTATGTATTGGAAGTTGTTCAATACAGCTGTCAGCGTCTGTACGTTTGCCATGTGTCCCACTCACATGATTATAGGAGTAAGACAGTTGTGTATTCATGATTAAAAACTCTTCAGTTTTTCATCTTTAATTTTCTTTTAAATACAATACACACATCTTCAGTTAAACTTTTCACATCTTACTCATTTACATCTATTATCACATACACATATTCACAAACACCTTTCTACACATAAACTCTGTTATTTCTTCAAAATCTTCTAATGGCAACCACAGCTTTCGTTTCGTTTGGGTTAGAGTTCGTTCCAAACAACTATACCGCACCACTAAACACTGCAAACGCACCAGAAGCATTTCATATGATTCACAAGTTTCTTGCTCAGTCAGCGATTGGGCGTGCTTTAGTTGAACCAGCCACACTTTCTGGTTTACAAATCAAGGCGTTCTGGGAGACATGGGTTTATGATGATGGTGGTGAAACTGGGAGCCCATCCATAATCTTTGAGTTTGACGAAACAGAGTATGTTATTACTGCTGGTACTATTCGCGCTGCAATGGGGTTTCCTGAGTATTCTTCTTACACTATTGGAATGGGTGATGAGGATTTAATCCGAATGATGCGAGAGATTGGCTACTCTGGGCCGTTGACAAAGATTGGGCAACTCAAAAGGCCGTTTCTGCGCAAGGAATGGAGTTTCTTCTTCGATTGCATCACCAGGACATTTGGCAAGAAATGCACAAATTGGGATGCTATTCCCACAGACAGTCTGCAAATCGGGTATTCTTTATTATATGATAATCATTTTGATTTTGCACGACTTGTGTTGACTAACTTAGGGGAGAAGATGACCGAGAATAGAGGAGTTGTTTATTTTTCTCGATTCTGTCAGCTTTTGGTTTCTTATTGTGTTGAAGGAGACAATGTATTTGAAGCAGATGTTTATTGTTTTAAATTACATAAGAGAGTATTTACTGATCTAGTAAATAAAGACATTAAGAAAGGCATTGTTGGAGATCTTTTGCTACCTACTTCTGTGCAACAGTTTGTGGATGCTCAAGTAAATCCACAACCACAAGCTGAATCTCAACCAGAACCTTTATCAACTTCTGTTACACCTGCAAGGGGAGGTAGGACCAAGCATATTGGTACTAAACCTGCAAGGAGATTATCTACTGAAGCTGGGGTATCAAGACCTGAAGAGCTGCCTCAGAAGACAAGCCTAAAGAAAAGAAGAGCCAATAGGGCAAAGTCTGTTGTTGAAACCTCAGAGACTGAAACTGATGAAGAAACTCTTCATCAGAGAAAAAGAAGACTAGTGGCTGCACATCTTTTTGGTGCTATAAATGTAACCATGGACAGAGTCTCTAAGGACACTGAAGCTCCTGCATCAGAGAATGAGGAGATTGTGGCTGAAGCTGTTCCTCAAGCTACTCCTGAAATTGTTGTTGAGGAGGATATTATAAATGCTGATGAGAACAGAGTGTTTGTAAACACTGAAGCTCCTGAAGTGTTTGTTCAGGAGGATGCTGCAAATGCTGAAGCTGTCAATCTAGACAGGATCCATACTGATACTATGATGGATTTGGTAACTCCTACATCAAAGGCTAATGATGTAGTTGAGGAAGCTGCTACTCATTCTGATAGCAGAGTTTTTGATCTTGAAGCACACACCTCTAACTATTCTGATCTTTATACAGAGGGTGTGGAAGCTGATCAAGTCACTGATCAGGTAGAAGACTCTCTGGCCACTCACACTGAAATTATTTCTTGTGATCTTGACAAAGGTGAGGAGGTTACTCAGCTGATTAAAGTCACAGAGAAAATTGATGAAGCTGTGATGGAAAAGGAACAAGAGGCTACTGATGAGCTAAACTCTGAGAACATTATTCTTGAAGCTTTGCAACAATCTGTTGTTGAGATTGTTCAAAGAGAAGCAGAGGTTTTTGCTCAGGCCACCTCTGATATTCCTGAAGCTGTAGCAGAGGAGAACATTGATGAAGCTGCACAGTTTACTGCTGACAATATTCTTAATGCAAATGAAGCAGTCAATAATGAAGAAACTGGAAATGATGCTGAGGGTTCTCATTCACACCCTAGTATTCAAGTTTCATTGGCTGATGATGTCAATAGTGCTGACGCAAGGGAAGTCCATAGACAGACCAATGAGCATTTTCAGAATATGTACTACAAAAATTGGGCTGATGCAGATTGTGTCTTTCCAGCACAAAGGGCTGCAGATTTTCTATCTGATTCTGTCAAGAAGATCTCAAATACTGATGTACTTACAAGCTTACAGGCAACTGTTGTTCAAGTCAAATCTCTTAATAATAGATTTGATGAGAATCAACAAATGCTTATCAATCTAAGGAATGAAGCCAGTATGAAGGATCTTACTTTCAAGTCTGACAGAACTTTTTATTATACTATGCTCAAGCAGCAAGCCAAGGATTCTGAGGAAATCAAGAAGAGGCTTGGGAAAGTTGAGGAAACTCAGACTTCAATGTCTACTCAACTGTCTTCCATTTCTACTGCCATTGAATTGCTGACATCAGTACTACTTTCTGATGATGTCAAAAAGGGGGAGAGTGTACCTAAAGACAAATGCAAAGACACTCGAGCTCTGAGACGGAAGGATGATTCTACTGATGGGGGAAGCAAAGGAAATAAAAGAAAGATTTTTGCTCCAAGGCAAAGCAGGACAAGAGTAAACTCTGAAAAGATAAACTCTGGTGGCCAATCTACTTCAAATCTCAAGCGTTTAGTTGTTTCAACTAATCCATCTACTGATGAAGAGATTGCTGCTAAGATATTCATAAAAGAGCATGGACAGAATGTAACTATTGAAGATATCCAGGCTGAAGAGCAGATGCTTGCTGAGGAACACAAGAAAAATCTTGAAGCTGGAATCTACAAGAAAAAGGAAATCAAGGCTCCTAGAAAGAAAGAAGTTGGTATTTCTATCAAAGAGAATACTCAACAGAGTATACAATATACAAGGAGACCTGTGATTGGAAATACTGATAAGGGTAAAGGCATAATGATTGAAGAGCCTAACCTGAAAAAGAAAGATAATTCAACCTCTGACATTGCTCAAGTTGAAACAAGATTAGCTAAATCAACCTCTGACGCTGCTCAAGTTGATGTTTCTATTGAAGATATGACAACCTCTGACGTTGCTCAAGTTGTACAGAAATCTACACTACTTCCAGGATTCAGCAAACCAAAAATTCTTGAAGACTTAAAGCTTGAAGCTGTGAATTTCTCGGAAACCAGAACAGTATTGGGAAAAGAAGCCTTTGACAAATCTGGACTGGGTTCACACAGAGAGAGAAGAACTAATAACAGATCTCAAGACAAGTTTTCATTGGCAGAATTTGGAGTTGGAATTACTCAAGAAGGCCTTGACAAACTAGAATCTGTACAGATGATTTTTCACAAAGGAATCAAAAAGGAATTCTTGTTATATTTTATGGCTGATGGCAGAGTGTATAGATTTGGTGAATTTGATATCCAGTTAAAACTTTGGGAAGAGCTAGAGTATGTTCTATATCTACTTGAAGTAAAGAATAGAAGTACTTATGATGCTGCTCGAGTTTTGAAGGAAAGGATGATGAAATCCAAAGTTTTGAGTGGAGCTGGAGTATCAAGTGCATACATTCCTAAATACAGAGATGCACATGGAAAGTTGGTAGAAATGAAAAGGAATAGTGCTAGGTTCAGAACTGCACTAAATAAAAAGGTTCTTGAGTTCAATCTAGAGTCTGATAAACCTTTTTATATCAGACTTGGCAATGAAATGAACAAAAACAGCATATATTCTTTGAGGGCTGCCATTTATCAAATTGGTGAAGATGAACCAGAAATGAAGGAGCTAAAGAAGATTATGATTGCTGAATTGAATAGAGCTGAGAAGAAACTACTGTTAGATTATATCAGGACTGTGCCTGATATTCAAGAAATCAAGTAAAGTCTGACTGTAAGTTTTTAATATATTTTCTATTCTAAGTCAAATTTAAACTCTATTTTAAATTAAACTCTGTTATATGTTAAACACTGCATTTGTTAAATGTTTTTGATATCATCAATTATATGTTTAACTTGTACATTTTATTATGAACAAGTTGGGGGAGATTGTTAGATATAATTACTGATGTTTGTTTATCAGTGTTTAAGCAACAGGTACTGACCAGAGTTTATCAGAAGCCGGTCAGAGTTTAATTAAACTCTGACAGGGTGAAGAGTTTAAAGGAAGCCGGTCAGAGTTTATTTAAAGTCTGACAAGGTGATAGTTGAATTAGCTGTCGGTGATGAATTGAAGATTCTAGAAGCAATATATTCTGAAGATGGAAAGAAGCAGAATATATTGATACAGCTAAGGAAACGGAATAGAAGATAAGAAGCAATCCTTAATTGATAACAATTGTATAGCTAATTTGTAGGAATATCAATTAGATAAGGATTGTGTAACTGTGTACTATATAAACACAGATAGGTTATCCCTAGAAGGGATGCGATCATTGAATATTTTATTCTTGTAACCTAGAAGCTCTTTGTGATTCATTAACATCACTAAGAGAGAATTATTTAATATAATTCAGTTTGTTGATTTACAAACCTGTGTTCTTAATTGTTATTCTCATACCTACTTGATTATATATTGTGTATTCGTCCTAACACCTTTATTGACAACTAGCATGAAATCCCTGTTTTCCCCCAAACTTAGACTTAAGTGCTTCTTTGTTTTCAAGAGAATAGAATACATTCTAAATATAAGCAAGTGGTTAAATTCTAACATCAAAACAAGCATGGTATGATCAAATCTAAAAGCAACCAATGAGACTTGTGAAATTATTTTGTTTCTGGCATGCAAGTCAATTCATAGGAACTTAATCAACCCTCTATTCATCATAACCACACTTCCATCAACATCGACTCACCAACGGAAATAGTCAATTCCTACGGGATCATGAAATATGATATGCAAATGCAACTAAATGAACTCAAATAATAGATATAAACACTAATGCAAAACAGAATGCTCTATATGACATAAACATGCAAATATATGAATGAAATAACTATATATGCAATATGAATTCTATATGAACACACACTAACATTCCCTAATTACCACCCCCAAACTTACAATATTCAATGTCCTCATTGAAGGTAATAAAAAGGAAAGATGCTGAGAATACCTAATCATCAGCAGGACCACCCTCCTCGGGTGGTGTATCAGGAGGTGGATAAACAGAATCAGCTCCAAAGGTAGGCCAAGCGATATCAACTCCAGTGGCTCTGAATACAGTACTCAAAACTGCAAATAAAGAAATAAAAATAATACTAACTAATAGGACCACCACTTTCGTAGATGACACGATTGCATTGAGCATATGCAACAAGCCGTTAAACCCCTAGGCAGCCCTAGTAGGACGAGTTTTGTCTCGTGAGGGTTTATAGATGATATACCCACAAAATCAAATATTTTCAACCACCAAGTCTCTCAAACATGCAACATGTTACTGCATATTCGCATGGGTTGCCTCCCACGAAGCGTTTGTTTTACGTCAATAGCTTGACGTGAATCCTTTTACATCCAGTCGCAAGAACGGTGAACGTCGACTCACGGTTCACCGTATTACCAACGTCATAATTCAGCCACTGACCATTAACCTTGAACGCTTCGTCCGGAAACTTATGGAAAATCTCTATTGCATCATGCGGAAATGCTGATTTAACCGTGATAGGCTCCGACCACCTCGACTTACGCTTTCCTGGAAAAAATCTGAAGCGAGACTTGAAACGCAGAACTATCTGACCAGGCACAAATGAATGTTTCACCACCCCTTCTTCATGCCAGTCCTTAACCTTCTCCTTATATAGCCTGTTGCTCTCGTAGACTTTACCATACCTCAATTGATCCTGCAGTGGTTGGAGTTCAAGTGTAGGAGCTTCTTCCATAGATGGTTTAAGTCGCTCCTGAGAATTGTTCAGCTCTGCTAATCCAAGAGATTCGAATGATGCATCAATTTTTCTTTTCCACGGAGGTGCATTCAACAACTGAAGTTGCTCTGCTCTTTCTTCGTCTTCGATATCAGAATCCCCTATCAAGACTCTCTCCACTGTATCTGACTTCAGCGGTTGTTCAATCTCTGTATTGACGACAGAATCGACCATCTCCAATTTAAAGCACTCTTCTTCCTCAGTTGGAAATTTCATTGCCTTGAACACGTTAAAAGTGACCTTCTGACTTTGAACCCTCATTGTAAGCTCTCCTTTCTGCACATCTATCAAAGTACGGCCTGTAGCTAAGAACGGTCTTCCCAAGATAATTGGAATCTTCTTGTCTTCCTCATAGTCCAGAATAACAAAATCAGCAGGAAAAATGAGCTTATCCACTTTAACCAAGACATCCTCTACTATACCTCTAGGATATGTGATAGACCTGTCAGCCAGCTATAAGGACATGTTTGTAGGTTTAGGCTCCGACAACCCAAGTTGCATGAAGACAGACAACGGCATCAGATTAATACTAGCTCCCAAGTCACACAAGCACTTGTTGAAAGATAGATTGCCGATTGTGCACGGTATGGTGAAACTCCCTGGATCCTTGAGTTTTGGAGGTAACTTCTGCTGTAGGATAGCACTGCACTCTTCAGTTAAAGCAACGGTCTCCAAGTCTTCGAGTTTCAATTTCCTAGATAGAATACCCTTCATGAACTTTGCGTATCTCGGCATTTGTTCAATAGCTTCCGCAAAAGGTATATTGATCTGCAGCTTCTTGAAAACTTCGAGAAACTTAGCAAACTGCTTATCCAACTTTTGTTTTTGAAGACGTTTAGGGAATGGTGGAGGAGGATAGACCTCCTTGGTCTCTGTATTCTGCTTCGGAACAGATTTCTCAGAAGAATGGTCAACATTTTCCGCTTCGTTCACCCCCAAACTAGCTTTTTCAACTTTTTCTTCATTTTCTGGCAGAAGGGCAGGGGAGGGCGTGCTCCACCTTCTTGCCATTTTTCAAAATTTCTTCTTTTTCATCCGTTTCTGCATTCTGATCATTCGTAACCTTTCCAGATCGCAAGGTAACTGCTTTGACATGTTCCTTGACCTCCCGTTTGCCTGGATTAGCTTTCGTATCACTAGGGTTGATACGGTTGCCTTGAAGCATACTGTTGCTGAAAACCAGAAGGGTTGAATGGCTTAGCTCCAAATTGTTGACCTTGAAACTGCTGATACTGCTGTTGTGGTTGTTGCTGACCACCTTGATTGTTACTCCAAATGAAATTAGGATGGTTCCTGTTGTTGGGATGATAGGCATTAGGCACTGGCTGCTGTGATCTCTAAAAATTGCTCACGAACTGCGCCGATTCACTAGATATGGCACACTGATTCGTGTCATGTGCACCTGCACATAGCTCACAAACACTGGCCACCTGCTGAACTCCATAGTTAGTCAGAGAATCCACTTTCATTGACAAAGCTTTCAGCTGAGCTGCAATTGCCGTAGATGCATCCACTTCCAGAACCCCTGCTACCTTGCCTTGTGATAACCTCTGAGTTGGATTCTGGTATTCATTAGTAGCCATCATCTCAATTAGATCATAAGCTTCCTCGTAGCTTTTAGCCCAAAGAGCTCCACCTGATGCTGCATCAAGCATTGGTCGAGATTGACCTCCTAGTCCATTATAAAAACAATTGATCACCATCCAATCAGGCATCCCATGATGAGGACACTTCCTAAGCATCTCCTTGTAACGCTCCCAAGCTTCACATAAAGTTTCTCCAGAATGCTGAGCAAACTTAGTAAGAGCATTCCTGATTGCAGCGGTTTTAGCCATAGGGAAGAATTTAGTGAGAAACTTCTGAGCAAGATCCTCCCATGTAGTAATAGAACCCGCTGGTAAAGAATGCGCAACCAGCCCTTAGCCTTATCCCTCAGAGAAAATGGGAAAAGTCTCAGCTTCACAGCATCTTCCGACACTCCGTTGAATTTGAAGGTGTCGCAAATCTCGATGAAATCCCTAATATGCATATTAGGATCTTCTGTTGGAGCACCCCCAAACTGAAATAAGTTCTGTGCCATCTGAATCGTGCCAGGCTTGATTTCAAAGGTATTAGTTGCAATAGCCGGCCTGACAATGCTAGATTGAATGTCATTGATCTTTGGCTGAGAATAGTCCTTCAAAGCCTTCGTTTCTGTTGCTGCTGGTTCTCCCATAACTAAACTTAATTCAAGTTCTTTCCGAGATAGAGAACGTGTTCGCATACACGCTCACTAAAGTATCTGAAACACACCAAACAAAGTAAAATTGATGAGTATAATCCGAGTCAGTGAACTTTAACGACCACTGATGACAAGCACATAAACTAAATAATAACACCGAGTCCCCGGCAGCGGCGCCAAAAACTTGTTCACACAATATCATGCAAGTATACGCGGTCACAAGTAATATAAGAATAAGTAGAGTTCGTTCCCACAGAGACTGGTTTACCACAGTTATGCACTTATGCAACAATGTATGGCTATTGTTCAATGCTAAGACAAGTATCAAAATTGAGTTTTGATTATCTAAATTAACTAATTAACTTAACAAGATTATAATTAACTAAAGAGATTGATGTTGAATTACTTATGAGAATAAACATGGGATCCTAACTTCATTAGATACTTCATCTAGAGTATTTTGTCTTTAATCAATGCATGTGACAGTTGTGATAACTAATCGGATAACACGAAATCAGTACACGCTACCTTTCAGTATACGTATACCAAACTACTCAAACATCCACAAAAGAGATAGAAGTTGGGTAGACACCAATTATGCTTAAACCCTATATGTCTATAGAATTTGAAAACATAACGGTTTAACGAGCAAGTTATCCATTCAGATTACATAGGGCAGGTAAGATGGTTAAAATCACCTACGAATCATGCATGACAAACATACATAAACCTATGCTAGCATGGCAAGTTCTAAACCTCTATATCCACTTTCGCATTCAATAAAGATTAACAAACAATCTTAGATGTTAGCTACGCATCCAAGAAGAATAAGCACAACAAAACTAGGATATCAATTAGCCATCACACACACATCTTTAAAACAATTAACTACTAAAATCCATAAATAAATCCGTTAGAATCCCACGACGACGATTAGTTCATAATCGAACCATTCATCATCGTGGGTTCTGATGAAAACATGATAATAATAAGTCTAGAATACTGAATAAAAGTGCTAGGGTTTATGAAAGAACAAACGAAAACCAACGAGAATCCAAAGTATCACCTAATTAGAAGAATACAAAGAAAAGATGAAATCTAGATCTTCGTAATCAGTCGTCTCCTTGTTCTCCTCACCGGTGGATGGATATGTATGTAGGTATGACAATGTATATGAATTATATCCTCTGAAAACGTCCACCAATTACTTATATAGGCCTTAGAGTTGACTGGTCTTCTGCTGGTTTCCAATTCTGACTTGAAATTGCCTTTTCCAGAATGTTTCAGGGGTGGCCGCGCCTGGAAGGGGGTGGGCGCGCTTGAATTGAATTGGAGTGGGCGCGGGCGCGCTTGGAAGGGGGAGGGGACCCTTGACTTTCTTCCAGATTTCTTCAAAATGCATTTTCTTGAGTTTTCTTCACGTTCTCAAGTCCCGCAACTTCACGACTTCCACAATAAAGCTCATTCACCACCACTAAGTCAAGATAACTCAAATACTCCACCAACAATACGACTCTGCACTTACTAACTCAAAACACATTAAAAACGACAAGTACTTGAGTACAAACAACCAATTTAAGCCGATTTAGAACGATCCAAGTGGATATTAAATCCACTTATCAAATGCCTTAACTGAAGAAGACACTATCTTCACTCTATATTAACTGCAGTCTTCAATTGAAAAACCATCGAACCAAACTTGAAGAATCAATCATGGCCGTTGGATCTTCATCAACCATATAAAACAAAACAAACTTTTCACCTGCTCCTCAATTAGAAAACTATCGAATGGATTAAAAGTATTTTCCATTCGATAGTTTTATAAATAAAACTATCGATTGACAAATACTTAATTATAGTTTTCTTAAAGAATTTCCTTAACCATATTCGATAGTTTTCATTTATGAAAAACCATCGAACATTTTCTTTTGTACTTAATCATTTGAAAAACCTTTTGAGTTCCAGGGTGTCTAGTTTTAGACTGTATCAATTTCTTCTAAGACGATAAAACAACTTGATCTTCTTAGTGCCGTCACCTAGTGCAACTGGTCTGGTTCACAGATGAATAACACTTGATCAATTCTTTTTTTATGTCTTCAATTCAATGCTGCTGATAAGTCCTTTGTCATTCTGGTTGCTTCATTTAAATCACTGGAATCTCGTGGTACTTAACCCTAAATCATTCACATACTTCTGTCGTCTTGAAAGTCTTGTGTCTTTTGTTGTCACTGAGGCGTGAACATTTTCATGAACTTCTTTCCGTGACCTGTTTACGGACTTCAAGAATACATAACGTATTTTGATTTTTTGAGTTTACCTTTTCTTCTTTGATTCTGGATTCCTGTGCTTCGGTTAATATTATTGTCTGTCTTGTCCTTTGTTGAGTTATAGTTATCTCTTTTACATCTTATGTTACATTATGCTTTACAATCTCCCCCTATTTGATTGGATAGAGTTTGATAAGCAAATACTTTGAGGATAACTCAACTAACTAAGGAAACATTAAACTAATTAAAGTAAGACAGCGTAATAATATTAAATGCATTCTGGATCAGATATATATACATTTCCAGATTTCATAAATCAAAAAAACAATTAAACTTTATACAATGAAGTTGTTCCTCTAGTCTGAGCTGATAGTTCTTTTGTTCTTTGCTTCAATCTTCAGTCCATTCCAATCTCACCTTCTTCAATCATTGAATCGGAGTTAGCAGCTTGATAATCAATCACTGATAGATAGTGCAGTGGTTCTCCAGGTTTAAGGATTGCTCCTTGGATGTGTCTTCCAATATATTCAACCTCTTGACCCACTCCAGCCCATAACCATGCAATGTTAACATCTTTCTTGTTTAGCTTTGGCATGTTTGGCAGTCTGGTATGCACTTCCAATCCTCTTTCCACTCTTTTCCTATAGTAAGGAACATTCTCCATTAGAAATCTTCTAAGAGTGTCTGCTGCTTTGTCCTTCTCCGTTGATAAGAATCCAGTGGATCTAAGATACTTCTCAACTGAGATTAGATAGATACTTGGGTAGTCCCTCAGTTTGTCCTCAGCCAAATAGCAGATTCTGAACAAGTCATTCGTCATGAATCTAACCATTGGAGGATCTTCAGTAATCTCTGGACCGACTTTCATCAAGATCTCCTTAACATGCTCACGGAGCAGTTCATTCAGCCTTGTCGTCCTTTGAATCTTGATGAGAATAACCTGCAACTCTGTGTATGTCCTCTGTTCTAAAAACTTAGTGGAAATCACAAATGTACCTTTCTCCAGAAAATTGATCAGGATGTTCCAGGTTCCATTTGCTTTAACCCCAGCTTTCAGAAAGATCATAGAGTTTCTCAATGCTTTGAAGTAAGTCTGATCTTCAAGATTGGCACTTCTGATGTCCTGAATGATAACTTCTACCTCAGCATTGTCGTTGACTTCTAATCCGTCTTCAACTCCGCAAAAGGTTTTATAAGCCATCTCCCATTCATTACCTTCTTTCTTTGCCAGATCTATCATCTTCTTCCTCCTCACTTCATTATACACCTTGAATCTCTTCAGTTTTTCACTCCTCAGAATTGCTTGTTGTTTCTCTTTCTCAGCTTGCCTGGCATCTATTGCAGCTCTCTGAGCTCTTATTGCTTCCAAGGCAGCTTCTTCTTCAGGTGATAGAGAATTTGCTTCTTCTTCCATATTATCCTCCCAGATTGGATGTTCAATGGGCTCTGGATAATATGGCTCATGCTCCTCTTGAATAGGTTGCTCATGCATGACCTCAAATTCCTCTTCACTCTCCTTCTCTTCTTCTACAAGTTCCTCTATCCAGTACTGTCTGATAGGAATAGCTTCAACTGTCTCCCAAACTCCCCATCCATCCTTAGGCTTCTCTTTCTCCCCTTCTCCAACTTTCTCCCCCTTAGTTGAGGAATCCTCGACGAAAGCATCCTCAGCATAAAAGGTAGTAGAAGGATCAGGTTGCTGATTTGAAGGACCAGGTTGGCCAGTTTGTTGGTTCTTTAGCATAGTCCAAATCGACTGTACTCCATCACTTTGATTTTCCATGAAATCCAATAGATCCTTATTCATCTCTTGCATAGAAGCCAGCTTCAGGTCAATGTCATCCAATCTGGAGTTGGTAGTCTTCTCAATCTTGTCCAATCTCTGGTTCAGCTTAGACTCCACTCTAGAAAGGGTGTTCATTGCATCTTTTACCCTAGCTTGACCATCCCGGATAACCAGAACGTCTTCTCTTAAAGCTTCTTGTCCTTGCGACAAAGCATCTACTTCATTTATGAAACCATCTTTAAGTTCCTTGACGTCCGTCCTCAACTCGATCAGTTCATCCATAGCTTCCTTCTTTAAGGAGTCCACTGCCTGCTTCGTACCTGTTATAGTGCCAGATGCACTGCCAATGACCCTGAATGTTCTTCTTGAATCAGCTGCAGCCAAGTCAACCTTCTCTTGAATAGTCTTTAAAGAAGCATTGGCTTGACTAGAGGAGATCTCTTAGTCAAAGGAAGGTCGCAGTGGAACCTTGAATAATGGATTTCCTTCTTTGTTATGATATGTCATCTCCTTGAGGGAAGATTGAACTTGTAGCTCTCTTTCTGTCGGTAACAGCAAATCATCAATATTAGGTAGGGTTAGGGTGTCACTCCTCACATTTGGCTCTGGGTGTACACTCAACGTTTCTGTCGGTGTTTGAATCATTTTTCCTTTCCCACTCAGGACAGGTGTAAGTGTTTTTGTTTCACTCAAATTATTTGTGCTGATTGTACCTGCAGAAGAAAACACTGTAGCCGTCCTTAAGGAGGTCACCGGTGGTGCAATGGGGCTTCGCAAGTCCCCGTCCTTGGATAAACCAAGTTGCTGATCATCAGTAGATGATATATCCTTTGAAGGATCTAGAGTTTGAATCTCTAGGGGGTTAGAAACATGCTCTATTAACAGCAGAGATCCCGAATCTTTCCCGATAGTCTGTGAAGACTTTACCTCAGTTGACTCCTCAATAGTAATTGATTCATTGTCAACGAGTTGCCGATCTGCACCTACGTCAGACCCTTTACCCGCAGGATCCAGATATGTTCCATCTGGGGAGGTAGACAATGACCCTTTAGATTGTGCATTTAGGTCAAAGCCTTCTCTCGACGTCTGTGAAGACCCTTGGTTCTTAGAACCTTCAACCAGTGAACCTGACCGTAATATGGTCGGAACACCAGTTGCTTCCGTCAATTCTTCCTTACCTGATTGAGCTAATGGTTCAGATATAGCTTTCGTTAGCGTAGCCCAATCAGCATCAGAAAAATCAATAAAGGGCGCTTTGGAAGTTTGAAATTAAGTATCAATAGTGTTAGATCAGAATTCAATGATCGTTAGAAGCTAGACTCAACTGATCAGGATTGCTGACGTCATCAGTATTGCATGGTCATCAGTATTTGATCAAGCGTCAGTATCTTATTGATCATCAGGATTCCTACTCAGACTATGATCAGGATTGATCATCAGAACTTGAAGCTGATCAGGATTCCTACTTCGAGTTATATTTGGAGTCTAGATAAACATGGAAGTTTATTCTATCTGTTCCTGGTTTGTAGAATGTAGCTATCGATTAAGGATAGGTTTCTATCTTTGTTATTGATTAGGACTTATCTTGTTATTGATAGAGAAGCTGTGTGCACTATATAAACACAGTCTTGGTTTCGATTTATGTATTCATTCGAGAGAGAACATAATCGAATAGAAGCTCTCGAGAACATAGAATTTCTTGAGAGAGTTTTTGTAAACTAGCAGCTCTCAAGAACATCAGAATTTCTTGAGAGAGTTTGTAACAGTTTTATATCAGATTTAATAAAGCTGTTATCTTTCTTTTCATATTTGTGATATATACATTAAGAAGTCGATTATCTTACACTATTGTATTCAACCCCCCTTCTACAATAGATTATTACTGGGCAACAATTGGTATCAGAGCAAACTGATTTAATTCTGAATCAGATACGATCTAAAGATGTCGACAACCAAGTATGAAAGCATGAAGATTCCCATCTTAAAGATATCAGAATATCCTACATGGAGGGTAAAGATGCTGATGTACCTGGAGGCTATGGATCCTGACTACTTGGACAGGATTCGTGATGGACCATATATACCAACAAAGTTCGTAGAACGAACAGATAGAGTACCAGAACATTATGTGGTCAAAGCTAAAGCTGAATGGACTCCAGAAGAAAAAGCTCATGTACTCAGGGAACCAAAGATAAAGAATATCTTGCATAATAGCCTTGATGCTGTCATGTCAAACAGGGTGATTGCATGCAAGTCTTCAAAAGAAATCTGGGATACTTTGGAAACTCAGTGCCAGGGATCTGCATCTGTCAAGAAAAACAGAAGGGCTCTATTGATTCAAGAATATGAACAATTCGATGCAAGACCTGAAGAGAGCCTGACTGATCTATATGATAGATTCCTGACACTATTGAATAGCTTATCCTTAGTTGACAAAGTATATGAAACTGAAGATTCTAACACCAAATTTCTTAGAGCTTTACCTGAAGAATGGGATACTCAGACCTCAATCATTAGACACCAGTATGATCTGAACATTGTGTCTCTTGATGAGATCTATGGGATGCTAAGAAC
Source organism: Heracleum sosnowskyi (assembly GCA_030848705.1). Taxonomy (NCBI): domain Eukaryota; kingdom Viridiplantae; phylum Streptophyta; class Magnoliopsida; order Apiales; family Apiaceae; genus Heracleum; species Heracleum sosnowskyi. The sequence goes on from CM061239.1 coordinate 118,102,015, forward strand.
TCATGATCTTGAAGTTCAACAGAGGAAGAACAAGAAAAGCAGCAAGGCAAAGTCAATTGTTTTGAATGTAGAAGCAAAATCAAAAGGGAAAGCTATGGAGGTCTATAGAAGGAAAACAAGAGTAGCTGAGTCAGATCCTGACGACTCTTCATCAGATACTGATGGCAATCCTGATGCCAATACTGGTGATGATTCTTCTGACTCAGACATGGAAGAGATGGTTGCTATGATTGTCAGAAACTTCAGAAGGATGAAGTTCAGGAAGAATGGAAGACAAGGCAACTTTCAGAAAAAGACCTTCAAAGCAGACAAAGACAAGTATATCAAAAAGGACAGCAAGGGTAGCAAATTTGACAAGTCAAAGGTTAGATGCTACAAGTGTAATGGTATCGGTCACTTTGCTTCTGAATGCAACAAGACAAAGGCACTCATCACATCAAGCAAGGATTGGATGGACTCTTCCTCAGAATCTGATACTGAGGTAGTCAACTATGCGTTAATGGCCAATGCTGATGTAACTGCTGCTCCTGATGATAAGGTACTAAATACTATCTTTGATTTTGATACTGACAATGCTTCTGAGTTAAGACGTTTTCTAAAGTCATTACATATTAGCTTTAGAAGTCAAACTGCTGAAAATACTAGAATCTTATCTGAGATGTCTGACCTTAGAAAGAGGAATGAGATATTAGAAGCTGAATTTTCTCGTATGCAAGAAGTACAAAAAGAATGTGATAATGCTAAACACATGCACTTAGAGATGACATCTAAATGTACTTCCCTTGAAAAAGAACTTGAATATGCTAATGAGAAAATCAGAACCTGGACAGACTCTGGTAGGAAATTTCATGAGATTAATACCTCTAAGAATTGGAAAGAGTGTCTAGGATATAAGTCAGATGAAGATAAGAAATTAGCAGAGAAAATTGTCATTGATGAGACAGTCAGTCCAAAGACCTATAGACATGTTATAGACTCAACCAAATCTAAGATTACTCCTGTTAATTTTGTTTTTGGTAAGGATTCCAATTCTACTTTTGAAAAGGGATCTTCTTCTACTCAAGGAATTAAAATTATAAAGTCTAAACCTGTCATGAACAAAGTCACTAAGAATGTAGGTCTATTGTCTCAGAAACAGCTTAAGAATAAAATCTGTGAGGTTACAGATAAGAAAGAGGAAGCTACTGTTAAGAGAAACAGGAATGGTAAAATTGGGATCAATAAAGAAAATGGTTATAAGTATATCCCAAATGCACCTAGAAAGAGTTGTTTTAACTGTGGTAACTCTAATCATCTTGCTATTGATTGTAAAAAGAGTAAGAAGAAAATTGCTGAATTTCCTAAGTCTGATGTTAGGAATATATCAGTATTTTACAAACCACAAAATTCCTGTTTTCATTGTGGTAGTCTATGGCATTCTATTTATACATGTAAAGAGTATCATGATTTGTACTATAACTTTTATGATCCATTGCCTAAGTTTGAAAGTAGTACAAAGTCTGATAGAACTGAAAATGTCATAGTGAAGCATGCTTTTGTTAATACTGATACTGACAAAGCAAATCCTGATGGAGTAAATCCTGTCAGGACTGCTACAGTCAAAAAGTCTTCTGCTGTTAAATTTAATAAAATGCATGAACAAGGAATCCAACAAGTGTGGATTCCTAAACATTCTGACTAGTGTTTTATTATTCTGATGCAGGGTAAAAGGAAAAATGTGTTAGTCATGGATAGTGGATGTTCTGTGCACATGACTGGAAACAAAGCCCTGTTATCAGAATATGAGGAAAAAGCTGGCCCAACTGTGTCTTATGGAGATGGCAACATTGGACAAACCTTGGGATATGGCAATATAATCATTGGAAATGTCATCATTGAAAAAGTAGCTCTAGTGAAGGGACTAAAACACAACTTGTTGAGTATTAGTCAAATCACTGACAGAGGTTATCATGTCAATTTCTATTCCACACATTGTGAAGTAGTCAGTAAAGCAACATGGAAGATAGCACTAACTGGCTACAGGCATGGTAACATATATGAAGCCAACATTCTCTCAGATACTGATGGCTCCCCTACATGTTTCATCAGTAAAGCTTCAGTTGATGAAAGTTGGAATTGGCACAAGAAGCTTTCTCATCTCAACTTCAGCAACATCAATGAGTTGGTTAAGAAAGAGTTAGTAAGAGGATTACCTAATGTCTTATATACACCTGATGGACTCTGTGATGCATGCCAAAAAGCAAAACAAAGAAGGACATCATTCCAGAGTAAATCAGAATCCTCTATTGAAGAACCATATCACATGCTACATCTTGATCTGTTTGGTCCAGTCAACATCATGTCCATCAGTAAGAAAAGGTACACTCTTGTAATTGTTGATGAATATTCTAGATTCACCCGGGTGTATTTTCTGCACAGAAAAGATGAAACTCCTGAAGTTCTGTTGGATCATGTGAGAATGATTGAGACAACCACAAAGTACAAAGTCAAGATTCTGAGAAGTGATAATGGTACTGAATTTAAGAATTCAAAGATGGAAGAGTTCTGCAAATACAAAGGAATCATTCAACAATTCTCTGCTCCTGGCACACCTCAGCAAAATGGAGTAGTAGAAAGGAAGAATAGAACTCTTATTGAAGCTGGCAGAACTATGTTGGAAGAAGCTAAATTACCTACATATTTCTGGGCAGAAGCAGTCAACACAGCATGTTATACACAAAATCTCACATTGATAAACAGGCATGGTGTCACTCCTTATCAGTCACTCAAGGAGAAGAAACCAAGTCTGAAGCATTTGCATGTGTTTGGATGTAAATGTTTTGTTCTCAGAACTCATCCTGAACAGCTAGGGAAATTCGAAACAAAGGCTGATGAAGGAATTTTCATAGGCTATCCTGCATCAAGAGCCTTTAGAGTTTTTAATTTGAGGACAAGGACTGTCATGGAGTCAATACATGTATCTTTTGATGACAAGAAGATAACTGGAATCATTGAAGACTCGCATGATAGATTGTTATTTGAAAATGAAGCTTCCAAGGAACCTGAAGAAAGTGAATCAGATCCTGTCAATTCATCAGATACTGATGGGTCACCAAATACTGATGACTCACCAGGTACTGATGGTGCTAATATTGATGATGCAAACAACGTTAATACAACTAGTAGTGTTAATGTTGAGGGGGAGCAACGGCATTCAACTACAAGTTCAGAGTCAATTCAATCATCAGGACAGAATTCTTCAGATACTGATTCAAGTGAAGATCCTGATAACACATCAGGAGGGCATAACAATAATTCAGGGAGAGCTTCAAATCAATCAAATTCTTTCAATCAAGATAACACCAATCCAGGGGGAGCATCTACTTCAAGAAACAATTTGACACCAGCAAGGAAATGGACAAAAGATCATACTCCTGATTTGATAATTGGAGATCCTGATGCAGGTGTTCAAACAAGAAGTGCAACTCAGAATGAATGTTTATATAATAACTTTTTATCCAAGGAGGAGCCTAAGAAAGTTGAAGATACACTTAAAGATGCTGATTGGGTTACTGCAATGCAAGAAGAACTGAATGAATTTGAAAGGAATGAAGTCTGGAAACTGGTACCAAGACCAAAGAATAGATGAAGTTGTCAGTTTTTGGGTGGAAGACTAGTTTCATGGTTCAGTAAAAAGCAAAAATCTATTTCCACTTCAACTGCAGAAGCTGAGTACATTGCTGCAGGAAGTTGTTGTGCTCAGATAATGTGGATGAGAAATCAGTTGTTAGATTATGGCATGTCATACTCAAAAATCCCTATTTATTGTGATAACCAAAGTGCTATTGCAATGACAGGAAATCCAGTTCAGCATTCTCTTACTAAACACATCAGTATCAGATATCACTTTATAAGAGAACAGGTTCTGGAAGGAACAATTGAACTTCACTTTGTTCCTACTGATCAACAACTAGCTGATATATTCACCAAGCCACTGCCTGAAGCTACTTTCAACAAGTTGGTGAATGAACTTGGAATGATGAATTTTGAGAATTTCTGAGGAAAAGCTACAGAGAGGAAATCCTGATAACTGGTCAATCCTGATGTACAGTCTGTAATACAGGTGTGGAACTCAGTTACTTTTGATAAAGGGCATTCTGATACAATCTTGATGAGTTTTGAATATAATGGAACTACTCACTATGTGACTCCTACAATTGTGGAGGCAGCCCTGCATTTACCCGTTCTTGGTGATGCTATTCCTGCTAATGTTTCGGACTCTACTCTTTTTGAGTTTGTTACAAAGTTGGGCTACAATGGTGAAGTAAAGAGATATGGAAATCTCTTCAGGACAAAGCTTAAGAAGGAATGGAATTTCTTCTTTGATACAATCAGCCGCTGTTTCCTGAACAAGACATCAAATTTTGATGCTCTTCCATCAGGATCTCTTAAAATTGGGTACTCTCTTATCCATTCTACAGTGTTTGATTATGGGTCTTTTATCTTAAAAGCTTTAAGTGATAGGAAATCAGATAAATTGGGTTCTGTCTGTTTTCTTAGATTTTTACAGTTGATATTTAATCACTTATGTCCTAATGTTGTTTTTGAGGATGATGTAGTTCTACCAATCTGTAGAATTACTGAGAATAATATTAAGTCCTTAGTCAACAGTGATAAGGCAAATGGTTTCATAGGAAATGCTTTTATTCCTGATGAGGTTAGGTTTTTCTTACATCAGAAAATGCCTACTCGTTATGGACTACTTTCTAATGCTATGGGGCAAGGCCCAACCCACCTTGTTCCTGACACAAGCATGCAACCTAAACAGTCTAAACAGTTAACAACCACCTCTACTGTCTCTCAAAAGACTTTAGTTGTAAAATCAAAGAAATCAGCTAGAACTGATGTGTCTGGAAGGCAATCAGGTTCAAAGGATTTTTCCTCTACACCACTCACTAAAAAGAAGATACAAGGGGGTGTACAAGGGGTCCTGGTCAAGAAAGCTGATAAGGTTGTTAAGAATGTTCCTGTGAAAAGGAAGTTAAGGTTGATTGATGAAAGTGATTCAGAGGATGACTTACCTATATCCTCTGTGATGAATGTGAACAAGGAAGTTGTTGATACTGCTACTAAAGCTGTGGTACCTTCATCAAAACCACAAAAGACAAGGAAATTATCAAAGAGCAGGTATCATATTCCTTTGACAGTACAAATGAAGGATACTGATATTCAGACATCAAATCCTGATAAGTCATCTACTCCTGATGCTCTATCAAATCCTGATGTTAGTATTCCTGATGCAACAAAAAAAGTTGTCTCTATATCAGACTCTCTAGCCTCTCCATCTCAGATTAGAGAAATTTCTTGGGAGAAGGTTTCTACAACTGTTTCCTTGGTTGGTCTTACACCTACATCAAAGAAAAAGAGGAATGCAGAAGAGTTAGTCTATCAGAGACAGAAGAAGCTGAAAGGATCAAGCCCACAAGAACCTGAATTTCAGAGTAATTCAGCAGCTACTGTTGATCCTGCCACACAAGAACCACTCAATCAAAGTTTGAGTGAAGGCTTAGCTAGTGGAATGGTCACACAAGAACCATTTTCTCAAAAGGAGAATGAAGACATCAACATTCCAGCTACACAAGAACCATCTTCTCAAAGTGAAGATGCAGGCAAAGCTACAGCTTCTGTTGAAAGATTGGTCGAGAACATTGTCAATGAGGGAAGCACACAAGAACCTTTAACTCAAAGTGTTGAAGCAGCTTCTGAACCTCAAGCTCCACAAGAACCATTGGTAGCAAATACTGATGCAAGCATATCAAATCCTGACGATGTTCATCCTGACGCTAGTGGTGCTCCTGATAATGAACCTATTTTGATACAGCCACTTCGTTCAAGACCAATGGATCATCCTATCTCAGAATCACAGGATAAACTGAAAGGTATTGCTATTCCTGATCCTGATATTACTCATGGTACTGATGATGATACTTCTGATGATAGTGATGATGATAATGAGAATCGAAAAGAGAAGGAACAGCTTGCTAAAGCACTCAAAATTAGTCTTGGAACTAATTTTGGTTCATCAAGTACATATATGGCTAGCAATGCTTCCACTGGGAAAGATCAGAGACAAGATTTTTCTATTCCTTCCTTTGATCCTGCAGAGGCATTTAGACAGAATGAATGGAATAATTCATGGCACAATTCTGATGAATCTATCAGTTTTTCTTCTGCTATTGGACATGCCTATAATGCAGTGAAATCTATAGAGAATCAAGACTTGAAGAATCATCTGAAGGCTACTACTCTGTTATCCAAAAGCCTGAAAAGTGAGATTGATTCTATCAAGGGCTCAACTGAAAAAGTGAGGACTGATATCTTTAATAATTTTACAAAGGTGCCTACTACTTTACAACTGAGGGTAGTGGAATCCCAAGTGAAATCTGTTGTTTCAGAACAAACCTCAATCAATCAAAGAATTGATTCTCTGGATACTAAGGTAACTGAAATTCAAACCTCTTTTTCCTTAATTTTGCAATTATTGTCAAATCCTGATGTCAAAAAGGGGGAGAAGGTTATTCAGACAAAATGTACACCTGATCTAGTATTAAGAAATAATGATGATGATACTGGAGATGATGGTGGTGACAAAGTGATACAAGGAGAAACCTCTGATGCTGTTGTTATGAAGACAATCCAAACTTCTCAAAGTCAAACAACGCAGTCAACTCATGTTTCTGATTCTGGAGTTAAGACAGTAAGAACATTGGTGCAATCTCAGATCCTGGCGGAAGATCAAATCCTGACACCTGGTCATGGACACATTCTTGCTACAATTCCTGAAGGTGATGAAGATGTAATTATTAATAATCCTGAAGATGCATCAAATTTATTCCAGAAGTTTTCTACAAAAGACGGTAGAATTGTTACTCTTTATCACACTGATAAAAGAGTTCAACAATTATTTGCCAGAAAAGCACTCTCTACAGCAAGTGAAGAATATCCAGATCTCTCACATGAAGAATTCTTGAGATTACAGAGAGAGACAATGGAAAGCTATACTGCTCCTGCTAGAGGTAGAGGAAGCAGAGGTAGAAGAGGTGCTAGAAGAAGTAAAAGAGGTTCTTCAACTCAAACAGTACCTAGACAGACAAGGTCTAGAGGGTTAAGAATTGAAGAAATTCCTGAAGCTTCACAAAATCTAACAGATCCTGTTATCAAGGATATCATGGAGAAAGAAGACAAGGAATTTGTTGAAGAAGAACCTGAATTGAGAAGAAAATCAAGTAAATCAACTCTCAGCAATACAAATCAAATTGAAGATTCTAATCCTGACAATATTCAAGATCCTGACGAATCTGAAATTCTGCAAGAGGTTGATTTGATAATCTTATCTACTGTTGTTGATTGTCACAACAAAGAAGTAGATGAAGAAGAAGAAGCCAGAAGAAGAGATATTACAAAAAGAACATATGAAGATTTCAATCTCTATCTACAAAGGCTTAAAGTTTCAAATGAAAGACAATGGAGAAATACAAGCAGGAAAGAATCTTTACTTGAAAGAAGCTACGCTCATGAAAAGGAGAAATACAAGAAGTGGAAACATATAAGTACACTAAGGTGTGATAAACTTATCAATTTTCAGTCTGGTGGAATTATAACAAGTGCTTCAAGTGTTGTTGATTTGTCTGATATGGCTAGATCAAAAACACTCTGGTTAAAGATGTTTTCGAATCTGAAGCAAATGTCAAGTTACACAAGAGGAGGTATTGGACACAGGGATGCTGAATTTCTAAACATGACTTATGTTGATCCTTACTCCTTAACTGAAATTGGAGGTACTTTAACTTCTGAAAACCTGAACAATTTATTAACTGTTGATATAGTTATAGATTGTCATGATGGTTTTGAAAAGAAAGAAAAGCTTCTGTACTTCATGAAAGATGGTAGTGTGAAGATTCTATCTATTCAAGATCTGCTGATAAAAACTACACAGGAACTGAAATATGTTCACTATCTGTTAAGATGGAAGAACCAAGTGTACAAAGTATGGGCTGACATGATTTTGTCAACTATAAGAAGAAGACTGGATGGAAACAGTAATTTCGATGGTAATTATATTCCCATGTACTTAAATCAAAGAGGTCAGGATGTGGAAATGCAAAGGGGTACTGCTGTTAAAGAAGTAACTTTTGGTATGACCCAACTTACTCTCAATCCTGATGGGAAAGAAATTGCTTATCTTTTGCTTGAAGAGCACAGTCTACAGAAAAGCTCCATACAGAATCTCAGAGCAGCTATCTACCAGATTAATGAGGGAGATGAAGAACTCAGAAATCTTAAGGAAAGACTGATTCAAATTCTTGAAGAAAAAGAAGAAAGTTTATTATCCAACTTCTTGAAGATGAATCTGTTCTATCAAAAAGCTTAAACAGATAAGTTGTTTCTGAAGATACTTGTACATTTTGATACATGTTTTTGACATCATTGAATATTTGGAATCTATACTTTATTTCACAAAGTATGAGATTGGGGGAGATTGTTAGATCAGAATTCAATGATCGTTAGAAGCTAGACTCAACTGATCAGGATTGCTGACGTCATCAGTATTGCATGGTCATCAGTATTTGATCAAGCGTCAGTATCTTATTGATCATCAGGATTCCTACTCAGACTATGATCAGGATTGATCATCAGAACTTGAAGCTGATCAGGATTCCTACTTCGAGTTATATTTGGAGTCTAGATAAACATGGAAGTTTATTCTATCTGTTCCTGGTTTGTAGAATGTAGCTATCGATTAAGGATATGTTTCTATCTTTGTTATTGATTAGGACTTATCTTGTTATTGATAGAGAAGTTGTGTGCACTATATAAACACAGTCTTGGTTTTGATTTATGTATTCATTCGAGAGAGAACATAATCGAATAGAAGCTCTCGAGAACATAGAATTTCTTGAGAGAGTTTTTGTAAACTAGCAGCTCTCAAGAACATCAGAATTTCTTGAGAGAGTTTGTAACAGTTTTATATCAGATTTAATAAAGCTGTTATCTTTCTTTTCATATTTGTGATATATACATTAAGAAGTCGATTATCTTACACTATTGTATTCAACCCCCCTTCTACAATAGATTATTACTGGGCAACAAATAGTTGCCTCGGTTTCTGTTCGTCTCCTTTTAGAGGAAGGCAGAGCTGCTGTTGAAGGGTGTATCTCCTTATGTGGTGCTGCTAAGGCACTATCTCCCTCTACACTCACGGATGTCTGAATATTGGGTATAAGAGGGGAAGGAGGTTCGTTTTTTGTTTCATTTGGCTCTTCCAAAGGCTCTTCGACCGTGGTTAGAGGTTGTGGGTTTGCAACCTCCTGGTCAGGAATGGCCACTGAGGGCTCTGGATCAACATCCATTGGTTGTGGTTCAGGAGCCAGTTCAGGAATGTTACCTTGATTTACCTGTTCCCCTGGGGGTAGAAGTGGTAGGGGCACCGTTCTTAGATATTCAGTGAGAACAGTGGGTACCCCTGGAAGATAGTTGTTCTTCCTTATCAGAGCGGTTATGGCATTGCTCTTCATCTTCATACACTCCATGGTCTCCTCTTCGGCGAATGTCTCGCGCTCATCATCTGTTAAGATATCATTGAGAATTAGCTGTAGGAACCTAGGATAGAAACAAAGCACATCGTCATCTATGCTTGTTCTTTCATCCAGTGGTCCAATGCATATGATTACTTGATCAATCAGTAACCGTCCAATGTTAATATGCCTATTGTTGGCAATGGCAAACCCTATCTTTTGAAGGAATAAGGGAATACCATGCAGATTTGTTAGCTTGGCAGTAAAAACATGGATTAGGGTATGAAAGAAAAAGTTCCATGCCTTTGGCAAGTAATGCTTCAGAAACTCTCCCACAAAGAAGTTAGGTTGTTGACTTCTAATGAGAGTGAAGAAAGCATGTATCTCCTCAGTTGTGGGATCCGGAACAAGGTTTTCTGTAGGAAAATGAAGTATTCTATTAAAGTCATGTTCCGTCACCCTTATTGTTATGCCCCCTGGCACAACAAAACTGAAGGATCTCGCATTATTCTCACTTGTATCCGTGGCGGATGTGTACAACGCAGTCAATTGATCAATACAAAGGACCACGGGAGTACTCAAAGAATATGCCACAAATGAACGTGTGTTCAAAAACTCTGCCCATGCACGAAACTGTAAGTTCGTTATGGATTGCAAGTTCTGAAACGAGACATGATTAGTTTTGGTAATAATAAATTCTCCAGCCATTATGTTTCAAATATCCTGAAAATTATTATTAAAATTTTTAAACCAAAACTAAATTTCACTTAAATTTAATTAATTATTTCTAATTAATCAAGCTTTAACAAATTTACCCCCTTTTTTTTGTAAACACAACTCGAACCAAACAAACCTCAAAGTAAGAACCCTAGTTCGTTTAACTTCAAATATTCACTTAAAACTAAAGAAATCAATTGTTTATCAATTAATTTCTAGATATGAACAGGTTAACTAAACTTAAGATCCAAAACAGTCACTTTCGATTGTTTTCTTGTAAAACTGAGGTCAAAACTTCAATCTAATCACCAACACACAGAAGTTTCACTTTGAAATGAATTTACTGTGGTGAATAATCGATTATCACTATAAAAAAAAATCAAAGAAATTGTCGAGGTTTGAGTTCTTGTCGTGTATCTATTGTAAGTATATAACACCCAAAGCTTAGAACTTAGAAAATATGATGAAAAACGGCTAAGGAGTTGTTAAATACTCTTGAAACTGTAGGGGCAAAAGTGTCATTTAAGTGTTCGATAGATTTATTTAATACTGTCGATGGATTTTCAGAGGGGCAAAACGGTCATCTGTACTTCGATGGTTTTCTTAAAAACTATCGAAGGTTATGAGAGTTTAGAAGTTAAAAAGTTTTCTGAAAAAACTATCGAAAGTTATTTCTGTGACAAACCAAAAACTATCGAGGTCATTTATTTGAAAAAACTATCGAGAATTTAAATATGAATTAAAGTAAATTCCATTCGATATATTTTCAATTCATTTCAAAAACCATCGAAGATTGATTTCGATAGTTTTTCTTTTCCTTTTCAAAAACTATCGAAAATAAATTTCGATAGAATTTTCTATGTAATTGAAAAACTATCGAATTTCCTAAAAATTCGAAATTTTTGCTTCTGTCCAAATTTCTAAAACCTGTTCATGTTCTAAAAATCAGACTTTTTTTTTATTTCCTGTCAAGTTTTAATTTTACTAAATCTTTTCAAATTTACCAAAATCAATTCTTAACAGAAAATTCACAATTTTCTCAGAATAAAATCAATTAAATATCATTAAGTGATATTAATCAATTAACATCCAATCAATTATGCTGCATTAATCTACAATGTTAAAAACAAAGTAAATTAATTCATATTAAATAAATGCTTGAATATTTAGAACAAATATTAACACTTAAATAATTTTTAGAATGAATAACCAATTAAATGCCAGAAGACATATCATCCATAATTATGACAAAAAATTAGTATACTAATCCTAACTACGAGAATTGCTCCAGAAAATAAATTCACGAGTCCTAAAGATATAGAAATTCTTAAACTCATGTATTCACTAGGACTCTCTGCAGTTACTGACTTCTAATCAACATCAATTAGAAAGATTTAACATCCCAAGTTCACCAACCAGCTTATTGAAAGTGGATTCATCAAGCGGTTTAGTAAAGATGTCTGCAATTTGATCCTCTGTGGGTACAAAATGTAACTCCACAGTTCCATTCATGACATGCTCTCGGATAAAATGATACCTGATGTCGATGTGCTTCGTCCTCGAGTGTTGCACTGGGTTGTTTGAGATTGCTATGGCACTTGTGTTGTCGCAAAATATTGGAATCTTTGTTAACAAAAGTCCATAGTCACGGAGTTGGTTTCTCATCCACAAGATCTGAGCACAACAGCTTCCAGCAGCAATGTATTCAGCCTCAGCTGTTGATGTGGAAACTGAATGCTGCTTCTTGCTATACCAGGAAACTAACCTTCTTCCAAGAAACTGACAGCTTCCTGAAGTACTCTTCCGATCAATCTTACAACCTGCAAAATCAGAGTCTGTGTATCCAATAACATCAAATCATGTATCTTTAGGGTACCAAATGCCAAGATTTGGGGTCCCCTTAAGATATCTAAATATTCGCTTAACAGCTATTAGATGAGATTCTTTAGGATCAGACTGAAACCTAGCACATAAGCATGTTGCAAACATTATATCTGGTCTACTTGCAGTGAGATAAAGTAATGAGCCTATCATACCTCTGTAGCCTGTGATGTCAACCTTCTTACCAGTTTCATCCTTATCAAGCTTCGTGGCAGTTGGCATAGGAGTCTTTGCTGTAGATGAGTCTTCCATTTGATACTTCTTCAGAAGATCTTTGATGTACTTGGACTGACAAATGAATATACCATCTTGTTTTTGGTATACTTGCAGTCCAAGAAAGAATGACAATTCACCCATCATGCTCATTTCATAACGACTCTACATTAACTTAGCAAATCTCTTGCATAGATCATCATTAGTAGAACCAAATATTATGTCATCAACATATACTTGCACCAATATCAAATCATTTTTATGCTTTTTGACAAAGAGAGTTTTGTCTACGACACCTCTTGTAAAATCATTTTCAAGTAAGAATTCAGAGAGAGTGTCTTACCATGTCCTTGGAGCTTGTTTGAGTCCGTAGAGAGCTTTGAATAGAAAGTACACAAAGTCTGCCAGTTTTGAATCCTCAAAACCTGGAGGTTGTTCCACATACACTTCTTCTTCTAACTCCCCGTTCAGAAAAGCACTCTTCACATCCATTTGATATACCTTGTAATTGGAATGTGCAGCAAATGCCAGAAACATTCTGATGGCCTCAAGTCTTGCTACTGGTGCATAGGTTTCATCATAATCTATACCCTCTTCTTGAGAGTAACCTTTAGCAACCAGTCTGGCTTTGTTTCTCGTTACAATGCCATCTTCGTCCAACTTATTTCTGAATACCCATCGTGTTCCAATAACAGATTTTCCCTTAGGCCTGGGTACCAGCTTCCAAACTTTCTGCCTTTCAAACTGATTGAGTTCCTCTTGCATAGCAATCACCCAATCTGGATCATCTAGAGCATCTTCAACTTTCTTAGGTTCTGTTTCTGAAAGAAACCCAGAATAGTGACATTCATTTTGTGATGTTCTCCTAGTTCTCACTCCTGTGTCCAGATCACCAATGATCAAGTGAAATGGATGGTATCTATTCCATACCCTTTGTCTTGGCAGATGCGATCTTGATGATTCTCCTTGTTCTAGATGTTGTGTAGTGTGACTAGTTGATCCTTCTCCTGCCCCCCTGAGTTGTTGACGGTTTGATCTGATGATTCTGTTGACTGACTAGTGGATCCTGCAGAATGTTGAGGATCTCCACTTTGTCCAGAATCATTATCATTATGATTATTATTAATGACTGTAACAACTTCAGGTACTTCTTCATTGTCAGAGAGATCTCCTGATAGATTTTCAAATACCAAGGATTCAGAGTTCTCTCCAGTTTACAGGCCTGGTCTTTTGGTGTCATCAAATGTTACATTAAAGCTTTCCAACACCTTCTTATCTTCAATCACATATACCCTGAAAGCCTTGGATTCCAGAGAATAGCCCAGAAAAATGCCTTCATTTGCTTTGACATCAAACTTGCCAAGATGTTCTCCATCTTTTAGTACAAAGCACTTTGCACCAAACACATGAAAGTACTTCAGTGTTGGTTTCTTGTTGGCCATTAACTCATGCAGAGTCTTTTCATGATCTTTGTTGATCAGGGTTCGATTCTGAGTGTAGCAAGCTGTGTTCACTACTTCAGCCCAAAAGTAAGTGGGAAGTTTTGATTCACTCAACATGGTCCTTGCTGCTTCAACCAAGGTCATGTTCTTCCTTTCCACTACTCCATTCTATTGAGGAGTTCTTGGTGCTGAAAACTGTCTTGATATTCCTTTCTCTGAGCAGAAAAAATTAAGAACTGCATTCTTGAATTCAGTTCCATTGTCTGATCTGATTGTCCGCACAGGTAGCTTAGCTTCCACTTCTATCTTCTCGATGTGATCAATGATTAGTTGTGTTGCTTCATCCTTTGATTGTATGAACAACACCCACGTGTACTTGGAGTAGTCGTCCACCATCACCAACGCATATCTATTCCTTGAAAGTGACATAACATTAACTGGACCAAATAAATCCATATGAATCAGTTGTAATGGTTCAGTAATGCTTGTCATTCCTTTGCTTCCATGTGATGCTTTCTTCGACTTCCCTTTTTCACATAGTCCCTCCTGATTGAATTCCATCAGGGGCAACCCTCTCACTAACTCTCTCTTTACCAAATAGTTCATAGTTTTGAAGTTCAGATGTGAGAGCTTCTTGTGCCATAGCCAACTTTGTTCTGAAGATGCCTTTGCATAAAAACATGTAACTTCTCCTTCACTGGTAGAACTTAAGTCAGCTATAAACAAATTTCCTTTTATCACTCCCAATAGAGTAAGCTTCTCATCCTTCCTGTTGGTGATCAAGCACTTGTCCTTTCTGAAATCTACATTGTAGCCTTTATCACAGAACTGACTGATACTTAGAAGATTGTGCTTTAATCCTTAAACAAGAGAGATGTTCTCAATGATGACATTTCCAGCTTTCAATTTACCATATCCCGTAGTGTATCCTTTGCTGTCATCTCCAAAGGTTACAATCGGGCCGGTCTTCTTAACCACCTCTGTAAGCAGGGACTCTTCACCTGTCATGTGTCTAGAACAGCCACTATCCAGAATCCACACAACCTTTGAGCTTTTAACCTTATCCTGCAATCACAGATTGATTAAGCGGACTTTGGTACCCAAAATTGTTTGGGTCCTGAAGGTTTAGATGATTTAACTGGAGTAACATTCAATTTAGTCTTACCCTGTTTGATATTCATAGTATCTGTGGATTTAACATTAACAGTGCTATTGCTACTATCAGACATCAACTTAAAATAAGCATGCATGATGTTGTACTTACATAGCAAACACTCTTTCTTTCCACAGGGTTCATGAAGATCAGGCATGTCAGACATGTTATGCATTTCAGAAGTATTAGCAGTTTCTACTTTAACCTTTTTACATGCATGTGTAAGGTGTCCAGCAGAATTACAAATAGTGCACAACTTCCTAGATGCAATGGGAGAATATGGAATCATTTCCTGATGAACAATCTTCTTCTTCCCATTCCTGTTCTTTTTAACATTACTAACTACGTCACCTACTTCAGTTTTAGGTAAATCAGGTTTAGGTAATTCATTTTTTACTGATTTCCTTGGCAACTTAGTCTTTACCTCTTTTTCCTTCAACAAATCCTCCTCAAGCAATTCTTGTCTTATGAAAAGATCATCCTCATGAAAAAGTGGTGGAAACGGCTTAACAAAAACTGGACAATCAACATTCTTAAGAACATGTGGAGTATTCCTTTTGACAACTGAAGATGTCACAAGGAATTCCATAATCTTCTTACCAGCTTTCTTGTTATAGTCAAATCCTATAGCAGTTTTATTCTCTATGGCCTGAGTATCAATGATTTCCTTAGCCACTAGAGCGGAATTCTTAAAAGCATTCAGCTTCAAATCTAGATCTGAAATCTGCTTCCTAAGGATAGTCTCTATCTCAGCATTACACTTGACCTTGTTCTCTAAGTACACATTCTTTTGCTTAAGATCTTCTAATGTTACAGCTACAAGCTCTAGTTCTTCATTTTTTTGATTCTAACTTTTTAACCTTAAGAACTAGTTTAGCATTTTCCATTTCTGATGCTAGCATGCTTGTGTGTACATTAAACAATTCTATACTAAGATCTTGCACAGTTTTCTTGTACTCAGAATTAGACATATCAATTGTAGTTAAGATAGGTACCTGAGATGATTGTGGTGATTCCTCTGAAGAGTCAGCCATTAGAGCAACATTTACATATTCCTCCTCTTCATCCGAATCAGTATCATCCCAGTGCTTTCCCTCTGCTATATAAGCTTTCCCTTTTTGCTTTCCAGAGAATGCCTCCAATTGCTATTTAAGCTTGGCATTCTCTTTCTTCAACTCATCATAAGAATCCTTCTTTCCATAGACATCTTTCATGTCTCTCGCTTGACGACGCTTCCGGCATTCAGTGGCGAAATGCCCTAACTCATTGCAGTTGTAGCATCTTGATTTGCTTCTATCAATCATGCCAGTCTTGTAGCCTCCCTTAAAGCCTGTACTAGGTGTATAATTGCTCTTCTGGAATCTGTTGGTTGAACCCTTGAACTTGTACTTAGGGTTTCTCTTGAAACGAATGTGACTAAACTTTGCAGCTAAGTACGCCATGTGTTAGGTCCAAAGTATCGTAGAAGGGGCGGTTGAATACGATACTCACAAATAATTCAATTTCGTTCGCGGATTAATCTTTCAGTTCTATAACGAAATCAAACACACCAAACCAAATCAAGTTTCGGGGAATATATCTTTTTATAAATATAAACCTCGAGGGGTGCTACAATTTCTAATCCGTAGATTAGCTTCAATGAGTTTAAGGTTACACAAATACAAAACAATGATCAAATTCTGAGCACTATTAATTCTCTGATAATTTCTCCGGCTCAGTTCTCTCTCTCAGTAATGTTTCGGTGTTGAATGCCTTAACTGAAGAAGACACACTCTTCTCTCAGTATTAATTGTAGACTTGAATTAGAAAACCATCGAACTTAGATTGTAGAAACAATCCTGGCCGTTGGATCTTCTTCAACTTGAAAAACAAAGAATACTTTCCACCTGCTCCCAATTAAAAAACCATCGACTGGTTTAAGAAACCATCGAATGAAATAAATCATTTTACCATTCGATAGTTTTTAAAACAAAACTATCGAATGCTAAATTGATTTTCTTGTTTTTAATTCAATCACCTTAAACTCTCATTCGATAGTTTTCTTAAAAGAAAAACTATCGAATTGATTTACTTGTCATTTGTCCTTTAGTAATAACTCCTGAGCTCCCGGGTGTTTAAGTAATAGACTGTATCAATTTGTTCTGAGACGATAAAACAACTTGATCTTCTTAGTGCCATCAACTCGTGCAACTGGTCTGGTTCACAGATGAATAACACTTGATCAATTCTTCTTTTATGTCTTCAATTCAGTGATGCTGATAAGTCCTTTGTCTTTCTGGTTGCTTCATTTAAATCACTGGAATCCTGTGGTACTTAACCCTAAATCATTCACATACTTCTGTCGTCTTGAAAGTCTTGTTACTTTTGTTGTCACTGAGGCTTGAACATTTTCATGAACTTCTTTCCGTGACCTGTTTACGGACTTCAAGAATACATAACGTATTTTGATTTTTTGAGTTTACCTTTTCTTCTTTGATTCTGGATTCCTGTGCTTCTGTTAATATTATTGTATGTCTTGTCCTTTGTTGAGTTGTAGTTATCTCTTTTACATCTTATGTTACATTATGCTTTACAATCTCCCCCTATTTGATTGGATAGAGTTCGACAAGCAAATACTTCGAGGATAACTCAACTAACTAAGGAAACATGAAACTAATTAAAGTAAGACACCGTAATAATATTAAATGCATTCTGGATCAGATATATATACATTTCCAGATTTCATAAATCAAAAAACAATTAAACTTTATACAATGAAGTTGCTCCTCTAGTCTGAGCTGATAGTTCTTTTGTTCTTTGCTTCAATCTTCAGTCCATTCCAATCTCACCTTCTTCAATCATTGGATTGGAGTTAGCAGCTTGATAATCAATCACTGATAGATAGTGCAGTGGTTCTCCAGGTTTAAGGATTGCTCCTTGGATGTGTCTTCCAATATATTCAACCTCTTGACCCACTCCAGCCCATAACCATGCAATGTTAACATCTTTCTTGTTTAGCTTTGGCATGTTTGGCAATCTGGTATGCACTTCTAATCCTCTTTCCACTCTTTTCCTATAGTAAGGAACATTCTCCATTAGAAATCTTCTAAGAGTGTCTGCTGCTTTGTCCTTCTCCGTTGATGAGAATCCAGTGGATCTAAGATACTTCTCAACTGAGATTAGATAGTTGCTTGGGTAGTCTCTCAGTTTGTCCTCAGCCAAATAGCAGATTCTAAACAAGTCATTCGTCATGAATCTAACCATTGGAGAATCTTCAGTAATCTCTGGACTGACTTTCATCACGATCTCCTTAACATGCTCACGGAGCAGTTCATTTAGCCTTGTAGTTCTTTGGATCTTGATGAGTATAGCTTGCAATTCTGTATATGTCCTCTGTTCTAAAAACTTAGTGGAAATCACAAATGTACCTTTCTCCAGAAAACTGATTAATAAGCTCCAGGCACCATTTGCTTTAACCCCAGCATTCAGACAGATTATAGAGCTTCTCAGTGCTTTAAAGTAAGTCTGATCTTCAAGATTAGCACTTCTGATGTCCTGAATAATAACTTCCACCTCAGCATTGTCGTTGACTTCTAATTCGTCTTCAACTCCGCAAAAGGTTTTATAAGCCATTTCCCATTCAGTACCATCTTTCTTTGCCAGATCTATCATCTTCTTCTTCCTCACCTCATTATACACTTTGAATCTCTTCAGTTTTTCACTCCTCAGAATTGCTTGTTGTTTCTCTTTCTCAGCTTGCCTGGCATCTATTGCAGCTCTCTGAGCTCTTATTGCTTCCAAGGCAGCTTCTTCTTCAGGTGATAGAGAATTTGCTTCTTCTTCCATAATATCCTCCCAGATTGGATGTTCAACGGGCTCTGGATAATATGGCTCATGCTCCTCTTGATTAGGTTGCTCATGCATGACCTCAAATTCCTCTTCACTCTCCTTCTCTTCTTCTACAAGTTCCTCTATCCAGTACTGTCTGATAGGAATAGCTTCAACTGTCTCCCAAACTCCCCATCCATCCTTAGGCTTCTCTTTCTCCCCTTCTCCAACTTTCTCCCCCTTAGTTGAGGAATCCTCGATGAAAGCATCCTCAGCATAAAAGGTAGTAGAAGGATCAGGTTACTGATTTGAAGGACCAGGTTGGCCAGTTCGTTGGTTCTTCAGCATACTCCAAATAGACTCTACCCCGTCACCTTGATTCTCCAAGAAATCCACAAGCTGCTTATTAAACTCATTTATAGAAGCTAGCAACCGGTCAATGTTCTCCAATCTTGAGTTGGTAGTCTTTTCCATATGATCCAGCCTCTTGTTGAGCTTAGACTCCACTCTTGAAAGCTAATTCATTGCATCTTTAACCCGCACTTGACCATCCCGGATAACCAGAACGTCTTCTTTCAAAGCTTCATGTCCCTGTGACAGAGCTGTTACTTCATTCATGAATCCATCCTTAAGTTCCCTGACGTCCATCCTCAATTCGACTAGTTCTTCCATAGCTTCCTTCTTTAAGGAGTCCACTGCCTGCTTCGTACCTGTTATAGTGCCAGATGCACTGCCAATGACCCTGAATGTTCTTCTGGAATCAGCTGCAGCCAAGTCAACCTTCTCTTGAATAGTCTTTAAAGAAGCATTGGCCTGACTAGAGGAGATCCCCTGGTCAAAGGAAGGTCGCAGTGGAACCTTGAATAATGGATTTCCTTCTTTGTCTCGAACTGTCATCTCCTTGAGAGTGGATTGAACTTGTAGTTCTCTTTCTGTCGGTAACAGCAAATCATGAATATTAGGCAGGGTTAGGGTGTCACTCCTCACATTTGGCTCTGGGTGTACACTCAACGTTTCTGTCGGTGTTTGAATCATTTTTCCTTTCCCACTCAGGCCAGGTGTAAGTGTTTTTGTTTCACTCAAATCCTTAGTGCTGATTGTACCTGCAGAAGAAAACACCGTAGCCGTCCTTAAGGAGGTCACCGGTGGTGCAATGGGGCTTCGCAAATCCCCGTCCTTGGATAAACCAAGTTGTTGATCATCCTTAGATGATATATCCTTTGTAGGATCTAGAGTTTGAATCTCTAGGGCGTTAGAAACAGGCTCTTTTAACAGCAGAGATCCCGAATCTTCCCCGTGAGTCTGTAAAGACTTCACCTCAGTTGACTCCTCAATAGTAATTGATTCACTGTCAACGAGTTGCCGATCTGCACCTACGTCAGACCCTTTACCCGCAGGATCCAGATATGTTCCATCTGGGGAGGTAGACAATGACCTTTTAGATTGTGCATTTAGGTCAAAGCCTTCTCTCGACGTCTGTGAAGACCCTTGGTTCTTAGAACCTTCAACCAGTGAACCTAACCGTAATATGGTCGGAACACCAGTTGCTTCCGTCAATTCTTCCTTACTTGATTGAGCTATTGGTTCAGATATAGCTTTCGTTAGCGTAGCCCAGTCAACATCAGAAAAATCAATGAAGGGCGCTTTGGATGAAAGAAATAAAGTATCAACAGTTGCCTCGGTTTCTGTTCGTCTCCTTTTAGAGGAAGGCAGAGCTGCTGTTGAAGGGTGTATCTCCTTATGTGGTGCTGCTAAGGCACTATCTCCCTCTACACTCACGGATGTCTGAATATTGGGTATAGGAGGGGAAGGAGGTTCGTTTATTGTTTCATTTGGCTCTTCCAAAGGCTCTTCGACCGTGGTTAGAGGTTGTGGGTTTGCAACCTCCTGGTCTTGAATGGCCACTAAGGGCTCTGGATCAACATCCATTGGTTCAGGTGCCAGTTCAGGTTCAGGTTGTGGAATATTACCTTGATTTACCTGTTCCCCTGGGGGTAGAAGTGGTAGGGGCACCGTTCTTAGATATTCAGTGAGAACAGTGGGTACCCCTGGAAGATAGTTGTTCTTCCTAATGAGAGCGGTTATGGCATTGCTCTTCATTCTCATGCACTCCTGGTTGGCTTCACCTTCAAAGATCTCCCGTTCATTATCTGTTAAGATATCATTGAGAATTAGCTGTAGGAACCTAGGATAGAAACAGAGCACATCTTCATCTATGCCTGTTCTTTCATCCAGTGGTCCCATGCATATGATTACTTGATCAATCAGTAACCGTCCAATGTTAATATGCCTATTGTTGGCAATGGCAAACCCTATCTTTTGAAGGAATAAGGGAATACCATGCAGATTTGTTAGCTTGGCAGTAAAAACATGGATTAGGGTATGAAAGAAAAAGTTCCATGCTTTTGGCAAGTAATGCTTAAGGAACTCTCCCACAAAGAAGTTAGGTTGTTGACTTCTAATGAGACTGAAGAAAGCATGTATCTCCTCAGTTGTGGGATCCGGAACAAGGTTTTCTGTAGGAAAATGAAGTATTCTATTAAAGTCATGTTCCGTCACCCTTATTGTTCTGCCCCCTGGCACAACAAAACTGAAGGATCGAATATTATTCTCACTCGTATCGGTGGCGGTTGTGTACAACGCAGTCAATTGATCAATGCAAAGGACCATGGGAGTACTCACAGCATATGCCACTAATGAACGTGTGTTCAAAAACTCTGCCCATGCACGAAACTGAAGGTTCGTTATGGATTGCAAGTTTTGGAACGAGACATGATTAGTTTTGGTAACAATAAATTCTCCAGCCATTTTAAATTTCCAGAAAATTTAAATAAACCAAAAACTAATTTTCCTTTTAAATTTAATTAATTATTTCTAATTAATCAAACCCTTAACAAAATTACCCCTTTATTTTTTTTTAAAAAAAGACACAAACTCGAACCAAACACAACTTAAATTAGAACCCTAAATTGTTAACTGTAAGTATTCACTTAAATCCAAAGAAATCAATTGATAAACAAATGGTTTCTAAAGAGTAACACTGTTAACTGTTCTATAAGGTTCAAGGATTCAAGTTCGATGGTTTTCTTTCTTGATATGTTTCAAAAACTCAAAAAGAAACAAACTCCACGGTTAAAATCAATTAACAATGGAATAAAGGTAACTTTTTCAAGTTTTAATCTGAGATTTTGAAGAAAATATCGATGGAGACGTTCTTGTTTGTGTATGTAACTTTGTAAGTATATAAAATGCTTTAGATCTGAGAATATTTGCAGAAAAACGTCTAAGGCAATGTTATATACACTTTAAAACTCAGGGGTATTTTTGTCATTCAATGGTTCGATGGTTTTCAAATATACATTCGATGGTTTTCCAGAGGGGTAAAACTGTCAACTGTACTTCGATGGTTTTTGAAAAACTATCGAAGTATTTTGAAAATAAGAATATAAAACGTTTTCAGAAAAACTATCGAATGCTTTAGCTGTGACAAACCAAAAAACTATCGAACATCTTTTTAGAAAAAACTATCGAGAATTTTAATATAGAATGATTAAATTCAATTCGATGTTTTTTTTACTGATTTTCAAAATATATCGAGAATTTAAATATTAAATAAGGTAAATTCCTTCGATAAATTTTAAATTAAATCTCAAAAACTATCGAGAAATGCTTTCGATAGTTTTTCTTTTCCTTTTAAAAAACTATCGAAAATTAAATTCGATAGATTTATCTATGTACTTGAAAAACTATCGAATTTCCTAAATTCGATATTTTTTGCTTCTGTCTTCATTTTAAAACCTGTTCTTGTTTTAAAATTTAGACTGTTTTATTTTCTGTCAAGTTTTATTTTGAATAAACTTTTTCAAATTTACCAAAATCAATTGTTAACAGAAAATTCACAATTTTCTTAGCATAAAATCGACTAAATATCATTGAATGATATTAACCAATTAAAATCCAATAAATTATGCTACATTAATCTACAATGTTAAAAACAAAGTAAATTAATTCAAATTAAATAAATGCTTAAATATTTAGAACAAATATTAGCACTTAAATAATTTTTAGAATTAATAACCAATTAAATGCCAGAAGATATATCATCCATAATTATGACATAAAATTAGTATACTAATCCTAACTACGAGAATTGCTCCAGAAAATAAACTCACGAGTCCTAAGGATATAGAAATTCTTAAACTCATGTATTCACCAGGACTTTCTGTAGTTACTGACTTCTAATCAAAATCAATTAGAAAGATTTAACATCCCAAGTTCACCAACCAGCTTATTGAAAGTGGATTCATCAAGCGGTTTAGTAAAGATGTCTGCAATTTGATCCTCTATGGGTACAAAATGTAACTCCACAGTTCCATTCATGACATGCTCTCGGATAAAATGATACCTGATGTCGATGTGCTTCGTCCTCGAGTGTTGCACTGGGTTGTTTGAGATTGCTATGGCACTTGTGTTGTCGCAAAATATTGGAATCTTTGTCAACAAAAGTCCATAGTCACGGAGTTGGTTTCTCATCCACAAGATCTGAGCACAACAGCTACCAGCAGCAATGTATTCAGCCTCAGCTGTTGATGTGGAAACTGAATGCTGCTTCTTGCTATGCCAAGAAACTAATCTTCTTCCAAGAAACTGACAGCTTCCTGAAGTACTCTTCCGATCAATCTTACAACCTGCAAAATCAGAGTCTGTGTATCCAATAACATCAAATCCTGTATCTTTAGGGTACCAAATTCCAAGATTTGGGGTCCCCTTAAGATATCTAAATATTCGCTTAACAGCTATTAGATGAGATTCTTTAGGATCAGACTGAAACCTAGCACACAAGCATGTTGCAAACATTATATCTGGTCTACTTGTAGTGAGATAAAGTAATGAGCCTATCATACCTCTGTAGCCTGTGATGTCAACCTTCTTACCAGTTTCATCCTTATCAAGCTTAGTGGCAGTTGGCATAGGAGTCTTTGCTGTAGATGAGTCTTCCATTTGATACTTCTTCAGAAGATCTTTGATGTACTTGGACTGACAAATGAATATACCATCTTGTTTTTGGTATACTTGCAGTCCAAGAAAGAATGACAATTCACCCATCATGCTCATTTCATAACGACTCTGCATTAACTTAGCAAATCTCTTGCATAGATCATCATTAGTAGAAGCAAATATTATGTCATCAACATATACTTGCACCAATATCAAATCATTTTTATGCTTTTTGACAAAGAGAGTTTTGTCTACAACACCTCTTGTAAAATCATTTTCAAGTAAGAATTCAGAGAGAGTGTCATACCATGTCCTTGGAGCTTGTTTGAGTCCGTAGAGAGCTTTGAATAGAAAGTACACAAAGTCTACCAGTTTTGAATCCTCAAAACCTGGAGGTTGTTCCACATACACTTCTTCTTCTAACTCCCCGTTCAGAAAAGCACTCTTCACATCCATTTGATATACCTTGTAATTGGAATGTGCTGCGAATGCCAAAAACATTCTGATGGCCTCAAGTCTTGCTACTGGTGCATAGGTTTCATCATAATCTATACCCTCTTCTTGAGAGTAACCTTTAGCAACCAGTCTGGCTTTGTTTCTCGTTACAATGCCATCTGCGTCTAACTTTTTTCTGAATACCCATCGTGTTCCAATAACAGATTTTCCCTTAGGCCTGGGTACCAGCTTCCAAACTTTCTGCCTTTCAAACTGATTGAGTTCTTCTTGCATAGCAATCACCCAATCTGGATCATCTAGAGCATCTTCAACTTTCTTAGGTTCTGTTTCTGAAATAAACCCAGAATAGTGACATTCATTTTGTGATGTTCTCCTAGTTCTCACTCCTGTGTCCGGATCACCAATGATCAAGTGAAAGGGATGATCTCTATTCCATACCTTTTGTCTCGGCAGATGCGATCTTGATGATTCTCCTTGTTCTAAATGTTGTGGAGTGTGACTAGTTGATCCTCCTCCTGCTCCCCCTGAGTTGTTGACGGTTTGATCTGATGATTCTGTAGACTGACTAGTGGATCCTGTAGAATTTTGAGGATCTCCACTTTGGTCACCACTTTGTCCAGAATCATTATCATTATGATTATTATTAATGACTGTAACAACTTCAGGTACTTCTTCATTGTCAGAGAGATCTCTTGATAGATTTTCAAATACCAAAGATTAAGAGTTCTCTCCAGTTTGCAGGCCTGGTCTTTTGGTGTCGTCAAATGTTACATTAAAGCTTTCCAACACCTTCTTATCTTCAATCACATATACCCTGAAAGCCTTAGATTCCAGAGAATAGCCGAGAAAAATGCCTTCATCTGCTTTGGCATCAAACTTGCCAAGATGTTCTCCATCTTTAAGTACAAATCACTTTGCACCAAACACATGAAAGTACTTCAGTGTTAGTTTCTTGTTGGCCATTAACTCATACGGAGTCTTTTCATGATCTTTGTTAATCAGGGTACGATTCTGAGTGTAGCAAGCTGTATTCACTGCTTCAGCCCAAAAGTAAGTGGGAAGTTTTGATTCACTCAACATGGTCCTTGCTGCTTCAACCAAGGTCCTGTTCTTCCTTTCCGCTACTCCATTTTGTTGAGGAGTTCTTGGTGCTGAAAACTGTCTTGATATTCCTTTCTCTGAGCAGAAATCATTAAGAACTGCATTCTTGAATTCAGTTCCATTGTCTGATCTGATTGTCCGCACAGGTAGCTTAGCTTCCACTTCAATCTTCTTGATGTGATCAATGATTAGTTGTGTTGCTTCATCCTTTGTTTGTATGAACAACACCCACGTGTACTTGGAGTAGTCATCCACCATCACCAATGCATATCTGTTTCTTGAAAGTGACATAACATTAACTGGACCAAATAAATCCATATGAATCAGCTGTAATGGTTCAGTAATGCTTGTCATTCCTTTGCTTCCATGTGATGCTTTCTTCGACTTCCCCTTTTCACATGCATCACATAGTCCCTCCTGATTGAATTCCATCAGGGGCAACCCTCTCACCAACTCTCTCTTTACCAAAGAGTTCATAGTTTTGAAGTTCAAGTGTGAGAGCTTCTTGTGCCATAGCCAACTTTGTTCTGAAGATGCCTTTGCATAGAAACATGTAACTTCTCCTTCACTGGTAGAACTTAAGTCAGCTATAAACAAATTTCCTTTTCTCACTCCCAGTAGAGTAAGCTTCTCATCCTTCCTGTTGGTGATCAAGCACTTGTCCTTTCTGAAATCTACATTGTAGCCTTTATCACAGAATTGACTGATACTTAGAAGATTGTGCTTTAATCCTTCAACAAGAGAGATGTTTTCAATGATGACATTTCCAGCTTTCAATTTACCATATCCCGTAGTGTATCCTTTGCTGTCATCTCCAAAGGTTACAATCGGGCCGGTCTTCTTAACCACCTCTGTAAGCAGGGACTCTTCACCTGTCATGTGTCTAGAACAGCCACTATCCAGAATCCACACAACCTTTGAGCTTTTAACCTTACCCTGCAATCACAGATTGATTAAGCGGACTTTGGTACCCAAAATTGTTTGGGTCCTGAAGGTTTAGATGATTTAACAGGAGTAACATTCAATTTAATCTTACCCTGTTTGATATTCATAGTATATGTGGATTTAACATTACTAGTGTTGTTGTTATTATCATTCATCAACTTAAAATAAGCATGCATGATGTTGTACTTACATAGCAAACACTCTTTCTTCCCACATGGCTCATGATTATCAGGCATGTCAGACATGTTATGCATTTCAGAAGTATTAGCAGTTTCTACTTTAACCTTTTTACATGCATGTGTAAGGTGTCCAGCAGAGTTACAAATAGTGCACAACTTCCTTGATGCAATGGGAGAAAATGGAACCATTTCCTGATTAACAATCTTCTTCTTCCCATTCCTGTTCTTTTTATCATTACCAACTACGTCACCTACTTCAGTTTTAGGTAAATCAGGTTTAGGTAATTCATTTTTTACTGATTTCCTAGGCAACTTAGTTTTTACCTCTTTTTCCTTCAACAAATCCTCCTCAAGCAATTCTTGTCTTATGAAAAGGTCATCCTCATGAAAGAGTGGTGGAAACGGCTTAACAAAAACTGGACAATCAACATTCTTAAGAACATGTGGAGTATTCCTTTTGACAACTGAAGATGTCACAGGGAATTCCACAATCTTCTTACCAGCTTTCGTGTTATAGTCAAATCCTATAGCAGTTTTATTCTCTATGGCCTGAGTATCAATGATTTTCTTAGCCACTAGAGCGGAATTCTTAAAAGCATTCAGCTTCAAATCTAGATCTGAAATCTGCTTCCTGAGGATAGTCTCTGTTAGGCTCAAGACATGTCTGAATACCACTATTAACAAGCCTACACTATGTGACTATGTCACATTGCATGACCTAGTGAGTTCTATCACTGGGATATAGTATAGGTCTCTAAATGTACTTGTCTTGTTCTCATGAACATTAGTTTGATCATGTATGCTCAAAGTTATAATGAGCTTAGTAAAGTTTCTTGCATCTAGACTGTATATAGGCCATTGAATAATTGTCCTGGTAGAAGTTCAGAAGTGTTCATGCAGCAGGATAGAGATAAATAAGGCTATGAAGAAATAAGTTGCAGAAATTTGTCTAAGGCATTATATAGCAAAGTCAGAAGAAAGCTATGTCGTGAAGTCACCAATATCCATGTCGTGAAGTACTATATCGCATAGTCCATTTTGTACTATGTCGAGAAGTCCTCAAGACACATGTCGTGAAGTGTTGGAGTCAGCAAAGTCAAAGAAGCCTAGATCGTGAAGTCCTCAGAAGCCCTATGTCGCATAGTCCTCAAATGACCTATGTCGCATAGTCTTCAAATGACCTATGTCGCATAGTCTTCAAATGACCTATGTCGCATAGTCTTCAAATGACCTATGTCGCATAGTCTTCAAATGACCTATGTCGCAAAGTCTTCAAAGGCTATATCGCGAAGTCCTCACAAGTGAGATCGCGAAGTCAAGAATGAAGTGGAGTTCACGATATCAACACTTAGCCGTTTACAACAAGACAAATCAAGTTACAGAATCAAGAATCAAAAGAGACAAATACTGAAGCATTTGTTCTGGCAAGGTGGTCCAAAGAACAGATGGCAAATCTACAGCTAAACTTGGAGAGAAAGATAAGAGACAAGCAGCTACAGAAACGGGAAAGACTCCGAAAAGCAGGTGGTCCTTCCTGACACAGTTGACGTCTTATGGCAGGACAAGTTGGACTTTCAGCAAGGGGTAACTGTGTAAAAATAGGTGTGTGCACTAGTTTGTATAGGGCATATATATATCATGCACATCCTATTGTAAGCTGTAAGAGAGATACACATAGTTATTTGCTAAGCTCTTTTCTCTGTAAGCAAGCAAGTTCAAACTGTTCTTGTTTAGAAGCCAGAAATTCTATTGTGAATTTCTTGGAAAGCTGTAGTATTTAATTTGCTTATACAAAGTAGATTAAAGTGATTGTGTGTGTTATTTACTTTCTGCATATTACATATCATAATCATATACAGTCTGTTACTTAGTTTTCAAGAATCGAAAAATATATCAAACTATCCATTCACCCCCCCCTCTGTCTAGTTTCTAGTAGTATTCATTTCTAACAAGTGGTATCAGAGCGTAGGCTGTTAACGTACAAATAGGAAAAGATCAAGAATGAGTTCACAGAAACTAAGCAGTATCAAGATTCCCCCTTTAACAAGGAGCACTACAGTTTATGGAAAAAGAAGATGTTGCTTTTCATCAAAGCTTCTAACCCCATGTATTTAGATATTCTAAAGCATGGTCCCTTCATTCCAATGATCGAGATTGGTGAAACAACCAATGGCACTGAGATTGTACCAGCTAAACATGTGCCCAAAGATCCCTCAAAATACACTGATCCTGAAAAAGAAAAAGTAGCACTGGATGGACATCTTCAACTTATCATTTGTGAATCTATGGACTTCAACATGTATGGCACTGTTGCTCATTGTACTAGTGCCAAGAAGATGTGGGATCTTATAGAAGTGCTCTGTGAAGGAACTACTGAAGTAAGAAAGAACAAGAAGCAGATTCTTGTTTCACAATATGAAGCCTTCATGGCTCAGCCAAAAGAGGGAATCACAGAAGTGTTTGAGAGATTCAACAAGCTAATAAACGAGCTCAAACTCTATGACAAACACTATGAAACAAAAGAGCTCAATATGAAGTTTTTACTAACTCTTCCAGATCACTTGGAACCAAGAATCTCTTCCCTTAAAGAAAGAGATCTAACAAAGATTGGTTTTGATGTGTTGTATGGTGTTTTAAAGACATATGAGTTGGAGCTGTTTCAAAAGAGATCTATTCAAGCAAAGCAAGGATTAGTGGCTAATACCTCCTGTGCACTTATTGCTGACAACCTAAGTCAAAGAATGGACTCTCTTAAAATCAGTCAGGTCAAGATTGAGGAACTGGAAGTTGAAGACACTGGTGATGAGGTCCAGGTCGTCTATGATTTGCCTGAGGATGATGAGTTTTACAGCATGGAGGAACTGGACAAAATGGAAAACAAATCTTTTGCTTATATGGCTAGGAGGTATCCTAACATAAGGTTTAAAAGAAAGCAGCCATTCAGGTCCAAGTTCAATACTGGAAACACTGGTGGATCTAGTGGCTCAAACACCTTCAATAAAGGAAAAGGGATTGCTGGTGCTGCTAAGGGTGGATACAAGACAGGAAGTGTGGATAGGACCAAAATAAGATGCTATAACTGCAATGAACTTGGGCATTTTGCCACTGAGTGCAAAAAGCCTAAACAAGTCAAGAAGGACAAAGCATACTTAGAGTTTGAAACTAAGTATGAGGCTCTACTCAAGAAACAACAGGGCAAAGCTTTTATTGCTGAGGGAAAATGCTGGGATGACTCTGATGAAGAAGAAGAACAAGAGTACTCAAACTATGCCTTGATGGCATTTTCTGATGATGGTGATTCAAGTCAGGTACCCATTCTTACTTCTCTTGATATGACTCCCCTTCAATATAAGCAAACTGTTGAAGATATGAGCACTGTGATGTTTAATATTCATACTAGCATGTTAGTAGCTAATGAAGAAATTGATAGACTAACTGCTAAGAATGTTGAGCTTATAGAAAAGAATGAGAAACTTGAGTTAATGGCTGTGAACCTGGATGGTTTGAAAAAGGAGGTTGAGTATCTTAAAAACAAAGTGATTTGTGCTGAGCAGATAGAGAAAGCCCTTAGGGAACAAATTGCTGAAACTGAACTGAAACTAAGAAGCTTCAAAAACTCCTCTGAACTTATTCAAACCTATCACAAGGAACACACTGAAGACTGCAAGGTTGGAGTTGGTTTTGACTATGATAATGACAAGAGAAGGAAGAAGGTCAAGGGCAAAGGAAAGGAAACTTTTACAAACAAAAATGCCCCAACCATACTGTCAAGTGTTGAACAGCCCATCTTCAGAAAGAGTGCTGTTGAGTTTGATGAGGAACTACTGATCATCAAGCAACAACTACTTGAAGAAGATGAGGCTGCTAAGAACACTTCTTCCTTTCCTGAACTTGTCAATCAGAAAGAGACCAAAGACAATCTTGTCAAGAATCCTAAAGCAAAGAAAGAAGTTGTTAAGAAAAGGAAACAAAACAGAAATGGTAAAGTGGGTGTTAACAAGGGAAACAACTATGCTTATGTGCCAAATGCTCCCAGGAAACAATGTCAAAAATGCCTATCTGTTAATCATTTGACTCATAAGTGTAGTAAGCCTGATATTGTTGAAGTTGACAACCTGAGTAACCATTCTACTAGCATAAATTCTAGTCATGATTCTTTCTGTGGTAAGCCAAACTGCATGACATGCTATGTGACTGTGATTGCTAACTGTCTATCTCTTAAACATAAACTTGACTCTGCACAATCTGGTGAATCACACACACATATGCATTCTCATAGGACAGGGTCCCCAATCAGGGTTGAGAGGGTGAAAACTTCATGTGAGCCTAAGAGTGTAAACTCCAAAGCCAAAGAAAAAGTGAAGTCTCCCACTATGAGAAATGCAATTTATGACAGAAGAAATATTAATCAAAATGTTTCTAAATCAACTGGACCCTACCAAGTGTGGGTACCAAAAACAACTTAGTCATTTTGTGAATGCAGGGCAACAGGAATAAAAGAGTCATATGGATCTTGGACAGTGGATGCTCAAGTCACATGACTGGTGATATAGCCCTGCTATCACATTTTGAGGAAAAGGCTGGCCCATCAGTAACCTTTGGAAATGACAACATTGGTTATACAATGGGATATGGCAGTGTTAAATCTGGAAATGTCATTATTGAAGATGTAGCATTTGTTGAAGGACTGAAGCATAATCTCTTGAGTATTGGACAATTCACCAACAGAGGTTTCAAAGTGGAATTTGATGAAGACCTTTGTTCAATCTCAAAAAGGGAAAGTGGTGAAGTTGTTCTAACTGGTGTGAAGAAAGGAAGCTTGTTTGTAGCTAATCTCAAGGCTGCAGATAAGGGAGAAATCTGCTGTTTCTACACTAAAGCCACAAATGAGGAATTCTGGCTATGGCACAAGAAGCTGTCTCACTTGAATGTTTAGGCAATGAACTCTCTAACCAAGAGAGAACTTATCAGGGATTTGCCTGCCTTGGAGTTTGTGCAAGATGGAGCATGTGAAGCTTGTCAGAAAGGAAAAATTAAAAGATCCAGTCACAAGAACAAGTTGCTCAATACAAACTCAAAACCTCTGCAGCTAATTCACATGGACTTATTTGGCCCTGTGAATGTAATGTCCCTCTCCAAAAAGAAATATGCTCTAGTGATGGTAGATGACTATTCAAGATATACTTGGGTGGAATTCCTATTCTCCAAGGATGAAGCACCCCAAGTCATAATAGAGCATATCAAGAGAGTTGACAAAGAAGCACAAAGCACTGGTTCCTCTGTAGTTGCTTTGAGAAGTGATAATGGGACTGAGTTCAGAAATTCAACATTGTATGAGTTTTGCAAAGATAAAGGAATTTCTCAACAATTCTCAGCTCCTAGAACACCTCAACAAAATGGAGTAGTTGAGAGAAAGAATAGAACTCTCATTGAAGCTGCAAGGACAATGCTGCTGGATGCAAAGCTACCCACTAGCTTTTGGGCTGATGCTGTTAACACAGCATGCTATGTGCAAAATAGAACATTAATCAATAAGAAGTCTGGCAAAACTCCTTACTCATTAATGACTGGAAAAAGAGCATCCTTCAAGCACCTGCATGTGTTTGGAAGCAAGTGCTTTGTGATGAAAGATACCTCTGAGCATGTTGGAAAATTTGATGCTAAAGCATTTGAAGGTATCTTCATTGGATACTCTCTGGAAAGGACAGCATACAGAGTATTTGTACCTGAGCAACACAAAGTCATGGAAAGCATGGATGTTACCTTTGATGACAAGAAAACTCCTGGACTGAAAACAAGTGATCAAGACAGTGTGCCATTGAGATTTGAGAATCAAGGTTATCTTGAGGATTCTGAAAGTGAAGATGAACCCCCTGTTCAAACTGTTCTAGAGAATGAAATCCTTGAAGTTGACAATCTTCTTCAAATGCCTGTGCAAGGGTTCACAAACACAGGGGGAGAAGAAGAGAATGCACCTATCAACCAAAATGAGCTTGGAACAGATCAAGGAAATGAACAGGGGCACACAAGGAAATGGGACAGAGCCCACACTAGGGATCAAATCATTGGAGATCCTAGTGAGGGAGTTAGAACAAGAAGGGCAACATTAAATACATGTCTGTATAGCTGCTTTCTGTCACAAGAGGAACCTAAATTAATTGAAGAAGCTTTGAAGAATTCTGATTGGATTGTTGCCATGCAAGAAGAGTTGAATCAATTTGAGAAAAACAAAGTATGGGAACTAGTACCTCCTCCAAAAGGAAAGAATGTTATTGACACCAAATGGGTGTTCAGAAACAAAATGGATGAAGAAGGAGTGGTAATAAGAAACAAAGCAAGACTGGTTGCCAAAGGATACTGTCAGCAGGAAGGCATTGACTATGATGAGACATTTGCACCTGTAGCTAGACTGGAAGCCATCAGAATCTTCCTGGCTTTTGCAGCTCACTCAGATTTTAAGGTGTATCAAATGGATGTGAAAAGTGTATTTCTCAATGGTGATCTTGCTGAAGAAGTTTATGTGTCTCAACCACCTGGCTTTGAAAGTGAAGACTTCCCAAACTTTGTGTATAGACTGCTCAAGGCACTCTATGGACTCAAACAGGCACCAAGAGCCTGGTATGAAACTCTATCTCAATTCCTTCTTGAGCATCAATTTACCAGGGGTACAATTGACAAAACCCTATTCTTCAAGAAGCATGGAAATGATATCATTCTTGTTCAAATCTATGTGGATGATATCATCTTTGGCTCTTCAAATGAAAAACTCTGTGAAAGGTTCTCTAAGTTGATGCAAAGCAAATATGAGATGAGTATGATGGGAGAGTTAACCTACTTTCTAGGCCTGCAAGTACATCAAAGGGAGGATGGCATCTTTATAAACCAATCTAAGTATGTCAAGGATCTTTTAAAGAAATATGGTTTAGAAGAGTCATCCCCAGCTAAAACTCCTATGTCTACTGCAATCAAGCTGGATGAAGACAAGAAAGGCAAGAGAGTTGATATCAAGGTCTATAGAGGAATGGTTGGATCCTTACTCTATCTCACAGCTAGCAGGCCAGACATCATGTTTGCCACATGCCTTTGTGCAAGGTTCCAGTCTGATCCCAAGGAATCTCACATGATGGCTATCAAAAGAATCTTCAAGTATCTGAAGGGGACTCCTAATCTTGGGCTATGGTATCCAAAGGGCACTGGGTTCAACCTGGTTGGTTACACAGATTCTGATTATGCTGGATGCAGAATTGACAGGAAGAGCACCTCTGGAAGCTGTCAATTCCTAGGTCAAAGGTTAGTGTCCTGGTTTAGTAAGAAACAACAGTCCACAGCAACATCCACAGCTGAGGCTGAATACATTGCTGCTGGAAGTTGCTGTGCTCAATTGCTTTGGATTAGAAATCAACTCATGGATTATGGGCTAGTGTTAGAACACATTCCACTAATGTGTGATAATACTAGTGCAATATCCATAGTTGTCAATCCTGTTAATCATTCTACTACAAAGCACATTGAGATCAGGTACCATTTCATTAGGGAACATGCTGCAAATGGTACCATAGAAGTCTCTTATGTTCCAACTGAGAAACAATTATGTAAGACCCCAGATTTTGGGTAGAATTAAAACTTTTATTATATGTTGATGTAAATGTGGATAGTGGCAATGACTTTGAGAATCAAGTTATGAAATGAATATGAATTTCGGTTTTCAAACATTTTGAGAATAGTAAGAATGGACTGAACATATAAATAAGAACAATCAATCTGGAAGATAAGAATACAATACTCCAGGGAAGGAAAGTATTTTTATGTCATCCAAATCAATATCTGGAATACATCCGACAACTCCGTAAACAAGATAGCGTGTGCCCGAGAAAGCACTAGAACATTTCTAAGTGCAAGAAGTAAAGAGAAATAAACCAGGAATATTGGATCGGATATTGAACCAAAGGATTATAGAAAAACCACTGATGAATAGTAACTTTTGATGAATAGTAAATTTTTGTCGTTTAAAAAGTTTTTCAGACCACCCCATATGTGGAACGATATAATAAACTTTCAAGGGCGTATTAGTGATCTACGATGTAAATGAAGGAATGCAAAAGCTGTCAGAATCGGAAAAATAGCATTTCTGTTTTCTCCGAAATTTCACCAATAACGGACGGATTAATTATTATTTGAGAATAATTGAGGATTTAGATTATCAATTCCATGGATATGGATTAATAAAAGAATTAGAGATATCAAAAACACTTACAGGAAACTACTTCGATAGAACGCTTAAGAAACCCTGCGAACATTTTTTTCGAGATTAAGCGATTAAGCGAACGAATCATGGATTAAGGATTGAAATTATGACAAGATTAAATGTATACATGGAAGTAACATGTAACAAGATTAATTCGAGAAGTGCAACATTTGGATCATCCGTGTGAAAGGAAAGCGAACTGGTAAAGCTGCTTGCCACCATGATCTCCATTGCGTGACACGTGTCCCTGCTTTGCCACCATGAGGCTCCACTGATCGACACGTGTCCTGGGCATGCAATGACTCACCACTCTTTACACAAATATCAGCATTTCAAGCATTATTAACCAAAAACAAAAAGAAAGAAAAGAAGAAAAGCAAGAGAAACACAAATTTCTCTCAACTGATCTGTTAGAGCAACCCTCAAATAAAAATTCGTATCTCACAATACACCCATGATAAAATCACCAAAATTTAACCACAGCTTCTCCATTCTATGTATAACACTCGTTCAAAATTTCATGGCAATCCAAGGTGTTTAGCCTAGTCAAATATCCTCTCCAAGTTGAAGAAACCAAACTGTCCAGTCCATGACAGTTTCAACCTCTCACCTTAGAGAGCCAATAAGTCGAGATTCAAGCATCCCCTGGTGATGATCTGTAGCTCAAAAGAAAGCTCTTGAAGAGTAGAAGGTGTGGTAAAGATTTGAAAACCAAACTCTCAATTTTCGATTTTATATGATTTTTACAAAAGTGATGATGAATAGTAACCCTTAGAAACTAACTTCGTCTTTCTTGATTTCTTTGATGATCTAAGCTAGCTTAAGGCCATACAAGGACTATATAAGGATTATTAGCGCTGGTATACTCTCCAAGGAAGGTATAAACTTTAAGGACCTTAGACCTTACTTTGATTTTATGCTTGTTCTTGATGGATTTGAACTTGGTGATGTTTATAGTATGATTATAAGCATGAAAGCATGATTATGTAGTGGTTGATTTGACTTGAGAAATTTGGGGTATAAACTGAAAAAGTAGGCTGATATTGATGAGTATTATGTTCATGAATTTTATGGATGCCCGGTGTGGCTTGGATTTGAGGTTGTGATTTTT
This sequence comes from Heracleum sosnowskyi, assembly GCA_030848705.1. NCBI lineage: Eukaryota > Viridiplantae > Streptophyta > Magnoliopsida > Apiales > Apiaceae > Heracleum > Heracleum sosnowskyi. Next base: position 118,137,817 of record CM061239.1, read on the forward strand.
GGAAAACGTTACGATTATAGCCGTCGTAATGCCCATTTGATTTAAGACTGTTTTGAGCATGAATTACGAACTGGTATTGGAATATTTTTGAACAACACTGACCAGTAACATGTAGGTCTTGTTTTAAGGTTTGTTTTGATATGAAGATCATGTCTATACGATTTACGGTTTAGGAGAAACGTGAGTTTTAGTAAACGCCATTCGGAAGAATGACCCATCTCTGTTCAGCAACTTTGAGTCTATATTTGGACCACTTCGGAGCCATATTAAAATGTGAAACTTGGAGGAATAATACTAGAGACAGTTAGGAAGGATCACGAAAAAGATTCGGATTAAAAAGATTATTTTTCGATTTTATAAAAATGTTTTAGTCGAGGTCGCGCAAGTGAAAACCACTAAGAGCATGACTTAGAAACCGATGTTGCAAATGGTTAAGTATAACTTGGATTTGAGGATGGATTTCGAACCCAACTTATGATATAAGTATTTTACGGATATCATGGACTTAGTATGAGCCTATAACGAGTTAGTAATTCCTTGGTTGTGTTTTGCTTACATGTTTAAGCATCGAGTACAAGTGGATTATCCAGGGGATTAACCGTGTGTTTTCGTTTGACTTTGTCTAGATTGTTCGACATGGTCACGAGCCCTATCACTTCTCGAGCATCAGGCAAGTTTCCTAAATCTATACTTGGAAGTATCGATTGTATATTACTGTTGTTGCCATGTGTGGAGTTATACAGTTTTGCGATACATGTTATATATCGTGTTAAATAGAATTTGACTTTTGGATATTATACGAGCCGTGAGATAATGTAATTATGAACCGGTATACCTTGTAGCTCTATAGATAAGAGAATGTTTATTGTTTCGACTCTAGACCGGGAGTCGATATTTGTGTTATATAGATAGTCGCGGAAACCCGGAGGGATTCCAGCGGCAGAGTACTATTCATCTTGACGGATATTATTATTAAACATTAATTATATTTCTAGAAAGTATTAATTACCTGGAAATGATTTGAGTAATGCTATTTGAATATTACCTCATTCGAAGGTTATTATTTGAAAATGATTTGGTAACGGGCTTATAAGCTAGATATGGATAGCGGTTATAAGCCAGGTTTTTATAAAGGCCCTAGGCTCAGAGGGCAGAGCATATATTGAGTTTATAACTTAGCCAGCGTATCGGGGTTATTTTGTAAGGTATATTTTCGAAAACCCGGACAGAGCTTTTTAGAAAGATTTTCGCAATAATTAACCTAAAGGCAACATCACCAATAAACCAGTGTTTATTTAATTAGTAAATACTTCTGGAAGCATTTACGGATTAAATAAGCCTTATTCGTCTAATTAAATTTGTTTACTTAGATGAATATCATTTTCAAAATGTTTTCTTAAAATCGCTTTGTTCCGGAATGATAACAAAGATATCGGGTATCTGTTATTCGAGGGTTAATTATTTTATTTAAGAATATTATTTATTAATATTCATTTGAGGATTATTGACGTTAAGAATATTATTTATATTCATTGGAGGATTATTGACTTAAAGGATAATATTTCCATTTGAGGATTAGTAATGAATATTATTTTCAAATATTCACTTGAAGATTATTTATTTAATGAATATTACCTTTAAATATTCATTTGAGGATTAATTATTTATTAAATGAATATTATTTTCAAATATTCAATTGAGATTATTATTTAATGAATATTATTTTGAATATTCATTCGAGGTTATATTATTTTGAATTATTCATTCGAGGTTTATTAGTTAATGAATATTATGTGGAATATTCATTTAATCCTTATTTATTTAATGGATATTATTTCTAAATATTCATTCAAAGTTTATTTACTTAATGAATATTAATTTCGAATATTCATTTGAGGGTTTACTTATTCAATAAATATTATTAATTATTTTCAAATCAAAAAGAGGTTCCCAAAACAATGTTTTTCCGTTTAAATCTGTCTTTTAAAGAAGATTTAAATGCTCGCTCAATTATCAAAAATATGGGAAACCTGATTTAAGTAACTGCTACTCTTTTTTTTAAACTCTCAACTCAAAACTGTCAGGGGACAGATATTTTCTCGAGGCAATTTAGTTGCTGCAAGTCAAATATTGTGTTACCACCTCAACGATCGAGGGGTAAATTCCTGGAACAAGTCGATATCCATTAACAAGCATCGCTTGGGAAATATTGGAGAATCTTCCTTTCCAACCTAGATATAACTACTGAGTGGAGTTGTATCAACAAGTATTACACTTGGGGAAAGGAAGACGATCTTTACGTTTCAGAGTCATGGATTTCATCTGAACTAGGAGCATGTGTAAGAGGTCGAGTCGCGCCGATCCATCACCTTATTGCCCCAAATGGGCCGGGAGATCCAGAAAGGCGGTAGACAATGTCAGGCTGTCGTGATACTTCCATCTACATGTAGAAAACATATTTTGTTGTACAACCTGCTACTGATCATAGTAAGGTTGGTACGACGGGCGCGGAGAAAGCTCCAGTATTGGTTCATCATCCATTTTGGATAATTCTGCAACATGTACTGAAAGGGACCACGGATGGCTCCGTTGGTACAGGTTTACCGATCATGTTGGCAGAGGGGTTCTGCAACATGTATTGAAAGGGACCAAGGATGACACCGTGGTACAGGTTTACCGGTCATGTTGGCAGGGGGTCGAAAAGTGTTTGGAAGTGAAGTGACAATAAATCCATGCAACTTCATCTTTTATTTTATGAGTTATGACTCTGTGGATACCTTACATAACATGAGTTATGGTAAGGGAGTTGTTTATACTGAATCACCTTATAACTTCATCTTTTAAGTTATATGTTGATATTCTGCATATATAGCAGATATTTTTCGGAAAGGTTATATTCGGTTTACTTTGAAACCTCATCGTTTATACTAGAACTTTGTTCATAATATAGCCAAAGTTTGCAGAAATATTATGAAATTGATATTTGAAGTACATTAATGGTACTGTTTTTGGGAATACATTCCGATAAGGAAATTATTTCAGTATCGAGATATTTTGACAAATTATTGTCTTATACCCGCTTTATTCTGGGTTGAATTAAAGGCAGGATTATGCCATACTTTTATTACCTTGCTGAGCTATCGCTCACTCTTGCTATTGTTTTATATATATTATATAGCAGCGAAGCAGGATGCCAATGGGACGGCACATACCCCGCAAGGCGTTTCCGTAAACAGCTTCTAGCAGTGATTCCAAAAGTAGTACGAACCAATTGAATCAGGCTACAGCTTTTGGTATTCAACTTATGTATAGATAAGAATGGTATGAGAGGATTGTGAGCATCAGAAGGCTAAGTTGGTAATGTAACATTACTTAGAAATTGTATCAGTGACAGATTCAAAGACATTTGGGTATTGTAATAAAAGTTATTTATTCCGCAATGGTTGTATTTGTGTCGTTTCTGAGACTCTAACCTGTGTGTGTGTGTGTGTGTGAGACATATATTGTGGGGTCGTGAGCAGGTGAATTATGAATGTTGTGAGTAATACAGGTAAGGCAAGGAGTAAATGGATCGTGACTACTCTAAATCCCTGACCCCGGATTTGGGGTTGTTACAGAAATGGTATCAGAGCGTTAGGTTACAGTCCTCAGAAATGATAGGAGATCGAGTCTTACAATACCCTTAAGAATGATAAGGACATCTAGAGCTCGAATTGAGTTCGTAGTCGGGTTAGAGGACATGACCCGGACTGTTTAAGATGAAGCCCGAGAGGGGACTTCTTCTGGGAAACCGTACTTAGGACTTCATGGTTAGTCACCTCGATTCGTATGAGTTATAGATTGATGCGATTCTGAGATACCAGACCCTGAGGCCTTCGAGTAGGCAATTGATGATGCGTTCCTTGAAATGGACGGAGACCCGATAAAGGAAGATCCATAGGAGGATCTAGAGGAAGACCCCATAGTGGGTCAAGGAAAGAATCTTGTAGAGAACGTGTTGATTGATAAAGATGTGGTATGTTACTTGAGGTCGTACAATAGGACCAGACGAACCTTCAAGGGACAAATAAGTGACGAGACAAGAATTTAAGGATCGTTTATGGCTCATCATGAGATATGACAAAGAATGGAGTAGAGCCTCTAAAGCATAAAAGGTAGAGGCAATACAGCCAGTATCAGTGGATTGATTCGACTTGAACGAAACCTGTTACTCGTAGTCGGTTATAGTTGCCCATAAGGAGGCGGCATACGTAAGAACCAAGATGTTCAGATTTTCACGAACGATTAAGGGTACTTAGTTGCCTAGAATAGTGTAAGGAATTGCGTTGGCTATGAGATTTCAATCCCCCGCGACCAGCGATTCCACTAGAAATAGTGTCTATTACATCATTGAGGGATTTTATTATCTCAAGGAATATTGGGTATAAAGATGATTGAAATAGAGACCGGATTTAAGCTTGTAGTTTCTAACGAGCTTCCGAGGTACCGCCCAGTCGACATGTGGAACTGTCATTACTATGGGCGACAACGGTATCGAGGTCTTCTTAGAGAACAGAACGCTTACTTGAGACGTTTGCGCCTAGTCGAATAGAACTCCCTGCGATTGCAAATGTTGATGGTTGAATTCTTAGTGACTACTATAAGTCGGCAATGACGTAAGTATCAAACACCTTAGGGTGCGTGGAAAAGAAAAGCTTTGGAATTGAACGATTATCCATCAGAGGAGCCGACATAAAAGGCGTCCGTAGAGACCTTGGTAGTACCCTCCCCATTTGTAAATTATGTGGGATATTTCCCCAATCAATGATCTATCTTGACCTCTTTCCAAGAAAGAATTCTGATAAGGGTATATTCCCTCTTCGAAGTTATTTTATAACACTTGTGTTAAATCATAATTAATTTCAATTGTGTTAGAGGCTGTCACGATGCCTACTTTCAGGTTTTCGAAGCCCTGTCAAATGATTTTATTTAAGCTTTGACTTTTCCTCGAATAATGAATGACCCTATGGTGATACCTCACCACTTGGTTGTTAAGTACCAGTATCTTTTGGTTATTCTTTTCCTTGTATTTTCTTTGGAAACCGCACATTTGGAATCTGTTCAATTTTAATCCAAGGTGTTCCTTTAAGAAATATTGTCGAAAGACGATAATCATTAAATTGATCTCGAATTGCTTTCATACTTTTCAACTTCCACTGAGACGAACAACCCTATACTTATAGGGGCTACAAGGACTATCTGTCTATGTGATAGAAGTCTGATGGGACGCCATCACTTGTAAGTTGTGAAATACAAGAAGGCTAATTACCTTTAGTAATGTCTCAATCGAGGCACACAACGTGAGTTCTTATGATCATGTTGATCTCTCGGTAAATTCTTTTACCTCCAATAAGGTTACCTTAAAACTCATAACCTTATGATCACCAGTGTGTGACATTTTCCTTGATATGGGAGCTGTCTTTTCAAGACCCCATGATTTTTGTTATCCTCATTGAATTCTAAGGGGAGGCCAATCAGGTCAAATAAGTCAAAATTCGTCGATAGGACTTAGTTCGAAAAGAAATCGCCTATGACAGGAGCGAATCCCTAAGACAAATAGAATGTTAGTGACATAGCAATGAATTGGTTTATTCTCCGAAGGATATTATGATAATAGAAAGCGTGTCGATCGATGTATGTGAAAGAAATAGCGATGTGCCGTGAGCTCCAGTGACAACGGTGTTAGACAGATGCCCTATAGTGGAATTGAGATTTTGGAGGAGTTGTTTACGAATGTACACTACCTCTGGGTTAGCAAGATAAGTACTGACGATGGAGTCAGAGGGAGCTGGTATTGTGACTTGGGAGAGGTGCAGCGTGTGTGGTTCTAAAGGAATAATTTTTGGAAATATATGGAGACCCGGATGAAAATGAAAGTTAAAGAGTTAAAACCAGAAACCATGACTGTAACCGAGTATGAGGCCAAGTTTTCCGAATTATTGAGGTTTGTCCCGGAGTTTGTGAACACAGAAGAAAAGAAAGCCAGTAGGTTTCAACCAGGGCTACCTCCAACAAGCAACCCACTGTCAGGACCTTTAAATAGCAGGTGCCCTTCTACACTGTTTAGACAGAGCTAATGCATTGTTGTATATCAAGATGTTGCATGACGATTAAACCTTAAGGCCGAGACGCTGAGGGAATAATTACAAGTAGAAATAGCCAATCGAGGGATTCTCCCATAAGACTGGTACATCCAGGTTGTGAACTAGAAATATGAGGCCGACACTTTTGATAGACCTGATTCCTTTCAAGTTGGGAGAAGTTGATATTATAATAAGAATGGGTTGGTTGACACCCAATGAAGCCCAGACTGATTGTAGGGGATAGAGAGTAATAAATAAAGAATGGAGACAGATTCAGAGATTCTTGAATATAGTCAGCCTAAGAAATTATTATGCCGGAGATATGAGGCTTAATTAGCTCTTAAGGTTGACGCCAAGAAAAGAGATACCAAGTATAAAGGGAACTACAATGGTTTTGGGAGATTGTACAAGATCTTAATGCGCTACCAAATATCGATTGGGATGACATGAGAATGAATACCGAGTATTCAGAGTATAGTGGGAATGAAAGAGTTAGTGACTCAGTTACAAGAGTTGTTGTATAAGGATATGATAAGACCCAGTGTACCACCGTGGAGAGCCCGGTGTTGTTGTAAGAGAGAAAGATTTTAGCACAAGATTATATATCGAACCTCGAGAGTTGTATGAGTTTGACATGGAGAATAGGTACCCTTGTAAATGATTGTTTGATCAGCGGAAGAACGCTGTGTATTTCCAATTTACTTAAGAACTGGGTATTACCAGTTGGAAGTTAAATCCGAGGATATACCCAAGACTGCGATTCGTACCGGGAATAGACACTTCGAGTTTTCAGCGAGGTTATTTTGGGATTGACTATGCCCCCACAAATTTTATGGAATGTAATGAATTGGCTTTGAGTTACCCATGATAGTAGATAGCATGAGATGGAGAAATGGCTAGAATTGACCTAGGATTATGACCGTGAGATACACTACCATCCGGGGAAGGCCAATGTGGTGGCCGATACCCTTACTTTGAAATGAGACAGAGATGGATTCCGAATGATCGGGAATTAAAAGATGAGATTTTACACAACACCCAAGTTAGTCCAACAAACTAGAAGGACAAAAGATTTCACCAACAAGCGGCTAGTGACAACCAAGACAGACAGAGAAAGTATGCGGACTAAGCCCGCGAGTATAGAGATAGTACTGCTACTGATAAGCTAAATGGCATGTTGATGGATGACAAGCAAGTTTATGTTGGTGTATTTTCTGTACAAACAAGATAGAGAATATGAGGTTAGAGATTCGTGATGCTAAAAGATATCCCCATTTGTTTTCAGAGTGATTCCGGGACGGAATCCTTTTAAGGAGGGGAGACTGTAAGACCCCAGATTTTGGGTAGAATTAAAACTTTTATTATATGTTGATGTAAATGTGGATAGTGGCAATGACTTTGAGAATCAAGTTATGAAATGAATATGAATTTCGGTTTTCAAACATTTTGAGAATAGTAAGAATGGACTGAACATATAAATAAGAACAATCAATCTGGAAGATAAGAATACAATACTCCAGGGAAGGAAAGTATTTTTATGTCATCCAAATCAATATCTGGAATACATCCGACAACTCCGTAAACAAGATAGCGTGTGCCCGAGAAAGCACTAGAACATTTCTAAGTGCAAGAAGTAAAGAGAAATAAACCAGGAATATTGGATCGGATATTGAACCAAAGGATTATAGAAAAACCACTGATGAATAGTAACTTTTGATGAATAGTAAATTTTTGTCGTTTAAAAAGTTTTTCAGACCACCCCATATGTGGAACGATATAATAAACTTTCAAGGGCGTATTAGTGATCTACGATGTAAATGAAGGAATGCAAAAGCTGTCAGAATCGGAAAAATAGCATTTCTGTTTTCTCCGAAATTTCACCAATAACGGACGGATTAATTATTATTTGAGAATAATTGAGGATTTAGATTATCAATTCCATGGATATGGATTAATAAAAGAATTAGAGATATCAAAAACACTTACAGGAAACTACTTCGATAGAACGCTTAAGAAACCCTGCGAACATTTTTTTCGAGATTAAGCGATTAAGCGAACGAATCATGGATTAAGGATTGAAATTATGACAAGATTAAATGTATACATGGAAGTAACATGTAACAAGATTAATTCGAGAAGTGCAACATTTGGATCATCCGTGTGAAAGGAAAGCGAACTGGTAAAGCTGCTTGCCACCATGATCTCCATTGCGTGACACGTGTCCCTGCTTTGCCACCATGAGGCTCCACTGATCGACACGTGTCCTGGGCATGCAATGACTCACCACTCTTTACACAAATATCAGCATTTCAAGCATTATTAACCAAAAACAAAAAGAAAGAAAAGAAGAAAAGCAAGAGAAACACAAATTTCTCTCAACTGATCTGTTAGAGCAACCCTCAAATAAAAATTCGTATCTCACAATACACCCATGATAAAATCACCAAAATTTAACCACAGCTTCTCCATTCTATGTATAACACTCGTTCAAAATTTCATGGCAATCCAAGGTGTTTAGCCTAGTCAAATATCCTCTCCAAGTTGAAGAAACCAAACTGTCCAGTCCATGACAGTTTCAACCTCTCACCTTAGAGAGCCAATAAGTCGAGATTCAAGCATCCCCTGGTGATGATCTGTAGCTCAAAAGAAAGCTCTTGAAGAGTAGAAGGTGTGGTAAAGATTTGAAAACCAAACTCTCAATTTTCGATTTTATATGATTTTTACAAAAGTGATGATGAATAGTAACCCTTAGAAACTAACTTCGTCTTTCTTGATTTCTTTGATGATCTAAGCTAGCTTAAGGCCATACAAGGACTATATAAGGATTATTAGCGCTGGTATACTCTCCAAGGAAGGTATAAACTTTAAGGACCTTAGACCTTACTTTGATTTTATGCTTGTTCTTGATGGATTTGAACTTGGTGATGTTTATAGTATGATTATAAGCATGAAAGCATGATTATGTAGTGGTTGATTTGACTTGAGAAATTTGGGGTATAAACTGAAAAAGTAGGCTGATATTGATGAGTATTATGTTCATGAATTTTATGGATGCCCGGTGTGGCTTGGATTTGAGGTTGTGATTTTTGGAAAACGTTACGATTATAGCCGTCGTAATGCCCATTTGATTTAAGACTGTTTTGAGCATGAATTACGAACTGGTATTGGAATATTTTTGAACAACACTGACCAGTAACATGTAGGTCTTGTTTTAAGGTTTGTTTTGATATGAAGATCATGTCTATACGATTTACGGTTTAGGAGAAACGTGAGTTTTAGTAAACGCCATTCGGAAGAATGACCCATCTCTGTTCAGCAACTTTGAGTCTATATTTGGACCACTTCGGAGCCATATTAAAATGTGAAACTTGGAGGAATAATACTAGAGACAGTTAGGAAGGATCACGAAAAAGATTCGTATTAAAAAGATTATTTTTCGATTTTATAAAAATGTTTTAGTCGAGGTCGCGCAAGTGAAAACCACTAAGAGCATGACTTAGAAACCGATGTTGCAAATGGTTAAGTATAACTTGGATTTGAGGATGGATTTCGAACCCAACTTATGATATAAGTATTTTACGGATATCATGGACTTAATATGAGCCTATAACGAGTTAGTAATTCCTTGGTTGTGTTTTTCTTACATGTTTAAGCATCGAGTACAAGTGGATTATCCAGGGGATTAACCGTGTGTTTTCGTTTGACTTTGTCTAGATTGTTCGACATGGTCACGAGCCCTATCACTTCTCGAGCATCAGGCAAGTTTCCTAAATCTATACTTGGAAGTATCGATTGTATATTACTGCTGTTGCCATGTGTGGAGTTATACAGTTTTGCGATACATGTTATATGTCGTGTTAAATAGAATTTGACTTTTGGATATTATACGAGCCGTGAGATAATGTAATTATGAACCGGTATACCTTGTAGCTCTATAGATAAGAGAATGTTTATTGTTTCGACTCTAGACCGGGAGTCGATATTTGTGTTATATAGATAGTCGCGGAAACCCGGAGGGATTCCAGCGGCAGAGTACTATTCATCTTGAGGGATATTATTATTAAACATTAATTATATTTCTAGAAAGTATTAATTACCTGGAAATGATTTGAGTAATGCTATTTGAATATTACCTCATTCGAAGGTTATTATTTGAAAATGATTTGGTAACGGGCTTATAAGCTAGATATGGATAGCGGTTATAAGCCAGGTTTTTATAAAGGCCCTAGGCTCAGAGGGCAGAGCATATATTGAGTTTATAACTTAGCCAGCGTATCGGGGTTATTTTGTAAGGTATATTTTCGAAAACCCGGACAGAGCTTTTTAGAAAGATTTTCGCAATAATTAACCTAAAGGCAACATCACCAATAAACCAGTGTTTATTTAATTAGTAAATACTTCTGGAAGCATTTACGGATTAAATAAGCCTTATTCGTCTAATTAAATTTGTTTACTTAGATGAATATCATTTTCAAAATGTTTTCTTAAAATCGCTTTGTTCCGGAATGATAACAAAGATATCGGGTATCTGTTATTCGAGGGTTAATTATTTTATTTAAGAATATTATTTATTAATATTCATTTGAGGATTATTGACGTTAAGAATATTATTTATATTCATTGGAGGATTATTGACTTAAAGGATAATATTTCCATTTGAGGATTAGTAATGAATATTATTTTCAAATATTCACTTGAAGATTATTTATTTAATGAATATTACCTTTAAATATTCATTTGAGGATTAATTATTTATTAAATGAATATTATTTTCAAATATTCAATTGAGATTATTATTTAATGAATATTATTTTGAATATTCATTCGAGGTTATATTATTTTGAATTATTCATTCGAGGTTTATTAGTTAATGAATATTATGTGGAATATTCATTTAATCCTTATTTATTTAATGGATATTATTTCTAAATATTCATTCAAAGTTTATTTACTTAATGAATATTAATTTCGAATATTCATTTGAGGGTTTACTTATTCAATAAATATTATTAATTATTTTCAAATCAAAAAGAGGTTCCCAAAACAATGTTTTTCCGTTTAAATCTGTCTTTTAAAGAAGATTTAAATGCTCGCTCAATTATCAAAAATATGGGAAACCTGATTTAAGTAACTGCTACTCTTTTTTTTAAACTCTCAACTCAAAACTGTCAGGGGACAGATATTTTCTCGAGGCAATTTAGTTGCTGCAAGTCAAATATTGTGTTACCACCTCAACGATCGAGGGGTAAATTCCTGGAACAAGTCGATATCCATTAACAAGCATCGCTTGGGAAATATTGGAGAATCTTCCTTTCCAACCTAGATATAACTACTGAGTGGAGTTGTATCAACAAGTATTACACTTGGGGAAAGGAAGACGATCTTTACGTTTCAGAGTCATGGATTTCATCTGAACTAGGAGCATGTGTAAGAGGTCGAGTCGCGCCGATCCATCACCTTATTGCCCCAAATGGGCCGGGAGATCCAGAAAGGCGGTAGACAATGTCAGGCTGTCGTGATACTTCCATCTACATGTAGAAAACATATTTTGTTGTACAACCTGCTACTGATCATAGTAAGGTTGGTACGACGGGCGCGGAGAAAGCTCCAGTATTGGTTCATCATCCATTTTGGATAATTCTGCAACATGTACTGAAAGGGACCACGGATGGCTCCGTTGGTACAGGTTTACCGATCATGTTGGCAGAGGGGTTCTGCAACATGTATTGAAAGGGACCAAGGATGACACCGTGGTACAGGTTTACCGGTCATGTTGGCAGGGGGTCGAAAAGTGTTTGGAAGTGAAGTGACAATAAATCCATGCAACTTCATCTTTTATTTTATGAGTTATGACTCTGTGGATACCTTACATAACATGAGTTATGGTAAGGGAGTTGTTTATACTGAATCACCTTATAACTTCATCTTTTAAGTTATATGTTGATATTCTGCATATATAGCAGATATTTTTCGGAAAGGTTATATTCGGTTTACTTTGAAACCTCATCGTTTATACTAGAACTTTGTTCATAATATAGCCAAAGTTTGCAGAAATATTATGAAATTGATATTTGAAGTACATTAATGGTACTGTTTTTGGGAATACATTCCGATAAGGAAATTATTTCAGTATCGAGATATTTTGACAAATTATTGTCTTATACCCGCTTTATTCTGGGTTGAATTAAAGGCAGGATTATGCCATACTTTTATTACCTTGCTGAGCTATCGCTCACTCTTGCTATTGTTTTATATATATTATATAGCAGCGAAGCAGGATGCCAATGGGACGGCACATACCCCGCAAGGCGTTTCCGTAAACAGCTTCTAGCAGTGATTCCAAAAGTAGTACGAACCAATTGAATCAGGCTACAGCTTTTGGTATTCAACTTATGTATAGATAAGAATGGTATGAGAGGATTGTGAGCATCAGAAGGCTAAGTTGGTAATGTAACATTACTTAGAAATTGTATCAGTGACAGATTCAAAGACATTTGGGTATTGTAATAAAAGTTATTTATTCCGCAATGGTTGTATTTGTGTCGTTTCTGAGACTCTAACCTGTGTGTGTGTGTGTGTGTGAGACATATATTGTGGGGTCGTGAGCAGGTGAATTATGAATGTTGTGAGTAATACAGGTAAGGCAAGGAGTAAATGGATCGTGACTACTCTAAATCCCTGACCCCGGATTTGGGGTTGTTACAAATTAGCTGACATATTTACTAAACCTCTGAATGAAGCAGTCTTCAACAGACTTGTGAGTGAAATTGGAATGCTTAATCCTTCATTTAGTTGCTCTAAGTAAGTATGCCAGCAAATAGTTGCAGCAGTAAATTTTCACTGTATTTAAATGCTCTATTTGTTTGGAGTGAAAATTAGCTGAGATATGATTTATAAATATTTCAGTATTTTACTGCATATTTTTCAAAATCACATTTGTTGGTAAAGTTGTGAGCTTTTGAGACATCTCGATATAGATGATTTTCAGAGTTCACGACACAGTTCAAATCAAACAGACTTATATCGCAAACTGTTGAGATTGTGAGACTTCGCGACATAGTTCATTTCATGAGTTTGCGACACAGTTCATTTTATGACTTCGCGACTTAGAATAACTATATCGACAAGTCTCCACATTTGACAGAATTTTGATTTAAATTTATTTTATTTCAAAACATGATAAAAGTCTGACAATTTGCTTGATATTCCTGAAAGAGAGCTTTAGACAGGGTATTTCTACTATATCGCAAAGTCTCCCCGATCCTTTCATCTTGAGGACTTTGCGACATAGTTCATTTCTGAGACTATGCGATATACTGTGCAAGACTTTGCGGTACAGGCCATTTTTTTTGACTTCGCGACATACAAATAGACTGTACAAATTCATAACTCCATATCGCAGTGTCTCTATCATATAAATACCCTTTTCTAACCGTTCACAACTTTTCATCTTGTCTATTGCTCTCAAACTCTCAAACCTAAGCACAAATTCTCTACTCTCTCTGTCACCCTCTCTCTCGAAATGGCACCCAAATCTCAAACAGTATCATCCTCTATTCCTTTAACCATACCCAAAGAAACCAATCTTCTCACCATTCCCTCTGAGGCTGAGGCTAACCCAAGGTACAAGTGTTTTGTCCGGTTCTTGAACACTTCCTACCTACGCCAAGCCCTAACCCTGAACCCTACCTTGTATGTCGATGTGTTGGAAGGATTCTGGAGAACGGCGTTGGTGTCAACAATGGCTAGGGAAGATGGAACCTCATTCCAGGAGGTTAGTTGTTCAATTGGAGGCAAACACTTTCAGTTTGGTGAAAGGGAAATCAATGAAGCTTTGGGGTTCAAGGTGGAGGGTCATGGCCAAGAAGCTACAGATGCTCAAATCGTAGATTTCATTACCTTCATTCGGTATGCTGAAGAGATAGATACTGGAAAGCTAAATAAGAAGTTTGTGAGAAGGGAGTGGTCATTTCTGTTTGACGCACTCCAAAACGTGTTTCTCTGCAGGAAGACAGGATGGGACCATATCAGTCACATTGCTGTGAAGCTAGCCTACTCCTTGGCCAACAACCAGGAGATCAATGTGGGAGCCATAATTCTCAAAGAATTGGCTTAGAGGCTAGGCAGGACTGTTCGTGGTAGAGGTAATGACATCTTTTACCCTCGTTTCCTTCAAGTAATTTTAAATTTTCTTGATACAAATGTCCATGAATTGGAGGGTATAGATAAAACTAAAATGGCTTATTCCAAGTCCATGTCCAAAGTTCTATTTGGCTCATTGGACACAAGGAATCAAGTGGATGTGATTCTAAGTGTGACCAAGCATATGCAGGACACATTTGAGTCTTATCCACTTGATAAGCCTATATACCATGCACTTTCCTGGATAGGGGAGGCTGAGACTGAAGGAGCTACACAGTCTAACCCCAGCCTTCCCATCCCATCCAGCAACCCCACTGTAAACAGTACCATAGAAGTTAGGCAGCCAAGTGCATCAATCTCTCAAAAGATTGGTGTTACTAAAAAGAAGTCAAAGAAGAGAGCCCTAGCAGTGATAAATGAATCTGTAGAGATAGATAGTGAGAATCCTGAGTCACCTCTCACCAGACAAAGTAAGAAATCCAAATCCAAACCTACCACTGGATCCTCCCAACAGGATTCAGATGTGGAAAAAGGGGTACACCTGTTACTGTCCATGGCCTCTCAACAGGTCATTGGCATTGAAAAGAGCAGTCTCCCCACTGCACCATGTACAGAGTCTGCACAGGGTCAAGAACTCACTCTTGACCCTAGGAGTGATAAGGCTGATCATACACAGAGTGGAGAGCACATCACTGATGAAACTCCTCATATTTCTCATGGGGAATTGCCACAATCTAATCTAAACCCCACTTCTCTCTCAGATTCTTCCATAAAAATTTCTTCTGAACAAGAGAGTCATTCCAATGACAATCTTGCCTTTGATCAATCACAATTCTCTCCTGTGATTGAGCCAATTTCAAGTGACATGGTGCATGACACTATGCTCACCACCCAGGACCCACATCCAGTTGGTCAGGGAATGCATGCTGGGGCATATCCTAATGACACCAACAAAAACATGGAGGATTCACCAGTTTTCACTGGAGACTCTATGCCAAATTCTCCCATCCTTAGGGATGTGGAACTGTCTTCACAGACAAATAGGACTGATGTTGTAACACATCCCATTTCAATGGAGACAACATCAGACCCTACAGCCATTCCAAGGCTGGAGGAGACTCAAAATCCTACATCTCATGAAGTGCCTAGCACTAGCTCTCACTTGGCTCAGGCCACTATGTCAGAATGGCTGAAGCCTGTGCACCATGATAGGCCTTCAGGATCATCATCTGTGCCTTCCAAAATGACAGAAAAAGCCATACAAGATCTCCATGTGGCACAGATTGATGAGTTCTCAAAGATAGCTCAACATCTCCTCACCTCAAATCTCCCAAATGCTGATTATGAAGCCATTTTACTCTGCCACAAGGAGGATGTTGAAGCTCAGCAGGAGAAGATAGTGGATGCAGCTGAACCAGAGGGAAATGTGGATGCCTGGTTGGATGCTAAGCGGACTCTCAAGCTCAAGGATGCCCTAGCTTTTCTAAGAGAAGAATACCTAACTTCTCTGGGCTCCAATGCAAAGGATCTCTCTCCTGCTGCCATCTATGATGCTGTTAATGATGTCTACAGGAATCAATTAAAGGCTCTGCACTATCTTGGGAAAGGGCTTCAATCAGAGATTTCCTCTATCCAGGAGGCGACAGACAGATCCCTCACTCAGCTCAGAAATTCATATCTCTCTGATTTTCCCAAGGTGGAAGGCATCCTTAAAGAAATCCAGAAGACAAACTCTACTGTAAGCATGATGGACCTCTCTCTGGACCTGGTCACAGACAACATCAGGAAGCTGGCTACAACCCTGGAAAATCAAGTCAAGGCCAATATCAACTCCAATGCCATGCTGAATGTAATTTGGAAAAATCAATATGGTGACAAATTGGTGGATGAGGTCCCTCTGTCAAACATCTCCAAATTTGAATTTACCAAACTCAAGGATCAATCTCTCAATTCTTTCAAGTCTCAACAACTATTCTCAAAGGTGGATGATCTTGAAAGAGAAGTAGCCTCTCTGACAGATGAAAACAAGCAGCTTGCCAACTCTCTAAAATAGCTCAATGACAAACTGGATGCCCAAGGCAACAACACCTCCAATATCCTGCTGGTGCAACAACAGATGCTGACTTCAATGATGAAACAAATGAACCTGCCTATCCCTGGGGAAGCTCAAGTCATCTTGTCTGATCCCAAGCCTAAGGGGGAGAAACAAAAGGAGGTCATTCTGAAACAAAGAGGGGGAGTACCTGCCAAGCAGTCAAAGCATAAGGGCAAGGGCATACTCATTGAAGAAACCATAAAGCCAATCATTCTTCCCCCTGTAGAGGTCATAAGTGCAGAAGGTCAGAAGAGCACAATCTCAACCACCTACTATCCATCAACAATGCCTAAAGATATCTCAACTCCTCAACCTACTCAACCTACTCCCAATGCTAAACCTGTCAAAGCTGCAATTATCACAGAAGCCAAGCTACAGGAAGTTGCCAACTCAAACATCTATCATGATGAGGCCTTCCTGGAGTTTCTGAAAGCCATCTACAACAGTGCTCAAGGAGATGCAAGAATGTACAGACAGAAGATCAAGGAAAGCATCAAGTATTTCACAGTGGCAGTAAGGAAAATCAAGGATGTACATCTAAGAGAGATAATCATGGTGTGCAAGGACAACTGCTTGTGGCACCTAGCTTTTCAAACTCTAGAGAAACTGAGATTTACTGAGCTGTCAATCATTCTGGAGTTGATTGAAAAGCATGGGATGAACAATGAAAGTCTTTATAATGACTTGAAGATGGACCAGAATAAAAGATTGCCTGAGGTTATATCCAAGCCAAGGACAATAATTTACCAAAGCCTATCTCAAGACAGTAGTATTGACCAACTAGTAATTCCCTCAGACCTTTTAATGAAGAACAATGCAAAGATCAACCAGGTGCTGCAAATGCTGAGAGCTAAGAGAGGAGCTAGGACAGCTGAGGAACTAGAGATGATTCGAACTCTACAATCTTTTCTGATTCATGGAGTCATTCCTGAATCTGTCAAAGAAAAGAGCAAAAAGAAGGATGGGGAGGATGATGATGAGGAGAAAACCTATGAAAGGAGATCTCAGACAAGGAGAAATAAGGATGGATCTAGTGAGAGCAGCAGGAGCAGATATCCAAAGAAATCAAAAGATGCTGGTGATGACAAGAGGGACTCAAAAGGGACAAAGGAAACAACCAGGAAAACAAGAAGTGGAATTCAGCAAGTCAAGGACATTGCCAACAGTACTTTAACCACAACACAAGACTCTAAGTCTAGGGTGGGTACTGTTAGCAATGATCCTCCAAAATCATTATCCATGACTTCTGAACCTGAATTGCCACAGAAGAAAGATGAAGCCACTAAAGTAATTTCAAGAAAACACTTCCACAAAGTTACAGCTAGTGGAGTGTTACAGTGGATGAAGGGGAAAGGAATGAAGCTACTTCCAAGTGATACGGCACTGAAGACTAATTCTCCTTGTTCCAGAAAGGTATCTCTTGCGAAGCATTTGAAGATCAAGAGTGTACCCAGAAGGATAAGGATAACAAAGAAGACTGGAAAACTCACAAATGTTATTGGCATCAATGTGCTTCCACTAGATGAGGACTATGATGAAGATGCCCTAGCATTTTTGAGGGCTCAAAGGATCTTTGAAGTCAAAGTGAAGTTGAATCATCTAGAGATCAAGTACACTGATGGAAGAGAAAGAATAATGAAGCAAGGGGGATGACAACATTTTGACACCTATGAGCAAGAAAGAATCAATGCCTTGTTAAATTTTGAAGAAAAGGAAGAAAGGTTGTGGAAAACAGAGATTGCCAGATTCATGAAAATGCACTCTGAATATAAAGAAAATCTAAAGAAGCTGAATGAAGAAAAGAGGTGTGAGAAAGAAAAGGAGATGGCTGAGATGGAAGAAAGAGCAAAGGAGCTAAGGAAGAAAGGGCTGTGCAGGGTAAAGCAAAATCCTTATGCTGTTGAGTACAAAAATCATTATGGAGGAATAAGCAAGATAAGGATGGAGTTCATACATTCATATGTGGAAAGTGCCCTCAGAACAGCAGCTGAAGATCTAAAAGATTCTCCTCTCATTGAAGAACTGATTGCAAGGGATGAAATTTTACTGGCCATCTCTGAAATAAAGAAGAATAAAGAAATAAGGAAGAAGAAAGTCTATGATGATTTCTTAGAGAAACAATTGGAAATTGAAGCTATGTAGCTCAAGGAGAAATTCTGTAAGACCAAATTTCCAAGTTGTTATCAAATTATGTTCTTAACTTTATCTTCTTTATACTTGTTCTTTTTATGTAAGTTAGGCTTGTTATCAGACATGAAATTGTGCCTAAGGATCTTACTCACAATTTGGGGGAGATTGTTAGGCTCAAGACATGTCTGAATACCACTATTAACAAGCCTACACTATGTGACTATGTCACATTGCATGACCTAGTGAGTTCTATCACTGGGATATAGTATAGGTCTCTAAATGTACTTGTCTTGTTCTCATGAACATTAGCTTGATCATGTATGCTCAAAGTTATAATGAGCTTAGTAAAGTTTCTTGCATCTAGACTGTATATAGGCCATTGAATAATTGTCCTGGTAGAAGTTCAGAAGGGTTCATGCAGCAGGATAGAGATAAATAAGGCTATGAAGAAATAAGTTGCAAAAATTTGTCTAAGGCATTATATAGCAAAGTCAGAAGAAAGCTATGTCGTGAAGTCACCAATATCCATGTCGTGAAGTACTATGTCGCATAGTCCATTTTGTACTATGTCGAGAAGTCCTCAAGACACATGTCGTGAAGTGTTGGAGTCAGCAAAGTCAAAGAAGCCTAGATCGTGAAGTCCTCAGAAGCCCTATGTCGCATAGTCCTCAAATGACCTATGTCGCATAGTCTTCAAATGACCTATGTCGCATAGTCTTCAAATGACCTATGTCGCATAGTCTTCAAATGATCTATGTCGCATAGTCTTCAAATGACCTATGTCGCAAAGTCTTCAAAGGCTATATCGCGAAGTCCTCACAAGTGAGATCGCGAAGTCAGGAATGAAGTGGAGTTCACGATATCAACACTTAGCCGTTTACAACAAGACAAATCAAGGTACAGAATCAAGAATCAAAAGAGACAAATACTGAAGCATTTGTTCTGGCAAGGTGGTCCAAAGAACAGATGGCAAATCTACAGCTAAACTTGGAGAGAAAGATAAGAGACAAGCAGCTACAGAAACGGGAAAGACTCCGAAAAGCAGGTGGTCCTTCCTGACACAGTTGACGTCTTATGGCAGGACAAGTTGGACTTTCAGCAAGGGGTAACTGTGTAAAAATAGGTGTGTGCACTAGTTTGTATAGGGCATATATATATCATGCACATCCTATTGTAAGCTGTAAGAGAGATACACATAGTTATTTGCTAAGCTCTTTTCTCTGTAAGCAAGCAAGTTCAAACTGTTCTTGTTTAGAAGCCAGAAATTCTATTGTGAATTTCTTGGAAAGCTGTAGTATTTAATTTGCTTATACAAAGTAGATTAAAGTGATTGTGTGTGTTATTTACTTTCTGCATATTACATATCATAATCATATACAGTCTGTTACTTAGTTTTCAAGAATCGAAAAATATATCAAACTATCCATTCACCCCCCCCCCCTCTGTCTAGTTTCTAGTAGTATTCATTTCTAACAGTCTCTATCTCATCATTACACTTGACCTTGTTCTCTAAGTACGCATTCTTTTGCTTAAGATCTTCTAATGTTACAGCTACAAGCTCTAGTTCTTCATTTTTAGATTCTAGCTTTTTAATCTTAAGAACTAGTTTAGCATTTTTCATTTCTGATGCTAGCATGCTTGTGTGTACATTAAACAATTCTACACTAAGATCTTGCACAGTTTTCTTGTACTCAGAATTAGACATATCAATTGTAGTTAAGATAGGTACCTGAGATGATTGTGGTGATTCCTCTAAAGAGTCAGCCATTAGAGCAACATTTACATATTCCTCCTCTTCATCCGAATCAGTATCATCCCAGTGCTTTCCCTCTGCTATATAAGCTTTCCCTTTCTGCTTTCCAGACAATGCCTCCATTTGCTGTTTAAGCTTGGCATTCTCCTTCTTCAACTCATCATAAGAATCCTTCTTTCCATAGACATCTTTCATGTCTCTTGCTTGACGAGGCTTTAGGCATTCAGTGGCAAAATGCCCTAACTCATTGCAGTTGTAGCATCTTGATTTGCTTCTATCAATCATGCCAATCTTATAGCCTCCCTTAAAGCCTGTACTAGGTGTATAATTGCTCTTCTGGAATCTGTTGGTTGAGCCCTTGAACTTGTACTTAGGGTTTATTTTGAAACGAATATGACTAAACTTTGCAGCTAAGTACGCCATGGTTTTGTCTTCCATTTGCTCAAGCTCTTCTAGGGTGTAGTAATCACTTTCATCAACACCCAGATTCACAGAATCCATTTCTGCTTCTATTATCACCTCCTTTCTAGCTCTAGGGGTTTGAACCTGAATCTCAGAAGTTATTGGTTCATCCATTACAAGTGCTGCTGATCTCACAAGTGCATTGTGCTTGTTCTCCACTGTCCCTGATCCGTAGATTATCACCCTTTGTTCCTGTTCCATCTCATAGGTCTTCAACTTGCCATAGATCATCTCTAATGACATCTTTGTGAAGTCAATTCTTTCCCTAATGGATGATGACTTGTGTTCTACATGATGGGGCAGCGTCATCATGAACTTCCTGTTTGATTCTCTCAGTGGATAGGTCTTTCCTTTCATTGCCAATTCATTGAGAAGCTTAGTATATTTCTCAAAGACCTGAGTTATACTTTCTCCTGGCAGGGACCTAAACGCTTCATATTGAGAAGTCAGGATGTCCAATCTGTTTTTCTGAACGTCTTCAGTTCCTTCCATTATCAAGTTAATGGTATCCCACATGTGTTTCCCGCTTGTACAGTTCATCAACTGATAGCTCATTTCCTTGTCTGCGGAGTCCGCCAATATCAACATTAAACCGGTGTCCAATCGAATCAGTTCTTTGTCAGAATCTGTATATTCAGTAATATCCTTAGGTTGGGTGCCTTGAGGAATCCTGCTACCATCAGGAGCTATATATTCACTAACTGGTTTCATTGCTACAAACGGTCCGTTCTCTAATATGCCAATATACAACGGGTTAGATGCCTTGATAAATAACAGCATCTTCATCTTCCACAAACCGAAATCATCTCTAGTAAACGGGGGAACTTTAATACCAGCAGTTGTCTTTGGAGCACTCATGGTTTCTGAAAATTTCAAATTGTTTAAAATTCAATAAATTCCAATTAAATGAAAAATTTTGAAAGTTAAAAAATTTGCTTCGGATTTTCACGCTACGTTTGATTTTGGTCTCATTCACCGGATCTGATTTGTATATCAATCAAGTAGCTCTGATACCAATTGTTAGGTCCAAAGTATCGTAGAAGGGGGGGGGGGGTTGAATACGATACTCACAAATAATTCAATTTCGTTCGCGGATTAATCTTTCAGTTCTATAACGAAATCAAACACACCAAACCAAATCAAGTTTCGGGGAATATATCTTTTTATAAATATAAACCTCGAGGGGTGCTACTATTTCTAATCCGTAGATTAGCTTCAATGAGTTTAAGGTTACACAAATACAAAACAATGATCAAATTCTGAGCACTATTAATTCTCTGATAATTTCTCCGGCTCAGTTCTCTCTCTCAGTAATGTTTCGGTGTTGAATGCCTTAACTGAAGAAGACACACTCTTCTCTCAGTATTAATTGTAGACTTGAATTAGAAAACCATCGAACTTAGATTGTAGAAACAATCATGGCCGTTGGATCTTCTTCAACTTGAAAAACAAAGAATACTTTCCACCTGCTCCCAATTAAAAAACCATCGACTGGTTTAAGAAACCATCGAATGAAACAAATCATTTTACCATTTGATAGTTTTTAAAACAAAACTATCGAATGCTAAATTGATTTTCTTGTTTTTAATTCAATCACCTTAAACTCTCATTCGATAGTTTTCTGAAAAGAAAAACTATCGAATTGATTTACTTGTCATTTGTCCTTTAGTAATAACTCCTGAGCTCCCGGGTGTTTAAGTAATAGACTGTATCAATTTGTTCTGAGACGATAAAACAACTTGATCTTCTTAGTGCCGTCAACTCGTGCAACTGGTCTGGTTCACAGATGAATACCACTTGATCAATTCTTCTTTTATGTCTTCAATTCAGTGCTGCTGATAAGTCCTTTGTCTTTCTGGTTGCTTCATTTAAATCACTGGAATCCTGTGGTACTTAACCCTAAATCATTCACATACTTCTATCGTCTTGAAAGTCTTGTTACTTTTGCTGTCACTGAGGCTTGAACATTTTCATGAACTTCTTTCCGTGACCTGTTTACGGACTACAAGAATACATAACGTATTTTGATTTTTTGAGTTTACCTTTTCTTCTTTGATTCTGGATTCCTGTGCTTCTGTTAATATTATTGCATGTCTTGTCCTTTGTTGAGTTGTAGTTATCTCTTTTACATCTTATGTTACATTATGCTTTACACCATGGTTTTGTCTTCCATTTGCTCAAGCTCTTCTAGGGTGTAGTAATCACTTTCATCAACACCCAGATTCACAGAATACATTTTTGCTTCTATTATCACCTCCTTTCCAACTCTAGGGGTTTGAACCTGAATCTCAGAAGTTATTGGTTCATCCACTACAAGTGATGCTGATCTCACAAGTGCATTGTGCTTGTTCTCCACTGTCCCTGATCCGTAGATTATCACCATTTGTTCATGTTCCATCTTATAGGTCTTCAACTTGCCATAGATCATCTCTAATGACATCTTTGTGAAGTCAATTCTTTCCCTAATGGATGATGACTTGTGTTCTACATGATGGGGCAGCGTCATCATGAACTTCCTGTTTGATTCTCTCAGTGGATAGGTCTTTCCTTTCATTGCCAATTCATTGAGAAGCTTAGTATATTTCTCAAAGACCTGAGTTATACTTTCTCCTGGCAGTGACCTAAACGCTTCGTATTGAGAAGTCAGAATGTCCAATCTGTTTTCCTGCACGTCTTCAGTTCCTTCCATTATCAAGTTAATGGTATCCCACATATGTTTCCCGCTTGTACAGTTCATCAACTGATGGCTCATTTCCTTGTCTGCGGAGTCCGCCAATATCAACATTAAACCGGTGTCCAATCGAATCAGTTCTTTGTCAGAATCTGTATATTCAGTAATATCCTTAGGTTGGGTGCCTTGAGGAATCCTACTACCATCAGGAGCTGTAGATTAACTAACTGGTTTCATTGGTACAAACGGTCCGTTCTCTAATATGCCAATATACAACGAATTAGATGCCTTGATAAATAACAACATCTTCATCTTCCACAAACCGAAATCATCTCTAGTAAACGGGGGAACTTTAATACCAGCGGTTGTCTTTGGAGCACTCATGGTTTCTGAAAATTTCAAATTGTTTAAAATTCAAGAAATTCCAATTAAATGAAAAATTTTGAAAGTTAAAAAATTTGCTTCGAATTTTCATGCTACGTTTGATTTTGGTCTCATTCACCGGATCTGATTTGTATATCAATCAAGTAGCTTTGTTACCAATTGTTAGGTCCAAAGTATCGTAGAAGGGGGGGGGGTGAATACGATACTCACAAATATTTCAATTTCGTTCGCGGATTAATCTTTCAGTTCTATAACGAAATCAAACACACCAAACCAAATCAAGTTTCGGGGAATATATCTTTTTATAAATATAAACCTCGAGGGGTGCTACAATTTCTAATCCGTAGATTAGCTTCAATGAGTTTAAGGTTACACAAATTCAAAACAATGATCAAATTCTGAGCACTATTAATTCTCTGATAATTTCTCCGGCTCAGTTCTCTCTCTCAGTAATGTCTTTGTGTAGAATGCCTTAACTGAAGAAGACACTATCTTCACTCTGTATTAACTTCAGTCTTCAATTGAAAAACCATCGAACCAAACTTGAAGAATCAATCTTGGCCGTTGGATCTTCATCAACCATATAAAACAAAACAAACTTTTCACCTGCTCCTCAATTAGAAAACTATCGAATGGATTAAAAGTATTTTCCATTCGATAGTTTTATAAATAAAACTATCGAATGACAAATACTTAATTATAGTTTTCTTAAAGAATTTCCTTAACCATATTCGATAGTTTTCATTTATGAAAAACCATCGAACATTTTCTTTTGTACTTAATCATTTGAAAAACCTTTTGAGTTCCAGGGTGTCTAGTTTTAGACTGTATCAATTTCTTCTGAGACGATAAAACAACTTGATCTTTTTAGTGCCGTCACCTAGTGCAACTGGTCTGAGGTTCAGAAGTATCATCATCAGTACCATGAGTAATATCAGGATCAGGAATAGCAATACCTTTCAGTTTATCCTGTGATTCTGAGATAGGATGATCCATTGGTCTTGAACGAAGTGGCTGTATCAAAATAGGTTCATTATCAGGAGCACCACTAGCGTCAGGATGAACATCGTCAGGATTTGATATGCTTGCATCAGTATTTGCTACCAATGGTTCTTGTGGAGCTTGAGGTTCAGAAGCTGCTTCAACACTTTGAGTTAAAGGTTCTTGTGTGCTTCCCTCATTGACAATGTTCTCGACCAATCTTTCAACAGAAGCTGTAGCTTTGCCTGCATCTTCACTTTGAGAAGATGGTTCTTGTGTAGCTGGAATGTTGATGTCTTCATTCTCCTTTTGAGAAAATGGTTCTTGTGTGACCATTCCAATAGCTAAGCCTTCACCCAAACTTTGATTGAGTGGTTCTTGTGTGGCAGAATCTTCAGTAGCTGCTGAATCACATTGAGATTCAGGTTCTTGTGGACTTGATCCTTTCAGCTTCTTCTGTCTCTGAAAGATCTTTTTCTCTGCTTTCCTTTTCTTCTCCAATGGATGTAGAAACCCAAGATTGGAAGCAGCAGAACCATACTTCTCCCATGAAATATCAACATGTCTTGTAGTATGAGAGGATTTGGCTGGAGAGTCTGAAACAGAGACAACTTTACTTGTTGGAGCATCAGGATTACCAACGTCAGGATTTGAAATGTCCTGACCATCAGTATCCTGCTTCTTTTCTAAAGGAATATGATACATGCTTTTTGATAATTTCCTTTTCTTCCGTGGTTTAGAAGATTGTACCACAGCTTCAGTAGCAGTATCAGCAACTTCCTTGATTATCTTAAATTTAGAGGAAATTGGCATGTCATCTTCAGAATCAGATTCATCCCTTAATACCAATTTTCTTTTCACAGCCTCAGTCACCTTCTCAGTTTTCTTCTGAACCAGGACCCCTTGTACACCCCCTTGTTTCTTCTTTTTAGTGAGTGGTGTAGAGGAAAAATCCTTTGAACCTGATTGCCTTCCAGACACATCAGTTCTAGCTGATTTCTTTGATTTTACAACTAAAGTCTTTTGAGAGACATTAGAGGTGGCTGTTAACTGTTTAGACTGTTTAGGTGGCATGCTTGGGTCAGGAACAAGGTGTGATGGACCTTGCCCCATAGCATTAGAAATTAAACCATAACGAGTAGGCATTTTCTGATGCAAGAAAAGCCTGACCTCGTCAGGAATAAAGGCATTCCCAATAAAACCATTTGTCTTATCAGGATTTTAAAAAAAAATCAATATGAAGTGAGAATAAAATTTCATTTAAGAAAACAAAATTTTATTTCAATAACCCTGAAAAATGTTTTTTTTTATAAAAAAAATCACCAAATTAATGGCGTAGAACCCACTGAAACATTCTTACCATTGAATCAAGGCAAAATAGTCATTGAAAACTGAACCGTCGCCTCGAAAATGAGCAAATGACCTGCAGTCTTAACAAATAATCTCTATAAAATAAAAGAGAATGTTAAACAGTATTATCATTTATCATCAAAAATACAAAAACCCTCTACACAGAGAAAAAATCTTACGCAAACCTTTCATATTCTTCTTTTCTCCATGGCTGCTAACAATCAACTAAACGACTTACCAGTTGAAGAACTTGATTTAATTTGGCAAGAGATGCAGGAGGCTCTTGATGAAATCGCAGAGCATGAAGAACCACAACATGTTCCTGACCCTCGGGAACATGAGGCCTTTGTGAATGCAATGGCTGATGTGATTCTTCATAACTTCCATCAGGCAAACCCTGATTGGAATCTTATCATTGTCGATGAAGACGATGAGGATGATGATAATGATGAGGAACTCGAGCGAGAGCTTGAGAGAAGAAGAAAGAAGATCCTCGATGCTTGTATGTCATGCAAGGTGGAGGCATGGAAGAGTCCCGGTGGGCACGGTGATGATCCGCCTTCAAGTGCATCTGCTCCCCTTCTTGTCCTTTAAGGATGGAACAAGGGTGGACAAATAGAGTAGGAAAAAAACTGTAATTTCCTTTTCATTTGTAAAAATCTTCAATTATCAATGAAAATGATCTTATTTCTCTATTGTTCATCTTCTTTGTTTTGCCTGTACAAATTGTTAGCAACGTTGCATTTGACATTTAAAAATGAAGAATAGTAATCCCTGAGATAAATTGAATTGAGATTGAAAATTAAAACTTAATACTTAATCAAAGACTAAGTATAACTTTTATTTTCCAGAGAATACCAGCAATGTTGATGTCAAATTGTCTTAGAACCTCTGGTTTTCACACCAGCTTCAGTATCTGTTCATCAGGATTGACCAGTTGACTTCCTGTCAGGATTTTGTCCTATCAGGATTTGATCAAAATTACTTACCTTTCTGAATGACCATCAGGATTTGACAGTCATCAGGATTTCTTCTCTGTAGCTTTTCTCAGAAATTCTCAAAGTTCATCATTTCAAGTTCATTCACCAACTTATTGAAAGTAGCTTCAGGCAATGGCTTGGTAAATATATCAGCTAGTTGTTGATCAGTATGAACAAAGTGAAGTTCAATTGTTCCTTCCAGAACCTGTTCTCTTATAAAATGATATCTGATACTGATGTGTTTAGTAAGAGAATGATGAACTGGATTTCCTGTCATTGCAATCGCACTTTGGTTATCACAATAAATAGGGATTTTTGAGTATGACAGGCCATAATCTAACAACTAATTTCTCATCCACATTATCTGAGCACAACAACTTCCTGCAACAATGTACTCAGCTTCTGTAGTTAAAGTAGAGATAGACTTTTGCTTTTTACTAAACCATGAAACTAGTCTACCACCCAAAAACTGACAACTTCCTGAAGTACTTTTCCTGTCTATCTTGCATCCTGCAAAATCAGCATCTGAATAACCACACAAACCAAAATCTGATTCCCTTGCATACTAAAGGCCAAGTGAAGGAGTGCCTTTGAGATATCTGAAAATTCTTTTAACTGCAATCAGATGAGGTTCCCTAGGTTTTGCTTGAAATCTTGCACACAGACAGGTTGCAAACATGATATCTGGTCTACTTGCAGTGAGATACAACAAAGAGCCAATCATTCCTCTGTAATGAGTTACATCTACCTCAGTACCTTGATCAGGATCAAGTTTGGTAGCTGTAGCTATGGGAGTACTTGCAGTAGCACAATCTTCCATGTTAAACCTTTTCAACAAATTCTTTGTGTACTTTGACTGATTGATAAAAATGCCATCATCAGTCTGTTTAACTTGAAGACCAAGAAAATAACTCATTTCTCCCATCATGCTCATTTGATATCTTGACTGCATAAGCTTAGAAAACTTTTCACACAGCTTATTGTTTGTTGACCCAAAAATGATATCATCAACATAAATCTGAACTAAAAGCAAATCCTTACCATGATTCAAATAGAATAAAGTTTTATCAATGGTACTTCGTTTGAATCCACTTTCCAGTAAGAATTGAGCTAGGGTTTCATACCATGCTCTTGGAGCTTGCTTTAGTCCATAAAGTGCTTTATCCAATCTGTAAACATGATTTGGATATTTAGGATCAATGAAACCAGAAGGCTGTTCAACATATACTTCTTCCTCCAGTTCACCATTTAAGAAAGCACTTTTCACATCCATCTGGAAAACCTTGAATTTCTTATGAGCTGCATATTCCAGAAAGATCCCGATGGCCTCTAGTCTTGCAACAGGAGCAAAAGTTTCATCATAGTCAATTCCTTCTTGTTGAGAATACCCCTTTGCAACTAGTCTTACTTTGTTTCTGATAATTACACCATATGAATCAGTCTTATTTTTAAAAATCCATTTTGTACCAACAATTGACCTGTTCTTTGGTCTTGGCACCAGTTTCCAGACTTCATTCCTTTCAAATTCATTCAATTCTTCTTGCATTGCAGTAACCCAATCAGCATTTTTAAGTGCATCTTCAACTTTCTTTGGCTCCTCCTTTGACAGAAAATTATTATATAGACATTCATTTTGAGTTGCACTTCTTGTCTGAACACCTGCATCAGGATCTCCAATTATCAAATCAGGAGTATGACTTGCAGTCCATTTCCTTGTTGATGGTAAGTCATTTCTTGATGTAGATGCTCCCCCTGGATTGGTGTTATCTTGACTAGAAGAATTTGTTTCATTAGAAGCTCCCCCTGAAATATTGTTATTTCCTCCTGATGGGTTATCAGGATTGTCACTTGAATTAGTATCTGAAGAATCTTGTCCTGATGATTGAATAGACTCTGAATTTTTAGCAGTTTGTTGTTGCTCCCCCTCAACATTTGCACTACACAATGAATCATCATTATATGCATCATCAATATTAGCACCATCAGGAATTGGTGTGTCATCAGGATTTGATGTGTCATCGGGATTTGATGACCCATCAGTATCTGATGAATTGTCAGGATCTGATTCATTTTCTTCAGGTTCCTTGGTAGCTTCATTTTCAAAAACCAATCTATCATGTGAGTCTTCATTCAATCCAATTATCTTCTTATCATCAAAAGATACGTGTATTGACTCCATGACAGTTCTTGTTCTCAAGTTAAAAACTGTAAAAGCTCTTGATGTAGGATAGCCTATGAAAATTCCCTCATCAGCCTTTGTTTCAAACTTTCCTAGCTGTTCAGGATGAGTTCTGAGAACAAAACATTTACAGCCAAACGCATACAGATGCTTCAAACTTGGTTTCTTCTCCTTGAGAGATTGATAAGGAGTAACACCATGTCTGTTTATCAATGTGAGATTTTGAGTATAGCATGCTGTATTGACTGCTTCTGCCCAAAAATGTGTAGGTAATTTAGCTTCTTCCAACATAGTTCTGCCAGCTTCAATAAGAGTTCTATTTTTCCTTTCAACTACTCCATTTTGCTGAGGTGTGCCAGGAGCAGAGAATTGTTGAATAATTCCTTTGTATTTGCAGAACTCTTCCATCTTTGAATTCTTGAATTCAGTACCATTATCACTCCTCAGTATCTTGACTTTGTACTTTGTGGTTGTCTCAATCATTCTCATATGATCCAACAGTATTTTAGGAGTTTCATCTTTTCTGTGCAGAAAATACACTCAGGTGAATCTAGAATATTCATCAACAATTACAAGAGTGTACCTTTTCTTACTGATGGACATAATGTTGACTGGTCCAAATAGATCAAGATGCAGCATGTGATATGGTTCTTCAATAGAGGATTCTGATTTACTCTGAAATGATATCCTTCTTTGTTTAGCCTTTTGACAAGCATCACAGAGTCCATCAGGAGTATACAAAGCTTTAGGTAATCCTCTCACTAAATCTTTCTTAACCAACTCATTGATATTGCTGAAGTTGAGATGAGAAAGCTTCTTGTGCCAATTACAACTTTCATCTACTGATGCTTTACTGATAAGACATGTAGGGGAGCCATCAGTATTTGAGAGAATGTTGGCTTCATAAATGTTACCATGCCTGTAGCCAGTCAGTGCAATCTTTCCTGTTTCTTTGTTGACTACTTCACAACGCGTGGAATAGAAATTGACATGATAACCTCTGTCAGTGATTTGACTAATACTCAGCAGGTTGTGTTTTAGTCCCTTCACTGGAGCTACTTTCTCAATGGTGACATTTCCAATGATTATATTGTCATATCCCAATGTTTGTCCAATGTTTCCATCTCCATAAGACACAGTTGGGCCAGCTTTTTCCTCATATTCTGATAACAGGGCCTTGTTTCCAGTCATGTGCACAGAACATCCACTATCCATGACTAACACATTTTCCCTTTTTCCCTGCAATCAGAATAGAAACACACTAGTTAGTAAATTTAGGAACCCACACATGTTGGGTTCCTTTTCCATGCAATTTATTAATTTTAGCAGCAGAAGACTTTCTGACTTTAGCAGTCCTGACAGGATTAACTCCATCAGGATTTGCTTTGTCAGTATCAGTATTAACAAAAGCATGCTTCACTGTGACATTCTTAAGGCTACCAGACTTTGTACTTTTATCAAACTTAGGCAATGGATCATAAAAGTTATAGTACAAATCATGGTATTCTTCACAAGTATAAATAGAATGCCATATACTACCACAATGAAAACAGGACTTCTGTGGTTTATAAAATATTGATCTACTCCTGACATCAGAAATAGGAATTTCAGTACTTTTCTTTAAACTCTTCTTACAATCAATGGCAAGATGATTAGAGTTACCACGGGTAAAACAACATTTCCTAGGTGCATTTGGGATATATTTATAACCATTCTCTTTATTAATCCCAATTTTACCATTCATGTTTCTCTTAACAATAGCTTCCTTCTTCTTATCTGTAACTTCACAGATCTTATCCTTGAGTTGTTTCTGAGACAGTAAACCTACATTCTTAGTATCTTTACTCATGACAGGTTTAACACTTTGAACAAAAAAAGATCCCTCTTCAAAAGTTGAATTGGAATCCTTACCAAAAACAAAATTAACAGGAGTAATCTTAGATTTGGTTTTGTCTATAACATGTCTATAGGTTTTTGGACTAACTGTCTCATCAACAACAATTTTCTCTTTCAACTTCTTATTTTCATCTGACTTATACCCTAGACACTCTTTCCAATTCTTAGAGGCATTAATCTCATGGAATTTTCTACCAGAGTCCGTCCAGGTTCTGATTTTCTCATTAACATATTCAAGTTCCTTTTCAAGAGCAATACATTTAAGTTTCATCTCTAAGTACATGTGGTTAGCATTATCACATTCTATCTGTACTTTTTGCATGCGAGAAAATTCATCTTCTAAATGCTCATTCCTTTTCCTAAGTTCAGACATCTCAGATAAGATTCTAGTATTTTCAGCAGTTTGACTTCTAAAGCTGATATGCAATGACTTTAGAAAACGTTTTAACTCAGAAGCATTATCAATATCAAAATCAAAGACATTATTTAGTACCTTATCATCAGGAATAACAGTTTCATCAGTTTTGGCCATTAGGGCATAGTTGACCACCTCAGTATCAGATTCTGAGGAAGAGTCCATCCAATCCTTGTTTGATGTGATGAGTGCCTTTGTCTTCTTGCACTCACTAGCAAAGTGTCCCATACCATTACACTTGTAGAATCTAACCTTTGACTTGTCAAATTTGCTACCCTTGTTGTCCTTTTTGATATACTTGTCTTTGTCTGCATTGAAGGTCCTTTTCTGAAAGTTGCCTTGTCTTCTAGCCTTCTTGAACTTCATCTTTTTGAAGCCTCTGACAATCATAACAACCATCTCTTCCATGTCTGAGTCAGAAGAGTCATTATCAGTATTGGCATCAGGATTGCCATCAATATCTGATGAAGAGTGTTGGGTCATGCCCAGCATCCTGCCTATTCGAAGCGTGGGCGCTTGGCTTCTGGCTAGTATATGGAAATAAAGTTGCGCCTCTTCTACAAGCTCGGGCTTTTAGATCAACTGGTAAAGCGCTTGATCCTAAGAATTGGTATCAGAGCAAGGTCGCGTGTTCGAGTCCCACAGAAGGCATTTGCTATTCACTGTAAGGCATGTGGGCTGAAATAGGCAATATGCTTGGGGGGGGGGATTGTTGGGTCATGCCCAGCATCCTGCCTATTCGAAGCGTGGGCGCTTGGCTTCTGGCTAGTATATGGAAATAAAGTTGCGCCTCTTCTACAAGCTCGGGCTTTTAGATCAATTGGTAAAGCGCTTGATCCTAAGAAAGAGTCGTCAGGATCTGACTCAACTATTCTTGATTTCCTTCTAGAGACCTCCATAGCTTTTCCTTTTGATTTAGCCTCTACATTCAAGGCAATGGTCTTTGCCTTGATGCTTTTCTTATTCTTTCTCTGTTGAACTTCAAGATCATGAGTTCTTAGCATTCCATAGACTTCATCAAGAGACACAGTGTTTAGATCATACTGATGTCTAATGATAGAAGTTTGAGTATCACATTCTTCTGGTAAAGCTCTCAGAAACTTGGTATTTGAATCTTCAGAAACATATTCCTTGCCAACTAAAGATAAATTGTTCAGGAGTGTCAGAAATCTATCATATAAATTAGTCAGGCTCTCATCAGGTCTAGCATCGAATTGTTCATATTCTTGAATCAAAAGAGCCCTTCTGTTTTTCTTGACAGATGCAGATCCCTGACATTGAATCTCCAAAGTGTCCCAAATTTCTTTTGAAGACTTGCACGCAATCACTCTGTTGGACATGACAGCATCAAGACTATTGTGCATGATATTCTTTATCTTTGCCTCCCTGAGTACATGAGCTTTTTCTTCTGGAGTCCATTCACTCTTAGCCTTGACCACATAGTGTTCGGGTACAGTTTCTGTTCGTTCTATGATCCTGGTAGGAATATATGGTCCATCACGAATCCTGTCCAAATAATCAGGATCCATAGCCCCCAGGTACATCAACATCTTTACCTTCCATGTTGGATATTCTGATTTCTTCAGGATGGGAATTTTCATGCTTTCATACTTGGTTGTCGACATCTTAGATCGTATCTGATTCAAATTTAAATCAGCCTGCTCTGATACCAATTGTTGCCCAGTAATAAACAATTGTAGAAGGGGGGTTGAATACAATTGTATAAGTTTCTCGACTTAATAAAATATAGATCACAGATATGAAAGAATAATAACAGCTTTATTAATTCTGATATAAAACTGTTACGAACTCTCTCAAGAAATTCTGATGTTCTTGAGAGCTTCTAGGTTACAAAGATACTCGTGTGTGTGATCGATTATGTTACAAAGATACATTTATTTAATAATCAAAAGAAAATTTTAGATATTTCGTATATATAAAGTGACAATACTGATATACGTGTATGTTGAACCTAGTCTCTTGCTGTAGCAGTACCGCCCTTACTCCCCTGTATCATTTTTTTCCCTTGAGCAGACGGTAGAACAACGCTTTGCGTCATTAGCAGTTATGGATCAGCGTTGAGAGGTATCTTGGCTTGATGAGCAGAGTAAAACAGGGAAATGTGGGGTCGGATCGTGAAGAAATTTAAGCTTGACAAGATGAAATTTCTGAGAGAAAAATAACTCTTTTTTCTTGATCTATTTCAGATGAAAAAGTAGTACAAGTTGTAATTCCCTATATGTACAAAACTATCTACTTCTGTCATTGGTGTTTGTCAACTAAAGAGACAAAACCATCCTACTTTCTAGCACCAAATCAGGATCTCTGTCCGTGTCCCTGGATTTCTGGTAAAACAAAACTATATACATACAAAGAAGACTAACAACCATAGTTCCATACTACACTAGAGAGGAATGGATATAGAGCATGTGACTAACGTTGGCTCTCCCACCTTGGCACGCCCAACGTGGGCGCTCCACCTTGGCACGCCGACATTGGCTGTCCAATCTTGGCACGCCCAACGTTGGCTTTTCAACACCTATCCACCCATGTTCTAAAGCTCTAAGTTCTTCGTTATTATTCTTTGCTTAATCAAATTTCGGATATAACACATTTTTTTCCCGAATTACAAAACCTAAGAATATATTGAATAATTTTTTCATTTTCCCGCGCTAAAACTAAATTTTTATCACTCCTGCTTTGACACCCTCTCATTTTAAACTTTTTGCCTCCATCTTGAAGCAAACAAAAACTAGGGTTCTAATCTGCCGCAAAATCAAAATCAATTTAAAATGGAATTTCAAAATCAGATACGTGATTTGCTGAGTAACACTCTCAGTCCTGACGGCGCCGTCGTCCACGCCGCCACCGATTTTCTCGACCGCCTCTCTCAACACCGTAGCTTCTCTTCTGCTCTCCTCTCCGTCGCCGCCGCCGGTAATTTCCTCATTTTTTTCACATATCATCCACACAAATTACTTACACATAGAAGAAACACACTTGTTTGTATTAATTACGTGTAACAAATGTTGTTAATTTTTTATGTGTTTAATAGCATTCCTAAATGAAATGGAGTTTATGTTACAAGTCTTGGAGCTGATAATTAGTGAATTATATTGAATTTCGGTATAATCGAGATTCGAGAGAGTGTATTTTTAATCTCGATAAATTAATAAAACTCACCGGTGCCGAGGTTATTAATTTATAGAGGTTTAATTGTACAAACCTACAAAATCTGCAAAACCTTCGCAAGTCGGTAAATAGAAGAAGAGAGAGAGATAGATTGTAGTGTAAGAATATAAGATTCACAAAAGAACAAATAAGCTCACGAAATTTAATTACGTGTAAGATTTAGAGTTTGTAAGTTAAGGCGGTTTGGTATTTGAACACAAGCACGTCTATATAGTAACTATTGTAGCTACAGATATGGTTGTTGATGAGTTTGTATTTTATTTAGGAGGCGATGACAAAGGTCAAGCAATTGCAGCTGCTACATATCTTAAGAATTACATAAGGAAAAATATCGATGCATCCAAAATCAGCAAAGAGTTTCGAGACGCATATATGCGAGCTTTGTTTCAAGTAGAACCTGCAGTTCTGAAAGTTTTAGTTGAAGGGGTATGCATTTTTTGTGAAGTATGATTAAACTGGGTGTGATTATGTGTTTCTTATGTGTTTATCCTTGTCTTGATGCAGTTTCGGGTGATTGTTGGTGCCGAGTTTGTGAAGGATAATTCATGGCCTGAACTTATCCCTGAACTGCAATCAGTTATTCGCAATAGTGATCTGATCATTGAAGGTGGCAATACTGACTGGAAAACAATTAATGCCCTAACAGTTCTTCACTCTCTCATTAGACCATTCCAGGTACTTAACACATGCAAATGAACTATTCAGCTCCTTAAGTTGTTTACAAATGCTATTATCTATTTCAAGTTTGCATCACATAAATATTAAGGACTTCCTTTAAGGTAAAAAAACAAGATATCATGCATCGTATAAAATATCAAAAGATGTAGAAAGTAATTATATTCACCTTCTTCAAGAGTGACTAAATTATTTGTTTCCGGCTCATGTTCGATTTATTGATACCCTTTCTGTGACTATCAGGTATTAATCATCTTATTTAACTACGTTTTTGCGCACTTTCTCATTCCTAAACACATTATACATGGCTTTAGCCAAACTTAAGAATTTGGGTAACAGTAAGATAGTATATTTTATTTTGTGGGTTAAATTGATTTTACATCCATCCTTTCTTGGCAGTACTTTCTGAATCCAAAAGTTGCAAGGGAGCCAGTTCCACCGCAGCTAGAGCTGATTGCAGAAAAAATTCTTGTACCTTTACTGCCCGTATTTCATCACTGTGTAGAAAAGGTACTTGATGTTCTTATGCTATCTCTCTTATGAGAGTTTCCCTGATGATTTTCCCTCATTTTACTCATCTCAAAGGAATGTGTTAACGGGGTTTGTGGTGTCCATCTCAGGCTACAAGCAGCCAGTACGGAACAGCGGTGGAAATTGAGAAGATCCTTCTAATCATAAGCAAGTGCATGTATTTTGCTGTAAGTTTTAGTTATATGTTCCTGACTATGTTCACAACAAACTTCTATTTAATTCTTGACCTAGAAATGAAAAAGAAAAATCAAAATAGGTCAGACAAACTGCTTTAGCAAATAAATAAGCACTAACATATGATTATATGAAGTCTAAACCTAAGGCTAAATTGCCAGAAGAAGCATACAAAAAACATTAACATGCAGATGGCAGTTTGTAAGATTTAAAGGTTACGCCGAATCCCTCGTGGACTGTGGTAGGTTAGGTTACTGACTTTGCGGAGTTTGCTCATACTTCCTTGGAGATTTTGTTGAAACGGTTTAAAGGTTTTCATTTTTTCAAGTTCCATCATAAACACAATATGCGGTGTGAGGGTCACCAAATTTACTAAAAAATCTAGTGTCTGTATGCTAGAAAAATCTGGTTTATATCTGGTATTTTGTGTGCATCAACCAGTGACACTTTTTTCTTATAAAACCATGTTTATGATGTGTATCATACTTCAAGTCAAAGAAATTGTTTATTCTATGAAAGAGATAAAGCACCTCATTTCTATTCGAGGTTGATTTATGGCTCTGTTAGCTGCCTTCAATTCATAAACAAGTAATGTTTATTCATATGCTGAGCGCCTGACCCTGTAACTTGTATTTCTCCATTCTGCCGTTGCCATTTTTTTTATTTATTACATGCTGTCACATCATGTTAATATTCTAATATGGGAAACTATAATGTTTTCTTGTATTATTTACTTGGAATATTAACTGCAGCCAGTTTTGTAGGTGAGATCACATATGCCATCTACTCTGGAATCTCTGCTTCCTTCACTTTGTAAAGACCTTTTTGTGATTTTAAATTCATTGAGATTTGATGGTGAGGAAATTTTTGAAGATGGGTATTTGCTGAGGCTGAAGACAGGGAAGAGAAGCCTGCTTATTTTCTGTGGTTTAGTCACGCGACATAGGAAGTTTTCTGATAAGTAATGCAACCAAACATAAAATTTGACTATCAACCCTATCTATTTGTGTATAAAATCATTAAGTGGCAGAATTTTTTGTATAGTTGCTATTAGTGTTCACATTTCTTCAAATACAGGCTGATGCCAGACATTATAAAGTGTGTTTCAAATATAGTCAAGCATAGCGGAAACATCAGTGTAAGTCTTTATGCTTGCCAGCGTACTCTTATTACCAACTATATGTCTTAATTACAAAATTTCTCATACCAAAGGTCACATGCATCTACTATATATTTCCTATGCACCTCACTCAACTTCTGTTTCTATATCCCTAATTCTTTTTTGATTGTTGTGGTGCTTTGCTGTCATTCTTAATATATTTGCGATTTGGTGTTCTTTTTGTTGTACAGTTGCACGCAAGTATAGCCTTTAAATTATTGTTCCTTCAGATATTTCATATTGTTTATAACCTATATTGCTAAATTTATATTTGTAAATCTATCTGTGCAGAAACTGGACTTTGCCTCAGAAAGGATTGTTTCATTAGCATTTGATGTTATCTCACGCGTTCTAGAAACAGGGCCAGTAAGCTCATTTGATTTATATGTCTCTTTTATTTTGCTTTTCTGCAGGCCACATTGTATCATATGCTTTTTGGTAGACTTAATATTTAGGGACATGGCTCTTGAATTGCTTCAACTGAGCACTTTATTCTGAACAACTCTTTTCTATATAAATTTTAGTTCACTAATGTTTCAAATAAAATAGGGTTGGAGGCTTGTTTCACCCCACTTCTCATCTTTGTTGAACTCAGCAATCTTCCAAGCAATGGTGA
The DNA here is from genome assembly GCA_030848705.1 of Heracleum sosnowskyi. NCBI lineage: Eukaryota > Viridiplantae > Streptophyta > Magnoliopsida > Apiales > Apiaceae > Heracleum > Heracleum sosnowskyi. The sequence goes on from CM061239.1 coordinate 118,175,724, forward strand.
TGAATGAGAAGGTAAAACCTATTAATGTTCCTGATTCGGATGAGATGTTTCCTTAATCAATAATGATATCAGAACTTTCTAGCATGAATATCAGCTTTAGTCAAAATGGTGTCATGCTGTCAGATTTTACTAAACGGAAATCATCTGTCTGTAAATCTTTGCTTCAAAGGCTCCTCCCAGTTCAAATTTTATAAGAATCTCACACTTCTTGATCGTTGGATGTAACTAATTTACTGTAATGTTCGCAAGTAGGATATTGCAGAATGGGAAGAAGATCCTGACGAATTCATCCGGAAGAATCTTCCATCTGATGTGGTATCTACATAGACTATGCTTTTCAACATTACCTACAAGTTACATATACATATTTATGTTTTTTTTAAATGTTGCAGGGAGAAATTTCTGGATTTAGAGAAGACTTGTTCTCACCAAGAAAAAGTGCCTTGAATTTGCTTGGTGTTATATCGATCTCAAAGGTTACTATCGCTAATAATGATTTTTCCACTGATAATACTTATGAGTTCTTGGTGAATATTGCTTTATTTCTGCAGGGGCCTCCTGTCGCGGCTTCTGTTTTGTCAAAGCGTAAAAAAGGTGAAAAGAATAGGCAAAAGAACCGCAGTTCCATGGGGGAGTTGTTAGTTATTCCCTTTTTGTCAAAGTTTCCCATTCCCACTGATAGTACTACATCTGTAACGAAGATTGTAAACGAGTACGTTCACAGTATACTTTCTAAATTAAGTTTTGTACTATCGTTGCATCAATTTGTTTTTGTCCGGCTGTATTATTTATTTTCTGTTGTATGTTTGAAGTTACTAAAAAAATTTCCGGCCAAAAGGAGCATAGACTTTGTACATGAGATTACTAATTATAAACGACTATAGATCTATCTGATATAAAGTTAATCTCCCCCCTCCCCCACCCCAAGAAGCCTTGAACCGTGACGTAGGCTCCCTTTGGTAATTACTGCGAAGCACCATTTATTTATCATCGTTTTGTAAAACCTCATTGGAAGATGCTTAGTCAAACTGGTTCTTTATTTACATTTCATTGTAATATCTTTTACCCAAAATAACAGTTGAACATCTCATTTCCTGTAATAAAGTTTTATATTATGTGTACAGTTACTTTGGTGTTCTTATGGCGTATGGAAGCCTTGTGGATGTAAGTGGACTTCACTTTTTCAGTTTAGTGAATTTTCACTTTGAGTTTTTGAATCACCGAATCTTGATTTACTTTTTTTTTTCATCTCATAATGCACACTCAGTTTCTAGGAGAGCAGAAGCCAGGATATACGACAAATATTATTCGGAATAGGATTCTACCATTGTATAAAGAATCTGCCTTCCATCCTTATTTGGTTGCCACTGCGAACTGGGTGCTTGGAGAATTTTCTTCTTGTATTCCTGAAGTGAGTAATTTCTTACTTGTTACATGTGTTAAAGTTAAACATATAATCCAATTAAACCCTCCTAACACCTTGAGGCTTTTACAAGGGGAAATTGCCCGAAATATGGGCTTTTGGCTACTCGTGTATTGTGTTGTAATTTAGATTCCTCTTGTAAGTTTGATTCTTGCTTTTTCAGGACATGAGTGCGGATGTCTATTCTTCACTGCTTAAAGCATTGACGTTGCCAGATATGGGGGATATTTCATGTTATCCTGTGCGAGTGTCTGCTGCTGGCTCCATAGCTGAACTTGTTGAGGTATGTGGCAGTGTACGTGGTCTGTCCTGAATGTTACTCAGTTGCATATGTTTGTAAGTTTTAATTCGTTTGTCATTTATCACTGCTCTGTACCTTTATTCTCGTCAGAATGAGTACCTGCCACCTGAGTGGTTACCTGTCCTTCAAGTCATAGCTGGTAGGATTGGTGATGAAGATGAAGAAAGCTCTACTTTGTTTCAACTTCTTTCTACTTTGTTGGAGGCTGGAGGTGCGAGTGTAGCGCCTCATATCCCACATATTGTTTCATTGGTGGTCAGAGCAATCTCGAAGTACATGGCTACTAATCCAGGGCCGTGGTCTCAAGTATGTGCTATAACCTCTATGGGATTTTTTTTGTTTTAAATCTTGATTTCTTTCTTTGAAGTTTGATCCTTTCGGAGGAATATGAGCGGACAAGCTGTCACTTCATTCAAAATGACATGCTAACGTCGAAGTATTATTTTGGTTTACACTCGTTTGTTTCTTTATTATGTGGGAGTTGATAAAGTAACTGTTGCATCATACCCTCTCCATCTGCTTTTACATATATTTTTATAATCAAACGAATTTTTTTTAAACCATTTACAGATAAAGTGACAATGCTGATCCTGTATAAATATATGTTAAAAATCTTAGACTCGTGCTCTAGTGTTATGGCCCTCAATCCCCTACATTAATTTTTCCCTTGACAGATGGTAGAACAGGGCTTTGCGGCATTAGCAGTGATGGCCCAGTGTTGGGAGGCCTCTGAGCCTGAGGAGCAGAGTGAAACAGGTAACTTGTGGGGATCAGGTCGGGCAACAATTGCTACAGCTCTCTCAGACCTTTTGCAGCAAGCTTGGCTAAAACCTGTGCAACAAGTGGTTAGTTCTGAACATCTTTTATATGATATGTTTTTGGTTCTGTTTTTTGAATATGAAAGGTTTGTGAAGAAATGAAGTGACTTGAACAGAATACACATGTACTGCTTTATTTCTACCACTGGTCCATATTTATATATATGATCATGAATTTGTTTCCAATATTAATCCGACAGATTTCCTATTTTGGTTTAAAGCTATAGTGCCACACTTGATATATGATCAGATTATTGGTGCTTTTAAGCTGTAAGATTATGAGACATTGTAGAGCTTAGCTAGAACTCCAGTACTGGAAAAACATTACTAGTGAAGACCAACTTTTAGAAAACTCTAATGCCTAGAGGAAATATGCTCATGCAGCCCCGGGGTTAGTGCTCTCAAGGAATTTTTAATGTCTGTGGAGAGAATTTACTGATTGGACAATATTTTACTAGAAATTAATTTTACAAGACCCAGGAGTATATTATACAGACAACATAATTTGTAGCTAGGACTCACCTGACACCAGCATTCTTGTGCGCTAGCTAGTAATTATTTTTCTGTCTTTCTACAATTTATGAATCTACTTATACCAGGGATAGGAAAATTGAGTAACTGCCTTTATTCCTTGATCGTATGCTCATATAGACACTTTTTTATGCACTGCAGGAATGTGATATTGATCAATTGTCTCCCCAATCTTCTTGCATTGATGATATATCAGCATTGCTTAGTTTCATTGTGCGAGATGTCAATGAATGTGAATTAGCTACGAAGCTAAAAGTTCCAGAGTTAATTCTGGTTTGGGCTTCTCTAATTACTGACTGGCAGGCATGGGAGGAAATGGAGGACTTGTCAATTTTCACTTGCATCAAGGAAGTTATCAATCTAAATAGAAAATTTGATGTTAAAAATTTCATTGTTGGGGATATACCATCTCCTCCAGCTCCACCCGTGCCACGACCTTCTGTCATTGAAGGAATAAGTTCCTTTATCTGTGAGGCCTTTTCACAATATCCATCTGCAATATGCAGAGCTTCCACATGTGTTCATGCACTATTGCATGTCCCGACATACTCATGTGAATCAGAAGGCGTGAAGCAGTCGCTAGTCAGGAACTTCAGTCATGCTGCATTTTCTCATTTCAGAGAAATCCGAAGCAAGTCTTGTTCTTTGTGGTCACCCTTGCTGCTTGCTGTGTCATCATGTTATTTGTGCTATCCTGATATTGTGGAGGATATACTGGAAAAGATTGAACATGAGGGCTTTACAGTCTGGGCATCTGCCCTCACATATATCTCAAGTAGCAAGTTTGAACCTGGTCTATCAACAGAGTCAGAGATTAAGTTGACTGGTAGGTAATTTAACAAGTGTGAAATTTATAATTTTTTTAAGCTTTTAACAGAGTACAGGCTATGAACTAATTAATATTTCCAGGTGCTCCTAAATTAATTAGTTCATTTTAGGATCTAATTGAGCTATTATTCCCAGATTTCATTCTCTATATTAGTTTCGCAGACATCAAGTGTTCTTCATATGCAATGGTCATGATCCATTTAAAGGAAATTTTAAGTAGTTATGACTGCTTAGGTTCCAGAATGGTTGCAATATTCTAACTTAGGCAACTCATGAAATATCCGAGTCCTTTTATGGTTTTAATTAGGTTATCCTAATCTTTGTTTCTGGATGCGATAATATTTTGGCATTTTTCTGAATTTATGTTTATTGAATTAGCCGTTACTCTTGACAGTTTTTTTTCTTTTACTAATCTCCTCTGCCAGTTTTTTTTTAACTTTACTGCCCGGTTTATCCCGAGCTGCTCTATGCAGAGGTTATTATATGGTTAGGTCAGAGCTCCTATAAAGTGATCTATAGTTAGACTTAACAAGGACATCACATAATTTGTTTGTTAATGACTTTCAGTGCTAGCCTTGGCAAAGCTAGTTGAACAGCTGCTGAGCGTCAGATACCAGGGCGGTGGTCAACTAGGGGATTGCTTTGTTGCGCTAATAGAGGCGTCTCTAAGATTAAAAGCAGTGCAGGAAGAAGATGAGGAAGAAGATGAAAATGTCGAGACTGAAGATGAAGATGATGAAGACGACTCAGAAGATGACAGTGATGAGGTTCGGTTACCTAACTTTTATTTTCTGTACATTGTCTATTTTTATGGAAAATGATCAGCCCCCTGGGTTAATAGCTTCTTTCCCCATCTTTCTCTCCACCCTCATACTTCTCATTCCAGTTGTCGTTTCCGGAGAACTTCATTATGCATATGATTGCATGTTAGCCTTCTCAACCAAATGATTAGAAAGAACCTCAAAATGTTTCAACAATTTTATGTTACTTGTCTGTACCAAACTTGTGTTGTTTTCATTGATTAGGTTTCACTATTTCTTATTTATTACTGTCTTAGGAATCTGAGGATGAACCTGAAGAAACTGAAGAGGAATTCCTGGAAAGGTGTGCCGAAGCTGCTGCTGAGTTGGAAGATGGAACTATCTTGGAGGAAGGTGATGTAGAAGATCATGAGCTAGAGATTGAATTAGGTAAATACACTTGCTACTTCATGAACCATAATGATTATTATTATGATAACTATTTTAGGTTGCTAGGCTAATATTGTATGATGCTTGTATTTTCTGAAATTCTAAATAATTCTCGGTGGTCATATTGTTAGCGACTTGGCATATTTCAAAAGTAGGACTTCACATTAATCATATCAGTTTATATGCAAACTTGTCCGCGGACAAGGTGATCTGGATGACCATCAGAGGGCATTTAGATTATAACAGTGTAATAGACTCACATTCAGTCAAATTGCTCAGTTCACGATATTAGATATATGCTTAATATTTTTCTATGCTGGCAGGGTAATGCCTCTTATCACTTGTGACTTAATCTAAGATGTCAACACTGATCAAGCCAGTAATGTTTGTCTGAACTGTTCACATGATATTAGAGCAAAATATATGAAGCTAAACGAAAAATGAGAAACATACATTGTAATCCGTAAAAGTTATTGTCCAGTTATGTAGTGGAATTGATTACTTTTTTTTGTTTAATAGGTATTCTCAACGACATTGATCCAGAGACTATAATGAAGTCTCTGGTACAGAGACACCATCAAGTTCTAGCATCAGTGTCCCTGCCTCAGGAGCTTCTCACAAATTTCCTCACCACCTATCCAGATTTTCAGTCATACCTACAGCAGCCTCTGCACTCTTTGAAAATTATATAGCATAAAGTTATATAATTTATTTGATGCGTGTGAATGTGATGCAGGATGGTGTTATATAATTTATTAAAAAACTATTCTTTTCAATAGTAATATTTGTGTACATGGTTTTGCCATTAATTTGGATAACACTTTGTGTAAAATGTTTCTTGGAACTGTGATTTGAGATCGACTTTTATAAATGATATTTACTGTATTTAGACATGCGAATAAAGCTTCAGCTCCGAACTCTCCATGTTTAACCCAACCAATTGACCTTAACCTAGTCCTTACAAATGTTTATCTTATACTCCTCCATACTAAGTTATAATAAGAATATCACTGATACGGATTTGTAATCATTATATATATAATGTATTTATTTTTGATAAAATGTACTCCTTCTGTCCCATTGAGTTATATACATTAAGTTTAAACAAGGAGATCAAGAAAAAATAGTGTGAATGTCAACTATGACTTATTTTTAGAGGCAGATTGACAAAATTAACCGATTACAAATTCATTGACATATGTAGCCGGCGGGATACACATTCATTAAGGGAGTATCACTATTACGGATTTAGCATTGAAGTATTCAACAATTTTTTAATTGAATACGCAAAAAACAAAGGAGTATCCTCGAGAATACGCAAATGTAGATGGGGTATTGCCCAATTATGAAAGTGTAGATGGGGTATTCCATGAATGCGTAATTCTATAATTATAAATAGATATGCGTAATGCAATTAGTGATTATGTGATTTTAAGTTGATTTTCTTACACAGACCGGCGGTCTGACAACCCTAAACCCTAAATCCGTATACGGATTCGTCATTCTGAATATTTCTAAAACCCAAAATGGAACCATTGAACCCCAAAGGTTAACCGTTTAACCCCCAACATAACAGCTAAACTAAGAACACACGTTTATTTTTATTCATTTTGTATTAAAAAGAGGTTAATTTTGACTTATGGGATACCCAACTGTCAGTGGAGTATCCCAAAGGCTAAAATTGGCCACTTTTTTCAGAATGATTATTTTTGTTTATTTTATAATTTTTTTTTATAATTTTTGTCATTTTTTCGAAAAAATATAAAAAATGAGTAAAGTTAGATGAAAAGTGGATAAAGTGGTGGGACATATCAATATTTAATAATAGATTTGAGATAGTGGAGGAAAGTAGTGTGTGTAATAGTGTTTTATATTATTATAGAATAGAGATAGTGGAGAAAGTAGTGGGTGTAATAGTGTTTTATATTATTAAAAGTTACTATTTTTGGAATGTATAGAAATGAATGAGACATCCCAAAATGGAAAGTGTATAGAAATGAATGAGTATTCATTTTGAATTTAATCCCAAATTAGGTTGTCTTTATTCGAGTTGAGATTTAAAATATGTTTCATACAAAAATCCATCATAACAACAAAAATAAATAAATTTGCGGTGCATTTTCTTAGAAGAGTTGATATTATGCGACAAACACCTCTTAATGTAACGATATTTTCCTCTCGTATTTTTTTATCGATGTTGAGAATTAGAACATATTTGTAACTTTGATTTCAACTTTGTATTTATTTCGTTGAATAAGAAAGCTAATTTTGTTGTTGTTCAGTATTTATTTTTTGGGAAAGGATTTGTGATTCAGCTTAGTGATTATTCAACGGAATACTAGTAATAAAATTAAAGGGCTAGTGATATAAAAATTATATTTTTATTGTTTAATGGGGCCGAACATAAAAGATAGGCCAAGCCAAACCCAGACAAAGCCCAATAAGCCCATGAACACACTCTCAGCCTCTACCTATATATTACCCCAAAACCCTAGCCCCATTTCCCCCAAAGGCAGCCACAATGCAGATCTTCGTAAAAACCCTAACCGGCAAGACCATCACTCTCGAGGTCGAATCCTCCGACACAATCGACAATGTCAAAGCCAAAATCCAAGACAAAGAAGGCATTCCACCGGACCAACAGCGTCTCATCTTCGCCGGAAAACAGCTCGAAGACGGCAGAACCCTAGCCGACTACAACATCCAGAAGGAATCGACTCTCCATCTCGTCCTTCGTCTACGTGGCGGCGGCAAGAAGCGTAAGAAGAAGACGTACACTAAGCCTAAGAAGATTAAGCATAAGCATAAGAAAGTGAAGCTTGCTGTGCTTCAGTTTTATAAGGTGGATGAGAGTGGCAAGGTGCAGAAGCTGAGGAAAGAGTGTCCTAATGAGGCGTGTGGCGCCGGCACTTTTATGGCCAATCATTTCAATAGGCATTATTGCGGCAAGTGTGGCCTTACGTATGTTTATGAGAAAGCTTTAGGCGTGCTTGGCTAATTCTGCTCTTTTGATTTCATTTACTGTTTTCGTATCGAGAATTCGATTAGACAATGTGTTTTCTTTTGGATTATGACATTATGTTATGTTATGTTATGACTGTTTCAAATCATTTTGCTGCAGTTTAGAATATTATTATTATGCTCGGTTAATTTAGTCTTATTGGATTAATTGGGATTTTATTGCGGATTGATTAGGTAATTTGTTGAATTTGAATTATGTTTTGGTGTTATGGTATGTGTTATGATTTTTGAAGGATGTAGAGGTTATGTGCTCTTAGTTAATTTGTATGTCATAGAAGTTGATGTGGTAGGAGTTTGTTGCTTGATTTGTGTAGCTTGACTGCTGGAGGCTGTCAATACTTGATTTTTTTTTAATTTTTGAAGCGTAATGTCGTGTTTGAAATGATTTTGTTGGTTTTGGTTTAGATTTGTTATGGTGGAGATGGAGATTAGTTGCTTCTAAGTTGTAATTTATATGTATACGGAGAGTTTGATTTGCTAGGACTCCGAAGGATTTGCTTTCCTGATTTACATAGCTGTAGGCACGAGGTGCTTATACTTGATTGTGATGTTAGAAGCATAGTTACCTGCGTGTGATATATTGTTTTTACTATAATCAAAGTGATGTTTGGAGTTGCAAATTGTGATTAAATGACATAAATAGTTTATGTTGGGGTTTAACAGTTCCTCTAAATGTTAGAGGGTATCTGCTCTTGATTGATTTCTGTGTAGAGATCTATTTTTATGTGCTTGGAGTGTTTTGCCTGATTATAATGTTGGAATTGCACTTACTTTTGGTATCATGTCTTTTTTGCTTATAATTTTTTTTCCACGTTAAGATTAAATTGAAATATTTTTTCACACATGCATATATAATTTCGTAATTTCAACATATTTCAAAAGGTTTTGTTGCTTGTTTATCGGAGTTTAGTTATTATGCATGATGTTTGGCTTTTACAACTTCCTTTTTTAAATCTTTGGCCCTTTAGGATCAGAGTAGCTTCATATGTGTGTAATTAAACCTGCATTATTCAACTAGAGTCCATAGTAAACACTAACAGTTTGATGTATTTCCTGTCTTGTGAATATGACATGTGTATAACCTCAGTGCATATCTCATATCAGTTAATCCTGTAGGTAGCCCATTTTTGGAATTATTAAATTTTAGTTAAAAGACTTTTAAAAAGCACTATATCATTGATGTTTTTGTTTTTTGCTTGGTCCGAAGCCAGCTTAGACCACTTTCATGTTTCAGTTCTACAAGTTTGTTCCAGTAAGCTGACTACTTTAGATGGCATAAACTTGTATATTTGTAGGTGTTATGTAAGTTTAGATTTGGGTTCATTTCTGTTGGCTCCAGTATTTGTTTTCATGTACGTTTGAGTTGCATTGTCCAATTCTTTTCCAATGGTTGTCTTCCGCGTTGTGCAATCAAAAAGGAACTGGGTATACATATTTTTAACTTGGTCAGAATCTGGAGTGATAACTGGTTTTAGAGTTGAGTTAAAATGTTGTTTCATCGTTTATTCGTTGTGTTTACAGTTTGTTTGGCTAGCAATTAACATGAGATACCTTAATTCCAGCAAGGACCATGCAAACATGTTACATGAACAAAAATTTGGATTTTCTCATCTTTGTTGCCTTTGGCACAACCAGGTTGTCAATTCCTCATGTTTTCTTTCCTCCATTTTGCGCCCGCCATGTTTTTGCATCATGTCAGTTATCTGTGTTTTTTCCTGTGCACAATTTTGCCTCAGGCTTGCACCCTTAATTTTCAAAGACATAGTATCAATGAGAACTTAAGGGGAGATTTCTTGAAGACAACGATTCTTCCTTCTTGTTAGCCTAGCTAGGTGATGTGCTACAAATTCGCCATCCCTTCTATCATCTAATCAAACTACAGAAGAATTGAATGAACTACAAAGAAGCAAATTTTAGCTATGTAGTGTAAATGCAAGAAGTATGTGGGCACCTTTTAGTAATCGGGATATTGGCAATTGACAATCAATTTCAAGAATAATACCCACGTAACCATATGGATGCCCAAGCTTGCTGGCTGTTGTGAAGCCCCTGTTGCTTCAGCTCTCTCCACCCCACCAAGCATTACGAACTCTTCTGGTTGCTACAAATAGGAACACACCTCATGGTTTCTGGCTACAGTCCCCATCTTTCTTCTGCCAGTGAGTTGTCTAATCACCCCCTTCATGTGGTGTTTTGCCAAGTTCGCAGAGTTGTAGACTAGCTTACTGCTAGTCCTGAGTATATTCCCCTTCCATATTTGCCTTGAGCTTCAACCATCCGATATTAACTCTTGCCAACAAAATATAATTTAAGCTCATATTCCCTTCGAATATAATTAACTTATAAGTTAGTGAAATGTTTTGTAAATTTAATTAAAAAATTATTATTTAAGATAATAATCTCAGTACATGCATTTTAAATTGAAAATTTATTTAAAAACGCAAATGTAAAATATACTCCCTCCGTCCCAATCAATTCTATACGTTTCTTTTAAAGTGTCTGACACGCATTTTAAGGTGCATAACTAGTATAGTTCCATAACTTATTTTTAAAATTTTCTTTTTTTGTATAAAAATAGGAATGTTCTATTTTTATACAAAAAAAAAAAATTATAAAAATAAGTCATGTAACTATAGTAGTTAAGAGCCTTAAAATGCGTGCCACGCCCCCGTCCCCCAATGCATAGTATTCATTGGGACAGAGGGAGTATAAATTACTAAACAAATAAAAAATTTAAGTAATAAAAAATAAGTTGGAAATAATGTACGTTTTTTCTAACATTCAACTTATTAACATATAAGTTATAAGTTCAGTCAGCAAACATCCTCATAAGTTCTTTATAAGTCATAAGTTGACTTATTTTACCGTACCCAAACATGCCCAGTGTTCTGTTTAATTTACTTTTCATAAAAATTGAAGTTCCCAAATCGAAAGTAAAGTTTAAAAAAAATAAAAATTGTTCGGCAAAAAATAAAAAAATGGCTTATTTTGTTTCATAGTATAAATACAGTGTTCTGCAACTGAATTTTAAAAGTTATGCATATGGACTTCAAAGTTCTACAACTGAACTTACTTTTTTCCACGAAGTTCTACGAGTGAACTTGATTATTTTTCTAATGTTTAGCTGTTGAACAATGTTATTCACATTATTTTCATACCATAACTTTCGTGTTCTACCGCTGAACATGTTAACGGAGGAATTTGGTATTAACAAAGTTTGAGGTTTATCGCCGGAATCAAGATCTATGACGGTGGTTCTTCGCCGGAAAATCGCCAGAGTGTGGTGGTTGTGATGAATTGGGGGCTGAGATTGTAAGGGTTTCTTGGTGGTGGCTCACTGAGCTCTTCTCTTCCAACCCCTTCCAATGTGCCTACATACCCCGTATTTATAGGGGATCAAGCCCAACGTAGTTCTTGGGGAGCAAGTAACCTATATGGGCTGGTTTCTGATTTCCGAGGCCCACTAGGATACCTGATCCATCTTCTGGAATTGGTCTTCGACTCGCTTTAGGAATGTCCAACGATGAGGCCTAGTCACAAAGGCCCAAGGCTCAACTACAGTCTAGGGACTTCACGGATACGGCATCGACCCAACTTAGGAGCCGACACTAACCGCTACCAGCTGTCTCCCTGACCAAAGTAGTTGCAGGTATAGCCATGACTTACCCCAAATGCCAGACGCATCCTTGTCCCCCGAATGAGAAGCACCCACCAGATTGCAGGACAAGTGATCCCAAGCGTTTGGGTGCAAAGTGCAGGATTACTCCAAAGTTCCCCAATGAGGACGCGCCCATTGAGTACAGGAACAGAGCTCCCAAAGCACACACCAAGATTCACCCCACATCCCCAATGAGGACGCGCCCATTGAATACAGGAGGAGGTCTTCAATCACCAGGCATACCCCTGGAGGCCTTCAACACAGAAATCATCACCAGGCAAACCCCTGGAGGCCTTCAACAACGGACATCCCTCCCTTAGGGCTCATCCTAAGGGAGAAGTCTTCAATATCTTGCCAGTATCAAGCCAATAGAGCCATCCTTCACCATCAAGTAGCTATTTCAAACCAAGAGGACGCGCCCTCAAGGGGTGGATGGCCTAAAGGGGCGCGCCCTTACCCCTATGAGGGCAAGCCCTAAGTCTTTCATATGCTAATCCCATGTCAGTCTAGTTGTTATTCTCTGTCAAGTCATTCATTCATGTCAAGTTGTCAGTCCACACCAAGAGGACGCGTCCTCAAGGGTTGGACGACCAGAGGGCGCGCCCGCACCCCTATGAGGACAAGCCCCGAGCCTCCGTTGTACTAGTTCAATCCCTAATTGCATCTTGGATATCCTCGATTGATTATTACTTGACCCGAATCTACCCTAAAAATCCAATAACGAATTTTGGCTATAACAACTACCCCCCAATTCCATGTGAAATCGGAGATGAAGTATGGAATTTCTAATCTTCAAAGTGCCAAAAATCTTTGTAACCTTGTCTCCTTCAGGGCGCGCCTTCATGTTCTTTCCACATCCGACCTCTAAGCCTATATGAGCGAACCCGACATAGGAAACAAGAGGCATTATGCACAAGTATAAACCTCTCTTATACACCACAGCTTATGACGAAGTATAATCTCCTAACAATGATTTGGAGATCAACCCAAGTCTTCCACTTCTCCCATAACACAATAATTTAAGTCTTTCATCCCAAAATTGCTCTCCTTTGGGCGTGCGCTAGACTGTAGGCGCGTCCTCCTTCAAGAATTCCATCAATAGACTAACACAATAATATGCACATTAGAGATTCACCTTAGACCATCAACATTGTAGGGTGCGCCTTGAGAGGGAGGCGCGTCTATAGCCCAAGTAAGATCACCGGCCTTCAAGTAATAAAAAACCCTTGGAGGTAGGGATGACGTGTCATGACGATGAAGGTAATCTTTCCACCAGCAACACAATTTCTAACACAAAGGCAATTTTTTCAGCAATCACCGTGTAACTCTACTCATATTGCTTGTTTATCTTCACTTTCCCAAAATAAACTGGATTCTGTTTGTAAAATTCGTAATCTGACTTCTAGGCCTGTTTCTGAACTTCTCCAATTGGAATCTTGATTTTGGACTACTTTTGGATTGTATAAAATCCTGTTATCTTCGTAGGGGCTGTAAGACCGTCTGATTCTGATGTCTAGAACTCCAATTATGGCCCAAACAGCAATGTATGCGCGTGTAGATCAATAAATCCGAATTTCCTTGTATTTTATGTCCAAATAACTCTAATTCCTTCCAAGTTTAGGAATTCTCTATTTCCCTTCCTACCAATCTTGTTATGCTTGTATATTCTTCATATTGTCCCATGTCAAGGCATACTTGGAAAAAACACATCAAACGGTGCTGATGGGATCTCATTCTTCGGAGGGCGCGCCCTAAATGGGCTAATATGTTTTCTTCTTTAATTTAACCAATAGAAAAGCAATTTGACATGACATTTGTCTTTCAAGGAACAGTTGCAGAAAACACTTTTCAACCTTGTATGTATGAGGGTGCGCCCTGATGATAAGGCGCATCCACAAGCTTCAACTTTTTCTTTAAGGCTTTGGGAGTATGTCTTCCATGCCACTGAGTTCACTTCTTCCATTTCAGGGAGAATCTATGCTTCTGTCTTCTTGACCCCTTGAAGATAATGAGGACGTGTCCTCTGAAAACGTGCCTCCTGATGATGAACAAGATATCACTTCTCTTCCCAAGTATCAGGGAAATTAATCTTCTGGGACCCATGTTGTTCCTGAAAAGCCTTTGGACGATGTTGCTAAAACAAGTGATACTACGGATGAAAACATCTCCACTTCTCTTGCTGATGACACTCAGGACGCGTCCTGAGGCTTAATATGACCTTTATTCCTTTTGCTAAGTCTTCTGAACATTATTGAGGTGCAGGTCCTCACTTCTAAGCCTTGTAAGTTGTATTTGATTTGTATGTGCTTTCGGTAACTCCATGGGATATGTTTCCCGGAATTATATTCTCTTGTTGCATTATCTTGCTTGTCATACTTGCATTTCAACTAGGAAGAGTTTCGTATTTTATCATCTAACTGAGGGCGCGTCGTCCTATAGGACGCGTCACCCTAGAGGGCACGCCCTATATAAACAAACCATCTCGAAAGTTTTCAAAATTTCATCACCTCAACTAGAACTAGGGAAAGTGTATATGAACTACCCCCCTAGACTAGGAGGTAATTAATTTACCTTGTAGGCTATTATTCAGTCATTTCCCGTCTTCAATCAACTATTAGTAGAATGGTGAACCAAAGCATCACTTTGTTGAAACTACTCCATCAAACGCTTACATGACTATTCGGGGGCCTCACCCTCAAAAGTTTCATTAAAACTTTAGGGGGCACTCTCCGGTCACAAAATACTTCGAATCTTGACCCACGAAAGGGGCATCTCAATATGAGGCATCTCTGGAAGAGGCATCCTATGAAGGGCATCTCACTAAGAGGCATCTCCCAAGGAGGCATCCGTTGGAGGGGAATATTAATCACTACTATCTTTTATATAATTTATCGTGTAGAAGGCCTTCACCAGACTAGCCTAGGGCCGCACCTCAGCGCCTTTATCCGGCGAAGGGGCACACAAAAGGCGTCAATTGTATCTTCAAACATCGTTTCATGAAGAAGCATCCCCGTAAGGATACTCTGTTATTCATAGGAAGGGTCGGGAGATGCATTAGTACTACCCCCCAGTGTCGTGAGAGCGCGCCCTCTTGCGTAGGGCGGCCTATATGGACGAGGGCAATGTCGAAGTCCCTTCTAATCTTCTAATCCATTTGAAAATAGCATTTTTCTGTGGAGGGGCTCACTCATGACCTTGGGGCCGCATCCTGCTGATCAGGGGGCGCATCCTAAGATCCATGGGGCCTCTACTCAAATATTCTTCTTCTTGTTGCAACCTGTGGGATTGTACAATCATGCTTAAAGTCGAAGCCTTGGCATATGAGGTTGATACACTTGTGGCGCGCCTTAAAGGGCATGCCTTCTATTATTGAGGATGTGACGACGCGTTCTCTGAAGATAAAAGTCTTGTCTTTTCGGAGGGGCTCACTCATGTCCATGGGGCCTCGACCTGTAGGTAAGGGGCACTCACTGTGGACCAGGGGGCCGCTCTCCTATGTCATCCATTGAATTATCACGTGAAGGGGCTCACTTATATCCATGGGGCCTCGACCTGTAATTAGGGGGGCTCGCTCATGTCCACGGGGCCTCAACCTATAATTCTTTCAAGAATCAGGGGGCGCACTATGTGAATCATGGGGCCGCTCTCCGATATTATCAATTGAGTTGTCACATGAGGGGGCTCACTCATGACCATGTGGCCTCAACCTGTAACCAGGGGGCACTCTCTTTGGATCACGGGGCCTTGCCTCCCTATTACCTTCCTCTAAAAATCGCTGGAGTTCATGTTGAGCAGTAACTCTTTTTCCTGAGGGCACGCCACGGAGGAAGGACGTGTCCTGAAAGACCAGGAAGCCGTACAAGTCAATCAGCTCTCCATGTACTCGTTGGAATTTGTCTGAACATAGGAGTAGTTTCGGAGTGCGCGCCATGAAGGAAGGACACACTTGAGAGACGACAAAGGGGATCAAGTATTGGAGCTTGTCTGGTCATTTCTTCATTAGAATTGTTTGTAGACATTTCTCCATTGGATGCGTCCTCGGGGAGAAACGATCCTTGGGACCTTAGACATGCTGAGAAGGCATCTTTGAAGTAGAGGACGCGTCCTTTAAGGTTGGGACGTATAGCTTGATAATTCTTGAGATATTCTTCCAAGTAGGAATTTTCCACCTGTCAAAAAACTCAATAATCGAAAATTTCACAAAATACCTGGAGGACGCGTCCTAGAGGCATGGACGTGAGCAACCGCCGAATCATCATAGAAGTTGTTGGAACCATCTGATCCTCGAGCATCACCCTTAGGGCACGCCCTAAGAGTTATTGGGGATTTTCCTTCATCTTCTTCCTGCAACAACTCAAGGAACAAAGAGCAAAACCAAAACTAGTTAGGTGTTACCTTGAGGGCGCGTCCAGAAGATGATGACGTGCTCCCGATAGTTGCGCCTTCTTTTTAGGATCTTGCTCGGAATCACCCCCCAGTATACATGAAAACTGTCACCTTCAAGTATACATGGAAATATCCTTCACCATCTCTGGATCTTCCTCCTTGCCGCCAGCATGAAGTAGTACCCATGGCCATCCTCCAAATCTTGGCAGACCTTCTTCTAAGAACTTTTATCATGATGAGATATCTCTTCCTCCTAAGATTATGATCTTGATCAGCGCCCCTCCTTCTAGCGCCAATTTGTTAACGGAGGAATTTGGTATTAACAAAGTTTGAGGTTTATCGCCGGAATCAAGATCTATGACAGTGGTTCTTCGCCGGAAAATCGCCAGAGTGTGGTGGTTGTGATGAATTGGGGGCTGAGATTGTAAGGGTTTCTTGGTGGTGGCTCACTGAGCTCTTCTCTTCCAACCCCTTCCAATGTGCCTACGTACCCCGTATTTATAGGGGATCAAGCCCAACGTAGTTCTTGGGGAGCAAGTAACCTATATGGGCTGGTTTCTGATTTCCGAGGCCCACTAGGATACCTGATCCGTCTTCTGGAATTGGTCTTCGACTCGCTTTAGGAATGTCCAACGATGAGGCCTAGTCACAAAGGCCCAAGGCTCAACTACAGTCTAGGGACTTCACGGATACGGCATCGACCCAACTTAGGAGCCGACACTAACCGCTACCAGCTGTCTCCCTGACCAAAGTAGTTGCAGGTATAGCCATGACTTACCCCAAATGCCAGACGCATCCTTGTCCCCCGAATGAGAAGCACCCACCAGATTGCAGGACAAGTGATCCCAAGCATTTGGGTGCAAAGTGCAGGATTACTCCAAAGTTCCCCAATGAGGACGCGCCCATTGAGTACAGGAACAGAGCTCCCAAAGCACACACCAAGATTCACCCCACATCCCCAATGAGGACGCGCCCATTGAATACATGAGGAGGTCTTCAATCACCAGGCATACCCCTGGAGGCCTTCAACACAGAAATCATCACCAGGCAAACCCCTGGAGGCCTTCAACAACGGACATCCCTCCCTTAGGGCTCATCCTAAGGGAGAAGTCTTCAATATCTTGCCAGTATCAAGCCAATAGAGCCATCCTTCACCATCAAGTAGCTTTTTCAAACCAAGAGGACGCGCCCTCAAGGGGTGGATGGCCTAAAGGGGCGCGCCCTTACCCCTATGAGGGCAAGCCCTAAGTCTTCCATATGCTAATCCCATGTCAGTCTAGTTGTTATTCTCTGTCAAGTCATTCATTCATGTCAAGTTGTCAGTCCACACCAAGAGGACGCGTCCTCAAGGGTTGGACGACCAGAGGGCGCGCCCGCACCCCTATGAGGACAAGCCCCGAGCCTCCGTTGTACTAGTTCAATCCCTAATTGCATCTTGGATATCCTCAATTGATTATTACTTGACCCGAATCTACCCTAAAAATCAAATAACGAATTTTGGCTATAACAGAACATAAAAGTCATGCAATCGAATTTGAAATCAAACACATAAATTTTAAAGTTCTGTAACTGAAATTACTTATATTTAAATGTTCAGATGCTGTTAGGTCCTGATAAGTTTGTAGAAGGGGGGTTGAATACAAACTATACCGTTTTATCGAATTTGTCCTTTTAAAGATTTAACTGTTTAGAACAAATTAATGCGGAATAAAAACTGAAACAATATTCAAGTTAAATAGAAACTCTATTAAACTTGAGAGGTGTTACAATTTGATCACTTGATTACAAGGAACTTAATAAAACAAATCTAGAATAAATTCGACATGAATTTATCTATTTTTGTAATAAAAAGGATCGAATACTAAAAAGTAGTTCGATATAAAATCTAGGGATTATGATCCGCTAGAAAGCTAAAGCAGTACAAGAGAACTGATTCTTATGGATTAAATGTTAAGAATCAATACAAGAATTAATTCTCTAGTAGAAATGAATGCTTGTTGGTAGAGAAATAAAGACAGAGAGAATTGATGTTATGTTGCTGTGTCCTTTTCTTCTTCTTCTGTATTGTTGTGTTTTAATGTCAACTGCCGTTTGTCTTTAAATAGAATTCTCATGAATTGCATTCCACGCGCCTACCACTTGCAGTTTGTATTTGGAAGACTTACTGAAATACAAATCTTTATGCCTTGGAAGACAATCGGTAAGACAGCCAATAACACTAAGAAGACAATCGGGAAGACTATATATTGCTCTAGGAAGACAATCGGTAAGACAGCCTTGGTAGTCTTCCTAGTTCAAAAATATAAGTCTTCCTAGTTCAAATATATTCTAATTTAAATAACTTAATTAAATAAATTATGTATTAATTTATTTCTTTGCAGAAATAAATTAATAAATAATATACTTAAATATTAATTATTTATAAGAGAATAAATAGAATTAGTTGACTTCCTATTAATTCCAGAATCACTTAAAAATTAGATAAATAACAAACACAAAGTACGTTGACACTCGATGCACTGTCTGGTTCATGAGTGACTAACGACAATGTCTGTTCTTTATCTATTTAACTTTTAAGCAGTGATTCACTTCCTTCTCATTCAAGAACCCTGTAACAAGTATCTTCTTCTGTCACAACTTGAAATCTCTGTCACTTTAATAAATCCACTGAGCTTGAATACTTCATTGAGGCTTGATCAATAAATTGAGCTTCTTTCAATGTAGAATCACTTCAAGTCTGTAGATGACTTTAATCTTCATTCTTTGACAGATATAACCTTCTGAGATTCCTGTGACAATTGATTTTTATTATTTACTTATTACATCTTAATTAAAGTTGAGTAGAATCCTCGGTGTTTACAAATAGGCCTGGACATATGCCTTTCAATCTCCCCCTATTTGTTTGTTAGACAATAACAACCAAATACCTCTAGAGGATAACTCAACTAAAACAAGAAAAGATAAGACTTTTAAGAGCCAAGCAAATAATAAAAAGTTCTGGATTAAATATAACAATTTCCAGATTCAAACAGTAAAGATAAATACAAGATAGATGTTCCTCTAGACTGAACATATGAATACATTTACCTATCTTGATTTACCTAGCTCTATACATATAACATTTACAAAAGAGCTAAACCTATCATGCCTTCAGTCTCTAATTTCACCTTCTTCAGCTTCTTGCAAGGTGACTAGAAGATCTTTGTCAAGGACACGATCACTTTCAGAAACTACACCACTTGGCATTACTGGTTGAGTGGTGATCTTCTTCAATCTATTCTTCATTTGAGCATACCTTGGAATTTTCTCCGTGCAGTAGTCTGAAATCATATCAGCAACTTCAGACTTTTCTACAGAAGCAAACCCAGAAGTTCTAAGAAGATTCTCCAACTTCACCAGTTGCATAGCAGTCTGTAGCTTCATGGAATCAGGATCCAGCCTCACAGTTTCTAAAGTTGTACCTCTGTAGATTTTGACTTCATAGGGAAAATGTACAACTTGAGGACTGGCCTTCATTGCAGAATCTCTAAGCCGGTCATATAGAAGCTCATTCAAGCAAGAAGATCTCTTTACTTTACTCATCAGAATCCACAATTCAGATAGAGATCTTCTTTGTAGGAGGTCAAGAGAAATGGTGAATGACCCTTCAAGAGCACTTGAGACATAGATGAACAGTTCTTGCCTCACTTGATCAAATGCAGACGTAATCCTTAAGATATCTTCCTTCAATGCCTTCATGTATAATGAATTGTCTGGATTAACAGTTCTGATCTTCTCAAGCAGCTTCAGAAAAGTAGCATCATTGTTTGTGCCTCTCTGAGGGATATCAAACATCTCCCTTGCCTTATCCCATTTAAGTCCTTGCTTCATCCTAACATCCAATCTCCTCTCTTTGACATGAATACTATGAAGACGTTGTTTGTCCTCATGTTCAGCCTTTTGAATCTTTATCTTCTGAGATATGATGTCAGAGACCTTGGCATTCTCATCCTCCTTTCTCCTCAGCTCTGCCTGTTGTTTCTTCAACTCCTTTTGGAACACAGGGTCAGGTGTATATAATTCAGCCTCGTCTTCCCAATCATCAAAGTTAGCTGCCTCCTCAACCTCCTCCTCACCAAAAGCTTCTTCAGAAATGGTCTTCCTCAGATCACCAGATGTGTCATATTGGAAGTCATCCTGTTCACCTTGATAGTAGCAGGCATCAGCATCATCAAAAGCAGACTCCTCCATTGATTGTTTACCTTTCCCTTTATCCTTCCCAGAAGCTCCTCCAGCCTCTCTCTCTTCTCCTTTCAGACTCCTCCATTGATTGTTTACCTTTCCCTTTATCCTTCCCAGAAGCTCCTCCAGCCTCTCTCTCTTCTCCTTTCTTCTCCTTCTCCCCCTTAGTTGAGGAATCCTCTACAGTTTGAGCTGTGGAAGCCCTAGGATTCACCTCAGACGTTCTCCTTATCTCTCCTCTATCTCCTCTTTCATCAGCATCATCCTCATCCTCATCATCTCCCTCAAAGAAAATTCTTTGCTCTTCAGTAGGTTGATGTGAATTCTTGATCATATTATACAAGTGCTTCATACCTTCATTAAGATGCTCCATTCCTCCTTCTATCTTGAAAATCCTTTCTTCATTAAACTTTTGATTTTCATCAGCTGTTTGCAGAATAAAGTCCACCTTGGTAGAAATGGCAGCAATCTCCTTGACACTCTCCGATATCTGAGCATTTGACATTGTAAGATCAGAGATGTCTGAAGCCACCAGTACCTGAGATTGTTGGATTGAATTCAGCTTCGGGAGGAGATTATTCTTCAATCCTTGTAGGTCATCTTTCACAGTACCCAGCTGATTGGATACAGAGGTGGTAGATTGTGCAACCACTTGTGCTTTTAGAATTGTGTTTTCAGCCTGGGTTTCTTGTAACTTCCTTTGAAGATCAGCTAGCTGGTTCAACAAAGCAGTGTTTGTGTCAGTGTGTGCACTCACCTCAATTGCTCTCAGTGGTGTTTCACTCAACTCACGTGCTTGTGTTTCACTCGGTGTTTGATTCATATCTCTCACCACTAACTGTCTGTCAAGATTCTCAGTAGATGTACCTGCAGGAAAAATCACCCTAGCCCCTTCAAGAGAGGTCAGTGGTGGTGCAATGGGAGTTCGCGAATCCCAATCCCCAATGAATTCCAAATCAGATTGAATTTGAAACTGAATTGCTTCAGTGTTGGATTCATTAGGTTGCCTTCCACTTTCTCCAGTAAAAACTGCGAGTGGAAAATCCCTTAAGGGAGCCAGAGATGTTCCCTCTGGGAGGGGAGAAAATGATTCTATTTGAGTTGGCGAAGAATCAGATTTTCCCTCAGATGCCTGTGAAGGCACTTCTACCGTAACTATGGTAGGCACTGTTTCAAAGTCAAAAGTAAAGTGCTCTCTTGACATGGTGTCCTGAGTGTCATCTAGATGGATATCTTCTCCCATTGTGAGTAATGGGAGTGTGCTTGACTCAGTACAAGATGCCATGGCCCGATGACGAATTTCAATAGATCCACCCTGTTGAGAGGATGTCTCCAGAGACTGTGTAGTGGCCATATCAATGTCCATATCCTTTTGAGAGGATACAGATAGGCTAACAGTTGTCTCCCTATAGGTTTTTCTTTTCTTTAAGGGTGGAGACAGAGCTGTGGGAACACTCATTTCAGCTATATCACTAACATTTCTTGAACTGGTTTGTACATTAGGCTCAGATTGTGTTTCAGGAGTGTTTGACTCTCTGTTTGGCTCTATGACCTGGGTCAGAGACTGTGGATCTACAATCTCTGGGTCAGCCCTAACAACCACTTGGGTTTCAATTGAAGTACCAGAAGAAGAACCAAGGTTAGGAATAACTACCTGCAGTGGTACTGGATGTGGTTCGGGAACTTGTTCACCAAAGATAGGAAGATTAATGAATTGTCTCATGAATGGTGAAACAAGAACAGGTATGGTGGTAAATTTGGATGAGACATCAAGTCTGGTGTAGAATTTGGTGTCTGTGGTTGGAGAGGTTTCAAATCTAGCTTCTCGAAACAGTTCTACCTGCTCCGCAGTGAGAAGATGATTAATGATAAGAGTTAGAAAGCGAGGGTACCAACACCTTACTTTCACACCATTATCAGAATCTCTCCTAGAGTGAGCAAGCCTGTTGAGCAAAAGGTTCCACAGAATCTCAGCAAAGTTCAATCTACGACCAAATACTATAGCATAGGCAATGTATTGATTAAGACTGGTAATGCAATGAAAGTTTGTCTTTGTGCAGTTACCAAATACCCTAGCTATAGTATCAAAGAACAGATCCCATTCCCTTACAGCAAAAGTTTTTGACAATTTTACCATTTGAAAGGGACCCTGATAATGAATATTCACAAAGAACTGTGTTAACTCATCATCAGTGGGTAATGGATCAAACCTGTCCTTTGGAAAATGCAACACATCACAAAATAAATCAAAAGTAACTGTATATTGCTGATTGAGAATATTGAAAGTAAAAGATTTTGAATTGTCAGCAATAACAGCACTTGAACACAACATCCTTAATGGATCAATTTTCAGAAGTGCATTGGCACAAATAGCATAACTAACACAAGTATTGCTATTTAAAAATTGAATCCACGGTCTGAAACGTTCCACCTTACACTTTAACGGATCAAAATACCCAACAAAATTATTTAAAACTAATTCAAAATTACTAGGATCCATTTTAAATAAAACAATAAAATTTTAATTAATTTAAATAAAAATAAAATTTTAGGGATTTTTAGAATTAATTAAAATTACAAAAATCCACAAAATTAAATTTTATCAAAATTAATGAATTTTGAACTTTTAGATCCTAAAAATTCGAACTTAACTTTTTGAAATGCAAAAACTGAATTGGGTAAGTGATTTCAAACTCACACAGTAAACACACACAGATTATCTTTACAGAAACACTAAGACCAAATACAAAAACAAATAATCACTTAGCAATATTCAAACAATCAAGTCGAATTGATTTCAAGAAAAAAAATGAAAATTTTTAGCAGCACTTCGACTTAGGAGATTGATATTGAAGAATAACAAAGTGTTGCTAAGTAATAACTTGAGCAAGAAAGGATCAGAGTACACAGTTTCTGCAAAAGAGATGAGAATACGAAAGGGGGGGTTTTGCAAAAACAAACTGAAAAGAATTCTGATAAGGAAGTCTGAAAAAAAAACGTATGTACTGTATCTATATATATGAATTTAGAATAATAAAACAATAAAAACAAAGGAATACTTACCGTTTGTACTGGGAAGACAATCGGGAAGACTTAAGATAGTCTTCCCGGTAGTCTTCCTAGTACAAACTAGAAAGTCTTCCGGAAATAAATAAAAGAAAATTACTGAAAATAAGACTAATTAAATTAAGTCTTCCCGATAGTCTTCCTAGTTCAAAAAACTGGGAAGACTTCGAAAAAGACTTAAAATAAAAAGGAAAAAACAAAAAACAAAATGACAATTTACATTGTTTTCCCGGTAGTCTTCCTAGTGTAAAACTGGGAAGACTTACCAAAAAATTCAGAATAAAATCCGAATATTAAAAAGAAAATGCTGAACAACTAAGAAAAATGCAAGAAAAAATATATAAAATTCTAGAAAAATTCACAGAAAATTCCATAAATCCTAGAAAAATATGCAGAATATTAGAAATGCATAAAAATAATATAAACTTGCAGAAATATTTAAACAACAATATTTACAATCTGAAAAATATCTAAATAATTCTAAATAAATATATTTTCAATAAAAATACATTTCTCCACTTAAAAAATATGAGAAAAATATTTTTAAAGAAAATAAATTATTCAGAGTTATTTAAATACACAAGCAAGTAATATTAACAGAGAATTAGCAGCAAATATTAGTTAAATGACAAGAGAAAATGAATTTTGAAATAACAAACCTGACAGATATATTGTTAATCACTAAGACTGTTTAACATACCCAATTTACCAACTAACTTGATAAATGTGGATTCATCAACAGATTTAGTGAATATATCTGCAGTCTGTTCTTCTGTGGGTACAAAATGTAACTCCACAGTTCCATTCATGACATGCTCTCTGATAAAATGATACCTGATATCAATGTGCTTCGTTCTCGAGTGCTGCACAGGGTTGTTGGAGATTGCTATGGCACTTGTATTATCACAAAATATGGGGATTTTGTCTAATGCAAAGCCATAGTCCTTTAATTGATTCCGTATCCATAAGATTTGAGCACAACAGCTTCCAGCAGCAATATATTCAGCTTCTGCTGTTGAATTGGAAACTGTTTGCTGTTTCTTGCTATACCAGGAAATCAACCTACCTCCTAGGAATTGACAACTCCCAGAGGTACTCTTTCTATCCACAACACTACCTGCATAATCAGAATCTGTATATCCAACAAGATTAAAACCAGAATCTTTAGGGTACCAGATACCTAGATTAGGTGTACCCTTAAGATATCTCAAGATTCTTTTCACAGCAACGAGATGAACATCTCTAGGGTCCGCTTGGAACCTTGCACACAAGCATGTAGCATACATAATATCTGGTCTACTAGCAGTAAGATAGAGTAAAGAGCCAATCATACCTCTGTAGCTTGTAACATCTACCTTGATAGATTTGTCAGAAGCTCCAAGTTTGATTACTGTTGAAGATGGAGTCCTTGCTGATGCTGAATCCTCCATGTGATACTTCTTGAGGAGTTCTTTGAGATACTTGGATTGACAAATAAATATACCATTTGACCTTTGACTTACTTGCAATCCAAGAAAGAACTTCAGCTCACCCATCATACTCATTTCAAACTTACTCTGTATAAGCTCAGCAAATCTCTTACAGAGATTATCATTAGTAGACCCAAATATGATGTCATCCACATAGACTTGGACTAATATCATATCACTTTTGTGTTTCTTTGAAAAAAGAGTTTTGTCTATGATACCTCTAACAAAACCATTTTCTAAAAGAAAACCAGAGAGAGTGTCATACCATTTTCTTGGGGCTTGTTTGAGACCATAGATAGCCTTGAAGAGAAAGTACACAAAGTCCAGCAGCTCCTGATTTTCAAAGCCAGGGGGCTGTTCCACATACACTTCTTCATCAAGTTCACCATTCAGGAATGCACTCTTAACATCCATTTGATAGACTTTAAAATTGGAATAAGCAGCAAATGCTAAGAACATCCTGATGGCCTCAAGTCTAGCCACTGGTGCATAGGTTTCATCATAATCAATGCCTTCAGCTTGAGAATACCCTTGTGCAACCAGTCTTGCCTTGTTCCTAGTAACAATGCCATCCTCATCTAGCTTGTTCCTGTATACCCATCTAGTACCAACTACTTTCTTGTTCTTTGGCCTGGGTACCAGCTTCCAGACTTGTTGTTGTTCAAACTGATTGAGTTCATCTTGCATAGCAATCACCCAATCTGGATCAGTCAGTGCTTCCTCAGTTTTCTTTGGCTCCATTTTAGATAGAAATGCTGAGAAAAGACATTCATTCTGAGAAGCTCTTCTAGTTTTAACTCCAACATCTGGATCACCAATGATCAGCTCAAAAGGATGAGCTCTATTCCAAACAGTCTGTCTTGGAAGATTTGATCTTGATGATTCACCTTGAAATTCACTTTGATGTTGTGAGTGACTAGCTGATCCTTCATTTGCTCCCCCTGAGTTGTTGCCTGTTTGCCTTGATGATCCTTCTCCAGTGCTGGTGGTATCTCCATTGTTACCAGTGTTTCCACCACCATCACCAGGATCATTATCATCATTGTTATTATCATTACCAGCAATAACTTCAGGTGGGGCTTCATCATCTGATTCTGAGTCTGGCAAGTTATCAAACTTCAGCTCTTCAGATGAATCTACTTTTTGGATATTGGGGAACTTAGTGTCATCAAAAGTAACATTGACACTTTCCTTTACTGTGTGACTGCCAACCACATAAACCCTGTAAGATCTTCTGGAATAACCAACAAAAATAGCTTCTTGTGCCTTGGCCTCAAACTTGCCACGTTTAACATTTTCATCTAAAAGCACAAAGCATTTTGCTCCAAATACATGAAAGTACTTGACAGTTGGTTTCTTGTTGTTCATGATCTCATACGGAGTCTTCATTAGGTCTTTGTTGATTAAAGTTCGATTCTGAGTATAACAAGCTGTATTCGCTGCTTCAGCCCAAAAGTACATTGGAAGTTTGGACTCACTTAACATAGTCCTAGCAGCTTCAATCAATGTACGATTCTTTCTTTCCACTACTCCATTTTGTTGAGGAGTTCTAGGGGCAGAATACTGTCTTGTTATTCCTTTATCAGCACAAAAGTCATTTAGAATGGCATTCTTGAATTCTGTACCATTATCTGACCTTATGGCTCTAACAGGGAATCTATAATCCAGCTCAATCAACTTCACATGGCCAATCACCAGAAATGGGGTCTCATCCTTGGAATGTAGGAATAAAACCCATGTATATTTTGAATAGTCATCAACAATCACAAGTGCATATTGTTTCTTTGACATGGACATCACATTAACTGGACCAAACAAATCCATGTGCAGTAGCTGAAGAGGTTCAGTTATTGATGATGTGTCAGTGCCCTTGTGAGAAGCTTTCTTTGACTTTCCCTTCTGACATGCCTCACACAGTCCTTCCTGTGTAAATTCCATCTGAGGCAAACCTCTAACTAATTCCCTCTTGACTAAAGAGTTCATAGTTTTGAAGTTAAGGTGAGACATCTTCTTGTGCCATAGCCAACTATCATCTGATGAAGCTTTAGCATAAAAACAATTCACTTCATCTTTGAATCCCGAGTTCAGATCAGCTATGAACAAGTCACCTTTCCTTACTCCTTGAAGAGCAGGCTTTCCATTCTTCTTGTGAGTGATCTGACACTTCTCTCTTTCAAAGGAAACAGCATATCCTCTGTCACAGAACTGACTGATGCTGAGAAGATTGAACGTCAGACCTTCCACAAATGAAACATCTTCAATGATAACATTTCCGTACTTCAAACAGCCATATCCTTTCGTAATACCCTTGCTGTTATCTCCAAAGGTAACTACTGGACCAGCTTTCACAATCACATCTGATAGCAGGACTCTATCTCCGGTCATATGCCTTGAACAGCCACTGTCCAGAATCCACATAACACGGTTTACCTGTTTAACTCCCTGCAATATCAGATTGATTAGTCCTTCTTCGGAGCCCAAAATTGATTGGGTCCGGCATACTTAAAGAACTGGCCTTTGTCAGGCAAAACAACATTTCTAACTAAAACTACTTCATCCTCTTTCACATAAGAGCGTTTCCATTTATAACCAGCCTTAACACATTTCTGAGTAGGCTTAGGGATAAATGAATCCACTCTAGTCTGAGGAGGACTAGTAGTCTTTGTTTTAACATGCTTCTTATTATTAACATGTTGACGTGGAGCAGTCTTATCACTAGATACATGCTTTTTATTAAAGAAAGCATACATAACATTAAAAGCACAAGACATGCAATTACTCACACCACATGCTTTATGAGAAGAATTAATAGCAGGCATGTTAGTTCTACAGTTGTTTTGATCCAATTTATGGATATCTGATTTAGTCTTTTTAGTTGTAGCAACTTTGACTGGAATATCAGATGCACACTTTTTGGATTTCTCAGCTTCTAAGGCAACATCTTCTTCATGAATCTCCTCAGCAATAATGATAGAAGATTCATTCAGAGGCTCTGCCTCAGACTCCTTACAGAAGGGTGTTTTAATACCCTTAAGAATATAAGGAACAGCCTTTCCTTCTTCTCTGACCCTACAAGGTGTATTAATACCAAGCAATCCTATAGCCTCATTATAATCATAACCTATACTGACATGATTACCAACAGCTTGCTTATTGAGAATTTCTTTAGCAGTCTTACAAGAACTGAAATAAGCATTAGCTTTAGTCTTCAGCTCACTAATCTCTTTCTTAAGAATGGTTTCCAGTTGAATATAACATTTAACCCTATTCTCCAGAAAAGCAATTTTCTCATTAAGTTCATCCTGATTAACATGCACAAGTTTCAAATCTTTCAATTCCTTTTCAAGATTTGTGTTTAAAAGATTTATTCTATCATTTTCAGTGCGTGCACAACTTATGGTGCCACCAAGATGATAAATCATTTCAGCGTCAGTAAAGGTTACCTCTGACATGTATCTGGATGAAGTGCTTTCCTCTTTAGCCATTAAAGCAAGGTTCCCAATCTCACCTGCTTCTTCATCACTGTCAGTGTCATCCCAACTCTTTCCTTCAGCAACATAGGCCTTCCCAATCTTGTTCTTCTTGCTAGAATCAAATGTGTTTCTAGTCACTTGCTTTGGCTTTCTGCACTCAGTAGCAAAGTGACCCAACTCATTGCAATTGTAGCATCTGATTATACTCCTTTCCACAGTTCCAGTTTTGTAGCCACCCCTTGTGCCACTTGAAGATGAAGAACCACCTCTCTGAAATCTGGGTCTGAACTTAAGATTGGGATTCCTCTTGAATCTAAACTTCCCAAACTTTCTGACTATCAAAGCCAAATCACCATCCTCCAGCTGATCAAGTTCTTCCAAAGAATAGAAGTCACCACCAGATTGATCAATGGATGTTAATCCATATTCAGCATCAATAACATTCATGTGAGAACTGGAAGGTTGAACAGCCTTCACTTCCAGTTTCTGTGGGACTTCAGCAGCCAATGCAGTGGAGGTACCAACAATCCTTCCAGTTCCATACAGCTCCTTCTGTTGAATCTGCTCCAGCTCATAGGTCTTCAAGACACCATACAATCTTTCCAAAGCAAGCTCATTCATGTCTCTTGCTTCTCTAATAGCAGATATCTTGTGCTCCAAATGAGGTGGAAGGGTAAGAAGGAACTTCTTGTTAATCTCTTTGTTGGTGTAGTGCTTCCCATTGAGATTTAGATCATTGATTAATTTGTTGTATCTCTCAAACACCTGAGAGATACCTTCACCTGGATTTGATCTGAAATGCTCATATTGTGAAGTGAGAATTTCCAGCATATTCTCCCTAACTTCCTCTGTCCCCTCATTGATTATCTCTATTGTTCCCCAAATGTGTTTGGCAGTTTCACAATTTAGAACATGATTATGCATGATAGGATCAAGACTCTCAATAAGGATTAACTGTAGACAGGAATCCAAGGTAACATCCTCTTTCTCATCAGGAGTGTATTCCTTGGGATCCTTAGGGTACATCCTAGCAGCCCTAGTCACAACATTATCCTCAACAACTTCAGGATCAATAATCATAGGGAGTTTGGGACCACTCTTCAGCACATCCAAGTATTTAGGATTTGCAACCTTAAGAAATAGGAGCATTTTCTTCTTCCACATTGGATAATGCTCCTTGCTGAATATTAGGATTTTAACTGTCCCCACTTTCTGTGCAGTAGACATCTTTTGAGATTTTTAGAAAAATAAAAAATTCAGAGTAAAGAAAAAAATCTCAAACAATTGGATCTTTGATTAGTATATCAATCAAAAGGCTCTGATGCCAATTGTTAGGTCCTGATAAGTTTGTAGAAGGGGGGTTGAATACAAACTATACCGTTTTATCGAATTTGTCCTTTTAAAGATTTAACTGTTTAGAACAAATTAATGCGGAATAAAAACTGAAACAATATTCAAGTTAAATAGAAACTCTATTAAACTTGAGAGGTGTTACAATTTGATCACTTGATTACAAGGAACTTAATAAAACAAATCTAGAATAAATTCGACATGAATTTATCTATTTTTGTAATAAAAAGGATCGAATACTAAAAAGTAGTTCGATATAAAATCTAGGGATTATGATCCGCTAGAAAGCTAAAGCAGTACAAGAGAACTGATTCTTATGGATTAAATGTTAAGAATCAATACAAGAATTAATTCTCTAGTAGAAATGAATGCTTGTTGGTAGAGAAATAAAGACAGAGAGAATTGATGTTATGTTGCTGTGTCCTTTTCTTCTTCTTCTGTATTGTTGTGTTTTAATGTCAACTGCCGTTTGTCTTTAAATAGAATTCTCATGAATTGCATTCCACGCGCCTACCACTTGCAATTTGTATTTGGAAGACTTACTGAAATACAAATCTTTATGCCTTGGAAGACAATCGGTAAGACAGCCAATAACACTAAGAAGACAATCGGGAAGACTATATATTGCTCTAGGAAGACAATCGGTAAGACAGCCTTGGTAGTCTTCCTAGTTCAAAAATATAAGTCTTCCTAGTTCAAATATATTCTAATTTAAATAACTTAATTAAATAAATTATGTATTAATTTATTTCTTTGCAGAAATAAATTAATAAATAATATACTTAAATATTAATTATTTATAAGAGAATAAATAGAATTAGTTGACTTCCTATTAATTCCAGAATCACTTAAAAATTAGATAAATAACAAACACAAAGTACGTTGACACTCGATGCACTGTCTGGTTCATGAGTGACTAACGACAATGTCTGTTCTTTATCTATTTAACTTTTAAGCAGTGATTCACTTCCTTCTCATTCAAGAACCCTGTAACAAGTATCTTCTTCTGTCACAACTTGAAATCTCTGTCACTTTAATAAATCCACTGAGCTTGAATACTTCATTGAGGCTTGATCAATAAATTGAGCTTCTTTCAATGTAGAATCACTTCAAGTCTGTAGATGACTTTAATCTTCATTCTTTGACAGATATAACCTTCTGAGATTCCTGTGACAATTGATTTTTATTATTTACTTATTACATCTTAATTAAAGTTGAGTAGAATCCTCGGTGTTTACAAATAGGCCTGGACATATGCCTTTCAGATGCTGAACAGTGTTATATGATATTGTGTTTATACAATAACTTGAATATTTTCACAAAAAATGATAAAAATAATTGGGGAAATTTTATGACGACGATGAAGAATTTTGTGATCGATATCGATGTATGATTATTATCGTTAATCAAATATTAATTAGCTCTAAATTATGTATTTTGTGTTTTTGGACAACTTTACCCAGAACCTTCATATAATAAATATATATTATTTTAAAAAATAAGATAGAGTTCTAAGGGTTCTACAAGCAACATGACCCTATCAATATTATTATATAATAGACGAAACATTAAAAGTTTGGTTGGTCGGTATGGTACGTTGTGATTTTACTTAATTGTCCTTAACTGTATTTCGTGTTTTTACTTAATTAACCTTACTTATTTATAGAAATATATTATTAAATAATAACATTACCTATTTATAACCAATTACCTTTTTTCCCTAAAATACATTATTTTTTTTAACAAATTCTCCTACTTTTTCAAACATGACAATTACCTTTTTTAACTAAAACATGTTAGTTTTTCTATTTTTCCTTACTAAAACCTCTCATTTTCCAAAAATATCACGGACAAACCTTTAGTTATTTATTTTTAAACCTATAATATTATAATTATTTTTTAAAAGTTTACCTATTTTAACATGCCTACTTATTTTTCTTAACAAATTCAATCACTAAGAATATTAAAATATAAATAATCAAATACCTATTTATAACCGATTACTCTAAAACACATTATAGATTTTTTCTAACAAAGTCCCTTCTTTTTTAAATATATCACGGGAAATTGTTTTTTTCAATTTACTTTTTCTATTTTTCTCACTAAAATTCATTTTTTTCCAAAAAATCACAGGAAACCCTTTACTTATTTATTTTAAAACAAATTTAAATACTTTTAATTATTAAATTTTAAAACCTCATTTTCCAAAAATATCACAGATATTTATATTTTTAAACTAAATATATGTTACATTTTTTATTTTTATTTATTTTAAAATCTGTTTTAATATTTTTAATTAATTAAAAATATTTATCTATTTTAACGTGTCTACTTATTTTTTTAAAAATTACAGTTAATAAAATATTAAAAATATAATAATAAAATAACAATTAACAATCCGTGTATCGCACGGGTTTTAAGCTAGTATTTATAATTAATATTATATTAGATAATGTATAATTATTTACAAATGAAAAAGAACAAACAAAATAAAACAAATGTGAGTATAACACACATAGGGTCGCATAAAAAACTCTCCGAACCTGGATTTATCTGAGTTTTGAAAATTTTGGTTTATTTTATAATTAGGTCGGGACAGATATCGAATTTTCTCTAAAACATGAGGACATTTTAGGCCCAGGAGTCAGGCTGAATTGAATTTTTATTCTTATATTTATTAATTAGTATATTGATATTCTTAAAATTTATATTTTTATCCAAATACCCGTATTTTTATCCGGACCGAATTTTATGCAGGTATTTTTTTAAGAAACGAGGCTTTACCTGGACTTAAAAAATCCACCAGGCTGAGGTTGATAAAAAATAGGAGACCTATGTAAGAAGATCGCGGGCCAAACCAAATCAGGTTTTCCAGCTTTCGAGGTTCCAATATTTTGAACAATTTATTTTTTCTTAAACCTTTCGAACATCTCTGATTACACACACCCACGAATAAAAATGTTGGAGGCAATCATTCCAATTTACAGGTAAAAAAGCAGGAAAGACGAACACATACATTACTGGGGCACTCAAATTGGGGAATGGAGCAAAACAAGGAAGTAAAATTGAGCAATGAACAACAACACCAGGGTGAAGACAGATTAAGTAACTTACCAGACGACCTCATTCATCGTATTCTCTCCTTTACCAATGCTCAATCAGCTGTTCAAACCAGCGTTCTCTCCAAACGATGGAAGCTTATCTGGACTACTCTTCCGTATCTCAATTTCACAAGCTCCCGCTACCATTTCATCGGTACCTTTAGTTCCGGTCTCAGATTTATTTGCCTTTTTTTGTCTAATCGAAACCATGACTCTCAGATACACACTTTGAACCTTGCTTATGAATTTCCTTTGGCAAAATTGGTAGACATGTTAATTACTTATGCCATGTTAAGCAATGCTGAGGAACTCAATTTCGATATTCCAGGTTACGGTCTTGATGATTATGGATTATCCACATTTAGTTCTACTTCGATTAAGAAACTTTCATTGAGGCTACATTTTAGTGAATTTCCGGAAACGGATTGTTGGGATTTGCCTGCTTTAGAAACTCTACACTTAGCTTTAGCAATTGTTGAGCCTGATAATAGGATAATAATCCCCGAGTCAAATTTGATATGCTTGCCGTCTTTACGGACTTTGGTACTTGATGGTTTGCAGTTACCGGATTCTGTTAGTTTGCCTGGTTTAACAACTCTTTATCTAAAAAATTGCACATTTCCTGAAAAAGTGTGGGATTTCCCGGATTTATTAACTCTCACACTGGACGGTGTGCCATTTGAAGAATATAAGTTTTTCTCCGCACTTGTCAATCTGCGGAATCTCACCTTGTTTATCCGGACAGGCATGACCACAGAATGTTTGATAACTTGTCCCCAGTTGGTGAGCCTTGAAATTATTGACACCACTAGTACTACTACTAGTCATTCCGGTCCGATTATTGTTTTGGCACCGAAAATCCGTAATTTCAGTTCTGTTGGTTTCTTTCCAATCACATTTGGAGTTTGTGAGTTGGAGAATGTGAATATAAAATTACTGGATAGCACTGAAAACGAGACTCCTGCATTATCAAAGAAGTTAAAAAGTTATACTCAGGTTATTCATATGTTTCCGGGAATGAGTTGCGCCAGGATTCTTACCCTTGACTCGGGGACCATTGAGGTAACAATTTAATTAATTTGTTTTAATTTTAGAATCATTACCTTTTCATGGAAGATAAATCTATAATATTTGATTGTATAATTAATGTCTAGGGCATTGGTTAAACTAGTTTATGGGCATTAACAGTGTTGTTAAAGGAGCGATTAATGGCGCTTTGCGCTTAGGCGCTTTGCGCTTAGGCGCAAGGTGTGCGATTCGAAAATGTACATTTTAGCGCGATTTTGAAATCGTCCAAAAGGTGCTCGTGAAGCGCTAAAAGATGCTAAAAAACGCTGAAGGAGCTAAGAAGCGTAAAATGGCGCTCATAATAGTAAAAAAACAATAAAACCCTTAAAAAGAAGGGTAAAAAGAAAAAACCCCTAAAATTGTTTCACACAACTCGTGGAGCATCTTCTTCAAGTCTAATAGATGATGATGAAGAGGAATTTGAGGGGCCGAAAATTGAGTTAGATGACATTGAAGCTTTTGAATTAAAGAACCTTATCGATAAAGGCTTCATTATTGACATTATTAACATGTTATTTATGCTCTTTGTTATGTCTGAATGCTAAGATTAATTAAGTACTAGTTTCTTGTTAAATCTGTATTCTTTTGTTGGTAAAAAGGCGCGCGATTAGTGGCGCTTCGCGATTCGCGCTTCAGATTTGGGTCTTGCTCTTTTTTATAATCTGTGCCTTAAACAACACTGGGCATTAATAATTCATGGTTCTGATACTCCTACACACCTTGATCCGATTAGTCTCGGACTACTTAAAAATATGTCCCAACCTATATCTAGGATTATAGTACTAAATATTCATTTTAAATTATTAAGACTTTGTTAATGATATGATATTAATATGTGGAACTGGTTGCAGTTTCTAAGTTCCTTAAGTAGAACAAGATATGCTCTTACCTTTAACTTCTCTGGTGATATTTATTTGTGTAAAATTACATACCGCGGAAAGTAAACTCAAGGCCAAGTGACTAGCCGTCTTTGTTTAGTGCATGTATAAGTTCAGATTGAAGTTGCAGTTCAGTTCCATATTCTAAACATATTTGTTTTGTTATATTCTAGGCACTTTCTTCTGTTTCAAAATTTCTGGCCCAGTTTCCTTCTCCATTCTATCAGTTAAAGCATGTGAAGGTACCACAGGGACATAATGAATCAAGTCTATCCACTGACCTCAAACGCTACATACTTGGCCGCTCTCCAAAAGCCACCATAGTCACTATATTGCCTCAGGTACGTAAAAATCTTTTTAAGTTCTCGATTAATTGCTGCCTTTCTATTTTTTTTAGCTGATACTGTGCATTTTGTGTTCCGTGACATCCCACAATCACGAGTCACGTGTTTTGACTCTGGATGCCTTGTATCCAGGCATCCAGAGTTCCACTCTACTGCATACTTAATCAAGCAAGAGTTCCAATATATATTTGCCAACATTTTCCCGAATCTGTGGTCCCTTACCTAACATTTTGCCTGCAATAAAATGTGTTTACGTCACTGATCCATGAGATTAGCACATCTACGAACT
Source organism: Heracleum sosnowskyi (assembly GCA_030848705.1). Taxonomy (NCBI): domain Eukaryota; kingdom Viridiplantae; phylum Streptophyta; class Magnoliopsida; order Apiales; family Apiaceae; genus Heracleum; species Heracleum sosnowskyi. The sequence goes on from CM061239.1 coordinate 118,211,139, forward strand.
GCGTATATTACCTCAGTGGACAATGATCAGTGACAAAGAATTTTACTTTATAATTTTAAACATTGAAAGACACTGTTCAGTTATTTTTCATTGACATTTCCCTTTAATAACTTGAATAGTGAACATTTAAACTTCTGGACATATCTTCTTCTTCCACTAACCATTAAAAAATTTCAGACGTTCAAGTTTACGTATCCCTTCTAATATTATATTACCTGTGGTGGCACCAAAGAAAAAAACACTGTTCAATTCTTTTTCATTGACATTTAGGCAACTTTTTTTCAAAAATTTTGAAAGTTTAAAAGCATGCTTTATGATTTAGCAAAAAAAAAGATCATGCTTTATGTTATGTTACATCTTACTAGATGTAAAATGTCGGTTGGTCGTACAGATACTGTACTGGAGGCTACAGCAAGTGAGCAAGGACAAACCTTGTAACACCCAAAAAATCATATTTGGCAAGAGGGATGACAACTACATATGCTATTTATTTTTTATGTACATATCAAAGACTTTCTTTTTTCATTTAATAATCTTGTTGCTGCGAGTTGGCGATTGTTTCTCACATAGAGCATACACATTTTCCTATACTTTTTAAGGTAGTATTTGTATGAATTTTCTATAATCCCGTAAATACGACTCAATTTCAAAAAGAAGTACACTTGGTTATGTTTCGGAACTTCATTATTCCCTTAATTATTCTGTTCTCGCAATTTGTATTTGAATCTTCCGTACTCGAGTTCGCTCAAATCTGCAAGCGATTGCTCTAAGGGGCTTTGAACAATTTAAGTTCACAAACCTTTAAATAGTGTTGTAATGTGTATAAATTTGCAGATCTAATGAGTTTAAGTCGTCACGTGATTTATGGAATTAGGCCTGTCAATGGATTGGACATCCAACCCGATCCAATCCTTAGCAAAATTAATGGGTATGGATCCACTGAAAAAATATCCAATCCGTTAAGGACCCGATCCGATAAGGACTTAATCCGATAACGAGCAGATATGGATTTAGCATGATCCGATCCACTAACAACCCGATCCAAATATAATATATTATATATATTATCTGGCACACTAATACTTAACCCTAGATCTATATTTCATTTCAGCGCCGCTTGACTCCCCCTCCCTCTCAAGTCTCAACCCTCTCTACAAAATCAAACATCTTTCCATGAACATATCACAAATTCAATCCAATTCACTAACATAAATAAACAATGGTATAGATTTGTTTCCTCTTATGTAATGATTTAATTTTAATCTTTGATTCCTTACTTCTTTGTATTGTTTTATTTTTCAGAATACAGGAAGCTCAACCGCTAATAATGAGGCAGTTGCTAACGATGTTGAAAATCCAATTGATGTGGAGTTACCTGAGGAGAAATCTAGGAGGTCAAACAAATCAAAGGTATGGAATGATATGAAAGAAATCAAAGACTCTAATGGAGTTCCAAGGGCTATATTTAATCACTGTAAGAAGTCTTTTGTGGGAGATAGCAAGTCAGGAACTAGCCATTTAGCTGCACATTTAAAAAGGTGTATTGAAAATATAATAGTAAGGGACAACCAACACTTGCAACAATGAAAATTGGTGATGGTTCAATTAAGGTTGAGGCTGTTAAATTTAGCCAGGAGAGAAGCAAGCAGAACTGATTTAGCAAATATGGTTGTCAAACACAATTATCCATTTAATATAGCTGAACACGATTTTTTTGAATATTTTGCAGTGCTGCTACATTTGCATTACATTTGAGTTTTGAATTTAATTACTTGGAGTTAGAGATTCAGATTTTGTTATTCTGTTTGTTGCTAGCTGATGACTTGATGTAATTTAAAATCAATAACTCTGATGCATTTTGGAATTTCAAATTTGAACTTGTCAGTTATTATTATTTTTTAAAAAAAATATTCCAACGGGTAGGACCTCCGATCCCAAAATCCGAAATCCTAACGGATCGGATACGGATCCACCTGAAAAAATCCGACTCATAATCCGATCCGAAAAAAATAAACGGATTCGGATATGGATTTAGGGATATCCGATCGGAATCCGACCCGTTGACAGGCCTATATGGAATTGTCATCTAGATTATAGAAGAAGCTATATATATGCCTATTAATACCTCATCATACTTAACAATAAATTCATATTCTTTTCGTGCATAGTATTCACTCTTCATGCCGAATTTTCCAACCTTGTTATGGGTCATGTTATTTCTTCTGGTAATCTACTTAATTTTAGGCGCAAAGGCTGTAGTTGAACAGAGTTCTACTACAATTTCTTTTACAAATGAAACTACAATATATTTTATTTGTTTTCACTTTTCATGTTAATAAATTATAATTTATCTGGGTTTTGTATTTGTGGCAGGATAAGTTGATTCCTAAAATGTTGCCGGTTTGCCTGTCCCCTCAAAGTCTGTTGCCAGAAAAGCCTTTGGAAACTCCATTTGCAGAGCGGGGCAATGATCGAGCAAGCCCTTCCAGGCCTCCTGGTGAAATTGGGTTATGGAACGGCCATGAGGTTAACTCGGAGTTTTTAGGCCTTCTTGATTGCATAGCGAAAAAGTATCCCGAAACCTTTGATAACTTCACCCCCAATAGCAAGAAGTTGTGTACAATGAAGCTGAATATGTTGTGCACCATAGTGAAAGACTTTACCAGAACTTCTATGACCGAGGTTGATATTGAGATGATCACGGAGTACAGGGCTCAGTTTGCTGACTTGCAAAGATCATTCAACGTAAGATGGCTGGTCAACCGTTTGAACTACATTGAACAACTCCAATTTCCAAGGCCCTTACTTGACAAGCTTGATGCAATTGACTCTTGTATTGATGATGCCAAAAGTAAATTACAAGATCTGCATGCTCTTCGAGTGAGGACGCTGACAGAAATTCATATGGATATTGGAACTAAGGAAAATAGCCTCGATATTGGCTACATTGGAGATGATCTATTATCTGGTCCTTAATATGTTGTCGTGTTTCTTCATTTCGTTAGTGTTCTTGATTGTCAAATCCCTAATTATTAGTTGTATATTTGGTAAATGATGAGATGGACTTAATATCTCACAATTTCCTTTTGACTATGAAATTGTGTTATGAATGGCTGAGATAATTTTGTTTTGGTTTTACCTTCTGCTGTATGCGGCGCAGCCTTATTGCATAGCTGTGCCTGTAGGTAACTATACTTGACCATGAATTTTGAAGCGGAATTACTTTAAGAACATAGCTTTTGAAGTTTTTAGTTTTTACAGTTGATGTTTGGAGGTATTAATAATGATTGCAGGATTCAGGACATGAGTAATTGTGTTATGGCCTCATGGGGTCTAACTTCGTAATGCTAGATGTAGTCATGTAGAGTAGCAATTTCACTTTTGGATAGTCTGCAGATGTTAACTTCCAGTCTACATTAATACTGCATATTATGAGAAAATGATTCCCAATGAAACTATCTGTATTCAACTTGATGAATCAGTAGAGAAAAAAAGCAGAAACCGCTAGGTGGTGAAAAAGAGAGAAAAAAGCGTTGAGAAAATGCGGCTGATTGTATACACCGAATCATCAAATCGCAATTTACAACTCTCTATTCCTTTCTATAAAACAAATTCAGTTGGCTTTAAGTTCTAACGTGTGATATTATGGATATTCCTTTTGTCGTTCTTGGTGTTGTACTGTTTTTTATTTTCTTAAACGGTCTGCGAACCACTTAGCTCACTTTGTAGCGAGTTATTGTAGTTTTATAGCTGATCGTATCTGGACGATGAGTTATGCTCATCTTTAGTTCATTATTGTATTGATGAACGTTTTGAAGTAATGAAAGTTATTTTCTTTTTTGGCAAAAAAAAAAAAAAAAAAAAAAAAAGTTCTAACGTGTTGTTATTATAATAAATGATATTGATCTAGGCAATTTAACTGTGTTTTGCGCAGGTATATAATTTTATAGTTTTAATGATAAAATATTACATGTGATAATTTTTATTCTATAAATTTTAAATTTTAAATTTTTTTGTCAATATTATTCTCAACAATTTTCACTATACAAAAATAAGTTTATATAAATATTTAATTCAATTTAAATCTCTCATTTACTTTTAAATAGTAAAAAATATGAAATAAAATTATTAAATACTATAAATTTCATATATAAAATTTATTTTGCCGATATCCCTGTCCATCATGTATATATAAGTTGATAATGAGTTCTATAACTTTAATATAGTGGAGTGATTAATTATTTATATCTTTTTCTAAAAAGAAAGCTAAAAATATTTTAGTTAAAAACAAGACTAAGGAACTGAACTTTGATTTCTCGGACTCAGATTATGGTCTTGATGCTGGTTTGTTATATTATTTAATGTCTACTTCCTTAGTGAAATTTACATTTGATTGAATGTTGGGATTTACCTGCTTTAACCACTATACATTTGGTTTCGCAGCCGAATGATATTGATAGGGTAATCTTGCATGAATCATATTTGGTCTGCTTGCCGTCTTTACGAACATTGGTACTTGAGGGTTTTCAGTTACTAGATTCTATTAGTTTGCCTGCTTTAACAACTCTTCATCTGGCAAAATGCACATTGCTTCAAGAAATTTATTGGGATTTTCGGGCTTTAGTAACTCTAAAACTGGACGGTGTATCGTTTCCTGGATCTGATTTCTTCTCTGCACTTGTTAGTCTAGAAAATCTTATCTTGTGTTTCCCGGAAAACATAACCGTAGAATGGTTGATAACTTGCCCCCAGCTGGTGAATCTTGAAATTAATGTGTGTGTGAGTGCTACCACTAATCATTCTGGTAAGATCATCGTTTTGGCACCCAAAATCCGCAATTTCAGTTCTGTTGGTTTCGTTCCAATTAAGTTTGGAGTTTCTGAGTTGGAGGATTTGAATGTAAAATTACGGGGTAGCAATGGAGACGGGACTATTGCATCAGCGGAGGACTTGACGATATATTATACTCAGGTTATTCACATCTTTTCTGGACTGAGTAGCGCTATGGTTCTTACCCTTGACTTGAAAACCATTGAGGTAACTTCAATTTTATTATTATTTTTGATGTTATTACCATCAGTCATCATCATCACTAAAGATGCTATATCATATTTGATTGAATAACTAGTAACACTGGTTAAATTATTTTTTGAGCATTAGTAATTCATAGATCTGATCCTCCTCAAACTTTGATCTGATATGTTTCAGACTACATAAAGATATGTCCCTTCCCTCCAATGTATTTATATGATTATACTACCAATCGTCGATAAAAAACTGCTAATGTCAAAATTGAGTCGATATTCACTGACTATTTAAAGCATCAACCAACAAGTATTTTTTTTTTATTATCTTGTGGGCAGTGGTTGAAGTTAATGAGTTCCCCAAGTAGAAGATGATTATGCACTTAAATTTAGCTTCTCCAATGATATTTATTTATGCAAAACCAGATACTACACAAAGGAAACTCAAGGCGAACTAGCTAGACATCTTTGTTCAGTGCATGTAATATTTCAGATCTAAATTGCAGTTCAGTTCCACATTATAATCATTTTTGTTTTGATATTTTTCTAGGCACTTTCTGCTGTTTCAAAATTTCTGGTCCAGTTCCATTCTATCAGTTAAAGCATGTGAAGTTACCACAGGGACCTAAAGAATCAAGTATATCCACCGACCTCAAACGCTACTTACTTGGTGGCTCTCCAAAAGCTGCTATTTTCACTAAATTACCTCGGGTACTTGAAGAATCTTACTAAGTTTTTATAAATCACTGTCTTCCTTTTGTCTTATTTAGTAATAAGATATTGTGCATGTTGCGTTCTCTAAAATCGCACAATCATGGGCTGCATGTTTAACTCTGGATGTCTTGCATCTATGAGTAGTGTACCCAGGTCTAATACCTTTTTTATTAAGCCAAAATTGCAGTATATTAGCTAATATCTTTATGTGCAAGAATATGTGCCTAGGTAACTGATCAAATTAGATTGGAGTCATCTGACATCCACATACTGGGTATTTTACCCACTGGACAATGATCAGTGACCAAGAAACTTGCTAGATAATGTTGTTTCCACCAAACCCTGTTACAGGCTTACAGCATATAGAAATTGAAACATTTAAACTTCCAGAAATATTTCGTTCTTCCTGAAATTTCCAGAAACTGTAAATATGTCATATAGTATATGTAGTAAGTGCAAGAGTGTATATATTTGAAAAATCCGTGCATTGCATGGGTTGAAAGCTAGTTTACAATAGAACTTTTAATTATATATTACCTGTGGTGGCACTACTGCAAAAGAAAGAACACCGTTCCATTTCTTTTTAATTGACGTCGGAGGGAACTGTTTTTTCAAGAACTTTAAAAGCATGCTTTTTACATCTTACTAGACTATGTTAGATGTCAGTTGGACTACAAGAGGCTATTGCAAGGACAAACTTTGTCACGTCCTTAAACTCATATCTGGCGAGTAGGATGAAACTAACATGTGTTGATCAATTTCATATGTGCAGTGGTTTTTTATTTATTTAAATCATATATTATTACCGTGAGTTCCAAATTGTTTCTTTGCTTCGTTGCATATATCATCAAAGTTTGCCTCTATTTTTCACTTATTTTTAGTATAAATTTCAATAAGTTTTGTTTATGCAACTCGATTTACATTTTTGAACTCCAATATTCCTTTATTTTCCTGTTCTTTATTTTGTGATTAAATCCCTTGTACTTGTTGAGTTCACTGAAATCTGTAAGTAATTGCTTTAAGAACCAAGTATGCCCCTATGGAACTGTTTTGGGTGCACAACCCTTTTACACATAGGTGTAATGGATATACATTTGCAGAACTGTTGAGTTTTAATCTCCAAAGGATGTATGGAAATGCCTCTTAAATGAAGCTAAATTCATGCCCTCCTCTTGTTTCCTCTCCCATCGAAACCTTATCGTGTTTTATGTAAATGCAAATTCCATCTACGTCCTCTTGTCTAATGGTACCTCCCTCGGTCCTCTTATGGGAGGTCAAAGACGTGATGTGTGTGTGAGTGTATTATATTATCATAAATAAATAAATATATAATTGCAGATTCTTTTCATTTATAGTCTTCACTATTCTTGACTCATTCTAATCGTTTATGTGTGATGTATTATCTTCTGGTAGTCTACTTAAGTTTATGCACAGAGGCTGTAGTTTACTGAATTGGTTTCTGCTCCAAGTGTCTTCTTACAGACTAAGTTTGTTGTTATCTTTCCGTCTTCATATTAATAAAGTATAATTTTGTATTTTTCTTGCAGAATGAGTTGATTACTCAAATGTTACCAGAAAAGCCATTGGCAAGTCCAGTTGCAGGGAATGGCAATGATCGTGCGAGCTCTTCTAGGGGCCCACCGGGAGGCAATGATCGGGCGAGCTCTTCTAGGGGCCCAGGGGCAGGCAATGATAAGGCGAGCTCTTCTAGGGGTCGAGGAGCAGGCAATGATTGGGCAAGCTATTCTAGGGGTCCAGTGATTCTGGGTTATGGAAGGGCCACGAGGTTAACTCGGAATTTTTAGGTATACTGAGGCAATGAATTTTAGTTTTATGTATTGTAGTGAGCCAACCTCCTATTGGTGCCGCACCAGGACTTGTGAAACCGTTCTATAACATAATTTCTGCATATGTATTTGGTTTCTGAATTTCATGCTTTTCATTTAACCTTTTTGTCCTTTTTTTATGTAGTTAAATTATAATTTAAACAAAAAAATAATTTCTTTATGGTAAAATAGAGGTTGCAAATTATTTTATATGAACTATTTTCAACTTTACAAAGCGTTTTGCTTTTTGCTAAATAAAAGAAAAATTATTGCTGAATGGTGCATGGTGAGGTTGGATCGGATGTTGACTATATATAGCATATTTCTTTCTGGCAGGTATAAATTTTCAGTTCTATGCTAAACTGAATCTTGCTTATTGATTTCTAGTACCCATTTTAGCTGACAAATTTACCACTTATGCATTTTATGCAAACTTCATGAATTTAATTTTGATGCTCCAGCTTGTAAAATCAGTTTATCCAGCTATAGTTGTGTTTCTTTAAAGAAACTCACTTTGACGCTGTATTCTGATGAACTGGATGGATCGCAGTGTTGGGATTTACTGTACCTGCATTGACAACTCTAAATTTGATACGCGAATTCTACACGCTACTTGTATCGTATTTAATATGTGTGTTTGCCTTATTTACAAACATTGTTACTTGATGGTTTTGAATTACCTGATTCTATTAGTTTGCCTGTTTTAACAAATCTATATCTACCAAATTGCAAATTGTCCCAAGAAGTTTAGAATTTATCGCCATTGTTAACTCTCACACAGGATGATGTAACATTTCCCAGTATTATGTTGTCTGCTAAGTTCTTCCAGCACTTGTTAGTCTAACGAATCTTGTCATTTTTCGATGCACAATTAGCAGTTCAAACTAGCGTTCTCTCGAAATGATGGAAACTTATGTGGACTACTCTTCCATATCTCAATTTCAAAAATTACAACTTCCCGGAATTCAATAACACTAATTCACAAGCTCTTTTTATTTATACATTTTACCTTGCCCGAAATCGTCAATCTCATGTACTGAAATTGAAAATTGTTTTTCTAGTCCCCAATTTTCATTTGGTTGGCATGTTTTTTAGTTTTGCAGAATAACACAATGCTCGGGAACTGAACCTTGATTTCTCAGACGGTGGTAGTCTTTGTGCTGATATTGTATGTTATCTAAGTTTTACTTCCTTAAAGAAATTTACAGTGAGGCCAATTTGTTGTGAATTTTCGGAAGCCGAATGTTGGGATTTACCTGCTTTAACAACTTTACATTTGGCTTCAAAGCCCAATAACATGATAATTTTGCCTGAATCATATTTGGTCTGCTTGCCTTCTTTACAAACATTGCTACTTGAGGGTTTTCAGTTACCAGATTCTATTAGTTTGCCTGCTTTAACAACTCTTCATCTGAAAATTTGCGTATTGCCTAATTTTTTTTTAGGATTTTCCTGTGTTTATTAACTCTAAGAATGGGTGGTGTATCGTTTCCTGAACCTAAGTTCTTCTCTGCCCTTGTTGGTCTAAACAATCTTATTTTGTTTTTACGGGAAAATATAACCAAAGAATGTTTCATAACTTGTCCCCATTTGGTAAACCTTGAAGTTGGTACTTGCATGAGTTTTTTTTTGTTAAGTAAACCACTAATACTAGAATGCTGGAATGAGAGTATTTGTCTATTTGTTTGCGTTTTGGACAATACGTGGGAACGTGGGTAGAGAGATGTACAAAAAGTTCTTTGAACCGAATTTTATTTAGATTTTAGAAAGGGTCCGGTTTTTTAAAACATTGGATTGGGTCGGACTTTTATTAAAATATGAGGCCCGTTTTAGGCCTTCAGGGTCGGACCGGATCAAGCTGGGTTGAGTTTTTATCCGGACTTTTTTTTAGTTTATATATACATATTTTTTTTTTTTTTTTGCAAAACTAATATATTAATATATAGAAAAATCAAAACTTTTTAAAAAAACAACCACTAAAGAGTTACACCCTTGAACTACTAGAATCTAAGACACCACGAAACCTTATACTAGTAGCATAATACTTATTTTATCATAACGCATCATTGCAACTCTGGAACTTTCTACTCATAATCTGTTTTATTAGACTTATGTTGATCGTGAGCTATATAAATCTCGGAAGCACATCCTCTAAACACATTAAGTTTTCTAGAAAAAAAGGTTTGTCGTACATATTGTTGACTCTTATTAGACTCATGATCCTTCATAGCCCTTCAATTGCTAAGTTTAATATTCCAGAAATTTATTAAAATTTTATATATTTTTTGAATTTTATTTATCAAATTAAATCGGGTTTTTATCCGGATTTCTTAAAAAATCCGGATATTTATCTGGGTCGAACCAGGCTTTTTTAAAAACCCGAGTTTTTCAAAAGCCCAGACTTTTACCGGGGTTTTCGGACTACGGGCCGGGCTAGGCTTGAAGAAAACTAGAAGGCACATCTCTTCATGCTAGTTCCAAGTTCGAAGTTGAGGCACACATGCCAGACCGAGATTTTCTCGAATCGGGCTTTTCGAATTTTTTTTGGATCAAATCGTGCCGGATTTCGAGTTTTAGATTTTTTGAACATTTTTAGGTGTTGGTGAATATATACATGTATATGTTGAAAAGTATCTCCATCCCAGAAAGAAAGAAAAAAGAGTATCTCTCATTCGAGAAAAAGAAAAAAATACACATATAATGAAAATAAAACGTATCTTTGCAAACAAATACTAATAATTTGAAATATTATAGTGTCCAAAAATTTATAACATATTTTAAATTTATAAAATATGTTTTCGAGAACTAAGTGTCTGACTTATTTTCTTTTCTAAAATACATAATGCGCTATTTTTTGAAATATATTGTGAACATAAAATTAAGGAATGTTTTGTAGGCAAGACAACCATTAAATTTGAGAAATTACTATGGCTGCATGATTCATTCTTATATTCCATGAATAAGTTAAATAATTACAAATTCTTTAGGATATTTATCAAAAATACCACTTTTTTAAAGTTTTTTTGCGATTTTACTATCTTCTCAAAATATTTACAAAAATACCTTATTTTTAAAAATAATTTGCAAAAATACCATCTTTTAAAAAGATTTTTGCAAAAATACGTTCTGCAACTAAATACAACCTACGTAGGTTGCATCCGGTTGCACGTGTGATTGCAACTAGATGCAACTGGATGCAACTTTCCAAATACAACCTACGTAGTTTGCATCCAGTTGCATATGTGGTTGAAACTAAATGCAACCAAATACAACTTTTTAAAAAATAATTGAAAAAACAGCTAAGAATTCAAAAAAAATTATTAATAAAAGGGGTAAACTTGTGGTCTTGGTTTACTCTGGGGTTCAATAGTTAACTTTTGGGGTTCAATGTTTCTATTTTGAATTTTAGAAATATTAAGAATGACGAATAATTCGTATACGGATTTAGGGCAACCCTAAACCCTAGACTCTAAACCCTAACCTACCCTGATTTTAGGGTTGTAAACGCCGGAAAACACACAATTATTAACAAGTTGCATCTGTGGTTGATTTTGGTTGCAGTTTGCAGAAGGTATTTTTGCAAATAAGATGGTATTTTCGCAAAATATTTTTTTTGAAAAGATATTTTTGCAAAAATATTTCTGGAATGAGATATTTATGAAAAAAGCCCAATTCTTTATCAATTAATTTTGTTTGATTAATCTTAGACAGCTAGACGCTTAGACCCGACTATATATAATTAATCATCGAATTTCAAAAAAACATTTCAATGCTGAACTTTTTACAAAAGCAAAATATATTTTTTTCGCAATAAATTAACGCCTAGTTTTGAGTGTACATATATCACCCACCTTTTTTTAATTTCATAGCCTTACTCATGTATTCAACCTTTATGTAGGCCCGACCTAGCCCCTCGCAAGCTCAAACAGTCCCTTAAATTACTCTACCAAACACGCCGCATCCCGCACCCCATCACCTCCATCTCAAGTCTCAACCCCTCTTAAGTCTTAATCCCCATCCAAACAAAGCCTTAATATCTATATACATTTTTTACAACTTGGGAAGTACGGTAGATGAGTAGAGCAAGACCGGAAACTTTTAGGTAACCCATGTTTTATGCTCCGGTAATTGACGTCTGAGCTGGAGGAAGTAGATAATGGAGAAGAATAACAAGATATTGAGATATTTAAAAGAACAACAAGGTGGTGAAGACAGAATAAGCATATTGAGTGATGATTTAATTCATAAAATTGTGTCGTTTGTAGATGCTAAATTGGGCGTACAAACTAGCGTTCTCTCGAAACGATGGAAGCTTATTTGGGCTACTCTTCCGTATCTCAATTTCACAAATTCTACTTCCTTGAAAAAATTTACAGTGAGGCCAATTAGTTGTGAATTTTCGGAAACTGAATGTTGGGATTTACCGGCTTTAACAACTTTACATTTGGCTTCTAAGCCCAACAGTACGATAATTTTGCCTGAATCATATTTAATCTGCTTGCCTTCTTTACAAACATTGCTACTTGAGGGTTTTCAGTTACCAGATTCTATTAGTTTGCTTGCTTTAACAACTCTTCATCTCACAAATTGCATATCTGGGATTTTCCTGCTTTATTAACTCTAAAACTGGATGGTGTATTGTTTCCTGAATCTAAGTTCTTGTCTGCCCTTGTTAGTCTAAAAAATCTTATCTTGTTCCCATTTGGTAAACCTTGAAATTAATACTTGCATGAGTACTACCACTAATCATTCTGGTAAGATCATTGTTTTGGCGCCCCAAATCCGCAATTTCAGTTCTCTTGGTTTCTTTCCAATCACGTTTGGAATTTCTGAGTTGGAAACTGTGAATGTAAAACTGCGGGGTAGCAATGAGGGCGAGTCTATTGCAACATCCAAGGACTGGAAGATGTATTATTATACCCAGGTTGTTCATATGTTTCCCGGACTGAGTAGTGCTAGGATTCTTACTCTTGACCTGGAAACCATTGAGGTATTTTCTTTTTTTCTTTAAAGTTATTACCACTGGTCATTATGAATTTATCACCTTTTTGTTATTTTTTAGACTGAATATTCTATATGATTTTTTATTGTATAACTAATGGCATTGGTTAAATTAGTTTTTGGGCATTAGTAGTTCATGGATCTGATCCTATTACACTTTTTGATTTGATATGTCTCAGACTACATAAACCCTTTCCCTTAAATGTATTTATAAAATTATAGTACAAATCATCAACGTAAAACTGCTAAGCTCTAATGTTCCATCTTACAAGTAAATGTCAAAATTGAGTTGATATGGACCGAATATGTAAAGTATCAACAAACAAGTATGCTTTTTATTATCTTGTGGACAGTGGTAAGTTTATGAGTTTCCTAAGTAGAACATGATTATGCACTTATGTTTAGCTTCTAAGTGATATTTATTTGAGTGAAACTGCAGAAGATGAACTCATGGCCAACTGGCTAGAAATCTTTGTTCAGTGCATGTTATATTTCATATCCAAATTGCAGTTCAGTTCCATATCATTCTCATCTTTGTTTTGATATTTTTCTAGGCACTTTCTGCTGTTTCACTATTTCTGGTCCAATTTCTTTCTCCATTCTATCAGTTAAAGCATGTGAAGGTACCAAAGGGACCTAAAGAATCAAGTATATCCACTGACCTCAAACTCTACTTACTTGGTCGCTCTCCAAAAGCTACCATTGTCACTACATTGCCTCGAGTACTTTAAGAATCTTGTTAACCTTTAATAATTTACATCTGTTCTTTTGTCTTATTTAGTAATAATTTATTGTGCATGTTGCGTTCTCTGACATCCCACAATCATGGGTTGCATGTTTAACTCTGGATAGTATAGCCAAGTCTAATACATTTTTGATTAAGCTGAACTTCCAGTATTTTAGCTGATATCTTTTTGAATTTGTAGTTTCTCATGTAAAACTGTTTCTGCAAGAATACATGCCTCGCTAACTGATTAATTAGATATTTCACCCACTATACAATGATCAGTGACCATGAAACTTACTAGATAATGTTGCTTCCATCTAACCATGTCACAGAATATAGATATTGAAACGTTTAAACTTCGAAACATATTTCTTTCTACCCAATAACTTCGAAGCCATTGTCAACTCTAGTTGCAAGGGGAGGCAATAATCGGGCGAGCTCTTCTAGGGCCCCCGGTAATTCTGGATTATGGAAGGGCCATGAGGTTAACTCGGAATGCTTAGGCCTACTTGATTGCATAGCAGAGAGATACCCAGAAACCTTTGACTACTTCACTACCCATAGCAAGTTCTGTACGATAAAGCTGAATGCGTTGTGCGCCACAGTGAAAGCCTTTACCAAAACTTCCATGAACGAGGTTGATACTGAAATGATCGCGGAGTACAGGGCACAGTTCGCTGACTTGCAAAGATCATTCAACGTAAGATGGCTGGTCAACCGTCTGGACTATATTGAAAAACTCCGATTTCCTGATCCCCTACTCGACAAGCTTCATGGAGTGGACTCTCGTATCGATGATGCCAAAAGTAAATTACAAGATCTGCAGGCTCTTCGAGTAAGGATAATGACAGAGAGTTATAGGGATATTGGAACTACGGATACTAGCCTTGATGTTGGCTACATCGGAGATGATCTATTTTCTGCTCTGTAGCAGTTGTTGCTGCTGCCGCCATTGTTTTGTTACTGTTCTTGATGTTCTAAATCTTACTAACTGTAGGTTGTATCTTTTTTGTTGTGGTTGTCGTTGCCATCCAATATCCAATTTCTTCATTTTCTTACTGTTCTTGATGTTCTAATTCCTACTAATTCCAACTGATTATGATATTTTGTTTAAATTCGTTACGACTGTCTGAGATAATTTTGTTTTGGTTTAACTTAATTCTGCTGTATATGCTGTAGAACCTAATTGTATAGCTGTAGGTAACTGTTCCTTATTATGATGTTTGAAGCGTGATTACTTGGGTGTTTTTACAGTTGATGTTTGAGTTAATTGATTGCAGAACGGAAGTAATTTATTTGGGATTTATTTTTTCTGCAAGACGAAGAGTAGTTTCTTTATAGAAGCATTTTAATTTTTGTTACTGTGCAGAGGGCATCTTCCAGATGGATGCGCTTTTTGCTTTGAGTATTTCTATCTATTCGGAAAACATGATTCAAATTTTGCATATCATTTGTTATGGTAAGTTTCGTATAGTATTATTTGTGATGCGAGCAATTATGTTCTCCTATTACTTGTGATTAATATGTAGAGAAAGAAACAGAAAGTGCAAGGAGATGACAAAGAGAAAGATAAGTGCTCCATTAATATGTTGGAGACTGATCCTTCTTACCAGTGTCTCTGTTGAAGAGAATGCAAGCCAAGTTTGTCAGTGTCTGAGCTGCATTAGTGGCATTTGGAAGATATATCCTGCTTGTTTTGCAAATACAATGACTACTGCCGAAAGGATTCTCAAGGTCAACTGGCTAGAAATATTTCAGATCCAAATTGCAGTTGAATTCCATATTTTTATCATTCTTTTTTTTTTTTGATACTTTGTAGGCACTTTATGCTGTTTCAAAGTTTCTGGTCCAATTTCCTTCTCTACTCTATCAGTTAAAGCATGTGAAGGAACCACAGGGAGATAACGAATCAAGTATATTTACTGTCTACTGACCTCAAAAGCTACTTGGGCGCTCTCCAAAAGCCATCATTGTCACTACATTGCCTCGGGTACTTAAAGAATATGTTGAACTTTTTAATAAATCATTTCCTTTCTTCTGTCTTATTTAGTAATAAGAAATTGTGCATGTTGCGTTCACTGATGTTCAACAATCACTAGTCGCATGTTTAACTCTTGATGCCTTGCATCTTAAATAGTGTACCCAGGTGGCCAGGTCTAATGCATAATTTACTAAGCCTGAATTCCAGTATATTAGCTATTTTTTTTTGAAATTGTAGTTCCTCTCGTTATATTGTTTCTGCACCCAACTGATTCATTAGATTAGCACATCCACAGACTGAGTAATATACCTTATTGCCGGTGACCAAGAAATAAACTAGATAACCAATAACACTAATTGTTATCATTGATAGGACCTTGAAAGGTAACCCATAATCATTGAATTCCACATATTGTTGTAATAAGAATTGAAAAACACCTGACAATCGCGTCACTATTAAAGATTGTAATTATCCCTAGCCATTACTTCCAAGATTCAACAACAGAAGAAATCAAATCATAGGAAGACCCTCCAAATTTCAATGCCTTTGATGCACTCTCTTTAAGCTCATTAGCCTTGCCTCTCATGGCCTTACCTTCTTCACCTCCTATCAATAGTTTCACCACCCTCTCGATCTCTTCCCTTTTCACCAACTTCTTTCCTCTCACTTCCCTAGACACTTCAATTGGCTTCACTGCTACTGCAATTTCCTCTGTCAACAAGGTTGCATTCATCTTCTGCTCTGCATAGAGAGGCCATGCAATCATTGGCACTCCATTCACAATGCTCTCTAAGATTGAGTTCCATCCGCAATGTGACAAGAAACCTCCTACTGCCTCGTGGCGGAGAATTGGCACTTGTGGAGCCCATGACGGCACCACCAGTCCAACTTCAGCTGTCCTCTTGACAAACCCTTCAGGCAGGTAAGATTCTGGATCTTCTCCATCGCTCCCTGCATCAAAAAAGGTACCACAAGCGCTAAAGTCGTTGGGTTTTCGCACCACCAGAATGAACTTTTGCTTACTCATTTCCAAACCCCAAGCCAACTCAGTTAGTTGCTCAGTAGTCAATGTACCACCACTACCAAGGGACACCAAAAGCACAGAATTAGGCGATTGATTATTCAGCCACGATATTATGTATTCATCGGGTTCTGTCACTGCTTCGTCTCTCTTGATCAATGGTCCCACCGGATAAACAGGTGGAGCAGGTAGAGTTTTGTAAAACGGATCATTTTTAATCCCGTTGAACCAACTGGATTTCAATTCCAAATCATCCCATGTGTTAACAAAAACCCCTGCAGCCATTGTTAACCTACTCACATGACGCAAGAAGCATCGGTACTCCTCATCCTTCCTGTTTAATAGATGTTCCACCAAATCATCGGTTCGCACAGGCTTGCATCCAGGGACTTGGACCTCAGGTAGATCCACGTACTCGCATTCAATTTCCTTGTCAAGCTTAGGAAGGCACAATGACAAAGCAAGAAATTTAGTAGGGCTAGTGAAAAAAGAGTAGACCGGAATGCCTAACTCTTTGCAAATCAAGAATGCATCAGTGGTGAAAATATCGATTATCAGGGCTTTAGGAAGGTTTAATTCAATAAGAGTTGCACGAAGCGGTTTGAGAGATTCTTGGCAAATGTAACTGACTCGGGTAAGAACGTCCATGTTGTCATTGACAAACGAAGTGACGTCCACAGGGGGGAGATTTACGACCTGGAGGTGAGTGGGGAGGGTGGCGGAGTTTAAGAGACGGTGCTGCATTGTTGGTGCTTCAGTGTTGATGACTAGAAAGCTAACATGGACATTGTGGTGGATGACAAGGTGTTTTGCGAATTCTAGGAGAGGGACTAGGTTGCCTATACCAGGGGTTGACAGGACGGCGATATGAGGCTTTGTGACTTCTTGTGCCGTCGCCATTTTTCAGTAATGAGGAAACAAAAAGAGTACTGTCTATTTGTTTGACAAGGTGTGAGTTGGCATACAATCAGGTCCAGGTATATGTTGAGAAGTATCTCCCATTCCCTGACAAAAAAGTATCTCGCATTCCAGAAAAAGAAAAAGAAAGAAAAGGAGAATCACATTTATTGTGATAAAAAGTATCTCGTTTCAGAAATGAAAAGAAAATGGTATCTTTACATATACTCATAATCTATATCAATATCTATAGAGATTTACTATCTTTCATTCTCTTTTTATATTGTAATTAATTATGAGGTCGAAAACGACCTAGAGATCGAGGTCGATATTGACCTAGAAATCATGGTCGAAAAAGGCTGGAACGAGGTCGAATGACCCAGGTCGAAAATGACCTGCAAAATGAGGTCGAAAGTATGAGGAATCGAGGTCGAAATGACCTGTAAATCGAGGTCGAAAGTATAAGGGATCGAGGTCGAATGACCGAGGTCGAAAATGACTGGGAAGTCGAGGTCGAAACCATCGACCTGGGACCAATCAAGGTCGAAAAAAGGTTGGATCGAGGTCGAAGGCTCGAGGTCGAAAAAGACTTAAAAATCGAGGTCGAAACCTTCGACCTCACTCCAGTCGAGGTCGAAATCCAGATCGAATTTCAGGTCGAAAATGACCTGTTTCCTGGTCGAATTTGAGGTCGAAAATGACTTGTTTCCTGGTCAAAAAGGAGGTCAAAAATGACCTAATTTGAGGTCGAAAATGCCCTTAAAATGGAAAATTTTGAGGAAAAACACGTTATAACTTCTACGAAAACCCCAAGGAGATTTTTCCAGAAGTTGGGGGGCAAATGATATGGTCAGAAAAGTAATTATAGAAATATAATTGACAAGTCAATGGAAAGGCCGATATTTAAGGCCCAACACCCTAATTATTCATTAATTTCGTAATTAATGAATATGGAAAATATACAGCTCATAAAAAAAGTCCAAAATATGGTAAATTCATCAAAGAAGGACCCGGAATCCCAATTAAAGGCAATTAATGAGTCATAGTCTTTATCAACAAGGAAACGAATTCTCTAGCAAGAAATACAATGTTTATCCAATATCAAAAAGGAGACTTATTCGCTAAGACTCCTAAACATACCATAAATACTAGGCTCTAGACGCCTATATAAGGACCCTGATCCTACAATCAGAACTACGTTTTGGACACAGCTTCATACGCCATCTACTACGTTTTGGACACAGCTCCATACGTCATCTACAACGTTTTAGACTTCATCCTCGAATAAGGACATACAAGTCACTACGTCCTTGGTGTGCCCCTGTCACCATAGCCCTGAGGGCAACACCAAGAACTACGTCTTTGCCTTGATTCTCAATAACGAATTGAGATACGTAGGCATCTTGTGAGGACCGATTTAGTCTCGAAACACAAGTGCAGCCATAAAAGCTCGAAGCTCATTTAATCCTCGCATTAAATTCGTAAGCTCAGATTTTATTCCACAACAAATTAATTATTAATACCCAGAAAAAAATATATTAATTATTATTTTCTTAATAAGGAAAAAGTCACATGGATACGGGACGACCACGCGGGTGTGCAAGTAGTTGTGCTCCGTTTGGAAGAGAAATGGAATAAAAGTTTTGTAGTCTTGTCATAAAAAATTTTGTAGTCTTGTCACTCAATTCATAGTTATAGATATTTTTGATTAAATTAATGAGAATCGTTAGATAAAATATTAAAATTATTATATAGAAGATCTTTTTTATTTTTCCTAACTAAAATATCTCATTTTTCAAAAATATCGCAGGTAGTTTAATTTAATAAAATAATAAATTTATAATTGCTAATAACTAACCCATTACTTTTTTTAGCCAAAGTGTATTTTTTTTTTTATATTTTCTAACTAAAATTTCTACTTTTCTATTTTTCCTAACTAAACCTCACATTTTCCAAAAATATTACTGACATTTCTATTTAATAAAATAAAATAATAATATTATATTTACTAATAACTAACCGATTAGTTTTTTTTTTCAAAACATATATTCTTTTTTATATTTTCTAACTAAAATTTCTCATAACTAAAACCTCAAAAATATCAGGGGCAATTTTATTTAATAACATAAAATACTAATAATTAACCAATTATACCTTTTATTAGCCAAATCGTATATCTCTTCTATATATCAATACTATTATATAATAGACGAAACATTAAAAGTTTGGTTGGTCGGTATGATACGTTGTGATTTTACTTAATTGTCCTTAATTAACTGTACTTTGTGTTTTTACTTAATTAACCTTACTTATTTATAGAAATATATTATTAAATAATAATATTACCTATTTATAACCAATTACCTTTTTCACCTAAAATACATTATTTTTTCTAATGTTTCTAACAAATTCCCCTACTTTTTCAAATATATCACGGGCAATTACTTTTTTTTTTTAACTAAAACATGTTTGTTTTTCTATTTTTCTTTACTAAAACCCCTCTTTTTCCAAAAATATCACGGACAAACCTTTAGTTATTTATTTTTAAACCTATTTTAATATTATAATTTATTTTTTTAAAGTTTACCTATTTTAACATGTCTGCTTATTTTTCTTAACAAATGCAATTATTAAAAATATTAAAATATAAATAATCAAATACCTATTTATAATCAATTATCATTTCGCCTAAAACAGGACCTGTTTAGCAACAACCGCTTATATATTATAAGTTGACAAGAGTGTGTTTGTGTACTCAGCTTATTTGATAACTTATAACTTATAAATTGATAAGTTGAATGTTAGAAATTACCAACATTTTACTTAATTTATCAACTTATTCTTTGATTTCTTTATTTTTCTAATATTTTATATTTTTACATTTGTGTTTTTAAATATTTTTTTAATTTAAAATACAAGTGTTGAAATCATTGTATTTAAAAATTATTTTTTCAAATTTAATTTAGCAAATTCTTCACTAACTTATAAGTAAATTTATCCAAACACCCATATAATTAATAAGAATTCATCCACTTATCACTTATATGATACTTACTAGCTATAAGTCAACTTTTTTTGTGATACCCCAAACCCGAACTATATATTTTTTCTAACAAAGTCCATCATTTTCTAAATATATCACGGGAAATTACCTTTTACAATTTACTTTTTCTATTTTTCTCACTAAAATCCATTCTTTTTCCAAAAATATCACATGAAACTCTTTACTTATTTATTTTAAAACGTATTTAAATACTTTTAATTATTAAATTTTAAAACCTCATTTTCCAAAAATATTACGGGCATTTACCTTTTTAAACTAAATATATGTTACATTTTTTAATTTTTCTTACTAAAACCCCTCATTTTCCAAAAATATAACAGACAAATTCATACTTATTTATTTTAAAATCTGTTTTAATGTTTTTAATTAATTAAAAGTGTTTAGCTATTTTAACATGCCTACTTATTTTTTGCACAATTACAATTATTAAAATATTAAAATAATAATAATAAAATAACAATTAACAATCCGTGCATCGCACGGGTTTTAAGCTAGTATTATATAATAGACAAAACATTAAAAGTTTGGTTGGTCGGTTTGGTATGTTGTGATTTTACTTAATTGCCCTTAATTAATTGTAATTCGTGTTTTTACTTAATTAACCTTACTTATTTATAGAAATATATTATTAAATAATAATATTAACTATTTATAACTAATTACTTTTTTCACCTAAAATACATTATTTTTTCTAACAAATTCTCCTACTTTTTCAAATATATCACGGGCAATTACATTTTTTAACTAAAACATGTTAGTTTTTCTATTTTTTCTTACTAACTTAGTTTTTCTATTTTTTCTTACTAACTCCTCCCCCCCCCCCTTTTCAAAAATATCACGGACAAACCTTTAGTAATTTATTTTTAAACCTATTTTAATATTATAATTATTTTTTAAAAGTTTACATATTTTAACATGTCTACTTATTTTTCTTAACAAATGCAATTACTAAAAATATTAAAATACAAATAATCAAATACCTATTTATAACCAATTAACTTTTCAGCTAAAACACATTATATATTTTTTCTAACAAAATCACTCATTTTCTAAATATATCACGGGAAATTGCCTTTTATAATTTACTTTTTCTATTTTTCTCACTAAAATCCATTCTTTTTTCAAAAATATCACAGGAAATCTTTTACTTATTTATTTTCAAACGTATTTAAATAATTTTAATTATTAAATTTTAAAACCTCATTTTCCAAAATTATCACGGATATTTACCTTTTTAAACTAAATATATGTTACATTTTTTATTTTTTCTTACTAAAACCCCTCATTTTCCAAAAATATAATGGGCAAACCCATACTTATTTATTTTAAAATTTATTTAGTGTTTAGCTATTTTAACATGACTACTTATTTTTTGCACAATTACAATTAATAAAATATTAAAAAAATAATAAAATAACAATTAACAATCCGTGCATCGCACGGGTTTTAAGCTATCAATACTATTATATAATAGATGAAACATTAAAAGTTTGGTTGATCGGTATGGTACGTTGTGATTTTACTTAATTGTTCTTAATTTTGGTTGGTCGGTATGTTATGTTGTAATTTT